>CM034388.1:18523183-19821933 GCA_019925095.2 Dendrolimus kikuchii
AAGAGGAAGAAACAAATGAATTACGGTTTTCAAAACACAAAAGCATAAGTAAATAGCTGTATAAATTTGAAATTGGAATTCCTAACCAAAGAGGAGATGTTTGAGATCAAAGTGGCCAGTACGACAAAACGCCAACTTCATGTGTAAGGACCTAATAAATAAAATATGTCATTATTGTGACGGCAACACTATTTTTTGTTTGTCACAACTCCATTAATTCTTTGAAAAGTAATTGTAATACAACTTGTACATGTATTTAAAAAAGAGCCGGTCCGGCAGACGTTGTCCTGCCCTGAAAAAATAAAAATTTGGGACCCGATCTCAGCGCCACCTACCGGTTCCAATTGTAAATCTAAACTATTCGGGGACCCACCCAAATACACAAAAAAGTTTAATCAAAATCGGTAAAGTCGTTCTCAATTTCATCATATTATATTATGATGAAATTTTTTTAGCTACCGGTGTTGCTGAGTAGTTTCTTGTCGCCGCTTCTTCTTTAAACAGCGATAACACGTTCGAAGCGGTGTAAAGAAAATAGGAAGTAGATTTAAATTTTGACTTACATGTATGACCTTCAAAAGTGTTCTCCAGTGCAACTTATAAAATAAAATTAATAAAAACTTTTGAATTTGAATTTGAAAGATTGAGAAAATCATGCGTACAATATCAAATTGGAAAGCAGACCTAGAAACTACAGTCGGTGAAGTAGGGGGCAAAATGATTAAAAAATAAGGATAGTTTATTAGCATTAAAAAGTAATATGAGAAGGCAATAAAAACTTACAGTAAATTCTTTATGAGTTTTAGTATTTCCAAAAGATTCATAATTTGATCTGGTTTCAAAGATTTCACCACCACCAGATGACTCCCATCTGCCGACTGTTGTTCTGTTTGAAACATGAATTTCGTTTACATATAATGTGTAGTTGATTCGTTTTCCTTTTGAATCAAATTCTATATTGCCCGTTACACCGTCTGATTGTGTCTGAAATATTTACGTTTTCTAAGTAGGAAAAAATTAAGTTACGAAGGAAAATTATTATTGACTAAATGTTATTATTATAGTAGATATTCATCTTCTTTTTAACATATATAAAATGCGTAAATAGAAAAGTAACTTAAATAAAATAAATCTAAATTTACACATTATTAGAGTTTGCCCCGCGGCTGAGCCGCATGTCAAATCCTAGGTAGCAGCTATATTTTACTTACACCAAACTTAATTCGGTTTTTTTAACATAATAATAACAAAGAAACTAAGCTACAAACATATTACAGTCTACACAATTGCCAGAGGCGAGTCCAAGCCAACCTGATTTGAAGTAATATAAGGAATGACATGTTGTTTATGACAATGTACGTATTCCTTAGTGAATTGAAAAACGCGATTGTAACGCTATCTATTTTGCTAATCTAAGCTATTCTAAGGAAACGAATTCATTTATTGGGATAAGATGTATTGTAAGTGTTAACTCGAGTTATAATGCAGCACTATGTCGAGTTTCATTTATATACGTTCAGTACTTTCCAAAAAAGATGCGATCGCAGCACCATGTTTTTCGCCATTTTCGACTATCCCACGAAAGCGACGTTATTTATCGAGATAAAAAGTATGCTAAGTTATGCCCCGGGAAATAAGCTAGCTCTATTCGAGTTCCATATAATGTGTTCAGTAGTTTTCACGTGATATTCTACTTTCACTTTCACTGACAGACAGACAGAATCGCCTGGTCCGAATTATCCCTCCTGATTTTTTTCACATTTTTAAACGCATTATACAAACGAACCATTTACAGATTTATTATAGTATAGATGTACCAGATTACTGCTTGCCGGAAGCGTGTCCGAAAGGCTGGTCGCATTGCCACGTAGTATAGCAATGTTAATTCTCTGGGCAAAATATGACCCAGTCTTCTGATCACGGGTAGTGTCAAAGAGTTTCTTAGAAATGTTTTTAAAGAAATTCCTTGCTGATGGACCCCACGGGTCCAGAAAAATTATATTTAAACAATAGTCTCTTTGTATTTGATATTAAATAACCTCTAAGATTTTCTGTTGCAAAAGGGATCCCAAAGACCACGTATCGTCATTTTTGTCACATATACCACTGTCAGGTGTTTTAAAATCTTCGATTTTATCAATTGCTTTCAAAATGTGATTTGCTATATCGTCCATGATGAGAGCTTCGGTCTGAAACAAACAAAAATAATCACGTACTTGTAGGATTATAAATTTTACAGAAAATTAAACACTTGTACAGGTTTGTATTAATTTGGTTTCTAAATTCATCCTTCCTATAAAATATGGGAGCTGCTAAGAACAGGAAAATCCAAATGAAAATAAAATGTTCTATTTTAAGAAAGTTTATCATCAACAAATCCACTGTTGGTCATGGGACTCCCCAAATTCCACCCATTCTGCTCCTACCGATAATATGGCACGGACCATCGGTCCACTGGGTCGAAAGACGTTCAACGACTGATACGTTTACCAAGATTCAGTCGTCACTCCAAAAGTCATCTACTCGTCCCTGCGACAGACGGACTCTTCAGCTTACTAATTTTACGAGCAATGTACTTTGATTCTATTGTAGATTTTCTTGATTCGGATTTTCTAAAAAAAAAATCTAAGATAACTTGCTGCACAGTCCGCTGAGTAACTTTAAATTTGTTGACCAGTCTCATTGTCAGCTGCCTTTCGACACTGTATCTCAGGATCGGAGAACACACTCCAGAATCTTGCAGTAATGATATAGCAGCGTAATGATGATTAATTATTATTATGTGAATTATTTTATAAACCATCGAACTTATCAGTACGATACCTTTTGGAGTCTAGAGTCTGAGCATTGGTTGGTGTGCTTAACTAAAAGACAGATGTCTTCCAAAGTTCGCTTTTCGGTAGGGATAAACTAAATTTCCAGTATATATTACTTTGGTTGAAATATATATCTAACTAGCGATTGTCTCGCGGCTACGCCGTATGAATACCTCTGGGTGGTAAACTCTATGTAACTTACATAAAAACTTAATTAGGTTTTTTTATATATATAAACCTTCAATAAAAACATATCTAAATAATGGTGAAAATCGCTTAGAAATCATAGCTACATTATTGTATACCTAAACATATGTTACTGTCAAGATTTAACTTTATTAACAATTAATAACAATATTATATCACAAATAACGAGTTAAACTCGTCGCTACATCTGGTTGAAACGGTCAATAACTATAACATCCCAGATGAAAAAGTGGCATAAGCTAAAGTCCATGAACAAAACCATTTTTATGTCTTAAAGAAGGTGTGGCGACATTTTTACAGCACTAGTTGCGCGTGACATCACTAACTACGTGGAGAAATAATTCTGTCAGATTTTAACATTTTACAAAGATGGGGTTCATACTCTTCTCGGCAAAAATGGTTGTAAACGGTATAATATTCTTTTAACCCGTCTTTGGAAATGACTGAGTGTTATTTACGTATTCTGAATTTTTGCTATCTCCGACTGAGGACCCGGAGGTATCTGGAACCTCCACAATTACTGGTAACTGCAAATGTATAATAACAGCAAAGCACCTATAAATATCTATAAATGGGAAACTAAAAGAAACTTACGAAATGTGAATGATGATTTCTAATGTGATTTTATTATTATAAATAAAATAATTAATTAATTCATTAAAGAAAGTTATATTCTGTAATTTTTTATACTTCAAACTTTAATATTTCTTGTTAAATTCACTACAATAAAAAAAAACTAACTAACTACACAACTGCGTAGCAAACCAGAGGCGAGTAGAGGCCAACATGATTTGTAGTAATACAATGAACGATATGTTGTTTATGACAACTTAGGTATTTGTTAGTGAATTGAAAAAAACGCTATCATTTTTGTTAATTCATCTAATATAAGGAAACGCCGTCATTATTCGGGATAAGCTGTACTAAATGTTAACTCGGGTTATAAGCCAACACTATATCGAGTTTCAATCATATACGTTTAGTACTTTTCAAAAAAGATACTATCGTAGCGTCATCTTTTTCGCTATTTTCATCTACTTCATGGAAACGATCTCTATAAATATTATAAACGCGAAAGTTTGTAAGAATGTATGATTGGATGTTTGTTACTTTTTCATGCAAAAACTACTGAATGGATTTTGATAAAACTTTACAATAATATAGCTTACACATCAGAATAACACATAGACTATAATTTATAAAGATAAAGTGTGAATTATCCAAAATATAACGATTTTCCATCACCACGCGGATGAAACCGCGGGCGCAGCTAGTATCATATATCGGGATAAAAAATATCCAAGTTACGCCCTATGCCGAGGTTTATTTAAATCCGTTCAGTATATTTTACGTGATGCTTTAACAGACAGACAGACAGACAAAAATGATAAAAAATGTATTTTCGGAACCCGCTGGTCCGAATTAGCCCTCCTGATTTGTTTTACATTTTGAAACGCATTGTACAAAATGGATTCATTCGCACATTTATTATAGTATAGATAGATAGTACAATTATGTATATTGATTTATGTAGAAATGATATTAACAGTTATGAACACCTAAGGAATTAAGAAAACAAATAAAAGGAGTACCTTCATTTCAGTTACGACAGCGGAAGAATCAGGAACTTCTCCTTTCCAGCGGCCTACACGTGATGCTAGGGGGTGCTTTACATCCTCTATGTTATCATGTTCTGCCAGACTTAGCCAAGTGAAATTTGATGGTAGTGCTGTGAGCTTCTCAGAAAGAGTTGAAGCATCCATTGTCCCCAAAATATAATGCTGTAAATAGAAATAAATCATCAATCAAACAAAGACCTTTAAATATCTCAAAAAAACTTTTTGGAATTTCTGAACAATACCATATCGCTGAAGCGTAGATTTTGTTTTTTTTTATTGATTTAGGGTTTACAATCTTTCAGAAGTTTATTTCTCCACAAATTCTAGGTGTAATTTCTGTAACTTAAATGATGTTATATTTTTCATAGTTCAGCATGTATTTAGCGTGTATGTATCAAGTAAAATTAAAATTGCAACTCGGGCTTAAGTACGTAGGACAAGGTTAGGAATTTGGCTAATATGATTATTTTACCTGATATGGGTGAAGTTTTTTGAAGAAGGCTGCTTCTTCCATGTATTTGAATACACGGTCTACATGGCAGTCAATGAGAACTCGGTCTACTTTATTGGCATTGATTCTTTTCCAAACCTGAAGAATACATTTTACATTTAGTCAGTGGACACAATATAATAATGTATGTATAATCGTGACTTGCAAGGAATCATTGTTTGAGAAGATTAGTATTACAAAGATCAAATTGACTTACCGATTAAATCAATCGAATCCAAAATAATACCTATGTATATACTATCCGGTCTTATTCATAGAGAGTTAGAGTAAGTTTAAACGGTTCTTTATGAAGCAAAAACAAGCGTTCAATCTTGTTCTAACTCTCTATGAATACCGTATTAATCTTAATAGTTAAGTACGTTCTAAATTAAGTTTTTTACATTGTGTAAAGAAAACAGTTATTTTTATTTTGTTTTGGAAATATAATGTAGGTACTATAATTTAGTATATATACATCCTCTGGATTTTATTTCTCCCCTTCCACTAAAATCATATGTTTGCATGAAAAATCCTTTCTGGTTTAAGCTTATACTTGACCATCCTTATCTTATTAATCTACCTAGGATAATTCCTAGGTTTATAGTTCTCTTATTTTATATTAATTTTCTCTTTTGTACATAATAAAGTATATAGGAATAGAGATTCCTTGCTGAACTTACATTACGGTTATCTATATTAGGATCTAATCTGTGCATCGTAATTGGATACTTGTCAGTGTATTCGGCGAGGATTTTCTGCACTCGCAGTAATCCTAAAAAGAGGGAAAAGCCACATCAAGAATGATATCATGCAGTATGTCAAATCAAATCAAACAAATCCAATCTTGGAATGTAATCTGAAAGTTGGATGCTTAGTGTAACTTTTATAGTAAGCTGGTACACATAAAGTAAGGTAGAATAAATTTGGGTATATCAGTACTTGCTTTAGAACTACTGTTTTAGGGTTCCTTCCCGAAATGGCCAATAGGAAATCCTTATAGTTTTGTCATTTAAACCCGGAACTCTATAATTATTGCTGTATGTATTACATGAAAGGTGCAAGAACGGTGTTTTCTATGATTACAATCGTTCTCTGGTGAAATAGAGAAAAAAACATAAGCGTGGCATAACTCATATATAATTGAAGGATTAAAAAAAATCTACAGATGGCAAGTATATATTGGTATCGCAAAAGAGCTATTGATAGATGTAATCAACGATTTTTTTTAAATTACTTTTTTATATAAGTCAATATTCTTTCTTCTTCGCGGTTCTAAAGACTTAAAAAGCATCACACTATATAAGTATAGTCCCATTAAACGGTTTAAAGGGGTGGAAAACTTAAGATCGAATTTAAAAAGCAATTTCAAAGAAATATAGCTTTATTAAAAAAAAAATCAGTAGCTGTTGGGAAATAGTTCTTTTCATTCACGCTTCAATTTGGGTTTTGTTGGCGAGTTACAAAAAACAGTGAACGACTGTTGCCGCTATGGAATTCTGTGTGAACCGACACGTAGTTAGGGGATTTGTTTAAAAAATCGTTGTCTAGATATTTTAATCGATACTATTAGCTAACGATAAATTAATTTAACCTCTGATAACTTTCATTTTTGTTTATCACTAATTTTTGTCCGCATTTTATTTTCAGTTAATAATAATTTTCACATACCGGTTCATAGATTCCTATATGATTTTCTTTATCAATTTTATTTCACTCGTTGTAGGAATTAATAATTTGAATTTTACTCACCAAAGTTGTCTTCATAGAGAACAGCAAAGCTTTCCCACTTATAGTATGACAACAGTTTTGCGTAAGCTATTGAAATTTCGTCGGAATCAGGATAAAAATTAATTGTAATCTTTTTAAAAGGAGGCTTCTCGGGTTCGTCCTCTTGTTGTTCTTTGTCATTTGTACCGAGTTCTGTTGTATTTTCGGTGTCATATGTATACATATATGGATCATAAGGTTGCCATGTGGCTTGGATGTGTGGGATATTAGCGATGGCGCATTGGTCGCGGACTGCTCCGTCAGTAATAGCATTTTGTGGACCAATTACTGCTATTGGACGCATATCTTTGTTTACGCACACTGTTATAAGTTAAAGTTCAAGTTTTAAATTTCACTATAACGTCATATACCACCGAAGCAACTGTTTAGACACTGGAGATACTAATGTTAAATATTTCATAATGAAATATGGGTATGGAAACATATAGCTATTACTTGTGTCTACACTCAGCTGCACAGTAACATATGGGCATATCTTATTATTCATTCCCCTGCCTTATCATCGGTTGAATTTTGACATAACTTGTAATATATATATAAATAATAACAGCCCAACGTCCCACTGTTTGGCTCGGGCCTCCCACTATAGGGAAACAAACAGTATACCCGCCGCGCTTGTCCAAGGCAAATTGGCAGGTTTCAGTCATCGGTTATCTTGATGTGCAGGTTTAATCACGATGTTTTTCTTCACCATTGTAAAGACATGGTAAAGCTTATGAGAGATACATTGTAAGAGACAGCAGGGCAAATGAACGTTTGGTAAGATATAGGAATCGGCCATAAGAGTATCAACGTAAACTTACATTCTCGCCACACACTAAAGCTGTCAGTCCTAGATGGTTGAATGAGAACGGGCTGAAGTCGGATGGACTCAAGATGACCATACCTCATACTCTCGTTGAATGCCCGCATTTGAGTTACTCCATCGCGTTCAAATATACCAGCTTGAAAAACAATATTTATTATAATAATCAATATCTTTGCAAGTCACTATCATTCGCTTTGAAATTGTTCATCAGACCCAGCAAGCGATGTATCTTTGAATTTTTTTCTAAAGTTTCGAGTTGCGAGCAGAGCTCGATTACAATTGACTATCACTATGATAAATACTGTCAAGTGTTAAGCCGGTGTAATTTAATATAATATAACTTTTAAAATATTATTTAAGTATCTCATCAGGGTAAAGGTATCTCACAGTTCTATTATATACGAGTACTAGCTCTTAACCTGACGATTTTTTTTAAAATTTTATCCTATTATTCACTTTTTCTCTTTTTATTTCTATATCTTTAATGCTTCTTTTATAAATACAAACTTAATTATACATATATAATTAATTAATTATAATATATATATTAATATATAATTAATTATATATATAATTAAGTTATATTTTTTTGTTATGTTGTTTTGTTTGTTTTAATTACTTTTCTTAATTTTCTTATATCCATACTAATTTCTTATGTACTCTTTTAATTTTACATTTTTCTTACATACTAGTTAATCTTAGTTAAAAGGCGCTTGAAAGCACATAATAGATACAAATACTGTACACATTTGCCTTCTAGGTAAACGTTCTCCAATATATACTAGATCTTTGATGAACGCCAGACAATATCGTGGTCAAACACGAAGCACAATAACAAAAGATCAAATAGTTATATTATATTGCTTTCCAATACACAGTCATAATTATAATTTCATTCTTACCTATTTGATAAGAAACGTCGGAGGTACTCGTATAAATAAATTGAGAGAAACACTTGCCAAAAAACATATAAATGAAAATTAAACACCACATTTTTACCCAATAATATTAGGAAATATTATTAATGCATGTTTGTCAATTTTAGTACCAGTGACTGTAAGCCATCTGAACTGAGAACGCTCGGTTAGCTCACTCAGGGTAAATTTAAATATAACCCGGAACCTAGCAACATTGGATGTGGCACATATTGTAAGCATAGTCTTGGCCTATTAGAGTGAGATACAAAAATTAATACTACATAGTATAGTTTTCTCTAAATTAATAATAATAAATAAAAATATTTTTTATCACGACTTTACAAACCTGATGTGTGAGACTCTTGCCTGAAGTGGATGTTATATATATGAAAAAGCTGTAAGACAGGTTTCCAGTGTTCCATACCTTGGCTACTGACAACAAGGGAGTTTTATGATCAACTTAAATAAGAAAGGAATAGTTATTAATTATTTTTGTGATTATGATTTTAAAATTATAGAATATAAGCATTACTATTTAATATGAGAATAAAGACATACTAATCAGACATTTTTTTTTATTATTAGCTATATAAAAAAGTAACGCTTTCTTGTACTCATAATTATTTAAAAGAAACAAAATTGAATTAGCATATCCATTATTTTAATAACTTCGAAATAGCCGCTTGAGTTTGTTGTGTCGCGCCGTGTCTGAATGTTCAAGAATTTCAGACGCACGTCGCGTCGGACGACGTCGCGGTCGCAGACGTACGTGACCTAAAACTGTTTTCCAAAAATACGTGCAACAGTGTTTAGGCGGCTACCGCGCTCCATACCCTTGCAAACATTTCGCATTGATGGGAAAACAATGATAATACACAAAATAATATTAGTTATAGTAACTAACTTTGTTATATATAATGCAGAGGCGGCACGGTCTACTAGCTTTCCAATCGGTACGTTCCTTATAATGTTATCCTTATAATAGTTAGTTTATAATTAATGCTATATTCATATTAGGGTAAAAGTAGCTTTCGTGAAATAATTACTAATCTTTCAGGCTTCTTTGAGCTACGTTCATTTTTTATTTTTCGAACTGTTAATTTAATCTATAAGCTTTCCTGGATTCCGTTCCATACATATTTCATTCTAAGACATTAGTTATTATAAAACAAAAATCTTTTTTTAAAATCATATATGGAACTTAATAATTATAAGTAGATAACCTTTTAATAATAAGCAGCAGGAGAACTACCGAGGCTGAAATAGTGAAATTTAAATTATCAGTACCTATCTACTTATAATTAGGTCTTTGCATATGAAATTGGCGTTTTGTAAGGGAGGAACATAGAGTAGATTTAAAAAAAATATAATATATTTATTTAATCAAAGCATGTACCATTGCTATCTATGCACTTCTGCCATCTCATAGTTCATTGATCCCTTTACTAAAAAACCCTTTCGGACGGGAATCAATCAAATCTTTGAAGGCGCTTTGGACTGCCCCATCGGAGTGGATTTTTTTCCCTTGCAAGAAGTTATCCAAATTTCGAAAAAAATGGGAATCTTATGGACCAAGGTCCGGGGAGTACGGTGGATGTCTTAGACATTCCAATTGAAGCTCCTCTAATTTGGTAGCCGTCTGTTGTGCAGTGTGTGGTCTGGCGTTGTCCTGAAGTAGCAGTGGCCTAGAGCGATTGACCAGCCTCGGTTGTTTAGCAACTAGCTTTTCCATCATGGTTTGCAGTTGCTGACAATAGACATCGGCCGTAATCGTCTGGCCAGATTTAAGAAAGCTGTAGTGAACGACACCAGCACTAGTCCACCAAACGTTCACAAGTAATTTTTTTTGAGTCAATTTTCGCTTGGGGCAGGATTTGGCTGGTTCGCCAGGGTTCAGCCATTGCGATGAGCGTTTCCGATTATCGTATAGGATCCACTTTTCATCACAGGTAATGAGTCGATTTAAAATCCCTTCAATATTGTGCCGGTTGAGTAATGTAACGCAGCAGTCGACGCGCGTTTGTCGGTTTGCTGCACTCAATCACGAGGTACTCACCTTTCAAGCTTTTTCACCTTCCCAATTTGCTTCATGTGGATTAAAACAGTTTTATCACAAACCCGCAGCCTGCAGCTATCTCGGACGTGGTTTGCGATGGATCCGCTTCCACAATAGCCTTCAATTCTGCATTATCAACTTTAGTCTCCGGCCGTCCACGGGGCTTGTTCTGCAGGTCGAAATTTCCAGAACGAAAACATTGGAACCAAAAACGCACTGTGTTTTCTTTTGGGACACCGCCAGTATACACATCTTTAATCCTTCGAGCCGTTTCGGCAGCACTGGTGCCACGATGGAACTCGTACTCGTAAATAATGCGATACTACAAGTTTTCCATTTTGTAAACTGAGTGACGCAAAGAAAAACCAAAAGAGGAAAAAATAAATGAATTACGGTTTTCAAAACATAAGCATAAGTAAATAGTTGTATAAATTTGAAATTGGAATTCGTAACCAAAGAGGAGATATTTGAGATCAAAGTGGACAGTATGACAAAACGCCAACTTCATATGTGAGGACCTATTATTAAGACGTAAGAGTTAAAGAATGAGCAAAATAATATGAAATATTCAAATTTTGTATTACCTATTGTATTATTGTACAGCATCGAGAGAGAGAGAGAAACAGAGATGTACATAGATATATGTAGATGTACATACTTTTTGATGTGAAAACATTCACTAATAAAGCGCTCATATACAAATATTAATGAAAGCAGATAATAAATTGCTGATTTACGTTTCATAGTTAAAATTGATTGTGCAAATGTGTTAAGAATCTACATTTGTATCTTTCAACTACTAATGTTTGCCTAAGGAAAGTATTACATTACACACACTATTGATGCGTACAGTTTATCGACGTAACACGTTCTGTATGAGAACAGCAAATGAATTTAATAAATTATGTAAGTTGGAAGACAGAGTTAGACCTATTCACTAACAGTGTAACGTCGTTAAGCGCAAAGTTGTTCAAATTTCATTTAAACTCAGATTTATCCTTTTAAGTACTTTACATCTCTCTCTGTAGTTTTCTTTTGTTATTGTTTTTTTACTTAATTTTTACTTTTTTAAATATTGTTCTGTCGTCTGTGAAGGCTTATTAATAGCCTCTGTATACTTAGTTTGTATTCTTGTTATTCTATTATAGATGTTAGCTCCCGAAAAAAAAATGTGATAGATACAAGTACATGTAAATGTGGCAGTAAGCATCAATCAATCAATCATTTATTCATTCATTATTTCAAGTAGAAAACAAATTCATTGTTTTTGTAGAGGTAATTCTAATTATATGAATAGGTTTTCAGAACCACGCGTAAAGTAGAAATTGACGACTGATTATGCTACCCTTGGCGAGAATAAAACAAAACTGAAACATGAATATTTTTCAGGCGGACTGTTCAATCGACTGGCGTTACAAACTTCCATAAGCGCCTTTGAAAATAAAGTTGGCAAAGTTAGTGGAACGAGAGCTTATCACGGCCGATCTTTAGTCTCAAAGGTAGTCGACAGTTATTCCACTTCTTTGGAAAGTAAGTTAATCGTTTATTTTCAAATAAAATTTGTAACCTGCGTTTACTAGTCGATGTTTAAACCTAAACACAGAATCTTGTGCAATATGTATTTGGCTAAACTTTTGCAGAGAGTGTCATCAGATTAACGGAAATTAAGTTCAGGGGTATACATACGCCTTATATATAGACACTAGACCTGTTATTTGGGCTAGGAAACACGTTTTTAGGGTCCACCAACAAGTTTTGAATTAATAATGGTAAAACAAAAATACATTTGATAAACAAGCTTACGTCATTTTTGTTGTTTCTTCAGTTTGATTTATGTTTAGGAATACACTTACACCTGATATATAAACACTATAACTGTTTTTTAATTTAGTAAACAAGTTTTGAATTAGTTATTAGAATTTTAAAGTTCATAATAATAAATCACAGTATTGTCACTTTTTTTTTAATTTACGACAATAATAGGCATAAGAAAACAAAAATGTTAACTATTCGATATGTCAATAATATTGATTTTTAAATACGACAATTGTTTTTTTTTTGCTTATATATTGCGAGTTTGAATTAGTATGCTTTTAAACGATGTATTTTTATATAAAAAAGATGTATAATTTGCTATACTCTATTTGCCGCCTTTTTTATTCCATTTATCTTTTAGTTATATGAATGTACTTTGTGTTTTGATATGGATTTTTCGACGACTTGCGCTCTTTCGGCCATATTGATTATTTTTACGTTGACTGGCTTTCTCACTGGACTTTGGATTTTGGCGAAATCCTCTATCTGAATTTTTGGGTGTGATATAGGTAAACGGGAGGTAAATTAATGGTGATTTGATTTAGGGATATCCTTACAGTTTACTTATAGCCACCAAGGTTGTGAGGAGCGATCGAAAGTCGTGACCAGTGACTAAAATGGTGAGTTGGTTAGGTTGAGTTAGTCTTTAGACCAAAGCGCACGAGGGGAGCGAGCGAAGCGAGCGTGCCACGGCAGCAGCCGGCGAGTGCCAGAGCCCAGTCGGTCACCATTTATTCATTGATAACTATTTAAATGATGGTTACAAATTGGTTGTGACATTTGCTGACCGCTGTCATGGCACACTCGCTTCGCTCGCTCGGCTTGTGGGCTTTAGTCTCCGTTTTTAGACTGTTCTAAATGTTTTTTACATTGACCACTACCTTTCTTCTGCATTTCTCGTCCTTACACATAAGAAATAAGTACACCATTTTGAAAAGAATAGTAAAGTTATTTTTACAAAAAAAAACATTTTTTTTTTAATTTTTATTTTTTATTGCAGGAGTTTAGCAGACAGGCAGACGGCCCACTTGATGGAAAGCGGTTACCATCGCCTATGGACATTTGCAACATCAAAGGTGCTACAAATGCGCTGCTGCTCTCTTAAAGGAGACTGGAACCTGGTCACTAACGCCGGAACACAACACAAGGTTGTTATGGCGGCATACTCTGGACCAGGGGTAGTCGCCATCCAGTCGAGCAAATACCCTACCACCTGGCTGTGGGTTGTTTAGTCGCCTCTTACGACAGGCCGCCCGGCCGCAGGAAATTGTATTCTTTCTCCGTTCCTGCACGGATAATATCTATCATTTCTCAAAAACTACATGTTTCTTAGACATGGGGGTTGCAGAAAAGAGAAGCACTCCTCCCCCCTCCCTCCTCCGCCCCCCCACTACTTAAAATGCAGTGAGCACTATTGTAAAGTTTAACCTGTATTTTAGGCGACTGTCATTCGCAGATTTATTTCCTCATTATATGTAAGTTACGAAAATACGAAATACTTCACTCGAACGTATTCTGTTATTAATATCAAATTGCTATCATTGTTCAGCGTTCTTACAAAATTACCTTGAAATTGCTAACAGACAGTACTTTTTTATTTCTAGTATGCGATTTTACTTCGGATGATAAAGGGATAGTCGCGTTAATTGACGCTCGTCCGACAAATGGTATATGCGACAATACTTGCTTGTTAGCCAACAGGCTTAATGTAAGTATAGTGCAATAAATATGAGTGATATTAGCCCATAAACATTTAATTTGTGTGAGACATTGCATGTTACTTAAGCAAGACTGAATAACCACGTATAGGACAAAAACAACCTACAACCTGGATGTCTGCAAATCTCGTGTGAATAAGTACCTTCTAGATACGCGTGCTTCATTTTAGACCATATCTCCGCTTGAAATCGGGCGAGATAATGGTCAAACGCGAACCTACACTGTAATTAAAAAACCCCACATTTTTTATTGTAGGAGTTCAGCAGACAGGCAGACGGCCCACTTGATGGAAAGCGGTTACCATCGCCTATGGACATTTGCAACACCAAAGGTGCTATAAATGCGCTGCTGTTCTCTTAAGGGAGACTGGAACCTGGTCACAAATGCCGGAACACAACTCAAGGCTGTTATGGTGACATACTCTAAACCAGGAGTGGAAGCCATCCAGTCGAGCAAATGCCCTACCACCTGGGAAATGTGAAAACTTAATCTGTATTTTTATATGATTAATTAATTAATTTGATCATTGCTTGGTTCGGGCGTTCCAATTTTAGGAGAACGGATACTTACTTACACTTTTCCAAGATGAATTACCTGGCGTCACATAGTCACGATGATTTTTTTCACCATTAGCACGTGGTATTATGCACTTGGGCCCGAGAAATTGCCAAAGCGTTATGCGATGTTTGCCAGGATTCGAATCATGTCATTAGAATGAGAAGCTAGTGTCTTGGACATTGATCCGCAAAAGGAAAAAGAAATTATCAATCAAGTTGGTTTGTGTTTCGCTGGAACCGGAATTTTATTTTTCCTCCCACTTATTTTAACATTATATAAAATTATTAGAGCTAGGCATGTTTGTTGAAGAGTTTCTTGCGCCGCTTCTTCTCTTCAAGCCACAACAGGTTGCGAAGCGGTCGTAAATTAGATTAGGCTCCCATAGAATAAATATAATAATAACCATAAACAAAAATCTAAATAATTAAAATGAACAAGTTGGCGGTAGGCTAAATAAAACTTTAACATTACTTATTGACACTTGGCATCTTTGTCTTCCGTGATCACGGCTACTGAAAAGTGGCTGAAACGTGGGAATAATAAAAATCAAATAAAATATCGCGCTTAAAACCGTTAAAATTTAGTTTTATTAAGTTTTACACAACTTATAATTTCGATCGGCAGTTTTTGTTTGCGCAGTAAAAGACAAACCGATTTCCGAATAACAGCGCGTTGCTTGCTATGCCTTCTTCGGTGTGTCTCGCTTACACGATTCGAACACTGTCACGTATTACCAAAATTAGCCTATTACGCAGGAACATCAGGAGGAATTATTAGTTGTGTAAAACTGGACCCGAGGCCTTCTTACTCTCAAACGCCTTTCGTCGTTCGCTTTCGTCCGATCAGCCTGAAAGAGTTAATGAAATTTTAGATAGAAAAAAGAAAGAACTTAGATTTGTTCAAAACTACAATAATATAGTCTATATGTGGGGGTTGTTTTAAGATGTGTGATACACTACTGGCGAGAGCCCATGGCTCAATCGCCCGAGAGAGGAGTACAAAACAAGACAACGAGTATTTGAACTCTTAGTTGTATTGCTTTCTTCATTTAACTTAGCCTATATATAAAAAAAACTTTATCGTTTACGTGATGTGCTCACCAATATTTTAATCATTATTAAATATTAATTTACACGTTTATGAGATTGGACATTTTGGACGATATAGAAAAATGCTTAATCTTATGGGAGCTTTAACTTCTTTATCTATTATCTGTATTTACATACATCACGTTTGTGCATTGACCATAGTCTTTAATTGCATTGTATTTATTATACATTGGTGCATAAAATCTGACAAACACTAAATAGCAAAAAATTAAATGGAACATATAATGGGAAATATACTTAAATATAAAAAAGAACAAGCAGAAATTCTAAAATGAAAACGAACGATGAAAGATGTAAACGTTGAGAGTAAGCCTTCTGAAATGATTTGATTTTATTTTATTTATGTATGAATGATATCGTAAATACTTAACACTCAAATGAACTTAAATACTTTTTATCATCTTACAAAATATTGCACCAGCCTTGATTTTGTGCGAGGGTTGTAAGTTACGATGTCATTTTAACTAGTCAAACAACGTATTACGTCTTGCTAACAGCGAGTACTTGCACAGAAACAACCTAGTAGCCAGGATCATCCACCAGCAACTTGCTCTTAAATACGAACTTGTCTCGTCGGAGGCACCTTATTACCAATACAAGCCCGAGCCAATTCTTGACAATGGTCAATATCTGCTCTACTAGGACCGATCAATTATCACAGACAGGACTATTGGTGCCAACAAGCCTGATAATGTGATAGTTGTAGTAATTCCCCATGATGGTAACCTCGTGAATGCCGAGAAAGATAAACAAATAAAGTATATTGATCTTGCTCACGAGGTTCCGGTTATGTGGAACCTGGACTCTACAATCATAGTACCGATAGTGGTGTCAGTGAATGGACTAATAGCGAAGAGCCTTGACCGCCACTTTGAAAGGCTCTCGCTTGGTATCTTGGTTGAAGGGTCGGATGCAGAAGGCAGTTGGACACGGTCCGTATTCTGAGGAGATTCCTGTGTCTGGAGCCTTAACCACCGGTAGCCTGGACCCTAGACCTCACTGCCGGCGAAGATCTGTCCGCTTTTTCATATGAACATTGTTTTAGAATGGATTGTTATTTATCATCTAATCAATTATAACATTCGTAGATATTACATTTGAGTTTAGGATGGCAACCAACGGAGACATTAGCAGATGATTTGTTCACGTTTGCGTATCACCCGCCACCGGAGTTAATCTCAAAAGGATTTGCAGCGTTAATCAAGGAATTACAATGGGATAAGTTTTCTGTACTTTACGAAGACGAGGGAAGTAAGTACGGAATTATATACAGGAAATTACTTGTTTAATTTCAAAACCTAGCAACTGATATTTGTTTAGCTTAATACATGCTTTTATTTAACTTGATATGTTTCTTAGTTTGTTAGAAGCAGTCCTTTTGCACTAGTAATTTTGTATTACATATTCATTCTTCATGACAATACACGAAGCTGTTTTATTTTATTTTATTAATGATTGTGCATTCTTTGTGTTATTAAGCATCTATCAATATATTTATTGTAGTTGTCAAAATCTAAAAACTATATCAAAACATACCAATTTCAATAAACTTAATAAAGAGTTTTTAACACATTTGCTCGAAAATTACAATGCCAATATACGTTGTTCAAAGGTTAAAGACTACGCACCATACAACGGAATGTGCGGTTAAATAGGTATTCTCACCTAAGTAAAAGTAACGCGCCGTAAAATAGGTACTTAGGTACCAAAAAATAATAAAACTCGTTTGTGAAAACCCACTTACCGCACTAGTATCATAAATAACTATTAGTTGTTGTTGAAACTCCATTACAATAAAGTGAAGTCATCGAAGTGAAGGAAAAATGATTAGACTAAAACTTGTTAGAAAGTCGGTCACTCATCTACTTAAATAAGGATGGAAAATGAGATGTCAATAGGAAAATCTATCTCTTTTAAATTACTTTTAATTAAATACTCTATTTTATTCATACTATCAATAGTTACAGAAGTTATAGGTAGTTATTATGATAATTTACATTAGTGACCAGTTGCTACATCTTACTAACGGATTTTTTGTTTCAACTATTAGTTATAATTTGACATAACTTCCGCACATGTACTTAATGTCTTTGTACATAGGTAATGCAAGTGAATGCATTTTGAGGCAAAAACCGGTTATAAAAGAGCTTTAAGGTACGTTCATACTAGGTTTTTTAAACAAATGCACTGTTTAGCATAATGCCTGTAATGTAAAAATTTTGACTACAGGTAGAATCTTAAGCAAAATGTGTAATGCAATATTTTTGTCAGAAAATGGATCTATTGTACGACTTTTAACGCAATGCATTATTCATAAAATAAATTTAACGCCATCGCTCACTTCGTTTAAATATCTCCGGAGTAATTTATTATTAATCCCCTTTTTATAACAATATAAAAGTGCCTACGATTACAAAAATTGTCTTAAATACTTTCAGGCTTTATCCGTCTTCAAGAAGTAATTAACAGTTGGCCAACAACATCTGACCCTATTATGTTTAGAAAACTAAATCCTGAAGAAGACAACAAAGAAATTTTCAAGGAGATTTTTAAAGTCTCTCACATGAGTTATCATATACTGGACTGTCACATTGACAGCGTTTACAAATATATGAATGAAATAGTACAAGTTGAAAATTCGACAGAATTTCAGGTACGGGACTATTTGCGTCATGTTTGAATATAAAAATGTTGATAAAAACTAGATTATTAATAATTATATAAATGGATTTTCAGAGCTTTATTTTAACGAATCTCGATGCATATTTACTAAACTTTCAAGATATACCTACTCTTCTTGCTAATGTTTCAACATTGCATTTGACGACGTCAAATGATGCTAAATGGAAGGATATGGGAGTCGATTCGGATATGGGAATACAGGTTCATTTATTTCATAAAACGGTAGATTAAATTTGACATTCTGTATAAAGTATCCAAGGTTAAAATTGATATTTCTTTTAGCTTGAAACTGCTTTAACAGCAGATGCTTTGGATCATGTAGAAAGAGCAATTAGTACCATGCAAAAGAATATCAATGAATATAACATAAAACATAACATATCTAAAGCATGGAAATTTAAAGAGCCACCTGCTTTGTGTTTTTTAAGTTCAAAAGCAGAATATGAAGAAATTGTCTGGCCGTTAGGAATAAAATTAATGGAAGCACTTAATACGGTAACGTTATCATACATTAAACAAATTATTCATAGTAAAAAAATGTTTTCATTCTTTGTCATGCGTTTATTCCAGACGGTAACTAGTGGTTTTACGGGAGACATTGCCTTTGAGAAGGGGAAAAGAACAAACTTCACTTTATATTATTCAAAATTAACTACGGAAAGCAAATTCATTAATGTAGGTATTTGGGATTCAAAAACTAATTTAATTATAAAAGTCAATGATACAGAAGATAGGTCTACAGCAGTGAAGACTAATTCCAAAATACGTGTAAGCAATTTTAATTAATTTGTATTTCCTAATGTAACATTAAATTATAATGCTATTAACAACTTAGCCAATAAAACTCGTTCAACTGATGTTTTTAATATAAAATCCAGACATTTCAAAAATATGACCCTAGGCATTTCTCGTAATCAAATTAATTTTAGAAGGCTATAAGGTATCATATTAAATCCACAGTGAGGATCGCTGAAACCCCTACAAAGTGGGAAGAAAAACAGTAGACTTCCAGGCTTAAAAACAGTTACTTATGCCGTAACCTAGAGTTTATTGCTAGCACGATAATGATTTTAATTTACAACACTTGTAACGATATGTATGTATCCCTTTATTATAGGTTGCTACCAAATTAGTCCAACCTTATTATGATGAGGTGCTATATGATAATGGAACTACAATTCGTAAGGGATATGCAGTAGATCTTGTTGAAGAAATTTTTAAACATATAAAAGTAACACATAATATAGAATTACAACACGAATTTTATGTTGCAAGCGGAGATAAAGTTGGAAGCCGAATCCCAGGATCAAAGAAATGGGATGGAATTATTGGAGATGTAATGGATCATGTGAGTATAAATACAAAAATATCTTAAAAAATGTGATTTATAAAGAAAATTAACGCTAGCTCTCCTTTTCAGAAAGCAGGTTTAGGTATATGCGACTTGACTATAACAGCAGAAAGAAATTCTGCTGTGGATTTTTCTGTTCCTTTTATGTCTTTGGGAATCAGTATGTTATTTAGAGAACCTGATCCTGAAAATCCTGATATGTTTTCATTTGTAAATCCACTTTCTTTGGACGTGTGGTTGTATTTAGCTACTACGTACATACTTGTATCATTTGTTTTACTCATATGCGCTAGGTAAGTGATTTAAGACGTGTTATTAAACATCTAAGCCACATAGGCTCTGTTATTAGGAGCATGTTTGTTATCGAAAGTGTTTATATGCCAAAATTCATTATAATCAGATTATGCCCAAAGGGTTATTTATATAAATCCCTTACAACTATGGCAATTATGGCTCAAAATGTTCAGGAATTGTTTACAAAATACAAAGAGAGATTGAGGTAATTTCAAAGGAAGACAATAAAAATAATAAAAATATGAAAATATGGAACAAAAGTATTTTCACATTTTTATAATTTAAGGGCTATTTACACGGAGAAAGTTTCTTGCTACGAAGATTATCGAAAACAAGAAAGAAATATGATCATCTAAACTAAACATTTAAGTCGTGGTAGCGTAATGGCTAGCGCACGCGTCCCGGGCTCAGAGGGCGCGGGCTCGATCCTGGCCGGAACACATGCATCTCTTAGTCAGTTTTCTGATCTACTGTGCATATTGTTACAATTACCATGTGCTAACAACGGTGAAGGAAAATACCGTGATACAAACTGCACATCAAGATAACCTATGTGTCAAACCTGCCAAGCCGCCTTGGACAAGCGTGGCGGGGTATACTGTCTGTACCCCCTTTAATGGGAGGCCCGAGCCCAGCAGTGGAACATTGAACGGCTGATATTATTATAATAAACTAAACATACGATATCGTACGTGGAATGCCAATAATCGCCTGGCCATGAACATTGACGTCGCTGTGTAAACAACATACACACACACACGCACACTCCGCCTTATCCTCGTTTCACACGTTATACATTTCATAAAATAATATTTTCAATGAGCCACGATTAAAATAATAAGGATAACTCAGCGAACCCGACTTCCATACTTAAGGTGGATTTTTGGAACATCAGGGAAATTCATGCCAATTTTAACGCCATCCATCAACACCTGGAGACGGAAAAGCCGGCCTTTTTGTTTTTATCGGTGACACAAATATCCGCCCCAACGGACATATCATATCTAAACTACCTCAGTTACATAAATATCAATGCCCATCCATCCCCAGTTAAATATCCATGAGGATGTTTGCTGTCGCCGTCTCCTTGGCCAGGAAAATAGGGACCTGTCCACCTTATGGGTGTGAGTAGATTTCGGAAGCTTCACCCGAGTCTATTCGTGTCTATACCGGTCCCATAACAGGGAATGCGACAGAACTGAGATAAACCATTTTTTGGACATGTTCAAGACTCGACTGGCAGAATTTTCGGGCAGCACCCTTCCGCATAAGAAATAATTATCCTTGGAGACTCTAACGCCCACCATGCTGAATGGTTGGGTTCTCCGGGAATGATCTGCCAGGTACTACTGCCCGCAACATTGCTCTCGCCTATGGCCTCACTCAATTGATCACGGGTCACGGTCACCCGCATATCGGACAGATTAGACCATGAACCCTTTTCATTGGACCTCCTGCTGACCACCCCTGGAGAATTACCAAATCTCGGGCAGAGTTCCTCTGGGATCATCTGACCACTGTTTGGTATCCTTCGAAGTGCCCATTTCTGTTCCCCAACGGGAAAAGTAATGTTTGGCGATATCGCTCAGCAGTGCAGATTGGGATGAATTGCGTGAGTTCTACACATTCTACCCTTGGGGGTAGAATACGGTTTTGTTTTTCTATGGATGATCCTGACACTTGTGCAAACTCAGTCGTCGAAGTGGTATTACAGGGGATGGATCGTTACATTCCTAACTCTGTAATCCCGATCGGTGGCTCAAGCTAATTATGGCCTTACGCTGTGCGCTGAGGTTTGAAGCAGGCAGCCTATTGAGCACGAAAGCCAGTTAAACAATGTCAGAATCCGCAAATTCCCGATCTAAAAAAGACATACAATGCCGCCATTTGATCCCTCAAAAAGCGGTTTACGATAGCAAAGTTTGAGCACATCGGCGTGATAGGCGAACGGCTTGCTCGTTTTCCTTCTGGAACATTTTGGTTACTTGCCAAAGCGCAATTTTTATCGGCTGTCCTTTCGATCGTTGCGCACAGGGGACCACCAACTAATAAAGCCGAACTCCTGGGCAACATCTTTGCGGTCAATTCGATTCTTGACGACGGAGGAGCAACCTCTTACTTAGTAACATACTTAGTAGGTGAGTTTTTGTTTTTTGGTTGAATGTCAATGCCACATGCCAATGCGATTATTGTCTAAAAAGTATCGCCTACGAAAATAGTATACGACTTCTCGCCCTAAATCGTACGATATATTAGTCAAATATATTATTCGCATGCGCCTATACACACTATGCGGCTAGCAGTATACTAGGTATGGGCGCTTAACATAATTTAATTAACTTACAGAATGAGCCAGGATGACTGGGTGAATCCCCATGCTTGTAATCAGAATCCAGAGCATTTAGAAAACATTTGGAGTCTTTACAATTGTATGTGGTTGACGATGGGCGCTATTATGACGCAAGGTTGTGATATTTTACCAAGGTAAATTAAGCAGCATCTTAATTAAAACTGAGCTTTAAACGCTCATAAGCACTATGCGGGTAGGCGCAGTCTGGTCAGCCGACCGGTTAACCGCAGTTCAATTGTTACAAGCGCGCGGTCGCCGCGTAGTGTGTGTAGACATTGGTTTTGCATACACGGCTGACCGGACTGCGGTTAGCCGCACAGTGTAAAAGGACGCTAATGTAATAGATCTTTAGATTAATTTTAGGGTACTGTAGCCATTTTGGCAAAAACGGAATCTTAATGTTTTCATCATGTCTGTCCGTTTGTCTACTTTTCTGACATGATGTTAATAGCTTTCAAAGTTATAAAAACTGTGCCCCCCTTTCTAAAACTTGTGAATTGTGCAGTAGAAAATTTTAAAACTTCTTTTGAATAATGTCCGTTAAGAAGTTGAGGTGTGAGGTGTTTTCGATAAAATGCTACTTTATGGTCCGTAGCCAAATAGAGAAAACCTCTACGGAACGCTTTGTTTTGCGCGGACTGTCAAGCTCTGTCGAAGTCCACTGGCTGCCATTTCTAATTTCATCTTTGCAAATGCTTTTATTGTGGCTAATAAGGAAAAGAATAATATAAATGACCAGCGTCAGATGGCGCCACAGTTCTTTTTTTTTTACACAGTTTCAGTCAAAAATTGAAAGTAAGTCTCGTAAGTCTCCTTTCAATTTTTTTTAAACAAGATTAAAAGTATGTGCCATCTAATCATATAGGAATCATTTTTGCTATTAAAATGTCGTCAGGATAGTCGACCTCTGTCGTCATCATGGTTACTTTTGTATGAAAAATGTTATGACGCCAGTAGTCGACCATAGTAACGATATCATAATTGCAGAATTCGGACCCAGGTCGAATAATCATTGCCAGAATTCTTAAATGCTATTAAAAACAAACAACTTTGAAGTGTAGACGCCCTATGAAAATATGATTAATAAAAATCGCTTTAAAATGGTTTCTGCATTAAATTATTTTATTTTATTTTTATTAGGGCACCGGGATCTCGTTGGATTACAGGTATGTGGTGGTTTTTTGCCATGATTGTGACGGCGTCATACACCGCCAATATGTCAACATTCTTGAGTAACAGTCGCAGAAGTAGCGACATCAAAAACGTGCAAGAGCTATCGGAGCAAAACAAAATTTCTTACGGTGCTTTATTTAATGGGTCTACTTATAACTTTTTCCAGGTAAGTCATACGTAATCCATTCATCCTATGATAATTATCCCTATTATAATATTATAAATACGAAAGTACCTCTGTCTGTCTGTCGGTCCGCCTGTCTGTCTGTTACGCTTTTACGGAAATACTACCGGACCGATTAGGTTGAAGTTCAGTATATATTTTTTGATGCTGAGGATGAACATAGGATACTTTTTATTCCGAAAAATGGGTTTCCGGGATAAAAGTATATTTTTCTGTATGCCTGTAATGCTTTCACGGAAAAACTATTAGACCCATTTGGCTGAAACTCGGTATATATGTAAGTTCAATATTTATGGATATAGGATACTTTTCATCTCAGAAATGGGATAGATTTATGTAAAGGTTATCGCAGAAAGTAGGATAAGTTTTGTTTTTTTTGTGATGTCATTTTCGTAATTTCCGTCATTTTAGTAATTTACGTCTTTTTCGTAATTTTTGTTATTTTCGTCATATTCGTGATTTTTCATCATTTTCTTCGTTTTTCCCATTGTTGTAGTTTACAGATGATAGACGAGATTTGATATACAGACTGCTACTTTTATCACAATAATAAAACTAGAACGGGTTGAAATAGGGGATGACAGTTTGTATGGGAAACCAATCATTTCTCAAGTTTATCGTATAAAAATTAATCATCTATAAAAGAACGCGATAGTCACTCGGTCATTCTATCTGTTAAGCTTTCATGGAAAATCTGCTGTAGTGCTAGATCGGTTTTGCTGTAATTTTGTACATATTTTATGTAGTTTTAATACCAAAAATGGGCATGGATACTTTTTATCCCGTGAGATGGGACAGTTTGCGATATAAAATGAGGGAATCTTCCGTATTAATGCTTGCTCTTTAAACAAGAGGCGCACACCCGAGTTTGACCCGCGGCGCAGCCGAGAGGAAACTCTCGTTTCTTTATATTTATTAAATCATACTTATCATCATCAAAGTCCTACAAGCTGGCGAGGCTGGGGTATAAAAAGATATAGAGACAATTATAAGTTACGTTCAATTTATTGTTTAAAATTAGCCATATTATCTTTGGCAAAACTTAGTAAGTAGTTTAAACCGTAGTGTATGTGATATTAGACGTGTCATTAAATAAGTTTAAGAAATATATTTTTTTTTTTAGTCTTCTAATGATTCTATTTACCAAAAAATATTTTCAACTATGGAATCAGCTAAACCTTCAGCATACACTAATACCAATGAAGAAGGTGTTAACCGAGTTTTACGTAGCAAAGGAAAATACGTGTTCTTCATGGAATCTACAGCTATTGAATACTTCACGGAAAGAAATAATTCCCTTAAAATGGTTGGTCCTCATCTCGATTCTAAAGATTACGGCATAGCTATGCCAAAAAGTAAGTATGATATTATTAAAATAATAAGTTTACTAAGTCTGATTTATTAATATTAGTAGAATACTGTACCTAGGGTAAAGTGCCAAGATGTCTGGCAACATTATTATTTAAAGAAAGTATTTACCAGCGCAACTCAAGGCCTCAAGAACCCACGATACAAGCGTTTTAATAGTAAATGACACAAACAAATAATTCTCAATCGTGTTTGTTGTTTTCGCCGCTGAAGTTGTTGATCTAGCGGAATTTCAATAAACGAATATGTTTTTTTGTAACTTTCCGATGATTATTTTTTTCATTATTTCCACAATTAATATAAATATGTGAGGGCAATGTACAGGTAGTGATTAAGTATATACTTAAATGATTTCAGACTACGTGTATAAAGGATGGATAGATAATGCGATTTTATCATTACAACAAAGCGGTGTTCTTGATACGCTTAAAAACAAATGGTGGAAGGTGAACGAAAAACCGCCAAATAGTAAGGTAATAACTTTTAAAGGCTTTACCTCAAATTTGTATTGAACGATAATCTATAATATTCCAATGAATCTGAAGCGGGTTCGAGTTTGTTACAATGAATTTGAAAAAGAAAAAATTCAGAGCTTAATTCGGACCAACCAATTCTGATAAGGCTATGTTTAAAATGTTGTCTTTTTGTCGACTTTTCGAGCATCACGTGAAAACTACTGAAGGAATTTAAATGAAACTCAATTTAGAGCAAGCCTACACCCCGAGTCACACTTAGCATATTTTTACCTTGTTTATTAGTACTAGTCGTTTTCATGGGATGGACGATTATAGCCTAAAAGAGGGCGTTGCAGTCACGTTTTTTGGTATCTTCGTTGAGATTCGCTAACAAATACATAGTCGTCATGGCAACGCGAATGAAGTGTCGCAGGAACATTTATTTTCCGTTCACGATAACTTGATACTCAGGGTTACCAAATTCTTAAAATTAACCACTTAATATCATGTTATAAAATATGTTATACAAGTAAATTAGAGGTTATTACATAACGAACATTAATCTTAATTTTTGTTTGAATTTTCTAGTAATTATCGCGAGTTTATGTGTTTTTGACCCTAGCTTTAGATGTTAATATTTTTTATTGTTGGTGACCCTGAGCGTCAAGTTATCGTGAACGGGAAATAATACTCGTATAAGGCCCGTAAGAACAATCTTAGTTTAAACTAAAGAATAGAGTTTAATCGTTCGTATTCGTTTCCTTTGTAATATCAATGATAATTTACCGATCCACGACAGTTTAAACTATCGATTAATGTAATTCTTCCCAGTGGGGCGTTTCAACTCTCCTACTTGGATTAAACGTCATATGTGTCATTGTCAATTAATTTAAAAGTTTTTGTTTTATTCCTTCAAACAACCAAACAAATTACAACCTACCTACTCATTGAATAGCAATAAATTAACGACCGACCCTTTCTTCTTCCAGTGTCACTAACAATATAATAGTTGCCATAAGACTAAAAACGCTTCGAAATAAATACTTAAATGTGAAGACAAAAGATTATCTTACCACGTAAAACATACTGATCGAAGATTAGCTGATTTCTACATATTCTCGAATTGATCTTACGATACGGGTTTACGCCGTCGATCAACTTTTTGTGTAGATTAGATATTCCATAGTTTAAACTGTATTTAAACTTACGGGCTTTAGACCAATAATAATCTTACTAATTAGAATTATTGTTTACACTTTTAGGTAAAGGATTAAACTCCTAATGTTGCCCTTAATAAATGCAACACCACTGATACAACACAACACACAAAACACAACCAGACTAATATCTATAATATTATAAAATTCTAAACATGCCGTATTTGTACATCGGAGCTTTTTAAAAAAAAACCCAACTGGATTAGACCATATAAACGACGGAGAACACGATGCATTTTGTTTTTAGATTTCTTGTCTGATCGTCGGTTTATCTGTTTGTTCAGGATTCACGTTAAAACTACTGAGCCGATTTCGATACGGTTTTCGCTGATCGTCAGCAAATTCTTAGACTTCAAATCTGCGCTTTTTTTTCTCTGGGAGTCCCGCGGGTATTTTTCTGAGAATTAAAATGGCCAAATTAAAAAAATCTAATTCCAATATGATTTTTTCACTGATCGATAGCAAATTTTATCTAATAAAATGTGTGACATTTTCTATCTCGGGAATCCGCGGGAATTTTCACGGGAGTGGTTCCTAGTTGTGAGGGTGCATGAAAATTAGCTTATTCCGACAGTTTTACTAAAACTATGATTGCGGTACTTTGTGTCCTGGGAATCCCGCGGGAATTTCAAGTCAAGCGTGGACGAAGTCACGGGCGTATCCTAGTTCTCTATATATTAATAATATTAATAATAACAGCCCATAAATGTCCCACTGCTGGGCTCTGGTCTCCTCTTATAAGGGGAACGGACAGTATACCCGCCGTAGGTAGTAGGCTTGTTCAAGGCGGCTTGGTAGGTTTGACACATCGGTTATCTCGATGTGCAGGTTGCATCACGATGTTTTCCTTCGCCGTTTTTAGTACGTGGTAATTGTAACAATATGCAAATTAGGTCAGAAAACTACCTAAGTGGTACATGCGTTCCGGCCAGGATCGAATCCGCGCCCTTTGGGTTTGGGACGCGTGCGTTAGCCATTACGCTACCACGAGTTCTCTATAGTTTGGACGGAAATAAAGCTAATAAATATTGCTTTGAATGGGTTTTAGTATGCAGATTCTGTCAGTATGTCATGTTTCCACTCCATATACGTGTTTAAAATATTAGGAAGAAGAAAATGAAGAAGATGATGACGGCTCCCTCCAAATGAAAAACACAAGTGGTATCTTCCTTGTGCTTGGTACTGGTGGCTTATTGGGACTTGTGGTGGCTATCATAGATTTCCTGCTACATGCAGAACAGATTAGTGTTAAAGAAAAGGTACGTGTTGTTTATGGGTTTAAGTTTTTATTATTTAATGGGCTAAAAAGTAGCCGAACCAACTACTTATCATTATAACATCATAAATATATTATCACAGATGTGATTTTAGGAAAAACCTAAAGCTTTCTAGGTATCATAAACTTTATAATAAAACTACGTTTTAACGGTTTTAAGCGCGGTAATTTTATTTGATTTTGGTTTTTCCGACGTTTCGGCCACTTTTCAGTGGCCGTGATCACGGAAGACAAAGATGTCAAATGTCAACGAGTATTGTTAAAGTTTTATTTAGCCTACCGCCAACTTGTTAATTTTAATTTTGTTTATGGTTATTATTTACTCTATGGGAGCCTAATCTAATTTACTACCGCTTCGCAACATGTTATGGCTTGAAGAGAAGAAGCGCCGCAAGAAACTCTTCAGCAAACATGCCTAGCTCTAATAATTTAATATAATATTAAAATGGGTGGAAGGAAAAATAAAAGTAATTATCAGTCAAGTTGGTTTGTGTTCCGTTGTACACAGAAAGAGCTCAGAGTATCTTGAGGTCTGGCAGCTGGTTTTTGCTGGATTTGGGTCTTATTAGTTTTGATAATTGAAATATTTGAATTTGAATTTAAAACTTTAACAATACTCGTTGACACTTGACATTTTTGTCTTCCGTGATCACGGCCACTGAAAAGTGGCCGAAACGTCGGAAAAACCAAAATCAAATAAAATTACAGCTCTTAAAACCGTTAAAACGTAGTCTTATTATGTATACAAGTCGCAAAAACTTAAGAAAATATTATCATAAACTTTAGTTTTCTAGCAGAGATGAGTGTATATTTTAAGTATGTTTATGTCACTCAGGTATCATTCTGGGAGGCTTTAGTGAGTGAGTGTCGTGCGTCCTTGGACCCGCGGATGCTGCACAAGCCGGTGGCGCCGCCTCGCTCTGCTCCGCCTTCGACCGCGACACCTTCGCCACGACGTGAACGGTCTCAGTCTAGAGCGGTCTCAGTCTTAAGAGCTGCCTCCTCGTTCATCAACTTTGACGAAATATATTAGACAGTTGTTAGAAATTATAAATATATGATTACTGTATTATTAATTTTATTAATGTTTAAATTTAACTATAATTATGGATTTATTATAAGCTCAACATAAACAAGATTTGTCAAGATTTCATCTTTATACTGTCTCACATTATATTAATGTTATATTAAATTTAAATATATCATACAGAAGTCTAGATTTGTAATACACTATATATATATATATATATATATATATATATATATATATATATATATATATATATATATATATAAATAAAACAATTGCTGTTCGTTAGTCTCCCTAAAACTCGAGAGCGACTGGACTGATTTGGCTAATTTTGGTTTCGAATTAATTGTGGAAGGTTAAAAAAGTGTGTAAATATGAAAAAAATGCTTGGATATAGTAAAAATAACAATTTCGCAATCCCTTAGAAACTATTCCCACCTGTCAAACATTTGATGTTCGTCCCGTCGTTTAGAAATCAATTACATTTTAAAGTCGTTCAGAAATCAAATTAAATTTAATAGTTACTTTTTTTTGGTTTTGAAATTTGAATGTCAAACGGCTGATGTTCGCCCCGTTGTTCAGAAATCAACGTTTTTTATTTATTGATTCTGAGGCGGTACGAAGTTTGCCGGGTCAGCTAGTAGATAGAGTATACATTCAGTTATGTGCACGTCCGCTCAAGAATTCTTTGAGAACACAGCTAAAATTATGTGCTATTTATTGTCCACCAAACTTGTGTATGTGTTTGTTGTTAATAGGTGGAGTGTAGGCTTGTCATCAGCAATTTTTTAATATTGTCTTCTTTACTATAATTCTATTCCTTAAATACACAATATCATTTGAAAACATCATTAAGATGAAACAAGTCGACTGCAGATCGCAAAACAGATGACGCTCTTGACACTGGATTCGAATCTGAAGCTGCTGACGAAGGTCGAGAATGCTTCACTGGTTTTTCAGTTTCCCAGAAACTAAGAGCAAATATCAACTCTGCCCAAAATGCTTCCATTTGTGTCATCTGTAAAAATACTATACTTTAGATTTAAAAACATGTTAACCGCATATATTACATTATATACATTGAAGATATTAAAAATAACTGCTGGAATAGATTATATGTTTATATAATCTATTCCAGCAGTTTTTTAAATATTTTTTTTAAGTTTAAAAAAAAAATGGTATCGTGGTCTCCGTCCAACGACGGAGATCAAACAATTTTTTTATGTTTGTTGTCGGTTAGTCTCTTTGTTCGGGATTCACGCAAAAACTACTGGGCCGATTTTGATGAGGTTTTCACTGATCGACAGCAAATTCTTAGATATAAAATTTGCGCTACTTTTTATACTAGGAATCCCGCGGGAATTTTTCTGAGAATGATTTAAAATGGCCAGATAAAAAAAATCGAATCCCAAAGTGATTCTTTTACTGATCGATAACAAATTTTATGTAATAAAATGTGTGATATTTTTTTCCCGGCAATACCGCGGATATTATCCCTGGAGCGGGAGCTTATCCCGACACAGTTTTAACTAAAACTATAGGTTACATTGTTTTTTAAATGCTGTGGTACTTTGTGTGCCGGGAATTTCAAGTCAAGCGTGAACGAAGTTGTGGGCATGTTCTAGTTTTAAATAAAGATTAATTTTCATTTTACTACTGATATTACTAACTTTTTAAAGTTTCGAAGCAACAATGGCAACAACGAAACCCTTTTAAAGTTGACATGTTCCGTGTCTATCCATTTGTTCGCGTAATTCACAGTAATTAACTCTTAGACACAACTGGGTCTTTGTAGTACTTTAATATAATAGGAGTCTATATGCACGAATTTTAACAGGAATATGTATTATATATGCCAAAGGTGTAGTAAAATCGCAAAAAACCTTAAAAGTTTACTTTTTATTGCATAAGTTTAGCAGACAGGCAGACGGCCCACCTGATGGAAAGCGATTACCATTGCCTATAGACATTTTTGACACCAAAGGTGCTACAAACGTACTCCCGCTCTCTAAAGGGGGACTGAAGCCTGGCCACTAATGCTGGAACACAACTCAAGGTTGTTATGGTTGGTAACTCAAGGTTATGTATGTATGGGCAAATGCCCTACCACCTGGCTGTGGGTTTTTTTGTCGCCTCTTACGACAGGCCGCCAGGCCGCAAGAAATTGTATTCTTTCTCCCTTACTGCAAGTTCAGTGGTCTTATTTTATATGAAATTGAAGGATAAAAAATAGTGTAAATAGGTGTATGGGGTGTGTGATTTTTGTTATTTTTTATGGATATTTTAGCATAAAAGGATCCCTTATGTAATCGTCACATTCGGCTGTCAGTCTGTCCATCTTACTGTGTATGTCACAATAACTTTTCTCGATAAGTACTGGGTTTACATGGATAAAATTTTACAGGAAGACAGTCTATTTAGCGTTTCAATTTTCTTTTTATTATTTATTTATTTAACAAGACAACAAAATGATTACTACTTATTGAATGATACATAACATACAAAATCTCTGGGGTTTATATTAGTGCTATTCTATGCTATATCTACGTCCGTAGCATTTAACAATTTTAACATTACATTTGGTTTAAAAAGTGCATTTCGAGTTAATTTTTAATATTTTTTGATGTAATGCTTTCCCTAAATTTAACGGGTACCAACCTAAGTCATTTAGTAAGTGCGGAACTAAATATACAGTTGTGCGTTTGCCGTACGTGTTGTTTGTCCGACCTGTGACGAACCTGTTTGGTGTGGCGATTGTGTTATTTAATTGTTATGTGGCGATATTGCGAAAAAAGTAAATATTAGAAGGGAGCACCAATTACGTAACTAAGGTTTGAGCTTTTTTTCAGTGTACACATAGTCGTTACGAGATGGCGTTAGTTACATCTTGAAAAATTACAATGATGTTTCTTAACGACTTTTTAATGGCGTCAACAAGTGGCGAGATATTATACCCTATATATTGAATTATAATTAGTTTTTAGGCTTCTTTAAGAACTGTAAAGAAGCCTACAAACTTACTCTAACTCAATATGAATAAGAATTTTCAACTATGTAGTGGACAATTATGAAAAAAATCAGGGTTTGAACTAAGTCCGTTAAGTAGTCTTTGAGACAGCGTGTTTTTTATTTAATGCTTTTTGATGGTTCCGTTATTAAATAAAGACAACAGAGGACTTTTTCGCTTCTACAGAAATCTTCCTTGTATGCAGGCGGACGAACAGTTGCCAATTTTTATATAAGTAAATACGTTGCTAGATATTCGCTTTCTAAACCATAAAAATGGAACTGTAAGGTAGAGAATTCTTAAAAAAAAAAACAACTGCCATTGCGTTGATTTTTTTGTTATGCATTTTTTCTATTGAAAGTTTTTTAGGATTCCGCGGCCAAACAACACAAAGAACGGATGGTAGTCACCGTCATGCAAATCTCCGTGATATATTATTGCTTGTATGATTTCCATTTTATATTTTAAAATGAAAATTAACGAAGATAAATTAATTTAGTATTAAGGATACATTAATACTACAGGAAAGTATTTGAAATGCCATCGTATTATGCTTAAAATTCAGTTAAATTAATGAAGTTGTAGGTACCTTTTGTTCAATAGCGACTTCTCGAACGTTCCATAGAAATTCGAATGCACCCATTGCAGCGGCAATACCACATCCAATACCCAGTACAACGAAAACTCCTCCAACATTTTCTACTCCGAGTTCAATGGCACTTGCACCTTCCTCCCCTGCTTCTTCGGCCTGAGAAATATTAAGTTATAGGATAGTAAATAATTTCCTGTTTGAAACTGATGGCGCTGTCTATATTACTATAAAATTCTAAAAATGCCGTGTCTGTACATTGAAGCTATTAAAAAAAACACCTATAATGAATATATAAACGATGCAATTTTTTTCTGGAAATGATTTACAATGGCCAGAATTAAAAAAACTTAAATTTTAATGATTTTTTTTTATTGGTTGATAGCAAATTTAATGTAATAAAATGTGTAATATTTTTTATCCCGAGAATTTTCCCGGGAGCGCTTCGAGGTTTTTTGGGTGCATAAAAATTAGCTTATTCCGACACAGTTTTCACTAAAACGATGGCTTATATTCGTTTATATTCTGCGATACTATTGCGTCTCGGGAATCCCGTAGAGATTTCATGTCAAGTGTGGATGAAGTCGTGAGCATATCCTAGTAAAAAAAATTGTGTACCCTTTTTTATATAGTTAAAATTAAATGTTGATTGTAATAAAAACAGTTATTGTCTTAGTACTACAATATCGATTAGTATCTATAAATAATAATTAGGTATACATGTACACATAACCATATGAACGTTGGTTTTGATGTATAAAAGACGTGCTATTTTGCCATTACCACACATGCTTGATCCGATGGTACTTTCCACCAACGATTTTTAAGTTCCACTAACTTCCCGCTTTCTGCTAGCTTTAAGACAGCATTGTCTACTGCTGTTCGGTACGACGAGTCTAAAATATGTAAAATAAGGAATTGAGAATATGCGAAATTTTTTATATAAATGGACGATTGGTAATTTTAAAATTTTATAGGATAAATTGTCTGGGAAAAAAGAAAAGAACAGGGACAATAACTATTATTAATGAAGAGTAAAAGTAATAAAAATACGTACAAAAGGGCATAGCAATTCCATAGCCTTTTGAGTCAAGTAAATCTCCTACTTTCATTAAGTCACAATGTCTTTCAAGTTGATATTCGATTGCACTAGATTCCATGAAGTAGGCGTACGATCTTTTCCCTTTCAAAACCCTTTCTAAGCCTTCGTCATTATTTTTCACGAAGACGGATGGTCTCGCGGATTCCATTGCCGCCCACATTTTTTGATAAGTGGAGACATTAGAACGCTGTAAGAAATATGTAATGTAGAACTAAGTACCTATATGATGATGTTTGTTAATAAAAACAATTCAGATTTCGTTATTATTATATACTTACCTTGAAAAAAGAGTAAGTCGATCCACCATATAAAGTTCCAAATTTAATTTTAGTCTGACCAGCCAAGTCTTCAGCGCTTTTTATAGAATCATCCATAGCTGCATTAGTAAGGAAAGCAGCAAGATTGGCAGTGTATGATGAACACATTATTAAAGCAAAGAACCACCACATCCCGCAGACCCAACGAGTTGAATAACCTCTGAAATAATGTTAACTTTTAAGAAATATGGAACGGAAATGTTCTTTAAAATACTTGTTTATAAAAAAAAGAATAAGACATACATACAAAAAGTAAAAATTACGTAATCAATCTTAGATGTGTTGCAGTAGAGTATCTGCAGATTTTTCTCCTTAGAATAGCGATTATATTTTAAAAAGTTTGTATGTTAAACTACGAAGTGAATTTCACATTAACATTAAATCCACTTCAAAAATTTTAACCCTTAAAATTGTAAAAAACTTATTTAACTAAAAAATTATATGAAAAAACAAATTTCAATGCTTTACTTACTTTGGTAAAATATCAGATCCTTGTGTCATAATAGATCCCATCGTTAACCAGCAAGAATTTTTAATATGCCAAATATTTTCTAACTCTTCCGGTGACTTATCGCATGGATGAGGGTTTTCCCAATCATTCGGTGCAAGTCTGAAGCAAATAGAGCACCATAAGTGTTCAACGTACTAACATAAAATAAAGTAGCTTATACCACTTACCTTGCTAAAATGTGCAGTAATAAAGAAACCATCAAATAAGCCGCCGCCATATATATCCAGACGTCGACAGAAAATGGTTTGAGGAATGAAAATAACTCGGGCTCGGGAGGAGTAGCCTTGGAATATAGTATGCTAATTCCCAAAGTCATGAAAGGTGTCGTAAAGTCGACTGCAGACCTTCGTTCATATGTTATTGTTAGATCACAAATTGCTAAATCAGCTTTCTGCAACATAAATTTTATTAGTAGTGAAGATAAGATAACACAGTGTTTTATTAAGATATACTATATCTAGAATCTCAATGGTATCAAAATAAACTAACCCTCTCTAGAAGATGTCCTATCAGGCCATCCCACTTTTTGGTGTCTTTGTTGTAAGAGCCATATCCATTACCAGGTACAATTTCTATCTCATAGTTGAGGCGCAAAGTTTCTTTAAGTATTTCATGAATCAAATCCTTTGAATATCCCTCGTACCGATCATTTCCAGTTAATATTTCACCTTCTTTAGGAATTTTTTCAACTAGATATGGGGCTCCAATGCGGGATACTACCTTGAAAGTTTTGTTTTGCCATTTTTCAGCTAAGAGATCAGAAACTTCGTTCGCAGTGCGAGAATACGTAAAACCTGTGTCAGCATTCCATTTTCCTATACTGTTAAATCCACTATTTGATAGCTCCATTATTTCTACTTTAAAGTTCGTTCGTTCGCCAGTTATGTTATCTAACATGATTTTATCTGTTATGCCCACAATCGGATTCTGTAATGGATAGTGTATATGATTTTATTATAAAAATACCATATCATGATTATAATATTGTAATATTTTTACCGTAAGTAAATGATTAGTAAATTCTTCTCCTATTTCCCATTTATCTTCAGAACCACATTCAAGTTCTTGTGCTTCGATTTCAAAATCATTGGGAGCATTTTCAACAGCATCAGCAATTAGTCGAGCGGCATCACTAGCTAGAGCTGCTTCTACCTGTGTAAATTTTGCTTGATATTTTTTTGAGTTTTCACTACTGTGGATATCTATATATGTATCTTATATATAAAAATCAATTGCTGTTCGTTAGTGTCGCTAAAACTTGGGAACAGCTGGACTGGTTTGGCTAATTTTGGTTTTGAATTATTTTTGGAAGTACAGGGAAGGTTTAAAAGGTAAGTAAATTTGAAAAAAATGTTTTATTTATTTATTGATTCTGAGGCGGTACGAAGTTTGCCGGGTCAGCTAGTAATGATATAAAAATTAAAACTGCAATTTACTATTTTAAAGGAGTTATACATTTTATTTTTAAATTTTATTCTGATGCTTGAACTAGTTCCCATGATTCAAATTTGAGGCACTAGTGAAATATTAAAGTTGTTTTTCTTAACATTTAGTTAATTATTTTATACAAATACCGCCGGCATTATTACATTTTATGGTACCAGTATTCAAAAGTAATAAAATGACAAGAAAGTGCACGTCACTTTCTTGTCACTTTTATGCAGATTTTCTTATCTAATGTGTATGTATACTGTATCAACTACCATTTGCTGTTCTTAAACCTGAACATCAAATAACCGATTTGTTAAACTTGCTAATTTGCCTACGACCTGAATGCTGCAAATATTCAAATTTTTACCATTTTTTTCTTTACTTTCTTGTAACCTGTTATATTATGTTAGAATAGGAACAAGAGACGTTTAATAACTCAGTACGAATATAGTATTTACTTACGGTTATTTTATGTGTTTGGCTGGGTATTTTGACAGTATCCGATCCTCTTATTTTCCAATCTGATAAATATGACCTAGTCCTTGCATCGGAGTGGTCGAAAATTCTAAGACAAGTTACATTTGATAATCCGTAACGTAGCTCTTCTAAATCAAGCGTGTGGGCATCCAAAGACATTAGAATGTAACTCTACAACAAATTTTCAAATATTACTTTTAAAATTTGTAGCTAGTTTAACATTTCATTAATTTCTGTATTAATGTAACTTGTTACTGTATTAATGTAACTTTGTTATTTCTTCATAACTTTGGACACAAATATATTTTCATGAAATTAATTTGTTCTCTTCACGACGAATATGAACAAGCTATTTAATACCAATTTATATTTCAGTAATAACAAATTTGTGTCGCTTGAAGCGTCGAAGTTTATATGAGCTAAACTAAGCTCTAGCAATAGTAGCATCCTGATTGTATAAAATGTAAATCTAGTTCCATTTAAAAATAAGTCATCTCAATATTTGTTCATCTTAGGTGAACTATGTTATATTAATTAAATTTCGATCATGATTGTGTCTACGTAGGTGTATGTAGAATAATGAATAAAATAAATAAATCGGAAAATAAAAAATACACACATTCTCAAGTTAGGCAAATTTCGCTTGTGTTATGGGTTATATGTTAACGTGCAATCAGTCCACTCATTTAGCAAACTAGTTAAAGAAAAATTTCTTAAAATGCAATGAGTTACGTTAGTTAGTTGCATGCAATGAGTTAATTACGATCTAAATATATCATAACTATTTATTCTATGTACAGTTATGGTATGAAAAGTTCGTCAGTTTTCAAATCGATTCATTTAACGTTCAGCAAGTACATGTTACCTTTTCAAACGTAGTCATAGAACAGATTGTTCCACAGAATATTATGTTTAACGGTTAGACAATAAAGTTTAAAATTACTAAGATCGATGTTGTTTGATTTTCTGTCTAGTCTAAAAATATTGTTTAGAGAGATCAACCTTTTTATTGGCTTTAATAATTATGACAAGCGTAGTGATTATATTCTTTGTTAATTATTGTTAATCTCAGTGTCTGTCATCGTCAACATTGCAATTTTCTTTTTTCACGTTTCTATATTTTATAAACCTAACATTTATTAAAATGATGGCAGTACTGTTTCTTGTACTCATGCAAACAAAAGTACACGGTGATGAACCTTTTCATACCGCGACTGTACTTGTATTAGTTTATGTCAAATCTATGTTTATGTGCTTATTATTTACATTGTCTATTTTTTAAATCAATACTAGGTATAGTTTATTTAATAAAGACTATCGTATTGTTTATTCTATGTAAGTATTTATGCTACAAACACTTATAATTGATATAATTAGTTTTTACACAAAATATATACATGTTTGTTTTGTGCAAATGTGATTTTCTATTAAAAACTTGTCTGGAAGAAATCGTAATCGTTAATATAGTTTTAGTTCTAAGATTTGTGTAATAAAGTAAATAAATAAATAATAAATATACAACAGACAACTTTGGAACCGATCTCAAATTTACTACCTGGGATCGAATCCGGAACCTATGTGTTACAGTTAGATCACTAGGCCATATAGGTATACTATTTGCATATTACTCAAATTCCGGTACTTTATACAGAAGAGATACATTTTTACAACGAATTATATCATATATAATAAAATATACAAATTAAAATAATATGTAGCCATACCATGTAATCTGCAAAAAAATTTACTTCATTTGCTTGACGTAAATAATCTAACACTCTGTCGGCGGGACAGTCCAAAATAACTCGAGTTTCACCATAAGCCTTTAGAGATTTTAATACTGATCTGTTATCCTCTCCTGGGACTAACCTACGTACCAACCATCTCACTTCTGGATCTGAATGCTTAAGGATTTCTTGAAGCCTTATGAGACCTGAAATTTGTTAGTGTCATATTTTTGATTCAGTTCCTGTCCGAATGAAAAATATTATTAGTGCCAATTTTTTAATCGTCAGATAAATGTTACCGTAGGAATAAACTACAGTCTGACTGTATTCGAAAGCGAAACCATTCAACTGTTTCATGTACGCAACAGTAATTTTTAATTTATGTTGTACTTTATTCTATGAAGAAATTTTATCTAGTGATTGATAAATGGGCCCCTACACTAGTTAAACTCAGCCATGCTTCCCTGTCAGTCTAATATTCGGTATTGTGGTAGTCAATCCATTGACCACTTTCGAGTTTCGTTGAACAACATACTGAAGCTGAATTTTATGTGTATTATAAAAAGTGTATAAAACTTCTATTAAAATGCAACGTTATGTAAAATTTTCAGGGTAATATTTTGACTAAATTTAGAGTTTTGGGAAGGTAGTTGAATTTTTGCATATACTATATAAATAAATATATAGTATATGCAATACTACTACTAATAATTAATATAAATAAATATAATTTTGCAATTTAAATGCAAATTTCACAATAATAGCTTTATATATATTGTTCATTGTAGAGTCAAAATTAATAAAAAAATAAGTGGCCCTGTGCGATTTGAACTAGCACGTAGATAGTTTTTCATTAGAAAACAATGAGGTAATTAAAAAGTGTTTTAAATACAACTTAAAAATAAATTAATGTTTTTATATAGGCTTAACTTGAGCTGATTATAAATCAATTTAACGACACTAGCCGGCCGTTGTCTCTACACGCGCGGATGATACTTAGGAGTCAATGCGATAAGTGCTGAATTTTTAATTCCACAAATTACAGGTGGTTTACACGTCAATCATATACATATCTACCTACATATGATATTTCTCAATAATATTTTTCATTTCTCTTCAAAATGTAGATCAAGTGAGAACACTACAGATTTTAAAACTTTATATTGGTCAGAATGTGGGTTATATTTATCTTACTTATTCAGGACACTAAAAACATAAAAAGAATTCACAAGCGGATATTAAAATTAAATACGTCAAGAGGCGTAAAGGAAATTACTGGCCCTGAGACAGGAACAAACTTAATTTTATTCACATTAACTGTAGGATTCACGATCACTGACTCTGATTTTATTTCTAGTGTAACACGTTTCTGTTCTATAATTTTATTAAAAATCCGGTTTACCTTGGTCATCGTCGTATAAAAGGGTATAGGTATTCCAATCACTGTCCTTGACAAACAAAGCTATGGCTTTAGAAAGTGCAACAGCTTCGGGATAAATATTGAGACCAGGTGGAGTAGGTCTTTGTAAACCTCTTTCTGGCGGTGGTCGCCATATAGCCTGAAGGAAAACACTACTTAGGAATAACTAAAAAACATTGAACGTACTTAAGTCACACATAGCCTTGCGTAATCAATAGGCTGTAGCTTTTTTATTGATGAGTAATCCGTCATGGATACCCTAACATCCAGGAATAGCAGTAGGGTACAGTTGGACTCCCGATGTCATGCTCGGAACTATCAACTAAGTCACCTAGGTGGTTCGTTGTAACGCTGTATTATTAGGGTCTTGGGTACCAAAGATATTTCCGATAAAGGTTGACCTATATACCTGGCTGTCCAATGTGGGAACGAGGCTAGCATATTGGTTGCTAGATTTTGTGCATATAGCCAGTGTCAATTATATGTGAGTGTTCAAGTTTTAAAATAATCTTCAAGCAGAAAGACATTAGGCGAAAGCCAGCCACATAAAAAAGATGCCTTAGCCATAATGCAGCTCAAGGGCAGTTCTTGTGGTGTATGGTTCTCGAAAGGGCATTTCACTAAACAAATTCGTTTTCTACCACAAACACACAGCCATTACTTAATTTAAAATAATTAATACTTGATAACTATTGTTAATTATATTTTATTTTTCAACTCGTACGTGTTTAATAAATAAAACTTTCACTCATATATAACTTTTTTTATCTACTAAATAAAATGAGTTTTTGTTGTTATTTTATTCACAAGTGTGTTGAAAAACGTCGTATGATACACGTGTGTATTGATGATTACCGTCCTCGGCTCTCTTAAGACCCTCGCCTACGGCTCGAGTCTCAATGGCGCCTCGGCGGGAATCACCAATGTTACACACTAAATGTTTTTTCAAACCGCCCAATGAAAGCACACCTCTTCTAAGTTACCGTCAAAAAGTCCCATTTAAAAAAAAATCTTTGATTTATTTCCAGTGACTATAAAATGGTATGTTACAGTTGCGTTAAATTCTCAGAATATTAGTAAATTAGACTATAAGTTATTGTTTTGAGTCTATTTAACCTGGGTGACATTTAACTAACACGCTTTTGTGATAAGTTTGTGTACATTAACACAAACTTATCACAAAAGCGTTTTAGTTTCGCAAAAATATGTATAATAATACATTCATCCGGATTTTATTCATTCCCGAGTTTAATTTAACACAGTTGTAAAGTAATAATGAAGTTGGGATACCGGGAATGGAGTTGGCTTTACACAATAAAAAGTGCTATAAAACTTCGTAGCGTGTTACGAAAAATGTTAACATATTTGAAAGTTGATATATACCTAATACTTTCTTAAGTTTTCGCGACTTGTATACAAAATAAAACTAGGTATTATTTTGATATGAACCTATCAATAACGTTAATCAAAATATCATATTTCAAATCTTTTGTATACAAAAAGAACATAATTGCACAGGTTATATGTTATGCCTTTTGTACCTGTACAAGTGTATATTATTGTAGCTGTAAATTTTAATCGATCTGTAAATTTTAATAAATTAAAATAAACTAAAACTATACTATAAATATAACTATACATACCAAATAACAATCAATAAATAAAAAATAGACTCCAGGTCGCTGTCGGCGGGGAGCGTGCCCAAAATGCTGGCCGCACTTCCACGTTGGATGGCAACGCTTATGCGTTGCCCTAGGTGCAAGCCAGCCTTTTGGTCACGCCAGACCTCAATTAGACGCGTTGAGAGGTCTCGATAGAGGTGATAAGCTCCAAGCCCCCACGGCCCCAGGGTTTCAACCCCGAAAGCCACAAATATGTACCTATTACCAATGGACACATATTTGTGGCGTCTTAGGACCTCCTGGTGTGCGGCAGCAGCCCCGGCTGTCACGGCTGTGACTGGGAGATGGGAAGCCGCCAAAGTATCAACACAAGTTGCGTTCCATACTAAGGGGCGTCCTATCTTCCATAGCACCAACGACATTCCATCTGGTCTCTTGCCATCGTCGTGGCACAGCCCATTTGGTTCGAGAACAGCTGGTACGCCGGCGCTGACAAGAGACCGACGGATAATGTCATTAAGTGTCGCTTGCCGTGATATTCTGTCGGCGCTCCTCGCGCATGATAAGCCATGGTGGCCTAACTTATTAACTCTATCTCCACACGGACAGCGATGAGGCACTACAACACTTGCCCCCAGACGAATGCAGGCAGCTATCCTGCATGTTGTGTCATCCAAGAGAGTTCCTAGATTCGCCGAGGGTAAGGCGTGGAGCCACAAACACGACTCCCATTTAGAGACAGCTAAGAGATGGGCGCGTTCAGTTTCGCCAGTACAGGAAGTCAACAGGTTTTCATGTACATACTAGCTCATTGAGGGGCCCGTCCCATAACTTTTGTGACTTCGGTTCCATGGGTAAATTTTGCGTTGGGCAAGGCAAGGACCAAGCATTTCTGGCCTCAGTTAGGTATGGGACCTCAAAGCCACTAAGTGACGGAATCAATATTTTCCTATGAGGTCCACAGTACTATAAACTGAGGATAGAAAGGCAGGTAGTGCTGTGTCGGAAATTTTGCGTATACCCAAGCCTCCTAACTGTATTGGTAAGGATGCTCCAGTCCATGATCGATCTTCCAAAGGTATTTTTATAATGGATGTTAAAGTTTGTCTAATAATGTTATCTAGATTGTACAAAATAGTTGGGTGTCTCCAAAAAGGGGAGCCCCGCAAAACGTATGTGAAATTTGGCGTAAAGAGGCAATACCGAATTAGAAAGTAGGTACTATGTGCGCTTATTTCTTTTAAATCTACTATTTTCGAATGAAAATTTTGAATTTTGTCGTCAACGAAAGAAGGAAAAGATTTATCAAAGATAGGGAGGGACCCAAGGAGGCTTAGGCTATCTTTCTTTACTAATTTCATAGTTTAAGAGCCAGTGAACGGCTACCTATATGTATTTGACCAGACCTGAGTTTTTGTATATTGAAGCCCCTATACCTACCATGCATGAGGTGAAGACTCACTAAACTCTAAGTGGTGGACGCGACGAGCTCTCAGGCAAGAAGAGGTATGGATTTTTGACGAATCTTAAATTCATTTGACCACGTCTGCCGTTTTCAAATTTGAAAATATATGATTATTATTATCGGAAAATAAGAATGGCAGACCATTATCACGCAGTTTACTTTGTGGCAGACAATTTTGAAAATGATAAAAAAAAATTTTGAAAGTTATTGACCAGATCTGCCATTGATATATTTTATTTAAGGTAGTCTTAAAAACTTATATTGATCATGGCAGACGTCTACATTGCGTACACACATCAATAATGAATAAAATCTTAGCTACTATCCGGTCAGATGTATATGTTTTCCGTTCGCTGTATTACATCAATATAATTTACTTGAGAATTCCGATTTACTTTATCACTGTATTTACAGAAAATAATGTTTTTTTAGATTCTATATACCAAACTTCATTAGTTAGATAATACGAAGTGATTTTTTTTATGGAAGAATAGAAGAAGAGATACTATACTCCATCAACGATTATAATAATTTAAAATTAGTTCAAGGAGCAATTTAAAATTAAATATTTTAATGTTGATTTTCAGAATTTTCGCCTTTCGTGTAATTGCAATATTCTCTCAGAAGTGCAATAATAGATTAATCAAATATCCACTCAACAAACCTGTAAGTATATCATGTGCGTCTTTTTAATTGCAAGTTCATCCCCTTTCATCGATTTTATACCTCAAGCGGTGATTAGCTTGCGTGGCGTATAGTGATACAAATGTGACATGCTAGAATTCGAAATATAGAATCTTTGTTTGTCTATCATAAATAATTGTTATTATATATTATGACTCGTACCTGTATATGTGGAACCATAGCTGCTCTACAATGTGCTTCAACTGCAGAAGCAGAAACTGGATCAGTGGGTCCAAATATGGCAATTACGCCTTCAGATAGTAGTTTACAAGCTGAAAATGTTCATTTTACAGCTAAACGTAGAATAGACGATAGAACATTGTTGGGAACTAAAGACGTCTGATAATTAGGGTATAAATCACTAAGATAACATATTGGGAGTTTGGATGACAAAAATTAATATAATCAGTGAACATTGTACAATAGATTCTTTGGGAAACAAGACCGAATTTTCACGTATGAAACCCTGGTAAAAAACGAAATTGATGCACACGAAGAAGTAATAAAGCTTAGTGGTTAAGGCTCTCGTATAATATTCTAATTACGTGAGATAAAAACCATGAAATATTTTAATATGTGCATCGAGATTACCGAAGTGTGAAAACTACCAATTCGCGTTGGACAAACGTGGCAGTTAGAGTTTAATATTTTAATTACTCATAATTAAGCTAGCCAATAGAAAATTTTATGTCAATTTGTGCACTTTAGTTTACAGCTTTGATAGTATTTATTTAAGATTCTCTACTCGCTGAAACAAATTTAGTATTTTTTAACCTAAATTAGAGATTCCGTAATCTGTATGTGGGTTGATTCACACATTTTTTTTTTTTATTAAACATATGTTTCAACGTTCAGCTGTGCTTGCTGAGTGATGTTTTGCATTCTGAGCAGTTTAATGTAAATAACTCATTTGATATTTTGTTGTTTGGCCAATTTATTATAAGTCAATGATGCCTTAGAATAGACTATTTTGAAGATTATTTTCAAACTTACCAGCCTTTGATGCGGCAAAACTGTCACCATACGGAGCGTATACAACTTTCATAACGAAGTGATAGCGTTCGCTTTCCATCGAAGACCTGGCTAATGCTGATGCAAATGCTATCTCAGTTACTGTGTTCGGAGGGAATATTGCTCCTGTATAATAATAACAATAATCCTGCTGATTATTATTATCAACATGGTTATTGTGTATGTTTAAGTTGATTAAATTGCGCTCGTATTGTGAGTAATACACAAGCAAACCAAAGTATGTATACTGAACTCACACAACTGAATGATTGGGGACCATTTTTTTAAAAAATTTTTTAGCCAGGGGAAATCCGCTTGAGGACCATAAGCCGCGACAAGGGCAGAACCTTGGGAGATATTCGCGACCCGTATGTGGGATTCGCCAGATCGGGGGTGGCACCAGCATGCCCAGTCAGAACTGGTGCCATGCTGTTGCCACCCCCGGTTAGGGATACCCACTAAAACCCCTGGGTGTTCCGTCCTTCGCCTTATGCCAGGGCTACGGGTGTATGACCTAGCCTCTCCGCAGCCCTGGCAGGCGTGGGCCCCCCTCACGAGGCCTCTTCCATTGCTGGGGACTCATCCTCCGGCATCATCATGCTCTCTTTGGCGTGGGGCGGTCTGTAACGCGCCCCACGGGAGGAGAGATGAGCGCGCACAGAACACTCGCGCTCTCATCTCGACAGCATATGCGGGTGAGTGAGAACCCCTATACCCCAAGGGGCCCCACCCGCGCCGTCCGCTTACGGTGGCCGAAGGTTGAAATCCACCCTCCGGCGTCGGCGCGTCCTCCTTTGGCGGGAGCGGAGCAAAGATGTCTGCTCACGCTCCCGCTCCGCCTCCTCCTTCGCAAGCATAACGCGTTCGCAGAAGGAGGAGACGGCGTCCCATCCGGTTGAGCTCCTGACCATGGTGCGTACCACGGCCGGGAGCGAGAGGTCAAATCCGGTGACGGCGACGAGGTCTCGGCGCTGCTCTGTCCAGGCAGAACACTCCTGGAGTGTGTGCAGCGCCATATCCTCGTCCCCCGTGTCGCAATGATGGCACCCTGACGTCGGCTCACGGCCTAGGCGACACAGGGACCTCCCGAAGCAGCCATGCTCCGAGAGCACCTGTGTCAGCCGAAACGTCAGAGTGCCGTGTCTATGTTTTATCCAGTCTTGCAGGACGGGCTTCACCGCTTCGATGGTGACGAGGCCCGCGCTGGGAAATGATTGGGGACCAGATTTAAGTCCGTGGTTTTGCCCGCGTAGACTGCGTTTTGTAACGATTTTTTTTAACATGAACTGATTTCTTGTGGGTAACATGAAAGTCGATGTACATATTAGCTGCGCAGTTTTATTTAAAAAAATATTTAATAGTAGCCATCCCGACAGATGTTGTCCTGCCCTGAATAAATAAGATCTAGGACCCGTTTCCAGCACCAAGTACCGGGTCTAATTGTGAGTCTAAGCCATCCCGGGTCCCAATCAAACCGAGGGATTACTCGCGCCGCTCGCTCACGACAGCCGGAGGTCAAATAACGCCCTCTGGCGCCGATGCGTCCTCCTTTGGCTGGAGAGGAGCAAGCTGATACGCTCACGCTACCGCTCCGCCTCCTTCGTGGAAAGAGGAGACGGCGTCCCATCCGGTGTTGCTCCCGACTATGGAACGAACCACGGCCGGGGGCGTATCCGGGGACCCACTTGAACACACACAAAAAAAATTATCAAGATCGGTCTAGTGGTTTGAGAGAAGTTCAGTGACAAAGAAATAACTTTAGAATTTTATACTCGTATATAAAGACTGGTTAATAATTTCACAGAAGTATTCACATTTCACCAAATATGGGGCATGTTGTACAAGATCTGTTGAGTAGTTTTTATTATAATTATTGGGTATTTTGGATTAAATACTTTTTTATGGTTCTGTAGGCAAATGACGACAGTGGATGTTTTGTACCTCTACGGTACTATTGATGGTTCTGAACTGTCACGTACTCACCTAGTTTTATTATATAAACATTGTATGTATATATATTGGTAGTCGTGATTAATTTATAATTTGTTTTGATTGGATATTTTTTTTAATTTTCATTTCTTTTTTTAAATTATAATCTTACCAACAGTTATAATCTTCTTGTGAGCTTCATAGTTCCTAAAGACGCCCCCAGTTTGCTCGACAATGAAAGCAATTATAACAGCCGTCAGGAAATCCGCTGTGGGCCAAAGAAATTGAGATTTAGAAAAAATATCTCTGAAACTTCTATCTCGAAAAAGATTTGTGAATTATATATTAATCAATGTCAAAGAGGCGAACTGCTATAACTAATTCATTTTTAATCTTACAAAGTTTTATAATACGTATACTATACAAACCGATTCAAAGGTAAGGTGAGTAGCAAAAACTAAGCTAAAGCTTTCATGTTTCTTACTAAGTTTTAAACTAAAAGTAATTGAAACTATAACAAAATGTTTCAGATCTAAGTATTTTTTTCTACCTTAACTTTTAAAACTTTTTCTGATTCTTTTTTTTTATAACGAAGAAAGCATAATTAATATATTGAAAGAGTCTTTAGGAATGATTAACGTATATTATTTTTGTCATTTAACTACATTGAGTAGTAATGGATCTTATTGAAAATAATTTTTATTGAAAGAATTGTAAGTTCTACCAACCTCGATTGTATTAAGAACTTCCACTTCATAGTTTGAAAATTAGAAGGAGACACATTTTCACGGCCGGAAGAAAATTTTCTCGACATGTATTGTCTTAAATAAAAATATTACTAAAAATCGTTAAGATATTTTTAATAATATATTTTTTATATAAATAAAAATAATAGAGTAATTAACAGTTAAACCATGTGAGATATTTTTTATTATATAACCAAACGCTGGGGCCGCCTGGATTTTCTAACATAGGGCGTTATATCTTTAACGAGTCAAATAGCGTATAGTAATTAAATTGATAAAGTGGCAATTTAATGTCATTTATTTTATATAAACGTTATTTCAGAATTGTTGTAACATGTGTTATCTACCTGATCAGATATATACTTGTAACCTGAGATAGATTTATATTAGTACGGATTTTAAAACAAAAACGCAAGTGAAAATAAAACCCGAACAAGATCATCACATGGGGATAATACTCGCCTCGTAGCTGACACATTTTATGAGATGAGATTCCGTGATGAATGAAACTGAACAATGAAATTCAGTGTGCACACAGCTGTAGTATTACGACTTCCCCAATCGCTGGCTGTTTACCCGACACATTGCAAACATGGATTCGGAAATACAGACAGATTTCACTATCGGGTCGCTTCACTAAACGTATGAATACGATCTGCCCCAATACTATCACAATGCGACGGTCTCATACATGAAATCGTTATCGTAACAGTTTTGCCAACTGAATTATAAATAGGTTTTAGATAGGTAAATGGGACAGTGAAATAGACCGATGCACTGTTCAATGATTTTGCTTACCTATTTACAAAGTTTAGATTAATGATAACATTATTGTGTATAAATTTACCGCGTTTAAAACCGTTAAAACGTAGTTTTATTATGTATACAAGTCGCGAAAACTTAAGAAAACAATATTAACTTAAGAAAATATTATTATTGTGTAATCTAAACTTTTGATTTGATTGATGAACGCATTCAGTGACTTGATCTATTTAATAAGTGATGATAAATATAGTAAAAATATTAGAGTTCATAAATGTCCTACTGCTAAGCTCTATTTAAAAAAATATTATTTGTCATTCGTTTGATCTTTAGTTATGCATCTTGTAAATAAAAATCAAGTTTGTATATTTGTCTTCGATGCACTCCTAAACCATTGATCAGATTGTGATGTTTGGTAGGGTGTTTTGAAGAACCACAGAAGAGCTTCTGGCTTAAAAATCTATATATCTTACATACATACATACATAACTTCACGCCAGTTCCCTTGCGGGGTAGGCACGAACAACAGAGTGCCATTTAGGCTTATTCTTACACACCTCACTTGCCTCTTTGACATTCATAACTCTTGTCATGCAAGCTCGTCTGTTCTTAAGGCTCCTGACATCACCTTCTGCTAGTACACGATCAATTTGATCATGGAAGGTGTGTCGTGGCCTTCCACGACTTCTGCATCCATCCACTTTTGCATTGTATATCTGTTTAGTCATTCTTTCATCATGCATTCTTTCCACATGCCCGAACCACCGGAGCATTCCTTTCCTATATATCTTCTATATAAATAATAGTCAATGTTTGTATGTCTGTCCTCTGTGCGTTTTTTAAACCATTAATCGGATTGTAATAAAACTTTGGTAGGGTGTTCTGACAACTCCCGCGAGAGTTTTTGACCAAAAAAAATATCTGTTCAAATGTGTGTATGTTACTGAACTCGTCCTAAACAGCAGGACCGATTTTAATGAATTTTTTGTGTGTGTGTTCAAGTCAGGTGATGTCAGGAGCCTTAAGAACAGACGAGCATGCATGACAAGAGCTATGAATGTCAAAGAAGCAAGTGAGGTGTGTAAGAATAAGCCTGAATGGCGCTTTGTTGTTCGTGCCTACCCCGCAAGGGAACTGGCGTTATGTATTTATGTGTTCAAGTCGATTCGAGAGTGGTGAAAATTAACAATTGGCCCCGGTTGGTAGCGCTACAATTAGATTCCAGGATTTGACGAAATTTGTGTTCGTTTGAAAGATAATAATAAAAAAAAAATTGCATCGTGTTCTCTCTTCTCCGTTTATATAGCCTTTCCCAGCTGCTTTTTTTAAAATAAGTTTTATGTACAGACACGGCATGTTCAGAATGTTATAATATTATAGATTATCATGATGATAGAGGCTAAAAACACTTCGAACAATACTCATCGATTAGTTTTTGAGATTTGGAGCATTTTCGATTAAATATTTTTTTCCAAATGAAAAAAACAGTCGACATTTGATACCTGTACGAAAGCCTTTTATGCGGAAACAGCTATGCTCTTGCCAGAATTTTAATCCATGCATCAAAAAGATAAAAGTATTTTCATTCATGTCACTCTAGTATGGTTCCGTATATTACGTATCGCCCTTATATGTGATAAATGATCTCTTTCAACAAGTTCAATTAGGTGAGTGTATCGAGCCATTGCATTGCCATGTGAATGTTGGCGCCGTTCCATACACTGCATAGTCGAGCTTGCGGTTAATTTTAGCACGGTTATTACTTGTTTTTAAATAAGAATCTTTCTTCTTATAAAAGAGAGAAACCATATTTATATATAAATTTTAAAGTGAGTTTGTATATATGACTGTATGCTTATTATCTGGAAAAAATGTATGGGTGTTGTTGAATCCAAGGCCGACGTGAAGTTGCGTAGAGTTTTGGTTCTATCTAAATTAAATGAATGTTTAAGCATGTGTATATTGTTACGAGTGCGGGTTCTGACCAGGATTCACCCGAGTGCAGTGCACGATAGGGCGTCCCCCGCAGGCGACGCTCACCGATGCGCCCCCGTCGGTGTGGATTCTCGCGCATGCGGCGAAGGGGGCCGCCACCCTTCACGCAGCGCCAAACCTGGCGGGTCGAGAGGAGCAGAGTGCCGTATAGGCACGTGGAATGTGAGAGGTGGAATGAAAGATAAGATGGACGAAATGATTGATATAATGAATGAGAGAAGCCTGGATGCCTTATGTCTGACAGAGACAAAGCGGAAGGGGTGCGACGTCGATGACCTCCCCGGTGGCATGCTTGCTCTGTGGTCCGGCGTGGACCTGGACGAGCGTGCAAGTGGGGGGGTAGGCGTCTTACTCTCATCCCGCTTTGTGTCTGGAGTAAAAGCTTATTGTCTGGTGAACCCGAGACTTCTCTGGGTCCGCCTAAAACTGGGGATCACGCGAGTTTTTCTGGTCGCAGCTTATGCTCCCGTAAGCTCAGCGGATCCCCAAGAACTCGAGAAGTTTTGGGAGTCTGTAAGAGAAATTCTGGATCTGGCTGAAGGGAACGAAAGACTAATTATGTGTGGTGATCTTAATGGCTGGGTGGGGACCAAACGAGACGGCCTTGAGGCTGTCCTTGGACCCTATGGTGACAAGAGAGTGAACGATGCTGGTAGGCCAATCATAGACGTATGCATGGAAAGAAACTTGCTTGTGTCGAACACCCTATTCCATCATAAGGATATTCACATGTATACATAGTAAATAATCAGCTTAAATTTATGTAAATTAAATAATAATTTAGTGAATAGTAATTTATAAGTATAAAATTATGTTACAAAATTGTTGATATTTTTTTTATAATTTATTTAACAGTGTCTGTAAAAAAGTTGGACCTGAGTCGCATGTATTATCTATGGCTCGCATCGTTATAAATTTTTCGACAACAGGGAGAATGGCTTCCCAGGGACGAAAAATGCTGTTTTCATCCCTATGATCAAGCAACTCCAAGCGTACTTGAAGAATATGAGAATTGAAAAAGTATATTTATCGCTCATTGATAATTAATTATAAGGATCGCCCTTTATTTTTTAGTTTTTGCAGTATTGTATAGAAGCATATAGATATCTTTCTATCAAATTTCATTCATATGGACCCACTATTTTCAAGGGAACATGCCTATGGAATACATACAATGATAGACAAACAAACGGCTAGACTTAGGATGCGGATATTCGGATTTAGGAATAGTTGTTTTTTCCGGCTAAATGGTTACGACTTATAAATTAAAAAGTAGGAAAAAGTGGTCTATCCGTGCAGGAACGGAGAAATAATACAATTTCCTGCGGCCGGGCGGCCTGTCGTAAGAGGCGACAAAACAACCCACAGCCGGGTGGTAGGGCTTTTGCCCAACTAGATGGCTACCACACCTGGTCTAGAGTATGCCGCTATAACAACCTTGTGATGTGTTCAGGCAATACTGACCTGGTTCCAGTTTCCCTTAAGAGAGCAGCAGCGTATTTGTAGCGCCTTTCGTGATGCAAATGTCCATAGACGATGGTAACCGCTTTCCATCACGTGGGCCGTCTGCCTGTCTGCTGAACTCCTGCCATAAAAAAAGAGAAAAATAAGTACAAGCATGTTCGACACACTATACGATAATGGCAGTTCAGACATGTTCTGTAAATGTGAATAGCCCGCAACTTGATGATCGTATATAGAAAAACTTTTTTAATTTAGCGCTGAACCCAAGAATGTTTTGCTGATTACTTTTAGCTTGACCACATTGCTATATCAAATAGAGACATGCCCCAAAAGTCAGATATTGACGTATTCAATATCATTCACTTTTGTACGAAAAGGGGCAGACAAATAACTCTACAGAGAACGGTTCTGTTCACGTGACATACCTACATAATATGGATCGGGATTACTTGTTTGACTTGAAGAACAATCGAGTCTCTGGGGTATGTTAGCTTAGTTCAGATAGTGTATCTCGATTACCCTTGAAGCACTGATATATGTCTTGGATTGGACGAAAAAAATATTTGTAATCTATACATATGTATATAAATAATTGCTTGACCTCACTGATTGATTGACTCACATATCATCGCACAACCCAAATTACTGGGGCTAGGATCATGAAAATGTGTATACTGCTTCCTTGTATACTGTACGTGCGCATTAATGGTTTTTAAAAATTCAACCCCTAAGCGGTTGAAAAAGGGGATGAAAGTTCTCATTTTTAAAGTATGTGGCACTAAATTTCATATATTTATTTCTGGTTAGAAATAAAGGTACATGTGTATCGGTGTTTTTCGAAATTCAACCTTTAAGATGGTGAAATAGGGGCTACCGTTTTATTTTTTTAGACTTCTCAAAATATGATTATTTTTAATATGCGAGCGAAGTTGCTGGTAAAAGCTAGTGTAGATATAAATATAAAATTAGTGAATTGCGATCCGGGTCCGTATTTGATATAAACTATTTCACTTTATGCAATAAAAAAATATATTATTTTCACCTCAGATATGGCTGTTTCCTATATCTTACTATTTAGTCACTTGCCTGACCATCGGTTGAATTTTGTCATTACTTGTATGGAGCTTATTTCAAATTTTAATCGATAGTAGGGCAATTGAACGGACGATAATATACGGGACCCGGCTATTAGGCTATTAAAAGTATCATAGGTACAGTCGCGGTATGAAAAAGTTCGTCAGCTTAAAGTCGACTTTTGCTTGGACGAGTACAAGAAACAGTACTGCCAACATTTTAATAAATGTTACCTTTTGTTACGTTTATAAAATAAATAAACGTAAAAAAGAAAAATGAAATATTGACAATGATAGAAACTGAGATTAACAATAATTTTAAGCTTCAGAAACAAAGAGGACATAATCACTACGCTTGTCATAAATATTAAAACCAATAAAAAGTTTTACATCTAGAAACAACCTTCTTAGACAAGATAGAAAATCAAACAACTATGATCTGAGTAATTTAAAACTTTATTTTCAGACAGTTAAACAAAATTTTCTGTGGAATAGTCTCTTGTGTGATTTAGTTTGAAAGTAAATATCAAGTATTGTATATAATTCTCCACAGATTATAAATGCCATAAAGATAACGGTTATAATTATATTTAACTAGCTGACCGGCAAACTTCGTAACGACTCAGAATCAATAAACAAAAAACGTTGATTTCTGAACGACGGGACGAACATCAAACGCTTGACAGGTACGAACAGTCTCTAAGGAAAAGCTAAATTGTTGTTTTTACTATATTCTAAACTTTTTTTTCATTGTTACTCACCTTTAAAACCCTCCTTGGACAAAATCACTCAAAACCAAAATGAGCCAAATCAATCCAGCCGATCTTGAGTTTTAGCGAGACTAACGAACAGAAATTGATTTTTATATATATAGATTAAATTTGAATTAAGTTTTTCTCTGCAATATTATAAAATTGTAAAAGTGCTGTCTCTTTTAAAACTGTTTTTTTGTTTGTTTGTTCACGTAAAAACTACTAGGCCGATTTCGATACGGTTTTCGCTGATCGACAACAAATTCTTTAACATAAAATCTGCGCTACTTTTTATTTTAACACGGGAATTTTTCTGGGAATTATTTAAAAGCACCAGGTTAAAAAAACGAATTCCAATGTGATTTTTCACCGATCGATAGCAAATTTATGTAATAAAAAAAGTGATATTTTATATCCCGGGATTTTCCCGGGAGCCGTTTATTCCCGTTGTTTGGGTGCAAACAAATCGCTAATTCCGACACGGTTTTCACTAAAACGATAATAGCTTACACTTTTTTTTGTAAATGCTGCGGTACTTTGTGTCCCGGGAATGCAGTGGGAATTTTAAGTCAAGCGTAGACGAAGTCGCGGGCATACCCTAGTAATCTTGACGGCCTCTGTGGTTGAGCGGGCTAAGCCTTTGCCGGCGTGCCTCACTGCAACGCAGAGGTTCCGGGTTCGATTCCTGGTATAGTAAATTTCGGAAAAGTATTTTCTCCGTTATTTACTATGGTCTGGGTGTCTGGGATCGGCCCCAGAGTAGTCCGTTGTATATTACCTATAACACAAGCGTAACTTGCTTAATTTGGGGGTATACAATGTGTGTGTTTGTCTGCCGATTATTATTATTATTATAATCTTATATGTCTGTAACTTTTGATTTTAAATTATTGCCATTTTTATGAAAACCGACTTCGAACTTGAAAGTCGCGTGGAGTCCATGAATCCGCTCCCGAAGGGCCATTGTTCACATGGCGCTTTTGCAATACCCTCAGTTATTATCACATAAAATTTTATAGACTTGGAAAACTCAGCTTTGTCCAAGGCGAAAAAGTTTGGCAGCGGCGCCGCAGCAGAATTTCCAGAGTTCCTTATCGGAAACGACAAAATCGAAATCTTTATGGAAAACCAATAACCAGTTATTTTTTATTTTTTGGTTATTTCAGCTGTATTGCCAATTATAGGCCTATTCTGGCAATTTTTTCGTCAATCGTGTTACGGTTTTCACAACTGGAAGATTATTTTTGGGGTTCTGTAATCGTTTTGGTAGAAAAAGACTGCCATATGAAATCGTCATATCCCTTCGTCAGTTGTCACACTAATTTATACTCGGAAATTAGTAGGACTATATGAATGAAATATAGTAGGAATGTATGATCTATACGCCGGTGCACAATGCTGTAGTAAAATCGAGAAAAGAGTTTGCCCCTCATACATATAGTAAGACATTAGCTTCTAAGATTGTAATAAATCTCCCTCTACTTCTAATCGTTCTACTATGAACTGTAAATTTTTGATAAAATTCAAGGCAGAGCTTAAAAATACTTTCAACAAGAGACGTTTAAGTAGCTTTTGAGATGGGTAGTTTCAATAAAATACCTTTTTTTAGTTTCGTAGCCAAGTAACAAAACAGTGCTTCAAACACATTTTAAGCTTCCGTAGTGACCGAACCCTTTAACCCCTGAAATGTGAGAATTTTTCCGTAAAATGACGTAAGCAATAAAACATTATTTAAAAATAACTTTTTAGTTGCATTCTTCATTAAATATCACAGGAAACATAAACAGTGGCAAAATTTTACTATTGTCCAACAGTGGGCATGGAACATGAGGGTAGATAAAAAGAACACGACACGGACAGTTGGGTCGTTGACATTCCAGGTTTTTAGGTGCTTGGTCAAGTATCAGTGTGTCTTTTTGCCTTCATTCGTATAATTTCGGCACTTTGATATATGAGATACCTTATGCGGGTTTACTTTGTTTTACGTTTTACGCATGTCTTTAAACAAACTTAATTGTATATCATTTTGCGTCTGGAAAATAGAAGAATTACTATTATATACTGTATTTACTAACAAACTTGGATAGTTAGAGAAAGTTGGACGCTCAATAAAAAGGGTACAACAGTCCGGCTGGCTGGAAGTTTGAGTGTTTCTTAACTGCTTCATTATTGACAGAAACTTTTAACTGGCACAACCTCGTGAATCTGGATAAAAAACTTATCTATTTTCTATGTTATTCTTATATACTTCTTCTTATATAAGTATATTTCTATATATGGTATATAGAATAAGGTAAATCTGTAGAAGGACAGCTATTTTAACAAAAACGGTGTGTTTATACAATAATGATGTCAGTCTGTCTGTACATGTATGTATCCGTGCAGGTACGGATAAATAATACAAATTCCTGCGGCCGGGCGGCCTGCCGTAAGAGGGGACAAAACAACCCACACCCAGGTATTTGCCCGACTGGACGGCTACCAGCCCTGGTGTAGAGTATACCGTCGTAGCAACCTTGACCTGTGTTCCGGCATTATTGACCAAGTCGCAGTCTCCCTTAAGAGAGCAGCAGCGCATTAGTAGCACCTTTGGTGTTGCAAATGTCCTTAGGCGATGTTAACCGCTTTCCATGAAGTGGGCCGGATGCCTGTCTGCTGAACTCCTGCAATAATAAACAAATATGTCACAGATATTTCCTTCAGAAACCAATGGGTCTACTGAATTTAATTCGACATACAGCTGTATTCGATCTGCCGTTACACAACGGTAGTGAGATTTTAAAAATTAAGCATCAACTAGCCATTTACATGAAAAGAAAATTTAGTGTATACCTAGTCGTGTGGGATATTGTTAGTTAGATATTAAATAAATCATATAAACGTTTCTTGTAGCCCTTTTTAATTTAAGTTACTAGGTTGCAACTTATTCGTTTTCAAAGTCATAACTACCCTAACTTTTGAACAACGGTTTGCATGATGTTCAAAAGTAGAGTTTAAAAGATAATTTTGATGAAAATTACTTTAAAGAAGGAATGTTGAGTATTTTTGGGTACTTTAGAATAAATGATTTTTTAAGCTTTCGTATCTATCCATCTGAAAAGTTCACGTTCCTCTATAAGAAAGCAATTCTACTTTTAAGCATCGGAACCCGAATACAAGCGACCTTTAAAAAATGAACATACTGTTACAGTTTGGGCCACCTACATACCTATAAACAAAGCACATTTATTACCCGCCAGCGTTTCAGCCAATAACATTGAAAAAATTTATGACAGTCTTCTTTTGTTTACTTTGTGTTTAAAATTTATGATTGGAAAAAACAGCCTATTGTGTATTGTAATCTTTTATGGCAGTCATTATCCAGGTGTGTCGAACTGAATCTAAGAAATTCGGTTGAGCAGGCATATTGTATCGGTGCAGTATAAAGCAATGGCCCAATGGAGAGATCGGCAGTCGAGCGACAAGCACAAGCGAAGCAAGACGTGTGTATTACAATCGGTAATTTATTACGTTTGGACTGATTGTGTTCAGTTATATTTGTATCTGTGTTATACGTGTTTGTATAGTTCTAATAAATTCTATAGTAATTCCAACGGCATTTTAATTCGAGTCCTGAAATTCGTAACAATACCTTCAAAATTATATATTATAATTAACTAGAGTTTTCCCTGCGGTTATACCACAGGTTAAGCACTAGGAAGTTGCTGTATTTTACTTACATAAAAACTTAATTAGGTTTTTTTTAATATAAGTATACAAAATTTCAGTGAACAATTATCTAACTAATTGCAAAAACCGCTTAACAATCAATTACGTGGTTTAGTAGGAGTTAGCGGATATACAGAAAGACAGACAGACGCGGAAAGCGACTTTATTTTATCCTATGTAACGATTCAGAAAATTAAAACGTAACCTTACAATTGTATCGTTTTTATACTGCTAGAATACTTTACAAAAGCTGCGTAATCTTTTCAATTTGCTTAAGCGATTTTCTTTCATACCTATCGGACAGACGTAACGGTTCGGCACTGTTACGCAACCAATACTATTATAGTCATAAAAGGAATTGAGTTTCGATCATAATAGACCTTTGCATAAAGGGAATAGTGTGATTCGTATAATATTTTTTTTATTAGGTGCTATTATATTAGTAAATATCTATCCAGCAACAGATTGAAGTCAAACAAAATATTTCGTATTTTTTTACAATTATTAGGTAAACGTTTACTAAAATAAGTAAATTAAAACATTCTAAGCTTTCGTTTGCTTTATCTGGTATTCATTTTTAATATAATTTTCAAATCGCCTTGAAAGATATTTGGGATATTCAAAACAAAAATCCTTCTTCAGTAAATGAAATTTTGGAAACTTACCCTTTCTTCATTTATTCTATCACCGCATCACTCGTCAGCGCGGCGACTGGGATTTCATCAGTTTAAAGATATCCGTCATTGGAAGCGCTTGTTTCTGTTTATCGTAAGCATGCAAAATTGAATTTTCTTCTTTATACATATTAAATTATAAAACTTTAAAAAACTATATTTACATATAAGCCAAACTTAATTGAAAACTATTAATTGCTTAGATATCTGTCTACGTTCAGTGAAGTATTCCATAGAGGTAACGAATGTCCACAGGTTTTGTCTTTAAGCTACGACTTCTATCTTAAAAATAGTTATTCGAAAATAACCCGTATCTTAAACACTGATAAGTATTTTAAGCTGGACCATATAAGTAGTATGGTCTATATACATATGTTTTAAAAGGTATTAGTGTCAGCTTTAGTCAAATTTGGTTGGCACCCGTCCAGCCGTTGCTAGGTAGGTACATACAAGGGTTACCGGAATCTATCTCGGACTTACACTCATCAATAAACCCTTACCTGTTGAATAATGGATTGATTCATTGCATTAATTCCTTCCCCAGACGTTCCCTTGAGTTCAGTCCCTGTTTGTTGGAATTCCCCTTTGAAAGTATTTGCGTGTTCTCAATATTATATGCCCACCAGAATAATTCAGTCTAACACACAATTTATATAAGTATTTAACTCAAAACCGAATCTGTACTTTGAACTGGGTGTCTTTACAAAGGAATAATAACGAAGATAACTAAGACTTATTGCATACTGTTTAGCAGGCCTGGCAAACGTTGTCCTACTTTGAAAAATAAGAATCTATAATGCGATTGCAACGCCATCTACCGGATCCAATTGGGAATCTAAGCCATCGAAGGACCCACTCAAACACACACAACATTTCATCAGAATCGGTTGGGACATTTTCGAGTGTTAGCCAGTCTAACGAACGGCAATTGAATTTTATATACAGGTAGCTAGGTATAAGAAGAGGACTATTATACTTTTCAGTTTATAAATTATATTGTATGCTCAGTTCCCGTTATCAAAAAAGTCTTATATATGATATTTTATGCATATTTGTTATATGCATTATGCATATTATCGTTTTTTTTTAATCTGGCTATTTTTAGTATTTCCCAGAAAAACCCGAGGGATTCCCAGGGTAAAAAGTAGCGCAGATTTTAAGTCTAAAAAATTGCTGTCTATCAGCGTTAACCGCATCGATTTCGTCCCAGAAGTTTTTAAAAGAATTCTGAACAAACAGACAAGAAATTTAAAAATTTGCATCGCGTTCTCAGTTGTTTTTTTAAGTAACTCCAATATACAGACACGGCATGTTTGGAATTTTATAATATTATAGATATAGCCAAGTAGGAATTAGTAGATATCAGTGTTCTGTGTTTATTAAGAAAAGAAAGAAAAAGATTTATTTAGAAGTTGTTATAGTGCTAGAGAAGTTTATATCTCGATGTCGTGACGATGATGAAGTTTTAAGAAGCCTTCTTTAATGTAAATAAATATATAATAAAAAATATTTTATTGATATTTATTAAGCAACTGTAAATCATATTTCTACACCGTTAGAATATCAACTGACTGACTTCAACTTTATTTTAAACTTTATAAAGTTAATTTAAAAGATTTTATTTATAATTTCTTTGTTTTGAACTCTAATTACGTTAAAAGCCTCGGTTGCGCTACAATTTTGTTGTTTCGAAGTTGATATTACTTTTACCAAATTCTTTTTGATGACTTTTATTTTCGTCTCTTCACTCAGCCGAGATGAGATCGTTAAGATGGAACGGAGTTATGAGAGTGTATACATATGTATAAGGTGACAAATTTGTATCTAAGGGATCTTTAATAGTTGTTCCATGCCACGGACAAAGTGGGGGAAGAAGATTATGGTGATGTAGATTTATAATAAAGACGGATTAAAAATTAAGTTTAACTGAAAGACTGATATATAAACTACGTAAAGTTAGGACTAAAAGCCAAGCGGTATACCCATATCAAGGTCTCATAATAAGGGATGTGGAAGTCAATACAAAGTTGATGATAAAAAGTACAAAACCGAACACTCCGGGTGTATCCGGCGTTTAATGCTAATACTTCCGAGGCTCTCGACGAATTACGATTTTATATCAACGTAAAATTCACAATTAGTAATTACATTGTTTAATCAATCAATTTAATTTCAGGACATAGTTATTATAAGTATAGATTTAAGTTGTTAATTTTCACAAAATCATCACATAAGACGCATCGGAGGCACGTGATACTTCTATCCTATATGTTATCTTATTCAAATTCATTTATTTGCTTAAAACATGGTACATAAATTTGAGGTGACATAAGGATACAAGACTCAAGTTTTACCTATGAGACGAGCAAATTTTCCTTAACATTATTAAATAAATACACAATTATTACAAAATTAATAACAGAAAGTGTTATGTCAATTTTATGAAATTTTGTGAAATATGACCCTAAAAGTTCATTTACGGAGTAAAAACATTTATTAAACATCCATTTGTATACATAGTCTTTGTTTGAATACATTTGTGGACAGATATTTAAAGTTTTCGGGAAGTTTGTTAGAAATCTTTACCGACATGTAATTATTTTTTTTGTAATGACAATTTGCAGCTGGGACACAATAATCTATTGTCTGTTTTCACCCTAAGTTGCCGTGTCCTCGGTTCGTGATGTCTAGGGAACAATTTGGGATTTTGTTATAAATGTAAATTTTGGTATTCAGTGTAATCTGTGGAAATAATATTCCTGAAAGCTTCAAAAACTTCCACCCGAGACGTATTTCCTTTGATTATTATACACGTATACTCACATAGAGAATTGTTACTCGTTATTTTATATTTTTATATGCGAAGTATATTCGCCTCGTAAATAACGCCAGTTTGACTGTGATAAAGGAAGCAAGGATTCTTTGCTTTGACGTGAAACACATACGACGATACAAAGTGTACATTACGTATTCATTGCATAATAACTTATGTTTCACTGTACCAAGTACTGATGTTTCAATGCTTAATTATTTAGTAAGTTATGTTTATTCAGAAGTTAGTATGGAAATGCTTTAAGTAAGGGAAATTCTCAAAGGACACATAACTGACATAAGGAAGCAACTGTGTGAAATTGGACTGACAAGATTTAAATTTTATAACAATTTCTGATGTACTGTAACATATATAGGTATAATATTTTCTTAAGTTTTCGCGACTTGTATACATAATAAAACTACCTCAAAACACTGTGAGCTCTTTCTGCGTACAACGGAACACAAACCAACTTGACTGATAATTACTTTTATTTTTCCTTCCACCCATTTTAATATTATATAAAATTATTAGAGCTAGGCATGTTTGCTGAAGAGTTTTCTTGCGCCGCTTCTTCTCTTCAAGCCATAACATGTTGCGAAGCGGTAGTAAATTAGATTAGGCTCCCATAGATTAAATAATAACCATAAACAAAATTAAAATTAAATAATTAAAATTAATAAGTTGGCGGTAGGCTAAATAAAACTTTAACAATACTCGTTGACACTTGACATCTTTGTCTTCCGTGATCACGGCCACTGAAAAGTGGCCGAAACGTCGGAAAAACCAAAATCAAATAAAATTAACGCGCTTAAAACCGTTAAAACGTAGTTTTATTATATATATAGGTATATTAATATGTAAATTAACTACAAACTAAATTGAATAAAATCTAATAAAATTGGCCACGTGCGGTCGGTCCATGTATACTGAATGTATCCGTAGAAGCGACGAAAGTCTACTACATTTTGAATCAATCAGAACAAATAACGTGTTTAATTGAAAAAACCCCATAACTAATTTAGTGCATAGTCGTGTGGGTTGTTGTTAGTCACATCTTGAATAATTTTATATTAATTAATCTTGAATGATGTTCTTATTTTAGACAATCGATGGCTAGATATTCGTTCCAAAATCTTAAAATATGATATGTGAATATGAAAACCTCTAGAAAAACTGTAATGTTGCTTTCAAACACACCTTCAACAAAAATTGATTTGTACAAGATCCGTTGAATTTTTGAGATATACGGTATTTTCGATGATATAATTGTTTTTAATGTTTTGTAGTCAAATGACGAAAATAGAGATTGGCTATTTTTGGAATTTTTCAATGGTACTAACATGCTCTTGGAATTATTTAGTTGACATAATAAAAGAAGAACATTAATCTATACTAATACTAATACTAATATATAAAGCTGAAGAGTTTGTTTGTTTGTTTGTTTACACGCGCTAATCTCAGGAACCGCTGGTCCGATTTGAAAAATTCTTTCAGTGTTGAATAGTACATTTATCGAGGAAGGCTATAGGATATATTATATTTCCAAAAAAATAGGGATCCTTACTAAAAGTCCAATAATGTAACCCAAAAAAATGACCCGAAAACATCCTTATACGGCGTGCGCTGCGAAAACTATTGATTATAGAACAAAACAATGTACTACCACTTTGCAGAACATATAATTGTCTACAAAAAATATCGCGTAACCATATATCTAACTATTATAGTTATCTCACAATAAGTGTTTTCTTTTATTTTTTTAAATAATTAAAATGCCGTAGCTTCAAAAACTCTTTATTTTGTACCTTGGTATTATCCTTATCAAAATAAATTACTCCATGTTTAAGACGAATTCAATACCTTTCTAGAACTTTTTGAATTATTCAATTCAGACGTTTCATTGAAAAGATATCGCGATATTTAAAATGTAAGTATTAGTGTTGTAGCCAAATATACTAATATTGTTTGATTGAACGCGCTAATCTCAGGAACCACTGGTCTAATTTGAAAAATTCTTTCAGTGTTGAATAGCCCATTTATCGAGGAAGGCTATAGGCTATATATATATCATCACGCTAAGACCAATAGGAGCGGGGCACCAATGAATAATGTTTCAAAATCGGAGGATTTTGAAAGCAAATTCCACGCGGACGACGTCGCCGCGGGCACAGCTAGTCAAACATAAATAAAACAGCAAATATAAACTACTCTCAACGAAACTTATATAATAATAACAGCCCATAAACGTCCCACTGCTGGGCTCGGGCCTCTCACTATTGGGGAACGGACAGTATACTTGCCACGCTTGTCCAAAGTGGTTTGGCAGGTTTGACACATCAGTTATCTCGATATGCAGATTCCATCACGATGTTTTCTTCACCATTGTTAGCAGGTGGTATTTGTAACAATATGCACAATAGGTCAGAAAACTGCCTAAGTAGTGCATATGTTCGGGTCAGGATTTGAACCCGCGCCCTTTGAGTTCGGTTCGCGATCGCTAGCAATAGTCGTGGTAGCGTAATGACTCTACCACGACTTTTTTAACGTTACAAAGAAATTTTTGAACTAATCTAATTAAGAAGGGAATATCCAATATTATTACGTATGTAAATAAAACATAAAAAATATATTGCGAAGTAGGTATGTAAGACAAAGGTCTGCGAAAGTGAGGTCAGCGAGTAAGGACATTAGTCAACACCCCACGTCAATGGTAAAGAAATAATATATTACCTCGGCAAACAAACACCCCACCCTACAAATATGTTTTATTTGAAAGCTGCTTCTGAAAACAGTTTGCGGTTTTCTGTATCTTACTTTCGATGTTATTAAACTAGCGGAAAACAAAAATATTTTGTTGGAAATTCTACTCTATTTTGGTAATTCATTACGTCTCTGGATTCTAAAAGAAAGATTCATTTAAATTAATCCCTATTAATATTATAAATTCGAAAGTAACTCTGTCTGTCTTTCTGTCTGTTACGCTTTCACGGAAAAAGTACTGGACCGATTCTGTTTGATGCCGAAGATGTACATAGGATACTTTTTAACCCGAAAAATTAGATAGTTTTCGGGGTAAAAGTATATTTCTCTGTTTGGCTGTTATGTTTTCACGGCAAAACTATGGGACCGATTTGGCTTATATTCGATAATACGTAAGTTCAATATCTAGGATGGATATAGAATGCTTGTCATGCCGGAAAAAGGGATAGATTTATCTAAATGTTATCCCGGAAACTAGGATAGGTTTTATGATTTTGTCCGTTTTGTATTTTTTTTTTGTCATTTTTGTCTAGTTTTGTCATTAATTTAGTTTATAAATAGACAGGATAGTTTGCGATATAAAATGAAGTGAATCTTCCGGAAGCAATAAGAATAAAAATAAAAATTTAATACAATGTTACCTATATTAACCGCTTGCTCTTTAAACAAGAGATACGCACCAGAGATTGACTCACGCCGCGGTGTAAACTCTGGTAATATAATAATTATTCTTGTATATCATTATGTAAGATTAACTACCCTGATCTACATAGGTATTTGAAATATCGTAACAATGTTCTCTATTCCCTGCTCTATTCATGGATTATTGTTCAAAACTACATCGTGTCATAAGATAAACAGCATGTATTCAATCGATATATCCAACATCCTAATAAAATTACAGTACTAATTTATGATTTTACAATATATGTCAAAATGAGTAAAAACTGTTATTATATCGATCGTTTGTAGTAAATATTTTGTCTTTTAGACTGTCTAAAAATTTGTTTCGAATAAGCTTAAGATGGATTTCTATGAAAATCTTTGTGACAGCAATGTCATCTTAAATTTTCGTGTATATTCTATTAGATAGATATATATATATCTAATAGAATATACACGATATATATATATATATATATATATATATATATGAGAGTTCAAAGACATAAGATAAGATTTTGAATTACCGTTTAGACAATGTTTAATAAGCTTACGCTTTATAATTATTACGTCCTAAAGCTGATGTTATATGAATCAAACAAATTGAATCAATTTGCTTGAAGGGCACAACACTGAAAGGAGGCGATAGTCTATCCTGACATTAAAGGATTTAACTTTATATTTATATGGATCACTTTCGTTGAATTATCTAAATTGAAAGACAGAACTGAGCCGCCTAATATTGGCTTCACTAAGTACACACAAAGTCAAAACGGCTGAAGTTTTGTGCGTTTTGCGAAATTTTTAAAAAGTGTCTTAAGCGATTTGACTATTAGTTACTTTATTATTTCAATTACATAAAGCAGAGATTAGACGTGTTCATTTATGTCTTTAAATTTGTACAGAAATGAGACATAAATTTTTTAAAAAGGTAACGAATTTTATTGTTAAAAAAAGGGTTTGATAAGTTCCTTTTTAACTGCTTTTTCGTTTTTTATTTGGTTGTAAAAAGCTCTAAATTTTGTTATTTGGATTCCTATTAATTTTTTATACACAACAATTAATGTTGTTCTTTATCTAGCAGTGTATTAGAACACAGTCATTTTATCATAGTTTAAGTATATGTACTGGTCAATAAGCCAAACATAACTTCAAATATTTGGTTAGAAAATTAAGATTCCTCTTAAACTTGGACGAAAATTTTGAATTTAATTGCTGAATCTGACAACCAATAGAATTCTCTTCAAAATAGGATAAAAATCATCAAGGCACACTACATTCGATATGAAGCCCAAATCGCCTAACAAAGTCAGCATTCTTCTTTGCCCTTGAAAATACTCCACTATCTGAGAAACCCCATTAATTGTTGACAAATAAGTACTTAATTATTTTTTAAAGTTGACAATACCTCATTTCTATTATCCGTAATCCGTTATCCATAATACATTATAATCACAGAATACATTAATATAATAGGAGAATTATAATAGGCGCCTTCATTAATTGTGTAGATAATTTTAAATTTACTAATGAAGGGTCTTCCATTAAAAATAGATTTAAACCCTCTTAGGGTAGCTTAAGAACTTGTTCTTTAGCGCTGGGACCATTTACAATTTCATTAAAGCCCCCGCTTTACATATTGAGTGTAGCTTCCATTCAAAACTTAGTAGTTGAGTAAATGAATCCCTTGCTTGAAAACCCATAATATGAATAGTCCATTCATTAATTCCAAGTCCATTAAGTCCAAGGAATAAGATATACCTTTCATAATATAAACAATTATTTATCTATCTGTCTATACTATAATAACTTGATTCCACCACTTGGTGGACTTTGTGTAATGAATAAAAAAAGAGGAAACAATCATAGGATAATTCGGACCAGTAGATTCCGGAAATGCAACTCTTAAATTTTTTCTCGTTGTGTTGGAGCATCACGTGAAAACTATTGAACAAATTTTAATGAAACTTTACACCGAGCTAGTTTTAATGAATTAGGCGTGTCAATACTTATACCCATAGAACACACGATGCCACATAATGATTATGTAGTTAGTGTTAAGTATTCATGAATACTTGTATGTTTGTCTATTTCTTGCTTTTCGCAACCATAATTTCCCTGAAGTCTAGAAATAGACAAACATGAAAAAACTTGGAGGAGTCCTATGTCAGTCAGTGACAAATTGTTGACAGAACCATAATTAAGAGTAAAAATTTTAATAAAGTACAAGACAGTTATTTTTGTGGTCGGTGAGAATAAATCCCGTGGTTTTAATAAATAAATACTCTCTTTTTGTGTTAATTTACTATTATTTCGACTAATAAACACAATTAAAATTAATGCACGTATTTCCGTCAATATTTTTCACACGACAAAAAAAAACAAACCAAAACTTTGACATAAAAAAATATCACATTCAAAAAACACTATTCTATGAACCAAATAGGTTTTACAAGCACGAGACTGCAACAGTTATTGCAGTATAATGTTTATTAAATATTTAAAAATGTTAAATAATGTTAACAGGAATAAAGGCTTTATTATTATTTATGAATATACAATCTTCAAAAGCCTGACCCACTGGTTTAAAGGCCTACGGGCTATGTTTATAGAACGTATATAACACAAAGCCGCTTTTCGCGTGTTTGTCTGTATATCCGCTAACTCCTCCTAATAAAGGTTTTTAAGGGGTTTTTACCATAAATTACATAATTTAGTAACCTAATAAAGTTATTATGCAAATTAAATTGAGCTACTCCCTAGGATTTAAAGACTCTAGTAAGCAGTCTAGTAACTCTAGTAAGTGGTACCTATTCTAGTAACATTTTAAATTGGTATTTAAAAAAATCTGACTGACTCTTTGACTAACGACAAACAATAGATTCCTTGTGGCAACTCGAAAAGTTACATTTTACTAAACACAAACAGGTAAGATTATCTATACTGTAGCGAGCGATGGTGGAACGATCTAGTTGGTTTAAGGAATTTTAGAAAAATGTAGAATATACCAAAAGAAAAAGATAAGGACAAATACATTTTAGAAAGGGATAGATAATTAATTAAAAATAACGAAATGATGATCGAAATTCTAGAATAGCAGGTTCAGGAAGGAAAAGACAAAGACTAACTTAAGAAAGGGACAGACAGATGTTAAGAAAGGGACAGACAGTAATTGAAAGAATAACGAAAAGAAGAACGAAATTATGGGTTCCAGAAGATTCTTTCGGATATAAGCAGCGTAAGACGCGCCTACAGAGAGATCAGTTGAAGACAGTGAAGCGACAAGTGAGATACAAGAGAGTTGGATGAGAAGTTAGTGACAAGTTTTGAGAGTTGGAAGAAGACTTTAGAAGAGGCCAGTGACGAGTTTAGTTGTGAGTTTACTGGGCAGTTCAGTGAAGGAGGAGTTTAGCTTAATTTAAGAGAAGATCCAGAAGTGAGCTACGCGCGGTAAATTTGGAGGTGAGTACCGCAGCAGCAGGAAATGGTCTACGCGATATCGGCGACCGGCGACGGTATTGTGAGTGAGAGATATCTCGTCGTCGGGACAGTGCGTTCTTAGTTGTGCGTGATGAGGTAATCTTGCAGTCACGTACGGCTGTGAAGTCAATAAAATCGTTTAGTTGAAAAAAAAAACCTGGTGTTTCTTCCAATCCTAAGCGCCCCCGCTCGCACGTAACAGTACAAAAATACAATTTACTTTTAAAAACAATCAATATCCTGCCAAAAATTATGGTTCATTTTAAACAAAATTTCTATATTTCTGTTATTAAAGTGCATAGCAAAATATTTCTCTTCATATTTCCACCAAAAAATTTTATATATCTTCTGTCCAAAATACTTGACTTTCTTAGAGCCATGTTACCACAACTTTAATTCGCAAGTAGCTCGTCAGGGAACTAATTTCAGATTTCGTTGTTTCGTTTAGAAAAGTTAACTAATTAGGGATCTGTACTCAACTGTAACATCTGTAACTCCCAATTCACACGTCCAAACCTCGTTATTAGTCTTATCGAGGAGCTTTTATAGCCTTTAGAGAGTAATATTAGAAATTTCTCGGTACAATAGCGTAGGTAATGGAGATGAGGTGTCTCCGTAAAGAAATATTAAAGAAAATATAACATTTCTTTTCTTAAAGTTTAATTTATTAACTGAATAAGCTTTTGAAAACCTTTCAATCAATCATGTCCCAATTGCGAAATGGAAGGAATTGTTATATGCCTTTGAAATACTACTGTTTTATTATATAAACACAGTTTTTTTTATAAAGCAATCGACTTATGTGAATTGTGATCTAGAATGACGTTTAAATAAACATATCAATCAATATTTATTATTTTAGAACTTTAAGTGAGGGAAGCAATTTTAAATATTAGACAAAGCTATAAAATTATATAGACATATATATATATATTCTGTTTGTATCCAACCTCGTTGGCGACTATAATAATAAGTCAATTAACTATCTACTAACTACATTAAACAGATGAACGTGCTACACGTACATAATCTTATACATCAACACACAGTTATCGATTCTGTTGAGATTTGTAGCGTTCATTGTTCATTGAAAATGTCAATACATTTTCTAGCTAGTTATCTTATTTAGAAAATTATATCATTTATGGGAAACATATTCGAACCTTAATTACGATTAATTACAGAAAGTTGAAAGATAAGGAATGGGCTCCGAACGTCTTAACAGATTTCAATAAATATTTTAGGAAATATAAAAACTTAAATTATAAATTTTCGTGCAGGTACGTTTAATTTAGAAATCTTGCAGGTTTCAGAAGATATACATATACTTCAGGCCCCTTAAGAACCAAGCGAAAGGCATAGCTAGTTTAAAAATAATTACCATCTCTTAATCTTAAACAAGCAAGATAACGAGGATTTTACATTAGTTAGCAATGAATGTAAAAGGTCCAGGGTTTGTTCATTATTTCAGAATTCAAAAAAATACATTTCCTTGTTGTTAAATGTTGCTGACAAAAAGCTATTCTTATTCTCTGTCACAAATACGCTTTTGTGTTATTTTTAATTAAATTGTCTTTATAAACGGTTCGCTGCTGTTAATTTTTATTAATATACAACTTTGCTCTCGTCAGTTTAATTTGAAACGTGAAACGAAAGCTTTAAAATATATATATACTAGAGTTTACCCCGCGGCTGCGCCGCGGGTCAACCTCTAGTGCGTGTCTCTTGTTTAAAGAGCAAGTAGTACAGGTTACATTGTATTATTTTTTTATGTATTTCCCCCGAAAGATTCACTTAATTTTATATTGCAAACTATACCACCCCCGTCTATATGTAAACTACATAAATGACAAAACTTGACAAAAATGACAAAATAGATAACATGGACCCAGTGGACCCAGTAAACTCAGTGGACCAAGTGGACCCAGTGGACCAAGTGGATACAGTGGACCAAGTGGGCTCAATGGACCAAGTGGACCTATTAGACCAAGTGGACCCAGTAGTCTAAGTGGCCCCAGTGGGCCCAGTGGACCCAGTGGACCCAGTAAACTCAGTGGATCAAGTGGACCCAGTGGACCAAGTGAACCAAGTGGACCAAGTGGACCAAGTGGACCCAGTGGACCCAGTGGACCAAGTGTACCCAGTGGACCAAGGGGACCAAGGGGACCAAGTGGACACAGTGGTCCAAGTGGACCCAGTGGACCAAGTGGACCCAGTGGACCCAGTAGACCCAGTGGACGAAATGGACGAAATCACAAAACCAGTCCTAGTTTCCGGGATAAACTTATATAAATCTATCCCAAAATGATCCATTATCCGGGATAAAAAGTATCCCTTGGCCACTCTCGGTATTCAAATTATATATGTATCGAGTTTCAGCCAAATCGGTCCAATAGTCTTTCCATAAAAGGATAACAAACAAAAAGACAAATATATTTTTATCCTGGATACTATCCCATTTTTCGGAGAAAAAATATATCCCTTGGCCACTCTCGGTATTCAAATTATATACGTACCGAATTTCAGCCAAATCGGCCAATTAGTTTTTCCGTAAAAGCATAACAAACAAACAGACAAATATATTTTTATCCCGGAAACTATCCCATTTTCCGGGATAAAAAGTATCCTATGTTCATTCTCGGCATCGAATATATATATATACTGAGTTTCAGCCAAATCGGTCCAGTAGTTTTTCCGTGAAAACGGAACAGACAGACAAACAGAGTTACTTTCGCATTTATAATATTAATAGGGACATTAAATATTAATAGGGATAGGGGTTAATTTTTATTATACCTATAAACTTGAGAAATGATTAGTTTCTCACTAACACTTTCATTTTAGTTTTATTTTTGCGATAAAAAGTATGGCCAAAGTGACCAAAATGGCCTAAATGGCCCAAAATTACCGAATTGACTGAAATGGCCAAAATTACCAAAAAGGCCAAAATGACCGACATGGCCAAAATGATCAAAAAGGCTAAAATGACCGATATGGCCAAAATGATCAAAAAGGCCAAAATTACCGACATGGCCAAAATGGCTAAAATGACCAAAAAGGCCAAAAAGGCCAAAATGACCAAAAAGGCCAAAATGACCAAAATGGCCAAAAAGGCCAAAATGGCCAAAATGACTAAAATTGCCAAAATGACCAAAATTACCAAAATGGCCAAAATAACCGAAATGGCTAAAATAACTAAAATCACCAAAATGACCAAGAAGGCCAAAATGAACAAAAAGGCCAAAATGACTGAAATGACCAAAAAGGTCAAATGACCGAAATGGCCAAAATGACCAAAATAACCGAAATGGCTAAAATTACCAAAATGACTAAAATGGCCAAAATGACCAAAATTGCCAAATTAACCAAAATAAATAAAATGGCCTAAATGGCCAAAATGACCGAAAAGGCCAAAATGAAAAGTATCCCATGTCCACCCTCGGTATTTAATTCACATACGTACCAAATTTCAGCCAAATCGGCCCATTAGTTTTTCCGTAAAGCATAACAAACAAACAGACAAATATATTTTTATCCCGGAAACTATCCCATTTTCCGGGATAAAGAGTATCCTATGTTCATTCTCAGCATCGAAAATATATATATACTGAGTTTCAGCCAAATCAGTCCAGTAGTTTTTACGTGAAAACGGAACAGACAGACAGACAGAGTTAGTTTCGCATTTATAATATTAATAGGGATAATAGGGACATTAAATATTAATAGGGATAGGGGTTAATTTTTATTATACCTATAAACTTGAGAAATGATTAGTTTCTAACTAACACTTTCATTTTTGCGATAAAAAGTATGGCCAAAGTGACCAAAATGGCCTAAATGGCCCAAAATTACCGAATTGACTGAAATGGCCAAAATTACCAAAAAGGCCAAAATGACCAAAAAGGCCAAAATTACCAAAAAGGCCAAAATGACCGACATGGCCAAAATGATCAAAAAGGCCAAAATGACCGACATGGCCAAAATGGCTAAAATGACCAAAAAGGCCAAAATGGCCGAAATGGCCAAAAAGGCCAAAATGACCAAAAAGGCTAAAATGACCGACATGATCAAAATGACTGAAATGACCAAAAAGACCAATTGACCGAAATGGCCAAAATGACCAAAATGGCCAAAATGACTAAAATTACCAAAATGACCAAAAAGGCCAAAATGACCAACATGGCGAAAATCACCAAAAAGGCCAAAATGACTGAAATGACCAAAAAGGCCAAATGACCGAAATTGCCAAAATGACCAAAATGGCCACAATAACCGAAATGGCTAAAATAACTAAAATCACCAAAATGACCAAGAAGGCCAAAATGAGCAAAAAGGCCAAAATGACTGAAATGACCAAAAAGGTCAAATGACCGAAATGGCCAAAATGACCAAAATAACCGAAATGGCTAAAATTACCAAAATGACTAAAATGGCCAAAATGACCAAAATTGCCAAATTAATCAAAATAAATAAAATGGCCTAAATGGCCAAAATGACCAAAAAGGCCAAAATGAAAAGTATCCCATGTCCACCCTCGGTATTTAATTCACATACGTACCGAATTTCAGCCAAATCGGTCCAGTAGTTTTTACATGAAAACGGAACAGACAGATAGACAGACAGACAGACAGAGTTACTTTCGCATTTATAATATTAATAGGGATATATATATATACATATATATATATATATATATATATATATATATATATATATATATATATAAATAATATGTCTCAAAGTAATGTTCATGTTGGCCACAATTTTCGCCTAGCTTTAAGACAACAATCTGACACCGCGCTGAAAAAATCTGATCGTCTTATGAAGTGAGCTACGAATTGATCCAATTTTTGACTTCTTTATAAGTCTGGAAATGCTGGTCAGTCAGACCGTGTACCAACGATCGAAATAGGTGGTAATCAGGGGGAGCAAAGTTTATGAATACGACAGGTGAGGTACGTTTTCCCCTTTTTTTAATTTTCTAAGTAACTATGTTTTGACTACTTTTGCAATATAGGGCTGAGTAATGTCATGCTGTAGAAAGACTTCCTGCAAATTTAGTTTTTTTAGATATAGGGTGTTTAAGTTTGCATGTTTTTTAGGGTTCCATAGCCACTTATATTTCCTAAAATATTTATTGAAATCTGTTAAGACGTTCGGAGCCCATTCCTTATCTTTCAACTTTCTGTAATTAATCGTAATTAAGGATGGTATATGTTTCCCATAATTGATATAATTTTCTAAATAAGATAACTAGCTAGAAAATATATTGACATTTTCAATGAACATAGTAAGGAAAACACTAAACATTTGACACCTCTACGGAAACCGTCATTGTGCGTAGACTATCAAGCACTTATCCAATTTATTAACGCTTCATAGTATACTTTGCTGTACTCGTTACGGTACTTGAACTTCGTACAGATAAATTTTTCAAGTTTACCTTCGAGGCTATGAAATAACGGAAAAATGACTTAAAGTTAAAGTGACATAATAACACGTAGGCATTTGTTTTTTTTTAATTGCAGGAGATCAGCAGACAGGCAGACGGCCCACTTGATGGAAAGCGGTTACCATCGCCTATGGACATTTGCAACACCAAAGTTGCTACAAATGCGGTGCTGCTCTCTTAAGGGAGACTGGAACCTGGTACACTAATGCCGGAACACAACTCAAGGTTGTTATGGCGACATACTTTAGACCAGGGGTGGTAGCCATCCAGTCGGGCAAATGCCCTACCACCTGGCTGTGGGTTGGTAAGTCGCCTCTTACTACAGGCCGCCCGGCCGCAGGAAATTGTATTCTTTCTCCGTTCCTGCATGGATAAGATTGTTATAGATATATTCAAATAACTTCACAGGACATTTAAGTATTCTTTATAGTAAATATAACTTTTGTCTCCTTGTCACCAAATCTTCATTATTTGCACAATAGCCTGAAATAAAACCGGGTGCTAGCGTTTTGCATACATATATAATCAATAAATAACAATACAAACTTGTGTCAAGTGTGTAGCAATCCACCCACAGTAAAGGGTTCCGTAAAGATGATACAAAAGGTTCACTGTTTTTATCATAATTGTTATGTTGCCACATCTGCGATAATATTATAGAATGATGAGGCCGTTACACGCAGATGCGGCGATGTGAGTAATGCGATATTTGTGATACAATATTGTTTTTAATTGTTAATGCCGTTACATATTGAGAGATAATGTACCGATACTAATGCGGCTATTCGGCTTATTTAATTCTTATTCGGCCTTATTAAATAGGTATCTTTAACGTTATCGCAGGTGCAACCACACCATAATTATAAAATTATCTCGTTATAAAATATTTAGTTAGTTTTTTAAACTTTGGAAATGAAACCCACACTTATTTCTTGAATTAACGAAAAGGTTATAAAGAAACACGGTTATGATGTTTAATATCTGTCGATAATACAAGCCTGTGTACTCAATTTTTTTTTTGTTATTTTTGGCATTCACCCTTAATATTTAATTTCCTTGCGATTTCATTACAATATTACTACTTACTGGCGTATATAATACAATTTCTTTAGATTTAATCTCTTTAGAGCCAGTGATTTTTGTAGAAAAATTACTATAAAATACATAGCTAGATGATACATGGCTATGAATATTTCATAAGAGTTCTGACTTGATCAAAATTACTACTGAACTCTAAAACCATTCCGGAACATATTTTCTATATGTTGTAACAGGGTGATATCTCCCTCCATTTTATACCTCTGGGAATGTTTTGAATAAGGACGTTCTACATAATATAAACGTTACGTAAAGCGTTGAAAGCTTTCGATACAATCCATCTTTGTATCAAAGGATAACAACAATTTGAATCATCTTTCTATTATTTTATTGAACGGTTATAAAGATGTAAGTTTGTCTTTGTTCATTAAAGATCTGCGATTGAAATTCATGTGGGTTTAAGGGTGACGGATAGTATTGCAGGACTCCTTAGCCATTTGGGCAAAATAGAATTCTTATGTAATCGTTATGTCCGTCCCTTCGTCTGCCCGTTACTCTTTGTATGTTATAGTATTTTATTCGGAAATTACTAGGTCTATATGGATGACGTGAATAGGGATATGTGATTTATACGCTGCCGGATAATATTGAAGTAGAATTGTGAAAAATGTTGATATTCGAAGTGATCGACATAGGTAGTAGGATTTTTTAGTGTATGGTTAGTCGATATTGTTGAAATAATCGTGGACATAAGAATTATGTGATAATTATGCCAACAACTATCATTTTGATAAGATATACGCTGAGATAGAAGCTCATGCTGAGACCAACCAACTGCGGACCTTTTGCAGAAGATTAATACCAATACTCACAATTTCAAACCACTCTCTTGGGTAATCAACGATAGCAATGGTACCCCTATTTATAAATTGAAATTGGCCACTGAAAGATATATAAAGGAGGGTACTGCGCGCAACTATACAAAGATTCAATGAATTCTGATAATAGAACCCTGACACTTAAGAGCACTGAATCAGACATACCAGACATTCTTCTCTTCAATTTGGAAGATGCCGTAAACAGGTTTAAGCTTAATAAAGCGCCCGGCTCAGATCACATAACCTCAGAAATACTAGAAGCTCTAGGTGGTCTAGGTCTTACAAAGCTACACAGGATTTGCAACCCCGTTTGGAATTCGAGAATTGGGCAGACGCATTGAGTACACTCACTTATACTCCCATTGCACAATAAAGGTTCTTTTAAGGGGTTGGAATTAACTACAGAATCTTGGCGTTGATGTCAGACACAAGCAAGGTTCTAATACACATTATAAATAATCGTTTAAAGTCATTTATTGACTGGCAGATTCCTCAGGAACAAGCAGGCTTCATCAAAGGACGTGGAACGCGAGAACAGATTTTAAACGTAAGTCAAATTATAGAGAAATGCTACGAGTTTAAAATATCACTTATAATGTGTTTCGTGGATTACCAAAAAGCCTTTGATTGCGTTCAATGAGGGATGTTATTAGAGGTCGGTGTACCAAGTCATCACTATATTAAATAATAATTCACAACCTCTACGAGAAAGGTTATGGCACTGTCGCATTGAATGGACACAGGCAGGTAGTTTCAAGTTTGAGAGAGGTGTTCGCCATGGCTATGTGATCTCTTCCATCCTTTGTGTGGTGCTGGCATTGGATGCTCAGCATTCCATGGATAGCTCGCCGAACAGATGCCTCTATACTGGAAAAGCCGGAGATTGGAGACCACCAGAGGCTATCAGCAGTATGTCGACTACGTATACTGAAGTAATTTGGCCACGTGGCCCGAAAGAACCCAGATAGTATAGAGAGACTTTTGGTCATTGGGAAAGTCGAAAGCAAGAGACCTCGCGGTAGATCTCCGAATAGGTGGAATATTGTGTATATATTGGTGGATACTTCAATAAACTCGACCTTCCACCGTGTTCGGAACCGACCTCGGTGGAAGAGAGCAATTGTTCACCGCCATCAAAGTCACGATCCTCAGCAGTGAGGGAACTACTTAGAAGAAGATAAGAATTATGTTGTATTGATGTAAATATATTATTGATTGCGGAGTTTTTGGAGAAAACTTTAAAAATGATAGATTTATTTATAAAAAAATATTGTATATATCCGCTACGCTTGTCCGAATCAAATTGCTGTATGACACATCGGTCATCTCGAAGTGCACGCAGGTTTCTTCACACTCAGTATGTAGTCATTGTAACTGTATTTACATTTAGAAATATAATCTTAGCGGTAAATGTTTCCCGGTCAAGATTCGAACTTACGCTACGCAAGTCAATTTGAATTTATACACGACACTTAAGATGATAAAAAAAGTGCGAATATCGGTGGGGTAACTTAGTTAAAATGACAAATTCTTAGTGACGCACTTTAACGTTTCACACCTGAGTTGTTTTACGCATTTGAGTTAGCCGCAGAGTACTTTTAGGACAGCACTAATGATATACTTTTTTTAGGAAATACTTATTGCTGTCATAATATCTTTATAAAAATATATAAAATTTCTGGGCGTAAAGGGCCAAAGGGCCTGCTTTAGGTCTGATAATATTTCACACGTAATAGCACTTAAGCGTTTCACAGGGAGGTCTTGGAGATCAAACAGGCCTTTAGGTAGTCGTTACGGTTTTTAGTCCTATATTTATCACAGTTTTACTCATGTAGCAATTCACCTATATATACGAAATCACGAACAAGTTTCTAACAATTATCAAAGTTATGTGTAGTGCTAATATTAGAGGGATTAACCAAATCGCATTAAATTGATTGAAAGACATAGAAATGAAAGAATATGATGGTATTCAATGATATTGATTGATTCAAGTTTTTCAAATGAAGATTGCGCTAAGAAAACAAGAAACTCGTGTCAGTGTCACCGAAATATATGGTTGGAACATGAATCAAAAACAACTAATATAATGTAATTACCTACATTGGACTTATCCTACTGGTGTGAAAGGCCCCCGGGGACAAGTGCAGTGTCGCCGTGGATTGGTGGCGAGGTAAGTTACTCTTGCCTTGTTTCTTCTTCCACGCCCCTTTGCTTTCTGCTGGCCATCGCATCGGACCCCTACATACACTATAGCTGTAATCATTGCTGATGTTGTTCATAACGTCATGGTAATAATGGTTTTCCTTAATTCTTTTACATACATATTTTTGTTATTATAGTAAAAATTAGGTTAAGATAACCTATGACAGGTATTTATACAAAGTCTATAAATAAATTGTAAAGTCAGATTTAAATATTATGATATCTTTAATAACTTTTTTATTTCAGTCAATAAGTGGCGAGGTAATTTAAAATCGTAAAAATTGTGTGTCACATTTAGCTTTTGAAGTATACCATGGGCAATTCTGAAAAAAAAAATTCGGTACAGTTTAAAACTTATCCTCAAAGAAAATAGTTATAAATAGACCCTTTAAGTAGTTGTTTTACAGTGATAGGGTATTTTAGATCAAATACTTTTTTATGGTTCTATAACCAAATTAAAAAACAGTATAAGTTTAGTATTTTCTTAAGTTTTAGTTTAGCTCCCATATAGTAAATAATAACCATAACCAATAAAAATTATAATTAAATAATTAAAATGAATAAGTTGGGGGTAAGCTAAATAACAACTTTCATATTATTCATTGACACATGACTTCTTTGTCTTCCATGACCACGGCTACTGAAAAGTGGCTGAAACGTCAAAATAAAAATGAAATAAAATTCCGCGTTTAAAATTGTTAAAACGTAGCTTTAATTATCAGTAAACGTTTGTTTGCTGCATGGAAACTTATTCCGTGTGGTACGACACGCACTTGACCATTATTATTGTCTTAATAGCTTTAATATGGATATTAACTTGTCATCTATAAAGTACGTAAACGGTATTTTATCATACGCTCTCTAAGCTTCCCGATACGTACTGAAAATCGCTTATGTGCGTGAAATTAATGGTGTTGAAAAGATTTATACCTCGACCTAACATGCTCAGGAAGATTAACCTCTGTCGGTAGTAAGTTAAACTATGACTTTAAACAAGCCACTTAAACGAATCTTGATGCATAGGGTTATAAAAGTCTTCTGAACTTTGTGATTTTTTTATGCTATCTTGCTGTTTATGTGTGGTTTATGTTAAGAATGAAATAACATCATATTCATTTTTGGCGTCGTGTCTAATACCTACATTATCATTATGCTATGAAAGGTGTGCGGCGTTAAGGAAACTGAGATTTCTAATTTCAAGCGACTTAATACGTATCAATTTTATCCGTGCAGGAACGGTGAAAGAATACAATTTCCTGCGGCCGGGCGGCCTGTCGTAAGAGGCGACAAAACAACCCACAGCCAGGTGGTAGGGCATTTGCCCGACTGGATGGCTACCACCCCTGATCTAGAGTATGTCGCCATAACAACCTTGAGTTGTGTTCCGGCATTAGTGACTAGGTTCTAGTCTCCCTTAAGAGAGCAGCAGCGCATTTGTAGCACCTTTGGTGTTGCAAATGTCTATAGGCGATAGTAACCGCTTTTCATCAAGTGGGCCGTCTGCCTGTCTGCTGAACTCAGGCAATAAAAAAAAATATATATATACCGATCATTATTTGTATTAGGCAATAATGACAGTTAGTGATGGGATATACGACATAAATATCTACGTATCGATATTTTCGACCGGTTTCCTTACGATATTTTTCTTCAACTTCAACACGCGGTAACTGTAACAATGTGCACAAACTGCTTAAACTGCGCATGATTCCCTTCAGAATTGCAACTCACAAATTTTAAAATAAATTAATTTATAAAGTAATGGTCGTCACAATGTAGTTAAGAACGTATCTATCTTACTAATACTATTTAGTGTTTAAAAAAACCTTGTCAGAAACAATTTTAATACCAATTTCAGTAGAAGTTTAATAACGGTAACTCAAACGTGACAAGTTTATAAATATTACAAATCAAGCATCAAAGTGTTTTCTTGACATATTCTCGTAATGTAAATGTGTGTATAAATTGTACATAATTTAAATTATAAATGGGAATTTGGCGCCGCTTTTGCACTCCGAGATTGTCGTCTCAGCTCGCAGGCGTTTACCGCGACCAAATTTAATGTCGCACGTTTTGAACGGAAATGCTTACGTCATCATGTCACTCATTTTTAGGGTAACGATGACATTAAACGAGTCTTTAAATATTTCTCTCCCATTTATTTTTATGATGATTAACAAACACCCTAGTGTTGTTTTTTAATAAGAAAGATATTCTACACAAAGTTACATCGTGACATAATATGGAAGTTAGTGGTAGGTAGTCATATTGTTGTATTCTAATGCGCTTAATTGTGAAATGCTATTTTCAAAGCTGGACGCAGACAACTTAAAGGTATATTTTTTGTATTTATTAGACGTAGTAGATGATTATGGTTTGGTATATTAGTTTTATTTTAGTTTAGTACACCATCAAAAATTGTATAATTTTCTTTTAAAATCTCCTTCGAAAAATGCAACATAAAATCAAGAACATTAATATACAAGTACAATCGGCGGTCTTATCGCCCATGGCGATTTCTTCCAGACAACCTTTGGATGGAGTATAGAAGGACAACAAAAGTCGGTAGTTGCTAAACCAGCACTTGTACAATAATTTAGTTTATTCATAATAAATATTCATAATTCATAATAAAATATGATAATATATATACATAAATAAATACACATATTATATTATATACATACAGAAGTAAACAATAACACTATAGCTTGAGGTAGTGATCTTTAACTAATCTGTTAAAAGAAGGTAATGATCGTGTCTTCTTGATGTTTAGTGGTAGTGCATTCCAGAGTTGAATGGCCTGGACGATAAAAGACTTGTTGTAAAAACTGGTTCTGTTGACAGGCGTTTTCAGTTTCAAATTCTCTGACAATCTAAAGAATCTCGAATCACTGTAATTAAGGAACTGAAAGCGTTCCTTGAGATAATCTGGGGACTTGGGATTAAACAAAATGTTGTGAAGAAGAGACAGGATATGCGCATTCCGGCGAAGGCGGATGGGAAGCCACTTGAGTTTAATGCGAAATTCAGATATATGATCATATTTGCGTAGCCCAAATATGAAACGAATGCAAAGGTTTTGAAGCCGCTCAAGTTTATCAAGTTGATATTCTGCGAGGTCAAGATAGCTGACATCAGCGTAGTCGAGGATGGGATGGAGAAGAGACTGAGCAAGTGAGATCTTGGTGGTAAACGGTAAAAATTTCCGTAAACGCCTCAAACTAGCAGCCGCCGCAAACACTTTCCGACTGACCTCTTGCACCTGTGGTCCCCACGATAAGAATTTATCAAAATAAATGCCCAAGTTTTTTACAGTGTTACTGAAAGGAATTGAGACCCCATCAAACACAACAGAGGGTAAAGTAGACCATTGGATTTTCGACATCATTCGGGAGCTACCTACAATAATAGCTCGTGTCTTCTTTGGATTGACAGTTAATCCATAAGATCTACTCCGGTCAGCTATGGATGACAAATTTGTATTTGTTGTGTCTATGGCACTAACAAGTCCCTCGATGGAGGTATGAGTGTAGATTTGTAGATCATCAGCATAAAGGTGGTAGGAGCTTTGAAGTTGTTTGGAAATAGTATTAATAAAAATAGCGAAAAGTAGAGGAGAAAGAACGCCACCCTGCGGTACACCAGCTGTTGTATACGACCAAGATGAAAACAAGTCGTCGATACGGATTCTTTGCCGGCGACTATACAGGTAACTACGAAACCACTCAATTACCGTTGGAGATATGTTGAGAGAGCATAGCACGCCAAGCAGAATGTCGTAATCGACGGTATTAAATGCATTGCTGAAATCCAGCAAGGTGAGTATGGTTACTTTGCCATCATCCATTGCTAGTCTTATATCCTCTGTGATTTTAACTAGTGCAGTGACAGTGCTGTGGCCAGGGCGAAAACCGGACTGATGAGGATTAAGGAGACAATTTTTATTGAGGAATATACTTAGTTGTTTGTGGACAAGACGCTCTAGGACTTTGGATAAAAAAGGAAGTATGGAAATGGGACGATATTCAGAGAAGGAAGAGGGATTTGCTTTCTTTGGTATGGGAGTGATTAGAGCTTCTTTCCAGGAACTCGGGAAGGTACTGCTAGAGATGGAAAAATTAAGGATGTGAGATATGATAGGAAGTATTATATCCAGGATTGGTATGATCATGTTTCGGCTAACACTGTCACTGCCTATAGCTTTAGATGTAATCGATATCGATATAAATAATAGTCTTGCAGCAAACAGATACCTAGAGGCGAAATTCAGGCTCATAAACTCCTGCATCCCAACCACAGCTAAATTAATAGATAGATATTTGAATAACACGAAATAACGAAGTTCTCGTAGTAACACGAAAAATTACATTTCACTAAAAAGTTTAGATTATTTACACAGACATAATTCTTGCAGAAAATCAACCAATGTCCTAACACTTGTTCATTTTAAACAAAAACAAATTACGTCTCTCAAAAATTTTATTTTATTTGGTAAAAAAACATGATTGGAATGCTCAATTCCTGGTTACAGTGAAGTATAGAGGTTTGTTAATTACAATGAGGTTTGGAGGGAATTACGCAATGCCGTTGTGCTATCATTAAAGAAACACGTTGCGTCAGTGGAATTAGCTTGGGGAAATTGTTTGTTTGTGTTTGTCGAACTGAATGAAATATAATACCTTTCAGCTGCCTCATGCATATGATGTACAAATTAATTAAAAGTAAATTGAAAACCTGTGCTGGTATGACGGCACCTTAAATGGCAGTTGGCGGAAATTACAGAGGGGTTATGATTGAATTTGATTTTTATTTGATGAATTTTTTTTTTATTTTTTTTATTTTTTATTGCAGGAGTTCAGCAGACAGGCAGACGGCCCACTAGATGGAAAGCGGTTACCATCGCCTATGGACATTTGCAACAACAAAGGTGCTACAAATGCGCTGCTGCTCTCTTAAAGGAGACTGGAACCTGGTCACTAATGCCGGAACACAACACAAGGTTGTTATGGCGGCATACTCTAGACCAGGGGTGGTCGCCATCCAGTCGAGCAAATACTCTACCACCTGGCTGTGGGTTGTTTAGTCGCCTCTTACGACAGGCCGCCGGGCCGCAGGAAATTGTATTCTTTCTCCGTTCCTGCACGGATAATATTTCTCGGATTTTCTTTCACGGATAATATGAATGACATATTTCTGTGTCATGAAAGTTGTTCGTGACCGGCAGCACATTCATAACACATTTAGAGTTGCAAATGTCTATAGGCGACGGAAACCGCTTTCTATCGGGTGGGTTGTTGTTGGTGGTTGTCTGCTGTACTCCAAAAAAAGTTTCGATGGTTTCTTCCAAATTCTCTGGAAACTACTTATTAGATCCTGACTTGGTGTCTATGGGACCATCTCAGGATTATACACTTACTATTACTTACTTACTACGAACAAAGAAACGAATTTGAAAATCTGTACACAATTGACGGAGTTATCGCGTAACATATATACAAAAGCATACATACGAACCAAGAGCCTCCTCTTTATGGAAGTCGGTTAAAAATATTTTTTATTAAAGGCTGGTTAAAATTACAACGTAGCTAGACTTAAGCCTTTCTACTTCAGGGGAATAGACTTTATATCTTTTCAAAAACTACTCAACGGATCTTGTACGGCCTGATTTTCCATTTCCATTTCACGATTCAAAAATTAGTTTAGGGGTGGGAACATAAATAATTTAACATAAAAGTTATAAATTAAATACGTAATAATTTAACAATTGACTAAATTAGTCCCCATACGACATGTAGAATGTTGGTACTTTGGTTTATTTTATGATGCGGCTTTACCTGCTTTAATGTTAAAAATTTACGGTCTTCTTTTATTGAGTTAGACTTAGTTTGTAGGCTTCTTTAAGGTTCTTACTCTAAGTCATTCTCTCTTCGATTCCACTAAAGCATTTTATGGGGATGTAAAAAAGTATAAATTACATATTTCTACTTATTTCATTCTTGTAGACCCAATATTTTCGAAGAAAAGTGATTGTGTCAGACAAAGAGCTACAAACAAATGGACAAATGGACGCAGGAACATGACTATCATAATATTAGAGTTCCATATTTATCTAAGTAACTACTGAATCTTAAAAACTTTACAGGTACGTACCATTTACCCAGTCCATTATTTATATAGATATTATAACTAGAGAAATGGGCGGCAGTATAGCTGAAAACAAACTCCTCCGGACATCCTTACAAATTTATTTAAAAAAAAGCGATATTATTTTTCTAACTTCGTGACCTCTTTTGTATTTAAAATATAGAAAATATTAAAAAACTAATTACAAATAAAGTGTTTACAAACATGTGTTACGTTTCTAAATTTAAATTATGGTGTCTTAATTTACAAAAACTTATCGGCAATATCAAATTTACGATAAGAACACTAATAAAAAGTTTAGGGGATAAAACGGATTATTGATCAACAACAGTGTTCGGTGAAGTATATAAAGATTTCTTATATTGTTATAAAGTTAGTTGTTCATTATTTATATGAAACTTCAAAAGCGACTTTATAACGTTTTTATAAGTGTGTAATTTTTTAAACACAGTTTCAGGCTTTAGATATTGGGACTGACGTTAAATTAAGGAATTTTAATGCAACACGAAAAGTTACAAGTGTGGTATTTTTTTTATATTGTCGTTAGTTTAAAAATAATAGATGCGAATGCTTCTGTTTTAACGAGTAACAGCGATATTTGACTATTTTGCGCACTCGTTCCGACGGCTCGGTGTTCATGAGAGCAAGATAAAGCACGAACATCGCTTAGTAATACCAAAAAATTGCAAGAGCTAAAGCACAAAATACAAATGACAAGCCACGTTACTTGTTTTATTCCAGTATTTAAATTTAAACACGAAATAAAGCAGAAAATAAGTCTACGTTCTAAATGTATTCCACTTTAAACAATACAGATTTAATTATTTAATACTTGCTGCGCCTGCGGTTTGACCGACTCGTGTGGTCATGGAAAATCGTTCTATTTTGGATAATTCACACTATATCTTTATAAATTATAGCCTATGTGTTATTCTGATGTGTAAGCTATATTATTGTAAAGTTGCATCAAAATCCATTCCGTAGCTTTTCCATGAAAGAGTAACAAAAACCCATACATTCTTACAAACTTTCGCGTTTATAATATTTAAAAAGGATAGTGAAATCTGTAGCATCCATACAAAACATGCATGTTGACTTTTTTTGAAATTTGGTTCATATGTATTGTTCATAATCGCACAATTCTAAAGATATCTGAAACATTAAAAATGCTAAGTGACACTAGCCGTCAAGAACTTAATCTATACTAATTTAGAATAATATTATAAATTCGAAAATTTGGATGGATACTTGTTCCTCAATTACGCCAGAACCGCTGAATGGATTTTGATGGAATTTGACACAGAGATAGATTATAGTCTGGAATAGAACATAGGTTATTTTTATCCCGGAAAATGTACGGTTTCTGTAAGATGTACGGTATGTATGAATGTACGTATTTTTGCCAGGTGGTAGGGCATTTGCCCGACTGGATGGCTACCACCCCTGGTCTAAAGTATGTCGCCATAACAACCTTGAGTTGTATTCCGGCATTAGTGACCAGGTTCCAGTCTCCCTTAAGAGAGCAGCAGCGCATTTGTAGCAACGTTGGTGTTGCAAATGTCCATAGGCGATGGTAACCGCTTTCCATCAAGTGGGCCGTCTGCTTGTCTGCTGATCTCCTGCAATAAAAAAAAAAAAAAAGATAACGTTTAAAACTAGTACTGTATATGGTTAAGAAGCATTTTGTCCAGCATATACTATGTAATATTTAGTATTCCGTACGTTGCTCTTACGTCTAAGATCGCGCTATTTAGTTAATACAGACAGCGCTGTGTTGACATTTGAAAACAAATGACGAAGAGCTTTCTGAGATTTAGGATTTTAAACAAACATACATTTACATTTTCATTTATATAGTATTATAACATATATAAGGTATTTGACTGCAACTAATCTGTTGCATTTTATCAAAATAGGGTAGCGACGGGTGTAAGGGAAATGTGGATTAGTTTATAGTAAACGATAAATCAAGTCCTGCAAGGCGTATAAGCAATATGAAACCCGCGGCCCTTCCATTGATAAATTATGAATATATTACGACTCCTACCCTCATATCATTGACGCTATGACGACTAAATTACACTCAATTTGCTCTACGTCACTTGCTATCGAGATAAAGCGGGCCCGAATTTCCATAGAAGCGGCTTCCACTAACACCCAATTTGTTTACGTTCCAATAATCTCTTGATAGGTTTTGTTCCAAGAAGTATACTGTGACTAAAACGTAAGGGAAAAATACATAAGGTGTTTTCTGTGCATTATAAGCAGAATCTATTATGTGTAATGTAGGTATGTACAGTAGGGTTACCAATAATAAAAAAATGTATTTTATGTAAAACGTTATATAAATTCTTTATTGGTACTTACATGTATAAAAAATTTAAATAGCCCACGACATAAAAAAGGTTTTTGAAAAGTAATAACTAAAATATTTTTTTTGGCCCGTTACTTTATTATTTGTACCTAGTAATACATATTTTGATCCAGGCGTCATTGTCGCGGCGTCGCGTCGGTGTATATGATGGTACACAAATTCTTACTTAATATTATATCTTAACATTGTAAGCATGCTGACTATTATGTAGAAGACTTAAAACTCCGGAAATTATCAAAGGTTTTCATTTATTTATTGCTGGAGTATAGCAGATAGAAAAATGGCTCATTTGAAGGAAAGTGGTTTCAGTCGTCTATGAACATTTGCATCAACAAAAGCGTTCCTATATGCGACTTTATACCGCTTCTAAAAACCGATATCGTCATGCTGTGGGAAAAATTCCACCGGTACATATTACTCGCTAAAGCTTTGCAACATGTATTATTATTACAAATTATTACTTGACAAAAAAAAAATTATGCATTATTGACACAGATTTGACAATAAATTTTAAATTATAAACCTTTTAAGGTAAATTTTAACAGGGACTGTGGTCACCCTATGTTATATGATATTGATTGAATGGGCCATACCTGCTAAAAGATTTTTATCAACGTTCATATTTTCCTGTTCCCATAAAGTAAAATGAATGAATATTGCATTGTGATATGAAACATGAATGTGCCTTCCATATTCTAACATATTTTGATTTATTTTTATTTATTCAAGGAAGGTAATGAAACATTGGAAGCATAATATAATATTCAATTATGTTTCCTAATATCCTTATATTCTTTTTATTCCATGAGTTCAACAGATAGGTAGACGGCCCACCTGATGGAATGCGGTTATTTATAACAAAGGTGTTACCACCGATGTGCTGCTGCTCCCTAAGGGGAGACTGGAACCTGGTCACTAATACCGGAATAAAACTCAAGGTTGTCATGGCGGCATACTCTAGACCAGGCGTGGAAGTCATTCAGACAGGCAAATATCCTACCACTTGGCTGTGCGTTGTTTTCTCACCTCTTAGGACAGGCCGCCCGGCTGCAGGAATTCAATCTTCTCCGTTCTTGCAGGGATAAATATTTTACTTTTATTTTGTAGATGTTATTAATAATTTTGAAGGATTCAATAGTTATGACAATTAAGATTTGAGAGACCCGAATTATTAGCAAACATTTGTATGGTAAGGCATAGGCAATCTATGTCAGGTAGGATTTGTTACGATGTAATAAAACGACAATAATAATTTATTATAATTTGTATTAATCGTGTTTTTAGCATTTATAATAAAATGAGAACTATATTTCATAATTATGTAGCGCGGAAAATATCAGTTTGCATGATATCCAATTTTAATAAAAATTTATTATAGTTTATAAGTAATCCAGTAACTGGTCTTAATTCAAACATAAATAAGGTTATTTACGTTTGATGGTATCGTATTTATTCAAATTAGAATTACGAATCAGAATACGTAATCAATAAGTATTTTAACGTTTTAAAATATTGAATTTTCTAATCTAATAATAAATATTTTATTTTATTTGTATTTATAAATTAATAAATATATAGTCGTCTTATATTGTTTTTTATTTACAGTTTTATAAATTTTTACAATTAACACTGATATTTTCTACAAACAGTCTAATGCTGATATTCGAAGGATCAAGTAAATTAAACCAATTTGGTGGAAAAGCATAAAACTACCTAATTGAAAGAAAACGACAGTATTCAATAACTTTGAATGAGTCAAGTTTATATATAGATCACTTTGGTTGTTTCCTCTAAATTGATAGATACAAATGAATAAGACCGTTAGTGTTTAATTTCATTAATCAATACTTGTCAGTTTTAAAAATCTAGCCAAGGGTTGCCTGGAAGAGACTGCTTTTTAGCGATAAGACCGCACGTTGTACTATCTATTGTATTTTTCTACGTCTATTTGTCTATGCTTTGGTTTACAATAAAGAGTTACGTTAAGTTACCTTGCCAATCGGAGCTTATCCATTTTTTTTTATCTCACACGTGTACTCTTTAGCAAAGAACAATTATCATTTTGAGTTGCTCCTCGGAAGACTAGTCCCATCCATAAATACACACTAACATTCGTACTATTTTTTGATAAAGGAAAGGAGGTAAGATATGAACTAAAACAAGATAAATAAAATTTGTTACGAAGTTTTGTATGAATGGTCTGGGAATGGGATGGGAATGAATTTGATTTCGAAAGACGTTATAATTTCCCTGCGAATAGCTTTAGTAGTAATAATTCCTAAGTTTATTATTACCCAAGAACTATCCAAGTGCGTTCATTTGTACGCAAGCGGAAGACTGAATTTGGTTCATTAACGTTTCCGTGTATGAATATTTGTGTTTCCTCTCATGTATGGAAACAGTTCATACGCATGTGTGTGTATCATTTCACACGTTCAAACTTTTCTGTGCCCTGTTTCCTCCGGGCTACAGTTACGTACGTCGATCTCGTAACTCCATACAATCCCGGCACGTCAAACTGCACAAACTTTTCCTGTACGCTCAGCACTTTGAAATCATAGCCCTGGGCTAAATTGAAGTTAACTAGATGGTAGATAGTTTTTATTTTCGTTTTATGAGTGAAATACGGTCTGTGCTGTGTTGGAAGTTTCAATGAATGTATGTAATACCTATGCAATATTCATATTATTGTTGGAATAATAATATGTGATATTTCTCCCACGCTGCCTCTCACCAGTCTTGAACGGCGTTTTTTGCTACCCATGCAGGCATCGGCGAGTCACCGTCTGCCCGTTTCATCCATGTTTCCTGAACATTGCAACGGGTTGGAGACGTAGTAGTCCCAGTTCCAGATTTCCATTCCTTTTCCAATAACCCAGTATCTTTTGTACCCGTTCCCTACAATAGTCTTACAGTGATCGGGGTTTGTTTTTGGGTGCATTTTATATGGTATAGACAGGGATAACAGTGGCTGGCGATTGTTAAAATTTGTTACTAATTGAAACTTAAAATTTTATAAAAAAATCTTCATTCATATTCAAATTTGGATCGAAAAAGACTTCATATCATATCCACATTGTATTTATTAAGGAGGCCTCGATACGCGAGTCCTACTCGTATGTGGCCAATTGTTCATATAAAATTAGTTTCACTTAGCCTAATGTAATCTGATTTATATATGCTTGTATATATGCATGTAGATTTCCTTTATAAAAATATGGAAAAATTCAATAAATAATAAATACTCGGCATTTATAAATATTCTAGTAATTAGTTTTAATGACTTAATTTTTAATGTTATGTTGTAATGTATTAAATGTGCATATGGAATTGACATGTGTTTCTGAAATAAAATTATTATCATATATTTATTTCATTTTCAATTTTTTTTCATTTTTCTTATAAAATATGATCTTCGCCGGTAGTGGAGCCTAAGGTCCAGGTTACCGGTGGTTGAGACTACATATATAGGAATCTCTTCACAATACGAGGCGTGTCCAACAGAGCTGCCTTCTGCATCACTCTTCACCCAGATACTAAGCGAGAGCCTTTCGAGATGATGGTTAGGGCTCTTCACTATTAGTCTATTAATTGATACCACCATCGGTGCTATGATTGTAGAGTCCAGGCTCCACATGACAGTAACCTCCTGAGTAAGATCAATATACTTTATTTGTTTTTCTTTCTTGGTATTCACGAAGTTACCATCATCTACAATTATAGCACGTCTCACAGAACGATCAACTATCACAATATCAGGCTTATTGGCGACAGTAGTCCTATCTTTGACAATTGATCGGTCGCAGTAGAGCAGATATTGACCATCGTCAAGAACTGCCTCGGGCTTGTAATGGTAATAAGGTGCCTCCGATGAGACAAGTCCCCATTTAAGAGCAAGTTGCTGGTGGATTATCCTGGCTACTAGGTTGTGCTTATGCAAGTACTGGTTGTTAGCAAGACGAGAATTATTATTATTACTATTAATTTGTGTACTATCGCGTATTCAAACTAAAAGAACAAAACAAAAATGGGTTACCCATCAACGTTGGACCATAAGTCGTTACACAAACGTTAGTATGTAATAAGTAATATTTCAGCCTGGACAGGCCATAAAGGCTATTGCGCCATTTATCTAATCCATTTCGTGTTTGTGAAAGTGAGGCTACGACGAATGGTGTTAGACCAAGTGTTGGCGGAAAAGCCAAGACTGATTCGAGAATATCGGGAGGAGTAGAGACGTTGACGCTCTGCGATAAATGAGCGTAATTTTGCCATTCGACATTGGAAAAAAATATTACCCTAATCGGGTCATAAATACTGTTACATGTTATTGTTTTTGTTTGGTCGTGAAGGAGATATCGAAATAATTTATTACGATGGCAGAACTGTTATTTTTCTATTGTATAACTTTTAATTGAAATTGAATTTAAAGAGGTATCTTCATAATGGTCTGCCTTAATGGGGCCGCATCTGGGATAATATTACAAATTTAGGCCGTTTCATGCAGATGGGTGTAATGCGTTATTTGTTATGCGATATTATTTTTAAATATTAATGACGTTAATTATTGATGTATGTATATATACTACACTAATAGCCACATTAGTGTAGTATATATACATACATCGATAACAGCGTTATTTTTAATGCTCTAAATAAGACACATTCGCCCACAGTCAATATACTTAACAGTTATCGCAGGTGTAGTCCCACCATTAAAATACACAAAGTTTGTACTAATTTGTTATAATATGATAGTATTAGTTGAATATAACTTTATTCATGTGAGTGTATAGAATTGAATTGAATTGAATTTTTCATTGAATTTCTTAACAATTCGATAGTTGTAACTGCTGCATACAGCGTGAGCCAACTGAAAGATTTATGACGGGCAAAACCTCATCAAAAGCTATAGCTTTAAAATAAAATTTTCTTCATTATAACTATCCTATTATATTAATGTACTCTGTGATTATAACTTACACTTGTTTGAAATGCAATAGCCAAACCGACAGACATGTCAAAATTATAAGCTTTGTTTTTCAAAAACATCAATATCTTCTATATTAGACAGATAACTCTTTAATATATTTTACCAAAGCATAGATAAACGAAAGAAATGGAAACGTTGGATCACGTTCTTCACTGTCACTGCTAATCCAGATCAATAAGCGATCGCTTTGTTTATCGATTATTTTGTCTCTTAGTCTGTACTCGTCTTTAATTTTTATTATATGTTCACATTCATTCGTCATTACTTATTGAATCGAGTAAATCTCTTACTGGTGCTTTTACTTGATCGTCTCTCTGACCTAAATTTTTTCTGTGAACTGTCGCTTTGTGATGCTACATATCGATTTAATGGGATTTAAATCGGCATGATCTGGTGGAAGTCGCAAAAGGCTGTGGCTTTTTCCTTCTATGTATTGGTCTGCTTTGTATACAGGTTCAGCTTTGTTTTTTTTTATTAATTCGTATAACACGTTCTTTATCAAAATAGGAGAGAACATCAGTCCCTTTTTTTTAAGCCAATATAATATCATTTTGGCTTTCAGGTTTGCCATAGGAGGAGCTTTATTGATTTGCACCGTATAGTATGATGATGCATTATCCATGACAGTTAGAGGTTAGATTTGGAAAAACTTTTTTATCAAACTATTTCATAAAGTTTTCGGCATTGGTATTATAGTGTTAATTGGATGATTTCGATTTTGATTTGAATAGCAATAATGCATTAGGAATGAAGCCGTTTGTAGTTCCACCGTGCGTTATAATCTGCAGCCTACTTGTACCAGAATCTCGAAACAAAACGCCTTCGTCAGACTCTGGTAGACAAAATGTTAAACCCATACGAGCAATGAATATAAAATTTATCTAAACCGAAAATAGTCAGTCCATCTTCTCTAAACTTTTTAATTTTATTCAAATAATTGTACCTCCATACTGCTATGTCTGTTTTTTCCATTAAAATTTTTCTTTTCGATTGAAATTTTATATATTTATATTCAAGTCTTTTAATAATTTTCCATAAAGTAGTGCGTCCACTTTGAAAATTGATATAATTTCTTAATTCGTTAAGTGATTTAGTCCACGTAGGGATTTCTTTTTATAGCGTATAAGGACATAATTATTTGTTGAATCACACGTTTGTCAAAATCATCAATATTGATCGTTTTATCTCGTTTTGTTCACTTTTTCCAGGTGTTGTCACTTTTGGCGGTCTTCCTAAATTTAAAGACGTACTGGAGTTCCTTTCTTGTTTTAAAATTCGGGTTATGGTAGATTCACAGACACCTTTAAAACTATTTTACTTTTCATACTAAAGCATAAAGAACTTAGTAATGAACAACAATTAACATAATTTTAAAGTAATCTGGTTATGTAAAAAGAATCAATTCATTTTTGTTTTATTTTTTTGTAATATTATTTTCATAATAAAGAAAGCCACACCAAACACCAACAACCTAGCTACATAATCAATTAATCGATCATGAAAGTAAAATCTTTACAAGTGGTCAACTCGCACACGGACTTGTTGGAATGGAATAAAATATTAATAATTGTTTGTCTCTTAGCACTTTTCACCATGTTTAAAACTTGATAAGATTAAAAATACTGAAAAATTCAGAAAAAATCTCTGAAAGAATATCATCGTTTAAGTAACAATACCGCACGAATTAAAAATGGGACATATTATGTCATTAGATAGCCGTTCTCGATGGATATAAATGTAAAGGTAGACCAAAAACGAGATGGATGGATTGTGGGAAGGAAGATATGATGATTTGTGGTGTGACAGAGGACGTATGTCAGAATAGAGGAGTATGGAAGAAACAGACATATTGTGCCGACCCAAAAAAAATTGGGAGAAGGTGAAAGAAAGGAGAAAGAGATAGCCACTCTCGGCATGCATCCAGTGATGGTACAAACACATTATGTCTAATTTTTAACTTGTGTGGTATTGTTACCTAAGCGACCATATGTCGACTGAAAGAACATCAATGCTTCAGGTCATCGTGAACGCTCTATATAATCAGTGACTTTATCGCTTAAAAGCGATATGTTCCAAACCACAGATAGTATAAAAGTCTGTGTTCCTTTGGAGCTAGGCTAGAATTAAGAGATTTTAAATGCTGTATTAAATATTTGTAAGGTTGTATACATAGTAGTTGTAATCAATATTCGTTTCACTTCTTAACTGACTCTGTAATATAAAGCGAAAGCTGCATACGCTGATATTTTTAAAATGAATAACGTAAATTTCCTACGACTATAAATTTCTTGTTACAAGCCTGCAGTGCAGTGCACGCTGTAAACTCGGCTGTGATTTGCATTTAAAGTACCTTTCAGCGATAGCTATTGTGGTAAAGAGTAAACGTCGTTTATTGTGATTTCAAAAAACAAACTCCTTATGCAAATATTGGAATATGAAAATAGCGTACCTGGTACGTTCCTTCAATTACACTTAAACAAGTAGCCCTTTATAAAAAATGGGGGGGCGTCAAAGGGTTACGTAATATTTAACTTTTATCGGTTATCATACATCAAACGTAAGTTAATCATGTATTCTTCTAGAATATGTCTTTTCCAGATATATACATTATGGATTATTATATCTTTCAGATTTAGGCACGCCAGAGAAAAGATAGTTTACGTTTACATAATGCTGTATGTAAAGGTAGTCTGTTTTTTAAAATCCCGTAACCAATTAGAAAAAACGCAACAGTTAAAACTTTTTACCAGAAATTTTAACCGCTACTGGTATGTTGTAAAAATCAAATAAAAGACTGCACTTTCTTAAACACAACATTTTTATTATTTTATTTTGTAATGTATGTAAATGCTTATATAACGTTTAAAATACGTAAAAACATGCTAAATAGACCTATTTTAATCACCCGTAATCAAAATTCTTCAAATGTTAATGGTATCATTAAAGCAGTTTGTTTTTGTAGATATTCATCAGGCGGAGGTTTAATTAAAATATAAGTCATCCGGCGACTCTTTTACCGTTTGCTGACCCAAAGGGGTAATGCGATTACGCAGCGCCCATTAATTTATGTTAAAAGCTATCTTCTGTTAGCTGTTCCATAAAAATAATATTATAGTAACTTTGAGATTTAGAATATATGATTTTACTTTATATTTTTGGCTTCTTTCCTCTCTAATTTTGTTCACCGTCTTCCAATCATTTGGGATCTGTACGATTGGTACTATTCTGGTATATTACGTCTTCTGTCACTCCATAAATTAACATGTCAATCTCCACACAAGCTTTTATTTCCGTCCAGGTACGGAGAAACAATACAATTTCCTGAGTCCGGACAGCTGTCGTAAGAGGCGACAAAACAATCCACAGACAGGTGGTAAAGCGTTTGCTCGACTGGATGGCTACCACCCCTGGTCTAGAGTATGCCGCCATAACATGCTTCAGTTGTTTTCCGGAATTAGTGACCAAGTTCTAGTCGCCTTTTAAAATGCAGCAACACATTTGTACCACCTATGCTGTTGCAAATGTCCATAGGCGATGGTAACCGCTTTCCATCAGGTGGAATTCAACTAAAAAACAAAAAAATATCCAGTAACTTTACAATTTAACTTTCTACTTGGTTTTGTTCCGAGCTACATTTATTACTTTCTTATCTCCGTTCACTATGGAGAGGAGATTTGAATACTACAGTGAGAGGTCTTTATGAACGGAATTTAATCAATATTTTTACAAACAATGTATACAACAACAACAGTGTGTAAGATCAGTGTAATTTAGTTCACAGCAGGATGTTACAGTCCCGCTGAGGTAGTAAAATGCGTCAATGTCGACAATATGCCCATTACATTTACAGCTGTATAAAAGTTATATGTGTATGACACTTTGATATATTATATTACCACTATTTCAGATGTCTTAGCATACTTTGGTCGCGATTAAGAAATATAATGTATTCGTGGCTATATTGTTATTCAATTCTATATTAGGTATGTACTCTAATAATCATCAATTTCGCAGGATATCGTCTGATTTTCAAATTATTTTAGTTATAGCATCTTACAATGTTACCAAGCGTCCATATAATTGACACTATTGGCATCCTATGTAAATTTCTTACTAACAACAAAGCGCGTATTCTCAAAGATTAATTTAACCATAAACTAAGTTATGTGCAAGATTTGTAACGTGACGTGGTCTAATTTAGAACGTTGGCATCACGTTATACTTATATCGAACACCCCTTCTCAGAAACTGCGGCCCTTTGTTCCGTACGTACTTTCTCACTTTCCTTTGTGATTATTATTTGATAATATTACAACGATGACTGCTTTTATAAACGAATTCATATATCATTCATTGTATATGTAAATGTTCCGTTTTTGCCAAAATGTAAGATATATGGAATCATAAAAATGTCAGCAAAAACCTAACCTCGTACAGAAGTTTGAATTTTAGACATGTCTGCATTATATACCAGCTGTGTGAGGTGTGTTGAACAAATAACATTAATCCCGAGCTATCAGCCAAACACGACGTAGCGTGTGTTTGCTTCAGGGTTGCTATAGAATGTAAAGCATTTGTGCTTATTTCAGCAGTACATTATGGTATGTAATCTACTTGTGTGCAATAGAGAATATTCTATTCTATACTAAGTTCGAACGATATAAAGGGGAAAGGCTCATGTGTAAGGATGACACACGCAAAATTGTGTGGTGTGTGTGTGTTTCTGGAAGAAATAAAGAGTTTTGAGTGATGAAACGGGTACCTCTCCGCTTTAATAATGACGTTGATACGGCGCTGCGATGATATGTGCCCGCAAGCGCGTCCTGCGAAGTACTAGACAGGTAGCAATATCCCTCTGTTGTTCCGTCTTAATGATAAGACGCAGTTACGATTATCAAAAAGTTCTTCGGTTCCCGACAGGCTTTAAGGTGATATGATGAAAAACCGGAGTACTTCATTTAGTGCTCAGAGCATGTTAACAGGACGCATCCCTATATATCTCTGAGCGGTAGGAGCATCCGGCCATGACGGATTACAGTTCGAAAAAAAATATGGAAAATATTCAATGGTTGTGTATTGGTTTATAATATTATATATATATATATATATATATATATATATATATATATATATATATATATATATATATATATATATATATATATATATAATATTAGATATATATATGTATATATATATAAAATAATATTAGATATATATTATTATATAAAATTATACAGATGCCGTGTCTTAAAAAGAAAACAACTGGAATGCACTATATAAACGATAGAAACGATGATTTTTTTTTAGATTTCTTGTGTTTGTTCGGGACTCATGTAAAAATTACTGGGTCAATTCCGATGCGGTTTTCGCCAGTCAAAAGAAAATTCTTAGACTCAAAACTTACGTTACTTTTTATTCCGGGAATCCCGCGGGAAATTTTCTAGGAATTATTTAAAATGAGCAGATTGAAAAAAATCGAATTCCATAGCAATTTTTTCACTGATTGATAGCACATTTTATGTATTAACATGTCTGGTGTTTTTATCCCGGAAATCCCGTGGGAATTATCACGGGAGCGGTTTGAAGTAGTTCAGGTGCATATAAATTAGCTTATTCCGACACAGTTTTCACTAAAACGAACATTCTTTTTTAGATTCTGTGATGCACTATATCACAGGAATCCCGTGAGAATCTCAAGTCAAGCGTGGATGAAGTCGCGGGCATATCCTAGTTTAAATTAAGAAAGGAACAAAAATTATTATTTCTAACAAAGAGGACAAGAATAATAATAAAAAGAATATAATAAAATAAAAATTGCTACAAAGTCATAATAGTAAAAAAAGGTTGTTACGGTACCTATATCCTTGCGTATTTTTAAAACGATTGTACATGTGCCTACATAATATATTAAAACGGTCATGACACAAAAATATATTTAATAGGTGCTAGGTTTTACGGTGGGTCATATAAATTACGGCTAAACATTACATGATAATACCTGCCTCACATAAAATTTTATAGAGCGGCTTTCAACTTCGCTAATTTATTTGCACGGCATTAATTTAGTCGCAAAACTAACACGGCGTTTTAATCTGAGATTTATACAACATTCTACTGTCTATTAATAGACCATAAGGCACAAATAGTATGAATATATTGAAGAAATTGGGAGAATTTATGTAACATGCGTGCGAATGGTTTTAAAATAAGTGAGACTTAAAGACCGCGCGCAATAGAGAAGAAAAGTTAGAAAATTGGACGCCGGGCTTGGACGCTGGTGAATCCGGGATTTAAAGCTAGGCTGACTGTGATGATGATAAATATTATTCGAATAAGAATTAAATGTAACATACATAATTAGGTTTACGACACATTTTAAAATAAATTTCTAATTTAAAACAATAAAATAAATAAGCTATTTGAATGGTTAGAAATGTGACGTCATAAATTACTACAGTCATATTTTCCATAATCAAGGAGGCTACAATGATTTACCAGGTATTAAAAAGCCATTTGATTTGATTTTCTATTATTCTATTGTGGAGAAAGAACAGATTCTTCTCGACGATCATTTCAACCAAGTGCTTATTTTTTCAAGTACTAGCACAGCTACAGTAGTCTAATAAGTATGTAACCACAAACTCACTTGTTCACTTGTACCCACATCACTCACATACACACGAGATACATATACACACCCATTCACACATCTATACATTACAAATATTAAAATGAAAAATTTCAAATGTATAAACCTTAAATAATTTTCTTGTCTTTTTTAAATTGTATAACAAACGAGTTGTCTAGAAGTGGGCGCTAACAACTGCCACAAAGTATTATATATACTACAGCAGTTGTTAGCGATACCAAATTGTTACTGTATATTATGTTAATGGTTTCGAATAAACTCCTTAATTCTTTTGCTGTCATCATTTGGGATCTATCAATTATTATAATTAACGCAGTGAAATAAATGATGTCATTAATTAAAACCCGCAGAAATAAACTTTGCACTTGTAAGAAATTCGTATACTCTCTCGCTATCACTATTTCCTATTTCCACTTAGTACTTCGCAATGTCGTCACTAAAGCGAGGTTTGTGGGTTATCTATACAGCATTTATTTCACACTATTCACAAAAATTTATACTTATCGCCAGTAGTAGAAATAAAATTGTCAGTTAATAAATTCGAAGAAATCCGAGCCACTAACATTCACTCTGTGTATTATCCCTTAAAAATACAACAACTATAGCTATTAAAAAGAAAAAGAGGAACAATTCTACAGCGACAACCCCTTCTACAATTTGCGTGGACTTCTGTGAGATATAGGGACTTCATTCCAATTTTATGTCCACCACTATCTCGAAATGGTAAAACCGGCCCTCCTCTTCCTAACGGAAACTCAGATATCGCCACCCGCTAACACATCTTATCTTGAATATCCCGGCTACAGCCTGGACGCAAATTCGTGTCCAAAGCCGGGGTATGCATGTACATCAGGAGCGTAATGTGTTGTCGCCGATTAGGCAGCTTTGAAAACAGGGACCTGATAATTCTCTGGTCACGTGTAGATTATGGTGATCTAACGCGCTTCTATGCCTGCCTCTACAGGTCTCATAGTGGTGACTCTGAAGCCGAGAGATTATTCGGACACGTCCAAGAAACCATAGATAGTCTTCTACAGCAATAGTCCTCCGCAGAGGTTATAGTCCTTGGTGATTTTATTGCCCACCACAAGGAGTCGTTGGGATCGTGTATGACCGATCACGCGTGGAAATTTGCCGCAAACTTTGCCGTAGCTTATGGTATGGTTATCACATCCTACCAAGATACCAGATATTGAGACCCATACACCTTCTCTGCTCCAGCAAAGAAGAGATCCATCTTCTGCTGGCTACACAGCCGGAGGGTTACCAGGTGTCCGTCGAAGCTCCTTTGGATTTTATCGTCCATTACCTGGTACGCTTTATGGTCCCTGTAGTGGAAAACGGTCGTCCCCGTCTATCTGGCACACGCCATTGTATGGCACTACAAGTCGACGGATTGGGACGGTTTGCGAGAATTTTACGCTTCCCACTCCCAGCTTCGTGGAAGGTAGCTTATGTCCACCCTATTCCCAAGAAGGGAGACCGCACAGACCCGTCCAACTTCAGGTGTATTGCAATAACCTCCTTACTGTCCAGGGTGTTGGAGCGCGTTATAAACTCGCGTCTTTACGGCTACCTAGAACAGCTTCTAAATGACCGTCAATACGGACTTCGTTATGGACGGGGTGCTGGCGATCTTCTAGTATACCTACCTGACTCACCAATGGGCAGCTGACATTGAGAGTAAGAGGGAAGCGTTGATAGTTAGCCTTGATATTGCAAAGACCTTTGATCAGGTCTGGCATAAGGCACTTCTTTCGAAGCTTCTCAGCTACGGACTCCTCGAGGGATTGTGCACATGGGTGGCCAGCTTTTTATATGAGTAGAGCATTAAGGTCTTAAATGACGGTTTATGATCGGAGTTGAAGCCCACAAATGCTGGCGTACCCCAAAGCTCAGTGTTGTCGCCCACATTGTTCATTCTGCATATCAATGGCATGTTGTAGACCAGCAACCTTCATTGTTATGCAGATGATAGCACGGACAATGCTTTCTACACTGGCCGCGCAAATGTTCCTCGTTCAGAAGTCGAGGAAAGCAGGATTTTTATTTTTTATTGCAGGAGTTCCGCAGACAGGCAGACGGCCCACTTAATGGAAAGCGGTTACCGTCGCCTATGGACATTTACAACACCAAAAAGTGCTATAAATGCGCTGCTGCTCTCTTAAGGGAGACTGGAACCTGGTCACTAATGCCGGAAAACAACTCAAGGTTGTTATGGCGACATACTTTATTTAGACCAGGGGTGGTAACCATCCAGTCGGGCAAATTCCCTATCACCGAACCGAAGGATCTGGCTTGTATCTAAAATCGAGACCTCCTTAGAGCAGATCTCGGAACGGGGTAGAAGAAATCTCATCCTTTGCAACTCCAAAAAGACACAAGTCTACGCGTTCACCGCTAAGAAAGCCCCATTTTTGTTAGCACCACAGTTCCAGGGCACTCCTCTCAAGATCTTCGACTCTAACTTACAGAAGATTTAAAACCTTTAGGTCTCAGAAGAGAAGAAGCGACGCGTATTCTACCGTCTGTGCAATGGGGAGTATTCTGAGGAACTATTTGATTTGGAGCCTACGTCACCATTTTATCACCGCACAGCTCGCCGGCAACTGGGAGTTCATCCACACTTTCTTGACACTTGGAAGTTATCCACTGTACGTGGTGCTCGCTACTTTATGCCATACGTGAGCAAGTTATGGAATGAGCTCCCTCTCGCGGTTTTTCCAGAGCGCTACAATATGGGGCTCTTCAAAAAGGGCGTAAACAGATATTTAAAGTCGCAATGAGATAGGCCATGCATCGGCTCCTTTAGTGTTGCAGATGTCTATAGGCGACGGTAGCCACTTGCCACCAAGTGGACCCATTTGCCAATTTGCCTGCAAGCAAATATCAAAAAACTACATATAGAATGTACTTTTTACTGATGAGCTCGGGCCTCGCAATATGAGACGGCATGGATGGCATGGTATACCTACCATTCTTGTTTTAGACAGGTTACCGGGACAGGCCTATCGGTTATCATTATGTGCAGTGTTCTTTAGGATGCTTATATTCACCGCCAGCGCAAGGTACATTTTCTCAGCTGAAGTTTTTGAATTTTTTGGCTATCTATACCTATTATAATATTATAAATGCAAAAGTTTGGATGGATGTTTGTTGCTCAATTATGCCAGAATAGCTGAACAAATGAAAGATGAAATTTGGCACAGAGATAGATTATAGTCTGGAATAGTACTTAGTAGTACTTTGTATCCTGGAAAATGTAGGGCTTCCGTGGGATAACTTTAATGGGAGTGAAGTCGCGGGCAAAAGTTAGTTCAATTATAAATTCCAATAGGCATTGTAGATTAAATTTGGAATAAAAATTCATTATTGTTAATAAAATGATGTTTTATTGAAACTCATTATCAATCGAATTGTGTTGGCACGTTTTGAGCCGTTCGTTTTTGAATATTGTTAATAACTGATCAAATATGAAACAATAGCAAGTTTTTTTTAAACAACATCTTTGTCAATCAAATGATTCAATACAATAACAATATGACGTAAGAATTTAACAAACTATAATACCTATAATACCAATTTTGCTTAAAAACCTATTTTAAATAGTTAATATAGTACTAACTAATAACATGATTTTATTCCTTTCATTATTATAAATTTTATTTGGCAAATACTATACACACCCATAATTTTCTTTTAAAAACTGAAGTAGAAATATATTAAACTTTTTAGTTTGTTTCTGCAATATATGTCATTAATTAAAACAGCAGTTGCTGATATTTTAAATGTTTAACAGTAAAAATAAATATTTTTGTTAAGACACTTATAACATTAAACTTTGAATAATATTGAAATATCGACAATTGGCACACGTTTCTAATGTTTGGCGTGTATTCTTAAAATATTTACAAAACTTTATATTAGTATTTATAAACTACAAACTTCTGAACTTAGAGTATAGAAATTTCTAATAATGTTTTATAATTATAATTTCAAAATTATTGATCGAATATTTAATTTGATGGGAGGTAATTTTGAGCTTATTTCAAAACTATTTCTACTATAATTACAAGTACATATATAATGTATATGTTTATTTAACAATAATATTTTATCCTAATTAATGAATTAATCTCTAAAATACTCAAGTCCTTAAATGATTACACGATGTCACAACAATATTAGGCGTTTTATACACGGCAAACTTTTCAGCGAAATATACAGAGCTGAATGTCTATGATCATTAGGTAACAATGAAAAAGTTGTACAACCAGTAATAACGCGTTATCGATACTTCGTAAGCGCTGCGGCGTGTAGCCGTAAGAAAAAAGATATTTGTCTCGTAAACCCATTTAGTCGTAACTATGTTACATGTTAGGGTTAAATACATGCGTGTCTTGTTTGGAAATTTACAATTATTCAGCTTTACACATTTTTCATCGATCTTTACAATTCATCAATTCCGTCAAGTTATATAAGGTGTGCCCGATTAGTCACTTCTTAAGCTGGCAAGTGAATGCATTTAATTTGCTGGAAAGTTTGGATTTTCAGGTAATTTGTTATATAGTTGGACCCATACATAACATGCGGTAGCGTGTTAGATTTTCCAATCGCCTCGGCAACGGTGCAATCCTATCTCTGTTCCGAGTCTGATACGAGTGCACGTCGCTAGCTTTGCATACACAGAATTGGAATTTATTTAGAACTACAAGAACAAAGCCTATATAAGACGAAAATAAATAAAACATACAATGTAAAATGCATTGACACTTTAGCGATTTTAATTTTAAGGTAAACTAAACAGTAATAATTGTATTCTATTTATAAACAATATAATTATGAACTAAACTACCATAAACATTAAATTACACTATAAAAAATATTTTAAAAAAGGCAAATGAACTTCTAAAGGTAATTTTACGTAAACGAACGACGGAAATGTTTTAGAGTAAGCCCTCAGTGTCGTCGCCGTGATACGGTGCATAGGGCTTACTCTCAAATATCGTCGTTTTTGTTTTAGAACTTTTTCCATTGTATGATCTATTTATTTTTGTATTATATAAACTATATTATTGTAGTTTTAAAGAAAACTTTTTTCTTTCTTTCTTCTATCTAAAATTTCATTGACTCTTTCAGGCTGATCGGACGAAAACGAACGATGAAAGGAGTTTAAGAGCAAGGCCTCAGTACCGCGCAGTAAATACGGTACATTTTATTCTGCGGTGGATTAATTGTTACTTTCTAGAAATCAATAAATTATTATCAATAACTTCTTCTTTTATTTTATTAGAGCAAAATTGCAACGGTAATTACAATATTCAATCGTCAAAAATTACCGTGTATTAAAACCCATAAATTACCTAATCATATTTTAAGATATGAAATATGTACAATAATTTATTGTAAAGACATTTCGAAATATCTCGTTCTAACGATAAGCCGCCTCATCGTTTTAAACATTTACCTCACGCCGGCCTCCACTCGTGACAATGTCTTCCAAGACGAATATGTTCCCAGCCTAGGTAATTTAGAACATTTTCATTATAATACTGTTATATATCACGCTATCGCAGAAATAACTCTTTGAAATGTTAGCTATAAAGCACATCCACGAAGAAAATTGGAAAACGATTTTGTGATAATATAATTTTGAATTTATGCGTAGTTTTGTCGTTATAAATGAGACGACGCAATTTCGCTGTTTTTTAATCACATCGATTTTACATAACTTGTTTCGTTGAGCATTTATGCTGAACGCACATTGGTTACTATGGTGGGAGCGGTAATTACTTATGATGGGCGGTTATATAATTATGTATATGCTACTACTGCCTTGCCGTTTAGAGGCCCAATTTGTCATCTGGGTGATCAAATATTTGCGTAAGATACCGTCAAACGCGGCAAAAGATTATAACTTTAGGGGATCGATCCCCTGGCAATATGGAAGGGGCCTGTCAGATTTAGTGAGATGTGAGCGAGATTGCACTTGGCAGATTGTGACACTCGCTAGTGTTGTGGCAAGAGCCTGGTTTTATAGTGACAGATATGACACCGGAGTGGATTTAGTGGGCACCCGTTAGTCAACCTGAGTCCCTTACTATCTTATTGTTTGTCCTCGACTGGTATGGTGTGTATAAACGATAGTAGCCAAAGTATTTTCAGCTTTAAAAATGTTACCCTATTCGTTACAAAATATATCTCAGTTTGATAGAAAACCTAAGATACAGCTACAAAAACGATTGAGTTATAAAATCAACCTTATTTAATAATTATAATAACCCTTAGGCTTTATTAACACATCCTTATGTACAATTAATGAGTTTGCAAGAGCTCGTAATTCGAAATAACTTAAACCACTACATTAAAGCGAAGACTTGGAAACCGGTAAAGAAAGTCGAACCGGCTACAGCGTAAGTACATAGGAACTTTTCTTTTGGGTATTGTTCTAACTTTAACCGCAATCAATCGGTTTTTGTTAACAAAAGTTTGTTAAATAGTCTTTGTTGTAGTATAAACCGGTTTCGAACATATTTAAATGATTTTTGCCGTACTATCTTCAAATCGCACCCATGTGGTACAGCGCATTTTCAGTGGCATACAAACACATGTTGAGAGTGATAGAAAGAGAAAGTAAATCTCGCGGAATAAACCGGTTAATTCAGGTTTATGTAACACTCTTATTAAGGTTTACCCTCCGAACAAAATATTTGACTAAATCCAGTAATAAATAATAATAATGAAAACCGGTTCCAAGCCTTGCTATTGAATGAAGTACTGGCTCTGCTATGCATGCTGAATTTTTATATCCTGCTATAGATTCTTTTAGCTTACCATTGATAGTAAATTAACATTGCTAGGTACATAGGGACCGGCTATATGCCAACAAAACTGTACATAAAGTTGTAATGAATGTCTTGGGGTTTGCAGGTCTTGGCTAGACATCGCTGGGTGGCGAGGCGGCGGGTCCCGGCCGCTAGTGCAGCTGACTCTTGGTGCTGAACCCGTAGTGGAGGTAGGGTGAGCCAGCCCCATCCCTCGTGCCACCAGCACCACCAGCGCTGCCGGAGCTCGGGCATTTGAGCGCCGACCGCAGCTCTGAGGCCATCTCCGAACATAATGAAGCCTGACCACATACACAATCACCAGCGGGTGATTCACCACTTGAAATTACGAAATTTTTAGTACAAATGTAGTTTTGGATAAAATCTAACAATCTCCAATTTTTGTTTGTATATCCCCATGCATGAGCTAAAAATCTTAAATTTTTTGTAAATCAAATTTTGTGTTACTTGTTATATTTTATATAAAGATTGGATTTCCAGAAATTGTTTTATATTGCATGTTACAAAACGTAATTTATTTTGCATATTAATTATCATCATGATCCCACGTTATAATGCATTAAAATAAAATATGAAAGGAGCTGGCAATCTGCAAATTACTATTTATTGATTTAAAAAGTTCTAACTTACCTCTTCTTTCTATATTTTGAGCAGTAAAAATAATTAACAAATTAAAATTTCAATGCTTCCACATCGTAGATGCTTACTAATTCTACCTATTTATTAGAAACTAGCCTAGAATTAACTTACACACACCGGCAAAATTAGCGAAACCCTAGTAAAAACCCCAAAATGAATGCAATCTTTTTTCAAAATACTAATGGTTAGGTCTATATTTTTTCTTATTTAGCTCTCATTTGAAAAAAGCTGATGGGTATTTTTTCATTGATTTGTTCTTGTTCAAAATCATCCACAGCATGCCCAGACGGATGGAAGCTGTAGTCAGAGCATGGTGAGGAAACACACGATACTAAACTTCCATTTTGTTTACAGTTATGTAAAGTTTTTAATGTTAACATTCTTAATTTTTTAAACATTTTCAAGTTAACATGAAATAAAATAAAGAGTTAAACTAGCGGTCCCAACAGACGTCGTTCTGCTCTGAAAAAATAAAAATCTAGGACCCGACTCTAGTGCCTCTTACCGGTTCCGCATGTAAATCCGGAGACAGAGACCTCAAGAATCGGCAAAGTCGTTCTCAGGTTATACGCGTACATACATTTCTACGATTCATTTTTATTTATATAGATTCAAAGTTGCTTTAGACTTCATAAATATCACATTAAGAGATATTAATTTAGTCGTGATTAGTTCCTAATAATTATTATTTAAAACTTCGATCAACAATATTGTTGATCGAAGATTTAAAATACAACCCATATTATTTAGTATTATAAGTGCCGCTTTTTTATTTTATTTTCTGATACCCTAATTGTGCCGGTACATATATTTACTACAATACACAAGTTTACACACTAATACGAAAATATAATTAATTATCTGTTGGTATCTAGCAAATTCAAATACTGTTTGAAGAATTACAAATTATAATTACCCGGTTTTAAAAGTAAGCCTAAAACAAAACAAACATCTTAATTTTTCGTTGTTAAAATAAACAAAGGAGGCAAAAAGAAACCCGGAATACTCGTTCTAAAATTTTACAAAGAATGTGAAGCAAGTATTGTTTTTTGGTTAACCGTTGAAATCTGTTATTTTGTTATAATCTAAAGAATATTTCATAACTTTTTGTTACAAGAAATTTTTTTATGGTATTTTAATGTGTTTAGAACAATTGCTCCCAAAAATTATATTATCCCCGTGATATGAGTAAATGAAAATAAGTTGCGGAGAACTTGGGAGTTATATTATCCAAATAAATAGTAACTTTATCAAAAATAATTTTAAATAGTGAGCAAGTATCTAAATAGATATACATTCCATAATATATGTACAAGTATTTCTTTCGGTTTTTAATTTCCGAGTTACTCGTCCGAAATAATTGTTTTCCGTGGTTACCTATATGAATACATATTATAGTGAGAAGAGTATATACGATAAAATAGGTCGCCCCGTCTATCAAACTGATTATTTGGATTGTTCTGAACTCCAGCCAACTTCCAAAAGCATGATACCCGTTCTCTCACCAAACCACAGCTAGCCTATAACATCTCTTAATAAAAATAGGGTACTTGCGGCAAAAAAGTATAAAAGTAAGTTTATAAATCGAATAACCTTTAAACATACAAATTTTTCACATTCATTATTTCTTTATTGTACACCAAAAGGTAGACAAACATCCGATATTGGTAATATAAACAAGTGCTGTTGTCTAAATAAATACCAGAACATTTATCTCACCCGCTCGTCGACGGCAACTTTGCGTGATTTCCACACAAATTCGCAAACAGCGATAACGCAGGCGACGCCCATGCCGCCCATCAGCACGACGAACACACCACCCACGTTCGCGAGACCCAGCTCGTTCGCGGTCGATGATGATTTTGACGTTTCATCCTGTTTTAAAATATTATTAATACATGTTGAACTTAAGAGAGCATTGTGGGTTGATAGAAGATGTAATAATATTTGAAAAAGGAATGTTAAGTCGTTTTGGGAATGTTGAGGAGATGGATGAAAGAAAGATGATAAAACATGTATGACAGCAGTGTGGATGTTAGACACGGTTTCGGTGGGCCGCGGCGTTATTAGCATGTTCAATATATCTGTATATTGAACAAAGGTCACATAAAAATTACTTTAAAAAAATTGTATGAAGAGCTCAATTGAAAGTAGACGAAGCAAAAGGCGTTTGCGCAGATCGTAGCGAGTAAAGGTCCATTTGTTCTGCCTGCCCCTACGGGACACATATCTATAATATTGTAAAATTCTAAACATGCCATGTTTGTACATTATGTACATAAGGTTATTAAAAAAACCACTGGAATAGACGTTATAAACGAGGGCGAACTCGACGTATATAATTTTTTTTAGATTTCTATTCTGTTTGTCGTTTTTCGGTTTGTTCGGAGATTCACGTAAAAACTACTGGGCCGATTTCGATGCGGCTTACGCTGATTGACAAAATTTCTTAGCCTTAAACTCTGGGCTACTTTTTATTCTGGAAATCACGCGGGAATTTTTATGGGAATTAATTTAAATATCCAAATTGAAAAAAAACATTAATTCCAATGTGATTTTTTTACTGATCGATTGCAAATTTAATGTAATAAAATGTGTGATATTTTTTATACTGGAAATTTTCCAGAGAGCGGTTTGAATTTGTTCGGATGCATAAAAATTAGCTTATTCCGATACAGTTTCCACTAATACGATAGCTTACATTCTATTTTTAAATGCTGCAATACTTCGTGTCCCGGGAATCCCGAGAAATTTCAAGTGAAGTGTAGTGGAAGACTACATTTTATGTTAGGAAATGAAAAATTTAAATTTCAAAATTTAACCTTAATACTTTAGTACTTACTCTACAGGAACCTCCACCGCGCTTTTCTTTCCACCATTTTGTTTTCAAAATATGTAATTTTCCTTCTTCTTGAAGCTTAAGAACGGCTCCACTTATTGCTGTTCGGTATGGAGAGTCTGTGATAAGACGTAACGATACTTAAATTTGAATTATTATTCACTAGCGACTACTTAAGCTTATTTGAAATAATAATATATAGAATCATTTGTCCCTTTTTATGTACAGACTATAGTGTTGTTCTATCATAGTATTTGATACTTTGGTTAATTATATCAATTAGTTCAGAATTTCAATTGATAAATAATGATAGATAATTCTCTATTTACATTATTTTAGAAATACAGTTTTATTTTTGTTTAATATTTTTTGACAATGTAATTAATTTTGTGTTTCTATATTTAAGCGAACTGACAGCTATAGTTTATTTTTTATTTTTATTGAAGGAGATCAGCAGACAGGCAGACGGCCCACTTGATGAAAAGCGATTACCATCGTCTATGGACATTTGCAATACCAAAGTTGCTACAAATGCGCTGCTGCTCTCTTAAGGGAGTCTGGAACCTGGTCACTAATGCCGGAACACAACTCAAGGTTGTTATGGCGACATACTTTAGACCAGGGGTGGTAGCCATCCAGTCGGGCAAATGCCCTACCACCTAGCTGTGGGTTGTTAAGTCGCCTCTTACGACAGACCGCCCGGCCGCAGGAAATTGTATTCTTTCTCCGTTCCTGCACGGATAAAATATATATAAATAAATAATAATAAATATATATATAGTAACGTATATAACTTATATTTTATAAGAAGGAAAGTAAAAAATAATATAGAGATAGATAATGGTCTAGAATAGCACATAGGCTACTTTTATTCCGGAAAAATGTACGGTTCCCGAGAGATAGCATTAACGTGAACGTAGCCGCGGGCAAAAGCTAGTATTTCATAAATAAAAAATGCGAAAGAAAGTATATTATCAAACGTAACTTTATTCAGTAACTAGAATTTATGTTACCAATTAATATCAATTCCAAATATTACTAATACTACTTTATGGGCATTACTACTAAAACTACTTTATACAGTATCGAAACAACTTACTAGGTGGCATAGCGATTCCGTACCCCTTCGAGTCCAGCATCCCACCCACTTGCGTTAGGTCGCAGTTTCTCTCCACAACGTATTCTATAGTAGTAGACTCCATCAGATACGCATAAGCACCCTTCCCTCTTACCACCCTTTCTTCACCCTCCTTATTGGTGGCAGCGAATACCGACGGACGGGCAGATTCCATAAACGACCACATTCTTTGGTATGTCGAAAAGTTTGAATCCTGGTTTACATGAAATTAATTATTTATTCATGTTATGTACTTATATAGATAAACATACACATATTAAATCTTAAATAAATATAAAATCCGATTATCTTGTTTTATTGCTTTGTAATAAATAGATGTATGAGTGTTATTTCAATATTATTACATGTTTCTATGTTTTATAATCAAGACAGCTAATCGTTATGAAAAGTAAAATAGTAAATATATATATTTCGGTGCAAAATTAAATTGAATATTCAGAGCTAGTCAATATCAAATAATTAATTAACAATCGTAATAACATTTATTTTGTAAAGCAGAATTGTGTTGGTTTCCTGTATGTAAACCGAAACTGTCCCGATAAACCATAAAAAATTATGCTACTAATAAGTTTTTTTATTTTTTTATTTTTTTATTGCAGGAGTTCAGCAGACAGGCAGACGGCCCACTAGATGAAAAGCGGTTACCATCGCCTATGGACATTTGCAACAACAAAGGTGCTACAAATGCGCTGCTGCTCTCTTAAAGGAGACTGGAACCTGGTCACTAATGCCGGAACACAACACAAGGTTGTTATGGCGGCATACTCTAGACCAAGGGTGGTCGCCATCCAGTCGAGCAAATACTCTACCACCTGGCTAAAGTATCTTAGAAAATATTGCTCTAAGCAATTAGGTCTATGTAACTTTTTTGTAAAGAATTAAACTCCCAACAAATTTGCAATTTACATATTTTGTACAGTGCATTGCTTCCGAGGTAACAGCAAAAATACTTGAATTTTAGGTGAAAATCAACTTCAGTGACGTGTACAAACACACCAGTATAAGTTACACTCGCGCCGCTGTGGAAACTATTGTAAATTATTTAATTCTGAGTAAATCACGACTAAACCCGATGTGACAGCGTAAAATGCGGTTGAGTTATAGTACTTTTATAAAAATAATCTCGATTTGCGTGTACTTTATATGGAAAATCTTTTCACGGTCAGGGAAAGTACTTAAAATTAATATAAAGGGTACAGCCCTTTAGGGATTTTTTTGCTGACATATACAAGAAAATTTCGGGTGGGGCCGAGAAAAAAAACACCCTAATATATTAGATGTATAATATAGTACAACGACGAAGTTATTATATGGATGTTTCACAAATTAATAAGAATTATATAACAAAGAAAAGCGTAGACATTGTATACGGCTGAAAATACATTTATTATTAAAGGTTACGTCAAAAGTTCATGTTTGTAGGAAAGCTCCTTATTTCAATTTTATTTTACGCAAGTCAAGCGCGAGCATGTCAGTTTTAGATAATGTATTTCATTACGGTAATGAAATTTTAGCTGTGATGGACGTATGCCATGTAGTTTCGTTTAGTATAATATTTATTATTCAAGAATTTGAATCTCAATATACCTTTCTTTAAAGAGAAAACAACAAGATTATAATATTTTCTTTAGTTTTCGCGACTAATACCTATCTATAATAAAACTACGTTTTAACTGTTTTAACTGCGGATATTTATTTGATTTCTATTATTCCGACGTTTCGGCCACTTCTGCGTAGCCGTGATCACAGAAGACAAAGATATCAAGTGTGACTACTGTTAAAGTTTTAGTTAGACTACCACCAACTGGTTCATTTTGTTTTAATTTTATTTATGGTTATTATTTACTCTATGCTAGCCTATTAAAATAGGTGGCAGGTAAAATAAATTCCTTCTACCCATTTTAATATTATATTAAAATTATTAAGCTAGGTAAATTGCTGAAGAGTTTCTTGCAACGCTTCTCCTCTTCAAACCACAACATGTTGCGAAGCAGTAGTAAGTTATATTAGGCTCCCATAGAATAAATAATAGCCATAAACAAAAAAAATAAACTAAATAAATAAAACGAATAAGTTGGCGGTAGGCTTAATAAACTTTAGCAATACTCATTTAACATTTGGCATTTTGTCTTCCGTGATCACGGCTTCTGAAAAGTGGCCGAAACGTCGGAATAATACAAAATCAAATAAATTACTGCGCTTACAACCGTTAAAACGTAGTTTGATACAACAAGATTAGTTTCGATAATTTTAATTTGCCACTGAAATGGTGTGCTAATTTTAGTCGTATTACGGGTATAATTATTTTGAATGAAATCTAGAGTAATACATATGAATAGGAACTATAAATAAAACAGTACATTTAAAGCGCGTAATCTAGAACAATATTATTGCGTTCACTGTTATTTCTAATTAAAAAGTATTTCAACCATGCGATGCCTCGAGCATTCAAATATCTTTTAATTTTGACGTTTATAGGATGTGGTTAGCTAATGATTGTATTATTTTTGTCCTAAAATACGCTCTTAAATAAAAAGAAAATCTTTCATTTTCAAAACGTACCCTGAAAAAGGCTGCCGTAGATCCTCCTTTTAAAGCTCCATATTTAATTTTGGTCTGTTTTGCTAGATCTTCAGCACTTTCTATCGGTGAATCCATTCTTTCTACTGTTAGGAAAGCGGCTAGATTTGCCGTGTATGATGATATCATTATCAAAGTGAAGAACCACCACATGCCCGCTACCATACGCGTTGATACTGCTCTGTGTTAATTAATTATTTAATTTAATTATATTCTAGACATTTCGTTTATTCTATACGAACAACGTTATAACGTATTTTATTTAATGGCCTACTTATATGGGCCCATTCACTATCCTGTATGACAGTTCGCCAATCCGTCCGCAGCATAATGCAGGATTGTGAATGTTGTTGCAGCATGTGTTGTGTTCGGCTACACCGAGTGGGATGCCTCTCGAGTCCTGCAAGCTCCACCCACCACATTGCACTGCAGGATAGTGAGTGGGCTTCTTAAGAATCTAAATCTGGATGAGATCTTATGTGTGGACCTGTTACTTCATGACAATCTAACCTCCGTGAAGTTGTACCGACGAGTTACATGATCTCGTATCTTAAGCCATTAATGTTTATGATCAGGTTAATTAGCGTCCAAACAGACGATCGTCCTCACGTCGATACAACGTGATGGAAATCGAATCAGAACAGTACAGATGTGGACCCGGCGTAAATTAAATCAGTGCCTCCAACTAACATGAGTTATATTAATCAGTAATCCAGCAGAATATTTTAAAAATAAATAAAATATGTTTTTTAAATCAACATTCCAATTCCACATTCTCTGAAAACACTGAATCACCGTTAATAGAAGAATTCAATAATTCGAAACAATGTCAGTCCGTGTTAAGCTAACTAACTTTATTTTTAACTTAATAGTTTATCATTTGATTAAACTACACAACTATTACTGAGAATTGTATCGCTAAAGTGAAATTCATTTCTACCACCTAGTATAGACACTAATATTTTGATGCAGCAAGCTTTAGACACTACACAAGCATTCAATTTGTACCGAGTGCATGTTATCGAGAATATTATTGGAACTAGTTATCAATTAGCAACTAAGTTACAAAGTAATTATCTAAATGTAAGGGAATGGTGTCCGGTGCTGGTTGAAATATTCGACACGTCTCTATTTAAATTGGATTCTCGAGGCGACTACCGAAGCTTGAAATTCACAAAGGGCTGTGGTCGCTTTGAAACTAATTAGTAGAAGAGAGTTCTTCATCCAAGCTCTGCAGCTGGAGGCTACATTTCCGTATCGTAATTACAGTGGAATTCCTTTTCGAATCAATTCAACCCATTTAATTTTATTAGCTAACAGTCCACGACGATCCCGATCGAAATTGTATTTGGATGTTTGATTCGCAAATATTGATTTGGCATTTTGAGAGCCTGGTTTAAGTGCAGAATTGTAGCCGCCAGAGTCATTTAAGTGGGACTTACTTCGGTGCGATATCCGAACCTTGCTGCATCAAGGATCCGATAGTGAACCACAGCGAGTTCAACAGAGTGAATTGATTCTCCAGCACCGGCGGCTCGTCTATACAGTTCCTTGGGCTGTCCCACTCGTACGGGCTGAACCTGCGCCCAAATACCTTCCATCATTTACTCATTTTATTACTTAAAATTATTTGGATTTCGGTTATTAACTCTTTTTAAACACTAATTATAAACGTCTCTTGAACAGACAACGTGATCTGACACTCCTCTATTGGTTTTTAGTATTGTTCTCCTTTTAGAATTCGCTGAGGTCACTATAGTTTGTCAGAAATGAAGACAGCATTTTATGACCAAAATCTATATAAACAAGTTTCTGTCTTGAAATGTTAAAACGCGTACGATTTATGTAGATTCCAGTAAGAGTTTTCATTTCTGGCAAGGAAACTCTAAACCACATTTGATGGCAGTGCGTTCCTGACGCAGCTCCTTTAAAAGGATCTCACTAAATTGTCTTACTTGGGCAAAAAATCACAGCTTTGTTGCATTAAAGATCCAATTGCAAACCATAAACAGTTTGCAAGTGAGAAAATGTTCTCCATCTTTTCGCCTTCAGGGGAGTGTGTCGGATGCCATTCATATGGAGTGAACCTATCGATAAATATAATTAACCATACACCATAAGTATTGTCCTAATATAGGCCGAGATGCCGACAAAAGTATTTCCGAAATTTTCTTTTACGGGACTATTGTCTGCTAGTGTTACGCCTGAATATACCTACTAATTTAAATCAATTTACGAATTTGGATAGTGATAGAATTTACATAATTATAGATGGTCTATATTCTTGCATAGAGCTTTATTATAAACCAAGCGTATTAAAGAGGTAACTACATGTAATAGTCAAATATATTGCTGTAGATATTATTGTAAATAATATTTAATTCATATACATTAAACTGTTTAATAGATAACCTATTTAAACCTATATCATCACAAGAAAATGATTTATATACAATTCCATACAAACTGATCAAGCTTCTTAAATCCGAAACGTCAGTACACTATCAAGATGCGCAACAAAGTTTACGTACCTAGCTAATATAAAAAGCAGCACGGATACTCCTAAGTACGCCGTAGCCATATAAATCCATACGTCGAGTGACAGCGGTGACAGAAAGGAAAACAAATTTGGTGGTTGTTTGATTGGTTTGCGATAAAGCACAGATATTCCAAGGTTCATAAACGGCATTGTGAAGTCCACCACTTGCTCTCTATTAAATAACAAATAATAGTCGTATTAAATAAAATCTATACTAATAAAATATATATATAGGTAATAAACAAACTCACTTTAGCATAAATATTAAAGTAAGATTGTTTGTTGTGGGTTAAAGCCTCAGGCATGAGCATGTTATCATAAAATCAGGTGTATATGCACTTTTAATAACAACGAAAGTCAAATCATACTTTTCCTTCTGAAAACTGAAACATTTTCTCTGAGATAGGAATTTGAAGTTATACGAGCGAAGCCGCTTTAATAAATATCTTGCTATCCGTGCAGGAATGGAGAAACAATACAATTTCCTGCAGCTGAGTGGCCTGTCATAAAAGGCGACAAAATAACTTGCAGCCAGGTAGTGGTAGTGGTAATAAAAAGTAAATAAAAGCAATTTAACTTTTAAAACGTAGAGAATTATTTCAGAGAAATGATCTTTAAACTACAAAGTAAATAGAAAACTTTAGGGGACGGAATAATTTGGAAAACGATTCCAAGTACTGGCAACTTTTGTCTTTACTTAGTTAACGATATCAATACAAATTTCTAAGCGAAATATTTGTTCGAACTTTACCTATCGTAAGTAATTGTGAGATCTGCTATTGCGAGGTCGGCTCGTTGTTCCAATAATTCCCTTATCATTCCGTCCCACTCTTTAGTCTCACGGTTGTAGGAGCCATATCGACCGTCAGGAGCCAGCTTGAATGTATAATTGAAGCCCAGAATTTTAGATATCTCATGAATTAGATCAATGGCATAGCCTTCGAACTGTGCGTTGCCCGTCAATTTCTCGCTGGCCTCTTTTCGCATACAATACGGCGCACTCTAGGAAATGAACGCCCGAGTTTACTTAAAATATCAGTAGCGTAAAGAGATTTGTATAAATAAACCAAAGAGCAAGTGCCTCTGTAGGGCTGTAAATGAATAAATCAAAAATAATAAACACTTGGAAAGAAAAAGTTTCTTGTACTATCATAAATTATAATCTAATAATACATAAAACATGGGACTAAACTTTAGTCCTTAACATTGTTTACGCAATCATTCTATAAGAGCGGAGGAAGTAGTAGTAATTTGCCTTTAAATCCTTTTTCTATAACGCAATGTACCTATTTAAAAATAAGTGTAGAAGATTAATACTAATAATAGTGAATTAAAATATACACCTATAGCTAGAATATCACCTATGGACAATTCATATGGTGAAAATTCTAAAAACCTCGATATATTTAATGGCAGTCCCCATACATTCTTCAAAATAATAACCTAGATAGATTGTAATATGTAATGTAATAACAGCCCATGAATGTCCCACTGCTGGGCTAGGGCCTCCCATTACTGGGGCACGGACAGTATACCCGCCACGCTTATCCAAGGCGGATAGATAGATTAAGTGTTTAATTATTGCTTTTTCATTATATTTTTTTACTGTTCAATTAATATGTTAATATGCAAATCAGGCAAATTTTACTTTTAAATTGACATTTTATAAAATATGACATAATGCATGATATGACAACTTCTATATACAATATATAATAGGGAGTACCTATATATTTAGCATGAGCATTATTTAGATTTAAAACGGATGTATATGATGTATCTCCTGTTGATGGTCCAAAATAAATAAATAATAAAATAATCTATTAGTTACAGGGGCCATGCAGAAGCCAGTGAAAACTGTTGGCTCAATTTTTCCATGGTAATATATATCACTCTCTTCTATGGTTAAGTTTCCTAAAGGACTGGCTCTCGTATCTCTTTAAATCGTCATACTGACCCGTATTCCGTAGTAAAAACTTGCCCTTAGATTACCTAAATCAGGCGTTTTGATAGCTGTTTATAATAATCATTATTTCATATATAAAATAATGATGTATGAAACATATTTTTAAAAATTGTTTAACTTTTGCTGTAAATGTGGTACAATAGAAAGAAAATAAGATGAATAAAATTTGTATGTTAACACGATTGAGTATGAATATCGGCTTTGACACGTTACGATATTTTATAAACACTGTGTTTTTGTGACTAATGCCATATCTTAGATTATATAGACAAATATAAAAATCAAGGATTACACAAAATAAGCAAAGCATGACGTTATACAAAAACTGTCTTTTGGACAAACATGGATTTCATCGCATTGAACTTGGCCAAGGTCATCGCGAGGAAATCTAGCCTTGCCTTTAAACTTAGCGCTATATTCATGAATAAATACTTATAGGTATATGTCGCGCTTGAATATTTTCTCGCTGAGAATATATTTTTACAGTATACCTCTTCGTAACACTTTCCGCGTCTTGGAAGATTATATAATATATGATATGATATGATACTGGTGTACCATAAATGTATAATTATCTAATTTAGGTTTTATGAGCCTCTAGTGTGCTGTTAAACTCCAGTAGATGTTCACATCTGAGTTAATTTATTATGTACTTACCAATATTGTGGTAACAATAAGGGTTTTGTTTTGTAGTATCTCGACAATCTGTTTTTGGTTTTCACCATAAGATCTGGTGTAGTTAACGCCCTCTGAGGAATTCCAAGTACCAGCTTTCTGTAAGCCGTCTCTTGTTAATTCTATAATGTCCAAAGTAAAATCACTTCGGAACCCTTGATGGTCGAACTTTATGACTCCGGTTAAACCTTTCATTTCAACCTGTTTTAGAATGAACGCTTAATGAATCAAATTAATCAAAATAGCTTAAAACGTTATTTTTGCGGTGAGTTTCTATTTCAGATAAAAGTACGGTTATGCTACGCCTATCCAAGGTTGGTTGGTATTTTCTATACACTAATAATCTTCATAGTTTCCTCACGGTTTTGTTTTAGTTCACGGTTAGCGTGTATTAGTTTTAAAAAATATTTTTTTAGGTTAAAAAATCTAAATGATGCCATTGAAACAATATAAAAAAGCTGAAAATGTGGTTATTAGATAAAATGATATACTCAATTACGAATGGTTTAAAAACTAAAAATATTATTAAGTTTTTCCTTTTTTTCTATTTGATATTATAAAAGTGAACTACTTGACATTAATATTCTATAGTAAAAGAAACAAATGGAAAAGAAAATTAAATAATTGTAATTATAAGTTTTTGTTTATGTGTAATTTATTTATAATTTATTTTATTTTTAAGTACTCAGTTTTAATTCACTAGACTGTATATAATAATTAGGTACATAGAAACATTATATTCGTTTAACACACTTCAAGTCATAAAAAAGATAGTTTTGTGAATGTACTTAGAACTTAGTATCTCTGTTAATTTGATTTGTTAAAATTCTGAAGCTAGAATATGCATATTTGTTAAATAATTGTAAAATTTACAATTAGTACATTAAGTAATTTTAAATGTTAAGAGAGAGTTCTGAGTCACAAAAAATCACATGAATAAACTGGGCAAACAGATGTACCGACATATAAGCACCAGACTATCTAATGTAATTCTGTTTATGTGAATAAATTTTCATTCCAGTTCTCACCGGTGTACGCCTCCCTCTGCCAGGGTTAGAACCTACAATTTGCATGAAAAGAGAGTGCCTTAACTAAACGGCCTATCGCATTTGTTGTGAGTGTAAAATTTAAATCCTAGGCACAACAGGGTTCTATAATTGATTCAAAGATACAGAAACATGTAATTTTACTCACGTATAATAAACCTAATATACCTCTCAAGCAGAAAAATTTATAAGATTTCACAAACTTCATTAAACAGCAGGTATATTTTTAAGCGAATGAAATAATTATAAAGAGAAATGAAAAAAGAAAACACACTTTTAGTTTGTTTACAAAATATTGTTTTTATAAATGAAAAAAACCGTCTGCAGATATCGGTTTTATGGACCTTTATACGCCAATGAAATTACAAATTTAAATTTACAGCCATCTAAATTATAAACACGTTTAATCTCTATTTCGCCTTTGTTGGTCGCTTCAAACAGCAAAAATGGATATAAAACATTTTAGCAATGTCTTACTTACGATTTTCATATAATTGATAAGACTATATCCATGTGGCCACGTGTCTTCAGCCTCACAAGACAAAGGCCTCACATCTATTTGTTGTGAAGTATCAAGGTCGTGTAACGCTTTCGCAAATAAATGTACGGCGTCATACATTAAAGCTGTTTCTGTCTGTTTCCAACATAGACACATATTATTACAGGAGAATAAATCCACTAAAGAAAAAATAGGAAATTACAAGATCCACATGATAGAAAATATTATTTAATATAAATGGAATTTGCTCGTGAGTTCTGAAAGAGACTGGCTAAGTAGAAAGAAATTATAGGACGAACCATCGTCTATAGGTCTTATATTCTATTATATTATTGAATATATTGTTTTTGAACATATTACAAAGTTATGTACCTTGATAAATGTCATGTTTTCCTGAAAAGAAATTAAACTCGTTAGTATTTTTTTAGTTTTCACGACTAGTACACATAGTAAAAGTACATTTTAACGGCTGTAAGCGCAAAATGTCGGAATAAAAAAATCAAATAAATTACCGCGCTAAAAGCCGTTAAAACGTAGTTTTATTAAACTCGTTAGTTAATATTTTCTAGTAAATGTTTAAGTTCATTATGAGAGTAAATGAATACCTTAGCAGTTGTATGACCTAATTGCAATTTTCTTCCTTTCCTGGCTTCATCATATACCCAATCTCGCACTACCCTTTGAACATCTACTCGTTCAGGGTCCAGCAATCTTAAAGCTGTAATATTTGTTCCACCGTATTTGAATTCTTCTAAATCTACACTATGAAGATCCTGATGAACATTAATTACACTTTTGATTAGTTCTTGATATACGCAACCAAGTGTTTATGTTACGTTTACGCCATATAAAACCAGTTAACAATATTTACTTAAAAAAAAACAAATATAAGTATACATTGCTTTAGGCCAAGTCTAAGGAAATTCTCTTTGTTACAAATTAAATATTACTAAATATACTGTGTAATATTTCGTTTCATATGTGGTATATTTAATACATAACAAACACTATTAGTTGATAAATGAGCATATAGTTTAAGACTTTATTAAATTAATATTAATCCACGTTCTACTACAAGTCTCATTGAATAGGAAAGAGAAGCGAGTACACCAACTTGTATCGTAAATCGGTAATCATTATGCAGGTTTCCCCACGTGTTTGCTTTACCATCAGCACATAGTAATAATATGCGTATAAGTACAGGAACTTCACTAATTGGTATAGGATGCGAGTGCATTATCTACTAAAATACCATTATGATTTAAAATAATTTATGTTAAGGTTTTTGTATGCGTGCGAGATCATTCTTACCAATGAAGTTATAAGATAGCTGTGATAATCCGACATCATTCCGATTTGTTGAGCCTGCTGAAGGACATCTCTGATTCTCTCTGTTGCACAATCTAACACTATGTGAGATTCTGCTGAGTTCTTTATTTGCTTCAACAATGGTCTACGGAAAATTTAAACAAGCATTTGATTTTAATATCAAATTATTTTTGTATTTGATGCTTAATGTGAAATTTTTCTTTACTTATAATATTTACATGTTTGTTGGGTTCGTTGTTATTTACGATATAATTCTACGCGGAAAATGAGATAGTTTTAATGGGATAAGGATCGAAAGATTATACAAACAAGTTACGTAATAAAAAGCTGGCAAGTAAAATAATATAAATGAAAATCTGTGTGAATTTTGAATTCGTTGCCGAAAAAGCCGATAAGTGTATGATTAATTATATAATAATAAGATAAATTAAAGATTTACCTGTAATCATGAGAGTCTGGTAACTGCCTTACTGCTACTGGTAACTCAGATGGCCCGTGGGCTTTGAGCAACTCTTGAAGACGGACTAATCCGTCACTGTTCTCATAAACTATTGTAAATGATTTCCATCCCCAAGCTCGTACAAGATCTACATATGCCTAAAATTTGATATATATATATATATATATATATATATATATATATATATATATATATATATATATATATATATATATATATATTAGTACTTTATCATTATTCGAGCTTAAATAAATTTCTGGTAATGGATCTAAGCCTAATGTTCTTTCTGTCTATATTAATTATTAAAGTTACACACATTTCTGTTTATTAGCCAAAATCTTATCCTTACACGAAATTACGAATGGGTTTTAACGCTCATAATTCAGTTTGGCGGTAAATATCTTGACTGAAAGTTAGGTTGTTTTAATATCTCCAAACACGTGTACGTATCCGTCATATTATGTTTATGTCTCCCAGGCGTAGCTGTTTCCAAGATTGTTCAACAATAATATCCGAGAATATAGAGACTGGCAACATATTAGAGCAATTAAAGCCTTCGACAACTTTAGTCGTATCATATAACATTTAGTCGAAACATTATTCAGGGGTCTGTGAAGCGCTCAGTGATGACTACACCTTTAATGCATTAATGATATTATTTGGTCTACTCTTTAAAAATTGGAAATGAATAATAGAATAGTTTAATATTAAACAGTACAAAACTTTTATCGATACACAGACTGTATTGCTTCCGCTAGTGATTGTGTAGATAATACTCGAGTAATGTAAAAAGTTGTTAAAAAAAAAGATTTAGAAATTGAAACACGTCTATCTATACTATAATAAATCTGTAAATGGTTCGAGTTTGTACAATGCGTTTAAAAATATTTAAAAAATTAAGGGGCTAATTCGGATCAGCAGATTCTGAAAATATAATTTTTAGAATTTTTGTATGTCAGTCTGTTAGAGCATTACGTGAAAACTTGTGAATGCGGCATAGCCGCGTAGAAAACGCTACTAGTTAGTTTATAAATTTACAAGGTATGGCTCTTACTCGGCTTAAAGCAGCTGGATGTGGGTATAAGTTCACCAGACATGATTCCCGACGGGTGCGGTAGTCCCATCTTGTCTCTAAATGAGGAAGCTCCATTGTGTCACAGATTGACTGAACATGAGCTGCCGCTGGGGCTGATTGGGGTCCAAATATCGCTGCTACTCCACTTCGCAGAAGGTGACACACTATATTACAACAGATAAATTTTCTATATGATGTTAAAACGATATAATGCTATTTGCTCGTATGGCTGACAACACTTCACTCTTCAATCACTGGTCACTGAAATATTTTTTAATATAATTTACTTGCATATTTACAGTAAATAACAACACATAGCGTAACCAGCAATCGAATAGTAGTAACCGCATCAAAATTGATTCATCCGTTAAGCGTTAGGTAGCGATAAATACATAAACGTAATTGTAGGTATATATGTGTGTATATATCGTGATCGTATATAACCTGTATACATCTTAGGCCTATACGCACGTGTAGTACAAATAGGAGTTTGACGTCACAAATACTCGTAAGCGTCATTGCAATGTCTAATTGCTTTGTGCAAACGGTACCAATCAATAATGATTTTACCGCTACATATCGTTGGCATAATTGAGAATAATGTGTCCCACTAATTAAGTAATAAAATTATGATACACATGTACTGAATTTGGCATACAGGTTAGTACACACATTTATGTTCAGTATATTATTAAATCGTGTTTTCTTAATAGGATATTTTAAATTAATATTGGTTTATATAAGGTTAAAACAATATATTATTTAATTTTGTTATTGTTAATATATTTTCTGCCATATTACATATACATATTATATTTCCGTGCAGGAACGGAGAAAGAATACAATTTCCTGCGGCCAGACGGCCAGTCGTAAGAGGCGACAAAAGAACCCACAGCCAGGTGGTAGGGCATTTGCCCGACTGGATGGCTACCACCTCTGGTCTAAAGCATGCCGCTATAACAACCTTGAGTTGTGTTCTGGCATTAGTGACCAGGTTCCAGTCTCCCTTAAGAGAGCAGCAGCTTATTTATAGCACCTTTGGTGTTGCAAATGTCCATAGGCGATGGTACCCTCTTTCCACCAAGTGGGCCATCTGCCTGTCTGCTGAACTCCTGCAATAAAAAAAATATATTTATTTTGGATGACAATGAGAAATTACAGTCCCTGAAATAGAATGATATCTGCACACCAGAAATATAAAATTTACTCGACCAAAGCCAAATAATGTAAATAAATGTAAACCTACGTGTAGTAAATAACGGGAATAAACACACAATACTTTTTTTAAGTCTCCTCACAAAACTTTGTGAAAAAGCTAAATAAATGTATTTGTGGAGCTAATTTTTGACACAAATTTATAATGAAATATTTCATGACATTCACGTTAGGTGGCGATACAGGTAAATAATTATATTAATTAAGGACTGTGACAAGGTAATTTAATTTGTTTACAGTAATAAATTAATATTACAGGCGTTGAAAAATTAATTATATTTATTCAATCCAATATTTTCCACACGAGATGATTTTTCTTTTATTTTTAATACTGTATTTAAAGCGTTAACGCAACTTTAAAGCCTCACTATGACTTAACCTAAAAGAATTTGAGGTAAAAAAAGGATTTATTTGAATAGGAAATTTATTAGGCTACAAATTGAAAAAAAAAAGAAATAGCCAATGTCTTACTTTGTTTTCAATATTTGTTCATCGGTAAATGGTAAAAGGTTTTTCGTAATCATTAAAACGAAAGAACAATAAATGTAATTCATTATTTATTAACTAAAATCTCACAAGTCTACATTTTAATAAATTATATCAAGGGGCAAGTGTGCTTATGTGCTTATTTATCCGCGCACACTTTCTTCGAGAAACCAAAATTCAAATAAATAATCGCCGAGTACAAAATCCTGAACATAGCCTCAAGTAACGCTTACAAATTTCAATACTAATGTGTATAATTATTAAAAATAGACTTACCCTTGTTACGTTACAATCTTGTAAGTAACAGCGGTTTCCAAAACACAAAAAGTTGTGATTCAATTAATGAAAATACCTTTTTGCAAACAAAATTAATAAGAATTTCGCCCCATTGGCGCCTCTGATTGACCAGAACAAATATCCTGCCTCTTAAACTCCATTCTGGAGATATAGGCATTGCGCACACTTATCCACTGCACTCGGTTACCCAGAATGACTAAGTATTAACTTTCATTATCAAACGAAATGTTATAGATTTACAAACGAGTGTAAAGTCGGGGAAATAGGTATTAAGTCATAATCCTTACGCGTCCAATAACATTAATTTCTGTTTAAACATTAATTAATATCTTTTAATAATGACATATTGTACTTAAGAGTTTTTTTATTGCATGAGCTTAGCAGTCCGGCATACGGCCCATCTGATGGAAAGTGGTTACCATCGAATATGAACATTTGTAACACCAAAGGTGCCACCGACGTGCTGCTGCTCTCTAAAGGGAGACTGGAACCTGGCCAGTAATGCCGGAACACTACTCAAGTTTGTTATGGCGGCATACTCTAAACCAGGGGTGGTAGCCATCCAGATGGATAAATATCCTACCACCTGGTTATGGGTCATTTACGACAGGCCGCCTGGCTGCAGGAAATTGTATTCCTTGTCCGTTTCTGCACGGATTTAGATTACCTATAAAGACGGCTTCTGTGGTTGAGCGGGCTAAGCCTTTTCCGCCCACCTCACTGCAACGCAGAGGCTCCGGCTTCGATTCCTAGTATAGTAAATTTCGGAAACGTATTTTCTCCGTTAATTACTTTGCTCTGGGTGTCTAAGATCGGCCCCAGAGTAGTACGTTGTATATTACCCATAACACAAGTGTAACTTGCTTAATTTGGGGATATACAATATGTGTGTTAGTCTGCCGATTATTATTATTCACATATATACTTTGTTTCTAAATTTTTTACACTGTTTTTCTTTATATTTATATAAATATTTATATCTATATTTATATAAATATATATATCTATATTTATATATATATATATATATATATATATATATCTATATTTATATATATATATATATATATATATATATATATATATATATATATTTATTTATAAAAAAATATAATAAACTGATCTTCCGTGCAGGAACGGAGAAAGAATACAATTTCCTGCGGCCAGGCGGCCTGTCGTAAGAGGCGAGAAAACAACCCACAGCCAGGTGGTAGGGTATTTGCTCGACTGGATGGCGACCACCCCTGGTCTAGAGTATGCCGCCATAACAACCTTGTGTTGTGTTCCGGCATTAGTGACCAGGTTCCAGTCTTCCTTAAGAGAGCAGCAGCGCATTTGTAGCACCTTTGGTGTTACAAATGTCCATAGGCGATGGTAACCGCTTTCCATCAAGTGGGACGTCTGCCTGTCTGCTGAACTCCTGCAATAAAAAAATAAAAATAAAAAAAATCTTCGCCGGCAGTGGGGCCTAGGGTCCAGGCTACCGGTGGTTAAGGCTCCAGACACAGGAATCTCCTCCTCTCCTCCTCTTCCTTATTATTATTATAAGGTAATTTAACATCCAAATCTTTACTCGATCGTAATTTATTTATTCCACCACTTATTATGCTTACCCACAGCAAATTAGAAATTTTCACTTGTGCCTATATATTTATATAGATGTCTCATGTTTCTCTTCATCGGCAACACGTGAAAAATATAATATGCATAGTAAAAATGATCCGAAACACCGTTTAAGCACTCATGCAAAGGCAAGATTCTAACCTTTTAGATTAGATGCGACTATGAACATAGGTAGGTTTTATTATGTTAAGTTATATAGAAACTTGTTTATTTATTTAACAAAATACGTTCACTTAAATATTACGCCAATTATTTGAAGTAATATAAATAGCATGAACACAAACCTCGTTTTGATGCATGGAAACTATCCTGCGGCGATATAGTCTCAACTTGAGCTAATAGTTTTGCCCGTGGCAATACTGCACGGTCGGCGTTCACGCGTTCAACTGCATAACGGAACGCAACCTCTTGCTTGTCGTCTTCAGGATGAAATAAACCACCTGTAGAAAGTATCTTATATCCGTAATGGCTATTTTAGATGTATGAAGTATAAAGAAATTTTATATCACTTAATGCATATAAATGATTTGAAAAAATCAAAAGATTTGGTTCAATCTAATTTTATTTGAGACAATTTTTCAGACCTATAGACTGAATTTTTGTAAAAAATTTCTACCCATAATTCAAGAGTTAGAGAGGGTAACATTTTTACGACTGAAAGCGTATATCATCCCAACTTAGGTAAAAAAGTCATAAAGAAACATAATTAAAATTTTCAAGTCCTGATTTACTTTATACCCTATACGACTAGATACAGCAAAAAAATTTGCCCAAGTTTATAAAGTGCCCATATTTTTTTTTCATTTACGACATCAGTGTATAGTAGCGTATAGAATATACGTTTCAACTATTTTTTACCCTTAATATACTATTGAGTTTATACTCAGACCTGAAGGCCTAAAGCGGTCGCCTTTGGAGAATCATTTAGTGAAATTGACACATGTCTAGATGTACTGGTAGTTGTAAGACAGCATAAAATTCTACTTTATGTTGATTGCATGTCATGTTCATCATATTATGAATCTGCGAAAATGGCCTTTTTAGGCGCTTAGTTCGTTCTGAGACACAGTTTATTCTAAGACCACTTTTCTCAGAAACTCAGTACTTTGTGTGATAGTCAGACGGATAAACGGATGGACGGATGTGATTATTTTCTAGGGGTTCCCTTTTTGCCAAATTGTCTACTGAACCCTAAAAAACATTTTAATTAAACACTATAAGTAATTATTTTTAGAGAAGCAACCGCTCACAATAGAAATTAACGACAGACTGAGCTAAACGCATTGAGAACAGGGTATATGATAAGTAAGGCTGCTGAGGTATCTCGGCAGTCTTGCAGGTAAGCATTAACCCTTGCAGTACATGGGTATAACACCTCCCCCTTTAAGAAGAGACTTTGGGGATGTTTCAAAGTCTCTGTGATTAAACTTTTACTCTAGTCGGAGCCTTAGGGGTGACTATTTCTATATCAGAATCTTTATCGGAAGAATCTTTTGAATCCGAATTCTGCGGAGAAAGTAATTTTAATTTAAATCTGGATGGTTGTGGTCGGTTGCCTCTAGGTTTACAAATTTTATAATATAAGACATAACTAAAATAACAAAGCATACAAATGAAAAGTAAAATCGTTAGGATAGAATAGTGTGTCCCATATCTTACAATGTGCGGGTTTTCTTTTATGGAATTTAGATCACTTAACATGTTTTCCAAAAGCATTTTGCTTTTCTTATTAAAATCGTCCAAATCTACATCATGTAACTTGACAGGAGACACATTATCTATTTCATTTAGTTTTACATGGTCGCAACAAGTATCATCAATAAGGTTAAATTCTGGAAAGCTATTGACAGGTGAAGTTATATTTAAGATATTAGAATTGGGTATAAGTGTTGTACTTTTACAATAACCAACACAATTTTCGGGGATATTAATGATACCTGTTCCAATTATTACAGTTTCGTACAATTTGGAATTGGAACAATCAATCGAAAGTTTGGTCGATTCTGATTGTATATAAATCCATTTATTGTTAGAGATTGATTTCCAAATATCTATTTTCCCGAACACTGTTTTCGTTTCACACTGCGGTGGTTTTTCACTAATTACCTTTGCTAGTAATTCACTCTCACAGCACTGTTTAGCGTCCGTGGAATAGACCGTTTCTACATTACAAATGAAGTTACCCGGACTTACATTCTTGCAGTTTCCGAGGTCATTAAAGATACAATACTGTGCCTTGTCTTTGGTCATTGCTATATATTTATTAGTTGGAAGTATCAAACTAAATGAGTTCGGTTGTTCAGGGTTATGCGGAGTAGGCAGAGCGATGTTGTGGAATAGCATGTATTCCTTGGTGCTTACTAACGGTACTTGCACAACAAACATGATTTTATTATTTAAATAATAACATACTAGTTTTGAAATACTTAGAATAAGGTGCATATTACTTAAATCTAAAACTACGGGCAACTCGAGGTCACCGGGCAAATGACGATGGTTATTAGCAAGCTCTCTGTATAATTGGTTTGGGGTTATAATGGCAGGATGCAGGATATTCTGACTACTAAATAATATTGCGTTGGTAATGTCTTCTAATTGAAATGATAACGTAAGTATCGATGCTTCTAAGGTGGTTAGGATTTCATTAACTTTTACTAATATTTGTAATCCATTTGTTAATTCGGTGATGTTTTTAACACTGACAGAGAGGTTGTTAATAGCGTTACTGAGATAAATTTCATTATCTTTTATTTTTTGTAAAGTTTCATTATAACGTTCTATTACAGATGTGGTAACCAGTATATTTTCCTTCATGAGCGAAATCAACTGTTTTTCGTTATTTTGTAATGCTGTTATCGCTTCATCGTATTTGAGAGCATCGTTTTCGTCTAAGGTGCCGAAAACTTGTTTCAGAATTGTACCTATCCCTCCTATCCAGGCACTGCGTTTTATGCGGTTATCTATTAAGTGTGAGATGGAGGAAAATTCTTTATTCATATCTTGATAACGTGCTTTTAGAGGTTGTAACATATTACGGCATTCTGTGTCGACTTCCATGATTCTGGTTTGACTACACAATTTTCCTGTGATCTCAAAAGCATTTTCAATGTTCTGTATATGGGAGGTAAAGTGTGAAATATCTACCGGTATTAGGATATTTAACTGAACATTTTTAATTTTAAGTTTTCCTAAGTAATCATAGTAGAGGCCTGGACTTGAAGTAATTGATTGGATGTAGTCTTGATCGGATTGGACCCGAGTTGCGCTGCAAATAATAATTAATGTAAGTCTAACTAACGTAAGTATTCTATTTTGTAATATCTAACCTAACTATTATAATATAATATAATTCTATTACTAACCTATATCTATATCTGTGTAAGTTATATATATTATTTTTCTGGTCTAGATTTTCTATTTCTAAGAGTTTCTGTTTTTATTTTAATAATTAGTAGGTTTTCTTCACAGGTTTCCAACTTCAGCTGGTTTCACCTGGTCATAATGGTGAGTAACATGACGCCGGTTAATAAGCAAGGTAAGAGTATTATTACCGTTTATTTTAATCACCTTGTAAGGTCCTTTCCAAATAGGCGATAATGCCTTACGTAATCTAAGGTGGTTTTTCAGGTACACATAATCGCCGATTTTATATTTGACTGAGCGAGTATGTGTGTCGTAATATGTTTTGGATGATTCTTTGGATTTTCTTATAAAATCTAGAGCTTTTTCACGGGAATATTTTAATCTATTTTGGAGCATACGGACGTAGTCGGGGTATGTCGCTCCTGGAGACTCGTTATAGATGGAATTTGGAATGAATGGTTTATTTCCAAACATCAACTCGTAAGGAGTAAAATGGGTTGTGGAATGGACAGAGGTATTATAAGCAAGCATGGCTGTATATACATAACGAGGCCAATTTGTTTGTTCCTCGTTAATATAGGATTTTAAATATTCCTTCAAGGTTGAGTGACTCCTCTCGAGAGCGCCTTGGGTTTGTGGATGGTATGGAGAGGACCAAAGGTTCTTGATTTTTAAGAATTCGCATGTTTTCTTAAAAAGGTCTGACGTAAAGTTGGGGCCCTGGTCTGTAAGGATCATTTTGGGGATACCAAAGATTGATATATAATGGAGCAAGCATTCGCTTGTTTCTTCGGCAGTAGTACTGCGGATTGGGTATGCGGAAGAGAATTTGGTGAGATCATCTTGGATTGTCAATATATATTTTAGTTTTGCAGGTCCAGCTTCAGGGAGTGGACCTACAATATCGAGGGATATTCTTTGAGAGGGTTCTGTTGAAGTACTGGTAATTTGCATTGGAGCGCGATTTATTTTCCTAAGGGCTTTGTTCTCTTGGCAAGATTTACATTGTTTCACATATGATTCTATATCACTACGCATCCCTTTCCAGTAGTATGTTTGTTTTATTCTATTATACATTCTGACAGACCCCAAATGGCCTGCTATAGGAATATCGTGGTTATCGACAAGGATCTTCTTAATTTCCGTAGGGGCTGGATATATAATATTATTATGATATATTTTGATTTTAATACGTGTGTCATGGAAAAGGTATGTTAATATATTATAGATTTTCACAAAGGAGTGCTTTTCAAACGGATTTTTCAGGTCGGATATACTTATTTCATTTATATCTTCAAAGACTATCAATTCGTTTCGAATTGTTTTCAGCGTTTGGAAGATTTCAGGATACGATGATTCGTCGAAATGATGTACTTTCATGAAAAGTAAGTAATAGATTTTATTATTGTATTCAATCCTTCGGAAAGAGAAAAGTTCTTTTTCGGCGTTATAAACGTTGGAGAGCGTTTCGGGATCACTTAGAATCTCTTGGATATAGGGATTAGATTCATCTAAGTCCATAGATGTAGGGACCAGTGTAATTTTTGTGGAAGACTTCATTAGACTCTCGTTATGTTCTTCGATATTTGTATTAAAGGAATTGTTTTTATCTGCCATAGCTTTCAGGAAAGTGGGGTAGTCGTCAACAGGTAAGTCAGGGCATGAACTGGTAGATGGAATTGGATCGATATCTGTATGAACATCGGGAATTGACTGTGAGCTCGGCACGCATTCAGGTAAGTTAGGTCTATCGACATTGGATGCAGTATTGGGAGAGATTGGTAATTCTGATGTATGTTCAGGTAAGTCAATTCTATTAGCGTCAAGTTGGTCATTGGGAAGTAATAGAGGTTCTAATACTTGTTCAGGTAAGTCAACAACTTCGTTTCCAGGTTCACCTCTGTAGTTTTCAATAATATCCGAAAGTGACATAAGGTCATCGTTTTGGTCGAGGGTATGTGGCGAGGTAGTAATGATTTCGTCGGGGTTAAAAGACGGTGGTGATATCAATAAGTCCATTAGATCTCCATCTACTGCAAGGTTGGAATCTGGGTTTCCGGGTTGGATTGGATTAACGGGAAAGCGAGACAAGGCATCCGCGTTAGAATTTATTTTTCCTTTCTTGTACTGAATTTCGTATTCGAATTCTTCAAGTTTCAGTCGCCAGCGGACGAGTCGTGACCCGGGGTCTTTGCAACTAAATAGCCATTGGAGTGGTTTGTGGTCGGTAAGTATTTTAAATCGGTGACCATAAAGGTAAGGTCTGAATATTTTAGTACCAAAAATTATGGCAAGGCATTCTTTTTCAGTAACTGTGTAATTGCTCTCAGCTTTGTTAAGAGTACGCGACGCATAGGCTATTGGGCGGTCTTGCCCTACTGCGCCTTGGGATAATATAGCTGATATAGCATGATTGGATGCGTCACAGGTTAGGATGAATGGTTGTGTAAAATCTGGATAGGCTAATATTGGGGCTGTGACAAGTTTGTTTTTTAAGGATTCAAATGCGAGCTGTTGCTCATTTTGCCATATGAATAGGACGTCTTTCTTTAACAAGGAAGTCAGTGGTTTAGCCAATTTGGCGAAATCGGGTATAAATCTTCTATAATAGGACACTAAGCCGAGGAAGGATTTGATGTCCTTCGGTGACTGAGGAATCGGGTAGTTTGTTACAGCTTTAATTTTATCAGGGTTTGGTTTAACGCCGTCTTCACCGATAATATGTCCTAGATATGCTACTTCCTTTCGTAGGAACTCGCACTTTTCTGGTTGTAGTTTTAAATTAAAACTACGAAGTCTATTGAATACAGCTTTTAGATTGTTAATGTGTGAATTTAAGTCGGCAGAATATATCACGATGTCATCTAGATATACGAAACAACGTGTTCCTTGGAGACCGGAAAGGCAGGTATTCATCAATTTCTGAAAAGTGGACGGGGCATTTTTAAGCCCAAATGGCATTCTGTTGAATTGGTAGTGGCCCTGGGGCACAGAGAAGGCTGTTTTAGGAGCATCTTCGGGAGAAATAAGGATTTGATGGAAGCCTGAGGTAAGATCTAGTGTCGAGAAATATTTACTATTTCCTAATTGGTCAAGGATCTCGGATATCTGCGGAATGGGGTAAATTTCACCAATGGTGATATCATTCAACTTGCGATAGTCAATTACTATCCGCCATTTACGTTGGCCCTGGGAGTCTGCTTTTTTAGGCACTATCCATATTGGTGAACTCCAAGGAGAGGATGAGGGCTCTATGATGCCTTGATTGAGCATTTTGTCGATTTGAGTTTCAACTTCTTTCTTGTGACATTCTGGGAATCTGTACGACTTAGTGTGAATGGGAACATCGCTGCTTGTTTTTATTTCATGGGCAAGAGCAGATGTGTGGGACAGCAGATCATTTGCTAAATGGAAAATATCTGAATACTGAGAACAAACTTCTATAAGAGCATTGGATTCTTCTTGATTGAGATGGTCTATTCTTAAGGAATTAATTACTTCATCGGTACGGTGAGTTGTTTCTCGAGGATTAGCATTGGTGCAAAAGGCGATGGGATGAAGTGGTTCAACCTTAAGGTTTAGGTTCGGATTAATGCTGATACTGGATTCTGAGATATTAGCGATTGTTAGGTTAACACGATTGTTGTCTTTTATCTTGACTATGCAATTGGATATTAATATGTCTTTAGAGACATGTTGATCTATGATAATGCCTTCTTTTAGGTTGGTATTTCGGATTGAACATTCTATAACGGCCTCGCTACGAGGGGGAATGACGTAGAAGGGATCGGAGAAGAGTAGTTTTATCTCCATGTTTTCTATTTTCAAAGTATCGTGAGTATAATCAATTTTACAGCCGAACGCGGTTAAAAAGTCAGTCCCTATAATACCATCGTAAGGTAAGTTAATGTTCTTGATGACATGGAATTTGAAGGATGCTGATTTGGATTTGTTTAATTTTAATTTTAGTTGAAAATGTCCTTCGGTCAGTGTTGGCTCATCGCCCGGGTCTATACCTTTAAGCTTAATCGGTTCTTTCGTTAGTTTCTGATTTTTGTGAATACTGGATTCTTTTATTAGACATATAGCAGAACCGGAATCAACTAAAAGAGATAATGGAATATCTGAGGCTGCCGAGTCTAATAGTACGTGAGGCAGGAGCTTTTTTGTAGTGTCTAAATTAATTTCGTAAACCTTGTTGTCAGTTATGTTGTGGCTTGGGATAACTCTCGGGTTTTTATTTACTGCAACAGGTGAGTGATCTTTTCTTAGATTAGGTTTTATATTATATGATTTTAATTTTGTTTCTTTTGTTTCAGATGCTGATTGCGGGAAACTGGATACTTCTGGAATAGGTCCGTCAGTTCGGGGCTGGTTACCCTGTCGGTTGGACTTTGTAGAAGAGTAAGGTCCGTCGGTTTGGGGCTGTTTACCCTGTCGGTTGGACTCTAGGATAAGGTAAGGTCCGTCGGTTTGGGGCTGGTTACCCTGTCGATTGGATTTTATGGCTGAGTAAGGTCCGTCGGTTTGGGGCTGTTTACCCTGTCGGTTGGACTCTAGGATAAGGTTAGGACCGTCGGTTTGGGGCTGGTTACCCTGTCGGTTGGACCTGAATGTATCAAGATAAGGTCGTTGGCAAGGATTGGATATGGTGTCGGCTTCCTGAACTCGTCTCGTGCGACACCGAGGCGAGACGCTTATTCGTTTAAAGGGGCTAGCGAAACATCAACTTCATCCTGCCCGATTTGTTCGTCCGGTTGATCAACGAAGTTCACCCGCGGTGGTGATCTTGGTGAATTTAGGGTGTTAGATGAGTTAGGATAAAACCTATAACGGTTATTGTTATATTCTCGTTTTTTACACGAAGAAATATCATGGCCGGCCGTCTTACAATAGCGGCAAAAGACCCTGGGTGGTCCTTGAGTTGAAGGGGTGAACGTCCTTTGTGGATTCGTATTATATTCTGGTCTGGGTGTGCTTGTGCTTGGTTTATTTCTATTAAAATTACTAGGTTTATGTTCGATCTGTGGGCGTCTATAAAGTGTCTGTTGAATGCGTTCTTCAGACACGGCTAAGTTAATGGCTTCGTTAAGCGTCCTGGGAGATCTACATCTGACAATGTTTGAAATACGGGGATGTAATCCCATAAGGAAATGATGGAGCGCAAGGTCTTCCATGGCCGCAGTGCGGCCGGGCAACTCCTTACTCTTCGTATTGGCTAGAGAAATTTCCGTCAATAGTTGTGAAAGGTGAGTTTCCACCTTAAGGGCGTATTGGCTAACATTCTCCTGCGGACCTTGTCTGCTTTCTTGAAGCTCCGTTAGGAGGTGGGAATAATGTTTTCTTTCGCTGAACTGATTTTTAAGAAATTCCTTTAGTTGTTCCCAGGACGAGAACTCTTTGATGGAGCAGGCTATCTCCGCTTTACCATTTAATTGGCTGAGGATATATTTAAATAGAATAGTTCTTTGAGTTTCGGATGCGAGTTCGTATGCATTTTCGCAATTAACTAAAAATGAATTTAAGGTTTCGCGGCTGCCGTCATATGCTTTAATGAATTTAAATAATGTGTTTAGGTCCAACTCAGACATCGCAAGGATTGCAGCTGTTTTCCTGGTGAGCCGAGGTGAAATAACAGGTGATTTCGCTTCCGAATCACTTACAATCTGTTCCGGTTCTGGAATAAGTACTGTGAGTTTTGTTTCTTCCTGTTTAGGCACTTTTGGCATAATTTAATTTATGAATGAAAAATAAATCGGAACAGATAGCAAGTTAATGTGATTACGACAACATTAATTATTAAGTTATGGAACCCTAATTTATATATAAAGCGATGACCAAAGACTAACACTTACAGTATTAGCAGTGCGTAGGCGACGGATATAGATGAGACGGACAGGAACATTCCGATGCGATAAGGCTGCGTATCGGGTTACCTCACTCGAAACTTTGTTCTTCAAATTGATGCGGATATTTATTATGTTTTCAGGTTTAGAATTGGAACTCCTTGGTTGATCGAAGGTAGGTAACTGCGGCTCAGGATACCTCTTCACAGGATATGCAGATCTACTCCAGGGGCTGACAGCGTCGTTGTAATAATACAGCCGGGTATAGCAGGATAATGTGGTAAGTATTTAGACCACTATCGGGAATCGGCGGTGTGTTTAACACAAACACAACTGGATACACGAGGATATTTGGTAAGTCTTGACACTTTTCATTAAAATCACGTATAGTTTTTAGAAATTAGGATTCTGGTTTTGCGAGATCCGGGGTGAGTCTGCGATGCGGTTGCTAGGCACTGGGGATTTCCGGATCCCACCGCTGCCACCAAAAATGTTATAAGGGAAATAAATTTACCCTTTTTAAAAAAGGAATATTTTAATTAAACACTATAAGTAATTATTTTTAGAGAAGCAACCGCTCACAATAGAAATTAACGACAGACTGAGCTAAACGCATTGAGAACAGGGTATATGATAAGTAAGGCTGCTGAGGTATCTCGGCAGTCTTGCAGGTAAGCATTAACCCTTGCAGTACATGGGTATCTTACCTATTCGGATTGTGTCTGGAAGCGCTGATAGGTGCCCGAAAAATAGAATAAGGAAAACCGCCTTTGCTCCTCTCATCCTAAAACAAATAATAGTTTTAATTAAGCATATCTCTTTTGCTTGTAGATTGATTAGTTCTAAAGTGAAATATTCATGAATATTTAATACTAAAATCATATTTAAACAACATCAAGAAGTAGTGCATAAGTGATGAGAACACAGTGTCTCACTAATAGGAGTCGAGGGAGGCAAGCGAGCTAACATATTGGCCTTACTTATATACTCACATTGAGTTTAAAACACCAGAGGCGTCCATCCAAATTCAGTTGTAATGTACAGTCGTGGTATGTTCCACGAGCATATGTTATCTTTTCAAATTAAGTCACAGAACAAACTGTTCTACAGAAAATTGTGTTTAACTATTTAACAATAAAGTTTAAAATTACTTAAATCAAAGTTATTTGAATTTCTGTTTTGTCTAAGATGATTGCGTAGAAATATAATACCTTTTTTATTAGTTTTAATATTTATGATAAGCATAGTGATTATATCCTCTTTGTTCTTTATTGTTAATCAAAGTGTCAGTCATTGACAACATTGTAATTTTCTTTTTTCACGTAGTATATTTTATAAACGTAACAAAACGTAGCATTTATTAAAATGTTGGGAGTACTGTTTTTGTACTCATGCAAGCAAAAGTCGACTTTAACGTGACGAACCTTTTCATTCCGCGACTGTACATAGGATATTTTTATCCTGCTTGATGTTGATCCGAATTATACACGAGAAAAACCGCGTGGAAAGTTGAAATATGTCCATGACCAGCAGAATATAGATGCCATTTTAGCTACCCAGGTCCTGCCCATTACTTTTATAATATACTTATATAAAATATTATGGAATGAAGGTAGCCTTTTTGTAAGGGCTGAGAGGGTTCGTTGTTAATGTCCATGAATGAAGCAAATTGCTACTGTCGTGTCGGCAGTTGCTTATAGCCACTAAAGCCGACTAGTGGCAATAAGAACAGTAGAATGTAATAAAACAACAGTGTAAAAGCGTTTGTTGTTTTCAATGCCTGTTTTTTATTTGTATAGAACCTAAATAGAATATTGTTTGTTGCCTAAGTCAGACATCTTCCAAGTCAGTGCATTCGTAAACTACTCGTCTATAGCGTCTGTTTAGGTTAGACATACTCGAATTAGCTTTTCTAGTTTTAAATACACTTTAAATTGCACGACCGAGATAGACAACTGTGACACTAGACAAGAACCTGTCTCACGCACCAAAAGTTCTTCATACAATGAACAATGACATACAAAGCGGCCGTATAATATGTTACGGTTCCCTGTCCTGAGTTTTCGTCGGCAATCTACCTGAAAATCTACATTAATACCTAGCCAGTGTTATATTTAATTTAATTATTTTGCATGGTTATATGGGTATATTTTAATGTTAATAATAACATTTTCACCTAGGTACTGTACCTTCTTATTTCTGAAGGATACAATCAGACATTTCTTTAATCGAATAGTAATTTTGATATATTTTTTATTTATCAGTGATTACCGCCAGTTTATATGTAGTAATTTTCTATAATGTACCACAATTATATCGACACCTGCTAGGAAGAACATCGTAAATCATTTTCAGTAACTTTTGAGGACGGCGCATTAAAGTTTCTAAAAATTCTCGTTGACTTCTGTAACGTCTTTCTAAAGAAATATCTTTAAAATTTGAATCAATATAGATAAATCTTTATTGTCGTCTACTTATTTAGTCATTAAAACGTCTCTTTTGTGTCTTTTTGTGACTTACAATGAAATTTCACAACAAATATTTTAAAAAATTACATTGTAACTCAAACTTACAATCCTATTATGTGAGTAATTTGTTAACACCATATACAAAATGTATTGTATATCCGAGATAGAGTGCATTTATATTATGACTTTAATCATATTTGAGTTACGATCCGAATAAAAAACTGGTTAATTAATATGAATACTTTAAATTTTCTTAATAAAACAAAACAAAGACAAGACTATAGAATTGACTGCAACAAAAACGCTTTATCAATTACCTACTGAAAAAAAAACCCACCTCTTTGGTAAGAAAATAATATTAATCCTTATTAATACTTTATCACTTACTTATCAATTATCGTTTACTAAATCAAATACTTTTAATACTTTATTTAATAAACACTTAGAATGAACACGTATAAAAAAATTAACAGTTCTAATAATTAATAAACATAGAGATTCTTTAGTTAGAAATTTTTGATAACATTATTAATTTATTCTAAATAAATCAACAAATAAATGCAATTGAATATTTTAGAATAGAACTCAAAATAGATAGTTATGCGCATGCTTTAAAAAATAAGGAGGGTAGTATAATTTATAAATCGACATGAAATGAAATAGTTAATGTTATTACTCAGAATCAGAGTTATTTTTTGACTGAGTACAATTGGGATGGGGTAAATTAGTAAAATAATCGTGATAGGCTGCTGGAATGGCTCGACTTTTACACAAAGTTATTAAATCTTTGTACTTTGCTAACGATAAAGGCAAAGTTTCTTTATACGCTTTTGGAATGTAGTTCGGAATCTCTTGTTCGATCTGATTTTCTGATCTGATCGGATCTATTGGTACGACGCGTAAATGCTCGAAGATTAACTGGTCTACGATAAGCTAGATCAATTGTCATCGCACTGTCGCTCAAATATTCGTATTGAAACTTGATTGTGTTTGGTACGTCACTGGCACAGCAAATGTGCATAATTTTACTCCAGGAGACCTTTGCATTGTTCACGTCGTATTCCCAATTATTGTAATGAAGCATAAGTTGTTTATAATCCAATATCATTTCTTGGTTAACTTCATTAACCACATAAGGCTCGCCGCTTGATTTTGAACATCTGATTAAAGTCACCCATTGCTGAGGAATGTAGATAACTTTGTTTTTTTTCTCCGATCAATTAATGCATGCATTGCATCGCCTTCTGACTGTGAATGCCCGACTTCGAAAAAGTGGTGGTTTATGTCTATATTAAATAATTTGGTAGCATATGCATACATTGCGAATACTGTTCTATTTTTATTCTAACCCCCGCAGCTATCAGAATAAAAGTTAGTCTTTATACCCCTCTTGAACCTTGGTTTTAATAAAGTCGAACACAAAACTACTGATTTCGTTAGATCCTTTGCGTTCTGTCATCTCGTCCCACAAGTAGCAGTACCCTTTATGTTTACCAATGTCATATACCGTGAAATTATAAATAGCAAGTTTTCTTTTGTAATAAAATGCTGACACTTCTGACTGCGGAGTATTCAATATTTTTTGTAAATCGTAACAAGCTGTAACAACAGAATCAGAGTGCTCGGCTAATTGTTTGTTAATGTCTTTTAAAGCTCTGACTACATTTTTATTAGCAATATGTAAAGCTTGTTCGTATTCTAGATTAATGTTGTCAGCAATTATTGCATTTCTGAATAAGTCACATCGTGGGCATTGGTCCTTTTTGGGTTTATTAAATAATATATTAAAAATTACTTCTGCCTTCAGATGGGACATATTCTGAAATTATAGGCGAATAAACTTCTTCGGTTTCCTTTAAGACTGAGATTTCTTCATTCTGCGTCTTAATAGGACTGCGTTGTTGAAGATTGTGTTTAAAATTAAGTAAATCATTCCCTAGAAATAAAAACGTAATGAATGTTGAGCTTAGTTCAATATGACAATTAGATTATATGTGTTAACAAAATTTAAATGAACCTAATGTAGGTAGGTAGTTATTAAATGTACCCACCTGTCTGAATAAAAAGCTCTCTTCCATCGGAACCCATAACCGGAGGCGACCTCTCTGCCATGGGAATATTATTCTCATTATGATCTAATGAATAGTTTTCTCCTAAAACATTATTAAATATATATATTTATATCTTTAATATAATAGTGCTTAAATAAACGAAAACAATATTCCATACCTACCTATTTATTCGAGATTACGACTAGGTACTATGTAAAAAATTTAAACATGAAATACCTACACATTGGTGTCCGTTATTTTACTTGTAGCTAAAGCTAACGCTGTTATTCTACTGCGACGACTCATTTTGAAGACGGTTATCACATTTGAACAGATAATGCACTTAATATTTCGTTAAATATTCCAAATCAACAAGCGAACTTCCGAAAATAAAGAAGTCGTAATTCGCTCACACCTCGCGCGCGGGGGGTAGGTTCAGCATCAAATCATGGTAAGTCAATGATAACAAATGAGTTAGTCAACCAAACCTGTGACCTATTACGGAGAAAATAATTGCAACTAGAGTTACAATCTTTTGTCTGACTTTCTGGATTGTTATTCAAGAATGAAAAAAATGTAGACACAGATACAATTAAAATGTTTTCAATAAAAAAGAATACAATTTCCAAGAATAAAAATGTATATTGAATTGCAATTATTTTCATGTTAAATTAGTTGTAGCTCACCTAAAGAGTTCTGCGTAACTAAAGATAGCTTTTTATTCCCATTAATAGACCCTTAGTTACAATGTTTTTCCACGTTCTAAATCTGAAATGCGAAGGAATTCAGATACAAGGGTAAGAGCTAAAAATAGAGGATTTTTTTCTCAGCGTGAATATGATTGTAACTTAAAATTGCCAAAAACTGAGTTACAATGTTGTTCCTAGCAGGTGTCGATATGGTGTAATAATAAGTCTAAGAAAGTTTTCCAACTACCTACGTACTTGCTTTATAACTGAATAGTAAATAACACCTGAGCCTCGTGACTGTAACTTAAATTGGCAATCGAATTAGAATCATAACTTTTAACGGTTTTGGTAATCTATAAACCATCTCGTCTCAATATTGAATAAATCTTGATTTGACCGAGACTGATTTAATATGAATTTTACAGACTACGGATATTAGTCCATCTGTCAGTCGAATGGATCTTGACTCACACTGGCATGGTTCTTTTTGTTAAAGTTACATACTTGGGACCCTGGCACGGCGTGGAAACTTCGATTCGACGTAAGCTGTTATTACGTAAAATACGAGTAAATAAGTCAAATTTATACTGTGAAGTATTAGGGATTAAGTTTGGGTAAAGCTTCGATTGTTTCATATTTTAATCAAATTACACGTAGTAATGAGAAAACGATTGGACGAGTTTAAACTAAATTCTAAGAAATATGTTGATTTATACAATAAGTAAGACCATCTCTAGGAATTTAATAGACGATTATAATGAAATTATTAATAATACTTGGCCGAGAAACATAAATTTTAGTCAGAATATAATCAAACTACCTGCATTAAAATAAAATTGTGACTTCCGACTAAAAACTGAGGAATACAATAGCAATGTAGTCAAGTAATAAAGTTTAATTCCTAATATTTTTTTGGAAAAAATAATAATAATACTTAGGTACTGTCCTTTCTAAAGTTAGTTATAAGACATTAGCCAAGCATTTTAATAAGGTAACAAAAGTTATTTTTTAGTCTAAAAAGTTAAATATTAGTACAAAATTGAGACTGTTTACCACTTGAGTAATTCAGATAACAAGTTGCTTTGAACAGCTATCATTGTGTAATCGACTTTGTTAAATTGCAACGGGTTTATACTTAAGCAAGTAAAACTAAACTACGTTCTCTAAAACTTTACTCTTCGAAGCGAACCTTAATGATTTAAAATGAATATTTAATTAATAATATCAAAGGCGATTGTATAGAATTTGAATAATGTGTCCCCAAAATTTATTTAAGCTGCAAATATATTTTTTTATTGCAGGAGTTCAGCAGGCAGGCAGACGGCTCACTTGATGGAAAGCGGTTACCATCGCTTATGGACATTTGCAACACCAAAGGTACTACAAATGCGCTGCTGCTCTCTTAAAGGAGACTGAAACCTGGTCACTAATACGGGAACACAACTCTAGGTTATTATGGCGACATACTCTAGACTACGGGTGGTAGCCATCCAATCGGGCAAATACCCTACCACCTGGCTATGGGTTGTTTTGTCGCCTCTTACGACAGGCCGCCCGGCCTATGTATATAATATGTGTGCGGGTCTTCTTGAAATTTGCTTCGTAAGTTTGTTACGTCGATTATTTTCCTTTAAGAGTACCTAACAAACGTTGCTTTGGATACGTTGGGTAGACTTATAACTTTAAATAATTAAACAGTGCCAGTCAATTTTGAAATAAGTAGAATAATTTTCTGTACTTTAACAAAAATTAAGATTAAAGTTTCTTTATATTGCTTTATACAATTTAGATATAGTATTTTCCATATACTTATATATATGTAAATAAACAGACCTTTTATCAGTTTTTATGTATTAATGGTAACCGATTACAATACTTGTTGGCTGTTGTTACGATACAGTTACTCGGTGCTAGCTGCAGGAGTCCTCCAGCATCTGAGCAGCGGAGGATCAATCCCCTGCTGACGAAGTGAGTCTGCCCTGCCCCCCGGGGCATCCTCAAGCACTGATGCGCAGGATCAGCGTGGGTGCAACTACCTTCTAAGTCGTACTCTCTTCCTACCATAAGCGTGGGGCATATGAGAGGAAGGTGGTTTTAATGGGGTATTAGCACATGGGTTACTTCTCCATATAGAGAGGGGTAGCTTGATGAGTCCTCACACATGCCGTCAATGGACTCTGTTATCTGCGCTATCTTCAGTGGATAACTCTCATTGCTGTGGTCTAATATATAAGTCTATAAAATCCCAGGAAAGGACCCGGTAGTGTACGAAATGTATTTCCCTTCGCTATTTCCTTTCGCTTAGCTTACCGCTATAGTTTTATTTAAATTAAATTAATTAAATTAAATTCAGTATTCAACAAAAGTAGCGCATCTAAGCGGTGTAATTTAACTACATTCGAACTGGTGTAAAACTGTACAGACATGGATAGTAATAATAGATTTAGTCCTTTTAACCTTCTTGTCCTATTCTTTAACTGTGTTTTAACAGTGTTTGCAGAATTACTAAGATTTCTGACGTAAATGTGTAAATTTTAAAGTTATTTTTTTATTCTCTTGACCTTATTAGGATGCTATTATAGTCATTTTAGCAAGAACGTTATCTTTATTAAATCATCATGTCCGTCCGTCCGTCCATCTATCATCTATGTCACAGTCATTTTTCGGATTTAATACCGTAAAATGACGACAAACATCCTCTATTTTTGCTATTTGACTACGGACCACTAAAACCAGGGCTTAAAATGCCGGTAAAAATATGGTATCGTTATTTATGCCAATTACACATACAGTAAAAAATAAATACTGTCATAAATCTTACTGTTATGACCTTTTTACCGGTATAAAAACATAACGTTAATACTATATTTATCGGTAATTTTACCGTTATAATTATGGTACGATATCTTTTGAATGAAACGTCCGAATTGAATAATTCAAAAAGTTCTAGAAAGGTATTGAATTCGTCTTGAACATGGAGTAATTTATTTTGATAAGGATAATACCAAGGTACAAAATAAAGAGTTTTTGAAGCGATGGCATTTTAATTATTTAAAAAAATAAAAGAAAACACTTATTGTGAGATAACTATAATAGTTAGATATATGGTTACGCGATATTTTTTGTAGACAATTATATGTTCTGCAAAGTGGTAGTACATTGTTTTGTTCTATAATCAATAGCTTTCGCAGCGCACGCCATGTAAGAATTTTTTCGGGTCATTTTTTTACACCTTGGGTTACATTATTGGACTTTTAGTAAGGGTCCCTAATTTTTTTGAAACTACAATATAGCCTATAGCCTTCCTCGATAAATTTACTATTCAACACTGAAAGAATTTTTCAAATCAGACCAGCGGTTCCTGAGATTAGCGCGTTTAAACAAACAAACTCTTCAGCTTTGTAATATTAGTATAGATTTAAAATATAATATAGCCTTCCTCAATAAATGTACTATTCAACACTGAAAGAATTTTTCAAATCGGAATAGCGGTTCTTGAGATTAGCGCATTTAAACAGACAAACAAACTCTTCAGCTTTATAATATTAGTATAGATTTCAGAGTGGTACTCGTAAATGGGACTTAAGGTTATTAGGGCGGCATGCTTTAGACCAGGTTTGGTAGCCATCCAGACTAGAAAATGGCCTACTACCATGCTGTGAAAGGTTTGTCCCCTATTACGACAGGCTGCCTATGCCCAGGAATTAATATTCTTTCTGCGTTTCTGTACGGATAAAGATATTACAGCACGGATTACAGCTCTTTGGGCCGGCTCGATTGATATAATAACACGCTATCAGAGAATATCGGCGCGAAACGGTTAGCCTTGAGCTAATCGTGTTCCGTGCGATGAGTGAGAGTTCAGATGGCACGTATCGTCATCCTCCCCCTACCTCAATTTCTCTATTCAACCTCGTGTTCCATTCCTCTATCTCATCTTTTCTATCTTATTTCTCCTGCCTGGTCTCTCTATCTCATTTCTTTATTCCATCCTCTTTATCTCCCATCCTAAAGGCTGGCAACGCATTTTCTTCACCATTGGTGTTGTTAACACCTCTAGGCGATGAAAACCACTTATTGATATTAATTTGGTACTCCGGCGGCGACAAACCGATCGACGGCTAATATCATTGATTGCAGCCAGCATGCCACGATCTTCTACTTCGCACACATGACAAGGTATTGTAACCCAAAATATCCAACTAATTATCTAGTATATACTATTTAAAAGATATGAAGAAGTGACATGCTAGTCCGAAATTTTTGGACGACTAACTAGATCCTTAAAAGATTATCTAATCGTCCGGTTAGCAGACGATTATCGTGCATCCGGTTAGTGGACGACTAGACACTTCGTTTTAATATTATATAAAATTATTAGAGCTAGGCATGTTACTGTTTTTTGGGCCACTTCTTCTCTTCAAGCCACAACATGTTGCGAAGCAAGAAGAATTAGGCTCCCATAGAGTAAATAAAAACCATAAACAAAAATTAAAACTAAATAATTAAAATGAATGAGTTAACAGTGGGTCAAAAAAACTTTTAACATTACTCATTGATACTTGACATCTTTGTCTTCCTTGTTCACGACCACTGAAAAATAGCCTAAACGTTGGAATAACAATCAAATAAAATAAAGAAACTAAAAACTGTCAAAACGTAGTTTTGTTTTGGGTTGTTCTTGTATCTTTTTTATTGAATAAATTAAAACGCAAGAGGAAACAAAGGAATTTTGAAAGATACCTTCTTCTAAATAAATGCACAGAAGTGTGTAAGTAGATCTATTTTACTTATATAGACACTCAATCAGGTTTGTTATATATATAAATCTGGTCACCTTACATGGCAGCCAGTAGAGATATACGGAAAGAAAATCGCAACAGCTCATGTATCGCAGGGGTCACGCATGGGTCGCGTGTACCGGCACAAACCTCGGTAAGAATGGCAACGTCGCTTGAAATAACGTAAAAATTACCGATACGTATAACGTTATACATACGATTTTTAACGTTATATTATAACGTTAAAATCATAAAAGTTACCAAGTAACGGTAAAATAATTATAACGTTATGGCAGTATCTTTTTCGAAAATACCGGTAATCACCTATATTTTTAAAGGTAATTGATAACATTTTCATGCCATGACTAAAACTCCTACTGGAAAAGTAGGTACTCAAAGGATTTCGTTCAAACCAGCTTCCATTGGGCTTTACAAGTTTACCTTGAATTGATTTAAAGTTTAGCTCCATATATGCCTATGTGTGCTGATGTTTTTACTGTCCCTCAGATATATTGTCGGCAGTCATCCCCAACTTTTAGATATTTTGCGATTTCATAACAGTATTGACTAGGGGAATTTACAAGAACCTTCTTTTCATGAGAGGTACATAAATAAAATCTTCCAAAAAATGGCACATAGCCGCAGATAGACAGATTAAGATAATGAAATTATAATAATTAATTATTTCCACTTGACAGTGGCTACTAAACTCAAAAGAGAAATAAACACGAATAACAAATAAATTAATAATATTTTAATTATATTTTAAGAATTCCTTCAGAAACAATTTAGTGTTGAATTTATAAAGGTGAAGAGACAATTTGTTCAGATACTCTTTGACATGGTTTTGAAATGTAAATAGAACCTTTATTTCGCTAGCAATGACGATATAAAGAAAAGACAAATAATGTTAGAATTTAGATTTTGACAATGTAGTTCGGGATAATGTAAATAAAAGTGCTCTCTTTCTGTAATCTGTAAAATTACCTAAAATATTAATATATTATATAATTCAACTTTTGAAATCCGGAATTTCCTGAAGTAACAATAAGCACCCATAGCTACCAGCACCCAGCATATCAAGTTTTTCCAGTAGCCTAACACACGTACTGTATGACATTGTCTTAGTATATTTATACAAAACCCTGACATATCTGGATTGTCAGGAAGAAGAAGAGAATAAAAAATAATGTCTGTTTATAAATATTTTATAAATGAGACTTATAATAGGCTAGAAAGAAAATTATTTGCTTATATAAAGACAATGTGTATTTATGATATACAAGAGACACGCACACTCATTATAGAAACAAATACGTTATCAGATTTCTAGGCTATTAAAAGGCCCATTTATGAAGTGTCTCGTTTCAATGCTTACGAGCGCAGTTCGCTGAATATGTTAAGAGTATTTCCCTTGCTAAGGGCCCTGTCTAGTTAATTAGCTTTACCTTCATTAGCAATTTCATAACAGGTTTGCATTGTTTACCTTGTACTGTTTTGAAACACTAAATTACAGGGGCATTGTTTCCGTGTGTAAAATTTTCTATGTTCTTTAATAACATTAGTCTATAATAACATTATAAAGAGGAAAGATTTGTATTTCTTAATTTTTGTATTTTGTATGTTTATAGCGAATAAACTGAAAAACTACTAGACTGATTTCAAAAAATCTTTCGCCATTAGAATGCTATTTTATCCAAGATTAATTAAGCTATATTTATTACTAGAAAAAGAGATTCCTACTAAAACCTCAATAATGTAACCCAAGGTGCAAAAAAAATAGTGTTTGAGTAGGTCCGGGGCTGATTTAAATTCACAATTAGATCCTGTAGGTGGCGCTGGAATCCGGTTCTAGATTATTATTTTTTCCCGGCAGGCGGTTCCAACGTCTGTTGGAACCGATAGTATAAAATATATAGAACGTACTTAATTATCAAAAAAGAAAACTCGATAAATTCGAACAATGGAATAAAAAATATAAATACTCCTAATTGTATTTTCTATGTGGTCAGATACTTTAATGATTTATCTTCGTTAATTTATGAGATAATTATAGGACAGCCGAACCACTATTTTCAAATATTCATCCAATAAATTTTCTTTCATTCATCCAAATCAGATTAAAAATAATAATATTATTTACATACTTGCACGTCTCAATGTCGCGCTAGCGTTCATTAAACACCCATATTATATGTAGAAATATTTAATACACAATTCACAAACACAGTCAATGAGTATCCACGGGGATCGTTTGAGTACAATCATTCGATGTAATTAAAATTGTTAAGGTTTGATAGATAAGTACTACTTTTTTTGTATTTACACGATTATTATCATACTTTTGGCACCTGATAATACTTGATTTGTCATGTTAAATCGACTGGATATCGATTTGTATTGGAGCGTGTGTCTTGTATTGTGAGGTTAGGCTATGGCAGCGGACGGCAGACCGCGCGGATGCCTTCGCAAACCTGACGGCCGCGGGGTGCGAGGAACAGAAGCCTCGTAGCGCCTGCGCGTTGACAACACCCTTAGTGGCTGCTATCCACCGTCAGATATTTTGGACCATGAAATTTATTAATGTTCCACTAGTTATATATTTAAATTGCATCTTACTAATCTGTTTATAATTCGTTGGCTCACTAGGAGCCGGTTCCTATATATTATTGCTACTATTATTTATTCACTTGTTTGGCTTACCTATATCAAATTTTAACTGTCAGGCAAATATACTATTAGTAAGATATAGGAACTGGCCATAAGTGTGTTCTACCTTTCGTACAATACGGCTTTACTGTCACCGCATCTTTCACTACTGACTAGGAAGTATTTCATGCATACTTCCTAGATATTAGGCACACATATACTTAACTTGGAGCTCAGGTATGAATTCTCTCTGGCCGTTTTAACAATGCGTTTCAATACAGACCTCTTCAAAAAATGCATAAACAAATAGAAATTTAAATTGCAGGTGTCCATGTGCGGAGTTAACCATTTACAAAGAGGTTGCTTTCATGTTGCTCCTCTGGCGTAAACATTTGATTCTGTATCGTATGGTTACTATCCCATTAAATGCATATTATAAACGAAATTTCACGTCTGTTATTTCTTTCTTAAACCCGCGAAGAAGGAACAAACACACATTAAAATATACAAATTTTCATATTTATAATTACGATACGATAATAATTTATGTCATTACCCTGAGAAAGAGTCCATTAATTAGCGTAGCGTATTAACTGCTTTAGCAAAGCATATCTTTGCTAAAGCAGTGAATACACATTGCTTTGGTAGGTGGATGAGAGACTTGTGACGTGCCACCCGCCGCTTCGCACGCACCCCGCCGTCCATTGAACTTACGTCGAGGATTCGCATCGTCAACGCAAATTGTCTTTCCATTATTCACACCGCGATTATTTCGTCCTTTGATAGCACACAATAAAAGTTTGTTTGCAAGGACGAGAGTGACGAGACGAATGAAAGTCAAACGTTAACTACAGTTGTAGTTACACAAGATTGGTCTGGTACAGTCACTTTGTGTAAATACCAAATAATACTGTCTAAACGGCTTATGTTACAACGCCCACTATGTAAAGTAACCATCCATTAGACTTATGATTACCTTGATAATGTGGGTTGAATAATATATGACATGATTTGAAAAGGGCAGTGCGATCATTACTAATTGTAGTAATTAGAACTATTTTTGGTACTTCAAATATGTTGGTCATAATGTACTCGCAGACATGCCTGAGGTCTCGAAAGTCTCGGAACATAAAAAAAAAATAGTTGGAGCAGACTTTTATAAATGTTTACTAAATAGTGTTCATCACGGGCAGTAGACTAATCTAAGTCAAGGTATTTACTAGTACTTAGGATACTATGGTTAGTCAGGGTTTTAGAAGTTTATCGACTAAATATTACATCTGTACGGTGTAGGTCCTTACGTGTATTACAATACATGTATTAGGTATAAAACTTATTTTTATTTTATAACAAAAATGTTGAAGTGTTAATTTATATTTTTATATTAAAAAATCTGCGGCTGACGCTCACCGAATGCTCTCAGACGCTTATTGTGAAATTGTTATGAATGAAAGAACATGTTGTTAGTAGTTTTAACGCTTCAAGAGCGGAGATTTCTGCGTAGAAAACCGGCATAGTGGTGGAAGATCAAAAGTTTTGAAGATGAAGAATTAGAGCATTTGCTCAATGAAGGCTCGTGTCAAAGTCAAAAGGAGTTGGCAAAATCATTGCAAGTGATTATAATCAGTCTTTTACAATAACGCTTTGAATTTAGAAAAAAACGGCGAAATCAAAGTTGTATATTATAATAGATCTATAGGTTTCTATAGCTAATCGGAACCGTCGCCTTCAAACTTATGCAAAAGATGCAATTATATTCAGATAAAACTTAGTTCATTTACGTTTGGTCTATTGTAATTTGAATAATACTGTTGCATATCTAACGTGGTTTTAAATCATTATTAGTTTCCTAGAGAAAGAATATTAAATGTACCTACATGATTTATTTGTAATTCGTTATCCAACTAGATGCCATATATATACATATATATGTATATATATATATATATATATATATATATATATATATATATAATATTATAATTGATGTTTACACTCACACATTTTTGGTTTATAGTTATAATAACACACTGGTAATGTGGTAGTTGTTTGGATAACGCCTTCTTTTTCTTATAATGTTTGAAAAGGTTAGAAATAAAAATTTAAAATAAATAAAACATTGAAGATTCTGAGATCGGGATGCATAAAGGAGGTAATTTTTAACACCAGGTGTAATCGAGTCAAAATATAATCACAACAACTGATTTAAAGAAACCGCATAAAAAGATAATATCTTCTTTTGTATTTACTTATTTTACAGATTTTTCTATTAGAAGTAATTTGTATCGTTTCAAAAGAAAATAATTAATATTACGTACTAGGATATGCCCTCAACTTCGTCTACGTTTGACGTGAAATGTCCCGCGGGAGTACCGCAGCATTTAAAAACGAATGTAAGCCATCGTTTTAGTGAAAACAACTACAAACCGCTCCAGAGAAAGTTCCCGCAAGATTCCCGGGATAAAAATATCACACATTTGTTTACATAAAATTTGCTATCGATCAGTGAAAAAATTAATATTGGAATTCGATTTCTTTAATTTGGCCATTTTACATCATTCCCAGAAAAATTCCCCCGAGATTCCCAACATAAAAAGTAGTGCAGAGTTTAAGTTAAAGAATTAGCTGTCGATCAGATAAAACCGCATCGATATTGGCTTAGTAATTTTTACGTGAATCCCGGACAAACAAACAAGAAATCTAAAAAAATTGCATCGTGTTCTCCATCGTTTATATAGTCTATTCCAGTTGTTTTTTTTTTATAGCTTTAATGTACAAACACAGCGTGTTTAGAATTTATAATATTATAGATACAGATAGATAATTTACATTTCATTTCAAAAACAGACAAAGCTTCCCTGTAACATAAATTAGGAGGAAAAATCAGATTACACGGTTGCGACGTGACGAGTTTACAAGGGTTTTATTATTCGATTTCTCCCTGATATAGGAAACTTGACGTGCTTGCTCTGTTGAACTATGTAGATAGATACATAGATAACACTTTATTGTAAACCAATAACAAAATGAACTTAGAGACTTAAAACTATACCTAATTAAGCACAGAGGGCGGTCTTATCGCTAAATAGCGATGTGTTTCAGACAACCCCAGGAATGAGTTGAGATGACAGTGGTGATGGTAGTATAAGTTTGTACGACTACTTACGTTGTTATTTTTATTGTTGTTACTATGTATGAACGAAAAACTTGTTTGCTGAAATTACGGCGTACAAATTTTCAAATTATGCCCTGTTTATAATAATGTATAAAGAATGTAATTACGTCTCTATTTCACCAAATAAAGTTTTTATTTCTTTCTTTCTTAAAATATTGATTGCATTTAGTGATGTCATTACTACGTTAATTTAATTTTTATTACCACGTATCGCTGACGCAACATCCTTAGAGAGGAGCTGGAACATAATTTTTATATCTTCTGAACTCTGTAAAATATTGAAATGTTCACGAAAATTTAAGATTCTTCTGTTAATTTTCGTTGAAATCCGTCAAGCCATTTTGGAGCCTATCCAAGACACACATTGAGACCGAGACGTAGATAAAAGTTCTAAAAAGGATCATTTATATTTGGGTATGGTATAAGTACCGTCTGTCACAAAAAAAATTATTTATTGAAAATGACATCATACATACACGTAAAGTAACTATAGATTCCTCTTGATAATCGCATTGAAATATTATATTGAAAAATAGGCAATATCCGGTATCTCATTACACATCTGTTTAAGCACAAATATAATGGCTTTATGTAAAGAAAAACAAACAACTTCGTAAAGTATGTAGGTACTTTAATATTGCGATTATTATGAACAGTTTCTGTAGGGAAAATATACTGAAAGGTTGCTTCTAATAGCAATGGAGATAAAATTATCATAATATCGAAATTGAGAAAGGTAGGTTAAAGTGGATATAAGCGGGCGCTTATTGAAGACGTACCATTACTTCAGAAGTATATTTAGTTCTTGAATATTACATGAACAATTTACCTACGTCTTTTCTGAGTTGTTAAAGTACGGGCTAATAAAAATGTTTCACAGCTTTCTAATGCGATATAAAATGGCTTCCTGTTGTTTTTCTAAGAATAATAATCTGTTTTTATCTTACTTTACGTTTAAGGGTATTGTATACTGTGGAAAAGTTTATACTCCTTTGCTATAGTCATTCCTAGACCGTAACGTCCATAGGTGTGTAATGATTCATTAACATTCAGTCATTGCCGCTGCTGCTTGCACCAAAGACGATTATTGTCAAAATACTTCTCTGGTAGCAACGTAGCCAGTGAGTATATGCATGCTGTTCCTATACTCACTTCGCGATCGACTATGACCAATGACTTTTTTATTTTAGTTTAGGTTCGTGTTTGACTATAATCTCGATTGACCGGAGATGACGTGGGCTAGGATCGTACACCCTTACCTAGAAGGTACTTATTAAAACAAGAGAAAAATAGAAAACAGAACAAATAGACTCCAGCAATGAGTTAGTACTCCTTTTTTACGGTTCACATAATGAAGGTAAACGCAAAGAGTTTTCTTCGTATAGGTGGGATGTCAACCATATATTGTACACTGGTGCTGCATTTCAGTGCGTCGGATTGATAATGAAAAGGATACGATCAGATTAAAAAGCTCTAATGCGTACTCTCCAAAGTGTATCGAACAGGTAACCCATAATATACAAAAAGAAATGTCTAACGGTCTTATTCATATTGAGTTAGAGTAAGTTTGTAGTTTTATTTAAGGTTCTTAAAGAAGCCTACAAACGTACGCTAATTCGATATGAATAAGACCGTAAGAATTTTATGCATTGGCACTCTTGTTACCTCTCTCTAAGATAGTCATTTCGTTTACGTATCTTGAGCGGTATCGTATTTTTATTTATCACACTACACGAACTCAAAGGGACTTGGTAACTTAAAATAATCTTAGTTAATTTTGCGGACTACACGTTTATAGAAAATAGAGTAAGTTTTTTAAAAACTATTTGTTTTTGGGAATGGAAATGTATCTGTGAACAGACTTAGAGCTCAGAGCGCTCCTCCAATAGCGCTATGCAATGAAAAGCGTTTGCGTTAAACGATAAAGAGTACTCCAACGGGTATATGGATCTATGTTACACTGTGAAAATTGGTTGGGTCAGTCATTTTAACTAAAGCGCTTTTGAATAGGAATATTATTACTTTACCTCTTTACTCATTCTCTTCTTAAACTGATAATCACGTAATGTTGTTTATAAATTTACTCGCTTAGAAATTGCGTAATTGAATTTAAAACTTCTAAAGAAAATATTCTTAAAGCTAATTTTGTTTCTGTGTGCTAGAGCTTATATAAAATCACCAGGGTCTCCCAAACATAATGAGACTTGGATAATAGAACAATGCTTATTAAATGTTCCGGAGCTGTTTGCGAATAGCTGTATTCTGATAGCTACAATGTTGTTTTGCTCTCTTCCAAAGTAAATATGTTGTGTAAATTATTTTTAACCTAGCTTGTAATAAATAATTTGATTGGATTGAATATGAATTTGTCTTTAATTTGAGCTACTTTGAGATATTAAATAATAATAATATTATAACAAAAAATGTATTTTAATTTTGTTTTCTTAATTAAGACAGGAATTTGTGAAATTTTTAGGGTGTGTAAATAAGATACGAATATAAAGGTCAAAGCCTCGCAAAAGAATTGGTTTAAAAACAGCTATTTATATTTGTGTAAAGTCATTTGTTGGTTTAAAAAATTTTATCTTTAAAGTACATCAAAGCATATTCGATGACAAACATTAAAAATAAAATAATTGACTTCGTAGACACTGAAAGAATATTTTGTTACGAGTTGCAGGACTCGAATTAAAATGGCGTTGGAATTATTATAGAGTTTATTAGAATTTATTAGAACTATACAAACACGTATACTACAGGTACAAATATAACTGAACACAACCAGTCCAAACGTAATACACAATTCAATAACACGCGCAAAGTCCGTCACTAAATAGATTACCGAATGTACACAGGTCTTACTTCGCTTGTGGTTATCGCTAGACTGCCGATCTCTCCATTGGGCCATTGCTTTATACTGCACCGATACAATATGGCTGCCCGACCGCGTAGACCGAATTTCTTAGAATCAGTTCGACACACCTGGCTAATGACTGCCATAAAAGATTACAATACACAATGGGCTGTTTTCTAATCACAAATTTTAAACACAAAGTAAACAAAAGAAGTCCAAATCCGAAAAGGTAATAAAGTGTGCTGTTATGGTATGCAGATGTGTATCTGCTTTTGTCGGCGTGTAGTTCGTAACAATATCATAATTATTTTCTCCTCCAAACTTGTACAAAATAAATTATTGCTTGATAATAGATAGAGAAGGATTTAATTTATTTTGTATGAATACAATACACAATACAAAGTTTGTTTTGGTGTTTTGTTCTGTTATCATACACACTCCAACACTTGGGATCGGAGTTAGGGAAACCGTTATTCTGTTACAAAATTGAAATGCAACTTTAGTTGGATAATGGTTTCATTGAAACAATTAGGTACGCAATTTTTACTTCAAATGTTTCCGTACACGATTAGTTTTACATTATTGAAAATAGTGGACACTAAATGCAATTATTACAAACACAATAAACCTCACCTATGAAGACAAACCGCTACAATATGATTTTTTAAAGAATTTGGTATTGTAACATCAAAATAAATAAAAAAAATATAGATATTTTCAAGAGCAGGTAATTAATTTTGCTTTTCAAATATGAAGTTTTTACTGTTTACAATATAATTAATATAATAATAATCTGACTTCTTAAAAATGACGTCATAACTTGCTATGCTGGTATAAAAATTAAATCTAGGAAGCTGCGACCTTTGTATGTAGATACCTGTATCAATGAGTTTGAATATCATCTGTCTATCCTATAGCGTTGTGAATATCAACTATCACAAAATTACGTGAGCTAAACGATAAGTGGACACTTTTTTGAAATTACGTAAAAAAAACTAGAAGCTTTAAAATTGTCTGTTAGCATAAATAATCTGACTAGCTGTCTATACATACCAGTTATAAAGTAATATTTTCTTAAGTTTTCGCGACTTGTATACATAATAAAACTACGTTTTAACGGTTTTAAGCACGGTAATTTTATTTGATTTTGGTTTTTCCGACGTTTCGGCCACTTTTCAGTGGCCGTGATCACGGAAGACAAAGACACTTTACATGACACTTGACATCTTTGCTTATTAATTGAAAGTAAAACATTTAATGCCTACGCAGTAATCGTGGACATTATTACGTTTGCGTATCAATCTTATTACTTATTACTAAACAACATCCACTATAAAGGTTACATTGAGTCTGTATATATATTTTTCCGTATTTGACGACCATAGGAATGAACCTAATATCAAGAATTGATATACATACGTACTTATATAACAAAATATCGCATGCCTAATCCTATACGGACACTATCCAAAATTTTGCCAAATCGACTTTTTAATGCCACCTATCGTAAAACATGGAAATACGCGTAATAGCGCTAATCCTTGTTGAAAAGTAACAGAAATATCCACTAGAAGGCATTGTAATACTGATATTATTGCTTAAAAAATGTATTTAGTGATCCTGTAAAGTTGACTTTTTTTGATAGTGTTAGTATTGGATTAAGCGCGTGATATGTATTTTCACCAACATCGATAAAAATAAGATCCATATTTCATCATATTTTGTCCTAAAAATGGAACAGATTCCTAAGATTCTATATTTAGAATTTATTCAAATGAAGTGACATAGTATTGAGGTTATGTACCGCTTGAGCGGCTTTCTGGTCTAACGTACACATTGTTATAAGGATAGAAAGCACCACGAGGTTAACATTCATAACGAAATTACCGATGTGTGAAATCTGCCATTTCGCCGCGGAAAAAGGGTAAAATGGGTAAAATGTTTATTCTCTCAGAAATGGAACACTTGAGTACAATAAAAAATACTTTAGGGTGACATTATACTTACAAAGAGACTGGGCATGTGTTAGTGAATTCACGCACAGTGAAGATCTTCTTATCTAGTAAAATTACCGATTCTCTACAGTTTTTGTTTGGCCACGTTATACCATAAAAACCATTACGATGTCGAAATTAGTCCATATCGCAAAAAAATATGCAGTAATAATCCTTGAGAGTAATTTTCGTTAAAAGTAAAACCAACTTGTAAAAATAATTCATTTTTCATTTCATAGTTCAAAAACTTCTATAATATTATAAAATTGTAAACATGCCGCCGTGTCTGTACATTAAAGCTATTAAAAAAAAAAAAAACGGAATAGACTAACGATGGAGAATACTATGCAATTTTTTTTTTTAGTTTTGTTGTCTGACAGACAAATGGACAAACCATTTGTTTGTTTGTTCGGGATTCCAGTAAAAACTATTGTACCGATTTCAATTCGGTTTTCGCTGATCGACAGCAAATACTTATACTTAAAAACTGCGCTACTTCTTATCTCGAGAATCCCGCTGGATTTTTCTGCGAATGATTTTAAGTGGCCAGATTTAAAAAAATCGAATTCCGATGTGGTTTTATCATTGATAGATAGCAAATTTTATGCAAACAAATGTGTGATATTTTTATCAAATCATCATTTATTGCATAAAACATGGTACGTAAAAAAGATGGTAGGATTGTTTCATAGCTTCACTTGTTTTTGCCTCTAGGACGTGCAAAATGTATATTACAATTAATAATTGTTATCGATTCAGTCAGTACTAATAATGCATTAATATTAAAAAATATTTCAGAACAATAATATAATAACCCTAATCTTTAAATTAAGTCCTTTAAAATAAATGTCATAAAAATTAAAATTAATCCACTAGTCTATATAATAATACATTGTACATACTCATTGTACTACCTCAGTAATTTAAATCCTATCATTAAAATAATCATTAACACTATGATATGATTTGTCAATCAGAAATGTCTTTAATCTATACTTAAAATTATTAGTGTTTTGAATGACAATAATACATTTTGGTAGGTGACTATAGAGCCTAGGAGCCATACATAACACGCTACTACTTAGCAGAGTTGTTCGACTCTTAGGACATATTGTTTTATGTGCTTGGCGTTCGCTTTTAAAAGTATTAAATAACTTTATATTGTTTCGAAGGCAAATTATGATTATTCCGGTAATCCCGTGAAAGATTCCCGTGAGCGGTTTGAAGTTGTTCAGGTGCATAAAAATTAGCTTATTTCGCCACAGTTTTCACATAGCTTACATTGCTTTTTAAATACTATGGTACTTTTTGTTCCGGGAATCCCGCGGGAATTTCAAGTCAAGTGTGGATGAAGTCGCGGGCATATCCTAGTATTAAATAAAAATAGTCATTAAAGTGATTTGTTATGATATTTGAAGATCTGTTTAACGGTATCTACCCCTTTCGCCATGCACATTTTTAAAACATAGTTTTAAATAATAAAATTTTCTTTATACAATAATAAATGGTCAAAGTGAGAAAACCTGTACTGCTATTTAGTCATGTAGTGTTTGCTTGCTTCAAGTTCATTCGATGTAATTAAGTCGTGGCAGCTTAGTGACTAATGCACTTGCGTCTCATTGCAATGATGTAGATTCATCCTGGCCGGGAAGCACGTATCATTTTAGTACTCTTGGGACCGATTTTTCAATCATCAGATAAAAGTTATCAGTCGAATAAATTATAACCTGAGTTTTTGCAAAAGTGAAACCGTTCAACTATTTTATTCATGCAACTGACATTTTTAATTGTTTCATGCTATGAAATAATTCAAATTCCGTGATCAGGGCTACTGTACTTAAAACCGTTAAAACGTAGTTTTATTATTGTATTGAATATTTTAAAAACATGTTAATGAATAAAATTTTAGATGAATATAATAAAATTGTAAAAGTGTACGAGTGAGCTACCTGCTAAACAATACCACGAGAACCTTCAGTCTTAACTAGTGCACTCAGAGAACTGTTTGAGCAAGCTTTTAGGTTACCTTAATAATTCTCAGAAAGCACGGAATTGTTGCCAGCCATTAACTGCTAGTTCAATATTTAATCAGAAACCACTTTGATGGCCAATGATTTATATGTTTAAATAACCGAATACTAAGTAGTTTCTAATTCCTCTTTCAAAAAATCATTTGAGGATAGCACTGCACCTTTCTCCTTTTCTTCCATACTTCGCTCTTCTGAGATACCTTCTCTATAACTGCACAATCTTCGTGTTTAATAACTTAAAGCTATAGAAACCATATACAGCTACTACAAAACATTGCTATTAAACCTTGCAATTCGGTATTATTAATGTGTTAAATCCGCTACTTCGCCTTAGGAATTCGTGACTAGTATATAAATTTTCCCCTAAGATGGAAAGTCCTGAACCCTGTAGTGAGACGTATACGAGCTAATGTCACCTATTGGTGTATTTGTTACTATTACGATGGGAGGTCTAATCGCCGCCGGCGATATTTTCCAGACCACCTTTACAATGATTAAAACCAATTTAAATAAAATATACTTAACATAAGTTATAAAGAAGGAAAAGATAAATGTCAAAAAATTCTAATATTAATACGCATGTATTTATTGTTATACCTAAATATTTTGATGTTAGTGTGTTTATAAATGAAATTACTCAAACTATACAACATTATCATTCATTATCGGGGTATATTTAACAAAGATCATTCATATTTTATTACGCACTCAAGGGAAAGCAGTCATATAGGTATAAATAATGCGTAGTATCTTAAGTATTGTCTCCTTAGAGAGGATTACTTCCGGCTCATTTCACTTATGCCCAAGATTGTATATTGCGGTAATATGATCAATAATGTATAACATTCGATGGAAGCCTTAGGGCGACCCTTCTGAAATTCCGGAGGGCTTGACTCGTAACAAGAACAGTGTTAAAGCGACACACAATCAATATTAAACAATCAAAGTTGGGTTACAATTACTGTATATTTTTGTAAAGTATAAAAGTGTAAAATCCAATCATCAACCTATCAAATTTTTGAAGTGAAACTTCTATATAAACGTGGGGTCTTAGGATTTTTGTGTCACGAAAAAGCGTTACGGCCCCGTGGAGGAACGGCATAAATTTAGACTAGGCGTGGTGAGAGGCGGCATAATTTTAGAATATACTATGGATGCGTTTTTTGGTTCCGGCTCGAATTCAGTTTTTTTGTTTGGTAAAATAAAATATCTATTTATATAAAAATCAATTGCTCTTCGTTAGTCTCGCTAAAACTCGAAAGCGGCTGGTCTGATTTGGCGAATTATTTGTGAAAGTCCAGGGAAGGTTTAAAAGGTGAGTAAATATGAAAAAAATGCTTCGAATATAGTAAAAACAACAATTTCGCTTTCCCTTAGAAACTATTCCTACCTGTCAAACATTTGACGTTCGTCCCATCGTTTAGAAATCAATTAAATTTAAAAGTCGTTCAGAAATCAAATTAAATTTGAAAGTGAAGATTTTTTCATTTTTTTGGTTTTGAACGTCAAACGTTTGATGTTCGTCCCAACGTACAACGTTTTTATTTATTGATTCTGAGGTGGTACGAAGTTTGCCGGGTCAGCTAGTGTTTAAATAAAAAATGCATTCATTAAAATGTACCTAACCTAACTAAATCATAATTTGCAGTAAACCTGCGAAAAATCGAAATATGTGCTGGGACACATAGTAGAAGTGAAACTTCAACGGATTCGTTTTGCCACTTATCCGTTTTTTATAGCCCGAAGCAGGCAAACAGGTAGACGGCCCACCTGATGGAAAGTGGTTACCGTCGCCTATGGACGTTTGTAACACCAGGGGTGTCGCCAACGCGTTGCCGACCTGTAAGAAATTTTATAACGTCCTTCTTAAAGAACCCCATGTCTAACGCAAAGGGAAAACAGCGGCGGGAAATTCCGTCGAGATGATTGTTGTACCAGGAATAAATGTTCGAACCGTTGCGTAGTTGAGCGTGGGGGCTCAAGGAAATGGGGGTGAATATACCGTCGCTGGCGAGCGGTGCAGTTTTAAAAGTGAGGCGTTGGAACCAGATCAAACAGTTCTTCGGAACACTCCCTATACTCCCTACTATAAGGCTGTAAAATACGAAACTCCGTTCCTTCCTTCGTTCCTCAAATCCCCATGACATTACATATTCGACTAATTTCGATATGGACGAAAGACATTTTTTTACCTTTTTTCATACATCCATATAATAATATTTTCATTTTTATTTAAATGAAATAAATAATGCCGACCGTTTAAACTTATTTATTACTAAGGTAAACATAGGGTATTGCAAACTATCCCATATATTATGCATTTAAATTAGTGATGATGCTACATGCCAGCGCAACAATAGAGACTTGTTCATTGCTATGTTACGCATGATGATACAATGTGTACGCCAAGTAAGGTCATTTCTGTAACAGCAGCAGCTGTCGTTGGAGACACACATTTTATGAAGTTAATTAGATTTTTTGTCGCTAACGTGTCGTGAAATCATGACTCATTGCTAAGAGATCATTATACAAATAAACATGTTCAAATGTATAACAAAACATATTTAAATATGGAAAAACTAACTAATTTACAATTAATGATACTAGATTAATAATAAATGACATTGTAAATATATGTTATTCGATTAAAAGGAAATAAAATCAGAAATAAAAATAAACGGAAGCTTGATTTATTTATTTAAGGCACATCAACAGCACACACATTATTATGTTACATTACAAATCGTTTAATATAAAAGATCAGATGTGTGAACCTATTAAAGGAGTGCACAGCATTTACAATTCAAATGTCAATTTCTAGTAAATTAATTAATTAATGTCAATATTTTACATATGTCACGTACAAATATAGTTAAACGTAAATGAATGAATAATGTTGTCAAAATTAATAAGGTAAAGCAAAGGAAATGGAAAAAGAAAAAGAATTGATCGACACAAATAAAATATAATTCTAATTACAATTATATTTTAGAAGGTCTAACTATTATGAATAGGGGGTTACTGTAGGTACACATAGCTCTTACGTAAGAGTATCTTACATCCGCCCTTCTGCGTAATTAATAGCGGCTTGACCCGCCTTATAACTTCCTCGGGGTATTTAAGAGAGTGTTGATGGGTTAAAATAGTTTCAACACTTTTAACGTCACATAGTTTATTCAATTAATTTTTGATTCTCTTGCCGGTTAATTATTATAAATATTAGATTTAAAGGACTTTATTTTTCCATAAGATTTTTTTCGTTCGCTTACAATGAGATCAAGATATGATTACTAACTAGTACCTTGAAAATATTAAATTGGTTTCACGATATTCTTTATAAATATTTTTTTCTGTGGTAAAATAATAGTATGACTATACAAAACAATACCTAACGAACACAATGAAGCCGGCATCTAGTGTGCGGTTATACCTATGCAAAATTTATTTAGAGTATAAATTTACATTAAGGTAAAAATTAATATAATAAAGAAATTTGGTAGAAAGTTTATATTCTACGTACAGTTGCTTAAGATTATTAGTATAATATTGCTCTTATGTCACCTTTTTCTGCTTATTGGTAGCTTCTGGGTAAACGTCAACTCTCTGGATCGCTATGCTGGTCGATTGTTCACACCAGTCGTTCTTTTTCTTGTTACTGATAAACCGTCCTTTAACTCAAGGACTAAAATAATCTTATTGCCATACTAGCTTCTGCTCGCGACTTTATCCGTGTGGAATAATAAAAAAAAGTAAGTTAAAAAAACCCTCCCGATTTTAAAACATTCTTTATTGGTGCTCCGCTCCTATTGATCTTAGCGTGATGATATATAGCCTAATTGTTTTTTAATGTATAAATTGTTTTATTTGTGTGATGATGATACCAGAAATATCAATACTTAATTAGGTGCATCCGTTGCATAATAAGCTGTTTAAGTAATTAAAGTTTTTTTAACTGTCCCACGGGAACTATTTAATTTTTCGGGATCAAAAGTATCCTATATGTTGACCAGGGATATAAGCTATCACCATACAAAATTTCTTTTAAATCGGTCGAGTCGTTTCGGAGATTAGCCGGTACATACAGACAAACAGTGAAACAAAAAAATTTAAAAAAAATCTAAATTAGTTCATTTCACTTCTTATTAGGCGCTGTCTCCACGAGCAAGAGAATCGCGGCGATATTATCGTCGTGCCACGTATTTGTATACACTTTCTATGAACGCGCCTACACACGGCGATGTTATCGCGACGATGCGACAAGTGGCAATGTGCGCGCTTAACGTCGTCGTATCGCCGCGGTATCGTCGCTATTAGTGGCGCGCTCGCCGCAGAACATGGCGCTCTTGTAGCGAGCTTGGTACACGCTCGCTGCGAGCCCAGAACTCTACATCCATAATAAAGAATTTTTTTATTGACTAAGACACTACTTATTTCGCTCTCGTCTGGCCTCTAACTGAACTCTTTCAACTAATAAAAGCACAACGCATCGTCAAGGAAATGCGGCGATTCCGTTACGAGTCGTCTCCGTCACGAGTCGTGACGATACGCTGGCGGAATAATCGCTCGTTCGTGGAGATTACCCGACGATAGAAGCGCGGACTCGTCGCGATTCTCTCGCTTGTGGAGACAGCGCCTAAAACATCCACCTGACTCGGTTTTGAGCATTTTTTTTCATTGTACCGAAATTTGACCTCTACAATTTTATTATACTTATATGTAAAGATATTTCTAGGCCTTGTATCTAAAGTCCTTATAACAAGTTTATATATTACGCATAATTGCACTTACTTGGATAAATATAAGTCTGTGATTATTTGGTGGAGTCCATGACTGTATTGTGGCAGCAAAACTAGAGTGCGATGGTAGTTTTCCGACTACAACCACTAGCCTAGTTTCTTTAGGAAATTTCAAACTTCTTGGCACAACTAGTATGTCTGTAAGCGCCTTATCAATAACTAATCACGAGATTGGTTATATAATCAGGCGCTTAAAGAAGTTGCTTAGGTCTTTCTCTATAAATTGTGTTAACAAATTAAAATATTAGAAAATCGATAGAATAAGAAATACGACAGCTAAGTCAACAAAGTATATTCATACAAAATATGTAAACGCCGTATTTTAAGAAAGCGTCGGGACAATTTCCCTGGGTAGGGTATATAAATTTGTTCAGACTAGCAGTAGACAATAGAAAAGTTAATATGAAATGAAGGAAAGAACGACGCTCAAAGATAATGAATATGTAGCGCCGTTGTTGAATCATACTCGTATGAACATGTTTTTAAATTAGATTGTTTCTTTTAAAAGCGTAGTAGAAAACTCCATTCATTTTCAGGGTACCACAGTTATTTTACACAAAAATTGCCTTATAAGATTGTCATGTCTGTCCGTCTTTGTTGTCACAGTGATTTTTCTCAAAAACTACCGATTAATCTATAAAGTCGTACAAAGTATTGATATGAAGTCGCCAAAATAATAATGAATGTAACTAAGGGTTGCAGTGTACATCGTCGTTTCGTCGTTCGTTTTAAATAACTTTTGCATTTAAGTTAACAAATGGCGACATATTAGCTCTCAAAGTCGTAAAAAAATTGTCCCTCTAATTTTTAAACTACGAATATGTATGTAATGAAAAATTCTGAAAAAATTAATGAAGTGAAATGAAATTTATTATATATCGGATATTTTTTGCAAAATGAGGTAAACACTAAAAAATAAGGCGTAATTTTACTTTAACGGCCTCTGAATTGAGACTTGAAAATTTCACCATAACTTCAGTATGTCGTGAAACATTTTTCCTGAAAATTTTACACTGCGAAGATCAATGGTATTTGTGAAATAAAATATTTAAAATCACGGAAATACAATCAAAACAACACGACTTTTTGACTTATTTTATTACTGGAAATATTAACACAGAACAGATATGTTTTCACGTGCTTTTAATATTTATCACTTAGAGATAATGACATCTATACTAATATTATAAAGAGGTAAAGTTTGCGAGTTTGTGACGTTGTAGGGGGTAATCTCCGAAACTACCGAACCGATTTAAAAAAATCTTTCACTGTTAGCAAGCTACACTAGCCCCAGTTAATATAGGCTATATTGTATTTTCAAAAAATTAGGGATCCTTACTAAAACTCCAATAGTGTAACCCAAGGTGTAAAGAAAATACCTAAAATCGCGTGCAGTGCGAAAACTATTGATAAAATAATGTACTGCGACTTTGCAGAACACCATTATTTACAAAAAGTATCGCGATAGCATATTCTACCTATTATAGTTATGCCACAATAAGTGTTCTTTTATTTTAAAAATTTAATTAAAACGCCGCCGCTAGAAAAGGCTCTTTATTTGTATCTTAGTATTCATCCTTATCAAAATAAATTACTTCATATTTAAGACTGCTTCAATACCTTTATATAACTTTTTGATTTATTCAATTCGGACATTCCATTCGAAAGATATCACGAGTTTAAAAATGTAAGTATTAGAATTAGTATGGGATCGTCGACGATACGAATGGCGCGACGCTGGATGGAGTCAAAGGGAGTCAGTTTGGTAAGCGGATGCTCCGGCCCATAGATGTGAGCAGTACTCTACATGCGATCTGATTTGCGCTTTGTACTGCGCAAGTCGTTGCCGCGGAGTGAAGTACTGCTTGGACCGGTTTAGCACACCAAGCTTTTTGGAGGCAAGTTTAGCCTTGCCTTCCAGATGATCCCGAAACTGCACGTCGTTCATTATGTCGACGCCAAGGATCCCGATACTATCGGAGATAGTAAGATGTGTTCCTTGGAACTATGACGCAGAGACAAATGGGGTCTTTTTGGGGGGATGGGTCGGTCCTATCTCCTTTTTTAGGGATAGGATGAACTAAGGCAAATTTCCATGAAGACGGGACACAGCTGGTAGTACAAGAGAGTGTGAAGAGGGGCCAGGACTGGAGATAGCTCTGGAGCACAAGTCCTGAGCACGACAGCAGGTATACCGTTCGGCCGAAATGACTTCTTGACGTCGAGGGAGCTAAGAGCTCTACGAACCGCTTTCTGTGTAAAGCGAACTTATTTCATAGAGATATCACACCACGGAATAGTAAGCGGGGTAGCTGCTCCGTCGTCAAGAGTCAAATTGGCCGCAAAGATATACGCCAGGAGTTTGGCTTTATCTCTTGTCGTGTGAGTCATTTGGTCGTCTTTTGTGTGCAACGAAAGAAAGGACGGCCGACAGAAATTACCCTCGACAGCTTTGACGAGCGACCAAAATACTCGCGTTCCAGAAGGAGAGCAAGCAAGCAGTTCGCCTATTCTGCCGATGTGTTCAAACTTTACACTCGCGAGCCGCTTTTTGAGGGACCAGGTGGCGGCATTGTATGTCTTTTTATATCGAGGGTTTACGGATCCTGACATTGTCTAGCTGCCTTCCATATCCGATAAGCTGCCTGCTGTTGGCTTACAGCCTCAACGCACAGCTTATCGAACCATGGTTGGTTTGAGCCACCCATTGGGATTACAGATTTAGGAATGGTAATTAAACTCAACAAAAAATAAAGAGGTATAGTTTGTAAGTTTGTGCGTTTGTGACGTTGTAGGGGGTGATCTCTAGATCTACTAAACCGATTTTGAAAATTCTTTCACCAATGGAAAGCTACATTATTCCTGAGTGACACATATTTGATTGTGATTAATAATAAGTTTTTTTTTCTGATGCCCAGTGAAGTGGGCACGGTTCAGCTAGTATTATATAAATTATTTTATAACTTTGGAATTTCGCACCCTGAATCGGGGGTGCAGGATATTGAGGGGGAGGGGTGGTACGGGACTCATCTCCCATCACTGCCGTAGATGGGTAGTTTGTTTTACATTTAAAAAAAATATAAGTCAGCCCTGGAGGGATTTTGTAAAATTTTTATAGTACCTCACCTAGCGGAAGAACAGCGCTGGTTATCTCAACCGCAATTTTGCTGAGCTAGGACCAATTTAGGACGAGATTTACTAATTGTTTTTATTTAAATAATTTAAGTGGTTATACATTGTAGTTTTAAATAAATCTATTTCTTTCTTTTTTTACCTTGTTAAAGTAGAGTTAAAGGTTAGGGGGTCACCCTCCACCATTTCCGGCAGCAGTAATGGATTTTTTTATATAAAAAAAATTGTTTTAATACTTATTGGGTAGACTTAGGTGAGAGCTCCGCTTTTAAGGCAGTACTGAATTCTGCCCGTATAGGTTATTTTTTATAGGTAGAAGTTGGTTATTTTTTGACCACCCAAAAATCACTGCTCTTACCTCCCATTTTTCTAATAAAATATGCATCTCCGGCAGCCGGAAACGGCAGCGGCTACTCTCTACTCCCTTATTCAGCCCCTATTAAGGAGAATTATTATGAAATTTGTTCCAAAGCCTCCCCTGACCACCTCTGTTTATAAAAAAAAAACTACGCATCTCCGGCAGCCGGTAATGGTAGGGGGTAACTCCCGTACACCCCCTTCTTCCCCCCTCATCACCCCATCCCCCGATTCAGAGTGCGAAATTTTGAAGTTTACCTATTTTATACGTATTTCTGTTGTTGTGGTAAAGTGTCGACTGTGATGGTACCTCTAAAGCCCCCCGCTTTGTTCATCGCCATATCGCCCAACCCTCCTGACTTTCGAAATTACTTTTGATGGTATTTTTTGCAATCCGAGTGACTTTTATAGCCTGTTGGGTTAGAAAATTCATTTTCAATTTTCTCACAAATTATGAGTTTTCGCGCATTTACCTTTCAGTATGACCTTCTTACTCTCCTTCCTCGACCTCGCCTCCCCTTCTCCCTCCAAAAAACACTAAACTAAAGTTACCTCAAAAATAATGAATGAATAACTTTATTGTACATACATTAAAGTACAATGGGCGGTCTTGTCGCCAAAGGCGAACTCCTCCAGATTACCCTATAAAATTAGTATATATATATGAAAAAAAAAACAAAAAAAATAATTTTAGTTGAATTTTTCTTTACATTTCACACGAAACGTGACCAACGGCATGAAGTCGGGAACTTACCATTGCACAACAGTCGTGCTCTCGACATGAGGGTAGGTAACAAGTTGACGTCTCAACAGTTGAGACGAACGAAAGATTATGTATCAACACGAGGAGTAATTTTAGAGAAACGCCCGAAGTTCTCTTTGGTACCCACATTAGGTCTCCACAGAGCCTGTATTGCTGGCCACAATGTTATAGAACCTCAAAAACACTTTCAACGAAAATAAGTTTGAACAATATCTATAAGGAACATTTCTTGTATCTACAGAACCCGTCGTTTTCGTTGTGCGTGGACTGTGAAGCACATAATTTATTTTAATATATTTTGATCTTTCTTGTGAGTTAATTTTTCGAGTTCTTTGGACAAATTCGCCATGATTTTCCGTTTGTCACAGTTACATTTTCATAAAAATTAGCATGCAATTTTTATTATTTATTTTTTTAGGATTTTTTAAGATAAAGTGCAAGATAGTATATATACGGTGTTCTTCAGTGTGTGTAAAACACACGCAAAGAAAAAAAGTAAGACAGAAAAAAATATTTGAAGAAATAGCGACGTACTCGTAGTAATGTAGATCTTATTAAAATAAAAACATGTGGGTCTCATTGTCAGCAACTGAGGTTGCACTTAACTTATTGCTCTGCCGGAATTATATTCGACACAAGCCTGATTTTCACTGCAAATGTATCTTCTACCGCGATGCCAAAACGACGTGCGTGACCATTTTTTATTTATAGTTATTTATGTTGGAGTTTTACTTATGCTGGTTCGACTTTTTGGGGAAAGCGGGTTGAATATACTTTATTGCTTTGGTATGATAACACGACGTTTTTTCTAATATTTACTACTACATGCTAACACACGTGGTAGTATAGTAGTAGTACATATTAGGTCAGTAAAACTGCCTTAGTAATGTATACTCTCCAGACAGGAGTCGAACCCACGTCATTTGAAACGCGAATACGTTACCCACTGAACTACCACGGTTTGCTTCACAAAAATACACTACATGATGCATTGCTCACGTAAAGACTTGTATTATGAGCAGCAGTAGGCAAATATATATTTATATACGTAACGTGCTCAGCAAGGCTGCTATGAATGCTCTCATGAAATACTTCGAAAATGTTAACTGCAAAATTTAAATTCATGAAAGAATAGCTCCATCTAAATACGTATTTATTCATACGTAAGAGCATGAAAACTTTGTGTAGCAGTATAAAATGAAATGTTAGCAGATTTAAAATCCATTCAAAATTTTTATTCCAGCCTGAATTATACACAGCTTTCTTCAATTTAAGTTTTTATGAATATAAAAATAATATCGTTCTCTATCAATATGACGGTAGTATTACGTACTACTACGAGTGTCATTGCAACGATGTGGATCCGAAACCAGGCCGGGAAGATGCTCGACTTAGACAGAATAATGTGCATATTGTTCCAATTACTACGTACTGAAGCTAAGTGAAAACTTTGTATAGGGGCATATACCATACACTTATCATCTAAATTCTATTAATAGAGATACATTCCTCTTTGTATATTAATAGATACATAGACGGATAGACGTTACAAATATAATGTACATACATGGGTACATTATATTTGTAACGTCCAATGGGTGGGTAAAAAAACCTTTAACTAAACATTACCACTGTCTACTACAAAAGGTTATCTACAAAAAAAAATTGAACTACAAATTTCTGTTTCAACACAAGGTATTATTGAACTATTAATCTAAGCGTTCTAAAGTTATATGAAACGTGAATAAAGTAGGGTACTGGTAGAACAAAATCACTGAATAATGAATAACATATTTGAAAAGGTTCTACAAACATTTAGTTACTTACGTATCATGTGTAGGTAAAATAATGTTTCTTTTGTCTTTTGTAAAACAATACCAAAAATGTCTCGAGGGTAAAAAATAAACAATAACTTTACAAGAGTTCTTTTCTAAAATTTACTTTCCAAATAACTCTTAAATATTATTCTATATTAACTTTTATATAGAATATGTAATAATTTGATTGTTTATGTTTTGTTTTCCAAAAATTGCCGAAGTGCGTGTCGGTACTAACATAGCTAAGCAGGTGAAAGTAGTATCTCAATATAAGAATAGTATAGCATAGTAATAAGAAATATGTATTAGCGTTTAAGTAACTTTTTTGTATATATAAATTTAGTATAAGTGACCTAGTATTTAGGCCCGAGCATATCATGTTCACCTGGGACCACGCGTGCTGACAATAAAAAACAGCTGACAGTTTCGTAGACATTTTTTACTGACATAAAATGTTTTTTAATAAAAACAAAACCAACTCTTAACTAAAAAACATAAAATAACAGACAACAGACTTCTTTTTATAACATCTTGAAGTGGGTTCCAAGAAAAACAAAAAAACAAAAACAATGCAAAACATAATGATTTTTATGTTTTACTTCGTAGCGACTTCAAGATGTTGTACAAAAAAGTCGGTTGAATATTTATTTTTTGCTTTTTAGTTTGAAATCGGTTTTATTTTTATTTTATTTTTAGTTGCGCAAATACTGGAATAGCTTTTGAAAAAATACATTAAGTAAGTATACATTCTTCGGTGTAGACGCTCGTCAAAAAGGGTTGCTCCCAATTTCGCTAGGATCCATTAATCAGATCATGACTTGTTGACCATGGGACCACCTCGGTAGTATACTCTTTCGAATAAAAAAAAAATAAAATCATTCTATAATTGACGAAGATATCGTCTAATAAACGTCGGTTAACAATTTTTGAGGGTTTCTCTCGAACCCCCTGCGATGCACTTACCAGATCCTGACTTGTATATACGTAGTAAGTATATACTTATACACACTTTCGATTAAAAGAAAAATTTTGAAAATCGGTCCACAATTGACGGAGAAATTGCGTAACGAAGATACAACAAGAAAAAAACAGAACCATCTCCTTTTTGGGTGGGTTAAAAAACGAAGAGGTTTTCAATCCGTCGTGCAAATAGTTTTTTTATGTATGTTCAGCCCGGAACCGATTTTGATGTTTTACTTTGCGCCGACTTCAATATGTTGTAGAAAAGGTTTATTATATAAAGGTAATATCTTCTTATATATAAAAATGAATTTCTGTTCGTTAGTCTCGCTAAAACTCGAGAACGGCTGGACTGATTTGGCTTATTTTGATTTTGAATTATTTGTAGAAGTCCAGGGAAGGTTTAAAAGGTGAGTAAATATGAAAAAAAATTGTTTCTGAGGCGGTACAAAGTTTGCCGGGTCAGCTAGTTAGTTTATAAAAAACTAATTGTGAAATACGCATACACAGACAGATGAATAATAGTATGGAATGAATAGTACGGAAAAAATATTTTTCCGTACTATCCATTCTATATTTACCTTGAGTTATGCACGAAACCCTTAGTGTGTATTTTATCTTGATTCAATTTGTCTGCTCTCTATCTACTTATCTAAATTGGAACGAAGTTAGTTTTATGTTATCAATATTATACGGAGGGGAGCCTTAAGAACAGACGAGCTTGCATGACAAGAGTTATGAATGTCAAAGAGGCAAGTGAGGTGTGTAAGAATAAGCCTAAATGGCACTCTGTTGTTCGTGCCTACCCCGCAAGGGAACTGGCGTGAAGTTATGTATGTATGTATGTAATATTATACAAATGTTAGTCTGTTTTTGTTGAAGTACGCAAAATAAATTATTATCCCGTACTCTGATATAGGCCATTAGGCTTACTTTTAAGCTTTACAAATATGGGATTCAAGTGTATGTTTGATACTTTGATTTTCTTCACAAGTCTATAAGATTTTCATCTTTATTTTTTGTTCATCAATAGGACAAAATTGTATCAGGCGCGAGAGCTCTTACATTGTATAAACATACATATTTTATTCAGCTGTACCTGCCACTTCATGGAGAATTGGGCTTTATATTCAAATTTTCTGAATACTGAAAAGTATTGAAACTACATACGAATATAGTACTACCAATTAATATAAAAAATTGTTTTAATTTTCATAACAAGCCATGGAGCCGTTTCGGAGCTTGTTAGAAACAAAATTTCAGACTCACGTTATGAAATAACAGATAGACAACGAAATTTTTTATTAGTATAAATGTATATACAGAGAGGAGGGTAAAACTTCAGTAAACAATTTAAGCAGTTTTCTGGAGTCATTTAACACAGTGTGGCCCGTTGCCGAGCAATGTAATTTTACTTGTCCCAGTAGGGAATGCTAACCATTCGCAGCTTTATGCTGTGGTCAGCAAAAAGTCAGCCAGTGGGGACGCGTTGATTGGAATATAGATGAAGTGTTTGTAATGTGGTGTCGCTGGTTGTATTGGGTTAGTCCTTATAGATCCTACCATTTTCAACGATACCGTCTAGGAAACAATGCACATAGGTACCTACTGATCAACATTGATGGCGAAGAATCATGGGGGATATAACAGTAAGAAAAAATCATGACCAACATTAATGAGGAATGTAAGATGTTCTTGCTTCGGTGACAAAGATACATTTAGCATCACTGAGCCAACAGAATAAATTAATAAGTTGATTGACGGTATAACACTTTGAACAACTTAACTGGACATGTAGAGAGAATGGATGAAAGGACTGTTAAAACAAGTGTATGACAATAGTGTAGATGGTAAAGTTGGTGCCGATAGACCGGGACGAACCTATGAAGATCAAACTGTAGATTTTTTTTAAAAGATGTATGTCAAGGCCGTAGAAAATGAAAACCCGTTGTCTCTGCTTACCCCTTACCTGAAATAGGCGTGATAATATGTATGTCTTTATGTAAAAATATAAATACAAACTGCAGAATGATGTATAAAATAACTCACTAAAACAAAGACCATTATGTTTCTTGTAAAAACAAATGAAAAAATTTGTAAGTATTTACTAATTCCACGTGTCCAAGGTACCCTGTGACTGGTTTCACAGAGCGGTAATATTAACGTATAGGTTTCGCCACTATGTTACATGTTGTCTCTTATATGGGATACTGAGGGCATCGAAAATCACGTACTTAAAGTAGGTCAGGAAAATTTCTAAAGCTCTAGGTACACGCCAATTGCCAAGATTTGAACTTGCTTCATTGAAATAAGATATAAAAAAAACTTCGTTTAAAAAAACCGACCTCAAAAACCAAAAAGTATAAAATAACTTAATAAAGATTTTTGACTAAGAATTTATTTCGTTTATTAAGAGACAAATAATTTAAAATAGTTTGGCCCAGTGGCCATACTATGTTAAATTTTTAGGGGACCAAATGGAAACTATTCCGCATCAAACTAAAGAAGAATCACTTAAATTGGATCATAAATCTCAGCGTAATCGGAGTACATACATAAAAAAAAATACCAATCAAGTTGAGAACCTCCTTCTTTTTGAAGTCGGTAAAAAAGCGCTTTAGTCTTCGATTTATATTAATACCTAGTTTTAAAAATTGGAAACAATAAAAGAAAAACTGTGTAAGATATCTTATATAAAATTAGAATCGGGAGCGGCAAGAAATCTTGGAATTGAGGGCGTTCGCATCTGCGTTATGTTCTTCTTTTTTATTTCCACAACAATTTATGCTAAACATCTGATATATTTGGGTTCAAACGATCAACCCACAGGCATTCGTATGTAAACCAGGGCGACATATGTCGAGGCTTTGTGTTTCCCTTATCCTTTTCATTTAACCATAACTATATTGTCCCACGATGTAAAATATTTTATTTTCTAATGTCAGTATGTCGGCAATTTATTTATATTTTTATAGTACAGATTCTTAAACTTAATCTCATGTCTTATAGCGTTAATCTTTGAAATATTTTTGATAAATGATTTTGTTTAAGACAGATTTTTTTTATCAAAAGCCTAAGTTTTATATTAAAAACCTGATTTTATCACAAATCTATGCATGCACAAAATGCAAAAGTGGATGGATGGAGAAGTCGTGGAAGGCCACGACACACCTTCCATGATCATGATCAAATTGATCGTGTACTAGCAGAAGATGATGTCAAGAGCCTTAAGAACAGACGAGCGTGCATGACAAGAGTTATGAATGTCAAAGAAGCATGTGAGGTGTGTAAGAATAAGCCTCAATGGCGCTCTGCTGTTCGTGCCTACCCCGCGAGGGAACTGGCGTAAAGTTATGTATGTATGTAATATATATATAATATATATATATATATATATATATATATATATATATATATATATATATATATATATATATATATATATAATATACTATTTGTAAGCTGACAGCTATTACCATATCGTGTTAATTGAATGTTTTTGTTTCACAATATCCCTTATACATGTGGTCACATTCATTTTCATAAATTACTACACTAAACTATGCGACAGTGCGGCGCGTGACCACTTTCCATTAGAACGGCTGTCTGTCTGGATTTTTGTTCCGGGCCATGAAAAATATTTTTAACACTTCCATATAAAAATAATGATTATGTATTTTCACCTTATAGAAACAAACAGGTACTTGATTAAAATATTTTATATATATCGACATTTATTTACCTCATTTAAATAACAATAATTTAAAAGTTAGAAGCAATAATTAAAATTATTCTGTATTTCCGAGCTTTTCTACAAGTCGTTGATTATGTTCATATGTATAATGTGTAAATTATATATCTCTGGCAATGTGTTCGTAATTAAATATCAGTCTGATTCTACGTACTAGCAGGAAATTGAAGCTTTCCTTAAGTTTAAATTTAGTTTTAAAATGGACGTAAATGACAGAAGGTGAAACAAAAAATATTGAATTAAACATGACACAAGGCAGTAGCTATCAGCTTACAAATATATTAAATAAGCTTCCGCCCGCGACTTCATCCGCGTGGAATAGTTAAAAAAACTCCCAGATTTTAAAACATTCGTCATTGGTGTTCCGCTCCTATTGGTCTCAGCGTGATGATAGACAGCGTATAGTTTTCCTCGATAAATGGACTATCTAACACTGAAAGAATTTTTCAAATCAGACCATTAGTTCCAAAGATTAGCGCATTCCAGCAAACAAATAAACAAACAAACTCTTCAGTTTTATATATTAGTATAAGATATGTCATAGATTTGTGATAAAATCAGGTTTTCGATTTTAAAAATATAATCCGATTTTATCATAAACCTGCATCATAGAATTTTCTAAAATTTTATATGGCAGGTGAGATGAATCCATTAGCACGTCGGATAATTTGGAATGTACCCACAATTTTTATATACAGAAGTATTTCAAAAGCTATTTTGCGTAATATAATTCTATAAATATATGGTACAAGCTGTAACAACGCCATCTAAACGCATTAATAGTGAGTAACACGTAACGCTAAAAGAGAACAGACATTCGAGGTTCGTATCATTTCTTAGTTTAGAACAATGAACCATCATGTATGGAAGAAGAGCAACATGACCAAAATTGTTTTACAAGCTTAAGATCCTCGCATTTCATGGTTCAAACGCAAGATGAGATTAAATATTTACTTCTAATGAGTATTCATATTATTACTATACAAAATCTAAGAAAAATTCTAAAAGGCATTACCGATGTCTCCGTAAGACGCATTATAAGTCTATCTGAGTACTCGTATAAATGCAAATGTGAGTTTGTATTGGTTTGCTTTTCTTCAGTCTTGGGACAGACCAGTATAATAGGATGTAGGTACTATGTGGTTAATAATAGTGATAAATAATTATGTATCTCATAAAAAAGTTGTTTCCGAAGGATATGTTCTATTCTATTCTATTCTATTTTTGGCGATTTGGCTTCAATGCTACTGGCGCTGATTCGGCCAATGTCACAGTAACAGACAGAAAATGTCAGGTGTGGATTATTGGCAATAGCAGCTCACAAAAAAAGAATTTGGTCGGTTTTCTTTCCAATTGTAACTTCTGTGAACCTAGAGGGATATGTTGAATACTCGCATATTTTACTAATGTGGACTACCCACATTGATTGCAACTGCTTATTTTATAATGCGCCGCGAATGGAAGGATGGTGAAACCAGCCTTCAACGCACAAGTTGTCTAAGCAGACTTTCCTTGTGTGCCAAGATTCAAGTTGTAAACATTTCAAATTATACTAATTTTAAACCTGAAGCCGTGCTTTCTTTTTTGCCTGTGTGCCCAAATGAAGAAACACTTTTAACACACATCTCGTTTGTGGTACATTCTTGCTTTCTGTGCAGAATTTGAAAAAAGTACATCAATTTCCCGTATATTTTAAACAGATATAGTCCACTTCAAAATTACACTTAATTGTGAAAAGGTCCTTTATTAAAATTTACACTTACAACTTTCAATACAAAGTGGATTCAATACACATTAACACCTTATATATATCTCAAAAACATACGTTCATGTGATTAAAAGTAGAGCATGTCTAATTATATCACTGCGGTTAGATATTGGAACCAATGCAATAGTATCTGAAGCGATTCATTGTTAGAAAATTAGTCGTCTGCAATAATAGCATTTAAATTAAAAATATCTTATAATACTTTGTGCTATAATTAAAGCTTTTGTTTAAGAGGTGATTGCAATACAATGAAATTTTTATTCGCATTGTGGTGGTTGATTTTTACTTGTTTGTTATTAAATAATGCGAAGTCTGATAAGAAGATAGGTCAGTGTCATTGCTTATATAGATTTTATATATTACTTAAACTATTTATACTCAAGTCTGTTTTACATTAAATAAGAAGCGTGTTAACTAGCGAAATAGATCAGTTAAGCTGTTATCATAGTGTGGGCAGTTTTTCATTTAAGTAATGTGTTGTCGATTATGTAGATGACTGTCTAAACAAAGTTAACTCGCTTCTTTAGTAACGCAAATGTAAATAAGGCTTCAGTGGAAAGTTTGCTGATATTGAGGAATATTTTGAATATCAATTTATGTCTTCAGGCGCAATATTCGATGATGGTGAATTCCTACTAGAAGCCGCGTTCAATGTAGCACTTTTAGATGTATCCGATGGGCTAGAAGATCCTTTTACCGCCGAGGTAAAAAGAACACCTCCAGGAGATGTCTTAGAAGCGGGAACTGCTATGTGTTCTTTGTTAGAGGTAAAATATTTTGCTGAATTGCTACAGACTTTTATCCGTGCAGGAACGGAGAAAGAATAAAATTTCCTACGGCTGGGCGGCCTGTCCTAAGAGGCGACAAAACAACCCACAGCTAGGTGGTAGGGCATTTGCCCGACTGGATGGCTACTACCCCTGGTCTAGAGTATGCCGCCATAACAACCTTGAGTTGTGTTCCAGCATTAGTGACCAGGTTCCAGTCTCCCTTAAGAGAGCAGCAGCGCATTTGTAGCATTTTTGGTGTTGCAAATGTCCATAGGCGATGGTAACCGCTTTCCCATCAAGTGGGCCCGTCTGCTTGTCTGCTGAACTCCTGCAATAAAAAATAAAAAAAGGTCTTAAATTACTTTATAAAACTGTTGCACTTATGTGTTTAATTTTCGATTAGTCAACAAGCGTATTTATTATTTTAATTTATAGAGCAGTGTATATGGAATTTTCGGACCCACTAAAACAGGATCTTTGAAACACGTGCAATCCATTGCTGACTATCTAGAAATACCTCAAATGCTAACTGAAGGAGTTGAAACACAAACACGTAATTGGTCAGCTGTCAATTTATATCCAAATCATATTGCATATTCTCAGGTACACTTATTTTTTTTACAAAAACTATTATGTTACTTATTTTCCCCTAATAGTTTTTCTTTTTTGTAGCTTTTCGCAGATATCATAGAGTTAAAAGGTTGGGTGGATTTTACTATAATTTACGAAGGAGCTGAACTTTTGCCATTTTTAGATAGCATACTAACGATGCAAGATTTAAAGTCTGATAAAAAGATGTTCATCAACGTCGTACAATTACCTGATGGAGATGACTACAGGTAAACGACATAAATAAAAATCGTGCTGTTTTTTGCCATTGAACAGATAACTATCAGAAGCTTGATATTAATGTTCTAGATCTCAATTAAAAATTATAAAAGGTTCGGGAACTGTCAACTACCTTGTAGATTGTAGTAAAGAAAATTTAGATCAATTTTTGCAACAGGCTCAACAAGTTGGAATTATGTCTGATGAGCACAGTTACATTATCATGAATCCAGATTTTCAAACTATTGATATTAATCCTTATAAACACGGAGGATCGAATATAACAGGTAAGGCATACGTATATAATATACACAAAAATAAAGAATTACGTATTAATTGACTACACTGAAGGAAAGTTACAATATTAAAAGTTAAGCAATAGTTCAATAAAATATTGACACATTTAATACGGATTATGGTATTATATTTTTTATTTTAGGGGTTAGATTTTTTGACCCAAACGTAGAGCCCATACAAAATTTTATTACGTCTGTAAATGAAAATATCAAGCAATTATCCGAAGGAAAACTTGAGACTGCAATTGAAGATAATGCATTAACACTTGCATTGGCTCTAATTTATGATGCTGTTGTTATGTATACATCAGCATTGAATGAAATGGGTCTTGAAGAAGGGGCCAATATTACTTGTGATGATAATGAGAGTTGGGAATATGGATCTAGTGTCATAAATTACGTCAGATCTGTAGGTTTGATTTATTATGAAATGCTACTACTGTTTTACGTGCAGCTTTATCCGCATAAACTTTGGATCCATATCCCATGAAATTTTAGCTAAACTAAATAAACCAAATATCTTGTATATACCAAATTCTACATGTTTGATTCATTTAGTTTCTCACCTATTAATTTAGAATTGCTTCCTCGTAGAAGTTATCCTATTTACCGATATACAAAGTTTTTTACATTATGTTGATGGTTTTTGCGATTGAGTAGGTTAAGCCTTTGCTGGCGTACCTTACTGCAGTGCAGAGGCTCCAGGTTCAATTCCTAGCATGGTAAATTTTGTAAACTAACTTTTGGTTAATGACTATGGTCTGGGTGTCTGCGGTCGGCCCCAAAGTAGTCCGTTGCTATTTTACTCATAATACAAGCGTAGTGCTTATAAGCAATACATGTATTTGTTTGCAAATTATCTACTTATTTGTGTACTATACGAGTAAGTGTTTCCATGATATTACATTTACAAACAGATTTATTTCCGCAATTTATTAATGAGAAAAGTATTCATTTATGCTTTATTCCAGATGGAAGTAGATGGGTTAACGGGTGTTATTAAATTCGACGATGATGGTTTTCGTTCTTATTTTGAAGTTGATGTATTGGAAGTGATGCCATATGGTTTTGATAAGGTACTTGATTATTTATTAATTCGATAAATACAAGTGGTTTAACCTTATAGATTGTTTTTTCACTACATTGCGTATTCCCTCCCTGTTTGTTCATTCTTGACTTTTTATATAGGTCGGGACTTGGAACATTGAAGATGGCTTTACTGAAACTAGAACAGTAATACCACCCGCAGAACAAGAAGGCTCAGAATCAATGAGAGGAAAAAATTTCATTATACTGACTGCTTTGGCAAGTACATATGGTATCTACATAGAATGTAGTTTTTCAAGTCATTTGAGTTTAATACCTATTTATTGTATAATTTATTTCTAGAGTGCACCCTATGGAATGCTCAAGGAATCATCCAAAAAACTAGAAGGCAATGATCGCTACGAAGGATTTGGAATTGATATTATAGCTGAATTAGCAAAAATGAACGAGTTTAATTATACATTTGAGATCCAAGCTGATGGCGTATACGGTTCCTATGATTCAAAAACTCAAAAATGGAGTGGCATGATGGAGAAAATAATGGACGGTGTAATTATTATTCACATTTTTGGGTGATTTTCTTAGAGCTCATATTACATTTTAACTTGATTCTCTATAATTATACCAATTCTTATTAAATGAACATTTACTGTTGGTTTTTTTCAGAGAGCGGATTTTGCTATAACTGATTTAACCATAACCTCTTCTCGGCAAAAAGCTGTTGATTTTACTAGTCCGTTCATGAATCTAGGGATAACTATTTTATACAAAAAACCCACAAAGGAGCCACCTAATCTGTTTTCATTTATATCGCCGTTTTCTTCTGGCGTAAGGATTACTATTAAATGCTTTTTTGTGATTATTATACATTTCATAATTAACATTTGAAGTAAATAATTGTAGGTGTGGGTGTGGTTAGCAGGAGCTTATGTCGGCGTATCAGTGCTGCTTTTTATATTGGGTAGATTAGCACCCGAAGAATGGCAAAATCCATATCCTTGTATTGCTGAACCAGAAACCTTGGATAACCAGTTCACATTGGCAAATTCTTTCTGGTTTACTCTAGGTAGTGTACTTACCCAAGGCTCTGAGATTGCTCCCATGTAAGTTTTATACTATCGCTAAATTTTACTTAGTTATTGCAAGTTTTTATAACAATATAATTATAATTTTTCTGATTATAGAGCTGTATCGACACGATTAGCTGGTAGTATGTGGTGGTTTTTTACACTGATAATGGTGTCATCATACACTGCCAATTTGGCTGCCTTTCTAACCGTTGAATCAAAATTTTATGCAATTAAAAATGTTGATGATTTAGCAAATAATCCGTATGGAATTACTTATGGTGCCAAGAAAGGAGGTGCAACGTTTAGTTTCTTTAAGGTAAAAATGTTTATCAAGGTGGGGCCTCATCTGGGATTTATTATTATCCTTATACCTAATACAGTTATAAGTCGTTACACGCAGATATAGCCATGGATGCAATACGTTATTTCTGATATGATATTCTTTTACGAACGTCGGAAAAACCAAAATCAAATAAAATTACCGCGCTTAAAACCGTTAAAACGTAGTTTTATTACGATATTCTTTTTTATTGTTAATGACGTTTCATATTGATAGATAACGTATGTTGTGTATACACTAATGTGGTTATCGTTAATGGCGTTATTTTAAACTCTATGAATAAGACGTATTTGGCCACAGTCTATAACTTTAACATTATCGCGGGTGCGGCCCCAGCATCAAAAATGTCGTTATGAATTAAAAATATGACTTTTGTTTTTATATATTTTTTTATTTGGTTTTAACACAAGGAGTCAGATAATTTATTATATCAGAAAATGTACCATTATATGGATGAACATCCAGAATATCAAACAGCTACCAACGATGAAGGTCTTGAGAGGTAAGTAGTTAAATCAGTCAAATACATATTTAAAATGATTTCGTTTTAGTAACATGTTCATATACCTTAATATTAATATATTCTCTCAGGGTCAAATCAGAGACTGAAAACTATGCCTTTCTAATGGAATCAACTTCAATTGAGTATATGGTTGAAAGAAATTGTGACGTTGCACAAGTCGGTGGCTTGTTGGATAGTAAAGGCTATGGTATTGCTATGAAAAAGAGTGCGTTTATTATATACTTATATATAACTGAGATTAAAATATTTTTATTTCATATGATGTTAACAAAAAAATCTTTATTTTAGATTCTCCATATCGCCAACCAATGAGCGAATCAATATTAATATTACAGGAACAAGGAAAAATTACACGAATGAAAGACAAGTGGTGGAAAGAAAAACGCGGTGGTGGTGTTTGTACGGTAAAATTCGAACAAAGATATATATCCCTATTAATATTATAAATGCGAAAGTAACTCTGTCTGTCTGTCTGTCTGTCTGTTCCGTTTTCACGTAAAAACCACTGGACCGATTTGGCTGAAACTCAGTATATATATATTTTTTCGATGCCGAGAATGAACATAGGATACTTTTTATCCCGAAAAATGGGATAGTTTCCGGGATCAAAATATATTTGTCTTTCTGTTTGTTATGCTTTTACGGGAAAAGTACTCGACCGATTTAGTTGAAATTCGGTATACATGTAATTTTAATATCGAGGGTGGACAAGGGATACCTTTTATCCCGGATAATGGGATAGATTTATGTAAAGGTTATCCCAAAAAGTGGGATAGGTTTTTTTGTGATTTTCCATTTTCGTCATTTTGGTCATATTTGTCCGATATGTCCGAGTTATGCGATTTGTTTTTTTTGTCCGATTTGTCCTTTATGCCCGAGTTGTCCGAGTAGTCCGATTTGTCCAAGTTGTCCGATTTGTCCAATTTTTCTGAGATGTCCGAATTGTCCGAGTTGTCCAATTAGTCCCAGTTGTTCGTTTTGTCCGAGTTGTCCGATTTGTCCAATTTGTCCGAGTTGTCGGAATTGTCCGAGTTGTTCGAGTTGTCCGAATTGTCCGAGTTTTCCGAATTGTCCAATTTGTCCGAGATGTCCGAATTGTCCAATTTGTCCGAGTTGTTCGATTTGTCCGATTTGTCCAGTTTGTCCGAGTTGTCCAATTTGTCCGAGATGTCCGAATTGACTGAGTTGTCTAATTTGTTCCAGTTCTTCGATTTGTCCAATTTGTCCGAGTTCTCCGAGTTGTCCGATTTGTCTAATTTGTCCGAGATATCCCAATTGTCCGAGTTGTCCGAGTTGTCCGAGTTGTCTGAGTTGTCCAATTTGTCCGATTTGTCCGATTTGTCCGAGATGTCCGAGTTGTCCGAGATGTCCGAGTTGTCTGAGTTGTCCGAGTTGTCCAATTTGTCCGAGTTGTCCGATTTGTCCAATTTATCTGATTTGTCCGATTTGTCCAAATTGTCCGAGATGTCCGAATTGTCCGCGATGTCCGAGTTGTCCAATTTGTCCGATTTGTCCAATTTGTCCGAGTTGTCCGATTTGTCTAATTTGTCCGAGATGTCCCAATTGACCGAGTTGTCCGATTTGTCCGAGATGTCCGAATTGTCCGAGTTGTTCGATTTGTCCGAGTTATCCGTGTTGTCCGTTTTTTGTCCATTTTGTCCGATTTGTCCGTTTTGTCCGATTTGTTCTTTTTGCCCTTTTTGTAATTTATGTAGTTGTCATAGACGGGGGAGAAATAAATACAGCTAGCACAGCTTGAAATAAAGGTTGAAAGTTTAGATAAGACCAAGTCTCTCTGTTTGTTTTCCTTTTATGGAAAGACTATTGGACCGATTTAGCTGATACTCGGTACATATGTAATTTGAATACCGAGGGTGGCCAAGGGATACTTTTCATCCCGGATACTGGGATAGATTTTGGGATAGATTTATGTAAAGGTTATCCCAAAAGTAGGACAGGTTTTGGTTGGTTTTGTGATTTGCCATTTTCATAATTTTGGTTATTTTGTCCTCTTTGTCCGTTTTGCTCTTTCTGTTCTTTTTGCTCTTTTGATCTTTTTGCCCTTTTGCCCTTTTTCCCTTTTGCCCTTTTGCCCTTTTGCCCTTTGGCCCTTTGGTCCTTTGGCCCTTTGGCCCTTTGGCCCTTTGGCCCTTTGGCCCTTTTGCTCTTTTGCTCTTTGGCTCTTTGGCTCTTTTGCTCTTTTGCTCTTTTGCTCTTTTGCTCTTTTGCTCTTTTGCTCTTTTGCTCTTTTGCTCTTTTGCTCTTTTGCTCTTTTGCTCTTTTGCTCTTTTGCTCTTTTGCTCTTTTGCTCTTTTGCTCTTTTGCTCTTTTGCTCTTTTGCTCTTTTGCTCTTTTGCTCTTTTGCTCTTTTGCTCTTTTGCTCTTTTGCTCTTTTGCTCTTTTGCTCTTTTGCTCTTTTGCTCTTTTGCTCTTTTGCTCTTTTGCTCTTTTGCTCTTTTGCTCTTTTGCTCTTTTGCTCTTTTGCTCTTTTGCTCTTTTGCTCTTTTGCTCTTTTGCTCTTTTGCTCTTTTGCTCTTTTGCTCTTTTGCTCTTTTGCTCTTTTGCTCTTTTGCTCTTTTGCTCTTTTGCTCTTTTGCTCTTTTGCTCTTTTGCTCTTTTGCTCTTTTGCTCTTTTGCTCTTTTGCTCTTTTGCTCTTTTGCTCTTTTGCTCTTTTGCTCTTTTGCTCTTTTGCTCTTTTGCTCTTTTGCTCTTTTGCTCTTTTGCTCTTTTGCTCTTTTGCTCTTTTGCTCTTTTGCTCTTTTGCTCTTTTGCTCTTTTGCTCTTTTGCTCTTTTGCTCTTTTGCTCTTTTGCTCTTTTGCTCTTTTGCTCTTTTGCTCTTCTGCTCTTCTGCTCTTCTGCTCTTCTGCTCTTCTGCTCTTCTGCTCTTTTGCTCTTTTGCTCTTTTGCTCTTTTGCTCTTTTGCTCTTTTGCTCTTTTGCTCTTTTGCTCTTTTGCTCTTTTGCTCTTTTGCTCTTTTGCTCTTTTGCTCTTTTGCTCTTTTGCTCTTTTGCTCTTTTGCTCTTTTGCTCTTTTGCTCTTTTGCTCTTTTGCTCTTTTGCTCTTTCTCTCTTTTGCTCTTTTGCTCTTTTGCTCTTTTGCTCTTTTGCTCTTTTGCTCTTTTGCTCTTTTGCTCTTTTGCTCTTTTGCTCTTTTGCTCTTTTTGCTCTTTTACTCTTTTGCTCTTTTTGCTCTTTTGCTCTCTTTTTGTCCATTTTGCTCTTTTTGCTCTTTTTGTCCTTTTGGCTCTTTCTGTCCTTTTTAATTTTTTGTCCTTTTTGCTGTTTTTGTCTTTTTGTCATTTTTGTAGTTTTCATTCACGGGGATAGATAAATAAAACTAGGACCGTTTCTAATAGAGGATGAAAGTTTGGATGAGACCAATCATTTCTCAAGTTCGTATATATAAAAATTCATCGTCTATAAAAATGCGACAGTAACTCGATATGTCTTTCTGTTAAGTTTTCGGAAAACACTGGGAATACTGGATTGTTTTTATTGTAATTTTGTTTAAATGTAGTTTTAATGCCGAAAATGGACATATTTTATATACTCACGCCAGGAGATCGGATAGTTTGCGATATAAAATTAAGTGAATTTTTCGGGTGCAAATGGCACTAACATAAAAATGTTGTACAATGTAACCTGTATTAACGGGTAGTTTCGGTAGATTTGGTAGTTGTGGTAGTTTTGTTTTGTAGATTTGGTAGTTTCGGTAGATTTGGTAGTTGTGGTAGTTTTGGTTTGTAGATTTGGTAGTTGTGGTAGTTTTGTTTTGTAGATTTGGTAGTTTCGGTAGATTTGGTGGTTGTGGTAGATTTGTTTTGTAGATTTGGTAGTTTCGGTAGATTTGGTAGTCGTGGTAGTTTTGTTTTGTAGATTTGGTAGTTTCGGTAGATTTGGTAGTTGTGGTAGTTTTGGTTTGTAGATTTGGTAGTTTCGGTAGATTTAGTAGTTGTGGTAGTTTTGTTTTGTAGATTTGGTAGATTTGGTAGCTGTGGTAGTTTTGGTTTGTACATTTGGTAGTTTCGGTAGATTTGGTAGTTTCGGTAGATTTGGTAATTGTGGTAGTTTTGGTTTGTAGATTTGGTAGTTTCGGTAGATTTGGTAGTTGTGGTAGTTTTGTTTTGTAGATTTGGTAGTTTCGGTAGATTTGGTAGTTGTGGTAGTTTTGGTTTGTAGATTTGGTAGTTGTGGTAGTTTTGTTTTGTAGATTTGGTAGTTTCGGTAGATTTGGTAGTTGTGGTAGTTTTGGTTTGTAGATTTGGTAGTTTCGGTAGTTGTGGTAGTTTTGGTAGTTGTGGTAGATTTGGTGTGTTTTGGTAGTTATGGTAGATTTGGTAACTATGGTATTTTAGGTAGTTGTGGTAGTTTTGGTTGGCTGATTTTGTAGTTTCGGCAGTTTTAGTACGTTTGGTAGATTTGGTCGTTTGTGTAGTTTACACAATAATTAGTTATTAGTTATATAAATAAAACTAGAACGGGTTGAAATAGGATACTAAAGTTTGTATGGGGATCAATCATTTATCAAGTTTATAGATATAAAAATTCATAATCTTTAAAAAAATGCGACTTTCACTCAATCTGTCTGTCTGAATACCGAAAATGGACACAGATACTATTCATCCCGGTAGATGGGATAGTTTGCGATATAAAATGAAGTAAATCTTCCGAGGGCAAATAGCACCAACATAAAAATACAATACAATATATCCTGTATTAACGCCTGCTCTTAAAACAAGAGGTACGCACTAGAGTTTGGCGCGCGGCGGAGCCGCGGGGTAAACTCTCGTCGTCTATAAAAATGCGATAGTAACTCGATATGTCTTTCCGTTAGGTTTTCACGGAAAACTACTAGGAAAGGATCGATGTTACTGTAATTTTGTTTAAATGTAGTTTTAATACCGAAAATGGACATAAATACTTCTCATGCGCGGTGACGGATTAGTTTGCGATATAAAATGAAATTAAACTTCCGAGTGCAAATATCACTAACATAAAAATTAAGTACAATATAACCTGTATTAACAACTCCTGCTCTTTAAACAAGAAGCACGCACTAGAGGTTGACCCGCGGCGCAGCCGCGGGGTAAACTCTAGTTTAAATATATTTTCATGTATTTCGACTAAGCGTAGAGCCTCCTCCTACAGAGAATAGAAAACCGCCGCGTCCCTACCATGCTTTAGGGGCCGACGCCGCAACTTCTATGCTCTATGTTCTACATTATCTACAACCTCCTAATTACGTTGGTATTCGAGTTTTTTCAGTTTGTTACTATAGTAACGTGCGTGTAAAATATATATGCAAGTTATATTGTTACTTATAGTATAAGTTTTCTTCAAATCATTTAGGACGATGACACTGGCGGTGGTGATGCGCAACCATTATTTCTAGCAAACGTGGGTGGTGTATTTATTGTCTTGGCAGCTGGTTCCGGTTTGGCTGTAATATGTGCTTTTCTGGAAATGACCTTCGACGTCTGGATGATTTCGCATCGCCTTAAGGTATCTTAAAAAAATTCCAACCATTATTTTCATGAAATATTTGACTGCCCTGACCGTTCCTCTGTGTGTGTAAACACCAGGTTGTTCATTTTATTTTTTATTATTTTGACGATATTTTAGGAATTTAAAGCTATTTGCATGATTCAGCATACTTCAAACCTTTGTAAGATTATCATGAAGTCCATAGTTAGATATATCTACTACGTTAATAGTAAGTATTCCGTTTCTTGCTGTCATTTAATTGTTATATCCATGATGAACTAAGAGATTCGCCTAGTTTTCAAAACTACCAAAAAAAGAAAATATTTATAATTCGTAATGTCATCTGAGTAAACAGCGAAAATATTTATTTTGAATTACATTTGTAACTAGCATGTGCCAGCAAAACTTCGTTCACATTTCCATGGCGATGACGTATTTTTTGTGAATTGCAATTGAGGCCTATTCCACGGAAAGGACGTCATTTATCGAGATAAAAAGTATCCTATGTCTTGACCAGAGATGTAAGCTAGCTCTGTGTTGAGTTTTATTCTAATTCGTTCCATATTGTTCACATGATGCTTTAACAGACAGAGGTGCAAACACACAAAAATTCTAAAAATTGTATTTTCGGAATCTGATAGTCTTTATTAGCCCTCATGATCTTTTTCTCTTTTTATTTTTTGTACAAACTCACAGAATCATTATATTTTTCAAAAAGTCTTTCACAAATGAATTTAACAAAGTAATGTTAATACTATATGTATGTTGTTCAAGGTGTCATTCAGAGAAGAATTGATAGCAGAACTGAAATTCATATTAAGCTTCAGTGGTGACACTAAGCCTGTACGTCATAGGGAATCTACTCACAGTGGATCTGGAAGCACAAGAAAAAGTGGAGAAATAAGACATGGAGAAGTTGAATCTGTAGATGATATGGATAGACTGGATCCTGCACCAACACCACGCTCTGAAAGATCTACTCATTCTCATCATACTTTACATAGCAGACGACAAAGTAACGCTGTGCAAATGGCGAAAATGCGAAAATACAGCATTAGAAGCGGAATCTAGAATTGTCAATACCAATTATAAAACGCACTGTCCTGTTGCTATTTGAAAATGCATGTTTATTTAAATCATAATTATTTTAACAGTATTAGTGTGTAGGCAAGTAGCTGCTCTTTCTTTAGAATACCTGGAAATTCGATTACGGTATAAATATGCACATGGGTAGTTTATAGGTATAGATTCTACTTATAGGTTTATGCAATAATTTAAAAACAAAGAAATGTCGTAATAATGTCAATTAAACTGTTTTTTTTTCCGCAAGAAATTAAATGAAAGCTTCATTGGCAAAATCAATGCATAAATGGCATTGCAGCCATCCCCAAAAAAAATTAAAGGTTTGCTTTTTAGCATTATAGACTAGTCTCTGTTTCGCCGTGTTTTTATTTAGGTCTGTATTTTGGAATAAATATGTAACACAACTGATTGTTCATTTTTTTAATAAATCATAGAACGTCTTATATCCTACCTATCAACTTAACCGATTCGGACCCTCAGCTGTCAGTCAGTTAATTAGTTTCGATCTTGAGAAATGTGAGGCTGACTGTCCTCGTTTAACATGTCTAACGTGAAGAGGGTGCAGTAATGAAGGTCGCTTGATTGAGAGGGCCAACCACGGAGGTCATTTCTTGTGATACGGCGCCGATGAATATGCAGAAAAAAGTGTCAATCGTGCTACTTTGTCGACTTCTACGTTATAAAATACAACGCAAATTTTAATACTTGTAGCTCGCAATCGACAATGAAACAGCTTTATAATAAATACTAAAGATTAGATACGTTTTCGTTCCCATTAACTTTGAATCTGTATTCCGCAAAAATATCTTATTTATTATATAAAAACTATCCTGCATTTATTCACATCATCGAAAATATAACTTATATAGGTATGGTAAATTTTAAAATATTCAATGATAGATCACTTGCTGACATAGAAAGTTTCCTTGCTCATTTTTGGGAATATGTATGTACCTTTGATAAAATTAGTTCAGTGGTTTTGACATTAAATTGAATGAATTTTATTCCGTGAGTACAGCAGACAAATAGACGTTTCACCTGATAGAAAGCGGTAACCGTTGCCTATGAACTTGTTTTGTAAAGGCGCCAATGTGCTGCCGGCCACGAAGGGGGCCTGGAACCTAGCCACTGATGCCGCTGGAACATAACTCAAAGTTGTTTTATGAAAATGATCTATCACCTTGCTTTGGATTGTTTTACCACTTCTTACGACAAGCCAGCCGGCCACAGGAATTAGTGTCTTTCTCCATTCCTATAAAAGATCGTCGTCAGCCATTTGCAGTCCATTGCTGGACGTAGTCCTCCCCAAGACGGCGCCACTCATCCCTGTCCTCCGATTTCCTCAGCCAGCGTCTATCGGCCGGCGACCTTGCATAGGTCGTCGGTCCATCGGGATGGAGGGCGTCCGACACTACATTTACCGAGATGTGATTCCTATAAACGATGTGCCCAAAAGATTGGCTGATTTCCATGCTAGAGAGCAATGATTATTTATTCACTAAGCGATCTATGCATAAGCCCTTGGAATTTGCAGTATCAAAGGGCTTATTCCATAGAGTTATTTGAAGAAACCTTTTACCGATGGACGCATAATAGATACTTCAATAATGGCTTAAGAATTTTAATATACAAACTACATATAGGTAAATATCTCTAAACATCTTCAAGAGGTTCCACACTTATAAATTACATTAAATGCAAGATCACCGCCCTAAAGCTACATTATATATGTCTGCGAACGATGCTAAAAGAATTATGTATCGCAATAAAAAAACAAGTTGTAGAAAGTTTTGTCGTGAAAGTAACTTTATCATTTTCATGGTAGGTTTGGCATTATACGAGTAATTTAACCATGATATACAATGTAGATAGTTGCAGGGTAGTTCACTCATTTGCTTATACCTAGCATATGTATATTAATCATAATTGAAGCTGGGGTTTGCTTTTTAACACGATATAATATACTTTTTGACGGCTTCCGTGGCCTTTGGCGGCCTACCTCACTGCAACTCAGAGGCTCCGGGTTCAATTCCTGGTATGTTAAATTTCGGAAACGATTTTTCTCCATTATTTACTATGGCCTGGGTGTCTGGGATTAGCCTCAGAGTAATCCGTTGTATATGATCCGTAACACAAAAGTAACTTGCTAAATTTGAGGATATACAATATGTGTGTTTGTCTGCGGATTATTATTATTATATAGTGTCTTTCAAGACCACGGGCCATAAAAATGGCCCTGTATTTTGGAGGGCTTACGTGGGGCAATGAGAAGGCTAACACGTAGAGGCCCGTTTACAAATTTAATGTTAATGTGGCGTAACACTGACCGACGATTATCCCTGTCTACACCTATATACTAATGCACTCATGGACAAGCTCCGGCCAGTGTAGGACTATTTTGGAAATGAGATCAAAAAGTACCGGGCTATTGGGGTGAATTGCTAGTGGTATTATTATTTGTTGTATGTCTTTAAGGCAGGCAGACAGACGAAAGTGCATATTTCACAGAGTTCTGTTTTTGCCAAAATTGCTACGGAATCCTGAAAATTGTCTACAATTTAAAATGTTCAATATCTCAGATAACAAAAATTTCTTTTAGATTTTATAAAATACCACTTTCAGACACTTCATAGTCCATTTTACTAATTGCAAACCACCTATAATCGTTTTAAGCTAAGAAAGTATTCCAACCGCCTGAGATACTTAGACTTATCTAAACTCAATCATCTTTTCGTTTATTATTACAGTAAAATGTAATCACCACTTGCCGAGGAACAGCTGGGTAAGTAATAAAAACAGATTTAACTTGCGTTTTTGATAGCGGACTCAGGGATAACGTTGTGAGTTTGTGTTAATGTTTGTTTGTTCGTTATATTACATAGCAAGGGCGACACTGATAGCTGAAGGATGACGTATAAAACTAGTCTTCAATAATACACTACTATACACTGACAGGTCCATAGAATACCCAAAACTATTCAACTGATATTGTTCAAGACATTTTTCATTGCAATTTTTGACAACCTTGAATATTTTTTAACATTTTCCACTCCACTGCTCAAAAATCACAGAATGTTCTCCTTTCGGCTTTAATGGGGCTTATCTCACTAATAATTAATTTCAATGTCATAGAAATATCCTTTTTTTTTAATCTGTCTAATGATTCCCCATACGAGTATGTATACTATAATGTTTATTCATCTCTCATATCATCATTATGATATAATACATATTTTTTACTATTTCTCTACACCTGATTACTGCGTTTCAAAGAAGGTGCCTTCCGTCCGAATAGCGGTAATAGTATTCAAGAGAAACCACTCTTACATACAAACAAAGACAAATAGGTAAACCGCCAGACAGATAGATGGATAAATGAGCAGATTGCCTTTTTTGCCATTTGACTACCTCAAATACTCTCTAAACCGACGCATTGTCTAAATAACGATACCCTTATAAGAATGTAATTTGATTGTGATTGATAGTAAAGTCCACAACGTTATAACGAGTTCTCATTAAACTGAGGTCACTGAATGTCAGGCCTTTACTAAGACAAAGGGTGCGTTACATGAGACCTCTTCTTTATATCGCTTGACAACAATGATAAATAATTTCTTGAAGCGATGACATAAGCCAAGAAAAGTCTGTTGAATTAGTTGATTTTCAACTTTTAATTAATATTTGCATGCCTGAAAGGGCAAAAACATGTGAAACAAAATAACATCTAATGTTTTTACTAACCATGTTTTGAAGCAAATAAATGATTTGATTTGATCTGGTAATTAGTTAGCGCTTGACAAAATGGTTATTAAATACAATTTACAAGTATTTACAAACTTAATACCTACAAACAATTATATTCACAATACAGCATTGAGACGATTTGATCGAAAAGTTACAGTTACGTGCATTTGAATGATTTGAAGAGATGGAATTATTTAAACTAATATCTATAATATTCTTTAAATGAAACCATATTTTTTTGTAAATATTTATTAGTCTCGCAAACCTTTTAGAACAGTGGCAACAATAATGAAACTTGTTGTTGAAATAAATTATTTATCTATAGAAAAATATTAGGAAAAGTGTGTTAATCCATGTACAATTGTTGAAATGCTTACAATACATATGAAAATTCATAGTTCGTTTGGCATTGGACTACTTATACTTTTCTATTTTAGCAAAATTGATTCATGTTACTTACAAAGTTCATTTGTGCCTTTCAAGAAAAGCAGAAAAATATTTAAAAAAGACAATAGCCTAGTAAAGCACATCCTTAGACCTTACGTTTCTACTGCTGATTAGAGAGCGCCAGGAGTCATTCGCTCGCCTTGTGATATAATATAACTAAAACCACTAAAGCTTTCATCAGCGTTTTATTAAATAAAAAACATTTTAAATCAAATCGGCCAAAGCTGAAAGTCTAAGTTTTTTTCTATATTTAATGTTTATAGAGATATCATATTTAAAGAGTATAAAAACTAAGGCTTAGCACGCACTGCGATTAAACGCGAGCGGGTGAAAACCGCAGCAAAATGTAACATATAGCTGTAAATACAAGGGCATGTATTGGCGATTTTATTCAGTGGGTGATTTTAAAAATGTAATTTTGTTTAATTTGGAGAGCGGTTTTGAAAACGCGCGATTTTTTTGTGTCTCATATAAATGATGATGATGGCGCACGCACGTCGTTTAACCCAGATCGGTTTTCATATTTATTCTCGACTGGGCGAGTGCAGAGGATAGTTACAATACATGCTGCTAAACAGAAATCTATTGTGGTAATAATGAAACAAAAATGCCAACCACCGTGCGTGTTCGTACGCAGTTTCAGTTATTCCTAAACCACACGCGTTTAATCGCGGTGCGTTCTAAGCTTAAATCTACATTTTCACAGAAGTACGTAAAATTATGAAGAATCGATACTAAACACTAGGACATCTAGCGAACAAAGTGAAACTAATTATCAAGACAAGAAATGAAAGTACTGAGATTGTTGTAGTATTCTCAGCCTATTTCTATTCTATTTGATTTATTGTATCGGATCAACTATATTCTCTTCTCTTAGCAAAAGCAACGCTCATGCTGCGTGATGAATGTCTAGAACTGTGCGTATGGTGAGTATGATGAGTGTCGCTCGAATGAGCTGACCGACCTGACCGACCCGATCGACCAGAACGGAAAGAGCGTAACGAGCGAATTTCATCCTTTTCTTCTCCCAAACTCAACTTTTCTGCACTGCCGTCAGGTTTAGGGTGTCGTTTCACCGGCTTCACGTTACCACTAAATGTGAGCACAAACTTCAATTCCTCTATTAGCTCATATTTGAAGGTGGTCTAAAAATAATAATAATTGTAAGCATAGCAGAAGTAACTAATTTAAAATGTATACATTATATAATATTAGAAAACTGTCAAACGTATATATATTAAGGATGTGAAATTAATGCAAAAGAATCGATTACATAAAAATCGATTTTTCTTTATTCAAAATTAATCGGTTTGTCGAAAATCGATTTTAATAACAATAAATATTCGATTTCTGCGAAAAAATGTTTTTTTTTGTATTATTTAAAAGTACATGCTTTTCATATTCCAATAATAAACCTAAGATATTCATATTGACAATTAAAACTCAAATAAAATTATATGAATAAAAAAATTACCAATTCCTTTCCTTTAAAATTTCAAGGTAAGCAATTAAGAGACCGAATAGCGTTATTGATACAAATTTTAATACTATTAAACGTTTTATTTATTATAATAAAAATGAAATGATGAGCATCCCAACAACACGCTTTTTTTACAATAAAATCATTTTTTCTTACATACATACATACATAACTTCACGCCAGTTCCCTTGCGGGGTAGGCACGAACAACAGAGCGCCATTTAGGCCCATTCTTACACACCTCACTTGCTTCTTTGACATTCATAACTCTTGTCATGCACACTCGTCTGTTCTTAAGGCTCCTGACATCACCCTCCGCTAGTACACGATCAATTTGATCATGGAAGGTGTGTCGTGGCCTTCCACGACTTCTGCATCCATCCACTTTTGCATTGTATATCTGTTTAGTCATTCTTTCATCATGCATTCTTTCCACATGCCCGAACCACCGGAGTATTCCTTTCCTTACCTTCACCCCGACACTCTCTTTCAGACCAACTCTCTTTCTTACTTCGGTATTACGAACGCGGTCCGCGAGCGTCACTCTGCAGATTTTGCGCAGTGCTCGCATCTCAACCGCGTTTACTCTACTTTCATGCTCTCTCTTCCATACCCAACTCTCGCTTCCATACGTGAGCGTAGGTACCAGCACCGCGTTGTGTATGGCGAGCTGGGCCTTCTTACACTATTTTTAATTCAAATTTATGAAAATTTATTTTTTATTTTTTAGTTGGATTTTCTATAAAAGCGTATTTTTTTAGTTTTTTTTTTTAACTATTTGTTATATGGCTTCAATGTACAACAGACGGCGTGTTTAGAATTTTATAATATTATAGATAAAGTATTCATTTCTTCTTCAGCTAAGCGATACCAACTGATAGACGTTGGCTTTTTCAAGTTTGTGCCACATATACCCTTTCCTTCGCTTTCCTTATTCAACTGCTGCAGCCAACTTTGTAGGTCGTTAACCCATCGGGCTGGAGATCGTCCTAGGCTACGATTGTCAAGACGATAAGGCTTCATACGCACTATCATTTGGCCGCCTAAGCGGTTCCTTAGTTCAATCAGCCACCTAACACAGTTGAAAAAGCGGCTGACCGCCACGGCGGCCAATCGTAACATTGTAAACTGAAATATATCATGCACCACCTTGTGCGTATTGGCAAACAGCGGCTACTCGCGACTTACCATTCAACCGCCGCAGTTGAAACTTTGTGGCTGTTGGTGTGTACAATCATAAGCAGTTGCATATTAAACATGAAAAGCAGCTGGCGGCGCGGTTAGCCATCCCCGCAGCTATCCGCCAGTCCGTATGAGGTATTAAGGTATTCACTTACACTGTATTTGACAGAGCGTTTAAACACACCCCATAACATGTCCAAGGTTGATATGACCAATCCGATTAGACACCCAACGCCTAGAACCACGAAAGCGCCAAGCATATTCTTCAATCCCAGCTGTTTTGGATCTACGTTTTGTTTTTCCTATTTGGATAAATAAATTAATAAAGCAAACGATATCATCAATATATTTTAACGTATCACGTATAGTCTTCAGATTCTTTTTCATACAATTTTAATGCCCCAGGCGAATGAATCGCCATCGATGATAATCTCCACCAACACGTGTTTTTATATCCACAAGACACATTGCATATATAAATTACTACGAATAATGTAATGCTATTGAAATATTTTACATATTAACTATCGTTGTTAAAACCGTCATTTCGTTCAAGCGGTACTTGGGCATAACATCATACATTCTGAACCCTGTAAGAAATTGAAATAGAACGTACACGAAAATTAAAACAAAATTCTTGTTTCTATCCGTAAATTTTTCATTTAAATCCTCCGCGTCACTTCTGAGTCTATTCGAGAAACTTTCAGACTGATATACAGAAATATTAATAACGGTCATTTATGTTAAGACATTCTATAAATAGCAGTTTTTAATTTTTACATTTACTACAAAATTACTTTAATTTTATTAAATTTATTATTTATTGAAACGGCTCATTGACTCTTTAAATATTCAGAAATCTGGTGCCTACCTCGGGCAACGGATCAGTGTGGCGATCCAGTGAGGAAACATAGCTAGCCTTTTGGGCATCTTATCCATAGAACACGGTGATCTTGGCTCAGTATTCTACTTATAGTCTTGAGAGACTATGGGTAGAATACAATATAAATAAGTTCTTTTTTCTTTTATTGTATTAGATTATGTGTTGTATAAATAAATACCTACGTTGTCATTTTATTAGTATAGATGGATATCAGAAATATTCTGATTCAAGGTAGAAATGTCATTTCGAATTTATGGATTGTTTATTTCTATTATCTTAGTTCAAAAACGGTCCTGTATTAGGTACCGATTTTCATCATCCGATTTGGTAGGAATATATTGACCAAATGTACCAAATTAAGCTTAATTTACCTCTTATTTCGGAAAATTGTCTATTTGCTTTACTTAAACGTACCAAGAATCTAGCTTTGGGGTCTAGTAAATACTTTTAAAACCAAATGATATGTAATGCACTTGAAGGTTTTCAGTAGTTACAAAATAATATGAAGATATACGTACACCACAGTTTCCTCCTCCTCGTTTGTCTTTCCACCAAAGGTCTTTCAATTTTTGTATTTCGCCTTTTTCTTTTAGTTGCAGTAACGCGTCGTCGATATATTTTTTATACTGTGAGTCTAAATAGAAATAACATAATTTATTATTAAATATTATTTCATGCTTGAATTATAGAAGCTGATACATAATAGTAGCTATACTAGAGTAGGTAAGTAGATTTAATTTGTAACTTATGCCCTTCAAATAAATATTCTCCAATAGAACTTATTAAAAAAAAATGGTTTTGGATGCACCATTTAAATTGAACTAGTTAATACGTTTTAAGTCTGTATTTATAAGCTTTTTCAGAGTAATAAATATGTGTGCGTAAAATAATTATTATCCATCTATACGTATTTTCGTCTATTTACGTCTATAAATGCGTTTTATTTTTTAATTCGGATTATCATTCTACTATCTTGAACGTAAGCAGATTGTCACTATGGCATATAGGTGCTTTAGAGGCAAAAACTAATTTTAACTTAGTAAGTGCGACGTGGATACACATGCGTTTATGCAAAAGACAATGCGGTGATAGATGATTCGAAATTATTCATCAATATTTCATTTTTATTATTAACACGCTTTGATTACTTTGACCTGTATGTACCTACATATACATATGGAATGTAATTAGTATGTACGTACATAATGTAACGGAATATTTCAACATCTGCCAGGTGGTAGAGTATTTGCTCGACTGGATGGCGACCACCCCTGGTCTAGAGTATGCCGCCATAACAACCTTGTGTTGTGTTCCGGCATTAGTGACCAGGTTCCAGTCTCCTTTAAGAGAGCAGCAGCGCATTTGTAGCACCTTTGTTGTTGCAAATGTCCATAGGCGATGGTAACCGCTTTCCATCTAGTGGGCCGTCTGCCTGTCTGCTCAACTCCTGCAATAAAAAAAAAAAAAAAAAAAACATCATTTTCATCCAATTCCAAACGTCTGATTAATTTGAAAATTTGCACATTTAATAAAATCGATAACAACACTACAATTTCATAACTTTGTCCTAATATCGTAATCAAGATAATCGAAATGATATTGGAATTTGGTACACACTTTCTATCTATTGTATTTTCCTAAACTTTTATTGTTTTCCCCAATTCTCAGTAACGATCAATTTATTGGTTGTCCCTTTATACTATTCCAATTGACTGAACTTCTCAAGCCCCGTCAATTGAGATCTCCGATACTTGTACTCATCACAGTTGTATAAAATAGTTAGATTCAGGGTAAATACTCGTGCATAGTAATAACATGAAATCGCTCTTACGTTTTTTCATTCCAATGCCATAACTTTTAGAATCCAGTAAACCACCCACTTGCAGCAAATCGCAGTGTCTCTCTTTATAATATTCGATACCTGTGGACTCACTGAAGAACGCGTACATGCTATTTTCACACCTGAAAAGTCACAATCTTTAATGGGTAGATATCGAAGGCATACATTAGTTACACCACACATATACTTAAGATACATTATTTTGTTCATTCAGTTTAATTGTTTATGACGAAAATGAGATTTCTGGGGGACTAGTGAAACTTGAAAAGAGACGGACTGCCAATCATTTACCCAATTTTTATTTTTCAATTAATCTCTTTCAATATACATGAATGATTCAATAGAGACTGAAGATGCTGTAGCCTACGGAGATTGTGCTAGTAAGATATGGTGGACTGTATGGGAGAGATATGATTCTGATTCTTGCACTAAAAAATCAGAAGCTCCACCAACCTTGAGATCCACCCTTCCGTGGCTCGGTTCAGGTTGCACACAGGAACAACGCTACTTTGGGATTCGAAGACGCATTCCGACTCGGTAGCCAGGCCACACATTATGTTTTTTAAATTTATAAACCTGATATTGTAACTGTCAGTGTCAAAATATAGTGAGAAGAGGTAGTCTATGAATAAACGATGTAAGACTGTTCTAAGGAAGTTTGTTTTGCTTTTCTTCAAACAAAACCCACAACTTTATGGAGGCTCGTGCCAGGATCATACCAGGATCATGTAAGAATCCTGCGAAGCATTGTTTTAACGTGAGTTTTGATCTGATGATTACGAAACAACCTCGAAATTAAAATTGAAGACGAGTCATTGTGTGCTGTTTTACCGACACTAATTTGCATAATGATACCAGCGCATAAAATTTCCCAGAATTTGGAATAAAGACTATTATTTTTCTTTTATGAAGACGTTTTATGAATTGGTTATTTTTTACGACTGAAAGACTTACAACCAATCATACAAGATGCCACCGAAGAAAAATAAAGATATCGAAGACTCAGATAGTAATTGTTCAGAAGCTGGTTACAGAGTACGAATTTCATTTAGCGACTTGGAAAAATCAATGACACCGTTCACAGGCGATGATACCTACCCTATTACGAATTGGCTGACCGATTTTAATGACACTGCAAATTTAATGGAATGGAATAATCTTGAAAAACTTATTTACGCGAAGAGACTGCTTTCAGGTACAGCTAAATTATTTTTACGATCGCTAGGCTCTATTACGTCATGGGATACATTAAAAGAATCTTTATTAGAAGAATTTGGTTCGAAATTAAATAGTGCTAGCATTCACAAGAAATTAGCATCACGCAAAATGAAACCGGATGAGACATATCAACAGTATTTTTTACATATGAAAGAACTGGCGTTGCATGGAAATTTAGAAGATGAGGCACTTATTGAATATGTTATTGATGGAATTCGTGATTCTGAAATAAATAAGGCCATTCTTTACGGAGCCACTGATATCAAACAATTTAGAAAGAAACTTGAAGTATATGCACAGATTAAAGAACACAAGATGCAACAAAGACCTATTCAGATGACAACCGGACGTAAAAATCATACCATCAAAAGATGCTACAATTGTGGTGAAACTGATCACCAATCACCAGCTTGTACTAAAGGTATAAAATGCTTCAAATGTAATGGATATGGACATAAGTCAAAAGAATGCCAAAGTTCTACAAATAAGACACTGAAAATTCAAGATGAGAAAGTTAGTACAGATGTTGTTAAGCCATATAAAGAAGCGAAAATTAACGGAGTTACAGTTAAAACCTTTATTGATACTGGAAGCGATGCGAATTTGATTTGTGAGAGTTATTACAAACAAAATTTTCTCGAGAATAATGATTATAATATTAAAGATACTCTCAAATTATCAGGAATAGCCGAGTACGAAGTTTGCACGAAGGGATCTTTTATGGCAAAAGTTGAAATAGACAACGTTCATTTTGAAACCTTGATGCATGTTATCGACGATGATGTAATACCTGTTAATGTCATACTTGGAAACCCGATATTAAAAGACGTTGAAATTATTTTCTCTGCCGACGGGATCTCTGTAAAAAGAATATTACACCTTACACAAATTAACGACTACGAAGAAGAATTTGATGAGAAATATGATATCAAGAAGCTGAAATATAAAGACAAGATTAAACATTTATTGGATAATTACAATAACTTGAAGACTAGAAAGAAGGAATCAAATGTTAAATTGAAAATCATACTTACTGATGAAGATCCTATACACCAGACTCCACGAAGGCTGTCACCTCTAGAAAAGGACATAGTTAATAAACAGATACAAGGATGGTTAGATCAAGAAGTAATTAAACCTAGTAAATCGGAATATGCAAGCCCTATCGTGTTAGCGAAAAAGAAAAATGGAAGCTACAGATTATGTATAGATTTTAGAAAGCTAAATAAGAAGATTATAAAGGAAAGATATCCACTTCCACTCATCGAGGATCAAGTAGACAAATTGAAAGAAGCAATACTATTTACATCACTTGACTTGAAGAATGGTTTTTTACATGTTGATGTCTGCGAGGATAGTCAAAAATACACTTCATTTGTTACTCCACAAGGGCAATATGAATTTAAGAAAATGCCGTTTGGTTTATGCACCGCACCATCTGTATTCCAACGCTTTATCAATGATATCTTTCAAGATTTAATGTCAGAGGGCACTGTTCTTGCCTATTTAGATGATTTGATTATACCATCTAGGACAGAAGAAGAAGGATTTGTTAAACTAGAGAAAGTACTTCGAAAAGCTGAAGAGTTTGGCTTACAATTTAATTGGGCGAAATGTCATTTCTTACAGAACGAGATAAATTATTTAGGTTACATAATTCGTGATAATCAGATAAGACCTTCCAAGGAAAAGATACATGCTGTTGCAAAATTTAAAAAGCCTCATAATATCAAATCATTACGATCATTTTTAGGACTGACTGGCTATTTTAGAAAATTTGTTAAGAACTACTCAATAATAGCAAAGCCACTAACAGAATTATTGAAGACTAATGTTATGTTTAACTTTGATCTAAAGTGTGAGAGAGCTTTCGAAGAATTGAAACATATTTTATGTTCCTCACCAGTTTTACGAATTTACAACCCTAATTTTGAGACAGAGTTACATACAGACGCAAGTATAGACGGATATGGAGCTGTTTTATTGCAAAGGAATCCACACGACAATCAGCTACACCCTGTTCACTATATGAGCAAAAAGACTACTCCTGCTGAGAAGAAATACCATAGTTACTACTTAGAAATTTTAGCTATTGTAGAAGCTGTCAAGAAATTCAGAGTTTACTTACTTGGAGTCCGCTTTAAAATTGTGACTGACTGCTCAGCCCTAACTATGACGTTACAGAAAAAAGACTTACCTCCCAGAGTTGCTCGATGGGCACTCCTTCTTGAAGAATTTGACTATAAGATAGAACACCGATCTGGAACCCAAATGAGACACGTAGACGCTTTGAGCAGAAATCCTGTTAGTCTAATACTTACCGAAACTACAGCACGTCTGAAGAGAGCTCAAGATGATGACCTGAAGATAAAACTATTAAAGAAAATTTTAGAAAAAGAGTCATATGAAAATTTTATTCTGGAGAATGGAGTTTTATGTAAAGCTAAAGATGGAACTAAACTGATTGTTGTACCTAAAAAGATGCAGAATGAAATAATAAGAAAATGTCATGAAAAGGGTCATTTTGGAATTTTGAAAACTGAGGAATTAATTAATAGAGATTACTACATAGATAATTGTAAAGAAAAATTTGAAATTCAACGATTAGAACTTATAGAAAGGCGAGGCAAAATATTCAGAAAATTCAGGAAGAAAATAGGAAAGTTTATAATAAAAAGAGAACACAAGCTATACAGTACGAAATTGGAGATTTAGTTGCGATTAAGAGAACACAATTTGTACAAGGATATAAGTTAAACCCGAAATATTTAGGACCATATAAAATTATAGAGAAGAAGAAAAATGACAGATACGTTGTAAGGAAAATTGGCAATGGTGAAGGACCTATGAATACCACCAGTTCAGCAGATTTGATGAAACCCTGGTCCAATGGCGATGAAGATGAAGTATCACATTCATCTGGGTCAGATGAATAATGCAGGATAGCCGTGTGGGATTCGAAGACGCATTCCGACTCGGTAGCCAGGCCACACATTATGTTTTTTAAATTTATAAACCTGATATTGTAACTGTCAGTGTCAAAATATAGTGAGAAGAGGTAGTCTATGAATAAACGATGTAAGACTGTTCTAAGGAAGTTTGTTTTGCTTTTCTTCAAACAAAACCCACATATCCTAATGGATCACTACAATTAAATTATAAGAATACTGAATTTTTCTGGGAATGATTTAAAATGGCTAAATTTTAAAAAATCGAATTTCAATGTGGTTTTTTCACTGATCGATAACAAATTTTATATAATTAGAAAGAAAGACAGAAAAAGAATTTATCAAAAGAAAAATGGTGACGTAATTACAATTTTCAATTTATTATTATTGAAGTAGCATATTTTGAGAGTTTATAACACCGCATTTTTAGCAAACAAGGTTTGCACTCAGCATATTGTTGTGGCGGAATTATATTGGAAACAACGCTGATTTTCAGTGCAAACCTTTCTTTTGGCGTGAGACCAAAACGACCCAAGTTTTGTTAAACTAATTTTATTTGTGTAATAAAAATAATAATTAAATGTGCGATATTTTTGTCTCGGAAATCCCGTGGGAATTTTCTCGGTAGCAGTTTGTAGTTATTTGGGTGTATAAAAATTATTTTATTCCAACACAGTTTTCACTCAAACGATACCTTACATTATTATTTTTTTGCTGTGGTACTTTGAGTCTCAGGAATCCCCGGGGAAATTCAAGCCACGCGTGGACGAAGTCGCAGGTATATCATAGTTAGCAATATAATACGGATTAACATTTTTAAAGATTCTTAAAAATTCAAAACTTACAGAAAAAAATTGAAGCGTAGAACCATTCTCTTTAGCACCATACATAATAGACTGCTTTTTAAAAAGTTCTTCCACATTTTGAAATGGTAGAACGTTCTTTTCAACAATAAGGAAAGCTACTAGAATTCCCACGTAAGAAGCCACCATGACCATTGTGAAGAACCACCACACACTAGTTATCATACGAGGAGCTAGCGCACTGGAATAGGATTATATATTAATGTCTACCACGTATAGGCATTTACCCCAAATAATGAGTCTATAATACGGGAAAAGAAACGATAGGAGTAAGAAGAAATCCTTATTCCAATCTCTAATTGTCTACATAAGAAAGATGATTATCTCAAGAACAACCAAAGTTAGAGACGACGTACAGAAGTTTGACGTGTGTATAAAAATATAGTTGATTTTTGAGAAGTTATTTCTTTATATATTAATTTAGGTCCAAATAAAAAATTGCGACTTCAAGTGGGTTATAGACACACAAAAAACTCTCGGACGCGAAAACTGTTGAGCCACAAGTACACGTATTTTTTCGCATATCTATCACCCGCGTAACTTGAGGAATATCAATCATTAAGTGAGTGATTTGGTTTCAAAATGAAATACGTTTAAAATGATAGAACGTCAAAAAATGAAGGACGAATAACCTGCAGCGGTATATATAGTAATGTATGATTTATGGCTACTTTCACGTTAACAAGCAGGAATATGGTGAAGAAAGTGGGCAGCGCAAGTATCTAAACGCAAATTATTGGAACATTTGATACACATGTTGGCCACTTCTCCCACCACTTTATGGAAGGTAAAAGAGAGGTTACAGTTACGTTTTCAATTATCCGTGATATTGAATTGATTCCATGTCATCAGTAGGTATAGATTTATTTTTATAAAACCACTTACATAGGAGCAATTTCCGAACCCTGCTGCATAACAGAACCAATAATAAGCCAAATAGAGTTGGCAAAACTAAACTGATTACTTAATTCTTCAGGTTGTTCTATACAGGGAACTGGGTTCTGCCATTCCTTGTGTGAGATCCGTCCAACAAATATCATTATTACTCCCAGACCTAATTGTATCAGCAGCATGTAGTACCACACCTGAAGTATGTTATGAATAAGTAATGTTAGCATACATATTACTATTATAACGTTTTACCGCTCCCATATTATAAAACTCTTCAAAAAGGATGTTTACGTATTATACTGAAAGACTGAACGAGATATTAAATCATTTAGTGTTCGTGACGTTTATAGCGTTCAAAAAATACTCGAGAAACGGGACTCGTATTTCAAAACATGATAACTTTAAACATTACCGGGAGTTTTCCGCTTTACAAAAATTAGGTGTTCATAACAATACGCTGATATTAGCATTTTTCATTTTTTCAATCTATAATAATGATAAGTATTTGAATCACATTCACTTATTTTTTCCGTTTATGTCTGACGATATCCATTTTACTATCAGAAGGACCAACTGCCCTGTAGGCACTTAAAAAAATGTAATCCGAATGATCCAGTTTCGCTCTCACGGAATTTGGATCTGTTCCATGATAAATATGCGATATTCCAAGTTAAAAACATTTCAGAATTCCGAAATCATTATATGATAATATTTTACATGACAATTATACGTATAATCTTTCTTCTTAATATATATAAATTACGTGTCACGTTGTTTGTCCGCGATGGACTCCTAAACTACTTGACCGATTTTAATCAAATTTGCACACCGTGTGCAGTTTGATCCGACTTGAAAGATAGGATAGCTTACAGTTGGGCCCGGTAGGTGGCGCTGGAATCGGGTTCTAAATTTTAATTCTTCAGGGCAGAACAACGTCTGCCGGGACAGCTAGTTTAAATATATATATCATAAACTCATCATATATGTAAAAGATACGCTCCATTTCCCATTATCATTTCAGTTACCGAAAGTAATATATAACACGTCCAAATTGTATTATCACTAGTTCGTTTTAATTGACGTGATGTGTGAACTAAAGATACGTAAATATAGCCCGGCTGGCTCAGCCGGTGAAGCATGAGACTCTTAATCTGAGGGTCGTGGGTTCGAGCCCTACGTTGGGCGCCATTGTTACTTATAAAAAATGAGATGTTCATTGTTACTTATGAAAAAATAATAGAATTGTTATTTAAAAAAAGAGGGGAGAACTGATGAACCGATTATGATGAAAATTGGTGAAGTGCTTCAGTTAGAGAGGAATATAAACAAAATGCCAGTTTATCAACACAGTTTTAGATCATTTATTATAATTTTTTTTTGGTTACCCTATAGACCAACCAGGTCTATTTAAATAGGTTTACAAACGTTCATAACAAACTAGCTTATCTCAATAAGATTGCAAAACTGTTTAGGTTAGATCAAATCTTCATTACCTCATCGGTAGAGCATATAGTTTATAAGGCTATAATTATCTACGGTCGTGGGATGGCGAGGCTATCCTAATATAGAAGGCTGTCTCATATCAATTTACGTTCCGGCCGGTACGTATATTTTAAATTTACTAGACAGAAATCCAAATATATTGCCATTTGCTAAACTAGCTGTTAACTATAAGTCGTGGTAGCGTAATGGCTAGCGAACGCGTCCCATACTCAACGGGCGTGAGTTCGATCCTGGCCAGATCGCATGCACCACTTAAGCAGTTTTCTGACCTAACGTGCATATTGTTACAATGACCACGTGCTAACAACGGTGAAGGAAAACATCGTGATGCAACCTGCACATCGATTTAACCGATGTGTCAAACATGCCCAGTCGCCTTGGACAAGCTTGGCGGGCGTACTGTCCGTTCCCCTATAATGGGAGGCCCGAGCCCAGCAGTGGGACATTTATGGGCTGTTATTATATAATACTATAAACTAACTGCTGGTTCTGTCTCCTAAGTTAATTATCATTAACTGTATTTTATTTGGATATTCAATAACTAAGATATACAAGATGTATGCAATACATACCTCTTTAGAAAATACAGCCATGAATGAAAACATTGCAGGAGGTTGCTTACTCGGTTCCTTGAAAAGAATACCTATTCCGAGTGTCATAAACGGCGTTGAAAAGTCGATGGCACTTTGTCTGCTCACCGTCATTGTCAAGTCGCAGATTGCCAGATCAGCTTGCTACAAATCAAATTTGTGAACTCAAAACAACTCAAGGGAAATCAAAATATTAAAAAATAAAATCAATAAACTTTCCAAGTATATAGATTTCTCAATTTTAAAAATTTGCTATCGTAAACTGTATCGGGTCTTTTACTTACTTACAACAACGCTAGCGTGTAGTAAATACAATATTATTCAAAATTCTGATACCTAAAGGTGAAAATAAACCCTTATGGGGTCTTTTGAAGTCTTGAGTGTATGTTACACTGTGTGCCACAGCTCTAATTATGTCACTTTAGATGCTCCTTATGTTGACATTGAAACAACATTAAATAGTTTAATTCATTGCAAATATCGTATGTGTACGTAAATGATCTTCTAAGGCAAAATAATGTAAATGTATCATCATAGAGGGTTGTCGGGAAGATATTGCTTTTTAGCGATAAGACCGGCCTTTGTACGTAACCAGATATAATTTTAGTCTTTAAGTTCATATTTGTATTGGTGTACAATAAAGAGTTATCTATCTGTCTATCATAGTAAGCATAGACACATACCTCCTTATCCCCTTAATTACATTACCACCCGCTTCCACTGCAGCAAGTAGGAAAGTGGGCAGCACCATTATGCCATACCCAACATGTGTTAGGTTTATGTTCTCGCATTGCCCATTTCCCTCGGTCTTTTCCTGCTTGCTTGCGTGAAAGGGGGCACGATTGTAAACGATGGGTGAAGCTGTGTAAGCCTAATACCTACGTCATTCATAAGTTGTGCGACCATGCCAGACCATTCTCCTGTCTTGTCATTTAAGGTTCCATAATCGGATTCCTTTTCAAAAATATAATTGAATCCCAATATGTCAGAAATTTGGTCTATAAGGTCTATAGTAAAGCCTTCGTAGCGATCGTTGCCTTCTAATTTATCCGATGATTCTTTTACATAGGCATATGGCGGGGTCTGGAAATAATAATAAAAAATATAATTAATTGCTAAACAATGCTGTGTTCTATATTAAAAATCAGCCAAGTGCGTGTCATTCCACGTACAGTAAAAGGGAACCTTTAGGTCACGAACATTAATGGTTTTGTTGTTGGAAATTTGCAAGTTCTATATAAAAGTAAAATAGGAGTATATGTGGGAATCCAGGAACGATGAAGTATTTCGTATAGGAGACAACGTTCGCTATTCAATCATTTGGATACTGAATCATGAAAAAACATTTAGTCGGAAATATGCCACGTCACAAAAACTACTTAAAGCTACTTAATTTATAAATTCAAAAGTTATTTTTTACATTGTAACTACAGATTTTTTTCTCCGAAGCGTTAATATAATATGGGTTGTTGAAATGCGCAATATGGATATTGTTTGTGAAACGGCCTAGCTTAATGTTCTTGTAGATTTTATCCGTGCAGGAACGGAGAAAGAATACAATTTCCTGCGGCCGGGCGGCCTGTCGTAAGAGGTGACTAAACAACCCACAGCCAGGTGGTAGGGCATTTGCCCGACTGGATGGCTACCACCCCTGGTCTAAAGCATGTCACCATAACAACCTTGAGTTGTGTTCCGGCATTAGTGACCAGGTTCCAATCTCCCTTAAGAGAGCAGCAGCGCATTTGTAGCAACTTTGCTGTTGCAAATGTCCATAGGCGATGGTAACCGCTTTCCATCAAGTGGGCCGTCTGCCTGTCTGTTGAACTCCTGCAATAAAAAAATAAAAAAAAAGATTAGTTTATCAATCAAAAGGCGATTATAGACCGACGTACATATATGTATATTAGTGTTAATTATGTAGTTACAAGACAAAGATAAATGCAGTGAACATAAGATACCTGGGTCGAATATGGTTGCATGACACTTATTTCTGTTTTTAAAAGAAAAGTATATGTTAGGGCATTTAACATTAAGGGTATCTATTAATATTTCATAACTACATGAAAAAAAAGAACGAAAATATATGACTTGGAGATATGTAAACGTTTGTAAAAAATGGGAAAATGGCCATGCTTCCGATAATGTAGGTAAAAGTGCCCATGTATTTAACTATATTTTGTATATGAATAATTGCGGTCTTTTTTTATTTATTACCGAAGAAAAAACACAAAAAGTCTGTACATTTTTTTTATTTTTTATTTAGAGATAGAACAAGTTTTAAACTTTGTAATCCAACAATAAACTCCACACTGGATAATAACTACTTACAATCACTTAAAGAACTATTAAACTTTTATGAATACAAAGTGAAATTGAAAAATATTGAAATAGGATTAGTCTGAGCTCAACTAAAAGTAGATGTTGTCTCATTTTTCTGCCAAATATCGTCTTACAGTCCGTCTGGCACTTTAAAATATTTGACTGCCGAATAAACTTTCATAGTACTGCAGTGAACATCAAGTAAACCAGATTTCATATTTGCTTCTGTCCCATTACCGCGTACACCTTTAGTTTTGTGTCGCTCTATAGCCTAAAAAAAAAGAAATGACAATAATGCATGCGATAAATGTGGCCACTCGTTGGTCACACTTTAAGTCACTCTAATATTTTATCCAAAATTTAATCTATTAAAAAAAAAGATTGATAATTGAGTAAATGCATAAGTTAATAAAAAAAAATGTCAGCTGTGCTACAGGAAAATGTCAACAGAAAAAAATTAAATCGTAAAACAATAAAATATAGAATGAAACTTACTTGGTATTTTTAGAATAGTGACATAATATTTCTTCACAATGACACTGGGCGACCGTCGTCAGCGCTGTTTGAAATAATAGTGAATGGCCATATTTATCGGCTGGCCCTATTCGGCTCTGTTACAATGTTTTAGAAACGTTTAATTATTCTTACCAATGATATTAACACTTTCAAAGTTTTGTTTCTCAATATTGATTCTTCACCTATTTCTGCGTCGGGCACGTATGGCCTTTTGATCACCAGTTTGTTGTCTTCCCAGGTCCCGATCTTTAATAAACAAAGACATATGTTAATGTTATCAAAACATTAATCGATTTTTATGAAATTTGGTAAAGAGATACAAAAATCGATGCTAAACATAAAATGTTTTTGTCATAATAAAACTACGTTTAAACGATTTTAAGCGCTCAAAACCGTAAAAACGTAGTTTTATTATGTATACAAGTCGCGAAAACTTAAGAAAATATTATGTTTTTGTCAGTTTTAAATTCAAAATAAAACTTTAAACACTTTTAAATGCCCATTATGTTCCATTTTAATATGAGTTGTCTTTGACGTATGAAAATTGATTTTAAATACACAGGTAATAATAGAAAATCGCGTGTTTTTATCATTCAGTGCTGTATGTTTTAATAATAGATAACCAAATAATTAGTAAAATTTTTACTCACAACTTGCGAGCCAGCTGGGGTGAGTTCTAATATATCAAAGAGTGTATCTGTTCTTTGCCCAAGACCATTAAATATCAATTTTCTTGTTATACCATCTACTGTATTCTGAAAATAATGAGTTACTTTTTTAAGTTACTTTCTCGACACTGTAATAAAATTTTAATTGATAGGTGTATTTTATTATACAAGTTTTACAATTTAATTTATACAATTTTTTCAATCCACGACTCTTCTGAATTTATGAAAAAAGTTGTGAAGCGGTTGAGTTTATGAAGTCTATTTCAACAATATTATAAAACATATATAAGTGACATAATAACGTAGGTAATTACTTCCACGAAATTGTAATCCTTGTTTCTTTTATTTTAAAGGTTCAGTGAATATAGAAAAAAAAATTAACTACCTGCAATTGGGTACATCATGTTAGAATAAATTCTCAAATTTTGATAGTTATCTCATAAGGGATAAAGTTTTTTGACTAACGTTATCGCGTTCTAATGCACAGTTAAAAATAAATTAGTAAATACTTACTGTCTTCATAAAATTCATTAGCGTAGATCCGTATACCCAAGAATCGTATTCTTCACATTGGAGTTCTTGAGGAACCACTTTAACCTTCCTAAGGGCTTGTGAGATTATCTCTACCGCATCATGTATAAGCAATACTTCAGTTTTTATTTCTTCAGGTTCTATTGATTCCATTGTTTCGTTATTGATTCTCTCCGTAAATTCTCCAAAATGTTCATTTTCTAAATTTGCTAATCGTAGACCTGGAGTGAGAAGTAAATATAGTAAAATAGCAAGAGATGATACAAAATTTTATTGATTTTAAAAATATAGAAGTAACTCTATGTTTTCATTAAAAAAAATGAATTTTGTGTTTTATGTAGGTTTGCGTGGCTAAACACCAAAAGTGGAACTCTTATAATTTTATCATATCCATCCATCTGTCTGGCATTTTAAGTCAAACCGGTCTTAAACTATTGGCTGTTTATATATGAAGTTTAGCAAAATTGAGCAAATGCTTCCCATTCCAAGCATAATTAAGAGTTGCGTAGTACAACAACTAAAAAATCAATTAGATTTTTTATTTTATAAGTTAAAAAGTATATTTTTAAGTCCTATTTTTAATCATTTGGAAGCGACCATTGAGGTATAATGTACTAAGTACTAGAGAAGTCTTCCGTAACTAGCTTATTTGAATGTTCGGTATGATCCATAGACAATGCGTCGTTTAATCTGCGCCGGGTTATTGCCGATACTTACGTGATTAAGTGAAAATTAACTATTTTTTAATTTATTTTTTTCTTAAATGTAGTATTGAAAAATACCACATTAATATTACAATCTAATCTAAAAAGACTAATAAGTAATTTAAATATAACCTAGATTAACTAAATTAACTATTGAAAAAATCCATTTTAAGGCGGATTTCATAGAGTAACAATTTGTGCCTACGCAGATAAGACAAACTACATTATTTATATATTCCTAACTTATGTTTACAGACAATAAAATTATTTTTATTCCTATGAGTTGTTTTATGAAATGCATAATTTATCCTACTATGCGAAGGAAACGATCGGGTATTTTTGCAAGGATGTATTATTTTACTATGATATATTTGAATTTTAAGGTTTCCTCGACTGGGCCATGAAAAGCCATCATCTAACAGAATTGTAAATATTTGAAGGAAATTGAGATATTCATTAATTACTATACTGTTACTAAAGTGACACTCACTGACGCTAAGGCGCACACTTAACCTTTTAAATGTACCAATTTAGTTGACATTTTGTTTATTTTGAATTTAAACTATCTTTAATGTAGTATTTAAGCTTAAATAAACAGATATTATTTTTTTATTTTATACTTTACCATTTGTTTCTTTATTTAACTACCTATTAATAATTTTGAAAAAGTATGAATTCTAATGAGGTTTTTTAGGTACAAAAGCTGTAAATCACTTCTGCGGTGTATAATCTATAGAGGCAACATCTTGTTACACTACGACATGATCAAGTGCTGCATGTTTTAAAAGTTTAGTTAGACGGCTTTTAGCGCTGCAGCAAGTACCTCATGTACTTGCTGCAGCGCTACGCTCTCAGTGCACGGCACGCTGGCTCCACGTAGGTTGTTTTCAGCAAGTTCGAACATTTTTGTTTTAGACAGTTTCTCTAGTACCTAGTACATATAACTCAAGGTTAAATGCCCATTTATTACCTAAAATAAAAGAGCTATTAAAATAAATCATTATATTTTTGGGGATCTGTCTAACGATACCGCATATATTTATACTAAGCATAGAAGTAGGTATTATAAGTCCTATATTCTGACTTTCTCTTAAAAGCATTTATTTATTTTGATATATTTCATATACCTTACTAAAATGCCTGATAATTCTGGTCGATAACTTAAAAGAATTACAAATAAATACAATGGGAGATCCGGTACCTATACTGGATCTCCTATTTTAAGTTGTTAAATTTATTGAATATCATAAACAAGCCAAGTAACCTGCTCGATAAAAGCACCTAAAATTGAAATAAGATCTTACCAGTCATATTAACCCCGCCGTATCTGTATCGACTCAAGTCTAATGTAAATAGATCTGGTGAAACAAATATGTAGGAGTGTTCATCTGCCATCAGACCAACTTGCTGCGCGTGAAGCAATATTTGCTCCAAGTTGTGTGACGGACAGTCGACTATGAAATTTGTGTAGCCGTTCTCCTTTGCATTTATGAGGACATCTCTGAAATAATATTAACATATCTTTAATTGACAACCGTGTTGCTGATGAGTTTCTTCCCGCTTCTTCTCCTTTAAACAGCGATAACACGTTGCGAAGCGTTGTACATAAAATAGGAAGTAGGTTTAAATTCTGACTATGTATACATATAGTATATTTATTACCTTCGAAAAGTTTTCTCCAGTGGAACTTATTTTGAATAAAAACTTTGGAATTTGAATTTGAAAAAACCTTTAAATGTATATAGGTTTTGAATTAAATATATGGTTTATTTATACCAATGTATCAAAGCAGCCTAGCCGCCTTAGACAAGTGTAGAGGTTATATACATTGTCCGTTCCCCTATGAGATTTGAAGGCCCATTCCCAGTAGTGGCACTTTTTCGTAAATATACAAGAATCGGTAAAGAAGTTATGTTACATTTTTTGGATATTTTTTTTACATCAAATGAAAGTTTCATTTGCAATATGCATACAAAACATATTCGGAGATAAAACACTTTTTTCCGAGCTTGGTTTTAGATATTATAGAATATGATGAAGGAGTTATGTACGAAGAAAAATGGTGATAAAAATCATTTACTCATAGTAAAATGTCTTTAAATACATTTATAGCCATACCTTCATTTGTGTTAATTTACTACAATATAATATAATTTTACGATATAGAAGATACAGTTTTGATTCGTTCTTAGGTGCAATAGATGACTGGGAGTCTAGTTTCCTGTAATGTTAAACAATGTGTGCATTTAACTTATGAGTTTTAAAAATGTTTACAATAAATAATAATAACAACTCAGAAATTTCCCACTGCTAGTCTCGGGCCTCCCACTATAGGGGAACTGACAGTAGACCCGGCACGCTTTTCCAAGGTAGGCCGGCAGGTTTGACACATCAGTTATCTCGATGTGCACGTTTCAACGCGATGTTTTCCTTCACCGTTGTTCGCACGTAGTAATTGTAACAATATGCACATTACACCCTTTCCAAGCATTTATTTTACTTTTGACAGCTCGATGACGGATCAATTAGTCATGTCTTAATGCGTTACCGACTCGATTTGTAATAAAAATCGATTTCATTTATAAATAAATTCTAATCAATTTAACTTATCTCTATATTATTGCTATTTCAGCAAAGCATAATCATCTTTTGTGAAATAATAAAAATAAACATTTCAATTATTCAGAGTACAACAAAGACACACCCACTCGCGCTCAACTAGAAAGGTGTAATCCAAAGTAATCTTCCCCTCAAAACGAAATGTACAATAATTTATTTTATAGATATTTCTACAACTGTATGGCGAATGTAGTTAAAGTTCTGTAGTCATATTGGCAATAACGGAACCCTAACGTTTTCATAATGTCTCTCCGGCAGTCCGTTTGTATTTGTATATATAGTCATTTTCCTTATGGCCAGTTCCTATATCTTACTACTCATTCACTTATCCTACGTACCATCATACCAGATGTATTTGTATAAAATTTATTTAAAAAAAATGAATCAATTTTTAGCTAGACGCGTTGCTGGGGAGTTTCCTGCCGCTTCTCCTCCTTAACAGCAATAACACGTTGCGAAGCGGTGTACATAGAATAGGAAGTAGAATTAAATTTTAACTTATATGTAGGACTTTCAAAACATGTTCTCCAGTGTTACTATTTTCGCGATTTCAATACATCATAAGTATGATGTCGCGAAATCGCGAAAACGTGAAAATAATAAAGAGCTGCCTTATATTTTGGCGTTTATTTTTAAATCACAAATAGATGTTTCAAATTTATTTATTAGTATGTTTTTAATTGTTGTTGTTTTTCAAGGTCTAGATAGTCTTGTTCGCTACGAACTTCTCATTTCGTCTGTCTTAGACGTCGTTCCTATATCTTACTATTCATTCACTTGCCCTACCATCGGTTGAATTTTGACGTAAGATGTATGGAGCTTATGTCAAATTTTAACCGATAGTAAGGCAAATGAACGGTCGGTAAGATATAGGAACCCGCCATTAGTGTGCATTAATAAGTGTAATAAATAACACACGTGTTTATCTATATATATATATATATATATATATATATATATATATATATATATATATATATATATATAAATGAATCCCTACTTCCATTGGTCACGCCATCACGCTTGAACAGGTGGACCGATTTCGCTAATTCTTTTTTCGTTATGTTTGTTGTTATCAGGAGAAGGTTTATATGAAAACAATATTAAGAAAATTGAAAAAAATTAGAAAATTTAAGAATACTTAACCACCATATAAAATTATTTCTAATCTAACCTTAGCTCTTTGGACAATATAAACTTTTTTAATGTAACCTTATAACGTTCGACATAGAATTGACAGAATGTGTGCTGCAACTATCGTCAAAGAAGATGTAAAAAAACTGAATATCGCTTAAAACAGATGCTTCAGTCGGAGTTATTTTATTTATAAAATACATGCAAAATAATTAATTTAGCTGTAATCGGTTTCCAATATTTAGGTGAAATTATTTCTGTGTGTGTTCAAGTGGGTCCCTGGATGGTATAGATTCAAATTTGAATCAGGTAGAGGGCGTTGTAATCGGGTTCCAACACTTAGGTGAAATAATTTTTGTATGTGTTCAAGTGGATCCCAGGATGCTTAAGATTATAGATTTACCGGTAGGTGGCACTGCTAAAGTCTTCCTAAACGGTGGGACTTATTTTGATGATTTTTTTCTTGTAATTAAAGTGGATTGTCTTAAAGTGTGATAATATATGTGAGTATTAAAGTGTAGTGAATGTCACTGCAATCCGGTTCTTGATTTTTATTTCTAAGGGCAGGACAACGTCTGCCGGGTATAGCTAGTTATAATATGATTTATGTAGTGTCAGCCTTATATACAAACAGTCATATAAATTAAGTATAAATACATAAATATAACACATTGCTAATTATAAGCCATAACATATGGACTTAGGTAAGTAGCTTACAATACGTACCTAATTAATTTTATATGAAAAAAAATCTTTAAAATAAAGTGAAGATAATTCGCAGTTTAGGTAAAAAATAATTCAGGTACGTCGAAAAAATGTTTACTCACTACTAGAGTTCGCCCCGCGGCTTATAATATAAAAACATATAATAATAACAAAGAAACAAGTCCATATAATCTAGACAACTGCCCGGCAAAACATAGAGGCAAATTGAAGTCAACCTGATTTGAAGTAATATAATGAATAAGACTTCCGGGAAAATTCCCGCGGGATTCTCGAAATATAAAGCATCGCATCACTTGCAAAAGGACTTAAGCTATCGTTTTAGTCAAATCGTATCGAAATCAGCTAATATTTATGTAATGTAACTAATTTGTACCATATCCGGAAAAATCCCGCGGGATTCCGGAGATAAAAAATATCACATATTTTATTATATAAAATTTGCTATCGATCAATTAAAAAATCGCATTGAAAATATTTTTTTTATTCTGGTCCTTTTATATAATTCACGGAAAAATTATAATAAAAAGTAACGCAGATTTTAAGTCTAAGAAATTGCTGTCGATTAGCGAAAACCGCATCGAAATGGGCCCAGTAGTTTTACGTGAATCCTGAATAAACAGACAAACCAAGAAACCAACGACAAGAAACTTAAAAAAATTACATCGTGTTCTCCATCGTTTATATAGTATATTTCAGTTGTTTTTTTAATTGCTTCAATGTACAGATACAGTATGTTTAGAATATGACATATAATATTATAAATAAAATATTTCTAATACTGTGGAAAAACTAAGGTTTAGGGTTTAGTTAGAAAAATGTCCAGGTTAAATTTTGATGCTAAAGAAAGAAACTGTTTTTTGCCTGTAGTTAGTGGATTATAAGGGTACGTGCAACGGCTGTCTCCGCCTAATGGCCAATTGATGGGTGAGAAGCCCAATATTGGAAAGAAGTTCATTACAGTCGATAGTGTAGGGTAATTATATAAATTAATAGACCCTCGCTGTAATTTTTTTTCTTTAGTGTTATTATTATGATTCAGATGATGGCTTTCGCGATATTATCATGGATACATATATTTAATAGTGAAATATATTCACCTGTAATTATCACCACTTAATTCTCTTACAGCAACAGTATATTTATCAGTATCGTTGCCCAACTGCAAAAGCTCACTCACTCGCATCAAACTACTTCCTTTAACATATAATATAGTGAAATTTTGCCAATTTTTCACGTTGATTAATGCTTCTAACACCTGAAAATATAACTCCAAATTTATAAAATTATGGTTTTACTTATTACTTATAATATTATGGACTTTTAATGAGAAAGGATAATATGTCAAAATAAATTTTATAATTATTTTTCAATCTTATTACTTTTGTTTTTTAATGTCCCACTGCACTCGATATCCTAGAGTTTTTAGCACGTTTACACGATACCGAATCGAATATCGAATGAGCTCCCAGCCGTGGTTTTCCCACAGCGCTACGATATGGGTTTTTTTAAAAAGGGCGTCGTAAAATTTCTTCGAGGCCGGCAGCGCGTTGATGACACCTCTGGTGTTGTAAACGTCCATAGGCGACGGTAACCGCTTTCCATCAGGTGGGCTGTCTGCCTGTCTGCTATACTCCAGCTATAAAAAAAAAAAAAAAAATACCGCCACCAAACTGCCGCCGTACTTTCGCTGCCGAACGGGTGTCAGTCATATACATAGAAATTCAAAGAATTGCAGGGCAGCGGTGGCACGTTGGCAGCGCAGTCTACAAAAGCGTTTAATATGTACAGAAATGGAACTTACGAGAAAATGCTACTGAATAATAACTTAAAATGTTCACCTTGTTATATACAACTGGGCTGGGAAACAAACTCAGGAGTGCCCATGTTTCGGAATACATATCACTGTCTTTTATGGTAACGTGTGGCAATTCTAAAATATCGCAGATCGCCTGAATGTTCTCACTCGAACGACCCCCAGTACCATCGATAATACCGACTACGCCTTCCTAAAAAGGAAATTGCAATTTATAAAATTGAATTGCATTTCCAGCTTACTTTAGATAGACGAAATACCTCGATTAAATCGAGTTATTTCGTCTATCTAAAGATAATACGGCCACGTTATATTGAACGAAAAATTTTGTCGATTGTATTATTATATAATTTATATTTGTAGTGATATTATTTGTTTTTAATGAATTAATCGTGCGGTGTAAGTGTTTTATTAGTATTCACATAAATCGATTATGGTAATCGACAGCTTATTTCACATTTTTTCAATTTCTCGTCTTCTAGATATATATATATATATATATATATATATATATATATATATATATATATATCATAATATATATATCATTTAGGGCCGATGTTTTCCATTTTGTAGTAGAAAAATATAACCCTTTTTTTAAGCCATATCTCAGCTCAATATATATCGTCCGTCGGCCCAAAAGTCACCGTCTCCTTTAAGCTCTCGGTTTTAATTTGCAATTAAAGAAAAATAGCAACTGCGGTGTGCTCTCCGGCATTGTATTATGATGCTGGTACCTTTGCCAACCAGTTGCCACTTGGTCTCTCTTATTTCTTTCACCTTCTCCCACTTATTTGGGGTCGGCACAATATGTCTTTCGCTTCCTTACTCCTCTATTCTGACAAACGTCCTTCTGTATCACATAAAACAATCATCAAAGTAGTAAATTCCACTTAGACTATTAAGTCATTGACAACTTCTTCAAGCCTATTATTTCTCCCAGATTTTGCTTTCCATCAGCATATGATAACTATGACCATGGAGGATCGGTCCCTATATCCTACCGATGTTCATTTACCTTATTATCGGTTAAAAAATTAGATAAGCTCCATGGAAGTAATATCAAAATTCAACCAATGATAAGGCAAATTAATGAATAGTAAGATATAGAACCGGCCATGAAACGCCTTGTTACAAGATTTTATTTAACTTGCAATGGATGTATGTATGTATGTAAGTTCGGGTGGAATCTTGCAAGTTTAATTTGACCAACTCCCCGGTTTCTGATTGAGCTGAAATTTTGCACGCATTTATGTATATCGCGTGACAATGCAATAATATGGTACCATGGAGCTGATCTGATGATGAAATCGGAAGGTGGCCTGTACTAAACAAGATAGACTCGTTTTACTTGTCTTGGCTACATGATATCCAGGATTTCAAAAGCTTTAATTTAAAAACCTTTTTAAAAAGCTTATACCTGAGCGAGTTCGCAAACGTTACGAGTTATTTCGATCACTTCCCCACTTCTGGAAACGTTTTTAATAGACGTGTCAAATTGATACATCTTGGCACTAGACAATAAAGCTGCTTTATTTTCTTCGTCATCTTCGTAAAAGATGCCCCCTAAAAATAGAAAAAATATTATATTTTAAAACAAGAAGCTGGTGGTGGTGACTAAAATCTGTCTGAGAAAACTGTGAGACACAAATGTTTTCAAATGGATCTCCTTATGTCAACATTTGTATATTTTGTAAGAACTTCACGTGAATCCTGTCCTATGTTACGTATATTAAAAAAAATGTGTGTGCGCAATTCACATTCAGCAGAAGTGAAACTTCAGTAAAGTAGCCTACGAGAGAATGAGGTAAATAGGAGTGTAATATCAGGAGTATTAGGATAATTATACCTAAGATTTATTATTTTCATAACATTTTTACCAAGCTCAAAAATTATTTCATATTTTAATGCAATATATTACATTTCTTATATTACATACTTAAGATATATTATAACACATGTTATTCAGAATCCATGTTTTCACTTTAAACAAATGACACGAGAGGCTTATGAGAACTAAAACAGGAAATAAATGCTCTAGTTTTAATATAATTTATGAACTTCAAAACTTCAAAATATTTCCAACTCTATCTTTATGAGTATAGTGTTTAAATTATTAAAATTTACGACGTCACGCTTTTTCGTCCCCATCGAAAGAATTCACTACCGTCGCTAAAAAAGTTGTATTTCAGTAAGTCCGTAAAGATATAATAAAGATTCAAACTAAGTCACTTTTACGTTTTATATCTGTACCTACGGTGTTTGGGGTCGAGAAAGAAAATTTAACTATGTCTAATAGATACGTAAGGACAAAAATAATTTATGACCGGTTCCTATATCTGACTAACCGTTTATTTGCTTTACTATCGGTTAAATGTGACATTAGCTCCAAATGAATAACGTCAAAATTCAACCAATGGTAAGACAAGAGAATTAATAGTAAGACACAGGAACCGGGCATCAGATGTCGAAAATATCAAAGTGAGTTTTCACAACTTAACTTGTCAGCCGATTTCTTAAACCTTCCCTGTAATTCCTTTTGAGTACACACACGGATAAAAAAGGCTGGGAGGAAAATATTACTTTTATAAGATTTACGTGGGTTAACATGAGGGACGGCACTTAAAAGCTTTTTAGGCACTCGATATAAGTAGTAAAAAACTAACCTATTGTCTTTCCCCTTGAATTAGCACATTGCAATGATATCACTACAAAAACTAATATGATATACATTGCCTCCATGTCTATTTTTCCACAACATAACCTTCAAATTCAAAGTGTTTATAACGTAAAAATTGTTTTATTCACACCGCATATCCACGAACACACATGAGAAGTTAGAGGCGATAAATGTTAATGAGTTTATGTTCAACGGTCAACATAGTAATTATCTTGAACTTTATAGTTAATCAATGTTTTAAAACAGTGGCGTAATAAACGTTTAGGGATTAGGTAGACTGTTGGTAAAATGTGTTTGGATTGAGTCGCGACGTCGGCGCTCGCGACACGGCGCGGCAGGAATAATCCAAGCTATATTTAGGACAGAGTTTTCCACAAAACGACACACTTTATCTCAATACTGTCTGGTTCAGTCTGGACTTCATCACTGAATGATGTCTGCGTATTATTTACATTATATTGGCGCTATAGTAACATGTATATGAGGATTACAACGATATGATCCAGATGTAATAGCTGTATGTATTACATTTTCGAGTTTAGACCTGAATCCTATGAAAACTATAGATAAATAGACAGATAACGCTTATAACATAGCTTTAGAAATAAGTTATTTTATATGTTTTCGTTTTTAAAGTCGGTTTTTTAACGACTTGATTTTATTTGTTACTTTTTAGTGTCTAGCTATGGGTAGGCCTACGAAAGGTTCCGCGCGCCTTAAAAAATATAGGTCCCAAGAAATGGGAATAGAAAATTTTGTCATAAAAAAATGTTAATAAAATGAAAACTACGAAGCCAAACTATGTTAAATGTTTAGGGGACCAAATGGCAACTATTGCGCATCAAACTAAAGAATAATCACGTAAATCGGATCATAAATTTTAGCGTAATCGGTGTACATACATAAAAAAAATACCAATCAAGTTGAGAGCCTCTTCCTTTTGAAAGTCGGTTAAAAATATTCATGTTTTTACATGTTGTGTTTTTGGCATCGAATAAAAAATTTCTATCAAAAAATAAATGGGAATTACTGTATTTTGTAAATTTGTTGTTTTTTATATTTTACGTGACACCAACTTCAAGATGTTGTAGATGTGTAGTTGTAAATATTATTTTTTGAGTTTTAGTTACACTTCAAGTCAGTTGCTTTTATTACTACAAAAATTTTATTTTTCACTTTTAGGTTACGTATATGTTATCCAATAACAATGAAACTATCATGCAGATTTTGCTAAATCCAACGTAAAAAAATCATTACAATCGTTTGAGAAACAAAATCTCTGCGAAATATGCGTCCAAAGTTGATCCGGCGACTTGCTTCAGTCCTTCGCAAATACATTTATCTATCTTCTTTGTCCAGCCAATCGATATCAACTGTACGATGTGATGTAGAATTCTACAACTTTGCTTTACATATTCTGGCCCCTCGCTTTCCTTACCCAGATCCTATCGGTGACCTTGCGTAGGTAGTCAGTCGACCGGGTTGGATAGCATCCATCTTACTATTTGTTTGCCACAATTCAGGACTTCTTTGCTCCATAGGCCCTCGATCCTATGACAGACATAGCGGCTCACTGCCATTTCAAACTACTAATTTTGCGAGCTATGTTATTTAGCTTGTTATGTTACGGATATCTCATATTGTCGACGTCACTGCAGGACCTTGTAATCATGGAAAAACAATACTAACTATATGTTACTAGCTGACCCGGCAAACCTCGTACCGCCTTAGAATCAATAAATAAAAAACGTTGATTTCTGAACGATGAACATCAAACGTTTGACATTCAAAACCAACAAAATGAAAGAAAAACTTCACTTTTGAATTTAATTTGATTTCAGAACGACTTTAAATTTAATTGATTTCTAAACAACGGGACGAACATCAAATGTTTGACAGGTATGAATAGTTTCTAAGGAAAAGCGAAATTGTTGTTTTTACTATATTCCAAGTGATTTTTTCATATTTACTCACCTTTTAAACCTTCCCTGAACTTCCACAAATAATTCAAAACCAAATTAGGCAAATCAGCCCAGCCGTTCTCGAGTTTTAGCGAGACTAACGAAAAGCAATTGATTTTTATATATATATAGATTATGTTCCAATAGAATGTCGTATTGTAATATATTTATATCGGATTTATAAAAAAATTTGATCTTCCTGCATTAAGGTTACATGTTCCGCGTTAGATCAATCTTGTAAGAGTGAACTTGATTGAGTTTGTGAATATAATATTCAATGTGAACACAGTACATAATAACTTGATTACGACGCGACTTCAAACCTTGTACTAACCATTTCTGAATTTTAGTACGATAAACTGTTAGCTTGTACTTTATAGCATAATTTCCGTAAAGACGCATGTTATTCATTACTAAAGATCGTCTTTAGTAAAACATATGACATTTTCTAAAAGTTAATCTACGATTTTTTTGCTGGCTATACTACTGGCTATATTGAATAACAGATTCAAGCTCGTTTATAATTTTATTTTTTAGTTTATCTCTGTAATATTTATCATCAAGTTACGCTATATTAGTGACTAAGGCATCCGTCCGCATCTCTTTGCAATAACGTGGGTGCAAATCTTTTTTCGTAAAGCATGAAGCCTTTCCTGACTCAATATATATATATATATATATATATATATATATATATATATATATATATATATATATATATCGATCGATCGATGGGTACAAATTTAAAGGTAGACCAAAAAAAAGATGGATGGATTGTGTGAAGGATGACATGATGATATGCGGTGTGACAGAAGAGGTATGTCAGAATAGAAGAGTGTGGAAGGAAAAGACATATTGTGCCGACCCCAAGTAATTGGGATATGGTGAAAGAAAAGATATATATATATATATATATATATATATATATATATATATATATATTTCTATAGATATCACGCATTGTACACCGAAATTACTTATATATGAAACCCACCAATCTACATTCGTCTAGTATAGCGGGTACACCCTCCATTCCCTTAAAAATAGAAGAACGAAGCCAACAGTCAAATGATATATGGGTTGATACTACAATGTACATGAACTTAATTGGCAGCTAGAATTTAATAAAAGCCGAAAATAGCAAAGTTCACATAAACACCACTTTGTGCTTCTTACTCCACCCACCAGTCATACACATACCGGCCGCTTGGCATTTAGAGAGAAAATCTGAGGCTAAGGGTTCATAAGATTTCATGACAGGCTGGTTTGTGACATTTCACGTCTGTTACATAAATAGTATCATGTTTACACCATTTTAATTGAATATTTGAGTGTTTTTGATTTAAAAGGGCGTATGTCTTGTGTCAATATCGATAGATATAATTCAATTTTCCTGTTCCGTGGCAAATGTTTGATTAATTTTCCAACTGAGAATGTTTACAAAATATTTGCAAATATTGCCTTGAGATCTTCGTTCCTGCTGACGGCTCAGTGATTTCACGATACCATTTCTGCAGGGTTGCTACTAAGAAACTTGTTTTGTGTCAAGGACGCAACAAAAATATCGCATTAATAATGTCTATTCTGGTGATACAAACTATATCCAACTTTTACATTTTGATGTTAACGCCTGCTTAAATTATATTGTCAGAAATTAAGACAACAATTCGTATTGTTTACAACCATTCAAGGCCTTTTGTGTTACAATAAACTACTAAACATTATTACTTTTTAGGGTCTGCGGAACGGACGCTTTATACAATTAACATGTCCGTCCGTCTAATCACCTGTTTGATAGTCTATGAATGTCACAACTTATTTTTATCAGAAACTATTCGTTGTTGATACATTCATAAAATTTTGCAAAATTCTGTTGCCACTACGTAATGATGACAACCTACAAAGCTGCTGGGCTAAAGTATCATTTTTAGGGCATACTGTGTAATTATCTCGATGTTTTTCTTTACCGTCAGCACATGATAATTGTAACAATATCCATATTAGGTCAGAAAATTGCGTAGGTGATGCATGCTTTTCAACCAATATTAACTACTAACTAACTAGGTACTATAAAAATCGTGAAAAAGAAAACTGTTTTTTCCTTATGAGTGGCTTTGTAATCTTTTTTAATTCTTCAAACAAGCAGGTCAGCCAATGCTAGGTGCGACGTAATTAAACCATTTCTGCAACTGACAACAATCTGGAGTGATACTCACAGTCACGTAGGTTAACCAAGAATTTGAACGGAATATCGAAAACTTTAATTTTTATTAGCCTGTAATAGAATTCAATGTACAATGTACAGTGAGTACATAAAACCACGTATATTATTTCCCTATAATCACTTAAAGTAGAAAGTATATAAGTGTTTTTTTTAGTAATAAAATTCACAGGCACACGTCACGATATTATCGCAAACGTCTATGGAAATATCGGAGCTGTTGACAGAATAACTACGCACGCAAACGAATTTATCTTAGTTACACACTACAATTTAATTTACCGCGACTACCAGTCTGCTACGGCGATGAAATAAAGTCCTGATGTTCACGATTTACCGTTACATAAGACAACAAATGAATCATCTAAATACAATTCTATACACTTTGCTTTACAATTTACCGTAACGGCAAAAACGTGCTGTGCCGTACGATTGTATATTATCTAAAACACTATAGGGTAAAAACTTGCCGTGCCTTACAATAGTAGGTATATTATTTACAACGCCATATTATTTACCATGCCAGAGCCATACATAAATTACTTATTATTAAATTATTAATTAGTACCATATACAAATTGGCTTCAAACTCATCAACGCTCTCAATGCTCGCTACTGATTTTTCAATTTCTCCTTTCATTCATAACTTCATAATTTAATCTCATAACTTCGCCTGTATAACTGTTTTGTATTTCGGAATTAAAAGCGCTAAATAATATTTAGTATCAGAATAAGATCAAACATACTTCCTTTAAATTTTTGAAGTGAAACTTTTTTAGCATCGTTGTGATTTGAAACGCGATGAAACAAAAAGCGACACTAAAAAGATATAAACATATAAATATAAGACTAAGCCTGCAAAAGAATGAGATACAAGCTTTACATTGTGCAGCACAGACTAGAGACGCAATAAGATCGATGATCAAACAGAGATCCTATTTGGACCGAATAAAACCGATAATAATATTTTTTAGTGTAAAACAGTGAAAAAGTGAAAGTGATACTTAAGAAGTTTATTTTGAATTATAATAATTATGTTAACGGATGTAGGATAAAGGACTTATATTTCTATTAATAAAAGTTAGAAAAGAATTATCTGTGAGTATATTCTTTGAAGTTTCACTTCTACTGGGTGTGAACTGCACTCTGTGTGAAATCTTTGCGGGCCAATAAGACTCTTGACGACGGGGGGAAACTCCACCTACTATCCCTGTGTGCGAGTCTAGAATGCCGGAAATTCGCTTTACTCAAAAAGCAGTCCGTCGCGCTCTCCGCTCCCTCGACGTCAAGAAGTGTTCTGGCCCTAATGGCATTCCTGCCATTGTGCAGCAGACGTGTTCAGCTGAGCTGTCTCCAGTCCTTGCCCGACTTTTCACTCGCTTCTGGGTTACCTCGAAGATTCCCAGCTACTAAATGACCGGCAATACGGCTTCCGCCATGGTCGCTCAGCTGGGGATCTCTTGGTTTACCTAACCCACCGTTGGGCTGAAGCCATTGAGAGCAAAGGGGAAGCACTGGCAGTTAGTCTAGATATTGCTAAGGCCTTCGACCGGGTCTGGCACAAGGCTCTTCTATCGAAGCTGCCATCATATGGGATACCTGAGGGACTTTGTACCTGGCTATCCAGCTTTCTTGATGGGCGCAGCATTCAAGTCGTTGTCGACGGTTGCTGCTCAAGTATCAAGCCCATCAACGCTGGTGTGCCCCAGGGTTGTGTGCTATCGCCAACGTTGTTCATCTTGCATATCAATGATATGTTGTCTAATCACAACATTCATTGCTATGCGGATGACAGCACTGGCGATGCGCAGTACTCTGGTCGTGCAAACGTCCCTCGATCATTTGTGGAGGAAAGTCGGGTTAGACTTGTGTCTGAAGTAGAACATTCCTTACAGAGAGTCTCTGAATGGGGGAGACAAAACCTTGTCCATTTCAACCCCAAGAAGACACAGGTCTGCGTATTCTCTGCCAAAAAAACTCCATTCGAGCAAGCGCTTGAGTTCCAAGGAACTCCCCTTACCACCTCCAAAAGTATTGGGATCCTCGGTATCAACATCACGAACGATGTACAGTTCAGGGGCCATCTTGAAGGCAAGGCAAAACTTGCCTCCAAGAAGCTGGGAGTGCTAAACCGGTCCAAGCAGTACTTCACATCGCGGCAACGCCTTGTGCTTTATAAAGCCCAGGTGAGGCCGCATATGGAGTACTGCTCACACCTTTGGGCTGGAGCACCTGCTTACCAACTTAATCCCCTGGACAGTATTCAACGTCGAGCCCTTCGCGTTGTTGATGATCCCATACTCACAGACGGTTTAGATACGCTTGGCCTTAGGAGAGACTTTGCTTCTCTCTGCGTATTCTACCGACTGTATAACGGGGAATGTTCCGAAGAACTGTTTAGAATGGTGCCTTCGTCCTCCTTCTACCATCGCACCGCTCGCCATCGATTGGGAGTTCACCCCCACTTCCTTGAGCCGCTTCGCTCATGTACGCAACGGTTCTGTAGAACGTTTCTCTCGCGTACCGTGGGGATTTGGAATGAGCTCCCGGCCGAGGTTTTCCCACAGCGCTACGATATGGAGTTCTTCAAAAAGGGTGTCATAAAATTTCTTCGAGGCCGGCAGCGCGTTGGCGACATCTCTGATGTTGCAAACGTCCATAGGCGACGGTAACCGCTTTCCACCAGGTGGGCCGTTAGCCTGTTTGCTGTACTCCAGCTATAAAAAAAAAAAAAATAGCTACGTATTGAGTGATCACTTAATTTACCCTACGTACTGAGACTTGCATTTATCTACTACTGTGTAGAAGGACTTATTACATTTTTGATTATACGGTAAATTAATATTTCTGGCTTACAGCGTGATTCGGATTACATAATGACGTCACGTTACATATGTAAAAGACTTGCAAGTTAAAACTGATCTAGATATCATATTTTTAATAACACGTTTATCAATATAAATGCGAGTTTTAAAATTTAAGCGTACTTTCAATAATATTACAAACAGAAAAGTAATGGACAATGGATAAAATATTATAACATTGTCATCTAATCGGGAACATGCTCTGGAAAATCTAAAAATCTAAATGTGTCTTTCAACTGTAAAGCTTATTGTTCCGAGTAATTTTAAAAGTCTAAACCAGACTGTAACTGTTACAATTATGATTATTTGCAATTTCCAATTACCACATGACATAAAGATTATGCATAAAGCATTTCACAATATACAAAGTACAATCAGCATAAGAAACGCGCAGCACGAAGAACTAAGACATCTTGAATTTCTTAGTGAGAATATCTATAAAGCTGCAGAAAATTTTTCATTTCATAAATTTTCCCTTAAAAGAAACTTAAGTACTTGATATAAAATAAGTTGTTTTCGAAATAAATAAGTCGAAACCTCTAAGGCAGACACGAAACTTGACTTTCTATTAAGACATAAATTTTATGTCGAGCTTGCATAAATATAATAGTGCATCATGAAGGATAATCCATTTTACTATACGATCATGCAAATTTTAGTCTACGACAGATAGAAATAAATGCTCTATAAATAGTGTCGATGACCTAAGCTTTAGAGCTTATATAAATGGGGATACAAATTGAAAAGCAATTCCTCGTAAATTTCTGCTTCTGATGAAATCAGGCAATTCGAATCAGAAATTATGATTATGCTATAGATACATACATTTAAATTGGTATTCTGAATAACTACGACAAAGTTTACATACAAACCAAGAATCTAAACTAGATATAACGATACTGACTCGTTCGTTAAAAAGACAGAAACGATGTTTTTATTTTATGAAGTGGTACGCGCACTACAATAAAATTCAATTAGAAGAGTGCAGGTCGAGGCTACTTGTGAAAGGAATTGATTAAATTATGACTAGAAAAGATCGGATGTGCAACAACTTGGAATGTATATGGAAGCCATGAAAATTCAGTTTTGTAAATACGAATGTTCGTATTTTTGGTATCAGCGGGTTCAGAAATCTTATTGCTCATAAAGAGCTCAAAGGATTTAATGGTGACAGCTTTAAAAACAATTAAAATATAAGTTTCACCTAGTTTGGGGTAATTAAAAAATATAAATACCTTAATGATTTATCCGTGCAGGAACGGAGAAAGAATACAATTTCCTGCGGCCGGGTGGCCTGTCGTAAGAGGCCACTTAACAACCCACAGCCAGGTGGTAGGGCATTTGCCCGACTGGATGGCTACCACCCCTGGTCTAAAGTATGTCGCCATAACAACCTTGAGTTGTGTTCCGGCATTAGTAACCAGGTTCCAATCTCCCTTAAGAGAGCAGCAGCGCATTTGTAGCAACTTTGGTGTTGCAAATGTCCATAGGCGATGGTAACCGCTTTCCGTTAAGTGGGCCCTCTGCCTGTCTGCTGATCTCCTGCAATAAAAAAAATGATACTTTTTGAAATATATACAATTTTGGACAGGGCAAGTTAATTAGTGTTCCTGAGTTACATACGATTATCAGATCAGTACGAGTATGTATGGTGGCTTTGAAAAAATTACTTATATTGCAATCGTACAGGTTTATAGATGAAGCAGAAATTATAATCACATTCATAACAATTTCTCTAGAGATTTACTCGATTATAAAATATTTGACACATTCCTGTAGTTTAATAATATTGTTACGAGTTTGCAGGACACGAATTAAAATGCTGTTTGAATTACTATAGAATTTATCAGAACTATACAAACACGTATAACACAGGTACATATATAACTGAACACAACCAGTGCAAAAGTCCGTCACTAAATAGATTACCGAATGTACACAAGTCTTGGCTCGCGGCTGATTATCGCTCGACTGCTGATATCTCCAGTGCACCATTGCTTTATACTGCACCGATATAATATGTCTGCCCGATCGCGTGACCGAATTTCTTAGAATCAGTTCGATATACCTGGCTAATAACTGCCATAAAAGATTAACATACACAATGGACCGTTTTCTAATCACAAATTTTAAACACAAAGTAAACAAAAGAAGTCCAAATGCGGAAAGGTACTAAGTGTGCTTTTATGGTATGCAGATGTGAATCCACTTTCGTCGGCGTGTAGGTTGTAACAATATATAGTACTTAATAAATGTTTATAACGTTAATATCAAAAACGTTTGATTACCAAAACATGTTTTTGGGTGACATAAATTTTTGCAACCGTCTAGACATAACTGAGCATGTTTTTATATCTAGATATTAGATCAATTCCTCGGAAACTGTCATCGAGAGACGGATCCATTGAGGTGTAAGCTTAAAAACTCGTATTCTACTGGCGCACATAAAGTTTTAAGGGTAAGTTCTAGAATCAGCATTTTCTAATACATTTTAGTTCAAAGGTAACTTCGTTTGAAGTGTTTAAATTACACATTCAAAGCAGTGTAAACAGGGTTAACGGTAATCGTGGTTCGTTTCAAGTATTGACGTTTTAGAACACAGTGCTGAGATACGCAACTTTGAAACATTTAAATATAACAGCTATTTCACTCTTTGTTTAAGCTTATAATAGGACTATTCATGTATGAAATAAAGTCTAAGAAACTCCTTTTTATCTGAATAATTCAATAACACGTCCATAAAAATAAGTCATAATATATCATTCCGTCCCAGGAGACAACGCACATATTATTATAAAAAAATGAATTTTTTACTCCGTCGAACTAGCCATCTCTCGAAACGAAATGCAAACATTAAAATCCCTTTTTGTAGTCAACCACTGTCCTATCATATAAACGTGTACTCGTCCAGATATATTAATTTTCCAACATTTTCTTTTATATGCATGTGAAGTCAAGAACGAAAACAATTTGTTCGGACTTTTATGGCAGAAATTTAGGATGCTTAACGTGGAATGACATGCACTATCGAACTCTGGAAATAGTGTGTCTTTGGTCTGTAGTTGCAATATAAAGTCACCGTTACTGCACCTTTGGGTTTTTGATGGTAACTTATTATATCACCCCTTAACATTTATTTTAGGGTTATAGCGTGCTTTGAAAGTGTACACAAACCACATTTGAATAGACGAATTTATATATGTAACTATCATAATTCCCTTCATTTTCACAGTTTAAAAAACAAATTACTTTAACATTAACAGAAGTATCAACAAAACACCATATAATATAATATTATATACCTAACATACGTAATTTTTTTTTTTTTTGTTTATAGCATATAATCGAATACAATGCAAGAAAACTTAACTTATTTGTATTGTATTCTACTCATAGTCCCTCAAGACTATAAGTCTTGTAACTATAAGTATATACCAAACATAATTTTATAAGTATAATATTGCTCTTCTACAAATCATGTTGATACCAGGATATGCCCGCGACTTCGTCCACTCTTGACTTGAAATTCCCGGGACACAAAGTACCACAGTATTTAAAAAGCAGTGTAAGCTATATGAAATCTGTGCTAGAATAAGCAAATTTTTATGCACCTGAACAATTTTAAACCGCCCCCGAAAATTTTCTGCGGGATTCCCGGTATAATAAATATCATACATTTTGTCACATAAAATTTACTATCGATCAGTTAAAAAACCATATTGGAATTATATTTTTTTTAAACTTGCTCATTTAAAATAAGTCCCAGAAAAATTCCCGCGGGTTCCCCGGTATAAAAAGTAGCGCAGAGTTTAAGTCTAATAATTTGCTGTCAATCAGCGAAAACCGCATCGAAACCAGCTTCGTAGTTTTTACATGAATCCCGAACAAACAGACAAACAGGCATATAGTCTATTCCAGTTGTTTTTTTTTTATAGCTTTAATGTACAGTCACGGCATGTTTAGAATTTTATAATATTGGAGATAGATCATAGATAATCTGTGTACACAGTTTACTCATTTTGCCACATATATGTATGTAGTATAGAACGTAGCACGGTGTAGACTGTCCATGAAAACGAAGTGACAACATTTTTTTTTTTTAAACCAAATTGATATAGGGTAAACTATTCCATTATTTGCACCCCACCCAATGATTAGCATCCCGTCAATTTATTCAAGATATTAAAATTTTTAATATTTTCTATTTTGTAGCCATACAGTAGTATTATTATTATTATTATCATCCCATGTTTATACAACGTTCAATGTTTTTACATTTTTTTTTATAAATTTTATAAATAATATATTTATATTAATTTATAGAAAAACCGGTGTTCGCCAGGGGGGCCTAGAGTACAAGCTACCGGTAGTGAAGACTCCAGAGATAGGAACCTCTTCACAATAATCTAAATGTGGCGTGACACTGACCGGCGCGGCGATTGTCCCTGTCTACACAATATAAAAATGCACCCAAGGACAAGCTCCGGCCAGTGTCGTATTATTGTGGGAAATGAGAACAAAAAGTACCGGGCTATTGGGGTGAACTGCTAGTGGTACTAGAGGTCTGGCAATATGCTATGGCGATTGCCCGTCGCAATATTTGCGGAACATGGAAAAGTGGGCAGATGGTGACTCGCCACTCATTGCATGGGCCCCTAAAAATGCCAAGATTGGCGAGGAGCAACATGGGTGTGAGTGGCTAAGGGGCGTCGAGTGGGATGTAGTTTCACCGAGGCTACTTGTAACGTTATGCCATTTATCACTTCCACCCCTGGAGCTTGAGTCTTAGTTCTAGCGATCTGCACTCCGTACCGGCTGGCTAAGGCAAGAACAGAGGGGAGGGCCTTGCCTAGGCCCCCGGAGTCAGGTCCGAGGTGTCGCTACTCACCTAAGGCTTCTTCACCACAAAGCCCTGAGGGTTTTTATTATTATTATTATCATTGTATGGCTATAAAATAAAAAAAATAGGGTGGAAAAGTGTCGCGAATTATCAAAGTTCGCTGGCGTCAGAAACAATATTACAGTATACTGTAAAGGCGCTGCTCTCGCCTCCGCTCCGCTATTATTCGAGTTCCGCTGTTACTCCACACTGTCGCCATTATAAACCACTTAATCTAAAACCACGAAATCATACTCGTAATAATTTTATGGAAAACCATCGAATTAACACGCCATTATGACGAATGATATCCGCACATGATAAATGAGAACAGAGCTATAACCTTAATATTGAAGAGAACATTAAAATTTACGATAACACAATAAACTGAATAGGAAAAATGTTCTTGCACGTACATTACGTAACTATGTATTATCATTTGTACGACACCATAAGATAGAATTGGCGTCGTCGTTAGAAACACAGACTTATTCATACCTACTATTAGGTATTTATTGTAAAAATGTGATAGTGAGCTTGGTTGTGTCGATGTATATTTGGCCCCTCTTTAGGCTCTTGGATATAAACAGATTTTGGTGAAATATTACCTTTCATGTAAATATATTTTTATATTCGTCATTTCTCTCTCCTAATATATTCTCTTTTTTGTTGTATGTATTTAAAAAAATATTTTTTTAAAGTATGTCAGATGTATTATTTTTTATTCTACGCTGTTTTTATTTCGGATAATTACGATATTTGTGAGGTACATTCACTGGTTAAGTTTAATTAAAAATATTTTAAAACAATCTTCTACAAAACATTTAAAAATACTTAACCTATTATTAAAGTATCCGTTAACTCTAATAAATGAAATATTGAAATAATATAATTCACTTAATCAGGCTGATTACAGGAATTAGATAAGCCATCTGGTTTTGCGAATCTGTTTTCGGAATCTGCAAGGAAACCCCAAGATGTTTATTAAAGATTAAGGAAGGTAGGAGATTTTATGAACATGTTTAAAGGATCTATAAAAAATGATATAAAAAGGACAAGTAATTGGGTTATTCTAAGTATTCTTTTTATAAAAAAATACTGTCCACCATCCATTAGTTTTAACTCTTTGTATATAGTAAGAGGCTTCTCAGCGCTAGTTGGTATTGGCACATTGTGTTGTGAACAGATAACCGTAGTTTGTTTGTTTGTAGTGTTACCACAAACATGTTTATCATAGGCCCACTAGCCTTTACCCGAGGAATAAATATGAGCGATCCCATGTCAAGCCTAAGGAGAGACCCGTCTCAATTGGTTATTGAGTGCTGTATTAGGTTCGCGTTATTTATCTTGCGTTTGTTGCGAGAGAATATACGACATAATCTGCTCGTGTCCTTGAAGTAAGTTATTGGCTAAATTACATTTTGGTTGTAGGGCAGTAGGGATCACTAAAGGGTAATTAGCAGCGCAGTGTGGAAAACCACATTTTGGTCAACACATTGGTTAGAATTTATGAAGGAACTGTAGAAATCTAGTAAATTATCGGAATTTGATTTGGCTATATTAGTTGAAAAAAAATGTTTTTTTTTCTTATTTTTAGAGTTCCGTAGCCACATAGCTAAAAACGGAACTCTTATACTCTATAACAAAATCGATTAAGTCGGAAACTATCTATGATAGGTATGTACTGTGGGTATGTAGATAAAATCCGGTAAAAAAGTGTCTAAGAACCGCTAAACAATAATGTAGCGAAATTCGTATGAGGGTTGAGAAAAATTATAGACGTGTGAGTAATTGTTGGACGGATTTAAAAAATCATAGCGAATCAAGGGTTGGAAAGATATGCACTTCAAAAGTTGATTCTCGTCATTGTTACATTTTTTTTTATTGCAGGACTTAAGCAGACAGGCAGAGACGGCCCACTCGATGGAAAGCGGTTACCATTGCCTATGGACATTTGTAACACCAAAGGTGTTACAAATACGCTGCTGCTCATGCATGCATGCATGCTACATGCCCAAAACCGGTTTTTACCACTCTAATCAGCATTATTGTGGCATAACAAGAAGAAACATTCAAAGCTTATTATTGCGAAATATAATAAGATGTGTGATACACGCCTTTTAAGCATATGTGGCCAAATATCGAAAACAGTAATTTATCCCTTCGGTGTATGGCAGAAACTAGTATGATATAACTTATCAATGAACTCCTATTTTAATAAAAAAAATATATAATAGAGATGTGGCATGAAAAATGTACATTATTGATAAAATATTTATTTAAACGTACCCAGACAAACTCGCACGCACGTACCCATGCGAGCGCTTGCGCTATTGTGTGTTAGTGTGATGAAAAACTTATTTAAATACATAATTATGATCACAGTTTGTGGAATAAACCAATATCAAATGTTTTTTTTCATGCGGCGGAAGATTAAAATCTTATTATTTTTCGTGACAAAAAGTATAATATTTATATTCATCCCACTTGTCGAAATCACAAATATTCCAAATTATATAGTTATCATTATTATTTCTAATATAAAAAAGAAACCAATTCATGTAAACATAGCATATACTTTTATACGGTAAACGTATACAAATTGTACACAAACATGCTTTTTATTTCTCCCCTCTCGCTAGACACATAGGTTTACTAGAAAAAACCTTTTTTAGGATTTAGCTAGCCTTTGTACATCATAACTATATTACTATTTGATATATAACTACTTTGTATATAATAAAAAGAATCATTCAAAGTTACTAATTTGGAATCACGTGAACAAACATACAATGTTAATAATAATGGGTGGGTGAACTTTCATATGTAGGTATAATATTGTAACTTTATTTCAACAAACAATAACTTATTTACAATGTGAATATATAATGGGTTAGAGAAACTGGCTATAAATTAAAAGGGCTACAATTTGCTCATAAGGTAAGTTAAAGTTAACAAAGTTATTATAAACTTTGTAATCTAAGCAAGGATCTTGTTATCAGAAGTTCTGATTTGTACTTATAGTTTGGTGAAAGTATTCTATAAAAAGTTCCCACTGTTTAAGACTTTAGTTTTTAGGTAGACCAGACAAGCTGACGGCCCAGTTGATGGAAAGTGATTGGTGGTTATTATCGCCTATGGACATTTGCAACAACAAAGGTGTTACCAATGTGCTGCCGGCTTCGAAAAGGAGGACTGGAATGTGATGAATAATTCCGGAACAATTCAGGATTGTTAAGGCAGCATGCTTTAGATTGGGGATGGTCGCCATCTGTGGGTTCTTTTGTCACTTCTTACGACAACCCGGCTCCAGGAATTAGTATTAATATTTCTCCGTTCCTGCACGGATATTTTTGTTGTAAAAACAGAGGTATATGAATAAGCGGGTTAACCTTAATTTTTTGATCGGCTCAAAATTAAATATAAGTTTGTATACTCATGTTTCAGATTTTGATAGGTACGTTTAATTTTGAACTCTCCGCCCTATGGTACCTAAATGTAATTGTACAAACCAGGAATAAACTATGCGCGGAGATAAGTCTGGAGACATTGGACTTGTGTACAATATTTAATATCTTGGCCTCTCCTGCTTCTCAAGAAGCTAGAACAATGTACAAGTTTGTGATGAGCTCCTTGTTTGCGGGGAACTCATCACAAACATTGTCAGAGACACATTCGATTTCATATTTATTTTATGTTAGTTTAAAGTAAATTATAATAAATGAAGAAAATATACGATGGGGCTGACCAAACCGAAAAGGTTCAAAGCCCCTTTATAAAAAAGGAGTAGACTATAGGCTGACAGTTTTCTTATCATTAGATGTTCATAAAAAGGCGACTAAAACGACCAATAAAGCCTGTTTTTAAAAAACATGGTGGATATTGTAAATATAAAATCTATGCACTTTAGAAAAATTATAACTGATAAAGAGACAGATAAACTGATAAACAAACAAGTGATCCTATAAGGCTTAATTTTTTAATCAGTTATAAGATTACCAATGACTTTGTGTACCCTATAGAAAGTAAAATGGAAATGAGAAACAACTTATATCCAGTAACAATGTAATAGAAAATAACAACTCTCATAGAGAACTTCCCTACAAGTGTTTTCTCAACTTTTCTTCAAAAATAACGGCAAGCACTTGTAATATCATAACACTACATATCGAACACAATGGCTTATATCAGTGCATGTGGGTCGATAGTTTGCAGTATCTATGCAACAAATTGGCACCGTCTGGCGTTGGTTCAAAAATTGCATTCATTCATGAAACTTGGATGCTCGATGCCGGGACTTCAAAACCAAATTAAGTTTTATAAATAAGTCCAAACTTCGTTGGGCATGGTGTGTCTTTTGGAATATGATACTTTTGTTTTGTATGTTTCTTAGGTCAATATATCATAAAAAATAATACGTTCAACAAAAATATTCTCTTGAAGTTTATTAATCTTAAATATAAAAATTAATTGTAGAAATGTATGTACGCACGTAACTTGAGAACAACTCTACCGATTTTGATTAAACTTTTTGTGTGTGTTTGGGTGGGTCCTTGGATAGTTTAGATTTACAAATGGAACCGGTAGTTGGCGCTGGGATCGGGTTCTAGGATCCTCCTAATCTCCTGAGCCAATTTTGATGATTTTGTTTTTGTGTGTTTAAGTGGGTCCCCGGATGGTTTAGATTTAGAATTGGAACCGGTAGGTGCCATTAGAATCGGTGCCTAGATTTTTAATTTTTCAGGGCAGGACAACGTCTGCCGGGATAGCTAGTTTCATTGTAAATACCAATATGTACTACTTATTTCAAACTGTTACTCTCTATTTTTTAAAAGTATTTTACATATCTACCAATTTTTCAGTAAACAGCCTAAATATGATCAACTTTTTTTACCGCTACACGTAAACCAATTATAACCATATTATTACATATTAATACTTTATAATATTTATATTCTCATACCTATATCTACCAGGTTTAAAAATATTATAATAATAAAAATATAGCGTGGAACGCTTTTCGGACTAAGTGCCGCACTATGCAACGGCAGCAGACGAGTAAAATACTTGTGATCGGATAGTGATCATTTCATTGTTTCAAACTTCGATGGAGTGAGATTTTATATCCAAATTGTATTGTAGAGAAAACCTTAATGCGAGAGCTCAGCTATCATACACTTGTTTTCTTTGATTATCTCATCTTTATCTCTTTGTCTTAAACACGATAGTTAAATAGCGAAAGTGATTTGTCAAGATTTGTAAAATGCCTTCGCGAGTAGTCGATACAACTATTTTAGCCCAGAAGTATTATTGCCTTAGGGTTAAAGAATTATAAAAGTAAAAAATGTAGTATCGTGAAGAACTGCTGTAGCACACAGTAATACTTGTGTTGTAATTTTCAGCGCCCACTTCTGGAACATGGTCATTATATAATATATACATACATTGTATCTTAAATCTAAATCAAAGAAGCTAGTGAGGTGTGTAAGAATAAGCCTAAATGGCGCTCTGTTGTTCGTGCCTACCCCGCAAGGGAACTGGCGTGAAGTTATGTATGTATGTATGTATCTTAAAGTTAACACAATGTGTAATGGATTAAGGAATTGCTATTTGGTAGTATGAGCATATTGTGCGTGTAGGCGTATTTGTGCGTGTGCGTGCGTGCGTCTCTCTCTCTCTCTCTCTGCCTCTGCCTCTGTGCGTGTGTCTGTGTGTGAAGAACTTGTATCGTTAACTTATACAATTCTCTATATCATTCTAAGAGACTACGGTATTAGGCCTAGTTCATTAGCTTTAATAAATCCACATATTTTTAAAACATTTTTTATTAAGACACTGGAAGGGACTAACACCTAAAAAACAGGCTCGACCTAGTTTAGGTGTTAGTTACGAAATAACTTTATTATTAAGGAAAGATCTATATTTTGTATTTGTGAGTTTTATATGTAATTTTGGCGTCAATAAATATTATTATTATTATGTCTTTGAAGACCACGGGCCATAAAAATGGACCGGACTTTTGAAGGGTTTGCGTGGGGTCATGGGGAGGCCAACACGTAGGGCCTCTCCCTTTGACAAATTTAATGTAAATGTGGCGTGACACTGATCGGCGATTATCCCTGTCGACACCATATAGTAATGCACCCAAGAACAAGCCTTATTATTATTATTCTTAAGTCTATTTAGAAAGTGTGAAGCTTTTTGTACAATCTTAGGATTAGATTAAGTATACACGGATGGAGTAAAGTAAACGGATTGTAATTAATCAAGTTTACTTTATTGTACACTACATTATCAACGATCATGACAGCCATCTTTAGATAATACAAAGTTTCAGCGTATGTTTAAAGTTTCACTGATACGGCTAGTTCAAAACAAGTCTAATAGATTGGGTCATTTTCATATGCAAGAAAAATAAACGACGGAAATATAATGAATGCATTCTATTTTCAATACCAATCAATTTAATAAACCGGATTCGATATTTCCGCAATACTCGATGAAAACAATATGGCCTGATTCCAATAAATATTCCATCGTAGAGTTTTACTGATGGTGTTAAATATAAACAAATATTGTTAGGTAATATATATCCTAAAGCATAGTAAGGAAGTAGGTATAGTATTACGTAAGTAAAATGCCACTTTCTTTAAACAATGGCGAGTAAAGGTTAATTTAACATTGAAATAACAATTGCGGGTAGAGCAATACCAAGACAATACCTATTCGCTACCTTTTGACTTGAACACTCCTAAAATGTATGTTCTTATTCATTTGACATCAATGTAGCGTTTGTCATTCAGTTTACTAAGGCAAGGGACCTGATCTATATAGCCTATTATAATGTATACATCTTCGTGTAGCTCAGTCAACTTGTAGGTATTCGATTGACGCCAATCAATGAAGTTCTTGTGACAATGCGAAAGCCCACGTTTGACTACACAGTGCACATTTCTCACAAAAACACATAATTACTACTCAAAAACTATCAATTTCCTACAACTATTGTTCTTTTTATAGTAATTTTACATATTTTTAGAAAAGCAAACTGCACAGTACAACGCTCGTTTCCATATCCACAAAAAAACCGTAACCATAGACATGTACATTATAAAGACATATATGTTATTAAGATTACTTATAGATAAATAATCTTAATAACATATATGTTTACGGTTTTTTAATTAATTACTTGAGAGTTGTTGGCGGGAATTGAAAGGAGACGTTGTGCTGTGCAGTTTTATTTTCTAAAAATGTGTAAAATTACTCTAAAATAGATGAATATGTGTAGGATATTGATAGTTTTTGAGTAGTGCTTATGTGATATGTGAGCTGTATAGTCAAATGTGGCCCTTAGTGTATTCACAAGAACTCCGTTGAATGGCGTCAGTTGTAGTAGCCTACAATTCTACTGCGCTACCTATACGAAGACTTGTACATTAGAATTGGCTGTATGGACTATGGATTAAGATTCTCTTGCATTCCTTTACGGCGACTTCTACTACTACTACTTAATTATTTGATACAATAAACATGAGTTTTGTCATATTAATTTGTCACTCGTAACAGATGTATTATAGTCAGTTTTCTGACCTAATGTGTAATATTGTTACAATTACCACGTGCTAAGAACGGTGAAGGAAAACATCGTGATGCAACCTGCACATCGAGATAACCGAAGTGTCAAACCTGCCAAGCCGCCTTAGACAAGCGTGGCGGGTATACTGTCCGTTCCCTATAATGGGAGGCCCGACCCCAGCAGTGGGACATTTATGGGCTCATATTATAAATTAGGTTGGGGAAAAAGTTGCTTCGCATTTTATATAAAAATTCAAAAGGTTTTTTTATAAAGTTTATTTACATTTGACTAAAGTATGTAGGTGCCATTTTGTTGGATAACTTTTTGCCATCTTGTAGGTAGGGACGTGATCCCATTGCTATAAAAATTTTGGGGCTTCTGATCAAAAAACTGCGACAAGTGGTTTCGGCAGTCCTCTCGTGATGTTAACCTGAAACTGCCTAAGGAATTCTGCAGAGACCGAAACAGGTGAAAATCTGAAGGTGCAAGTTCAGGACTATACGGCGGATGAATTAACACCTCCCAGCCAAACTCTCGTAATTTTTGCTGTGTGGCTAAAGATATTTGAGGTCTAGCGTTATCATGATGAAAAACCACACCCCTTCTGTTGATTAATTCCGGCCGCTTTCTCTCAACTTTTTGCTTTAATCTCATCAGTTGTTCGCAGTACAGTTCAGAATCGATGGTCCTGCCTGGCGGTAACAGCTCATAATGAATAATGCCCTTCCAATCCCACCATACACACAGCTTCACCTTGTTGCGAGTTAACCCGGGTTTCGCCACAGTCTGTGAAGCCTGACCGGCCTTTGACCACGATCTTTTTCGCAGGTTCTTGTCGTACGTCATCCACTTTTCATCACCAGTTATCAGCTTCTTCAAAAATGGTTCGGTTTCGTTACGTCGTAATAAAGAATCACAAATGAGTACACGGTTCATTAGGTTTCTTTCAGTGAGCTCATGAGGCACCCAAATATCGAGCTTTTTTGTGTACCCAGCTTTTTTCAAATGCGCCAAAACCGTTTTGTGGTCAATTTCCAGTTCTCTAGCCACATCGTAACTACTAATATGCCAATCTTGCTCCACTTTTTCAAAAATGGCATCAATTTTGTACGTAACAGGGCGACCAGAGCGACATGCATCTTTGATATCCAAATTTCCGGATTGAAAACTCTTAAACCAAATTTGCGCTACTCTCACAGATATTGCATTAGGTCCAAAAATATCACAAATTTTTTTCGCGGCTTGTGTTGCATTTTTACCTTTTTTTGTAGTAAAATTTTAAAACGTATCGAATTTCTTCATTAGTTTCACTCATTTTAACAATAAGAGAAACAAATGAAAATCACCCATTTTCCTAATTTGAATTTGGAATTGTCTTCTTTAAAATTAAAACTTTTTAATGATACCAAAACCAGCCAGATACAAATGGTATAGCCAAAGAGATCTTATTACAAGTTCATACATACTATATGCGCAAAGACTTTTTCCCAATCTATTATTTATATAAGAATAAGTCTAAATGGCGCTCTGTTGTTCGTGCCTACCCTGCAAGGGAACTGGCGTGAAGTTATGTATGTATGTATGTATGTATTATTTATATTATAACAGATGTATTCAAATTATTTCATTAAACAGAGTGGGAGCGTATATACCATTTAAAAGGTGGATGTTTATTAAAAGCTCATTAATAATATTCGATAATTCAGTGCGGTAAAGTGCACTACAAAGTGTCAAACTCAATAAAATGCACACTTATTGATATAAATAAGTTTGTGTTGCTGTTGTGTTATTAAAATTTGGAATGTATAAAGAACCTTTCTACTAAATAACACATGCCGTGTAAAAAACTTGCAGCTTTAATTTTAAATACGGTTCCAATTTCACGGTCAAAGCTGACAAATGGGCTGTATAATGTATAAACTAAAATAACCCTATATTTCGACAAGAGGCGCAGGACTTTGTTTTGCTCGTTGTTAGTTTAAAAATGTGCATCAAAATGAAAATGTTACAACACTATTATTTCTTGTAACGCATTAATTTGCTGGTCAATTTAATTGTCTCATCCAATCGCTTTTTTCAGCTAATGCCGTATAATGTGCGTATAAATTATACAGCTAACCAGAGTTTGCCCCGCGGCTACGCCGCGTGTCAAACCCTAGCCAATAGCTTTATTTCACTTGCATAAAAACTTAATTCCGTTTTTTACATATAATATAAAAACATATAATAATAACAAAACTAAGTCCATATAGCGTAGATAACTGTCCATCAAAACAGTGGTGAGTCGAAGCCAACTTAATTTGAAGTAATATAATGAATAAGAATCCCAGAAAAATTTCCGCGGGATTCCCGAAATTTAAAGTATTGCATATTGAAAAAGAACCTAAAAGGTATCGTTTAAGCAAAATCATATCGAAATCAACTAATATTTATGCAATCCAACGAATTTGTATTACGCCCGGGAAAATTCTCGCAGGATTTCCGGGACACAAAGTATCGTAGCATTTAAAAAATAATGTAAGCTATCGTTTTAGAGAAAACTGTGTTGGAAGAAGCTAATTAACTAATTTTTATGCCCCCGAACAACTTTAACCGCTCCCGGGAAAATTCTCGCGGGATTTCCGGGGTAAAAAGTCATACATTTTATTATACTAAATTTGCTAGCGATCAGTGAAAAAATCGTATTGGAATTTGATTTTTTTTTTTCAATTTGGCCGGTTTATATAATCTCCAGAAAAATTCCCTAGGATTCCCAGGATAAAAAGTAGCGCAGATTTTAAGTCTAAGAATTTGCTGTCGATCAGCAAAAACCGCATTGAAATCGGCCCCGTAGTTTTTACGTGAATCCCGAACAAACATACAAACAGACAATAAATCTAAAAAAAAAAATGCTTCGTATTCTCCGTCGTTTGTATGGTCTATTCACTTCTACAGAAACGGCATGTTTAGAATTTTATAATATTACAAATATACAACTAGGGCTTCCTTAAAATTTGGAATCGTAGCTCACGTAAGCTTGAGGGCTTACTTTCAAACGTCTTTCGTTTTCGAACTTCTTTTGCTTGATTTTTATTTAACTGTCTTTCTCCGTTACTGTACATCCGCGCAGAAACGGAGAAAGAATACAATTTCCTGCGGCCCGGGCGGCCTGTCGTAAGAGGCGACAAAACAACCCATAGCCAGGTGGTAGGGCATTTGCCCGACTGGATGGCTACCACCCGTGGTCTAAAGTATATCGACATAATAACCTCGAGTTGTGTTTCGGCATACGTGACCAGGTTCCAGTGTCCCTTAAGAGAGCAGCAGCGCATTTGTAGCATCTTTGGTGTTGTAAATGTCCATAGGCGATGGTAACCGCTTTCCATCAAGTGGGCCGTCTGCCTGTCTGTTGAACTCCTGCAATAAAAAAAGTGTATTTTCCATTGTACAATCAGACCAATTGAAACATGACCCACCATAAGATCATTTTCCTACAGTTGTGAAATACAATAATTAGATTGAAATTCGCCTGAACATACATTTCCTTGGTAACGAACTTGTTATCATTTTATTAGACATTGACAGTTACTGACTACGTTGTATTAAACAGATCGGAGAGACTCGTCTATACTCGTGTGTAACATCTGACAAATGCTATTACGTGCTACTACTATCTTTGTCAATAAGTATATTGGATTACTGCCCGGTTCCTATGTCTTACCGACCGTTTATTTGCCTTACTAACGATTAAAATTTGACGTAATCTATATGACGTATCTATACAAGTAATGTCAAAATCCAACCTACGGTAAGGCAGGGGAGTGAATAGTAAGATATCGGAACCGGCTATAAATCGACAAGCCAAAAGTGACAGAGGCCAAACCTTTGTATAAGCAACTTTTAATGTTAGGGTCATCGTTATATGTTAGGTAGAAGAAATACACAAGAAAATAAAACATTAACAACATTAATGTGGAAGAATTAAAAAATAATAATTTTTTTGATAATTTTATTAATTGGTTTTATTTCAAAGTTAGAAATGGCACCCACTATAGCCTACTTAAACCTAAAACCGGGTATAAACCCCATTGTTTTCAATGCCGTCTAATAGTCGATTACGCATCAACCCGATTGGACGATTGCAGATGTCGGTTCAATTGCTTCCTTTGTCCTCTTGTTTCTGTTATCCCACATTTGAACCATCAAACCCCATAAATTTTCTATTGGGTTTAGGTCTGGTGAACTAGACGGCCATGGAATGAGAGTAATTTCATCTTCATGCTGGGTAAACCATTCCGAGACGATTCTGACGGTATGTCCTCGACAATGATCGTGAACGTAGGAGAATACAGGGACTTCTTCAAGTGGGTACACTATTCGCACTATCGGTAACATTGATTCTTCCTGCAAATCGACATCGACATACTTTAATGCGTTTCGATGAGGAGAAATTTGGACAAGTTCACCTATACCTTTTTTTTTTATTGCCTTAAGCAGGCAAACAGGCAGACGGCCCACCTGATGGAAAGTGGTTACCGTCGCCTATGGACGTTTGCAACACCAGGGGTGTCGCCAACGCGTTGCCAACCTCTAAGATTTTTTTTTTACCTCCAGTACCCATCCAGGCCCACATGTTGGCTGAAATTCGACCAGGCAATAATTGATAAGGCATTACGTGATCCTCTGTGTATCGCGTATTGTTATAACGCCACAAAGTTAAGCGACCATGTTGAGAAGATCTAAATGATTTTTCATCTGAAAATATGGTATTTGTCCAGTCAAAGTCTAAGTAATTACGTGCAAAATTTAATCTTGCAGTTTTGTGTGCATTCGTTAAGTGTACTTTCTTAGAATAATGTCGTTAGGTGATGCACTCCAATACGGTGTAAATGATTTATGGTTTGTAAACAGACGTGGTAACGTGCCGCGAAATATTGGGTACGAGAAAAAGGATGTTCTTCATAATGGTGCTGCATATCTGTGCTTTGTTGGTTTGTTATTCGACGAACGCCATGATTATGTTTTCGTCTATCTTCAAGAATGCCTTCTTCAGCGTGCCGTCTGATCCATGTTCTCACTGTGTTCCGACTTATATTTAACACTCGTGATATTTCTCGAATGCCATAGCCTTCCTCGCTGAGCACTACAATTCGAGCTCTTGGTACTGCGAGACTAGCCATTATACAATTTAAATAAGTATTTAATTCTACATTTTGAGTTCTAATTTTTTTTCTTATTGACTATGCTTGACTTTTGATACACTTTCAGAATGATATTTTATTTTTAAAATTACAATACTTTTTCTATAACGAAAAGAGTTATAACACAGATTTCAGTTCGAGATTCAAAGTATTTCATATCATTACTGTTTTATCTAAAACATATCTAGTTTAATGATAACAAAGTTTAAAATTGCGTAGTCCTCTGAGCCTAGTGACGCATTTTTATTAATATATAAAACGTCTTAAGTGCAACACACACGATAAACACACTTACTACTTTGATGGTTTTAAAGGATTTATTAGCAAAGTGGGTCATAGTTCAATTGGTCTGATTGTACAGACGAGTATGTTCCGTTTATTTTTGTGTTTTGTAGACTTTATTATTGTAGTTTTAAAGAAATTTCATTGACTCTTTCAAGCTGAACGGATGAAAAAGAACGACGTAACGCGTTGGAGAGTCAGGTGTCTGTTCCGTTTTTTGAAACAATGTGTATGTTTCTTACCGATGTCCAAAGTACAGTCAAACCAAATATAAGAATGTAAATTTGAGTAAATCGAACGTTAATCTATACGAGCGAGGCAGTAAATAAAATTTTGGCATATCTCCCTAAGATCACGTGGATCGGCGATGATAAAATAGGAATGCGGACACATGTTACAATAAAGTCAAACATGTTTTACATAATATAATAATAATAATAAGATTTTATTGACACCAAAATTAAATTTACATATTGTCTTAAAATTAAGACTGTTTGGGTACTAACACCTAAACTAGGCCAAGCCTGTCTCTTAGGTGTTAGTCCCTTCCAGCGACTTAAGAACTATGTATGACGTGAATGTGTCACAATTTTAGTAAGTAAGTAAGTTAAGTATTCGAAAACAAAGAGTTACAAAGATAAAATTTAAAAGGTAGATTCAAATTATTTTAAAACGAGTGAGAAGTACATATGTCTATTATTGTCAATAGAACGAAAATACTGCATACTTGGGACTTAGGAACATTTACGATTTTAATGACTTTATTGGTAGCAAAAAGAGTAGTTTTAGGTTTTAGTTTAGTTTTTAGGCTTTGTATTTATTATAATGTTCATATGTCATATTAAATTTATATTAATTTGCTTTTATATCTATAAATTTAAATTTCTTATTTTATATTTTGCAAGTTAGAAGTTGTATATGTATATAAATTGTATTCAATTTTATATTATAATTACATTAAATTTGTTTAATGAAAATGTTGATTTATGTGTGTAAGTACTTGCAAATGAGTACTTTGGTATTCAAATATAGTAAACACTTCTGTAGTTGACAAAACTACGTTTTAACGGTTTTGATATAAAATAATAGGTTGTAAAATAACATCTTAACATGTTATTTTTAAAATGTGATGTTAGAAATAGTTTTGATTACGTACTGTTTAAACAATAGTGAATACGCTATTTATAATAATAATAATAATAATCGGCAGACAAACACACATATTATATATCCCCAAATTAAGCAAGTTACGCTTGTGTTATGGGTAATATACAACGTACTACTCTGGGCCGATCCTAGACACCCAGACCATCGTAAATAACGGAGAAAATACGTTTCCGAAATTTGCTATACCAGGAATCGAACCCGGAGCCTCTGCGTTGCAGTGAGATAAGCCGGCAAATGCTTAGCCCGCTCAACCACAGAGGCCGTGATCATATTTGATACCTTTTATTTGTAAAGTTAATGATTTCATAAATCTGTACGCTTGTACAAGATCTATGAGCTTGTGATATCTTGTAACAAGATAATAAAGAGTACCTCAATTGATTTGACTGGCCTCTGCCCTCTTCTTCAAACAATAATGTCATTAAAAAGAAAACAAGTCTCTTAATTTATAGACCAGAATCAAAAACGTACGTGATGTTGAATAAATTTTCATGAATATTTAAGAATGACTAGAGTTTTCCCCGCGGCTCGGCCGCGGGTCAAACACCGGTGCGTGCCTCTAGTTTCAATAGCAAGCATTATAACAGGTTGCATTCAGTGATATAGCAATAAAAGTATTGCTACATCAATGGTTGCATTGTATTAAATTATTATGTCATTGCTATTTTTCCCCGGAAGATTTACTTTATTTCACATCGCAAAATATACCATCTCCTGGATGAACAGCATCTATGTCCATTTTCGGTATTAAAACTAGATAATATGCACAAGAGTTATGAATGTGAAAGAAGCAAGTGAGGTATGTAAGAATGGGCCTAAATGGCGCTCTGTTGTTCGTGCCTACCCCGCAAGGGAACTGGCGTGAAGTTATGTATGTATGTAATATGCACAAAATGACAGTAAAGCCGATCCATAGTCCAGTAGTTTTCCGTGAAAGCTTATCAGATAGACAGGCCGAGTTACTATCGCATTTTTTGATGATGATATAACTTTTATATCTATAAACTTGAGAAATGATTGGACTCCCATAAAAACTACCATCTCCTATTTCAACCCGTTCTAGTTTTATTTATACGATAAAATTTGTGTCTGTGTTGTCTTTTCCATCATCTGTAAACTAGAAAATTATGAAAATGGCCAAAAGGATCATAACTACCAAAATGAAAAATCACGAAAAAACCTATTCTACTTTTTGGGATAATTTTATATAAATCTATCCCATTATCCTGGATGAAAAGTATCCCATGTCCACCATCATTATTAAAATTAGATATATACCTACCGTATTTCAGCCAAATCGGTCCAATAGTCTTTACATAAAAGCATAACAAACAGAGAGACAAATATATTTTTATTCCGGAAACTATCTCATTTTTCGGAATAAAAAGTATCCTATGTCGGCATCGAAAACATACATATACTTAGTTTCAGCCAAATCGGTCCAGTAGTTTTTCCGTGAAAGAGCAACAGACAAACATCGCATTTATAATTAATTTAAATTAAAACATTAGGGATTTATTTTTAATAGGCTACCTCACCTTCGACACACAGATTATCGAAAATGCAAATGATTCGTGTAAGATTGGATTTAAACGGATCGCTTCGTTTTGTTTACGGCAAATTAGTTTGCAGCTTGCTGTTGTTTGATCATTCCGCATGTTTGAATACGAGTTCAGACTGAGCAGTGCACCCTACACCGTGACGTACGGTGAAAAATGGACACTGATAACGGATATTTTTTCACAAATTCCCCGTCGTGGCTAAATTAAATAAACACTTTTTGGAAATAAACTATTACATTTTCTTAAAGCTGAAATTGTTACCTATCTTTTGGTCTATAGACTTAATAATAAAAAAAATGTGTTTGTGTGCAGTTCACATGCAATAGAAGTAAAACAAATCGTGACAAGCAGTGGCAGGGATTTTAAATTTCAGTACGTCACATTTCATATATTATATCGTTATAATATATTTAAGCTTTAAAACACGAAATTTGAAGTATTAACATAAAACTTCAACACATTTCCAACTCTATCTGTATGAGCATAGTGTTTAAATTATTGAATATAATGTATGCTATCTCATTCTCTCGCAGGCTTACTTCTATAGATTTATATGTTTGTCTGTTTTTAGTGTCACTTTTTTGTTTCATCAAGTTTCAAATCACAATGATTCTAAAGAAGTTTCACTTCAAAAATTGGAGAAAATCATTAAGCCGAAAACCGGAAAATTAATTAAAAATAAATGTAATAAATAATTATAATTTCTATTTGATAATATAAAAAGATCTGCAATATTTTTTTTGTGGTTGTAAAATTATCGACCATTTGTTGTTGAAAAATTATCCACCATTTGATGAAAAACATTAATACGAAATCGCATTTTTCTTCAGATTTTAAATTTCCTACTTTCTTATTTTTGCTATGACGGGGGCGATTAAGAATGTCAAGAAACTATGCAGCGAGCTATGTAGGGTGTTTCTCTAATGTATGAACTAAGACACCGCCAACGTCTATTGCTGTATAGATTACTGTCGCTGGTCATTTTGTAACTTGATGAGAATTTACCCTCAATATTAACGCAAGATACGTAATACAAATTAACGTTTGCTTCGAAGGCACTTTTTTCGCTTTCCTACTTTTTTGAAGGTCTTACATATAAGATTAAAATTAAGTCTATTTCCTATTCTATTTACACTGCTTCGCAACTTGTTATCGCTGTTTAAAGAGAAGAGTGGTAAGAAACTCCACAGGAACAGTTCTAGCATAGATTCTTTTATTTCATATTTGTTTACCGCAGGTTCTTTTTTTATAAGTACAGAGGTTTATTAAGATAATATTCTTCACACCTTTTTATTTTTCTTTGATTGTAATGCTCTTTGGGCTCATGTTGTTTTCATTTTATTGTTTTTCAAATTTTTGTACTCAATTCATTGTAATGCTCTTTGGGCTCATGTTGTTTTCATTATATTGTTTTTCAAATTTTTGTACTCAATTCATTGTGCTTTTCTTTTTGTGGGAAGAGAATATAAATTATTATTATTCTTTTCTATGATTATTCGAATACTTCTCGAAAAATTAATGAAGTCATAGCAAACAGAGTATAATAAGAGAAAAAAAATTACCATCGTAACGATGACGAGATTTACCAAAAATTCACAGTGCAATATTATGTTTATAAATTCCTACCATCGCGTTTCATAATTTTCGCTATGAAACTAAACAATCTGAGCGTTATTTCACATCTTGTAGGGTCAGAAGATTTTCATACAAATAATAAGCCCTGCGAGAATGAAGTAGTGGCACAACTAATCTTTCAGAACATTATGTAGAAAGTCATATTCTGTGTTGACAAAAGTCATAACACTAGGCTAGTCATTCTCATAATCCTAGTTTATCGTATATCGTAATAACAGTACACGTTAGAACATGAAGTGATCATAGAACTCGCGTCTGGATGCTCTCCAGGTTTCGAATTGGGTCAAAGTAGGTATATATTTGCATTTTAAACAGCCTATTAAACCAATGCGCATATAAATGAGCAAAAGGCGTATGCTAAGATCGCAGCAAGTAGAGATCTGTGTATTCTATACTTTTATGGGAAACAATATAATCTTACATGAATCTCAATGTTCGTAAGGAACAAACCTTCATGTTGTTAGAAAAACAATTCTCTTTCTCCTCTTACAATCAGAGTGTGGCAGTGTATCTGTAGGTAGGTCACGTTTGTCGCAGGACCGACGGACGATCGTTGGAGCAAACGTGTCCTAAATTGGAGATTGCATCTCGGTAAACCAAGCGTAGGACAAGGCGTCCTACGCCGGCCAGTGGACCTACACAAGGTCACCGGGAAAGGCTAAATGAGAAGAGCAAAAGATCGAGATATGTCGTGTACACTTGAAGAGGCCTACATCCAGCAATGTACATTGATTGGCTGAAGAAGAAGAATGTCGCCAGCCAGTATATTTTAGTTAGTTACTGCCTAGTGCGTGAGTTCCAATCAGCTTATTATATAACCGGAGTAGCCGCCGCAACAAGGAGCCGAGTGCGCGGCCTACCTATAAGAAAGCAATTGTTTCTGTGATATATGTAGTTACCCCCTTACAACAATTGAGGTTTCACGTATGTATAGATAGATATATAATGTATTATTTATTATACGGAAAGTTGACTAATAATGATATTAATTAAATATATTATTCTGTGATTCATTTTTGCAAATATTATAGTAAAGGTGATTTGATATCATAACTTTTACTTAAATATGTATATGCCTTTGCTACTACTATAATAAAAACTGTACATTATACTTGGCACCGACTTCAAAGAAATATAGATAAATTATAATAAATACATAATGAACAGTAAACATTTCATAATTAAACGGAACAAGAAGTAAGCATTAAATTGTTGCAGAAAAGATTTATTTGTAGTGTTTTAGTTGAAGACTTCAAAAAGGAGGTTCTCAATTTGTCTTTATGTTTTTTTTGTATGTGTGCTACTCGATTTCTCCGACAAGTATAGACCGATTTTCAAAATTTTTCTTTTAATCGAAAGGGTATATATACTCCCAAATTGGTCCCATTGTCACCATGTCAGGATCTGATGAATGGATTCTAGGGAAATGGAGAGAAACTCTCAAAAATTGTTAACCGGCTTCTTTGTTACATGATATCTTCGTCAATTGTGGAGTGATATTATTTTTTTTTTCTTTATTCGTAAACTCCCGAGATGGTCTCATGATCATCAAGTCAGGATCTGATAAGTGGATTCCAGGGACATCGAGAATAACACTTACTTAAGAACGCCGAGCGCCTACATTCTTCGAACAAAAGAGCTTGTATACGCTTGCCAGTATTACATTTTCTACAGGCATTTACTTTTTTGTATGCATGCAACGCGATTTCTCCTTCAATTGTGAACCGATTTTCATTTTTTTTTATTCGAAAGAGTATACTACATCTAAATAGTAAAAACATATTTTTTTTAACCAAACCGAAATCAAACTAACTAAAAAACAAACATTTAACCGACTTCTTGAAGTCGGTGCGCAGTAAAACATAAGTTACTATATTTTGCTTTGTTGTTTTTTATGTTTTACTTGGCACCGACTTCAAGATGTTGTAGAAAGAAATTAAATATTTGTTTTTTGCTTTTTAGTTCCAAGTTGATTTTGGTTTTGTTAAAAAAAATGTTTAAAGATAAACAGAAATAAAGATTGCAAATACAATAAACTAACGACGTCCCACATCTATATATATATATAAATCAATTGCTGTTCGTTAGTCTCGCTAAAACCCGAGAACGGCTGGACTGATTTGGCTAATTTTGGTTTTGAATTATTTGTGGAAGTCCAGGGAAGCTTTAAAAGGTGAGTAAATATGAAAAAAATACTTGGAATATAGTAAAAACAACAATTTCGCTTTCCCTTAGAAACTATTCCTAACTGTCAAACATTTGATGTTCGTCCCGTCGTTCAGAAATCAAATTAAAATTAGAGTGAAGTTTTTTTAATTTTTTTGGTTATGAATGTCCAACGTTTGATGTTCGTTCCGGTTAAGTTTTGATCACATTTTTTACTATAGCTGAAACATTCTGAAATTATCATTCAGCTTTTTTATTTATTGATTCTGAGGCGGTACGAAGTTTGCCGCGTCAGCTAGTGTACGTTAAAAACAATACTTTGAACACAGTTTCAGTTATATGGCGAGCACGGCTATTTTTTTTTTTTAATTATACTACTCTATTAAGTAGCGGCATATAAACTACACGTCTTTATTAATCTCGATCTTCATAATTATATTTTGGAATATTAGTAGTAATAGTAATAGTTTTAATATTTTTATAATTTTTAGCATGAATTCCCAGACATATTTCAGACACGAAACACAGTACAAGCTTGTTCAGGGCAAAAATAATATTGAAAACTTCGTTTATTATATCCATTTTACTAACACAAAAACACTTCAATCAAATTCCACAGATTTATTATATCAAAAATTTACATTGTATGGCCACTTGTCCCATGGCAAACGTTGATTTATGTTAAGGTCAATGCCCTGTGGAGATTCGTTGCTTTTTATTTAATTTTTAAATGTATTACAGAACGTAATGGACTATTCTTGAATCTAAATAGATATAAGAATTCGTCACAAACTGTTGAAGAGAGAAAAGAATTATATTTTCGAACCATGAATCATGCACTCCATGAAAGGCTTCTAAACCATATAATTCCATTTCTTGTAATAGTTTTATCAAATAAGTTTATTGATTATATTCACAAATAAATTTTAACAAAATTCTTGTCATTTCAGGATGGTTTAACTAGTAATATATAGGTATATAAGATCGGATTTTTTTCCAACAGAACATTCCATTTTAATGAATAACATAAAATATGGGGTCGATAAGATCGTACAAATTCGAAGAGGAAAGCTGAACTTTAGATTTTCTAATTAAAAGTTACGTGATGTTAAAAATGTAATACCCTATTATCCTATTGTTACAACTTCATTGAATCATCGAAAAATGATTAATTATATAACACATTCTTGCATTCATTTAAAAAAAGAGTCTGAGATACATACATATGAAGAAAATAAGTTTTAGCTAGACGTGTTGCTGAGAAGTTTCTTACCGCTTCTTGTCCTTAATCGGCAATAACTCGCCACGAAGCGGTGTATGCTATGCCTATGCTATATATAGAATAGGAAGTAGATGTAAATTTTAACTTTATGTATGATATAATAAAACTACGTTGTAACGGTTTTAAGCGCGGTAATTTTATTTGATTTTGGTTTTTCCGACGTTAACAATAACGTTTAACAATATTCCTTGACACTTGACATCCTTGTCTTCCGTGATCACGGCCACTGAAAAGTGGCCGAAACGTCGGAAAAACCAAAATCAAATAAAATTACCGCGCTTAAAACCGTTAAAACGTAGTTTTATTATGTATACAAGTCGCGAAAACTTAAGAAAATTTTTTATGTATGATGTTCAAAAAATGTTCTACAGTAGAACTTACTTTGAATAAAAACTTTTGATATTCAATTTATCAAGTGATAAATATATGACTAAAACATGCTAATTAAATGAAACATTCCAGGTAAGTACTTGCTCTTTTTTTCTCAAAATATCGCGTAGTTAAATGAATAGTTTAAGGTTCAATACTTACGACACATTTCACGTATTATCGTGTCGTATATCGATTCGTAAGAAATATAAAACTGGAAAAAGTTGTGGAATGTAAAAGAGCCTCTAGTATCCCTAACAATTGAACAAAAGACGAAAAAGAGTCTTAAAGTTCACAGTTTCAAAGCTTTCTATTTGCCAAGAAATAACAATGCAGTTTACACCGCTGACAGAGTTAATCAAATTAAATAAAAATTAACAAATACTGAAAATAAACTCGACAATTATGTGATATCTTGTGATCAGTAAAAGGTTCCGTAGAGGCAACAATATAACGCCTACCGGTTTTGTCATTTGGCGACGAAACCCTAAATCGTTTTAATAAAAGTATCTCAACACTCAAAGACTATTTAAATCTAATTGTCATCGAAAGAATAGATATTTTTATGTATTCTTCATTCTAATTTTTATTTATTCTTTTCTTATTTTTTCAGGTTTTTCTTCCAATTGATAGGTTTAAAGTAATTTAAGGGTGAGAAAATGTTTACAGTTGTAGGAGATAATAACTCGCAACCTTATAACTTTATTAAAAAAGTAATTAGACAACATCAGTGTGGGTTTATTTACATTTTTTTAAATATCCTCAGTTACATGTATGGTGGCTACCCATGTACTTTATTCTTTTCCCGATTTTACTATAACACTGTTTAAATTATACATACATACATAACTTCACGCCAGTTCCCTTGCGTGGTAGGCACGAACAACAGCGCGCTTTTCAGGCTTATTCTTCTTATGTTTAAATTATAGTTATTTATAAATACATTTAGGTAACAAATTCATTCTTAATTTCATCCATGTAAATGGAGACGTTTCCGAAAAATATGACTGCAATATAAAAAGAGTATATATATACCTATGTATATGTAATGTATGTACACAAAAATAGGTAAAATACACACACACATATATATGTATAGGTACCGATTTCACCAAAATAGCTACGGAACCCTAGAAAACCAGGTCAAAACAGTTTCATAATAAATTGTGTTCTTCTTAATGAAACATTGAAGGAAGTAGGTGAGATGTAACATTAAGTATCGCCAGTTTACTTTTCTAATGATAGTCATCCGGTAACAGCTGTAGCACGTCAGCCCCTCATTAATGAAACGCTATATTTCCACGCTCATTAAACTTTTTATCCGGTCCAACTAACAGGGAATCTGTGTGAGTTTTTCTTCGCAGATGAATGGACGTGACTCGAGCTTTCGATTGATATTTAATACCCATAAGATACACTATAAATTATTTTTTTACGAACATAAAAACTCAAGGAACTAAATGACTAGCAACGTTGTCAACAGTGTTACGTAACAGTTATAAATTTTACTTTAAGAGATTTCATCAGCACTTCTTTTCTAACAGTACAAAGTTTCAAATAAATTCGTTTAATCTCTTATAAACATCCTCAGGTCTTTCTATTGCTTGTTGAATGAATAGTACATCCACCGCATTTCATAGATTGACAAAGCTAATGTACACCGACCGAAAGTGGTCGCTTTCCCAAATTTGTATTATGACAGGTACGAAAACAAATTGGAGATTTATGCTAAGTATTACACGTAACTTAGTATGTCTGTGTTTGTGTTAATTTCTCTACGCGAATCTTCAAAAATGGCCGCTTTAAGCTCCAGGGTCCTTAATTTTTTATAACCATTAAAGTGACGATTGTCCTACTCCTAAGTAGCTCCTAAAGCTCCTTTCTCACTTTTGACGTTGCTTTATTAAGATAACTAATATTTTTAGACCAAATCAACCAAAAAATTAAAGAAAACTTAGTAAAAATCTTTGATTATATCAAAGGTAAAATATTTTTTTTTAACGGATTTCATTTCATAATATGTTTTAAATATTAAAACATCAACGCTTTTTGAAAAATTGTTATATTTTGTGGCACCAAGTATCATCTAGGATTTAGGTACACCTAAATCCTCGTTGTTCTTCCTTAGACGATAATTTTGGTACTTCACAGAACACGTTTTTGCCCTTAATCGTAAAAAACACCTAATGTTACATATTAAAATAAAAAAGTTTTTAATAATAATAATAATAAGATTTTTATTGTCACCAAAGTTAAATGTACATGTTGTCTTAAAATTAAGACTGTTTGGGTACTAACACCTGGAGCAAAAAGTTTGGTCTTGCAGTAAATCCTCAGAAAACTCAATTGATAATCGTCGGTAGCCCTAGGATGAATGCTAAAGTTAACTGGTTCTCCTTACCACAGGTTTTTTTTGACGGCCCACATATACCGCTTAGCGACACTGTCAAAAATCTCGGCATAATCATCGATAGGGAGCTGTCTTGGCGGCCTCACATCACCGATTTAAGTCGCAGAGTCTTCTTATCTTCTAGATCCCTCAGAAGATTAAGAAACTTCTTGCCCACTGCTACCAAGATTACGCTTGCTGAGTCTCTCTTACTTCCCATACTTGATTACGCTGACGCCTGCTATCTAGATTTAACCTTAGAACAGCTGAATAAGCTTGAGCGGCTTCAGAATTTTTGTATCAGGTTCATATTTGGATTGCGAAAATATGACCATGTTTCCGAATATCGTAAAAGACTCAAGTGGCTTCCTATTCATTTTCGCCGGAATACTCACATTCTCACTCTCCTGTATAATATATTATTTACTCCTAATAGTCCCCAGTACCTTAAGGAACGTTTTAAATTCCTTCGCCTATCCACTGCCCACAATTTGCGCTCTGATACGTATCGAAAACTTATGACACCTGCACACACTTCATCCTATTATGATAATTCTTTTACAGTGCAGGCTGTCAAACTTTGGAATATGCTACCTCTTACTGTCAGAGAGGCTAAATCCTTACCAACATTTAGAAATTTACTCAGAAAACACTATTTGTCCATAAATAGCCATGTCTGATTAACACAATATAATCATGCTAATACATTTATTATAATAATATATGTATTTTGTAATATATTATTATATACGTATATATTTGTATATTATATTTATGACTGGAATGGAGTGTGAATCTAGCGTTAGGTAAACTTCTAGGTGCCAAGAACCTCAGCCAGAAGGCCCAGCTCGCCATATACAACGCGGTGCTGGTACCTACGCTCACATATGGGAGCGAGAGTTGGGTATGGAAAATAGAGCATGAAAGTTGATGCGAGTATATAATACCGAAGTAAGAAAGAGAGTTTCTGAAAGAGAGTGTTGTGAAGGTAAGGAAAGGAATGCTCCGGTGGTTCGGGCATGTGGAAAGATTTATGATGAAAGAATGACTAAACAGATATACAATGCAAAAGTGGATGGATACAGAAGTCGTGGAAGGCCACGACACACCTTCCATGATCAAATTGATCGTGTACTAGCAGAAGGTGATGTCAGGCGCCTTAAGAACAAACGAGCGTGCATGACAAGAGCTATGAATGTCAAAGAAGCAAGTGAGGTGTGTAAGAATAAGCCTAAATGGCACTCTGTTGTCCGTGCCTACCCCACAAGGGAACTGGCGTGAAGTTATATATGTATGTATGTATGTATGTATGTATGTATGTATATATATGACTATGTATATATGTATGTATTTGTATATTTATTTGTTAAATTAGTTTAAGTATTTATGTGTCCCTTGCCTTTTTCCTGCACCACCTACATCGCCTGATTCAAATTTGTTTTTGATTTAGGTTGCCTGGAAGAGATCGCTTTGAGCGATAAGGCCGCCTATTGTATCGCCTAGAAAATATTGTAAAGTATGGTCTGTTTTTGTAATTGTATGTTTTGGTGTGCAATAAAGAGTTATCTCTCTCTCTCTCTCTGACACCTAAACTAGGCCAAGCCTGTCTCTTAGGCGTTAGTCCCAACAGCGACTTAAGAACTATGACGTGAGCATGTAATAATTTATTAAGTAAGTAAGTTTAGGTATTTAAGTAAGTAAGATTCGAAAACATAAGTTACAAATATAATAATTTAAAAGGTACATTAAAATTATTTTAAAGCGAGTGCGAAGTACATATGTCTATAATTGTCAATAGAAGGAAAATACTGCATACTTGGGACTTAGGAACATTTACGATTTTAATGACTTTATTTGTAGCAAAAAGAATAGTTTTAGGTATTAGTTTACTTTTTAGGCTTTATATTTATTGTAATGATGATATATCATATTAAAATTATATTAATTTGCATTTACTTTCTTATCAATAAACATTTAGTTATTTAAAATTAATTTTAAGTTTCTTAAATTTCATTTTTTATTTTATTTTTATGAATTAAAAGTTGTATATGTATATATATATTGTTATATTGTATTTAATTTTATATTATAATTACATTTTATTTGTTTAATGTGAATGTTGCTTTATGTGTGTAAGTATTTGCAAATGAGTATTTTGATATTTAAATATAGTAAACATTACTGTAGTTAACAAGACTACGTTTTAATGGTTTTAAACGCGGTATTTTATGATTTTTATTAACACAACTAGCTGACATGACAAACTTCGTACCGCCTCAGAATCGATAAATAAAAAACGTTGATTTCTGAACGACGGGACGAACATCAAACGTTTGACATTCAAAAACAAAAAAATTAAAAAAAAATCACTTTTAAATTAATTTAATTTCTGAACGCCTTTTTGATTTAATTGATTTCTAAACGACGGGACGAACATCAAATGTTTGACAGGCAGGAATAGTTTCTAAGGGAAAGCGAAATTGTTGTTTTTAATATATTCCAAGCATTTTTTTCATATTTACTCACCTTTTAAATCTTTCCTGGACTTCCACAAATAATTCAAAACTAAAATTAGCCAAATCAGTCCAGCCGTTCTCGAGTTATAGCGAGACTAACGAACAGCAATTGATTTTTATATAAACCTATATAGTTTATTTTAGAACTGTAAATAGATTTTCTGTTTCTTCATAGTTTTGAGTTTTTAACCACTTAGTAACTTTACTTTTACAGTTATAGCTGTTTAGAGAGTAAAGGTCGAGTATTTTGTTTAATTTATTATACAACATAGGCGTAAGATAACATTAGAATTTATTTATGAAGAATGTTCTATAAGAATATAGATATATAAATTAACCATATAAACTTTATTTAATTAAAAGTTTATCTAGTTTTAATCTCGTAAGACAGACAAAACAAGATTTTTTCATAAATAGGGCAAGGAAAATTGCGTATCTGCGTATGACAGTTACTGAGTTACCACGACTACGTAATGTAAAAAAAGGTCATTAGTTTATCTCGTAATTTATTCACACATATTTGCCTTAATTATGAATCAGTTCTCATGAAAATTGTGAAAGGTGCTTAGATGCAAATGAAGGCTTTTTGTTTCAGTAAATTTATGAGATCACGCTGGACAAAGCGGTTTTATGTTTTAAAATGTTTACGAAGGTAATAACGAACTACATATGTAGCCTATATACGTCCAAATAATTAAGGACGACGCAAGTTACCTGAGATAGTTTTGAACAAACTGATATACTCATCAATCAAACCTAATTAATTCAGCTTAAAATACATGCTGCGCGATTAATAAAGATTTAGTCATCAATATCTGTGGGGTAAATTACGTATGAAGTAGAGATCTCTACGCAGTAAGTAAGAACTATTCAGTCAGAAAGAACGTGTTATTAAAAGTAACTTATACCTTTATACTAAACTGAAATGCGGACATGAATTTTGATATATAAAAATCGTGGACAGAACAAACGAATTAATATTAAATTTGTTTGGTAAAACTTGATATATCTATACTAATATTATAAAATTGAAAAGTTTATTTGTTTGTTTAAACGCGCTAGTCTCAGGAACCGCAGGTCCGATTTCAAAAATTCTTTCAGTGTTGAATAGTAAATTTATCGAGGCAGGCTATAGGCTATATATCATCACGCTAAGACCAATAGGAGCGGAGCACCAATGAAGAATGTTTCAAAATCGGAGGGTTTTGAAAGCAAATTCCACGCAGACGACGTCGCGGGCACAGCTAGTAATAAATAAAGAGGTCGAACTTGTTTCCTGTCTTCCAGCATATAAAAATTATATAGTAGGTTAAAATCAAAGCTCCAATGATTAATATTCAATATAGTTGCTGTAACTAAAATCGGTATATATTTTGCTTATACAGCATACAGTAATGTTTTTATTTAGATAATAGAATAAACAAATATTCCGACAATTAAAACCTCATTTATGTAAATGTACGGATTATATTAAGATCGTAAATAGTCAATCAAATCTAATTATATTACGTATTTTCACGCGACTTTACAAGTGTAAATTGCACCACTGTATCTCGTGGAACCTAATCTTTATATCCGACGAAAAATATTATAAAAAAATACGTTCAACACCGTTAATCATTTCATTCCCAAGGGCATGATAAAGCGACTAGCATACAAATAAACTCATTTCACATATAAACAAAATTATATTAATATAAATTCAAATAAATAAATAAATCAATTTTCACTATGTATGTATTCATACAAGCTGGCTATCAGTGCGTTTTATCAGTCAGTATCGGTCCGACGTTAGCGAAGCAGACACGCGCGGTTGTCTGTCGGTCACCCCCGCTTTTCGCAGAGAAAAAGCGCGAACGTGGTTACGAACTTTTCATAAGTAAGTTCAAAGTTTGGAGTATTAGTATTATCTACAAGTAATATTAATATTTTTTAAATGCTAGTATAACGTTTATTTAACAGAAAATCGATATAACAAACGGAACAAATGTTTTTGCTAATATATAAGGTTTTTCTAATAATAGGCGGTGATAAATTTATCGTGAGTATATTACAAAACCATCTTCAATAAGCCCCGTGAACATAAACACAATAGTAAAAGTATTTCGAAAGCTACAAAAAACATTTTAATTTGGTATTTAAAACTGCATCTGTGTATTGTTTAACTTTACATTTCTCTATTGACAATATACTATATTACGTACTGTAATTTACAACTATCAATTACTAACTAAATTATTATGTAAAAGTAACTTTTAGATGTTACTTTAATAATAATAATATCAGCCCACACACATCCCACACACTGGGTTGCCTGGAAGAGATCGCTATAAGCGATAAGGCCGCCCATTGTTCTAATGCAAATGTATCCATATCAATTGTCTAGATTTAAGTTTATGGTGAACAATAAAGAGTTTTCATTGATTCATTCATTCATCCCATTGCTGGGTATGGATCTCCCTGTACCTATGTTACCTATATTATGTGTGTGTGTGTGTACCTGTATTAAACCTGCTTTGTATATCAAATAGGTCTTCTATATTTAACTAATTACACATGGGATTTAAAATAATAAACATACACAGGAGTGTCAGTTTTTTTTTTAATTAATTTGTTATGGTTTCTTATATAGATAGTGTTTCATTTGAATATCATCAACGAGAAAATATTTATTTATTTCAATTACATTGTCATATCAGTCTTACAACTAAAGCGACAATATAAGCGTTTCATCCTTAGCCTACTGTGTTAGTACTACACTTTAATGCACTTAATAAAACTACGTTTAACGCTTTTTGAAGCGCGGTAATTTTATTATATTTTGGTTTTTCCGACGTTTCGGCCACTTTTCAGTGGCCGTGATCACGGAAGACAAAGATGTCAAGTGTCAAAGAGTATTGTTAAAGTTTTATTTAGCCTACCGCCAACTTGGTAATTTTAATTATTTAGTTTTAATTTTGTTTATGGTTATTATTTACTCTATGGGAGCCTAATCTAATTTACTACCGCTTCGCAACATGTTATAGCTTGAAGAGAAGAAGCGGCGCAAGAAATTCTTCAGCAAACATGCCTAGCTCTAATAATTTTATATTAATTTAAAGTCTACGAAGTCTGCGATCAGTGAACACACGCTGGATAAACCCAACCACTACATCAAAATCGATAACCCACAAATCCTCGCGAAAGAGAATCGTTTCATACCTAGAATGATGCGTATAGTTGTCAGGTATATAGAAGTTTATACTCCTCAAAATGCTGAGATTAAATATCAGACCCCGTAACAACTTTAATATATACATAACTAACTGTAAGTTCCTCCTCTTCCGGTCTATAGTATCCTACCATTCCTAGAATAAAGAGAGTAGAATATATTAGCGGATAGAAAGGATATATTCCAAACTGTTTATAATATAACATAAATTTATTTTGAATTTTATCGACCATTGATCTATATTTAGATTCATGGGGATCCCAAATGATTGCACTAGTTTCTAGCTTGCTTCTTAGGTACTAATGTATTATATAAAGCTTTAATTGCCGTAGTATTTTGGAACTCACTACACTGTCTTAAAATAAATCTTAAATTTCTAAAAGCTTCTTTCCAAATGTCAATTATATGGTCTTGAAAAGTCAAAACTGTAACCATTTCTACTCCTAGACCCTTTACTACTCTACTCTACTACTACAACTGTACTGTTATACGTACTAAAGTATCTGCATTAAATTGTTATTGTGTAGAAGGGGTATTTTAGCTTTTGTGTGTTATGTCTCTAAATAAAAAATTGTGTGTGCAGTTCATACGCAGTTCAAGTGAAACTTCAGAGAATATACTCACAGATAATTCTTCTCATGTATTAATACAAATATAATTCTTTAGCTGTACATCATCCGTCAACATATTATAATTAAAAAAATATTATTATCAGTTTTATTTCGGTCCTAATTGAACCTATCTTTAATAATCGGTCTTATTGACTCTCTAATCTGTGCTGCACAATGTAAAACTCGTATGTCATTCTCTCACAGGATTAGTCCTATCTATTTATAGGTTTATCTCTTTTTAGTGTCACTTTTTCGTTTCATCGAGTTTCAAATCACAACGATTCTAAAGTAATTTCACTTCAATAATTAATTTATATATTGAATGCATATATAATACCTAAGTTTAATTACATTACATCAATGTTTCAGATATCAATAGTCATAAATTCAATAACTTAATTACGTGATAACGAAATTTAAATGTTCACTTTCGTTTTAAGTCGCTTAATTACGTATCTTTGCCATTAAACAAAGCAAAAAATAATATTTTGTTGCAATTAAGACATTCCTTTTGCGTTCACCGTTTCAAAATTATACGAATTAAAATTCTTATGGTGTAGGCATGAGCTTTTTCGTTGTACAATAATCAACATATTTACGTGACAATTATATAAAACAGTGCAAGGCGTTATATGGGCCAATTTATCTAACTGTCGAATCAAGGTGTTGTGAACATTTCAATAGAAAATATTTTTTTGCCAATCGCGTATCAGAGTTGACGCCAGCAGGACTTTACTTGTGACTCATTCAAATGAGAGCTGACTTGTGTTACTCAGAAACGTCATAGAGCTAGTAACTTAATTAAATTTAATTTTAATTAAAATTAACAAACACTTTTCAGTGTTTTGTAGCTATTTTGTACCTACTAAATTCGTCATGTTAATCTATTAATCAAAAACGTCGTGGTAGCGAAATGGCTAGCGCACGCGTCCCTAACTCGAAGGGCGCGGGTTCGGTCCTGGCCAGAACGCATGCACCACTTGGGCAATTTTCTGACCTAATGTGCATATTGGTACAATTACCGCGTGCTAACAACAGTGAAGGAAAACATCGTGATGCAACCTGCACACCGAGATAACCGATGTGCCAAATCTGCCAATCCACCTTGGATAAGCGTGGTGGGTATACTGTCCTTTCCCCCTATAATGGGAGACCCGAGCCCAACAGTGAGACATGTATGGGCTGTTATTATATAATCTATTCGTCTGTACGTATAATGTCATAGTCATTTTTCATAAAAACTACTGGCGTCAATGATATTTGTCGGGAAGATTTATATATACTGTTTACTCTGAAATCGCGGAAAAGTCTGTGGTGACCAGTATACACCGTATAAGAGTGGTGAATTTTGAAATTATATATATAGGTGTGATGTGTATCATTAGAATAGTTTTAAACACAACAACAGTGTTTCTATGGATAATTCCTTTTTAAAAGTCAACAGATGGATCTACTTTTACTTCCAAGCTTCTGAAAATTGAGTCTCGTCTCTATTTTTAGTCTATGGAGGGAAAACTACTCTATAAAATAAAGGTGTCTTTTATTATTGCTATCGCGACGCTGTTAAACAGGCAGCATGGATGACCCCGCTCATGGAAAGTAGTTACCAATACAAGTAACAATCGCGAAGCCAACGCTTTGCCAGCCTTCAGGATGGAATAGGGAATCAGACAGCACGGGATTGGAATTGGAATGGGGGGATGGAATAGGGAAGGTTGGATAGGGAACCGGGAATTAGGCCGTGGAAACTCACTCATCGCACGAACCACGATTAGCTCCAGGGTAATCGTTTCACGGTGATATTCTGTGAGAGCATGGTGTCGCACCAATCAACCCGGTTCTAGGAGCTCTAATTAAGATAGTGATCCCAGTGTGGCTCTATCTATCACGTAAAAGGTAGCGCTTAAAAGATTAAGCTGGACTAAATAAGTAAAACTTTTACCATTCGATTATTTCATAAAATGAAAATTCTATTGAAAATCTGCCTCGCACATAGGCTAGTAATTTTTACCTATAACCAAGATATGCCCGCGATTTCACCCACGCTTCACTTGAAATTCCCGCGGGATTCCCAGGACACAAAGTACCGCAGCATTTAAAAAAAGAATGTAATGTATTGTTTTAATGGAAATTGTGTCGGATTAAGCTAATTTTTATGCATCCGAGCAACTTCAAACCGCTCCCGAGAAAATTCCTGCGGGATTTCCGGGATAAGAAATATCACACATTTTATTACATAATATTTGCTATCGATTAGTGAAAAAATCACATTGCAATACGTTTTTTTTTAAATCTGGCCATTGTAAACCATTCCTAGAAAAATTCTCATGAGATTCCTAGGATAAAAGGTAGCGCAGGTTTTAAGTCCAAGAATTTGCTGTCGATCAACGAAAACTGCATCGAAATCGGCCTAGTACTTTTTACGTGAATCCCGAACAAACAGATAAGAAATGTAAAAAAATCCATCGTGTTCTCCATCGTTTATATAATTTATTCCATTCGTTTTATTAAAGGCCCACTGTACAGACACAGCATGTTTAGAATGTTATAATATTAAAGATTAAAAATTAAAAACAAAATCGAAATATAAAAATATCATCTAATGATATGATTTAGGTTTTGGCATCCAATAAGTAAAAATAAAATTCTAACTTTAATCACTAGTACTGTAGAACTTTCTTATAAATCATAGTCTCATTACACAAAAACTAATTTAACTTATAACTCACTTAAAAGTTCTTAATAGGCTTTAAACATATTAAATTAAAGCTTTTTCTTGCATTGAGCGCCGTTTATTTAAATATCTCAACACTTAAACAAGTTTGACAGCGTTCTTAAAAGTTTCTCAAATTAAAAAGATAACTCTCCCAATTGGAGTAGTTTAAAAGTTATTCACATTTGTTTACAATTTTCAAGCTTTTTAAATAGAACAGGTTAATTCAAGTTTATTTTTATTTTTAAAGTATTTGTTTTATGAACTACAAATCAATCTACACCTAAGATAAAAATTCAGTTCCCGGGTTATTCAAAACTGTTGTATCTTTTAATACTATAATAATAAATTCTAAATCAGGTAACGAAAACATAAATGTGATAGTATATCTGTTCGTATGATAGTTCTTTTTAGTCTTCACGCTCTTGCGAATTGATTGAATATCAAAAAATTGGTATTTATGAATATGCATACCCAATATGTAGGAATAAGATAAGTCCAAGAATACAAAATGTTACATAAATTGCCCAAAAATAAAAATTAAATAAAAATAAAACTTATAATAAGTGTCTTATTAGTGTCTGGGTCGAATACATGCGCAATTTATTTAAAAAAAATGTAGCAATGACAATTTCATTGTAAAGGAACATATGTAACTCTAAAAACTTTTAAATCCTACATGCCTAGATGGCCCATTATTAGTCATCTTTATCTTACAGACATTTGATTATTTGTTTGAAAACTGTTATTTTAAACCAAATTAATAAGAATTTAAAAGAACCATATTTAGGCTGGAAATCCATCAAGATTCGATATAAAAGAAAAAAAAACTAATAAAATGTTAAAAAGCCGGAGAAGAATTACCTATAAAATCTAAATCTAATTTTATATAATAATACATTAGAGTTTCTTTGTACTAGTCGATTGTTATTTATAGGATTTTCTACCAAACCTATATCTGCCATATGCAAAAAGTTAGAAGTGTCTTTTTTATGGTTGTCTATTGTTGCCACAAAAATATAAGCAATAATACTCTTATACCCGAATTTTACTTGTCCGAATTTCATTTGCCCGAATTGTTTGTTTACCATAAAACTTATGTGACATTCTCTTGTTTGCCCGTACATTAGATTCCATAATGACACGAGTGCCATACGTATTATTATCCATTTTATTAATTGCAATAATATTATTTAACAAAATATTTCAACGCCATACTAAATTAATTTCCCTTTGTCCTAAAAAGCTAAAGCTTTCTAACACTTCGCCGGCCGCTGCCGCGGCACGCTCGCTTCGCTCGTTCGGCTCGTGCGTTGTTTTTCGTGTTCTACCCTAGCTTAACCTAACTAAAACTAAACCTATCATTTAGTTTAAACCGATTTTATGATTTTTTCTAGAAGCAATTTCGATGGCAAATGATGTTATGGCATATGATAAATACACCTTACAATGATGGTAACAAATGATGTTATTGAAATTGACTTTATGGGAAACAAAGTTTCTAGCACGTGACTAATATAGTAAACAATGAGTATAACATATAAAATAATGAGAAACAATATTATGTCTGTTGACCAGTATAGCAGATGAAATTATGGTAAATGAAATTCTGGCAAATGGGTATAGCCCCTTTTTTATAGCTGAAGTACAGCAGATAAGTTGACGGCCCACCTGAGTAAAGGCGGTTACCGTCGCATGGACTTCTCATTAACTTCTTGTTAGTTCACTTTCGTCTTTTACTAAAGCAGCTTTTAATTTCACTTTATAAAATATTTATTCCAAATAGTAATTAATTTATTCGCAAAGAAAATCTTTTAGACTAATAAATATAGACTCGCAGCCCGCGCTAAGCCGCATACTTCGTTGATGTTCTCGCGATAAAAAGCGGCGTAAAATTCCACACGCATCAAGTTTCCATTCTTCATCTGACTGCTTGAACCTATTTCATTTCCGATACCTGTCAGACGAGTCCCAGTTGCTTGACATCACGCAACAAAAACGAAATATTATTCAGATTATAAATAGTAATGTTAATACCGTAGTAGAAGTTTAATATTATTTTTCATGCGATATCACGGGTATGTTTTCAATTAGAAGTATACTATTCAGCCTATTCAGTAGCAATATTTTTCTAAAGTTTTTAACGTGGATACTGATGGTGAGCATAGTTCACAAATTTAAAGCGAGTTATAGAGCTAACTGTGTTAGGCGTTTCTCTTAAGAACAGAGTTAAAAATGAAGATACAAGTGCAAAAGAACCAAGATAGCGCAGCGACGCCGATATAACTTATAAAATTAGTGAGTTAATGTAGCCGTGGGCTGGTCACATCTGTCGCAGGACCAACGACCGATAGAGCGAACAAGTCCTGAGTGGAGAAATCGTCTCGTAAACGTTAAGGCGCCATTTAGCTCAATGGGCTAATTGACGAGAGGAAGATCGGGACATGTCTCGTAAACTTTCTAAAATCAACAGTGCACATTAATTGTCTGATGAAGAAGATAGTATTAAATTGATTGCGTGTAGATTTTGTGCAAATTAAAAAAATCAATTGGATTTTCAACTCAAAATAATAAGCAGGAAAAGATTTATTAATGCTTTTTTTCCTTAAAGAACGCTGTTTTATACCGAATAGAAAGACCAGATTATCCAGGGAAGCTACGTACATAAGGACACTAAAGGTTTAATTGCCAGTTCACTCGTATAAACTTTGGCTTCGTATCCCGCGGAAATTATTCTATTTTATGGGACAAAAAGTATTCTATTTATAAACATAGAATACTTTCAAAATCAATAATTTCGTATGTCGAGTTTAACTTGCATAACCTTTGAAGGAATATCTAAAAATTATCACATTTTCCGAGAAGAAATCAGATAAACTACATATTTAAATATCAAGTTTCATGGTAACCGGTTAGTTATGTAGAATTAATCGCTTTCCTATTATTTACCTACTATATATATCTATGTGAGCTGTCACATGTCAGTTAAATGCACACACACACCAAATGCACACTCACCCGAAGGTCCAATGGCCTGCGGGTGAGTGTGCAAGTACAATACCGCATCATCCATGAATGTAACTGATTTGTAATGGTCTATGATTAAAGCGCATAATACGGTTTGGGGAATATGCAATTACCGGTTAAATAATGAGTCATACATCACACACGTGTGAAAATGTTTATTGGATCGAAATTATCAAACCTTCGTAAATTAATTCACATTACGCAAACAGGCTTACCTTAGATGCTTTGATTTTGATAGAATAAGAAGTATGTGGAGAAGATACGCACTTTATATTGCCCTATAATATAGAACTCTATAAGTTAATACAGCTATCCTATTACTTCTTAAATGTTACTCGTAATCAATTTTTTGTATATTCATAGCACGTAATGATTTTCGTAAATAATTTACGCTACTTATTTAATAAATTTGTCATGTAGTCACCGCATCGTTTACCATAAGTATTTGTGCGTTTGATTAAAAACCGAGCCGTTGGCAACTTACGCGTACGTAACATTACTCATTTTTAGGACGGCGAATCTGTTTGCGAAAGAAAACAAGCACGTTCTGTCGGGGTAAATAAAACAATAGAAAGTTATGTTCGCAACGTTTCATGAAAATAAAAGTTTTGTGTGTAGGAAAGTTGAATATTTACACAAATTTTTAAGGAAAACTTTTCTAGAATGCGCACGTTAATTTAACTGCATGTGCACTCCGAAGATCGTAATCCGCAAACACTTGCATTAGCACAATTTTTATGTTACATTAGTTTAGTTTAAACTTTTATAGATGATTCGTATTTTTGTCAAATTCAAATAACTCGTAAAATTAGTAAGCTAAAGAGGCCACTCAATTCTGTTTGAGGACTGATTACCTATAGAGCGAGACGAGTCCTAGAGTAGAGAATGCGTCTCGGTATTCGGAAATACGTAGTGTAGGACGCCCTTCAACCTGATGGGGAAGGTCGGCGATAGGAGCTGGACAAAGATAGCGGAGGGCCGGGATATAAAGCACAATCTTGGGAGACCCACATCCAATAGTGGGTTGCAAATAGCAGTTAACCAGGCCTACTACGCTACTACAAAATACTTTATGCATATTCTGCTACTAAAAGAAAAATGGTAAGAGATTTCGACGTACTCAAACACAACCGTGCTAAAGCATCAGGGTCCCCAGGTCACCATTGCCAGTTTTGTACGAATATGGCCTAACTAAAGCAGCTACCTTGGCAACTTTGTGCCTACTTGCAGGTATTACGATAGGCGTATTTATTGTACGAGGGAACAGCGCCCACAATAATCTACAAGTCAGTCAAGTCAAGACAGGCGAGTGTGGTACATATGTGTGCTGTCGTGTCAGTGATTTTGTTACGGGTGAGGGCGAATGTTTGTCGTCGAAGAAAGTCACCCGCAGCCGATTGCATACGACTTACTACCAGTATATAATATGTATATGTGATACGTAATTTTATGTAATTAGTATTATATTGCATATATATATTTATTATGTTTAAATAGTTGTATTTTATCACATGTCTTGTGTACTCGTATGTAATAACTTATGTGTTTATTTGTATATATAGTATAGTTTTATATTTATTATTAAAATGTAAGTAATCGTACAATAATTATGTATACCACCATCGCCACTCCTAAGCAGCAATATTCTTGCCACAGGGTTGCCTGGAAGAGATAGCTTTTTAGTGATATAACAGCCCTCTGTACACAATTAGAATAATATTAGTTCGAAAGTTTTCTATAATGTTGTACATTAAAGAGTTATCTATCTTTCTATAATATCAAAGAAATTTTATATCTCATCATAATATTTTTTATAAAAGTATTGGGTACTATTTATTTATAAGGGTCTTATTCTGTATTAAATGTTGATCCATAATTAAGATTGAGTTATTATAATAATATAAACTACTTAGTTAATTATATATATAATATGCCGTGATTGTCCATTAGAGCTACTTGAAAAAACAACTGGAATAGACTATATAAACGATTGTTGAAACAGAAAAACTCGTTCAAATAAAATGTTCTAACCTTATCATACATTACAACTTGTAAAACATATTTCAGCCACGCTGCGCTGTACAAACACTAAAAAAAACACAAGACTCATAAATTGGTTTTTAGACCTGAGTTCGGCCAAAATTTATATATATATATATATATATATATATATATATATATATATATATATATATATATATATATATATATATATATATTTTTTTTTTTTTAATGGAATTGTCGCTGAGAATTACATGGAAAGTTCCGCAAAGGAAACTTTCAGTTCTTATTTTATTATAATATAATAATATTAAATAGCCAGAACAAAGTAAAAGTACCTCCATGTAAGGTTATATACATACAAACATTATAAATGCGATAGTAACTCTGTCTGTCTGTTACGCTTTTACAGAAAACCTACGTGACAGTTTTGGCTGAAATGTGGTATATATGTATGTAGTCTCAATACCGAGAATGGGTTTACGATACTTTTCATCCCAGAACATGTGTTTGTTTCCGGGATAAAATTCAGTAAATCTCTTAGGGACGACGAGCACCTAGACAAAAAATAAATGCAATGTAACTTGTGCCACTAAGGGTTGACGCGCGGCGAAGTTGCAGGTGAACCCTACACCTACTTATTTACGATTCTTTGTAGAGAGCTTACGGCTTTCCTTGTTTAAATCATGAATCTTTGTGCTATAGAAACTATTCTATTTTACAGTTTGAAAAGTAACCTAAGCTCATCTCCGTTATCAAAACTACATAAATCCTATATACTTATAAAATGTCTTGATATGTGATTCATTCAGCGTCGACCGCGGTAAGGAATATTTATCTATTCATTTTTTTCCGATATAAACAGTTTATTTATCGCGAAAAAAGAATTGTGATCAATCTTTGCCTTCGTTATCGAATGTACACTATATATGTATACCAACTTTTTTAACCCATCGGCACATTCGTAAGACTATGAAGTTATATATTTTATATAAATTTTCGCGAAATACAAGTAGAAGCGTTCCTTTTAATCCTCAGGGGTTTAATTCCATATTCTTAAGAACTTACTTTTGTAGAATATAAGGAGAAAACCAAATTTCTATTCCAGCGAAGTATACTCTTCGCGAGATTATTTGAAGTAAAAATATGTGGAAGTAACTTCCGTCTTGACATAAGTACCTGTACGTGCTGGAACAGAGCGACTTACCTTCTTCACTGCTGTTTCGTTTTCTTTATCCTTTTAATAGTTTATATATCTATCTACAATATTATAAAATTCTAAAAATGCCGTGTCTGTACATTGAAACTATTTAAAAGAACAACTGGAATAGACTATATACATGATGTAGAGCTCCATACATTTTTTTTGACTTCTTGTCTGTTTGTTGGTTTTTTTTTGGTCGGGATTCACATAAAAATTACTGGACCGATTTCGATGCGGTTTTTGCTGATCGACAGCAAATTCTTAGCCTTAAAATCTGCGCTATTTTTTAGTCTGCAAAATATCTATCTGGAAACTTTTTAGAAATTAATTAAAATGGTCAGATTAAAAAGAATCAAATTCTAATGTGATTTTTCACTTATCGATAGCAAATATTATCTAATAATATGTATTTAATATGTGATATTTTGTATCCCGGGAAACTCGCGGGAAATTTCCCGGGAGCGGTTTGTAGTTGTTTGGGTGCATAAAAATTTGCTTATTCCGACACAGTTTTCACTAAAACGATAGCATACATTTTTTTTAAATGCTGTGGTACTTTGTGTGTGACCATACATATTTCAAAATGAGGACTAATTATTAATTGATCAGAATGAAGAATATTAATAAATATACCTACTTATTTATTTAGATTGTTTTCCAAAGTTCTACCAGTTGGACTATATTGTTTTCAAGTATAGGATTTCAGAAATATTTTGGAATAAAAAAATTAAACAGGCTGGAACATAAGACTGCAAAAGAAATCAAGCGTTATGTTTAAGACAAAAAGTAGGTAAACATTTATGTAAACGTCATCTTGATTAAGATTTCATTTAAAATATGTGAACTAAAAATACTCGCATTACTTAGAAATATCGAGTTTTCTTTTTTGCTTAAAACATTTACTAGCCAAATGCCCGAAACGCCAACAGCTACAAAATATTTACAAGATTGACATACCTTTGTTGAAGGAAATTAAGTATTTGCTTCACCAGAAAAAAAAGTATTTATTATCTAGCACAGAATAATTAATGACATATGATCAAAAACACTAGACGACACAGACTTGGCATCGAATACGCTTATTAGATCGAAAAAATATATAAAACACCAATGAATATGAATACATTTCTTTCATCTGCATCGGTCCTACATTTATTTACATTTTTATTGCTGCGTGTCTGATACATCTGATTAGACTTTTTTTAGTTGCTGTTTGTTAGTATTACACCAGGGTATTCATAGAATTGCACCCGCGTATACTATAGTTTCATCTATAATATTATAACATGCCGTGTCTGTGCAATGAAGCTATTTAAACAACTGGAATAGACTATATACGCGATGGAGAACACGATGCATTTTTTTTAGATTTCTTGTTTGTTTGTCTGATTGTTCGGGATTCACGTAAAAACTACTAGGTCGATTTCAATGCGGTTTTCATTTATCGACAGCTAATTCGTAGACTTAACTCTGCGCTACTTTTTATCTTAGGAATCCCGCGGATTTTTTTCTGGGAATGATTTAAAATGGCCAGATTAAAAAAATCGAATTTCAATGTGATTTTTTACTGATCGATAGCAAATTTAATGAAATAAAATGTGTGATATTTATTTCGGGTATCCCACGGTAATCTTTTCCGGGAGCGGTTTGAAGTTGTTCGGATTCATAAAAATAAGCTTGTTCCGACAGAGTTTCCAACAAAACAATAGCTTACATTATTTTTTAAGTGTTGCGATACTTTATGTCCCGGGAATACCGCGGGAATTTCAAGTCAAGCATGGACGATGTCGCGGTCATATTGTAGTTATATATTACAAAAATGTATATATTATAAAAATAATATCAATATGGCCAGAACAGTGAGGTTTAAAAGAAAATTTTAGTTAGCTTCCATGGAAGGGTACCCGAAGTAGATTGGGCTACATCGGGTACCCCTGTATGTTCTACCAACATTTTTAGATTTCGATTTATTAATTTTTTAGTGATTTATGGGAAATTTTGACCGCATCGGCTCGAAATAATTTTTGCTTTAATCGGCCTATTAAGGTTGTGAGATGGAAATTTCCAGTAAAATTTTTTATGAAAAAAATAATATTTGGTCTATTTTGTCTTTCTTATGGTTGATTAATATTATAAAATGGTGATAAAAAGTAGGCATTTTTATTTATTTTATTTTATTTTGAGTGGACTGCTCTTGGAAATTATAACACTTTAATGAGTTGTACGTTACCCTTTTGCCCATTAATACAATGAATCAAATAAAAAGTATAGCTCTCTCTCGCACGCGCACGGTTATCGAGCACTAGAGTAATATGCCTGTAGGTAACTTTATTTTTAAGTTGTGTTATACCTGTATCTTTTTCTAGGAAATAAATTCAAACACAGTTAATTGTCTCACTTGAATACTATAGAGATAATGAGACGCAAAATGTAGTTCTAATCTTCATCACGCGGACGTGGCGCCATTTTCATATTAGAAACTTTCCAACTGATATTAATGTTTGTTTCATTGCCTATTTTGTACTGTGTTGAAAAACGTTGCATAACACACGTGTTGTTGTTGGTGTTTGGTATGGACGAATGTAGATGCGTCTAGTGATTTGTAAAAAGTAACTTACCGCACTAATATCATAAATAACTATTTTAGACTTCCAGATCCGAATGGGCGATTATTATTAGTTTAACAGTTTTTACATATACATTGCTTTCCGTCAAGCGATTTTTGTGATACTTCTACTAAATAATTTATACGTCAAATAATTAATTTTATCGTTTAATCTTTTTAGCATTTAGTATGTCGTATAAATACAAATATTTAATTATGCATTTTGTTTGTATGGTGTACCGATTATACAGTTAGGTGAATTAAGAGAAAAAATACAAATGAAAACAAAAAATGTGTATTGTTAAATATTGGCTCATAAATTGTGGTTTAGCGTTACAAAATAATTTAAAATGAAAAAATTAATAAGCGCCATTATGTTATCAATGCGTGGCGTCCAAGGCGCGTCGACCGCATACGTGTGGTGACATATAATTTGCAGTCCACAGTGCAATGTGAATTAGGGCTGTCATCTTTGTATGAATGAACCTTTTTACAAGCTGTATAAAAGCGCTAGATCCGCTTGACGATCAATATAAAACCAATATACTATTATGACACGTCAAATTTTAAAGTGGTTTTATAATGAATTTTGAAAGAAATTTCAAATTAAATAAACAAAAATATGTTTAACTAGCTGTGCCCGCGATGTCGTCCGCATGGAATTTGTTTTCAAAACCCGCCTATTTTGAAACATTCTTTATTGGTGCTCCGCTCTTATTGGTCTTAGTGTGATGATATATGTATATCCTATAGCCTTCCTCGATAAATGGGCTATCTAACACTGAAAGAATTTTTCAAATCAGACCAGTAGTTCCTGAGAATAGAGCGTTCAATCAAACAAACAAACTCTTCAGCTTTATATATGTATATTATTATAAGATAAAATATGTTTTCATTTCTAGGTACAATTCTATATGATCTATTAACAATAACAATACAACAAGGGTATATGGATTTTGGGCCATGTAGTCTTAAGGGTCTTCATGTAGAATAAATAAATTTACAAACATACAAGATACTTCCTTGGCAGTCGGGTAAAAATAAGCATATTATAATCTTAATAATGTTATCCGTATAAAACGAGTAAAATTTGACGCTTTGAACTGTTTAGTAAAAACCGAAGCTAAGTTATCCTAAGAAGCGGTAGATCTAGTCCCGAAAGCTTTGAAATGGCAGCCCTGATGCGAATTCTGACGTTCCACATTTACTGGCCAGCACGCATTATTATGCATACGATAAGTTCATTCAAATAACCCACATCTCAAAGTATGTACGCTATTTTCTTACATAATTCGCTAAAATAGAGCAATGGCTGGATTACAATACGTTTCGTTCGCAACTTAAATAACGCAACATATAGAATTTTACTTTTAAAACAGACAATTTCACTGATTATCAAATTATTTTCATTGTTTTTACGCAAACATAATAATTACAACTTTATTCACTCATTGTTCATTAACAGAAACATTAGAAATCTTTGTTTACAATACAATATATAATCTTTTTTTATTTATTTATTGCTGGAGTTCAACAGACAGTCAGACGGCCCATTTGATGGAAAGCGGTTACCATCGCCTATGGACATTTGCAACACCGAAGGTGCTACAAATGCGCTGCTGCTCTCTTAAGGGAGACTGGAACCGGGCCACTAATGCCGGAACGTTACGGCGACATACTTTAGACCAGGGGTGGTAGCCATCCAGTCGGGCAAATGCCCTACCACCTGGCTGTGGGTTGTTTTGTCGCCTCTTACGACAAGCCGCCTGGCCGAAGGAAATTGTATTCTTTCTCCATTCCTGCACGGATAAAATTTAATACAATAAAAGAAAACTTATCTTATGTGTATTTATTTTGTAATCTACCCACAGTCCATCAAAACTATAAGTAAAATACTGAGCCTAGACCACCAGCCTATACCACCAAGGTATTATATATACCCTTATTCATTTAAGTGACAAAAACTGTAAGTCTAGAGATACAAACAGACACGCTGTTTACAATTTTTTTGGCAATAATGAATTCCATAGTAGTATAAACCTGTATTATGAAAGTAACATTTTCACGGCTTGCAAAATACTTGTGTAAAGTTCTTATTGTCATTCGAAATATTATATTTGATTAATTTTTTTTTTTTGAGTTTATGACTTGGCAGCTAGGCCTTTAAGCCAGATCTTAGATTCAATGTAGTTTCTTCATTTTCATAAACCTATGTGTAGCACAGCTGAACTGCAGGTTATCAGCTAGTGCCATTCAACGGAGTTCTTGTGACAACTCAAAAGGCCACATTTGGCTTTACAGTTCACATTTCCCACAAAACACATAATTACTACTCAAAAACTATCAATATCCTACAAGTATTGTTCATTTTGAGTAATTTTACACATTTTGCGAAAATAAAACTGCACAGCACAACATCTTTCAGTTCCCGCCAAAAACTCCATATTTGATTAAACAGTTGAGGTTTTTACACATACACACATTTTTTACATATAATTATAATATATACCACCATCACCGGTTCCAATCTAATTTTTTACTGCTACGGGTTGTCTGGAAAAATCGCTTTTTACTAATAAGACCGCCCTTAGTCGTGTACAAAGGGTGGTGTTATTATTTATTAGAACAGTACTACAGTAGTTCCTAAGTTTTTCTGTTGTTTTTTTTTCTTACAACATTGTACAATATACAGTTATAGAGTTATCCCTATTAATATTATAAATGCGAAAGTAACTCTGTCTGTCTGTTCCGTTTTCACGTAAAATCTACTAGACCAATTTGTCTGAAACTCAGTATATATATATATATATATATATATATATATATATATATATATATATATATATATATATATATATATATATATATATATATATATATTCGATGCCGAGAATGAACATAGGATACTTTTTATCCCGAAAAATGGGATAGGTTCCGGGATAAAAATATATTTGTCTTTATGTTTGTTATGCTTTTACGGAAAAACTACTGGACCGATTTAGTTGAAATTCGGTATACATATAATTTTAATACCGAGGGTGGACAAGGGATACCTTTTATCGCGGATGATGGGATAGATTTATGTAAAGGTTATCCCAAGAAGTGGAATAAGTTTTTTTGTGATTTTCCATTTTCGTCATTTTGGTCATCTTTGACCAATTTGTCCTTTATATTTAGGATAAATCGGACATTTATCCTTTATGTCCGAGTTGTCCGATTTGTCCAATTTGTCCTATCACAAATAATGTTCTTATTAATATGAAAATAACTTTACACTTTTGTGGATTTGATTAATGTAGTAAACATAAGTATATTTTGTAATAATGTGGTAAATCAATCATAGTACTACATGTTTTAAATTATATTTGAGTTCGACTTGTTCTATTTTTCCGAGTTGCCCAATTTGTCCTTTATGTCCGAGTTGTCTGAGTTGTCTGATTTGTTCGATTTGTCCGAGTTGTTCGATTTGTCCAATTTGTTCGAGTTGTTCGAATTGTCCGAGTTATTCAAGTTGTCAGAGTTGTCCAATTTGTCTGAGTTGTTCGATTTGTCCGAGTTGTCCGATTCGTCCTTTTTGTCCGATTTGTTTGATTTGTCCGATTTGTCCGAGTTGTCCGATTTGTTCGATTTTTCCGAGTAGTTCGATTTGTTCGAGTTGACCGAGTTGTCCGATTTGTCTAATTTGTCCGAGTTCTCCGATTTGTCCGATTTATCCGAGTTGTCCGATTTGTCCGTTTTCCGATTTGTCCGTTTTGTCCGAGTTGTCCAATTTGTTCGATTTTTCAGAGTTGTCCGATTTGTCCGTGTTGTCCTTTTTGTCCGATTTGTTCGATGTGTCCCATTTATCCGAATTGTCTGATTTGCCTGTTTTGTCCGATTTGTCCGAGTTGTCCGAGTTGTCCGTTTTGTCCGATTTTCTAATTTGTCCGTTTTATCCGATTTGTTCTTTTTGTCCTTTTTTCATTTATGTAGTAGTCATAGACGGGGGATAGATAAATATAGCTAGGACGGTTTGAAATAAAGGTTGAAAGTTTGTATAAGACCAATCATTTCTTAAGTTTATAGATATAAACATTCATCATCTATAAAAAATGCGATAGTAAATCGACATGTCTTTCCGTTAAGTTTTCATGGAAAACTTCTAGGAATACTGGATCGGTTTTGCTGTAATTTTGTTTAAATGTAGTTTTAACACCGAAAATGGACATAAATACTTTTCATGCCCAGAGATGGGATAGTTTGCGATATAAAATGAAATTAAACTTCCCGAGTGCAAATAGCACTAACATAAAAATTAAGTACAATGTAACCTGTATTAACAACTCCTGCTCCTTAAACAAGAAGCACGCACTACAGGGTGACCCGCGTCGTAGCCGCGGGGTAAACTCTAGTCTATCTATATTTAAAAAAAGTGTAGGGGGTGCCCTGTAGAGGAGCGAGATGGAATGCTCTTCCGTCTCAAAGGAAGATCTTCCAGCGAGGCTAATGTTGTTCCTCGCAGGCCTAGGCCCATTTGTTATATTGGGTGTCCCAAAATGGACGCAAGATTTCAATTTGCCGCGATTTTTGTATTTTAGTGCTGACAACCTTAAAAAAAACTATTTGACAGCTGAATGTTTAGGGTATGTAAAAATGGCGGGTTATACGAAAGATCAACGCGTTTTTATTATTGAACAATATTTCAAAAGTAATGAAAGTACGTACGTACGGCGGGTACGGTTCGAAAATTCCGTGCAAAATATGGTCGGAATATTGACTTGACTTCATCAACTGTGAGCAGAGTGGTTGCAAAATTCAGGGAGAGTGGATCAATTCATGATGTTCATTCCACTGGTCGTCCAAAAACAAGCCATTCAAATAGCAATATCGAATCAGTGCGTCAGAATGTCAGTGAATGTTCAGGAATATCCATTAGACATCGTGGACAAGAATTGCAAATTTCAAGACGCTCTCTCCAGTGTATATTCACTAAAGATCTGCATCTCCATGCTTACAAAATTTAAATAACACAAGAACTGAAGCCTCATAATCATGGACAGCGAAGAGAGTTCGTTGAAAGGATTATCGACCGCCAAAACAGGGATGCAGATTTTTCAAACAAAATCATCTTTAGCGACGAAGCAAATTTTCATCTCGATGGCTTTGTTAATCGTCAGAATTGCCGCATTTGGGGCTCAGAGAACCCACATGTGATTGTTCAAAAACAAATGCATCCACAACGGGTCTCTGTTTGGTGCGTATTTTGGGCTGGACGCCATTATTGGACCATATTTTTTTCAAAATGAGGCCGGTCAAGCAGTTACTGTTAATGGAGCTCGATATCGCGACATGATAACAAGGTTTTTTCTAGCCGAATTAGAGGATATCGATGTGGAAGCAATGTGGTTTCAACAAGACGGGGCCACTTGCCACACAGCCAGAGAAACGATGCAATTACTGCATGAAACATTTTCTAGTCGTGTGATCTCTCGATTCGGTGATCAGAATTGGCCCCCTAGATCTTGCGATTTAACGCCTTTAGACTTCTTTTTATGGGGTTATTTAAAGTCTAAAGTCTATGCCAATAAGCCCACAACCACTCATGCTTTAAAAGAGGAAATTCGACGCTGCATCGGAGAAATTCAGCCGCATCTATGCAAAGATGGTCATAGAAAATCTTGACAAAAGAGTCCGTACGTGCCAGCAAAACCTAGGAGGACATTTGCCTGACGTATTATTCCACAACTAACCCTATTTTATGTATTTCAAGATTTTATATACAAATATATTATAACGAAAAAAAAAGTGTTTTTCATCAATTTCAAATCTTGCGTCCTTTTTGGAACAGCCTTTATTGGAAAACTTGTATATATTCTTTGTTTGTTTCGGGAAACGTTTGTGATATCAGTTATTTCACAGCGCCATCTATTGGCTTGTAAGTGTTCTACTACAAAAGTTAAACGTAACTTGACAACTACACACCAAAATATCTCTCTTTTTAAATTCTGGCCAAAACATTCAACATAGAACTTTACATGTTATCGGAAGTATTTTCTATACGTCAGCAAAAAGACAATTAGCCACAGTACGAAAAGTATTCCAATAAAAAGTTCGAGATCTGTCCAAGTAACGAGATTGCCTTGGCATTCTTGAGTTCCACCGTATTCTGTTTGTGATCAAATTGCCACAAATTTCTGTAATAATGAAAAGCATTTCATTCTTTGATTATGTACTACATACTCACAGTATTTTCTTTATTATTTTTAATACTAGATACTAATTACTACTGACTTTGTATTCAAATCTTATAAACCTACCCCTAAAACAGCCCACTGTTTTAGGGGTAAACTTCCAAAAGTTTATGCGTTGCTATTTATGATTAAGTAAGACTCATATTTTTGCCATAAACTTTTAGCAGTGAGTTAGGAAGAAATTTTGACACTATTGTTTTAGATTTTCTTATAAAATATGTCATACAAGTACCCCTTAAGGTATGATAATTAATATGAGAATCAACAAGAACGTTATGTGTAAACATTCTTACTCTGCATACGACAGTGTGAATTTGAGATAATGTTTGTATGAACCCGACATTGTTACTTTTAAAGAGACTGTATTCAGACACCGTGATCCAATTTGCGTCTACACCCTAAAAAGTAAAAGCTGGCAAAATTTCATCCAAAAATTCCATTGAGACTTCAGCGCAACAATTTTCAGTTCAATGTTTGTAAATTAAGTTACCTGTTTCAGGAACGATTTAGGCTATTGTTATTTGTAAAGTTAAAGCAATAAATCCTTTTAAACAATAAATTTAGTAATAAAGAAAGTTGTTTAGGTTACCAGGAGTGGTAAATTCAGTAAAGTTGCCATAAGTAATTTATAGGTATGATGTTGTGAGTCAAGTGCTGAGATAAATTGCCTTTTCTTCGCCGTCCTTGAACTTCGCCAGTGTCTTCTAATGAGGATCTTGTTGACGCTATTTTTATACGTACAAAACTAACTCGGCATATATTTGAAGTATAGGAATTATGATACTTTGAATTTAAAATGAGAAGTCATTCGTGTTAGTTATTTGGATAAGGCACTTATACCTAATCCATTTAAATGATTTTGATTCTAAGCAGCATTGTCTGCTTAGGTTAGTTTATATAAGCATACTAGCTGACCCGGCAAACTTCGTACCGCCTCATAATCAATACATTAAAAAAGCCGAAGGATAATTGCAGAATGTTTCAAGTTTAGTAAAAAATGTGGTCAAAACTTAACCAGAACAAAAATAATTCGTAATAAAAAAATACTCGATATGAACAATCAAAACCAAAAAAATGAAAAAAAAAACCTTCACTTTTAAATTTAATTTGATTTCTGAACGAGTTTGAAATTTAATTGATTTCTAAACGACGGGACGAACATCAAATGTTTGACAGGTAGGAATAGTTTCTAAGGGAAAGCGAAATTGTTGTTTTTACTACATCCTAAGCATTTTTTTCATATTTACTCACCTTTTAAACCTTCCCTGGACTTTCACAAATAATTCAAAATCAAAATTAGCCAAATCAGTCCAGCCGTTCTAGAGTTTTAGCGAGACTAACGAACAGCAATTGATTTTGATATATATAGATTTGTTATAATTACCATGTACTGACGGGGAAGGAAAACAGATATTACCTGATCTGTGAAATCCATTAGCACATCTTTGACATGCGCAAACGCAGTAAGCACCGTCCATTCGCGTTCAAGGAGAAGACCTGAGCCCTTTCTGAGTAGTGGGACGTTTTCTTAATCTTTCTTTATTGTCAAAATATGAAAGTAAATGCCACAGAGCGCTCGATTGAGCTCAGAATTTTTTTTTTCGAATCCCTAATTGTACTTTATTTGTAATTGTAAATATTTCCAGGCCTATCACAAGACATTTGTTTTGATAAAGACTGTTTGAGCAAGCCATTGTAGCCAACCTAAAGGAAAGACCGTTAAAATTTATATTCAGGCACAATGAAAAAGAAAAAGTTTCATTTGTTATTAAAGTTTGGTATTGTTAACAAAATTATCACTTTTAAGAATAACGTGAAAACTATTCCATGGTTTCAACTTTGAGGGTCCCATTATTCGACCCTACTTTGATAAATTGGTCGTCCTCTTCTGATACTTGAGACGCGGTCCCTTTCTATTATTTCACACAAAGCTTTGTGTAACTTTTTATCCTTTCACTTCGCAAGGCGTGCTGTTTGTTGTATCGTTCTCAGAATTAGCTTTTAGGGATGATAATAAATTTAAACGGAGACGTATTTCCTTGACATCCCGCGGCTTATACAAATAATTAAAACTTGACATAGATTTTTTTTAATTTTGCTAAATTTGATTATAAATATCATTTTTTTTCCATTACTTTTTTACAAATAATACACGAAACTATAACACTCTTACATTAATTTTCATAGCTTTCTTAGACTGACAGTCCTTTAATGTGTCTTTACCTTAATTCTAGTCCACTTTCTATTTTTTTTTCATTATTAAGATTCCAGACGAGCCTCTTTACAAAATCCAGGACCCCTTACTCTGAAATATTTTTAGTTATTGAAGCATCTTTTTAGCGAATCTTTACCTTAATTCTAGTCCACTTTCTAAGTTTTTCTCATTGTTAAGATTGCAGACGAGCCTCTTCATAGAATCCAGAACCCCTTACTCTTAAATATTGTTAGTTATTGAAACATCTTTTTAGCGTATCATAGCCATTTTGGTAATAGCGGAATTCTTATAAACTTGTCATGTTTTTCTGTACCGTTCTTCGTCTGTATGACATCACATCCATCCATCACAACCATTTATGATGTAACAGCTAAATATGTTACTGAGAAAAGAATTCAGTGTTGTATACAGGATTGGTATCGTTAGACAAGGTTTAAAAATCATAACAATGTTTCTTAGTGATTTTTATTAAAGTCCATAGGTGGCGAGGTATTCGCTTTCAAACATGTAATAAGTATGTCTACTACCTCTACCTTTTGATGTACCATATGGAAAATTAAAAAAATATATCAACAATTCAAAATATACTTTCAACTTTAGATCTTCATTCTACCCAATGCCATAAGGAATACGATATTAGTGATTTATATTTATTTTGTCAGAAGCAACGCATCTTGTGCGATCTATCATAAAGGTAAAATAAATCTTACAAACGTTTTCCGCTAGTTTACGACAAATTTTATGATCTATGAATCCCGAATTTTATTTCTAGGAAACTGTTCGATAGGAATCTAAATGCGTGAATTTGATTGGAAATAACTCTATTTATCGTCCAAAAATAACGGGAAATATGTTTTAATAGCCAACTAAAATTGTTTTCAGATTTAAAACAATTGCGGGTATGTGAAAAGACAACATTACGGAAATTAAAATGTCAAAGTATAACACAAGATTGATTGACATTTCCAACTGGCGGATTCAAGAGCCACAAACCACATTGAATATTCTGTATTATATTCTACTAGTGCCAAATATATGACAATGTTTCAGAAAAAAAAACATAATTTATTTATTAATGTAGTAGTTACTTACCAGATGTTAAATTGTGTAAAATGGTACACTAAAGACGCCTTACTGAAAAACATAACGCGAAATATTTATAATATAATCTGCTCTATCATTACCGTTTGATTTAAATTTCAAATCCATAAGTCTTTAGATTTTATTGAGTAATGATGCAATTTCCGATTTTCATAACAACTGACAGTATGAGAGTTGAGACAATTAAGATGTTCATAAAAAGTTGTGGATAACGGCTATAAAACACTTTTTCTTAAAATATGTTGGATAATAAATATGAAAGCTAAATGGCTTGGCCCTTTTTAGCGTAAAACACAATTTGAAACGGGTCCGTGTACTTAACTCAGTTCTACTTTACTTGGTTCCAGTTTAAATAACATGTCCACACAAAAATCATTATCAATATGTACTTAATAAAAAAAGCGTGAACTTATTATAGTATAAAAAAATATATGTATTAGATTTTTAAGCAATTTTTTGAAGTTTTAATGCAGTGAATGAAACAGTATTTTGACCCTGACATAGCTTGTTCGCTAGGGACTCATGTTGCCTCTAAAAATACGTTCATATTATCTAATGAATTGTTTTTATTAGTCGCATGAACATAATAGCATTATCTATTAACGACAATATAGTACAACAGAGTACATACGATGGTCTTATCGTTGACGTTGATTTCTGTCGCTCTCCAACACCAACTCTTAAAAAAATGATCATGTCAGTATTTACCGGACTACTAAAACGCATTTGAAAATATCTTTCTAGATAATTTATAGCTAAGTCATATCGATTTATTATATATCTTTAAACTATTTCTCATCAGAAAAAATCTAAGATCTAGTAAATAGATTAGACCAGATAACAAGGCTATTATTCAAAGTTTAGGCATAATTAGTTATCAAACCAAACCAGCAAAGCAAACAACATTAGGAAAAGATCAAAAGAAAGTTTACGGTTGTTCTTAAACAAAATTTGAATATTAAAATTAATCAAAGTGCGAATGTCACTTGGGAAAAAACTCGCTTTCCACGGATTATAAATATATATCTTTTGAAAGAGCTCGAAGATGAATTAGCGACGATGCCTTTATCATTACTTGTCTCTTTAGGTCTATTAAATGATTATTTATGGTAGTTGTATCGTCATAAAAATTGGAATATAGTTAGCCATTTTAATTCTCAACAAACGATTTAAGTAAATTAAAAGTCATGGTTGCTTATTGAATAAAATATCCACCTATTATTCCAAAGAGATAACTTCAAATAGTGTCCTTAATGGCAGGTGGAATTCAACATTGGCACAATTCAAAATTTGACTTAGTCATTAATATTCTTTAATTTTTTCGGGACTCGTGGTAGCGTAGTGATTAGCGCACGCGTCTCAAACTCAAAGGGCGAGGGTTCAAATCTTGGCCGGAACGCATGCATCACTTAGGCAGTTTTCTGATCTAGGGCATATTGTCACAATTACCACGTGGTAACAACGAACATGGAAAACCTCGTGATGAAACCTGTAAATCGAGATAAGCGATGTGTTAAGCCTGCCAAGCCGAATTGGATAAGCGTGGCGGGTATAATATCCATTCCCTTATAGTAAGAGACCCGAGCCCAGAAGTGGGACGTTTATTGGCTGTTATTATATTAATATAATATCAATTTTCTACCAATGAAAATAATTGCGAAAAATTATATTTTCAGAGGATACTCGGAGCCGATTTTGAGTAAACTAAAAATCAGCATCATTAGATTATTGAAAATCAATCATCCTAGTTAAGAATCGAACGAGTAGATTTTGAAATAAACCTCATACTGTATCATATTTGCTTGTAAGCATATTTTTCGGTCAAAAAACATAAAATTGTAAAAGAAGGAAAAGTGTCGTGTCTATACTTTATAAATATTTAATAAAAATGAAAATATTACTTACCTTAAAGTCAACTTTATTATTTAGTCATATTAATGCTACGGCAGGAAACAGCTAAGAAATTTCATTTTTCTGCTTTGTTTGACATAAGTTTATAAAGACTGCTATTTGCAGTAAACTAAATAACTATCAACAAGACTTTATTAATTTCTTTAATATTAACTACTTAATCTTATACGATAGAGCTTGGCTGACTAATTGTTATAATAGCAAACCTGTGTTTTTAAAAACAGCAATTTAATAACCTCAATGGCGTACAATGAATACAATTTTCAATAATAAATATTTAATCTGAGAACATTTTTGGAGGAAAGTCTATCGTTAATTTTGACTTAAAGGACGGACCATCACCGTTGTGAGTGACAGACGGGTGTAAAAATTGCCTACGGGATTCAAAGATTGAATTTCCTCGACCCTTATAATAGATTTAAGCATTTGTAACTTTTGCAGGGCGTTATTGTTTTAGATACAAAACTGGAACTCTTGTGCTGATTTTCCTATGATAACTACTGTGTCAGCAATATTATTTACATAATAGTATAGTTTATTTCATTGACTTCTGAAGTAGTCTGTTTTTTATAGAATTTTGTCCTATAATGTCCTTGATGAATTTTTGGGGGAAACTTAAAGGGGGATGTTTTACTGTGTCTTATTTAAAAAAAAATTAAAGTGAACAATAGATATAGGATAATGATTATTTACAGGGAAGAATTGTAAATATGTGTTGATAATCTGTATTATTTAGTGATATTATATGCTTTTTGGAGCTGCTGCTAGAACTCCGTTGGTTGGAAGTCTACGTCAAAGATCTGTAACTTGGCTGAGGTATTTGCTTGAAGATTGGATACGGGACACGGGCTAGATAGAGATAAAAATAGGCTAGATAGAAGAGAAAGGTTACCCCCGGTAATGCAAATGAGTTCTAACCAAATAAATAAACGTGAAAACTTTTAAGTGCAAGCTTGTTTCATTAAATATATCTAACAAACAATTGCATTTGAACCTGAAGATGATCCGAGGATACCAACAAGAAATGCATTTTGAAATAAAATTGTCTACGAAAGGAGGGATAAGAAAAGAATATGCGATGTAATTACCATTCTATGAATAGCCAGCAAAATAGAATGACGTCTGGGAAGTTCGGCTTTTTCACTTAATTCAGTTGTTATTAAAGCGTTCGTTTACTGTTCAGTTCTATCTTATAATATAATAAAATACTCCACATTTGGGGAATAAAATAACATTTTGTAAAACTTTATTAAAAGATAAGAAAAGTTTAAAATTTGGCGAATAAACTGCTGCCAATTCCCAACCTTTCCCAATTTTTCGACCACTTGATTTCGAGCTCACATGTGCAGACCTGAGACTAAATCAGAACTATATACTATGCATGATGATAACTCTTCTTATTATTATCGAATCAGAAGTAAACACTTCAATGATGACAGCAATTCCTTGCCTCTGCTCCTATGTTTGATATTTTTTATTTATTAAAGGAATTACAATATGCTAGGTACATTACTTGAGACTATAAGTTGACAGTTTTCCCCCAAACTAGGACAGGTTTGTATTTTGGGGGGCATATTCGGCCATGATTTTTTTTCATTTCATTATTTTTTTTTCTTTACTGTATTGGTTGGGTGAGGCTTATTAACTTAAATAATTGACAACAATGTAAATAATATAAAAAACATATAAATAATATTGGATGATTTCATTTCAAAGTGTCACTATAAATCATAAATTCTATGTATATTACACGACTTTGCGGCACGAACAAACCCATGAAGTTTCTGTACCACAGGCGAATATGTTTTGGTGTATATGAATGTAGCAAATATTTAAAGGGTTTTTTTTTTTTTAAACACGTTTCCAGTCCATGAAATAATATTTTTTAATAAACTATTATTTCATGGACTGTGTTGTGATGTGGATAAAATATTGCCTTTGATCGTTACCACAGAATAAATGCAAAAGATTTACTTTGAGCAATGTTATAACATACGTTTGTGTAGTGCTGTAGGCGTACTGATGCGTAGCGCAAACGCCAAACACATTTAGCTTTACTCACAAAATATACGAAAGTTCATAGAATTGGTTATAATTAATAGTAAAACTCATGGCACTACGGCTTGCTGCTAGTGTATTCTAATTCAGTGCACGTACATCTTTATAATTCATTAGCTGTGCCCGCGACGTCGTCCGCGTGGAATTTGCTTTCAAAACCCTCCGAATTTGAAACATTCTTCATTGGTGCTCCGCTCCTATTGGTCTTAGCGTGATGATATATATATATATACACACACACATATATATATATATATATATATATATATATATATATATATATATATATATATATATATATATATATATATATATATATATATACATATATATATATATATATATATATATATATATATATATATCATCACCTTAAGAACAGACGAGTGTGCATGACAAGAGTTATGAATGTCAAAGAAGCAAGTGAGGTGTGTAAGAATGGGCCTAAATGGCGCTCTGTTGTTCGTGCCTACCCCGCAAGGGAACTGGCGTGAAGTTATGTATGTATGTATGTATGTATGTATCACGCTAGGCCTATAGCCTTCCTCGATAAATAGGCTATCCAACACTGAAAGAATTTTTCAAATCAGACCAGTAGTTTCTAAGATTAGTGCGTTCAATCAAACAATATATTAGTATATTTGGCTACAACACTAATACTTACATTTTAAATATCGCGATATCTTTTCAATGAAACCTCCAAATTGAATAATTCAAAAAATTCTAGAAAGGTATTGAATTCGTCTTAAATATGGAGTAATTTATTTTGATAAGGATTAATACCAAGGTACAAAATAAACAGTTTTTGAAGCGACGACATTTTAATTGATTAAAAAAATAAAAGAAAAGACTTATTGTGAGATAACTACAATAGTTAGACATATGTTTACGCGATATCTTTTGTAGACAATTATATGTTCTGCAAAGTGGCAGTAGATTATTTTGTTCTATGATAAATAGTTTTCGCAGTGCACGCCGTGTAAGGATTTTTTCGGGTCATTTTTTACACCTTGGATTACATTATTGGACTTTTAGTAAGCATTTTTTTGAAAATAACAGGTTGGAGAACAAGTCTTTTCGCATATAGTATGTATGAACTGGTAATAAGATCTCTTTGGCTATACCATTTGTATCTGGCTGGTTTTGGTATCATTAAAAAGTTTTAATTTCAAAGAAGACAATTCCAAATTCAAATTAGGAAAATGTGTGATTTTCATTTGTTTTTCTTATTGTTAAAATGAGTGAATCTAATGAAGAAATTCGATACATTTTAAAATTTTACTACAAAAAAGGTAAAAATGCAACACAAGCCGCGAAAAAAAATTGTGATGTTTATGGACCTAATGCAGTATCTGTGAGAGTAGCGCAAATTTGGTTTAAGCGTTTTCAATCCGGAAATTTTGATATCAAAGATGCACGTCGCTCTGGTCGCCCTGTTACGGGCAAAATTGATGCCATTTTTGAAAAAGTGGAGCAAGATCGGCATATTAGTAGTTACAATGTAGCTGGAGAAGTAGGAATTAACCACAAAATGGTTTTGGCGCAGTGGTAAAAAGCTGGTTACACAAAAAAGCTCGATATTTGGGTGCCTCATGAGCTCACTGAAAGAAACCTAATGAACCGTATACTCATTTGTGATTCTTTATTACGACGTAATGAAACCGACCCAATTTTGAAGAAGCTGATAACTGGTGATGAAAAGTGGATCACGTACGACAAGAACGTGCGAAAAAGATCCAAAGGCCGGTCAGGCTTCACAGACTGTGGCGAAACCCGGATTAACTTGCAACAACGTGATGCTGTGTGTATGGTGGGATTGGAAGAGCATTATTCATTATGAGCTGTTACCGCCAGGCAGGACATCGATTCTGAACTGTACTGCGAACAACTGATGAGATTAAAGCAAAAAGTTGAGAGAAAGCGGCCGGAATTAATCAACAGAAGGGATGTGGTTTTTCACCATGATAACGATAGACCTCACACATCTTTAGCCACTCAGCAAAAATTACGAGAATTTGGCTGGGAGGTGTTAATGCACCCTCCGTATAGTCCTGACCTTGCACCTTCAGATTTTCACTTGTTTCGGTCTCTCCAGAATTCCTTAGGCAGTGTCAGGTTAACATCAAGAGAGGACTGCCAAAACCACTTGTCGCAGTTTTTTGATCAGAAGCCCCAAATTTTTATAGCAATGGGATCACGTCCCTATCTGCAAGATGGCAAAAAGTTATCCAACAAAATGGCACCTACATACTTTAGTCAAATGAAATGAACTTTATAAAAAAACCTTTTGAATTTTTATACAAAATGCGAAGAAACTTTTTCCCCAACCCAATATAATATAGCCTATAGCCTTCCTCTATAAATGTACTATATTCAACATTGAAAGAATTTTGCAAATCGGACCAGCGGTTCCTGAGATTAGCGCGTTTAAACAAACAAACAAACTCTTCAGCTTTATAATATTAGTATAGAAGTATATATACGCTTAGCTAGTAGATACTCAGTTGAAATTATATCCTACTGGAATTGACATATATGCACACGTATGTGTGCGATTAAATTAAAACATGCTTTAAAAAAACCTTCTCGGTCTTACTCATTTTCTTACTTCAGTTTGAAGGTTTCTTCTCAACTTACTCTAACTCAATATGAAAAAGACCGAAATTATTTATTTTTTCTGTGCTTGTGTGTAATTATAACCATCACTATACTCTCTTTTCAAGCCACTAAATTTTGTAAAACGGGGATAAATTAGATTAAGTTCCTATAGAGTAAATAATAATCATAAACAAAAATTAAAATAAGTAAGTTAGGAGTATAATAAGTAATAATTTTAACATTACGCTTTGACACTTGACATATTTATCTTACAGGATTACAGCTACTGAAAAGTGGCTGAAACGTCAAAATAAAAAAATAAATTATATGCCGCGCTTGAAGCCGTTAAAATGTAGATTTAATGATAACTGTAATGCATAACCTTCAAATAGTATAGTATAGTAATGCATATAATAAAACTGTAGAGGTCGAATTTCTGTACAATAAAAAAAACCCAGTCAGGGGGATGTAAGAAGTAAAATAGAACTAATTTAGACTTTTTCAATTTTTTTGTTTCTCTGTCTGTACTGGGTAATCTCCGAAACGACTGGACCGATTTGAATGACATTTGTATGGTAGTAGCTTATATTCCTGGTCAACATATAGGATACTTTTGATCACGAAAAATTAAAGAGTTCCCGTGGGATAGTTAAAAAACCGCACCGCGCGGACGAAGTCGCGGGCATCAGCTAGTAGAAAATAAACTTTTTGTAATAGTAAGGAAAAACAAATTAGAAATTAAAGCAACGAAGATTTAAAATAAATCTTCTTGAATTTGCTCTTGAGTAAGCGTCTGAGGTTTGTTCATCAGATCCCTATCGACGACAAACTTGGTATTGTAATAATATGTTTTGCAAGTCACTAGACGTAGGTCTGATTTAACTACACCAGTTAGATTAACTTCTGTAAAAAGTAAAAGTCCTTCACTCAACAGAAAACTTCCGAAAAATCGTATAAACTTACATATTTATTTTGAACATCAATGACCCAGGGGAATAAACCTGTAAGACTAAAATCCACATTTCCATCCGTAGGTTACTAAACGCCATATAATTTTTTTTCTAGCATTGTTTGAGTAGGTATCACACAACTGAATCAAATCACATGTTGGTTATTTGTTAACATGCTTTTTGATAATTCTAATCAGAACCTATAATTTTTTTTTTCTTTGCATTGTTATTAATTGTATTTGATTAAAACTATGTTTTAACGTATAAGATCGTGCATAATTCGATATTTAGTTTTTAATTTAAATTTTAACCATTTTAGTAGTCGTGTTAACATCACACTTGAGATTAGAATAAATCATATTGTTACGAATTTATAGGATGTAAATTCAAAAAAGTACACACACGTAATTCACAGTTCTTACAAGTATAGCCGAATACAACAAAACTAAATCGTAATGCAAACAATCGTTATCACATAAATCGCGCAAAGTTCGTTGTTATAAGATACTTGCTCCGAAAGTGGACTAGATAACGCTTCGTTCGCAGTTAGAACACGACTGGCGCATTTCCCGATTGACCGACTCTCATGCACTTGTGAATTAGACATGGCTTCCTAGCAACATGCCGCCAACTGATTCTTGAAATCGTTAAATGGTCAGTTTAACCGCTTCCAAGAATTCGCATGAAATACCAACAAAGGAAAGAAGGTTTTATGAGGTCTTACGGCGACGTGACCTAAGAGATTAGCGCGAACAATAGATCACTCAAATTAAAAGGGGTAATAAGACACCTGCAAAGGATTAATATCGGCTTACAACAATATTATAAACGCATTTAAAATCAGTTAAGACATAATTTTAATAATAACATGCATCCTTTATTATGTATACAAGTCGCGAAAAATTAAGAAAATATTATGCACCCTTGCACTCAGATTTGTATTGTTTACCCATAAGAACACTTACATAATAATAATAATTTTATTTTTTGACTTGTGAACTTTTGTGGTGAGTGACACTGAACAAAATTAAGAATATACCTACTGTATAAACGTTACAGACACGCAGTATGTTTTTAAAGAAAGAAGCGTAAATTATAATTAACTAATTATTTTCGGGTCTTTCGGCTAACTTGCCCTTGTTCAGACAAGTTAGCCGAAAGACCTGCGTACCAAGAGCGTAAAAATGTGTAAATTCGCTACTAGAGGTCACGGAATTGCACGAATTAATTCCTCCCACACCTTTATATCAACGGATAAGCAGACATACGAGCTCACGCCACCGTCATATGATGAAAATACCAACTATTTACCGTTGCCTGTTTTTCCTGAATTATACAATCTAGGTGTTTTCAAGTCTCGTATCAACATTTATCTTCTAGGTAAGCGTACTCCACCTTAGATTGATTTCCACCTGACATCAGGCGCAATCTTGGCCAAATGCAAACCTATTCAATATAAAAAAGGAGGCGCTGATGCACCTACAATATTCATCGCCATCCAATCAACACTATCTTATTGGAAATGTAGGTTTTAAGTTTTAATTTTCTATTTTAAAAATTAATAATTTATAACAAAAAAAAACATCCCAGAAGAATGTTGTTTTAATTCTAAAAATATTAGTTATATATAAGCCGAAACAGATGTGCCCAAGTTTTAACATCCTTTTTTGTAATTGTTTATTTTGGTGAGCAATAAAAAGTTAGCTACATACATATATACATACGTGCATTGATGTAGCAATAATATTGCTATTGCTACATCAATGCATACGTGTACAAAATTAAAGACACTTATTATTTTTCTGTAAGACACATTGGCCTTAACGAATTAATATCAAATGTGATACAATACACATACAAACATGCAGTGCCCTATATTATTCTCTGGGACCTTTGAAATGTAACACACAATAACATTTAAGCTATAAATCACTTTCAAGGCTTGGAGATTATTTCAACACAAATATTTGGCTGAGAACCTCTTCTCTTGTTCATAGGCCCAACGTTTACTGATTTCATTTTCGTAAATCTCTATATTTACATAACAGTTAGCAAATTTATGAATATTTCATGGAAACATTAAATTTCTTAATCCTACGTATTATATTTAAACGATAAAAATAGGGCTCGATAGGAAAACAATGTTTTACATAAAACATGTCAATTAAGATATAAACGGTCTACTGTATTTAATTTTATTAAAGTGGGAAGTGCAATATTCCAACTCATACGTTTCAAGCCTTTAAAATGAGCCGCAAGTCGCTGTATGCAAGGATGAGTTCATCATATGCAGGGCATTTTCTTTATAATTTATTTATTTTTATCAATTCTGTAGATGCACTTCACTTTAGTTGAATTGGTTGTTTGTTTCAGATACCCGTTACGTCACACGCAGTCAGTTTGCTCCAAAAATGCAACTCCTAAAGTTGACATACAATGACGCTCCGCCGATCTGACAGTTTGCCGACGCGACTCCGTGTACTGCCTATTAGGGCAGGACCTGAAATTGGTATAGTTATACATGAAAAAGTAGCCGAGTCTAACACTGTCCCAAATTTTAACGAAAATCCAAATCGCGATGAAGTTATCGCCACTTGGAAATCCTTGCATAAAGACGTCAAGAACATAAAAAATGGATTCAGAGCAAAAAACGAGTCAGCGAACCGTAGATCCGAAAAAGAATCCATTACGCACAATTTCACTCCTACTTTCACGAGCAACAATAGGGATGTGCGAAGGAAATTTGTGGAAAATCGGTCGAGAGGACAGGGTCAGAAAGAGGCCAACCGGGGCTCATCATTACCTCTGGAAACAGGCCAAACGAATGCAATCGAGCGGAGGGCAAACTCAGCGCGCCGTCGGACTTTATTGCAACGACTGTTATCATGGAGAACCCCCGAGTGTGACTGTTCCGAGCGATATGTCCCCAAATATTGTCCACCACCTAGATTACGTCCCGAAGACTTGTTATGTACCTGTGGAGTCAGTGCTAACCGTATTAACAATCAGATTAAAAAGCCGGACCAGTGCATTAGGTTTTCAGAGAGAGGCCGTTCGAAAAGTGTAGGATACGAAGCGGCTCGTGAAGTGGCTCAGTTTCGTCGGTTAGTGTCATGTTGATTGAAGCTATCCATCGGGTTTGGTGGTAGATAACCCGGTGGATGATTTCTAAATGTGTTCTTGTTAAAGTGTATGTGATGTGATAGGTGTGCCAGTGCTGGAGCGACGGTGGGGGCTGAAACCGCGGCTGCCTTGCGCGCCCGCGCAGCCCTCACTCTGGCGCGACGCTATTACCCCGAAGGCGGCTGGGGTTGGACTATCACGGTTGTTGGTACAATAGTCCAAATATTGACCCATGGCCTTCAACTCGGTGGCGGTACAGGCGCAATAGCCTGTACAGCTGCAGTCAAATATCAAGTGTCTCCAATTTATACCCATGGTGAGTCTAAACATATTCCTAATATATATTAAAAGCATTCATAAAATCAATACTTTTCTAACAAATGTATTACATATGTGTCACATAAAAATCTTTTGTAACATTTTCCTTCAAAAGCACAGCGATGCAAAATTATTAATTGCTGAAGTCTCATTATAAATTGGGACCAAACTTATTCCAATAATTACGGACCAGTTCATAATATTACTACCCACATCCAAAGATTAATGATACATCTTATTCATCTTGTAACGTAAAATCGCGCCACAAAAGTTTCCAGCTATCGGCGTGACGGGCGTATTTCGGTAGCAAAGATCTCACTTCACATCTGACACAGTTGATCTCGAGATATCTGCGTAATACCTGCTTTTTATGTAGCGGAAATTCTTATGACAAAACAAACAACAGATTTTGAAATGAAACCAATAGTAATATTATCTTTAATCAGATATTTTTCTTATTGATATTAATTCTTCTTAATATTTAGGTGGAACTTTCTTTATTTTACGCCAGAAAACAGTCCATATAACAACTTTTGGTAAGGATTAGAACAAGGATAATTGGAATGAGAGGAGCATTACACCCACTACAAATATTTCCAATACGCAAATACATGCAATAATTATGTACATTGAACAAGAATACTAATTCCACGACATGTATATTGTCACTGTACTGAATAGTGTCTACCTCGATTCATATAAAAATTCAAATAAACTTAGCTATCTAGAATGGCGAATGGAGAGTGACATAACATACTTTGCTAGTTAATTCTATCAGTAACAGCCGTATGATCGGTTAACTGAATAATGCAAGATCTCTTATTGTTTCTATATGTACACAACTAGCTGTGCCCGCGACGTCGTCCGCGTGGAATTTGTTTCAAAACTCCCCGATTTTGAAACATTCTTCGTTGGTGCTCCGCTCCTATAGGGCTTAGCGTGATGATATTTAGCATATAACCTTTCTCGATAAATGGGCTATCTAACACTGAAAGAATTTTTCAAATCAAACTAGTAGTTCCTGAGATTAGCGCGTTCAAACATACAAACTCTTCAGCTTTATATATTAATTAGTATGAGATTATGCCATAAAGTACCACCACTTGTGCTATAAACTAATGTGTACATAATAATATGTGACGTCAGTTACTATCAAAGTATACAATAACTTGTGACACCTGCTATAATTTATTTAAACTAATGAAAAAGTCTATTTTTACAAGCTTTTATTTAACTTGCAATGGATGTACCTATTTATGTGTGTATATATGTAAGTTCGGGTGGAATCTTGCAAGTTAAATTCGACCAACTTCCCGGTTTCCGATAGAGCTGAAATTTTGCATACATATGTATATCGCGTTACAATGCAATAATATGGTACCATGGAGCTGATCTGATGATGGAGTCGCGAGGTGGCCATAGGAACTCCTGTACTGAACAAGATAGACCCGTCGTATTTGGGCTCGTTTTACTTGTCTTGGATAGCACTTTGCGACTACATGATATCCAGGATCTCAACAGCTTGTATTAGTATAAGTACATACATTAGTATAAGTTTAGTATTAAAAATAGGATAAATTAATATGATAAGTTAATCTTAAGGTACACCATAACATATAAATCACTAAATTAATGTCACACACTAACAAAAATAAACAATAAGCGTGTATAGACTCTAAAATTTTTCATAAAAATTAAATAGTAAAAAAAGGTACGGAACTCGAGTCCGTAGATATGTTAATAATATAAAAAAAACAGCTTGTATTTAAAAACCTTTTTAAAAAAGCTTTTAGATTTCTTATTTATTATAAATTTAATAAGAAATTTTAGTTGCTCCTTAAGTTCATCATCTTTCAGATTCTCTGATTCCGACGGAAGACTAATAGACCGCCAACCTAAGGTTTGATCTGCCAAATCATTAATGACCGGTCCCTGTACCTTACCGACCGTTCATTTGCCTTACTATCGGTTAAAATTGGACATAAGCTCCATACAAGTAATGTCAAAATTCAGCCGATGGTAAGGCAACTAAATGAATAATAAAATACAGAAACCGGCATAAGACGCGACGAAAGATAAATAATGTAAAAAAAAGTATGTGTATTACAAATCTATGGTGTACAATAAATTTTGTATCAGATAAATCAAATTGTAATATCGACATAATACCCTTTCTTGTTTATCTTAACATTTGTACGTGACACGATTCCTCTAGCTGATCTTTGTTTGTTACATTGTAAGATCAAGGAGCACAATCATCAGCGTAGAATGTGTGTACATTAATAGATACCAACAAAGTCTACTATGTAAATAGACAGGTAATTTATCTACAGAATTCTTTCACGTATGCCATCGGCCATTTACCTCGAGCGCTCGTAGAACATCGGCTCGAGCCAAAAACAGAGTCATTAAAAGTGTTCTTACGCTACAATGTATCCATACTTACTATACATAATTATATTTAAGTACAAAGGTATATAAATATGAAATTGTATGAGTATGAGATGATGGCATTGGAAGTAGTTTCTATTTCATTTGGTTTAATACTTTAAAGACTAGAAATTATGTAGAATACTTATTTGGATTTCATAGCCATTTTGGCAAAAAGAGAAATCCGTCTGAAATCGTTATGTCCGCTGTCATTTTTTCTTGCAAAATACTGGATCTACATAGATAAAGTTTGACAGGAAAATGTGGCATGTTTGGCGCTACAGTTGTGTAGTGAAATCACGAAAATAATAAACATTAGGGATAGCCGTTATACATGGCTGTAACTAAAGATTGAATTTTTTCCAGCGTAAATAGTTTGCACGGTATCATTGATTGGATCTTGAAAATCTATTTGAATAGTATCCGTACAGGAGTTTTTGAGATAATTATAGGGTATTTCCGATTAAAAAATGCTTTTTTACAGTTTTTGACCTGATACCATAGGGACTATAAAGGACGTTCTTCTAAGAAACCAAAACACTCAGCCAATATTATTTTAGGTATATTTTACACGAAAACTTGAATTCAGTTATATGTAAATGCAAATAAAAGACAAAAGACTTTATTTATTATTTGAAAAATCGTATTACATTTCAACAGGTTAATCTTATTAGGAAAGTTCTAATGAATAATTGCAATATACATATATTCTTAATAAGTTATGACGACTTTCAAAGTTTTACAGTCGCATATATTAACTAATGGAGAAATTTAGGAACTAAAATATGAATATTTATTAAAAAGTTAGATAGAGACTTATATTTGGTAAATGGTTTTTCTTTTAAAGTTAAATTCAAGAGTCATATATGTAAGTATATCGTTATTTCAGTTTCAAATGTCATATATTAGTGTTAATAATTCGAAACATTAATATATCTTAGCGTCTTACAATTATGGGTTACTTTTAAAGCAATTTTAAGTAATAAGGTATGTTCAATCTTTGTGTAATTAAAAAACTTTTAGACAATAAGTCTCTTGTTACTACGAACAATAAAGCGGTAATTGATTTATAATATAGTAAAGTTGAATTGCGAACAGTTTGATTAAAGTTCATCAGATGTTTGTTAATTTTTCTTACGCATTCTTCACTTCATTAACCGCCCATCGTAGAATGTAATAAAAAAATATATTCAGTATAATAGTCTTCGCGATCTATAGTTTCGTAATTTACTCGTGCAAGGTAGCTTGAGACTATGTCACCTATAGGTAAGAGGCCCAGAGTGTTGCCAAACTTTTAACTTGTTAGATTGCCATGTTCAGCACTTACTTGAGGTCAGAGGCCCTAAGCCGGCCATCTTTGGAGAGTCGCATAATGAAATTGACACGTGTCTAAATATGCTTATAGGTGTAAGACATAAAGTTACACTTTGTTTTATTACTTGTCATGTCTTTAATGCGAATCTGTGAAAGCAGCCACTTTAAGCTCCATCATTCTCTCTGTTCTTCTAAGGACTCGAAGGCCGCTGAGAGTCTGACTTCTTAAAAGTAAACGTTGCAAATAATTAATTCTTACTTAAACTTTAAGAAGCTGAAATGTTGCAGACAGATTAACACGTTGATGCAAAGCGGTTACTACCGCCGCTTACAAGCTCTTGAAACTATTTCAGTTGGTGTAAATTGCCATAAACTGCTGCATAAACTCACTTAGGACTTAAAATAATGTTATAAAAGTTGCACAGGCAGCGGGTTATAGACGTGCAAATACGTGTACAAATGTCTCGACGATCTTCTTAGCTTTTGAAAGTTCGCGTATACTTAAGATAACACATGGGCGAAAAAGTTGTCGAGCCATAAGTACGTACGTACGAAACACGGGCTCGCACGTCTATCACCCCCTTAGCGTATTCAGAATTCTTTTAAAAAAATAACATTGTCAAATGCCTGTTTCATCATAAGGTAGGCCATAGCATACTCTGTACTCTTATAATAATACTGATAATAACATAGTAACAAAAATATAACCGGCAGGCAAAAAAGGCACCTTGCATATCCTCAAGCTAACCCAGTTACGCTTGTGTTATGGGTAATATACAACGAACCACTCTGGGGCCGATCCCAGACATCCAGACCATAGTAAACAACGGAAAGTTCGTTTACGAAATTTACCATACCAGGAATCGAACCTGGATGGAGCCTCTATTTTACAGTGAGGTCGGCCGGCAAAGGCATAGCCCGCTTAAACACATTAAACAATAAAAACTTGTTGCAGTTTATAAGGAGCAAGAAAGGCGACCTCGGATTCAAAAACAAGCATCTAGAATGTAATTAGCTTGCAACGCTAGGATGACATCGTCTCCTGTTAAACAGTAAAATCGGCAAAGGAGGCGGTGGGACGTGATAGGGAATAGACCAGCACGCTCCCATCCCGCCATAAGCGAAGGCGACAGAGGAGGCTTAGGTACCAACCTTCAGCCGCCGTGCATTACAGTCGTGCGGAGAAATGGTAGCACACAACTGTTTCGCACGCCACATCTCACCTTTAGATTTTGAAGTAGCTGGAGAGACACAACTCTTCGGGTTAAAGATAACAGTGCCCACAAGGGCTAGGTATAATCTATCTGGGCTGGAAAAGGATATAAGTGCGTAAGCGAACCCATAGCCCGGACAACAGAAGCCAGAAAACCCAGCCAGGAGTTTTTGCGGGTATTCCGACTCAATAAGTCAATATGCCGGCGAATTCCGCACACCCCCATTGTGTTAAACCACGTAAATAGGACCTCACTTCGGAAAAAAAGGTGTTTCTGAACATACCTTTTAATTTCAATGAAGTAGTGTGTTCGGAATTAAAGTGATATTGTGTTGCTTTTGGATTACCAAAGAATTAATATTTCAAAAAGATCGTTGAATAGAGGTATAGAAGAATCAATGAATTCTAAAAGAAATGTCTCATATGAGCTTTTTATTTCAAGAATATACGCATGGATCTATTTTATTGACGTTGCTTAGGACTTAGGCTGATGTGCATAGACTGTTAACCGATGGTTAAAATAAAATAATCGCTAAAAGTGTATAACTAAACAGCGATTATTTTATTTTAACCATCGGTTAACTGTCTATGCACACCAGGCTTAGATGTCGACACGTGAGTTATAATCAGAGTAAGAGATAATTTTAGAACCACAACCTCATAACACCATACTTATAGAAGCTGATACCAACGATGATTAGGTCCTATATACTGTATACAGTTACATATCACAACGTTTGTTTTTTAACAACAACAACGTTTTATAGTTGTTGCGCCGAAAAACCCATTGTTCTAATTACGAACGATCTTATTTAGAGAAAATTAGCAAGTTTGAATGCTTCTTTATGGTTCTTAAAGAAGCGTTGAAACTTTCTATGAATAAGACCGGAACACTGAGGAATTTATTTAATTCGCTGTATTGTTCCACACACAAGTGGCGTCCGGAGAATCCTGTTCTATTCAAATATTATGCGAATAAATGAGGCCGAGTCGGCACAGATGATGAGGGGCAGTTACGATTCGGTCGCGATAGCAACATTAACTAATGAATTCGCAGTGATAATCTTATTACGTCTAATGGGGGTTTTAATGGTTTCAGTTTACTAAAGCTTTACAATTATTATATCACTGGCTATTGTAAAAGTTTGTGTTCTTAACTTCGGTATATGATTAAACCCCCGTAATATGTAACAATATAATTTTTCTTTTTTCCCCTCGTAATCTTACAAGCATGGTAGGCGAATATTACAATTCAGCTTTGCATATCCCTGTGGCGTTATAAATGCGTGACTGGAAAATATTGGAACATTTCACACAACCTACATATAACAAGTTGTCTTCTTGTCAACTCATGTCGCATATTAAAATAGGCTCAGCAGCCCCGACGTCGAAGGGGTAATGGCTTTATTGAAAAACTGCACGTCTTGTCGGCTATAATCAATTTTAACATAATAATATTGTAAGCTGAGATGTTAATATTGAAGTTTAAATTTTATGTGACACTCAAGTTTTTATAAAATAAAATTAGTATTGCGAACTTGCTTTTTTTTATTGCAGGAGTTCAGCAGACAGAGAGACGGCCCACTTGATGGAAAGCAGTTACCATCGCCTATGGACATTTGCAACACCAAAGGTGCTACAAATGCGCTGCTGCAGTACCTGGTCACTAATGCCCGAACACAACACAAGGTTGTTATGGCGGCATACTCTAGACCAGGGGTGGTCGCCAAATACCTTACCACCTGGCTGTGGGTTGTTTTGTCGCCTCTTACGACAGGCGGCCCGGCCGCAGGAAATTGTATTCTTTCTCCGTTCCTGCACGGATGGTCTTGTTGGCACATCTAAAACACGCTATATATATAAAATTGAATTATATAGCTCTATTATAAATTGTATGAGGACGCTATGAATTTGTTACTGATAAAACTCTGCAAAATGTCCTAATCCTTCCAAATTTTTGGTTAAACCCAATATTATTATTTTTAAATAGAAACGAAATAAACGCAACCAATTAAGTACTTTTTTTAAGGATCAAACAGGAATACTAGGAATGACCATTGATTGTTTTAATTTTGACCAGAGGGCGCAACAGTGCATTCTACTCCCACTTTTAAAGGTACCGTAGTCATTCTGACAATAATAGAATCCCTATAAAATCATGTCCATTCATCATTTTTCTGTCTGTTTATACAATATGCCACAGCAATTTTTCTAAAAAAAAATCTACTTGAAGGACGTTGAAAAGATTTAAAGTCAATGTTTGTGTATCCTAATAAAAATAAAAACCAAAAAATATGTGTTTGCCCTTTCATTGAATAATAATGTAAATATTTACTTCTTGGTTCCTTCACCTCATTCGCATGCAAACAGCATGGTAAATTTCGCGGTAATAAGATTCCGTGCCAAAGTTTAAAACAATGATTTGCGATTTCAATGATTTATAACATCGACAACGAAGGGTTTCGCATTTCAGTTATTTTCGGATACCGATGATTGATTGATGAATAACGCGATCATATTTGATAGGAAGCTGTGTACTTCTAGATAACCTTGTTATCTTTGGCGTAATGTTCGTAAGCGCCTATATATTTAAACAATTTACATTCAATATGACTAATAGTGGTTCATTTAGCTTAGCTCTTATATTGACGCGCAACGGTTGGCTAAGAAACCACGCGTTACTGTGGCTCATTCTAGATAAGGAAAAGTAAGAAAAGAAAAAATACACGTATTTTTGTTAGCAAACTACAGAACAAGCAACATAATATAAATATTCCAAAGACATTGTCCACAATTACAAAAATGTAGGCGACATAACGCTATATGATAAGATAGGACTCTTTTTAGTACTTAGGGTGCGGTTACATACTTCGACTTCTGGCAACGCTTCAGCAGTAATTCAGTCGAGTAGTGATACAGTCGCTAATCGTCTACCCCTACACACGAGTGACTTTAAGCATAAATATAGCTCTTGATCATCGTTATAAATGGCAGCTGCAATAACATGGTTACGTTGCGAATACAATACAAACACGATACAGTATCGACACCCCGTCAACAAATATTCCTTCGAGCGCCCGCTTCGCGTGCTTGCGTTGCACTATTTTGTGCTGATACAAAAAAGCATCCTGCATGGATCTGTAGGTACACATGCATATGTTCCGATTCAACTGAATTTTTATATTGATTCATAAAAGCTACTGCATCGATACCACCGCGCTGTAGAATCCATGCGTGTTGTAGGCATACAATGCATCGATAGTGTCGCGATGCAGTCACGCGTTTGTCAAAACATCGCAATGTGCAATTGCTCTTATGGCCGTTTTCTATATCTTAATAAACGTTCATTCGCCTTACGAGTGGTTAAAATTTGATATAAGACCCACACGAGTAATGTTAAATTTCTACCAATGGTCAGCCAAATGATAGTAAAATATAGGAACCGGCTATTAAAATTTAACTAAGTAATCAGCAGAATTTATGCCTTTGTAAACACTGAGTAATTTTAAACATCTTAACCTGAAATCTAGTTCGGAACAAAAATAGAACCCGGAACCATGTAACTGTAAATTAAGAAATGTAAACAAATTAAAAGTTAGTGGAATAAAACAGTCGATAAAGAAATTCAGGTTATTTTTAATTAATGGCCCAGTTTTTTCGTTAAAATAATTATATTAAGATATGCACCTTGCAATAAAATATTTTTTGAAATTAAGTACTGATTTTATCAATCACAATTTCTTTAAGCCATATCTTTTGTATCAAAACTTTATTAACATTCCACGAATTTTTTACTGTATTTTTCATGCTATTTAGGTGCAAATAATATTGATATTATCTTTCAAAATGCCAATCTCAGAAAACTTAATTATATTTAAATATAAATTAATAAATTTATATAGACTCTAAAAATTGTACAAGTATCTTTTTTTACTACTTTATTATCAGTGCGTTCAATTGTTGACTACTACCCCTATTACAGCAGAACTGATGCTATACCCACCAGCGTTTTCGAAGGTGGATCAGCCAGTTACACACACTCTAAATATGCCGGTTTCCTAAGCGCTAGTAGTATGTACGCGACATTTAATACAATGTGATCATTAATTTATAAAAACTGGAAAAGTGATTTTTTTTGTATGTTTCTTAGTTTCTTCTGTACTGCCTTGCGAGTGTTCCGTACGTTATGAAATTTGGTTTTTTTTATTTAAAAATAGGATTCTATTTATCCCGAAAGAGAAGGTCGAAGTTTATGCATGCAAATTGCAAAGACACATGTAATGATTTATTCAATCATAAATATCAAAGTTATATGACCAGTTTTACTTGTTTCCTACAACAATTTGCTCTGGTTATTAAATAAATTCGCTACATTTGAGTTCGAAATTACAAGGCACTTAGCTTACGCAACGGTCTAGTAAATGATACGTAAAATTCTTTTGGCCGCAATTATGTAATGAAATATTTATTCTGAGAGGTTTCAGAAAATATTTATACGTTCATTTCTTGTAGGACGTTTTTCCATTAGACATCCCTATACTAAATTAAATATTTTTCTCTTAATTGAAATTCGTTGTCATTTTGAAATTAGACCAGAAAAATATAATAAATAATAAGAGCTCATGAACGTCTCACTGTTGGGCTCGGGCCTCACTATTTTTAAGGACGGAGAGTATACCTACCAATAGCGTTCAAGGCAGATTGGTGGGTTTGATACATCGGTTATCTCTATGTCCACATGTTTCATCACGATGTTTTCATTCGCCATTAGCAGGTGGTAATTGGAACAATATACACGTTACATCAGGAAACTGTCTAAGTGGTGCACACTTTCCTGCTATGATTCGACCTCCCTTCGTCATTTGAAACGTGATTTTGAGTTTCGGGAGCGTTACTTTTTCACTTTTTACAATCGGAATCAATGTTGTATTTTGTTACAGCAAGGCCGGATTTACCTTAAATGCCGCCCTTGGGCACCGTGAAAAATACCGCCCTATAATCTATGCACTGTAACTAGACTTCATAACGTAAATATCCAATAAGAAATCGATTTTTAAGATTTGGCATGAAACCAATAACGTCCCAATTATTGAAAAATATTGATTTTTATAGCAGAAAGTTAATTATTTTTTTTGTTGACACTTCAAATTTTGCAGTCCTCCAAATTTTCGCTATCCTGGGCACTAGCTCCTAGTGGCCCTAGTATAAATCCATCTCTGTGTAGCAGTGAAGTCTTTTAGTAGTCCATAGGGTGGACTTTCGATGATCGAATTAACCAAACGTTATTGCAATGTTACAATTGTAAAACAAGCAGCAAAACTTCGACATCTGTTATCACGTGCCAGTAAAATATATTTAAAAAAAACAACGAATTGAAAATATTGTGAACTGGCAATCGGCTTGATTTATTTAATGATATAATTTAATATTTTATCTTGACTTGTTTATTACAAACATTTTGATGTTCATGAGAACACATTATTGATACATTATACGTGAGGAAATGTTATGATCAAATTTTATTGGTGTTCGAATATAGCTGTAAGCGTCCGAGAAGGCTATCAAATCACATTTGACAGATTTCATGGATATATTTTCTCCAGTCTTATATTATTTTAAAATCTTAACCTACACTTACCTATCTTAACAGGATGCACTATTTATTGTTAATGATGCCAAAATAGTTTATAGAAAGTTGTTTGTCACGAAGGCAATGCAGATGCTGGGATATGGAATAATTTATGACATCCCCCGTTATGTCCTCCATTATTTAACATTTTCAAGAAATTCAATATTAGTTTAAAATAACACCTTTTGTGAGACCATTTGAGTTAAAGAAAGATGATTCTGATATCTGTCATTGCCATTGTATATATTTTAAAAAATAGTTTCGTAATTTATCTGCATGTTTTGTCTTAAGATTTAGTGAGGAAACAATTTATCAGTTTTTAGACAAGGGTCTCATCTTCCCAGAAGGGTTGGGTCCAGCCTGGAGAGATCGTGGAAAGCTTCCACAGAATGTTAATTTTTAGTGTATTTGTTCGTATAAGTACACGGTGATCTGCTAAAATCAAGTTAGTGTACGGATAGAATCAGTGTGAGAAAAGATAAGTTAGTGTGTCAGAGAATCAACGAAGTGTTAAGTGTAGAGTCGAGATTGCAAAATAGTAGTTAAGGTAACCAACGAGCTATATTAATTAACATTCCGAATAAGCGACGCGAACCGTAAGAGCGACTGGTGTATTATTTCCACCAGTATATCTCGCCAGGGCCTCCTACAGGCTTCTACCGAGAGCCCTGTCGGAGACCCGCTTCAGTTCTTTATAACTATCTTATTCAAAATTGTAAGCGTCTAAAAGTTTATCAGTTCCACAAAGCTTCTGTTATTACTACTAATCTTATAAGGTCAAGACTATTTCTTTAACGTGTGTACGTTTTGTATTTTTGGATAATAAATACAGTTACGGAAGTTTAATTGCTTCGTTGGCAAGATCGTTGGCGCTCCTCTTGAAGTTGTACAGGAATATGTCGTCTATATTAGACAGAACATTCAGATAGACACAACTTCGGCAAGGGAGTCAATACTGGGGTTGAGTTTTTCGACGACCATTCCATATTCATTGAAGATACCAAGGATTACATCCTCCACACGCTGACCAATGGGGTCGAAAAATGGACACAGGAGGCAGGGTTGCTCTCCAAATGCCAACTCGCTCAGCGAGCTTTACAGGAAGCAATGCGTATACTATCTTATAGATAAAATCATAAACGAGCAGATCCGTAACAAAACCAAGATATACAAAAAAGCTTGTAAAGTTAGCAAGTTGCAATAGACCGGTTATGTCTATCGCAAATGGCCGATGGAACCGACGAGTCGTGAAGTGGAGAACGCATCTCAATAAACAAGTATTGAACGCCTTCCAGCCTGGTGGAACAACGGCCTGTGTAAGTTCACCAGTAGTCACGCGATGGAAAAAGTGAAGTGCTAGGATGTGCGACGCAAAGATACGATGGCCTACATGCACCAGTATCATTGTCATTTGTCAGTCATTGAGAGTTTTTTTTTTGTTACCTAGGGGGAATGTTGCGGGCTACACACACGGGCCATGGATACGGGGGAGGCCAACTGCAGCGCCTAGTGCTGCCTGCATTGTGCGTGTGGAACTCTCGTATGGCATCGGTTTCTCACCTAATGAAGGGAGAGCCGACGAGCTACCCACTAAACCTACTTGCGTCCCGAAGAGAGAAAACACTTTATAAAAACGCCGCGGGATCTAGAACAGAGTTACTGCACCGTGACGTCCTAGCGTGCAAGACTGGTACGACCCAGGGAAGCAGGGCTTCACCATTACGTACAGCAAAGTTAAAGTCCCACTGATATCACTGTAAACAACGGCTCTCTGCTGCGAGTCATCGAAAGTATGATTCAAGTGCCTCCAATTACGAGTATATTCATGTATCAAACTTGAGGATTCCTGATGAAATTGTGAATATTTGCCTACGCACAGAACAATAAAGAGTACATAGATAATAGAATAGTCTCGAACCGATGTTCGAGACTATTCTATTATCTATGCGTCGATACGCAGTGTTGCCAGCTTATCGATTTTCTATCAGTATCACTTTGGAGAGTATGCAGCTGCGCTCTTCAATGTGATCCTGCCATCTCCCTTCCATCATCGGACAACCAGACACACCGGTATGCAGCACCGATATATGGTGGATATTCCATCTATAAGAACGAAGCACTTTGCATCTAGCTTCATCATACACACCGCAAAGGAGTGGAACTTATTGCCGGAGTCTGTCTCTCCCGATACTTATAACCTGGGTGCCTTCAAGTCCCGTGTGAATAGGTACCTTCTAGGTAAGCGTACTCCATCCTAGACCACATCTTCGCTCCATATAGGGCGAGATTGTGGTTAAACGCAAACCTACACAACAATAAAAAATAAAAAACATAGATAGATAGCGTGTTAATTGTAACTACATACATAAAATAGATGTTATACCAGAAATCTACACATTGATTTTAAACAACTTGACTTCTGCTTGGTAAATACGAGACCGTTAATTAATTAAAAGTTAAGAGCTAATATAAACAGATCTGACATTTATTGGAAACCATGTTACAGTGTACTTGTTTATCACGTAGTTTGTAATTAAGGACTGGGGTAATTTTGTGTTTTACAAAATATTTATGCAATTTTATATTTGTGACACAATTTCCATGAGGCCGACAATATGTCGGCAACACCCCTGGTGTTAAAAACATCAATAGGCGGCCGTGGTCACTTTTTATCAGGTGAAAAATCTGCCTGTATGTGTGTTACACAACAAAAGTATTGGATACAACGTGTTAGTATTTTTGGCTCTTGTGGACAAGCAGCATTAGCGTTAAACGAATAGACTAGAAAATGAACGGGAATGATATAATATACCTGCTAAGTCTGGCGTGCTTAGACATTTAACCGACGGTTAAAATAAAATAATCACTGTTTAACCATATAGTTTTAGCGATTATTTTATTTTAACCATTGGTTAACACCAGTTTTGTGTAACGATTTCCACATTTTTTCTTCCATTCGTTTAGCGCTAATGCCACTTATTTACAGGGCCTGAAATGAAAACCATTTTTTAAAATTATATTTTTAACTACTACCTGTAGCCGCCACTTCGTTTGCGCGAGACTTGAACTATATTCATAACTCTGTAAAATATCTAAATGTAATAATATACACAAATATATATATATATATATATATATATATATATATATATATATATATATATATATATATATATATATATATATATATATATATATATATATATATATATATACATATATTGAATGGTTTTGAATTATTTGTGGAAATCCAGGGAAAAAAATGCTTGGAATATAGTAAAAACAACAATTTCGCTTTTTTTTATTACAGGAGTTCAGCAGATAGGCAGACGGCCCACTTGATGGAAAGCGGTTACTATTGGCTATGGACGTTCGCAACACCAAAGGTGCTACAATTGCGCTGCTGCTCTCTTAAGGGTGACTGGAACCAGGTCACTAACGCCGGAACACAACTCAAGGTTGTTATGGCGACATACTTTAGCCCAGGGATGGTAGCCATCCAGTCGGGCAAAGGCCCTACCACCTGGCTGTGGGTTGTTTTGTCGCCTCTTACGACAGGTCGCCCGGCCGCAGGAAATTGTATTCTTTCTCCGTTCCTGCACGGATAAAACAGTTCGCTTTCCCTTAGAAGCTATTCCTACCTGTCAAACATTTGATGTTCGGCCCGTCGTTAAGAAAGCAATTAAATTTAAAAGTCGTTCAGAAATAAAATTAAGTTTAAAAGTGAAGTTTTTCTTTTTGGTTTTGAATGTCAAACGTTCGATGTTCGTTCCAGTTATGTTTTGACCAAATTTTTTACTAAAGTTGAAACATTCTGCAATCATCATTCGGTTTTTTTTGTGTATGTTTAAGTGGACCCCGAATGATTTAGGTTCACAATTGGAACCGGCAGGTGGCACTGGAATCGGGTTCTAGGATCCTCTTAATCTCCCGGACCGATTTTGGTGTCTTTTTCTGTGTGTTTGAGTGGCTTCCCGGATAGTTTAGATGCACAATTGCAACCGGTACGTGGCATTTTTCAGCCTAGGACAACGTAACCGCTAGTTCAATATAAAATTCCTATTTTAATCTCTAAAATTTTCCATCAAATCCTTTGAACCGTTTCGGAGACCAAGGACCTTTATAAGATCCTTGTTGAGCCCATTCGAAACAAACTCTCAACAGAGTAACACATAATCATTCCAAAAATGGCAATGTATAATTAGAAAACTTATCATGGCTATACTGAAAACAAACGTTAATTTGGCGAATCGTTATTACAAAATATTGTAGGTATGTTTCAAAATGCATATCACAAAGATAAGTAAAGCTCAAGACACACGATTGAAATACAAAGACAGATCCGTCGTACCCCATTACGGGCCTTCTTTGACCCGGCTGGCAACGGAAATTACTTCTCAGGCAGCATTTTAACGTTTTGTTTATCACATCTCTCTGTGGATACATTATACTAAATTATTTACGTGTACTAAATTGTGTTTAGGATTGCCATTACAGCTAAGTGCCTTTAAATCACTCTATCCATTTCCCAGAAACGCTATTAAAATAATGTCAAGTTGAGCAAAACTGACTCCGCTGGGATTTCACCCGTTTTTGCCAGATTTTTCTTATTCTTTTACCTGAACAACCATTTTCAATGCCTCGTTGATTTAGTGTATGCGAGGAAAAAAGAACTTTAGTTTCCTTTCGTTGCAAATGGATGAAATATGTCCAAGTTTAGTGGGTACCTCCATCTTAATTTTTATACATACATATCTCTTGTGACAATTTTTTCATCATCATATTTGTGCTCCTTGACCAGATTTGGAGTATAATTAATTATAATAATTATTATAGATAATTTGAAGATAGTGTAAAATGGGTGTAGTATATAATATTACACCCATTTTAATATTAGATAAAATTATTAGAGCTAGGCATGTTTGCTGAAGAGTTTCTTGCGCCGCTTCTTCTCTTCAAGCCATAACATGTTGCGAAGCGGTGGTAAATTAGATTAGGTTCCCATAGAGTAAATAATAACCATAAACAAAATTTAAACTAAATAATTAAAATGAACAAGTTGACGGTAGGCTAAATAAAACTTTAACAATACTCGTTGACAATTGACATCTTTGTCTTCCGTAATCACGGCCACTGAATAGTGGCCGGAACGCCGGAATAACCAACATCAAATAAATTACCGCGCTTAAAACCGTTAAGGCTTTATACATGTGTAAACAATCTTAGACAAGATAGAAAAACAAAAAACTTTGAACTAAGTAGTATTAAACTTTATTGTTAAAAAGTTAATCTTAATTTTCTGTGGCACAGACTGTCCTGTGATTTAGTTTGAAAAGGTAACATATGCTCGTGGAACGTTAAGTGAATCAATTTGAAAACTGGCGAACATTTTCATACCACTAGTATATACATATATATATATAGAACATTGTAAATAAAATGTTACCTTAATTATTGGTATTGGAAGTGGTGTTTAGTGTCTAATTTTATTTTTAAAACTGTACATGTAACAAAAAATGTTTGTAATGAGCAAAAGTTTTTATTGTTGATATTTAATTTTTATATGCCGATATTGTTTATATTATTAGGTTGGAGAAAAAGTTTCTTCGCATTTTATATCAAAATTCAAAAGGTTTTTTTATAAAGTTTATTTACATTTGACTAAAGTATGTAGGTGCTATTTCGTTGGATAACTTTTTGTCATCTTGTAGGTAGGGACGTGATCCCATTGCTATAAAAATTTTGGGGCTTTTGATCAAAAAACTGCGACAAGTGGTTTTGGCAGTCGTCTCGTGGTGTTAACCTGACACTGCCTAAGGAATTCTGCAGAGACCGAAACAGGTGAAAATCTGAAGGTGCAAGGTCAGGACTATACAGTGGATGCATTAACACCTCCCAGCCAAACTCTCGTAATTTCTGCTGAGTGGCTAAAGATGTGTGAGGTCTAGAGTTATCATGGTGAAAAACCACACCCCTTCTGTTGATTAATTCCGGCCCCTTTCTCTCAACTTTTTGCTTTAATCTCATCAGTTGTTCGCAGTACAGTTCAGAATCGATGGTCCTGCCTGGCGGTAACAGCTCATAATGAATAATGCCCTTCCAATCCCACCACACACACAGCGTCACCTTTTTGGGAGTTAAGCCGGGTTTCGCCACAGTCTCTGAAGCCTGACCGGCCTTTGACCACGATCTTTTTCGCACGTTCTTGTCGTACGTGATCCACTTTTCATCACCAGTTATCAGCTTCTTCAAAAATGGTTCGGTTTCATTACGTCGTAATAAAAAATCACAAATGAGTACACGGTTCATTAGGTTTCTTTCAGTGAGCTCATAAGGCACCCAAATATCGAGCTTTTTTGTGTACTCAGCTTTTTTCAAATGCGCCAAAACCGTTTTGTGGTCAATTCCTAGTTCTCTAGCTACATTGTAACTACTAATATACTGATCTTGCTCCACTTCTTCAAAAATGGCATCAATTTTGTCCGTAACAGGGCGACCAGAGCGACGTGCATCTTTGATATCAAAATTTCCAGATTGAAAACGCTTAAACCAAATTTGCGCTACTCTCATAGATACTGCATTAGGTCCATAAACACCACAATTTTTTTTCGCGGCTTGTGTTGAATTTTTACCTTTTTTGTAGTACATTTTAAAATGTATCGAATTTCTTCATTAGATTCACTCATTTTAACAATAAGAAAAACAAATGAAAGTCACACATTTTCCTAATTTGAATTTGGAATTGTCTTCTTTAAAATAAAACTTTTTAATGGTATCAAAACCAGCTAGATACAAATGGTATAGCCAAAGAGATCTTACTACAAGTACATACATACTATATGCGAAAAGACTTTTTCCCCAACCTATTATTTAAATTGTGAGTTTGTTTAAAACAATTATTCAGTCAAATATTACTTTTCAAGTAGCCACATGAACGGTATTAATTTGCGTCAATCAAGGACCTACAATTTAGCTAAGACTAAGGTCGGGGATTATAAATTTCCGTTTGTCTAATGCCTATATGCTACAAGATTATACAAAAACTTGAAATGTCGTAAAAATCTGGCATTGGTTAGTTACACCCATTGTGCAAAAATATCTGCAGAAAGACAAAAAATGATAGATAATTTGAAACTAAAACAACCAAGACGTCAAAAAAATGTTTTCTTAAACAATAATACTATTACAGTTCCGTTAAGCATCTTGTATTTAATGCTGGTACTTGACAAACAAATTATTTATAAGCGAAACTTTTACTTATGTCGTATATTATTTCTATTACTTTAAAAAAAAAGATATAAGGCGATGACCACTTAACGATACCTCGGGGCTCAAAGGGCGTAAGCACCAGAACTAGATTTTTCAGGAGAGCCGAAAAACAAAATATAAAATATTATTTCGGACATAACTTTTTTGATTCTTGGCCTAAATAAACCATTCTAAAACCAAGGGTCTTAAAATTTTATGATGCAAAACACTGTTAAATTATATTTCAAATAGATTTAAAAGTAACAAAAACAGCTTTTCTATAGGCCCCAGAAAATTGCATGTTAGGGGCGTTTACACCCTTAACATCTATGGATGTGCGATCAGAGATTGTTGTAACTGCCAATTTGCCTACTAATTCTATCAGTTTTTAGACTGTTGCTTTGGTTTCTTCAGTTGATTAAATATCAAGTAAAGAGAGAAAATAAGAAATTCTTTTCTTTCTTTATTTGCCTAATTAATTTATTAACTTAGTATATCAATTTATCAACTCGGGCAACTAATTATACAAATAATTATTAATTTTACCTATACTTAGTTGCTTGTTTTACCTAAAAGCTATTCAACTTATCTTATTCATTAAAAACAAAAAAAATTGCTCGTACAACCCAAAACTAAACATATTTCGACGTGAAATATTAGGCGTAAAAACATTTGTATCATCTACGGTGTCGTTTACTACCCTCGCGTTTATGATCATTAACATTGGTTGCTGTTACGACACAAAATCTAAGAATATATGTTTTATTTTCTACAAAAAATGGGGTCGTAAACACCATTTTTTGACGAATTGGAAGACTACGCATACTGATCAATAGAGGAGAAAAAATTTAGTAGGGCTGCATTAAAAAGTCGATTTCGCCGATATGGCGGTTATAGCCTTTGAGTCCCGAGGTATCGATAAGTCTACTATTGTAATATGAGAAATCTGGATATAAATTTCAACTCGTAATCGTATTACATTCTGATCGTGTACATATATATTATTTTATCGTAGCTTAAATTAAAATGTATATATATTATTATATACTATGTATAGTATAATATGGTAATAGTATTCTAAGAACTTGAATATTAAAATCATATTGCTACATTTTGTTACTGGGTGGGATAAGCCTTGTCACACTTTTTACTGGAAACTATTAAATGAACCCTTATAAGGACTCTCCTCCTTTTGCATATATACAGAAGAGACATTCTTTAAAGGTCAAGGCTTACGAGGGTATTGCACTTTGTATTATAGTTTCCGTACTAAGTATCCGTAAAACACGCAATGGCGTGTTACATATTGGGTCCGTAATCTTTGTAATAAAGCTGTTCCTGTCTTGATAAAATTTATTCAACACTAGCTTCGTCCGCGACTTCGTCAGCACGAGAATTCAAATCTTTCGTATATTATCGAATCATCTGAAGCCTGTAAGATATCGAAATAAAATACACACAAAAATTAAAGATGGAATTCCTGATTTCACTCCTAAGATTTTCATTCAAATACGTTGAGTCGTTCGGAGCCTATTCCGGATAAACTTACATGCAGACCGCCAAACAAAAATTCAAAAAAGACGAATGTGACGGTTGTAATACATTATGCTATTTTTGGCCAAAATAGCTACAAATAGTTTCCCTTAAATAGTTTCTACGCTATATTTACTCAAAATAATACAATAATTTGACGACTTTCAATCTAATATATTAGAAACAGTCCATCACGAAATAATTAACTAGAAACAAAAGAAACTAAATTAACTAATTGGAAGTAAATGACTCGTAATTTCCATTCAATTAAACAGTCTCTTTACAAATTAGATTTGATATTCACATTGGAAATTTATCTGTCATTCAATGAATTTCGGTATCTATTAAGGAGATAGGAATTTCGTAATCTGTGAGCCTGCGATGAGTGGTCTGCGATGATGGATGTTCCTAGTTCCTTATTCTCGATTAGCCTGCTTCTATAACTTGGGCAATAGAAACATGATGCGGCAAAATATGATTTCTACACCGATTTGTCAACGCTCACGTCGTTTGTTATAAGACAAAACCATAAATCGTCTTATACTTTAGTATTATTCATGAGCATTTTGTACAGAACTTCAGGAGTGCGCGGACTGAGCTGCAAATGCATTTAGTTTGTATTCACCGACAATACTGTGCGTAAGTTTTGTAAACAAACAGTCCGGCACATTTGTGGAAGAATATTTTTTCCTCGAAAGCGCTCTATTGGTTCCGTCGTTAATACGGAACGGCAGGAAAACGTACTGGAATTTCTGAAATAAATATCACATATTCATCGCAATGTTCTTAGGAAAGTACAGGATTGGTTTTGAAAAATCGGTTAATTAGTTTATGTTTTATTCTAATGATAAGGGACAAAGAAAAGACAATACCACTCAAAAACTATTTTATTTGTGCTTCATGAGCTGGCGCGAAAATATTAATCTTTGGAAAGTAGATACATATTTGTGCTGTTTGGAATAGAGACACTAGGTCTGTGGGGTCCAACAGCAAAGAACTACTACATAGAAATTTGTAGGAAAATCTTTGACGTCACCCATAACAAGGAGGCTGGCTTAATACTTTGCACAGCGAATTAACATTGCCATCCGGCGTGGTAATGTAGCCTTACCGGCACGCTTCCCTGTAACAGTGATGTGGTTATATAGACTTTAATTTTTTAAGTTAGATTACCATAGAAATGTATATGTGCTCTATAAATTATGAAGAAAAAATAGAATAGTTTTTATGTTCAATAAAGTTTTATTAATCAAAAAGTAAACGACTGTTCGATCGTACCCTAGAAGAAAAGCAGGTAATAAGACTTCATTAAATTTTCTATCTCCCTTCAAGTGAGGGAAAGCCGACGGAAGGCCGATGCGAAACGAAGAAACGTTGTGTATTTTGAATCAACGCAACGATCAGTCAAAGTTTGGCCAGCATCTGATAAACTACACGTACATCTTCTCATTTCTGAGACATCAGACTTAATTTATTGGCCGTGCTTTTCTTTATACAGTGAAAAGCTTGAGCTGTAACGGGGAACCAGTGGAGTACGCTGTTCTTCCGAAACCTGTAACATAAACGTACCCAGAATAAAGCAGATGTCAAGATTAGTGGAGCTATACTTTCGTAGTATAAGAATCTAGTTCAGATAAATATCTCCCAATACAGTCCACAATTTAAAGCATCAAAATTTTCCTAAATGGTAAATTCCATTACTGCGCAGGCAACTTAAAGAAATATCCATATATAATAATATTTACTCTTGAGTATACATCGATTTATATTAAATTGGGTACATACTGCCTGCCTACGGTCTGCCGATTATTATTATTATTATTATACACATACTTCTTTGGGTAACGAACACGAACATAATGTATTGATGTTTAAAATGTGATTAGCTACCGCGTTATATAAGATCGAAATTAACGTGGACAAAGCCTCAAAGAAGGTGCTTATTGAACTTTCCTTCGTCGTTTTCTTGAGCCATTATGCTGTGTACGTAACCATTCTAAAAAGGTTTCTCTTGCTCACCCTAAGTATTTATAAAAAGCTTAAGTTGCTTCGCAGAGTGCTTTGTTGTGAGTAATTTTAACAAAAGTGTCATAAAATTCCTTCAAGTCCTACAGGACATTATTAACACCTCTGGTGTTGTAAATGTCCAAAAGCGATGGTCACGATCTTCTACCAGGCAGACTGTTAATCTGTCTGCTATGCTCTACCAAAACTATTTTTTAAACCTTTACATGAAAACTTTGTACATTCCCCTACATTTTGTCAGTCTATAATACCTACTCTGAATGGAGGTGAATGTTAAGCGCTGTGTCGTGTAGAATCAACGACGCGAAAACGATACGTTTAAACTGACAGCGTCAATAAAACATGCACATCCAAACTGTTTAAAGATTTATAGCATTTTTAATTCAATTTACTGAAGTGTATTTGGAAATTTATGCAAAAACTCTCCTACGCAATCCTTTTGAGCTTATTTGGTAATCTTTAGTTAACCACAACATACTTTAAAAATCAAAGGCCACTTTAAAGTCAGGATTATTTTTTACATTCTCTACCCTTTAAGTTTCTATCTCACAAGAAAATCTGTATAAATTATGCCTGAATATTGTACTCAGCACCCTACGCATATTTTTACTGGATCATGAAGTTCGAAGCAGACACCCGCAAAGACGGAAGATCAAGGCTGGTTATTTAATGTTGAACTTAAAGTTTAATAGTTTTATCGGCGATGTCAGCTGTGACTGCCTATCATCACAGGACAAAGGATTTCCAAAGTTTGTAAAACTATAGGACATGTCCCAAAAATAAAGTTTATACATTTTTATGAACATCATAATTATGTGCTCACAGCGCACACGCAGCGAAATATATTTTTTTATTTTTATTGCAGGAGTTCAGCAGACAGACAGACGGTCCACTGGATGGAAGGCGGTTACCATCGCCTATGGACATTTGCAACACCAAAGGTGCTACAAATGCGCTGCTGTTCTCTTAAGTGAGTCTGGAACCTGGTCACTAATGCCAGAACACAACTCAAAGTTGTTATGGCGGCATGCTCTAGACCAGGGGTGGTAGCCATCCAGTCGGGCAAATGCCCTACCACCTGGCAATATTAATATTAGGTCATTATTTAAAACTAGTTACAGACCGCGAAATTGTACGCTTTACACGATGGGAAGATCTGCGTCGTAATGCCGAATAGTCGATATCAGATAAAATAGAAGTGTCTGAAATTTCCGTAAAAGGTCAGGATAATTAATGATGGATATCAAATTTGACCAAAAATTTCCAACATATATGTCATCCAACTTTCTTTTCTATCCTACCCTTATGAATTTATCTAGGTGCTAACCGAGCCTTCCTCCGTATTTATTTTCTCACTCTGTACATGACAAACACATCTAAAGAACATCTTATAATCTTAATCTTCTGATAAAGTATCGGGGAGGGATGAGTTTGCGAAAATGCTGAAACTCATAGTTCTTTGTTTCTTGCCAAAATCCAAACTATGGATTTTCATATTCCTAACATGAGGAATTATTCCGAATATTATTCCTTTGCCCATATTTTCATTCGCTTTAAGAATGTATCTTCAAATAACGATAGCCTATGTACTTTTTAAGAATATAATCTACCTATTTGCCAAATTTCATAAAGATCCGCGCAGCCGTTTAGTCGTAAAACAATAACAAACAGAGTTCGTTTGGCATTTATAATATTACATATGTATATATATATATAGTTATTGTCCTAGATAACACCTATTACATTAAACGAACAGAACATCAGCTAACAATCTAAAAGTACCGCATGAAAATCTTTCCCGTAGTACGAAATCTAGGAAATCCTGAAAAATTCTAAGTATAAAAGGTGCCATTTTTACGTTGCACCAAATCATTTCATAATTAAATGACGTGTTCATTCAAGGTTAGTTTTAGTTTTACGATCAAGTTTCCTGCAACTTCTATTTATTTTGAGAGAGCACTTATACAACTATCGATCCATGACGGTGTAAAATGTTGCATGACCACATAAATACCTTCTTGCATCGAAGAGACTTTTCAATTTGTCTTTGTGCGGATAATTTCTTCAGTATTAAATTATTCATGAATGACTGTTATTATTGAATAGGGGAGCATTACAGTTAGATCCTATGGTATTTGATACCTTGTTTGAGCCTTATAACTTTTTACATACTTATAACAACTGAATTTTCCAACCCGAAATAAGTCCAGTTTGATTTCAATGTACTTCATTGCCATTTCACATAGCTCACATACCCAACCATCACTTTTTTGGGTGATCATAAGACCACCCATAATTCATTCATAATTAAAATACGTGTTGGTAGTTAATTCCAATCTGCAGCTGGAAATAGGCCTCCATAAGTTTGTGCCACATATTCTAGTCCCCCGTTTTCCTCATATAATCTCTACCGGTGGACTTGCGTAGGACATCGCAATAACCTTATTATAATAAATAACTGTAATGTAATAAATAATTACGATATTAACATAATAATTGCCAGGTGGTAGGGCATTTTCCCGACTGGATGGCTACCACCCCTGGTCTAAAGTATGTCGCCATAACAACCATGAGTTGTGTTCCGGCATTAGTTAAGAGAGCAGCAGCGCATTTGTAGCACCTTTGGTGTTGCAAATGTCTATAGGCGATGGTAACCGCTTTCCATCAAGTCCGTCTGCCTGTCTGCTGAACTCCTGCATTTAAAAAAATATATTAATAAGCAGAAAAAATATGAAAGTGGATTAAGAATATTATTAAATTATCTGTTGAAATTATGATAGCTTATGGGCCATCCATAAATTCCGTGACGTCACAATTCAATATCTAATGTACTTAATAAGCTAATTACGGAACTGCTGTTTTAACTTAAATTGCAACATATGTGATGGGAGGGAGGAATCTTACGAATGTGATCCGCTGTGACGAGGACGAGACAGAGGTCAAAAATCATAAAATTCGTGTAACGTACTTTATGGATGGTCTCTTAGTGGTTATGGCAACCGCGTTTATTTCTAATGGAGGTTTAAATTTTAGCCGAGGACCATGCACCGCTTAGACAGTTTTCCTGGCCATACTGTTACTATTAATTGCTACATGCGGAACGTGAAGAAAAACAATCCTGAGCAAACCTGAATATTCATATCTAAGACAAGATTGTTTAAATGACATTAGGACAATAAGTAATTACAATTCAAACTTTAAACGTTATTTTCTGTAAATCCAATTAATATAGGTATTTTCGTTTAAAGTAGCAATGCCTAAATATCCGTACCGTAATAATGCGTTGACATAAAATATAAATTACGTTTTATAAAGCAAAGCATTAAGTAAGCCTGGCCTCATTTCTATTACTTTTCTTTGGGTTAGCTAAAGACGACGTAACTAGAAAATAATTTTTCATTTTCCCCAGACTTTTCTTAAATCCCATTTATGTAAATGTTCTGGGGTTATTAAATCTATTTTTCACTGCTTATCCTCTAGTCTGTTAAGTTAAGCTGCTCTTTCAATCTAATTATTTTAGAAAATAAAACCCTAATGGTATATTGAAGTAAGAAACACATTATTTACTTAGTATATTATATATACTGAGTTTCTGTCCATCCAATGGTTGTCTGGAAGAAATCGCTCCCGGCGAGAAGACCACCCATTGTAATTATCATTATGATTGAATGTATCAGTTCATAACAAAATTCTATTCTATTGTTACGAAAATATAAATTTATTAGAATGTTTCACGCATTTTCGCTAGAGTTATTATTTAGACCCGTGCCCCGCGGCGATTATTCTATTTAGCGAAATAAAAATTATCTTGTATTTATCCCTATTATCGAAAATACATTCATAGACACATAAATTCTAAAAATCTGTTTAATAGATGGAACACACGTATGTAAAATGAAATTTTTCTTACCTCAGACATATGTACCGTGGCCAGCCTTATTTTTAATCTTACACTTTAGTGCAGCGTATCAAAAACTCCACGCTCAGAGTTTTTAAATATGATTTTTTTTGCAAAAATTTGAGGTGAACATAAAATTTGTCTGTGGTATATAACAAATTCTAGTTAATCACTAAAATATATCTAATAATGACAGTGGTCCCGATGTCAGCGTACTACTAGAATAATAAACATATTAAATTGCGATGTCGAGAACTCGATCAGCTTAACCCGCGCCGTTCATATTTTTAAGCCGATCCACGAGCCGTAACTGTAACCGAGCGAATACAGTAATGTGCTCTAATGTGTACGCCGACATTGATGTTCGCTTTGTCGGCTCGTTGCACTGCCGCAAATTGCAACTCTTAAGGTTACGGCTCGCAAGTGAGTATGCGGCTTTTCACGACACTACACGTAGGACCGCTTCATGAGTCTGGTGTCGCACCGTACTTATGTAGCTAAGCCTTTAACCTTGATCCTTTTGTGAGGACGGCGCATCCCAAAAGGGCCGAGGGAATTTACGAGTCATAAATATTGTTTACAATCTTCACTGCCCGGGAGAGGGCGATTGACCTTCGAACGGCTAAACTTTTCACCTGGGGACAAATACTCTCATTAGTTAATTAAATTTACACATGCATATATTTTGCACTAAATGAGATGGCTGATAAGTTGTTTAAGCAATTATAGCCTTAATCTGGAAACATTCTTAAAATGTAAATCTCTATGTGGTTTTTGTATGAAACGGTAAACCTATTGTCGTAACGTTGCATGTCATCTAAACTAAATTTTATAGTAATAAGTTTAAATTAATGGTATTTGGTCACATTCTGTATGTCTCGAAAAAACAAAAAAATAGTTGGCCGCTGTATATGTAAATCAGGGATAAAATATTTTTTAATAACTCTAATATGCAGTGTAGGCCCAGTGCAGGCCCATGCAATGAGTGGTGAGTCACCATCTGCCCATTTTTTTCATAACCCTTGAACATTGCGACGGACAGACGCCATAATCTTTACTGTTCCCGATCTGTAACTCTACTAGCAGTTCATCCCAATAGACCGGTAGGTACCTTTTGTTCTCATTCCCTAGTCATATACTCCTACACTTACCGGGGCTTGTCCTTGGATTGTGCATTTTTATATGGTGTCGATAGGGACAATCACCGGTTAGAGTCACGCCACATTTAGATTAAATTTATCTACGTATTTGCCCTTCCCATGGTCCCTCGCAAGCCCTCCAAGAGTACGGGCCATTCTTATGGCCCGTAGTCTACAGAGACATACATGAGCAATATTTGATTCACTTCCAAAGTCGAAAAAGTCTTTCCTCCCCTCTATCTTTTAAACAATAAGGTGGCAAATTCTAAAAGAATTCAAGTTGAGAGAGCTTAATAAAATGCAGTAATTTTCATGATATCATAATTTTTATTATTAGAATTTTTTAGTAAAATGACAAAAAAGCGTGACGTTCGTCAACCAGTACGGAGCCCTACATAGTGCGTGAGGTTACACGTACTTAGTTCATTTTTATCTTATAGTTTTTTTCTAAATTACTGAAGATACTACAAACTGACAACCCATCTGATTGAGGATGTGATAGGAGGGTACACTGGTCCGACTTTCGCCAATTGCCTATTTCTTTCAGGATTGGTCTTGAATATTCATAAATGCTTCACACTGGTTATATCCACAAACCGTCTGAAGCCATATTTTGAACAGTAAAGTATATTATAGGAGTAGACAGTGTAAAAATGTATACCTACTGCAATAAATATTCAATTGCGTTTTTAGTCAAACGATTTTACAAATTTCCATTTTTATGCAATAAAAAAATTATTTATGGTTTAAATTTACTTCTTTAAGTTTTTTATTTATTCTCATCCCGGGGTAAATCCATTTAGTCAAATGAAAAATATTTTCATAATTGATTTTGAATTCATTAAATGACGCACCGAGTCTGTGTTTTCCCCGAAATGAAGATATTTGGATTAATTCAAACAATGTCGTACAAGTATTTACCTAGACAATATCCAAAATTCAAGTTAACAATAAGTTTTAATAGGTATTTGTTTCGTTGGGTTATCCTGACGACCTTGCGTCTTGTTCCGATGGGTTCGAATGCTAGTCGAAAACCATGTACCGCTTTGGCATTTTTCTAACTTAATTTGCATATTGTCACAATTACTACTCGCTGACGGTGAAGGGAAAATCATTATGAAGCTATCAATTGTGCACAACGAAGTAGCCAATGATTAAATTTTCGTACCACTTCATTTAATAAAGCAAATAAAGAACATAAAATTTGGGGGCTTTTATATTCTTAATATCAGTATAAATTTTTCGAAGACTGCACCATTCATTCGCATTTCGCAAGAAAATGAGACTATAATTGTGACTTTGATTGAATACATTCTTCTTTCAGAGCAAGAACTTTAACGCACATGGTTTATAATTTCTGATAAACAAAATTACTTTAATGATGAATTTCTCCAAGAATAAAATTCCTAATAAAAGGTAAGTAAGTACATTTACATAGGTATAAGAATTTAAAACTCGTTACTGCAGGCATAGACCGATACACCTTTTGTTAAGTTTATACACTGTAAATCTATATATTAATACGTGAAGCAAAAACTTTGTACCCCTTATTACGAAAATTGCGCGCACGGAGGAGTATGAAATTTTGCACACTTATAATTTATATAGAGAATAAGCGACAAATGCTAATATTTTTTTTAAAATTATGTACTAATAATATACATTAAATCAATAAAAAAACATTACACAAACTACCATATACTTGACACGCATATATACTCTTTTGTTTATTGTTCAAGTCAAATTAACAGTGTCGCCCTGGCGAAATCTGTGATTATAAAAAGTAATAGTTTTTGACATTAATTATTATGGCCGAATTTGGAGCGCGACCACTAGTATAAATTAATTTTTGTTTAGGTATATCTATAAACTAATATTAAATTATTTTAGTTTGTACTGTTTGCTTAAATATTAAATTGTACAGAAATTACGTTGTCAAATTATGAGACTTGGACTAAAAATATATGAGTCTGTTTAGTTCTGTTTCTTCCTTCTTTATGGCAGATTTTTATTTATTCTATTTTCCTTAAACGCTGTTTTGTTAATATAATAAATTTAAAAGGCTGTGTCGATTTCACTTGTATATTTTGTCTTTTACAGCTTTTTATGTTTATAATTTATATATATTATTTATTAGTAGTATTTATGATAGACGTATGTAAGGCGAGTGACATGTGTGATTTATAATAATATTATGAAGTAATGAAATGAGGTTGTAATGATTCAAAAAGTTCTGTTTATCGCAGACAAACGCTAAAGAATGTTGTTATAAGGATTATTTTCCTTTAAAATGAATTTTCCCTTTTCTCCGACAGTGCCATCTATGACAGAACGCTGAAGATTTTTTAAACAACGCAAGGTACGTTCCAACGCTTTGATAAGAACTTTCACAAGTTTTCGAAAGTTCTCAACGTTTCTGGTTGCATGATATAAAGAGAGATGGCGTTGATACACACTTACAAAATTTCGATTGTTTTTAATTCACAATCTTAATGAAAGTATTTAAATAACAGAATATTAAGTTTTAAAGTGATATGTATTACTTTAAAAATACATTAAACTTAAAAAAGAGTAGATATTACTTGCAGGCGTTCAATTGAATTAATTTTTATGTTATAATAATAACGACAAATTAAAACATAACTCTAGAAACCTCCTACATGACTGGATAGCGTCAGGAGTACATATATACTGAAAAGAAACTTATTGATGGCCGGGTCCTATATCTATTTGTTCACTTGCTTATCATATCGGTTGAATTTTGACATTACTTGTATGGAGCTTATATCAAATTTTAACCGACAGTAGGGTAAATGAACGATCGGTAAGATATAGGAATCAGCCATAACTCTCAATTTTTAATTTAAATGCTTTTCGATAAGTACCTCATCTGTGATTGATTACAAGCTACCGTTGCCAATGGACATTTGCAACACTAAGGAAATCAATGCGTTGCCTACCCCCTTGACACTTTTAATACGCCATTTTTGACGAGTCCCATATTCTACCGCTCTGTTATCAGAAAGTTAATTAGGGTCAATCCCATATATTGAGTTGTTTATTTCGTTGTAAAGAAAATTATGTAACTAGGTACAGGCCTTTGTACACGTACGTATTTGTATTATCTGTTTTATGAGATATTTAGTTGTTCGTAATAAGGTCGTATTTCTTCAGTCTTTCATTACGTAAAGAATAACTTGTTTCTTGCTATTTATGTCTGATTCAGTATCTACTTAGTTTTATAAGTTTGATTTATGCCGAGTTTCTATATGTTACTATCCATTTATTAGCTTCACGACTGGCATGGAAATAGAATATTATATTAAAATTTGACATAAAATCCATACAAGTAAGGTCAATTTTCTAACAATAGAAAAAAATATATGAATCGCAAGATATAACACATTAGGTCAGAAATCTACCTAAGAAGGAAATGCTTTTCCAGTCAGGATTCGAAACTGCGTCATTTGAGTTTAGGTGTTATGAGTGTGTCAGCCGCTAAGACACCACAGCTTAGTCTTAGTCTTATATTGAGTGAATTTCTTCTTCTCTCTCTTTCTTATTTGTTTATTTCGTTGTTAATACTTCAAGACCAAGATCAAGATATGAACCGATTTTCATGATCAAGATTTGTATTGGGTACTGAAGAAGTCGGATATAAATATTACTAGGAATAACAATCGCCTAGTAAGAAATGAACTGTAAAAAAAATATTATAACTGGTGCTACAAGGCACTCTTCTCTCGCTTTTTAACAAAGAAAATCACAAATGCAAACTTCATACAACTTTTACAAGACGAAACTGACACAAGACTATTTAATTTTATTTATTTTTAAGTTTTTTTTTAATTTATTTTCAATAAAAAAAGTTACAAGAATTTACAAACAATTACAGATTTTACAAACTGCAGCGCAGTTTGTCGGCAGCGTTCTCGTGGATCGCATTGAATTATAACTTATAACTTCTGTTTTATATACTGAAATACACTTTTTTATGTAAATTATAATATTGTTACATACCGACAAAAAAACGTGCACCTGGTTTATTGCCCCTCCCGCATTCAGAGTTCTTTTGTTTACTTCGTATTTAAATTTTGCAATTAGACAATAGCCTATTGTTATCGTTTTCGAGTTTGTTGGCTGTTCGCAGGAATAATTAGCCAGGTGTGCAAATTACTGTTTCTCGGAAACCCCAGTGCACGCGGTTGTTTTTTTAACAACCAAAAAAATTGTGCATTACATCAAAGTATTAAACAATATACCTATTAGGCTATTATTTTTACAAAAAAATGTAACTAAACAAACATTTTAGTGATTTACCTTCAAATAGTTCTATTTTTGTTAATCGTCTAGAAGAAATGAAAAGAAATGCATCAGTTATGTCCTCTTCCGTGGACCGTTTCCAGTTGACGTTCGTATGTTTATGAACGAATTAAAAATACATTGAACGAAAAAAATTATGTTTTTTTTTAATACTTACCTTACTTATATCTTATTATTATTAATTAACGATATTGTAAAAAATAATCATCTTAAATAGACATATCATCACACATAAACTTATTGTTATCAGTAGATCCGACTCCTTCCGTGGTCTCATTATAATACGTATTCGATACTGAATAATCGAAACGCATCTTGGCTTTATTTATTTTTGTTGGCAACACTTTTTAGCTGTCAGTTAAAACTTTCATGTTAGTGTGGTGAATGTGCGCTGTGTAAAAATAAAACAAAATTTTATTTTAATAAGTGTTTGACCATAATTTACGTCAAAGATCGTTGTGACTTTTCTGTTATATTGATATTTTGGTAAGTATTGTCTTAAAAAATAGTTGCGCTGTATATCCTTGTGAGATATCGGCGGCCATTGTTAAAATGCACATGAGTTTTTTACTAACCTCAATTTTTTTTATTTTGCACCGCTGTTTATAACCTATTTTCTCTTCTGTGGACAATCTTTTCAGGGGACACTATGTCCACCGAAGGGTAAGCGTCCACGGAAGTGATCCTATTAAGCTTTGATACTTTTATGAAGAACATTTTGAATTAAATTAATACTTTTAAGCACGTGCTACTTGGCGCTTTTATAAACTTGTATAAATTTTATTACTATTCTTTTAAACTTATAATAGGTATATGGTGTACAAATTATTTGTATAGTGCTAAATTGATAAAGCTAACAAAATTAAACCCGAATAGTGTTTTATGGTGTGTGGGAGTAGAGAGGTTGTGCTTACCTTGACATAATCATTCATAGAAGATTCTACAAATACCCTTGGGACAAAAAAAAATTATGACCTTGTACTATTATTCCATTATCACACGAACAACTTTCTCTTGTTTGATGGTCAATTTGAGCGACGAATCTCACAATACTTTGCATGACTTTTAGTCTCTAGCTTTGTGCGTATGTCTGGAATTTTGCTTTATTTTCAGGAAACGATGCCGCGAACATATAAATCTAATCTCCAGTTAAGTGACGAAGATAAAAAGGCTCGACGACGTGAACAAAAAAAAATGAGCATGCGTCGAGCACGAAAAAAACTGGACGAAATTGCTAAAGAAGAAATAAGAAGAAAGGACAGGGAAAGGTATTATAAAAAGAAAGAAAAAGGTGAAATTAAAACAATTGACCAATATACTCCAAGACAGCAGCGTCAAATAAGAAAAATGTGGCGGGAAAAATCAAAGAAACGACGTGAATTATTAAAAATGCGCAAAGCCGCAAATGTTCTACTGGAAGATAATACTCCACCGATAAGTCCTTCTTCATCATTTTCACGTATTGAAGTAGGAAGATTAATTGCTGCTCGCAACAAGAGAGAGAGAAAAGCAGAAAATGAGGCTTTGAAGATAAAGGTTTTAGAAATGCGAAGAATTATTAAAAGATACCGAATGCGGATAAGAAGGCTGGAAGCAAAAAAACACAAAGTAATAAATACGCCTAGTTCTAGCAAAAATGCCTTGAAGAGAGATGTGAGAACAGCTGTTCATGATTTTTTAGTAAAGGATGAGTATAGCAGACTAACTGCGGGAAAAAACGAAACTATTACCAGAAAGAAAAGCAAGCGCCAGATACGTTTATTGAATGATACACTCTTAAATTTGCACAAAGTTTTTCAAAACGAAACAGGCATGAAAATCTCATATCAAACATTTCGAAGATACCGTCCATTTTGGGTTCTGTTTCCGAAAGCATCAACGAGAAATACATGTCTTTGTGCATTACATGAAAATAGCGATTACATAGTTCGATCACTTTATAAAGCACAAGTTATATCTTATGGATCAGCTTCTGATATGGCTAAAGCAATATGTTGTAATAATAGGCTGAATCGAAATTGCTTAGAGCGAAGATGCAAAGACTGCAAAAATAAGAAAGTTGCATTTAATGATTTTAATGGTGACGACTTTATTATTTATGATAGATGGATTATTAAAAATGTTGGTATAATTGTAAAAGGGAAAGAGAAACAATGTAAGAAATGCATTAAAGAAACAGTGAAAACTACAAAAAAATCTCTTGTTCGATTGTTTAACTTAAACTTACCAGTGTATATGCAGCATATGGCTAATTTAATTCATCAGATTAAGACAGTTCAAACCCTTAAACAACAATTATCTCCAACAGAAGCTTTGTTACATATAGATTTCTCAGAAAACTATAATTGTAAATATAGTTCTGAAGTCCAATCGGCTCATTTTGGCGGATCTAAGCCTCAGTTATCGCTTCACACATGTGTATACTACAGCAATAACTTAGGGTCCCTAAATAGTAATTTTAATACAACCCCCATGTGCACTATCTCAGAGAACTTACGCCATGACCCCGTAATGATATGTGCTCATCTTAGACCTATTCTTCATAGGATCAGAGAAATAAGTCCCAATTTAACAGATTTACATATACTGAGCGACGGTCCAACTACCCAGTACAGAAATAAGTCAATGTTTTATTTGATTGCAAATTTTTTGGGCAAAGAATTGAATAATGTCAACAATATTATATGGCATTACAGCGAGAAAGGCCATGGTAAAGGAGCCCCCGATGGCGTAGGTGGTTGCGTAAAGAGATTGTGTGACAATTCAGTTGCATTGGGTAAAGACGTGTCCAATTATGATAGTCTTATGACTTGCTTAAAGGAAAATTGTAGAGGTATAGAGATTTACGGCATCGGTGACCCCAGCATTCAAGACATTCAAGAAATTATGGATCAGAGCCCTGTAAAAGCTTTCAAAGGGACTTTGAAGATACATCAACTCTCCTGGAGTCGAAATGAGTCAAACATTTTACACGCTAGAAGATTAAGTTGTCTATCTTGCCCAGCATGCATGATTTGTCCACATTTTGAAATCGGACAGATAACAGTTCAACACGAGAGGGTTGTATTCAATTCTCCAAATTCTATGTCTCATGAAGGTACTTTGTCTCCAAGGAGTATATCGTCGTCTCAAGCTACAACAGAAACTTTTAGGTCTGATCTCATAACCCCAGAAGAAGAAATTTTCCAAAGCGCGCCTATTTGTCCTAAGAAAAGGTTGAGATTAATTTCTATTTCTGATGAATCAGAAATATTTCCTGTACATTCAAGAAAGAAAATTTTCTTCACAGTCAGTGAAGATGAAGATTCTATATTTTAATACATATTTACAATTGCCTATTACCGCTGATTTTAGTTTTTAATAATTTTTCTAATGGTAACAGAAAAGAAATCACTTCCCTGGACATTTTTGTTTTATTTTTTTAATCAAGAAATATTTTATATGTTATTTTGTTTCTACTTTTAAACCTTAAAGTACACTGTAATTGTTATCATGTACAAGTTTATAAAGATTTGAAACTATCATTATTGATTGAATCTCTAGTTTTATCTTTTCTGTTGATATTTACATCTTTTCGGTGGACACTTAAAAATAAAAATATTATTAATTTCCTAGAAAATAAGGTTTTGATCTCTGAATTTAATCATACTGTGATCTTTGTGTTATTATTCATAATAAATGTTGATTTTTTACACAAAAAGCGTCATTTTTTTATTTTCAACTTTTGAAAACGTTAACATAATAAGTAAGCCTAAATGGCGCTCTGTTGTTCGTTCGTGAAGTTATGTATGTATGTATGTATGTATAATAAGTTTCTATATTTTTGGGTAAGAAATATAAATTATATAATTTTTACTACTGTACTATACTGTATCTTTTTTTGACGAGCAGATAAACCTAGTTTAACTATTATGAGGGGTGTAGTAGTTACCGATGTAACACTTGTTTTGCACGACATATGAGTAAAACTATATTTAGGTCTCAAACTTTTAAATAGATACACGGGTGATCTCAGCTTTATGTATATGCGAATATACCTTATAATAATCAGATTAAAAGTTAAATATAAGTAAATAAGGAAATAAAAGCAACCAAAATGTAGGAATATTTTAATTTAGCAATAAGAAGAAATGTATTATGGAGTTATAAATAGAAAAATAATAAAATGGTAAGTGTAATAAAAAACTAAACAAAAAATAGACAAAATAAACAATTAAGAATAAGAAAAATAATTATACAAAAATGCATCTGAAAATATAAACACATGCGAGGTAGTTGGTTATGTTGTTTGCTCTTAAGTTAACTGTCTTAAAATGAAGTTAACCTGAAGAAACTTGTTAGTATTATCACCTCAATATATTACGTATAATTTATACCTAACAACCCCGCACTCATGGCTAGTTCCTATCTACCTTTTCTATCTTACCGACCATTCATTTTCCTTACTATCTGTTAAAATTTGACATAAGCTCTATACATGTAATGTCAAACTACCGATGGTAATGCAAGGGAATGAATAGTAAGATATAAGAACCAGACATCAGACGCAGACTACTCTCTCTACTCATTGTATCAATCGTTCATTGCTACTTTCTTCCGTTCTTATTCATTCTTACATATTCAAGGGCCTCTCAAAAATAAACATTTCAGACTATATTTATCTCGGCATCCCATTCGAGAGTTCCGATAGATTTTTAATGCGGGTCAAAATATATCCTCATGTAGTGATTTATTGTTTGGGCGGTTATTTATCAAATAAGCGAGGCGGGCGACGCGCGACGCAATTCATCGGGGCGACGACCGCGCCCTCGCGTTTTAGGATTCAATAAGCAAAGACAAATTCAAATTAATTCATTAGCATAAAACATGGTTTAAAAGGTGTTATCAATTATAAATATGGTATACACGTTTTTGGCATACTGGCGTGCAAAGGTGACTGGCGGGTTTCTTAGGGGCCGCAGGTCTAGTCACCTACACACATAAATAAAATGTGTTATTTTATAAGAAAATCATGTGCGATTGTCATTTTCTGCAAGAACTTTGCGGGAAATAAAAATTGGCCATAAATGTTTGACATTAACATAACCTCCATTACAATAATGCTAGAGTTTTTGGCGGAAACTTGAAACGAAATGTTTTACTGTGCAATTTTCTTTTGAAAAAATGTTTAATTCTACCTATAACTGAACAATGTGAACAGTAGTCCATGGGCGACGGTAGCCACCTACCACCAGGTGGTCCGTTTGCCAGTTTGTAGAAGTTTATATTACTAAATAATGTTCCGGTGACTTTACTATACACGGCTGTTGCGGGGCAATATATCAAAAACATTTATTTTGTTTATAAACTAGTGTTTAAGAACAAATGTTTCTCTGTAGTTGATGGATAGCTTTATGTATAATTCGGCCACAATTTTTCACAAGATATAAATGAATCTTTTAGAACGTTAGCGTTGCAAATTTGTTGTTGGCTCCAAAGAACAACTTATGGCATCTAAAAATTCTGTAGTGCAGCGTCAAAAGGAAAACATGAATTAAAATACAGATAAGTATCTAAAATGTATAAAAGCAGTACTTTATAAAATTGTTGCGTAGTTGAGCTTAAATAAATTATACATAGAAACTATTATTACGGCGTTAGAAATTAGATATTTTCATATGTTGTCAGAATTCAGTAATCTAAATCTCTGAACGAATATACTATATACGTACCATATATACTATACAGGTACTAGTAGATAATAACATACTCTGAGCGACTAATTGGTCAACACAAACCTGTATATTAATAGGGATTATAGTATATTTGAAATACCTAATATTTTAAAATTGATGCTGAGTATTTGTTATATGTATACAGAACCTTTCCATTAAAACTAAAACTCACATTTATCGTTTGTTAATATTTTTCTCAGTTTTTTGTATCGTCAGCGAGATAACGAGCCGTTTGGATGTATTTCGCTTCTTTTAGCATAATTTGTTGTCGGCAAAGGGTATTTTCTTTTTGCTGTATCGTCTGTGGCGTGTGGCCCAGAGCCTTCAGATAGAGCACGATGCTGGGTGCTCTATTCAGCATAATATTATAACTACATAATGTCTTGCACTTATTTATGTAAACTATTACATTTCATTATGTATGTATGTAATGATTGCGCCATGTGGTGTATGTTATTTGAATTTTATCTGTATGTCATTGTAGACCACGGACCATAAAAATGGCCCGGACTTTTCGAGGGCTTGCTTGAGGGTTGCGGGCCGTGGGAAGGCCAACACATGGAGGCCCTTGACACATGTAATGTAAATGTGACGTGACACTGACCGACGATTATCCCTGTATACATACACCATAATTGTACTTGGGTGAATTTTGAATTCTCTCACGAACAGCCAAGAACAAGCCCTGGTCAATGTAGGACTATTGTATTAATTGAGAACAAAATATACCGGGCTATTAGGGAAAACTGCTAGTGGTACTGAGGATCTGGGAATATGGCGTCTGCCCATCGCAATGTTCGGGGAAGATGGAAAAAATGGGCAGACGATGACTCGCCACTCACTGCATGGGCCCCCAAAAATGCCATACAAGATTGGCGAGGGGCAACATAGGTGTGAGTGGCTAAGGGGTGTCGAGAGATGGGCTGCAGTTTCACCGAAGCTACTTCTGACGTTATGTCATTTATCACTTCCACCCCTGGAGCTTGAGTCCTAGCGCTATCTCCATTACGTGCCGGCTGAATAAGGCAAGGAGGCGGGAGCCTGGCCCCCCTCCCTGCAGTCGGGACCGAGGTGTCGCTACTCGCCTAAGGCTTCGCCATGAAGCCCCCCTGCGGGTTTTATTTTATTTTAGTTGTTATTATTATCTTAAATAAAACTTCTTGATTTTATATACTTTCTATAGATATGTATTTATAGGGTATGTATATTAAATATATATTAATGTAAGTACTCGTCCTATAGTTTGCGTAGGTATACCACCATCACCATTATCATCTCAATTCATTTCTGGCGTTGTCCGGAATAAATCGCTTTTTAGCGATAAGACCGTCCTTTGTGCATAATTAGGTATAGTCTGTAAGTTCATTTTTGTGTTAGTGTACAATAAAGAGTCATCTATCTATCTAAAGTGATTATCGTCACCTATAGATGTCGTCTGCTGCCAGACTTTACGAAGGGATAGACGGAATGGGACATAGGTGATGGGACAGTGGAAGGAGGAAGAGGACCATCGGAACTAAATACAAATTATATTTTAAATCGTTATTGTATATAATTGCATGTTATCATAAGTTTCATTAAAAGTAAATTGACTCTAACAAAGGGTGCTATTATGTTAATTTTGTTTATGAGCTTTTAATAATATAACATTATTAGTCAATGTGTATAATTGAAGAGACAAGTAAATGGTTACCCATCCAAATGAAAGTTGTGCTGAAAAATTACTTTCTAAACAAACACTACTTTAAAAGAGCGTCTTACGTCAAGCGTGATTTATCTCTCTAATTACGCATTGTAGTAGTATCTCAAGTTTCCATGAAGACAGCTTTGAGGTACAGATGCTTTTATATAGGCGCCTCGTTTATTCCTCCCACGTTCAACACAATCCTTTAGCCATTTGTTCAATATAATAATACAACGTATTTGCATAAATGTAACGATCCAAATAACAAATGGCAGAGACATGCCGTGTTGTGCTTTGTTAGATGACAATCTGGAGTATGAATTAACACCCACACCTCTCACGAAATAATTTATGAAGATCTTAAAGTAGCGGGCTATTATAATATGGTACATCAGTACGCCTTACTAATCAGTCAAAAAGATTTTGAAGTTTGTTTTTTCATTAAGTTTTAGTTCTTAATTAAGTTAATAGGGGCTTCGTATGGGATAATGTTAAAATTACAGATATACATAAGCTATTTCATGCAGATGTGGCGATGGGCGATGTAATGCATTATTTGTGATGCAATATTGCTTTTAAATGTTAATGAGGTTAAATATTGACAGATAACGTATGTGGCTTGTTTTTATTGCAAGTTCAGCAGACAGCCCACTTAATGGAAAGCGGTTATCATCGCCTGTGGACATTTGCAACACTAAATGTGCTACAAATGCGCTGCTGCTCTCTTAAGGGAGACTGGTACCTGTTCACTAATGCCGGAACACAAGTCAAGGTTGTTATGGCGGCATACTCTAGACCAGGGCTGGTAGCCATCCAGTCGGGCAAATACCCACCCTACCACCTGGCTGTGGGTTGTTTTGTCGCCCGTTACAAAAGGCCGCCAATTTTAAATTTGCAATTGTATTCTTTCTCCGTTCCTGCACGGATACTATTCGTGGTTATTCGATAACGGCATTATTTTAACGCTTAACAAAATAAGGCACATACGGCCACAGTCAATATATTTAACATCATCGCAATTGCGGCCCCACCAATAGTGTCATTCATTTAATTATACAAGACTAGATGACGCCAACGAAAAAATGTCAAAAAGCGCCGAGGGCTGACAAACAGCAAATTGAAAATTTTATTATTTGTTTTATTTATTTTCCTCTCTTAATGTAAAAAAAATACCATCATGTTTTGTTTTACCCCTACGCGCTATGGCTAGAAAATCTTTCATAAGAATTCTATGAGACGCACGTGGGTGGATATCAAGCTAACTTTACTTTTAGTCTACCTACTCGGAAACTTAATCTTCTTATAAACTTTATTACCGTGAAAAGGTTTCATTCAGTATTCGTTGAATTTTCTAATTTTAAATTAAAATAACCTCAACTAAAGTTTTTATCGGAAACTTTAAGAGTGATATTTTGCTGTGCAGTTTTATTTAATAAAAGTATGTACCTAATGGTACATAAAATTAACAACAGTTGTATGATATTTATTGTTTTAAAGAAGAATTGTGTACATATACATACATACATAACTTCACGCCAGTTCCCTTGCGGGGTAGGCACGAACAACAGAGTGCCATTTAGGCTTATTCTTATACACCTCACTTGCCTCTTTGACATTCATAACTCTTGTCATGCAAGCTCGTCTGTTCTTAAGGCTCCTGACAGCACCTTCTGCTAGTACACGATCAATTTGATCATGGAAGGTGTGTCGTGGCCTTCCACGACTTCTGCATCCATCCACTTTTGCATTGTATATCTGTTTAGTCATTCTTTCATCATGTATTCTTTCCACATGCCCGAACCACCGGAGCATTCCTTTCCTTACCTTCACCCCGACACTCTCTTTCTTACTTCGGTATTACGAACGCGGTCCGCGAGCGTCACTCCGCAGATTTTGCGCAGTGCTCGCATCTCGACCGCGTTTACTCTACTTTCATGCTCTTTCTTCCATACCCAACTCTCGCTTCCATACGTGAGTGTAGGTACCAGCACCGCGTTGTGTACGGCGAGCTGGGCCTTCTGGCTGAGGTTCTTAGCGCCTAGAAGTTTACCTAACGCTCCATTTAAACTATTCCCCAAATTCACTCTTCTTTCTATATCAGCGGTGTACCTTCCATCTGCTAAAAGCACATCCAAGATATACAAACTCATTCACTTGCTCCAGCATAACATCATCGACCATTATCCTTGCATTGGTTCTGGTTTCTGCTCTTTCAAACACCTTTGTTTTCTTCGCATTCATTAATTCAAGAATTGTGTATATATTGTATATATGTATGTATTGTGTATATGTACAAGTGCTGGTTTAGCAACTACCGACTTTTGTTGTCCTTCTATACTCCATCCAAAGGTTGTCTGGAAGAAATCCCCTTGGGCGATAAGACCGCCGATTGTACTTGTGTATTATTGTTCTTGATTTTATGTTGCATTTTTGTACAATAAAGTATATTCTATTCTATATTATGTTTATAATCTCAGCTGATTTGGAAAATGTGCCTTTTCGTTCTGCCATAAGAACTCATTGTTTTAGTGTTAGTCAAATATCTACAACTTAGCAAAAGTTTTCGTTACAGGGGGTCCGGCTTTCGCCTGGTCTATATACTTGAAAATTATTTGAAAAGTTTACTATTCATATACTCTTAAGAGAAGGGCACAATATTAGTTTTTTTATATGATTGCGTTAGATTGTATATAGTCTTATCTATATGAAAAATATTTTTTTTGTTTATTCTTTACTCTATCTGTCATCAGCCAGAAGCCATAGGTAATCAGATGGGATCTTTAATTCAATGTGTTTTCAAGATTTATTATACGAGTATATATAATAAATCCCGCTTTTCCAATATCTGAACGTTAAATTGCAATTAAAAATAGTTACCAGGCTTAATATTTTCATTAAGTGCAATAAAGAAATAATAATAAGAAATTATTTCAATAATTATTTCCATACTTAAAACTGTATCTAATCTTTATCAGTTACTAGCGGCCCCGGCAGACGTTGTCCTGCTCTGAAAAAATAAAAATCTAGGATCCTGTCCCAGCGCCACCTACCGGTTCTAATTGCGAATCTAAACCATCCGGGAACCCACTCAAACACACAACAACAAAATCACCAAAATCGGTCCAAGTGATTAGGAGGATTCTAGAACCCGATCTCAACGCCACCTACCGGTTCCAACGGGATGAAAAGTATCCTATGTCCGTCTCTTGGTTCTAAGCTACCTCCCACCAATTTTCAGCCAAATCGTTACAGCCGTTCTTGAGTTATAAATAGTATAACTAATACGACTTTCTTTTATATATATACTGTACATACATACATACATAACTTCACGCCAGTTCCCTTGCGGGGTAGGCACGAACAACAGAGCGCCATTTAGGCTTATTCTTACACACCTCACTTGCTTCTTCTTCTTATGTATACTGTTATTTATGAAATATGAAAAAAAGAAATTCAAAACATGGTTGTTACGCCAAATTATAGTTTAAAATATAACATTATCGAGATGTTTCTTTGGAAAGGTGTAAATTATACACTGGCAGACTTGTAACACGGTAACCGTACATTTTACGTGCAACTGTCATTAAACGAAATGCATGTATCATTAATTTGTTTATCGACGTAAAGACTATTGACAGTGATAAGGAGGTAGCAGTCCTCCTGTTCTTTTACCTCTTATCATGGGATATAAATCAAATAATACAACTTAGAGCTGGTTTTTTAAACAGATTAAAAAGTTTCATATGATAAATAACTTATAATGACACTACTACTAGTACATAATAAAATGATTCAATTGTGTCATTTTTGTAATAGAATGGGGTTATTAGTCCGTAGATTACTTTTAAATCGTGATAGAAAAATGAGATCTTACAATCTACTAAAAATCCAACAGCTGTATCTACTTAAGAGCCTTATATACGGTTAAATTGAGAAAAAAATTAAAAGAAAATTATAATCGTTAAGGATTAACGATTTTACAATCGTTCGTTTTATAACTGACGACACATGTGATAGAAAATTATTAGCATCGCCTACGGATATTTGCAACAAGCGATAGGTACAACCAAAAATGTGTTATATAACACATGTTATTTGTATAGCTTGAAAATATATTCAACTATATTTACAATTATTGTTAAGATTTGTTACAACAGTGGTTCAATTACAAAAAGTATGCTATTAGTCTATAAAATAAGTATATTGTCAAAAAAAGAATGCAGAACTCTCATATCTTTCAATCTCAACCGATCACACCCATTAATAACAAACATTTGCTATCTGATCTTAAAACAAAAAATAAAAGTGCATTCACTGTTTCAGGGCTGGCATGACAAAAGTAATTTCATATTAAGTATATAAATATTTATTATTATTACGCTCCTAGCATTAAAACCCGGTTGTGGCCTGTAGCAATTCAGGATCGGCAGTGATCGAATGGGTGAATTATAAATAATGAGCACTATGAAAGATATAAAGGCATTTAATAAGTTTAATGGTACACGATTGACGACAGACATGACGGGACAAAACAGGACACGAGAAAAACGTGATGACAAAATATTTAAACATAACTTGACATCTGAGGTGCCAGTGCCAAGTTATACGACCTCATTTTAACATGTCCTACACTGATGCCGCGGAATTGGGAGTATGTTTTCTTATTTTTCTTATTTTGGACGGTTTTCACCATTCATTATATTAAACTATAAGCACGCATTTAACCTAAGCGTTTTACCTGGAATTAGCGCAGGCAAGATAATTATTAATTAAAAAACTAAATTAATAAGTAACTCGCGAGTTACATACTTATACAAAAATAATAAATATGGTAAGTTGCCTATATCCTTAAACGGTCTTCTATATTTCCGATGGAACCTGACTGGTACATCCGTCACGCTTTTCTAACTTAAATCAACAGATTGAGGCAACAGTAACCTCTTTTAATTTAGTAAGTTTTTTCCATTGTCAGCTCATGGTAATTATAACAATATTCACATTAGCCTTAGCTGTGCACGGTTTTTTGGATTGGATTGGAATAAATTGCGAATGTTAACTACTAGCCCACAAAAACTTTTGTTTTATTATAACAAGCTTCTGGTTAACATTTATAATATATAACATAACAGGATTGAAATTTAATGGTATAAAAAAATTAAAGGTAAGTACTTAACACATGCACTAAAAATAAATAAAAAATACACAAGTGATGTTATTTCATTTTTAGGTAGCCCTGATTTTTGAATGAGGCTAAGGATTGAAAAAATGAAAAGTATTGCAAAATGAAGTGGAGATTTTTGGACCGTGAAAATAAATGAAAATAGTTGAAAATACCTTATTGGACAAAAGCTAATTCGCAAGAGAAATAATAATATTTTACAAAATCACATTATTTTTACGACATTAATTCGTTAAATTATTCTACAGATTTAATGTTATGGTTTTATTAGTGGTACGTGTTTGAGAATACGTTTATTGTCTTACTCTTTTATGACATTCATTGCGTTCTGGAACTGCTCTGTCCGCCGCACTCACAGTCGAGTGATGGCCCATTAACCTGAAGTAGATGTCTTTGAAATTCTTATTTTATTCCTTTATTCAAGTCTGTCTTTCCACATCAGTTTGCGGGAAAGTAATGAATACATTGTGAATATTACTTTACAATATATTAAGTTACGAATATAATAAATTGTTTGGTATAATAAAATTCTTTTTTTTTTATAAGTCCTTAAGTTAATTGCCCTTTACATTAGTCTTCTACTTGAGTCAGTTGTTTATGTGATCTTTATAAAATCTTTTTAAATAAAAACATAATAAAGACCCAGTCATATTTGCAAAACAGTTTATTGTTTATATTTTATACGCATGGGTACATAAATCGAATACATCGAGTCAGTTGTTTTTTTTTTTCAAAATAACTTCAAAATCCTGTAACAATAACACCTCAAATCACCTATCAATCGATCGCCATTAAATAAGTTTAATCAACATTTTTCGATTCTGAGTAGGGCAGTGAATGCTTCAATATAACCATAAGTATCAAGTGTCGGTGATAAAAATCTCTTCACACATCACTGTCACATTTCATTTTAAGCTTGATAATCAAATAATTAATGTTTCGTAACCACACACGCTCTAATTAATTCTCATTTTGTTAAGTACGTTTAATAGCATTTAGATTTAAAATTAACTATTTAAGTTGTTTACTGTCGCTTAGGTGAAATTCAACTTAGTTATACTCAATCCAATAATTTTTTTTTATGCTGGTTACTGGTGCAAATAATTTGGACACCGAAAGAAACTGTCAGAAAATATTAAAGGTTCCCCCCCTGTCCATTTTGGCCAAAAACCCTTGTAAAATCATTATGTCCATCCGTACATTTTCAGACTTTACTGTATCTATAAAAATAAAATTTAATAGAAACGAATTGTCCGTCACACAATAGAGTAGAGACATCACGAAAAATTAATTGTGAAAAATGAATAGGTGGGAGTTGAATTTTTTTATAAGGTGACACTATATAAACTTCCAAAATGATAAAACCCATGCGCCTTTTTGTCTAAGTTTTACACTATATGTTCAATACTTTGGTAATTTTTAAGAATATGTAAGGTGATGCCAAAATGAAATCGGTTAAAAGTACTACTTATCAACAAAATTAGTTTGAACAAATCCTGTGATCCGTTTTTGAGATATGAGGTTTTTTGATTACATCCTTTTTTATGATTCCGTGATTAAGTAAACTAAAACAGTGCCCATTTGTCAACAATACGGTTTTGACACCCTTTATTGTGTACGTGGGCTGCTCCACACTAGCTAGTTTCTTTTTATAGTCCTCATAGATTTTAGAGACTTTTGAAACGCTTTTTGATGTACACTTGTTTTCAAGCTAGTTTAAATATTGTAAAATTTTAATTCCTTAAATAAAATAAATTTATAAATTTATTAAAAACGGTCATCATTCTCCACCTAAGGAATACTATTTATTTCAGCAAAAATAACTTTGATAAAATCTAAAAGTAGCTTATGAACTTTTTTCATAAAGTAAGTTCTACAATAGAGAATTGATTTGGCTTCAGAATTCATCTCATATTTACAACAGATCGATAGTTTCAAAGTTAGTCTTGTTGTTTGATAAAGGTTCATTTAATTCATAATTTACCGCCACAATGAGAGTTAATTAAGGAGTTTTTATCAATTAAGGAGTTTTTATCTGTTTTTAACTCCACAAAAAACCCACACATTGTAGGTACTATTTCTAAGCAACGCAAATTATGTTTGTGTTAAGATCTAAAGGCTGATTTACATTGATCCCAGCTACTGACTTGTGCAGCAAACTGACTTCAAAATATTCAATCGGGAATATTAAAGTCAGTCAGACTTGTTAGCGCTGTACTGGCTTCAAATTAATTTACACGATGCCAGTATGAAGTCAGCACTGGCTTCCTTCGAATTTGAAGTCAGCAATGTAAATCAGGTTTAATTGACGTACGACTGTAAGGTCAATTACAGATATCCAGGCCAGAGTTATGTAAAGTTCCTTAACAAACTACAACAACTGGAGATCAAACACAGGACCTCTAATTTATTTGTATATGACAGTATATAAAACAGTCAAGTTTCTGGTTATATAAATACTCTGTACATAGTCAGTATTGGACAACCTACAGATACATGCACACAAGGCACTTACAATTCAGCTGTGCAATTCGAGACCTTAACAACTTGCTTTTTTTTAATAAGCATTTTGGCATCGATTGTCTTGCTAGGCAGTTGCCGAAAATAATAAGATAAAATAAAGCTTTGAATTATTGATTGGATTTAAATTTTGTGACATAGTTTTGTAACGAAGCTTTTTCCGCGGCTAAATAGAGTGAACTGACAGAAATCATCACGTAACCTCCAAGGATAAATCGTTAAAGCGCCCTTTTTCTACAATTTCGGACTTAATTAGTGTAGCATAGAATGATTTAAAATTAGAAAACCTTGAAAACACCTTTATTCGGCCGGATTCGGGCACTGTCGCCATGCACATGCACATCCATTATGTTCTAAGGTTCTCAGTAAAGAAACTCCGTTCCTGACGGGGATCCCCGACCGTATAATAAGTTTTGTATAAATTTCACATAAACTTATAAATTACACTGCAGCAAAAGTATTTTTTCTTCTATAAAATTCCCTTATATTCATGGTTCTCAACAATCAACAATGTTTCTCTCACGCACCTTAGAGGCTTTTTTTTAAAACGTGTTATTAATTTCTTTGAAGCTGACATGTTCATAACACAACTGCTGTTGAAAATGTCCATAATCGAAGGTAACCACTTTCCATTAAATGAGCCGTTAACTTATCTGTTGCATTCTAACAAAAAAATCTTAATATCTTTTTGTTTTTTACAGTCGAATTTATTTTGATTAATTTTTGATATGTAAATCTGGTTAATACAAAATTCATATAGGCCCACATTAAAAGATTAGGTACTTGTATTCATAAGTTTTGTTTAAATTTTCCCCCTATCACGTTACAATGGAATCTATTAATCAAGACTGTATCGAGTGCTTTTACCCACAGATCCATTAATGGTAGGTATATATGATTTGTTTGGGGAAAAGGGAAATCCGTTAGATAAAGGATCGTTGTAACAGTTTATACCACAATCTTACATAAACATAAGTTACATAGATACTAAAATAGGTACTAAAATTATTTAATAGAATAAGAGTGTTTCTATGCTGTACATGAATTTCTCAAAAAAATGGCTAGTCGTTATTATTTATTTACTTATATATGTTACGTATACCGCCATCGCCATTATCATCTCAATTCATTGCTGGGGTTATCTGGAAGTGATCGCTTTTTAGCGATAAGACAGGCCTTTATACATAATTAGATATAGTTTTAGTCTGTAAGTGGTTTTTTTGCATTGATGTACAATAAAGTGTTCTCTATCTGTCTTTCTACTTCTACTAACAGTATAGGTATACTTACTAAATTTATCTAGGTTACTGGTGAGCAAAGACGTTTATAAAATCTTTGGCTATTTCAGACGTAGTCTCTCACAACGTACTTAAATGTAGTTGATGAACAATAAAGTACATACATACATACATACATAACTTCACGCCAGTTCCCTTGCGGGGTAGGCACGAACAACAGAGTGCCATTTAGGCTTAAACAATAAAGTGTTTTCTATATATATACAACAGTTTTAATGTAGAATGAAAACATCCTAGAATGCACTCGGAATATAGCGTTCGTGTTGCAATCGCAACAAACTTCTAATAAGAAAAGTTTCAGTGATATAAAATGATGAGTTTAATAATCCTTTCAGCTTGTTTCGATTTGCAATACTTACCTGTACTGGACCTACTTCAATAAGTGACTAACTCGGTTTTAGCATCGTTACTTAAGCACGATTAAAAATATCGTGCCAAACTATTTATAAGGCTCTAACGTAGATTTTAGTCGGATTTTCACTCCCTATCTTTTATTGTACTACCCTGGTTAATATTCCTCAGAAATCGATTTCAAGCAGTATTTAATAATATCAGCTTCTAAGCGTCATAAGGCTGAGTATAAGTTGTACAAAGAAGCATTGCTTGCTATGCTTGAGAATAAATTGTACAATGTGTGTTTTAAATGGGGATTTTTAACAAAAAAAAATTAAACAATCGAATTCATAGAAAAATAGATGCATAATTGTATATAACTGAAAAATTTGCACGTCACCGTTATATACTTTCGATTCCTTTCACGCAATCCATATTCTTTTGGGTTGTCTGGAAGTGATTGCTATCCACCGGTTAGGCCTGCCTTTACACGAAATTTCTATAAATTATTTAGTTTATGTGTATTTAGTAAACAATAAAGAGTTTTATATCTATCTTAATTATTGACGTTTATAGATGTGCAACAAACAGAAGGATAGCCTCTCGTCTCTAGCTTGTTGTCAACAAAGTTAATTTTTTATATTAAACCGCGTAGTACATTTTTTTTAATGTTAAGGAAAAGTTACATCCACTTAGAATTTTAACTTATAACACAAATGATATCTTGTACACTTCGTAAATCAAAACATCGGTTTATCATTAATTTCATTTACATTTAACACCTTTTTAAGTCACCGTCATTAAAAAGCTTGTTTATCAAGTAGCTGTCTGCATAATGAAATATGTGAGATAAATCCAGCAGCACAAATGCACCGTAGCATTAAAAGCATTGAGGCGTACGCAGTCATATATAATGATATACATATAAGTGCGTATTAGCATATTATAGCTGTGCCCGCAACTTCGATCGCTCGGACAAACGCGATATATTGGTCATCATACACGCGAGATGGCAGCAATTTACAATAATATTATAAAGAGGTAAAGTTTGTGACATTGTAGGGAATAATCTCTGGATCTACTAAACCGATTTAAAAAAATATTTTATTCTTGGAAAGCTACGTTAATAGGGAGTGTCATATGCAATATAACATGACGCTATATACCACGGGAGCGGGACAGAGCGCGGGTAAACCCGCGCCGGACCGCTAGTATTTAATAAATTAATATTTAAAAAGACACTTTTAAAAACAAGCCTTTCTATAAATTGTTTTAGATAGTTTTTTTAAAGAAAGAAGAAAGAAATATAGGCGCTCATGAAGTTTTTGGTACCGCGCATACCGAGTATACCGGTTCCATACTGCTGCTGCACCAGCAAATCAGAAAGCGGCCTTTCTGGTATAGTTGCTACATACTAATTATAACCTCTGTTCCAAGTAGTGCCACCTATTATTGTAATATCTGCGGGTAGTTGGGTTTACTAATCGGAAATAAAAGCGAGCAGGCGTAGTGACGAAAGATCATTCTCATTTCTGACTTTGGTCAGATGCACATGTCATAATAACTCTCTAGGGTGGCTAATTATTGTGAGATAATCATAACTTAGAGTTAAACCGTTCTCCGAGTTCTACAATGTGTTTTTTGTATAAATCTCCCAATAACAATACATATTGTATGGACAGATATTATTAATGCCAATGTTTGTAAATGTTGGCATGTATAATATCTGTCCATAGACGTGTCATTACTGGACTTTTTTTTGAGGCGGGGGAAATGCATTTTTTTCTCTTTTTTTTAAAGACATTACAAATTTGCAGTCTTAGAAACTTTCGCACACTACCGGGGCGTTTGCTAGGGATTGAACCAAAGCGATGAGAGGTAAAGCCACGAATAGCCACCAAAGTCAATCGCCGGCATGTGTGCAGACTCGAATACTCAATACTCCACTAAAACCACCCTCCGCCCATGTGCCCCGCGCTTATGGCAGGAAGAGCGTGAGATTTAGAACGTAGTTACGCCCACGCTGATCCATCACATCAGTGCTTGAGAATGGCATTACAGGACTGGCGCCTACCCACTACAAGGATCCAGATGGTACGTTTGTCCCAAACGCATGGGCGGGTTTCACACATTGATAATGAAGTCAATAAACAGATTTCCTCGCAATGTGTTAAATAAACACGGTATAATTTTTACCTGTAACCTGCAATAGTATCTTGAAAATACGTAACCGAAATTAATGCAAGCAAAGCTACGGTAAAGCCCAAGAACTGTAATAATAAAAGCAGAAGTCCACTAAGTTAATATAAAGCTACATGCGCATTGGAACATGGAAAATGTAACAACCACTTTATATAAATTCAAGTTTTTAATACCCCAGTGGTCTAAAAAAGTCATTACTGCTTAACAGTACGTTTCAGAATATTCACATTCGATTAAGGTTATGTCGCAGTGTCAATTTATGTATATTTTATTTAAAAAAAACAGGAAATACAAAGATTACTTAACGTAAAAAAGTGCTATTTATTTTATGTGAATAAATATTTTGCTTCATAATTACATATTTTTTTGGATAAGTTTACGGCCCACCCGATGGGAAGCGTTTACCATCGCCTAGGATATATGTAACAGCAAAGGTATTGCCAATGTGCTGCCGCTCTATAAAGACAGACTGGAATCTGGCCAGTAACGATCTAATATTTGTTGGAAAAAGATAATGAATTTGTAGTTTTACGTGATTTGAATGATTTACATACTCTTTATATAACATGTAGGGATACAAGAATGTCTATAATTGTGAATTTTATTTTTCATATATGAATTATTATTAACTACACTCAGAAAGCTTAAAGTTAACATCAACATTAACGCTATTTATTTATTTTTAATTGAAATTTTGACATATCATAATATTATAATTATTCGTGTAAATAATGTAATATTGTAATTAATTGCTAATTCTGCACGCCAATCTGGCAAAAACATGTATACTTAAATATACCTACTGTTAAATATACCTACCTTTTAAACCATATTTTATGCAAAAAATAAATTTGAATTTGACAATAAATTATAGTCTATATGTAATATAAAAAGTTATATTTACTTATAAACATGATTGATTTCAACACCGTGGATATTTAACAACAACAACAAATTATACATCGAAACAACTTTCTTATTAGTAGTAGATTCTTAATTCTTAGATAGTAGCTCTATATTACTCACATAATAACAAAATTTCTTTATACATAGGTATACATATTAGACTTAAAACTTTACTGTTTCTTGTTCAATTCACTACAATAACAAAGAAACTAAGTCTATATAGTCTAAAACAGCTGCCCAGCAAAACAGAATCAGTGGAACCCAACCCGATTTGAAGTAATATACTAAATGACTTGTTTTCTATGACAACGTATTTGTTAGTGAATTGAAAAAACGCGATTGCAGCGCCATCTTATTTAGCTAATCTGTCTATTTATGGAAACGACTTCATTTATCGGGATAAAATCTATCCTAAGTGTTAATTCGGACTCTAAGCCAGCAAGCACTATGTCGAGCTTCATTCATATAGGTAATACGTTCAGTAGTTTTCACGTGATGCTCTGATAGACATACCAAAATACTACAAATTACATTTTCGGAATGTCCTGATCCGAATTATCCCTCCTCATTTTTTTGACATTTTTAAACGCATTGTACAAATTCGAAGCATTTACATATTTATTATAAGTATAGAACAATTAGATTTTGCCAAAAATAATTAGTACTTTAAATTAAATGACAGCTCCATTTCATTCTAATAAAAGTTAAATGTACTACTTTCATATACACAGGTTTACGATCGCTAAACTCTCAAAGAATATTACGCTTGTCTGTCAAACAACGATTTTACTACAAGTTAAATCAACGCGAGATTGTAGCAGCAATTATTTGTGGCATACGAATCGAGTTGAATGCTTTCTATCAGATAACAATTTGAGAGTTAAAATATAAAACGACCAACGATTACAACGTGTTTGTGACTGTTAGTTTGACACTGATATTGTTACGACCATGATGGATTTTGTGCAATTATACTTTTAGGGTTCCAATATGTAAGTTTTTTTTATTACAGGAGTTCATCAGACAGGCCGACGGCCCACTTGATGGATAGCGGTTACCATCGCCTATGGACATTTGCAACACCAACTCAAGGGTGACTGGAACTTGGTCACTAATGCCGGAACACAACTCAAGGTTGTTATGGCGACATGCTTTAGACCAGGGGTGGTAGCCATCCAGTCGGGCAAATGCCCTACCACCTGGCATGTTTAGAGTTTTATAATAGTATAGGTTATAGATAATGAAACTTTTTACTTTGGCCTTATCCTTTTCAATCATACATACATACATACATAACTTCACGCCAGTTCCCTTGCGGGGTAGGCACGAACAACAGAGTGCCATTTAGGCTTATTCTTACACACCTCACTTGCCTCTTTGACATTCATAACTCTTGTCATGCAAGCTCGTCTGTTCTTAAGGCTCCTTTTCAATCATGCAATATATTATATACTGATGAATGCGCCAATGCCTGATACAAACAAATCAATATAAAGGTGTAACCACACAACCCTGATCTATAGATAGAAATTATTTTGGTGGTGTCTACCCACTTTGTACGGCTGTGAACCTTTGACACCTTTGATTCGCTTCATTACCTGTCATCAATCTTATACGCCGACTTCACACCATCTGATAGCTGAATTCGCATTTAAATTGTGCCCCTGGCCTTTTAGGCTATTTTTTAACTGGAAGGCAGGCCAGCCATGTTAATAACAATGGCCTGAATTTTTTTTGAAGATCAATAACGTCGTTGGGCGTCATCAACTGGAACAAAATCTATTGATTAGTGAATCCCAAATATCATGCAATAGGCAGTTCAGCTAATTATTCTATTTTGTAATTGTGTCATAGAACTACTGTAATACTAAGCATGACAATAGCCTGGTAAAAAACGTAACTCAGATAAAACTTTTAAATCCTGCAAGACAAAATGGAGACACAGTTTATTCCTCTATTACAACAATATATGGTTCTGATATATAAGTATATACTTCTCTTGCTTTTTTGACGTTGACATTTATTGACGTCGACAAATTAAATTTTACATATGAATAGTGTTTAAGGGCTAAATCAATACGTGTCCACAGATGATAACTATATTAAGATAGGTACTAGGATGGTCAATCTTAAAATCCTGACATGTTGGCTATTATTGGAGAAATAATAATAATAAGCTGTTTTTAATGTAAAGGTTCGGTGTATAAGGCTGCCTGTCCATTGAAGCGGAACAAGGCTGCAGAGCGGAGAAATGGAGAAATATTAACCAATGGGATTGCATGAAAATTGCGTCAATGAACTGCATCCAATCCTATTCGTTAGTTTGCCCTGCTGCACCTGTGTTAGTATTAGTGTAGCTAGTGACTGTAAGCAAATGCGACTTACTTATAGCGTTAAAAAATAACCCGTTAACGATTACCTTTATAGTTATCTGTCAATATTTAACGTCATTAATAAAGTCGAATCACAAATAACGCATTAAACCTTTGGCTATATATTCGTGACACAGTCACTAACACTAACATTATAACAGAAGCATAAGGAATGCTAAAGAATACTCGAAGTGGAGAAGAAACAGCAAGATGGCGAAGCCAGAAGTCAAGCGGACAGTCTAAATACAACCTGGATTTAAATGGACTATAATTTCATCACCATCATGATGATGATGAAGAATATTAATTTAATATTATGTGTTGCTCGATAATTTATTTCACAGTAAGGATTTCTACATCTATATAAATTCATAATTGCATTTATAAGTTTAAATTTTGTAAATAAATCTTGTTCGAATCAATGTTGATTCTGACTTAAACTTGACTGCAAGAAGTTAATGGATTTAAGCTTATTGGTTTTATTTTTTTTGTATTGAGGTATTTAAGCACATGTCAATCAACATATCATATTTAATTCAATGTCTGTTAAAAAGAGAAAGTAAGTATTAATACATGTTAAGTTTAGTAATTATTTTTTGGGTATTGCAAGTTAAATTACTTAAAGTAAGTGATTACGAGCCAATCAAACATACACAGATACATATTTATATACTAGTTTCTGCCTGTGACTTCGTCCGCGTGGAAAGTTTTTTTTAGCTATCCCACGGAAACTCTTAAATTTTTCGGGATCGAAACTATCCTATATGTTGACCAGGGATATAAGCTACCACCATACAAAATTTCATTTAAATCGGTCTAGTCGTTTCGGAGATTAGCCCGTACAAACAAACAGAGAAACAAAAATTAAAAAAAAATCTAAATTAGTTCTATTTCACTTCTTTCGTTTCCCCTGACTCGGTTTTTACCATTTTTTTTTATTGTACAGAAATTCGACCTCTAGAGTTTTATTAAATGTAAATAATAATATAATATCAGCCCATAAATGTCCCACTGCTGGGCTCGGGTCTCCCATTACAGGGGGGAACGGACAGTATACCCACCACGCTTAGACAAGGCGGCTTGGCAGGTTTGACACATCGGTTATCTCCATGTGCAGGTTGCATCACGATGTTTTCCTTCACCGTTATTATTAGCACGTGGTAATTGTAATTAAATATGCACATTAGGTCAGAAAACTCCCTAAGTGGTGCATGCATTCCGGCCAGGATCGAACCCGCGCCCTTTGAGTTTGGGACGCGTGCGCTAACCATTACGCTACCAAGACTTAAATTAATTAAATGTAAATATAGATACATATATAATATATATGAAGTCTTTACTTCAGAACGGACTCCTCTTTCCCACTTTTAGTGCTCCACTTCGCACGGTTTTTGACATCTCTCATTGTGAGATATCATCACGCATATCGTTTCTGACATCATCGAGTTAATTGTTGTTACGTTACGTTAAAATGTAATTTAATTATGTTTACTAATCGCGAAAACTTAAGAAAATACTAAATACATTTATTGATTTTGTTAAACCAAAGATTAAATTGTATGTTACTTATAACTTTGTTTATAAACTAGCGGTCTCTGCAGACGTAGCCCTGCCCTGAAAAAATAAAAATTTAGAACCCGATTCCAGCGCCACCTACCACGTATATAAAACTGAAGTACCTGTGTGAAACTTCTGTGTAAACGTAAAAAATCCAATAAAAATTGATATTTATTCGATGCCTACAATGATCAATTATCACTATATCGTAAATAACTTTTTCAGAAATTTGGTCTGTCTGAAAGGTGGTCTCGAAAAACGTTATTTTTATCGAAGCTGGCAGCGCGCAGCCAATATCGCTTGTGGTGCCACTGCGAGTAACCAGTTTCCATTAGATGAACAGTCTCCAATAGTGAAAAAGGACTGGTTTCCGAAACAGCTCAATGGATTTCAAAGGTTATTTTACAAAGCTTACTTTAAATTATCGTGCGTGTTATATTTTGATATATTTCAAGAAGATGGGAACTTCAATATTTGTAGCCCGCGTCAAAGGAGTCGCAGACTACAGCTAGTTATGTCAAGGAGAATGTAATGCGCTCCTTTATCAGCTTTGTACGTATCGCCTCGAGAACCTTATAATTGTTTATTACATAATACATAATGGCATGTACAAATTTTAAGGGAACATAAATTTTATTCGTAAAGTTAGCTCTTTTGTAGATAGAACCGCCGCCGCGCCACCGCCGCACCGTCACTACACTGCTATTCTATAAATTACTATTTTATATACGAACAAAAGTGCGGTAGCGGCGCGGTCGCGCCTCCTATGCTCGGTTTGTCGGCACGGTGGCAATGTCTTGTACACACGCACTTAAGTAGGAGAAATCCCTGGGCTGTATATGTTCTCCGGCCATGGTTCGGACCAACATTATTGGAATAATATGGATGCCTTTGCCACTACGATATTTAATTCCTAAATATTTAGTATTGGAATTACTATTACATAAATAATTTATTAGCTTTTACCGTGAAGTATAGTATAAATCTCGAAACCATTTATAATCAAGATAGCACTAATTAAAACATTCAAGATATTAATATTTTTATTATTCATATTCATCCTTGACCATAATTATTCCTTCAATGTTCTTCCTTTAAGATCAATAAAGCAGTGACCACTCACTGCTAAATCAGATAAATGTAGTTCGTTTTAAATTTAATGAATGTCATTTGTTAGTTTGACATTTATTAATTTTCTTTGTAATAACTCTGCAACTTGAAATTTGAAAAAGATTGTATGTACAACTATATGCGCAGACGGTCGCCATCCCTGATCAAGTTCATGTAAAACGTGAAACAACAATTCATCTAAATATCTAGTTATTCTTATGTTGAATTAGTATACGTTTCGGCATAAATTCAATAATAATTATAATTACTTGCATACATAAAGTACATATAAACCTACTATATGTATATTGACAAACTGAGTATTCTCTTACGTTTTCACGATTGTTGCACGTAAAATAATGCTTTTTAATTTGTCATTATTAGTTGATTTGTCGAAAATCATTCAACAGCCGTAAAAGTCGTGGTAGCGTAATGGCTAGCGGACGCGTCCCAGACTCAGGGGGCGCGGGTTCGATCCTGGCCGGAACGCATGCACCACAAAGTCAGTTTTCTGATCTAATGTGCATATTGTTACAATTGCCACGTGCAACGGCGAAGGAAAACATCGTGATGCAACCTGCACATCGAGATAACCGATGTGTCAAACCTGCCAAGCCGCCTTGGACAGGCGTGACCGGTGTACTGTCCGTTCCCCCTATAATGGAAGGCCCGAGCCCAGCAGTGAGACATCTATGGGCTGGTATTATATATATTATATTCAACAACCACAATCCTAGTCATAGAATGTAAAAAAGTGGTCTAAATTCTTACATTAACCAAAAAAATAAATGCCGTTTTATTTAATAGTATTATTTATTGTTGCATAATATATCTATAGCTAACAATACATTTTACCTTTTATAATGTCATTTTTGTAATTTTATATTGAAACGCTTGGACCTTGGAATTCCGAGGCCATGAGCCTCTACAAAGATCTGCCAAAGACTCATTGACTCTCTCGGGTCCTCAGAGGGCTGGTTCTTACCTCAGACAACGGATCCAGAGAAGTTAACGTAGCCAGCCTCCTGGGTACCTTACCCACTGGCTTCGATGACCTAAGCTCAGTATTTTATTTAGAGTCTTAAGGGATTATAGGAAAGTGCAAATAAATTAGTTTCCTTAACTGTTTTCTAGTATATTATTTACTTTTTATAACTCAATGTTATAAAATGTTAATTTCAGTTCAGCATAAAATCATTATTTATCATGTTTTGTAATAGACAGAAAATATATACAATAAGTAGGTATTATTGTGGACAGGGCGGCCAATGTGCTGGCGCCATGTCACGCATCGAGATTTATTAAAAATTAAAAATTTATGAAACGGCAAACAAGATAAGGCGATAAATTCCGAAAACATACCGATGCCTTGCTGATTATATTCACGATCGAGCACGCGTGTGTTTGGCAATAAGATTAATTGTTTACGTCCATTTACGTCCCAAATGTCCCTTCATGTGAGTTATGATGAGCGTGTATAAGCAATTTTATTACTTATATGTGGTGTCTGGTAGTTTCAGTGTTGGTCCATCTAGTTCATTGTAATGCAGAGGTTTTCGAGTTTAACATCAGGGAAAGTAAATATTGTAAATGAAGTGTTTGTTATTTACTCTGGTCTGGTTGTCCTATTTATATCCCGGATGTTGCTTCATGTAATTTATGATGATGTACAAGTATTTTTTATTAAACAGCTATTGAACTAAGCTCGTCTTCGGTTCCTTTATGTAAATCAGTGTGGTGTAATAAAAATAGAAAGTCGGAATCTACAACAAGTACGTTGTTGCTTCTGTAAGCTGTCAGGTTCCTAAATGCGTGTAGTGTAATAATGGAGCCGTCACCTCTGTACTCTGGTGGTCTCTAACCATTACCTCGTTTAGTTGATTTAAGAGGTTTTGGGTTCGATTCATGTACGTAAATAAATTTACCCTTAATTTCTCTAGTACGAATGTGAGATCGATCCCAGTGTGGTTCGTTATATATTACTCATAACACAAGCAGCTTGGTTAGTATAGGAATCTTATGTTGTACAATGTGTTTGTTTGCGAATTTCATACCGCCACAGAGCCACGGAATTACGAAAAGGAGGACTACATTTCTCTTGGATGCTATTCAAGACACTAATACTAATAAATTCGAACGTCTATTCGAAAAACACAATAATTTATAAATAATCGACAAGATTTTTAAAAAAATTACATAAACTTATTGTTACTATTATACTTATTGGTGGCAATTGCTTCTTTTTTGGAAATTAAAGTCGATAAAATGGACTGTATGATTATTATTATTAAACTATTGCATAAATTACAAATATACCGTACCGTCCGACGCCTAGCTACTAATTGTGCGAGCTATGGGCGTCCGCGGTATGCGGGGCGCGGACAGTAGGTGTGCTCCGGTGGGCGGGTCAGGGGGGTGCTCTCTGTCCGCAACAATACTGTTATTATTATTCTTTACATTTAAATTCTTTATAGATTCTACTGGGTACCTTCATAGCCAGGAAAACAGCACTCATAGAAATTTACAGTTATCGTACATTTACTTGAATTTATTTAAGTGGATGAATGCCATTTCAAACTGGGGCCAAGGCGTCTTGGGATTGTGGATTAGAATGCCAAAACTGTACTGTACTAACTGTAGACATGTATTATAATAACACATGGATTCCTGACGATTTAGGATTATTAAGGAACGAACTTACTAGTGACCGTTTTACTAATTACGTCCATGGTTTAACTAAATTGTAATGAAAGAGTAAGAAAACTATATCATTACACAAGAGTAAAAGGGATAGAAAGCACTAAATTAATAATCAACTGTCACGTACCTAAGTATAGTTAGAAAATACTGGTTTTAAGAATATATGCATTATTTCTAAAGTCGCGCTAAAGCATTTTATATCTAATTATAAATTGTATAAATCAAGTTTTATTAAATATTGTGCACACATTAAAACTGTATCTATATGTACCACTCGTGCATATAAAGCTAGTCTGGTGACAAAATCACTGACTGTCAAAGCAACATAATTATCTTCAGTATTCTTTTTTTATTACGTTATTCAAAACTGAACACATTCAGAAACATGTTTTAATACATTATTGATATAATATTATGTACTCTGTAGAAGTGTTATTTTCTATGAAGAATCAGCTTGCTTTATAATGTATCTTATCTATAGCACTAAATTATAAAAACTAACACCAAGCCAATAAACCGGCGCGAATGCCTACACGCATATGCGCACGCCTTCACTCGACATAAAATCTTATTACTATATACGAAAAACACGATATAATAAAGAAAAAAACATACTTTAAAAATAGTATTCAATAACATAGCAAGAACTTCGTCCTCATTTTGGTTCCATGTTCTTAAATAAAGGTTCATAGCTCTCTGCTACCAATAATGCACTCAATATATACAAAATAAATCTTTCCAACGGTGCTTTAGGAATAAATTCGGGAAGCTAAGTTACCGGTGTACAGAAGGAAAAGTTATGATATTACATGGGGTAGGTTAATAAATTTTGTTACAGGAAGACGTATTAAGAACTTGTTTTTCAACAAGCCTAAGGGTAAAGAAAAACAAGGGAAAAACAAATTGTTATCATTATTGTTACACGGTTGTGTCGGTTAGCCTTGCTTTTCACGCCTCAAAAAAGGAAAACAAAAGAAAAAAATCTCTAAAGCAATATTCCATTCTTTTCTTTTTTCTTTGTGGACTTTTGCCACATAGGTATGTCAGCCCCATCGTCTCCTAACCATACAATAACTTATATACGTATTATAATTTAAATATTAAGCTGTCTAACAAACTAGCGTTTTTTGAGGCTGGCTCTGTAAAAATCTTATACTTCTTAACTACTTAACTTAAAATAATATTTTGTTAAGTTTTCGTGACTTATGTACATAATAAAACTACGTTTCAACGGTTTTAAGCGCGGTAATTTATTTGATTTTTGTTTTTCCGACGTTTCGGCCACTTTTCAGTGACTGTGATCACGGAACACAAAGATGTTAAGTGTCAACGAGTATTGTTAAAGTTTTATTTAGCCTACCACCAACTTCTTCATTTTAATTATTTAGTTTTAATTTTGTTTATGGTTATTATTTACTCTATGGGAACCTAATCTAATTTATCACCGCTTCGCAACATGTTATGGCTTGAAGAGAACAAGCGGCGGAAGAAACTCTTCAGCAAACATGCCTAACTCTTTCATCTTTGTCTTCCGTGATCACGGAGCTGAAAAGTGGCCGAAACGTCGGAAAAACAAAAATCAAATAAATTACCGCGCTTAAAACCTTTAAAACGTAGTTTTATTAACTTAAAATGTTTTTAAAAAATATTTTTATTCCGTACCTATCACAAATAATGTTCTTATTAATGCGAAAATAACTTTACACTTTTGTGGATTTGATTAATGTAGTAAACATAAGTATATTTTGTTAAGATATGGTAAATCAATCGTAGTACTACATATTTTAAATTATATATCAGTTCGACATGCCACTTACACAGCGTACTTACTAGTGTTAAATTGCCGTATAATAGATAACAAACTTATATATCCGTATTAATATTATAAATGCGAAAGTAACTCTGTCTGTCTGTCTGTATATTCCGTTTTCACATAAAACCTACTGGACCGATTTGGCTGAAACTCAGTATATATATATTTATTTTCGATGCCGAGAATGAACATAGGATACTTTTTATCCCGAAAAATGGGACAGTTTCCGGGATAAAAATGTATTTGTCTTTCTGTTTGTTATGCTTTTAGGGGAAAAGTACTGGACCGATTTAGTTAAAATTCGGTATACATGTAATTTTAATACCGAGGGTGGACAAGGGATATCTTTATTCCGGATAATGGGATAGATGTTGGGATAGATTTATATATTATTTATAAAGGTTATCCCAAAAAGTGGGATAGGTTTTCGTGATTTTCCATTTTCGTCATTTTGGTCATCTTTGTCCTTTTTGTCCGATATGTCCGAGTTATCCGATTTGGCCGATTTGGTTTTTGTCCGATTTTTCCTTTATGTCCGAGTTGTCGGATTTGTCCGAGTTGTCCGATTTGTCCGAGTTGTCCGATTTGTCCAATTTGTCCGAGCTGTCCGAGTTGTCCGATTTGTCCGAGTTGTCCGATTTGTCCAATTTGTCCGAGATGTCCAAATTGTCCGAGTTGTCCAATTTGTCCGAGTTGTCCGATTTGTTTGATTTGTCCGATTTGTCCAATTTGACCGAGATGTCCTAATTGTCCGATTTATCCAATTTGTCCGAGTTGTCCGAGTTGTCCAAGATGTCCGAATTGTCCGAGTTATCCGAGTTGTCCGCGTTGTCCGATTTGTCCAATTTGTCCGAGATGTCCGAATTGCCCGAGATGTTCGAATTGTCCGAGTTGTCCAATTTGTCCGCTTTGTTCTTTTTGTTTTTTTTGTCATTTATGTAGTTTTCATAGACAGGGGATAAATAAATATAGCTAGGGCGGTTTGAAATAAAGGTTGAAAGTTTGGATAAGACCAATCATTTCTCAAGTTAATAGATATAAACATTCATCATCTAGAAAAAAATGCTATAGTAACTCAATATATCTTTCCGTTAAGTTTTCACGGAAAAATACTAGGAATACTAAATCGTTTTTGCTGTAATTTTGTTTAAATGTAGTTTTAATACCGAAAATGGACATAAATAACTTTTCATGCCCGGAGATGGGATAGTTTGCGATATAAAATGAAATTAAACTTCCGAGTGCAAATAGCACTAACATAAACAACTCCTGCTCTTTAAACAAGAAGCACGCACCAGAGGTTGACCCGCGGCGAAGCCGCGGGGTAAATGACAATAACATAAGACAGTGTAATGCAAAAGGTTTCAGTCGCCCTGTTGCAAAATAAGAAATTAGTGTGGCTGCTTACAATAAACTACGAGAAAACTGAGTCTTTATTGATGACTCAAATATAAAACCTCTTTTTTTTGGATTTTATGGCTTGGAGGCTAGGCCTTTAAGCCAGATCTTAGATTCAATGTAGTTTCTTCATTTTCTTACACCTATGTGTAGCACAGCTGAACTGTAGGTTATCAGCTATTATAGTGCCATTTAACGGAGATCTTGTGACAACTCAAAAGGCCACATTTGACTTTACAGTTTTTTTCTTTCTTTCTTTCTTCACACTCGTAAACATACACTCTCGCAAACAGCTACGCACACACCTAAACGAGGTTCAATAGATGCGCACACTAAAATTGTAATCTCTATTAATAGTATAAATTCGAAAGTAACTCTGTCCGCCCGTCCGCCCGTCCGCCCGTCCGCCCGTCCGCCTGTCCGCCTGTCCGCCCCTCCGCCCGTCCGCCCCTCCGCCCCTCCGCCCGTCCGCCGACCGGACCGACGAACCGGCGGACCTTTTTGTCCGATTTGTCCCAGTTGTCCGATTTGTCCTTTTAGTCCGATTTATCCGAGCTGTCCGATTTGTCCGTTTTGTCCAATTTGTTCTTTTTGTCATTTATGTAGTTTTTATAGACGGGGGGGGGGGGGAATAGATAAATATAGCTAGGGCGGTTTGAAATAAAGGTTGAAAGTTTGGATAAGACCAATCATTTCTCAAGTTAATAGATATAAACATTCATCATCTAGAAAAAATGCTATAGTAACTCAATATATCTTTCCGTTAAGTTTTCACGGAAAAATACTAGGAATACTAAATCGTTTTTGCTGTAATTTTGTTTTAATGTAGTTTTAATACCGAAAATGGACATAAATAACTTTTCATGCCCGGAGATGGGATAGTTTGCGATATAAAATGAAATTAAACTTCCGAGTGCAAATAGCACTAACATAAACAACTCCTGCTCGTTAAACAAGAAGCACGCACCAGAGGTTGACCCGCGGCGTAGCCGCGGGGTAAACTCTAGTATTATATATTACATAAAATATCATCCTAGTTCTCCGTGATACAGGCACTTACTAGGACTACCTAATACGGGACCAAACTTTACTGCCATAGTTATAAATGTATCCGCCTGAAAATAAATTATTTTTTATTGTGTTTGCTATTTATATAGGTATAGATACCTGATTGGATATAAATTTGTGTCCGAATAGAATATGACAGATGGAACCGAATATAACCAAAATAACCAGGATTTGAACAAGATATACAACAGGGTTATATATAAGTAATTAGTAAAATGTTGTACTTATATTAATAACTATTTCATGAAACATATAATGTTTCGTGAAATAAAAAAAATGCTACATAAGTGAAATAGTTCAACGTATATGTAGTATATGATGTATTTATGAAGCATCTGAACGAACCAAAAATAAACATAACGATTTTCATGGTTCGTAATGTATAACAAGATTAAAAACAAACTGGTATGGGCGGATATTTTTAAAAGACCAGATGTTCCATTGCTAGCACACCTAATAAAAAAGGCTAGTAAAAAGGAATAACATCAAAGAATTGTACAAAGTAAGTGCTTAACTAAAACATAAACTAAATCGCGAAACAGCTAGATGTGTAAACAAAGAATAATAAGTAAACGGAGAACATTTCTTCAGCTGTACACAGCTGATACTTATACTCTAAACGTATAATATAACTAAAATAATAATTATTTAAGGTTTCAAAACTCCTGTTTTATTTAACTTATAAGCACTTTTGGACAAAAGCCTCTTGTTACTCTATTAAAAACATTTCTTCAGGGCATTTTTCAGCCATGATTTTATTCTCTCAAAAAAAACTAAATTAATGTATGTTAATTTTCGTACCCGCGTTGGAAAATAAAGTAAGCCAGTTCACAAAAAAGGGATACATGGAATTACAGTCGCCCAATAAAAAGTCCTGTTATAATTAGATTTTGTCAAAGATCATTTTTATTCACTTTTCGACGTTAATTATATTATGTAAAACATTTATATTTTAACACCAAGTTCATTAAAAATTATTTTTTTGACGTAGCATCGTGTATTGTACAAAAGAAATAATAATAAACGGTCTAAAATCTAAAGAAGAATTAATTACCTGTAGCACCATCTAGTCATGTAGAATTTAGGAGCTTTTCAGATTTATAGTGTAATCTGTACTTAAATACCACTCTGAAGTTCGTACGTCATTCCACAGAACACAATTATAAGATTTACAAGATGCAAGCAAGTGCTGCGCTCTTGCTGTATCGGAATTCACATGTCATCTTTTCCGCACTACACACTGTCACGTGTAATAAACGTTAAAACTGGCCTGGACCTACGTAAACTCACGAAGCTAACTTATTTCGCAGCACATATAAGTCTTGCGCGTACATAAGGTTTTTTCCTATGCTATGCCATTTCTAATATTGTTCCATCTATTTTCATTGTTCAACAAAAAATAATAGGTATACTTATGACATTTTTAACTATACTAGATATATAGATAGATAATAAAAATCTAGATTCTAGACTAGGAAGGGCACTTCATTTCACAGCATCTGTAAACAATGGCTTCGTAATCCTGGAACTATTTTCACTAGAGTGTTCTCGGTGAAATTAATCGCATTCTTCCGTCCGCTGGATACCCACAGCGTTTTAAAACTGACTCATTAATATAAGTCTCTTAAAAGACATTTAGTTTCCGAGATGGTTAGGAAGACTTTAAATTAAAAAGTTTATTTAAAAAGTTTCGAGTCTTTTATGAACTTGGACAGATATCTAGAATTAAATTCTTTATTATTTCCATGCCAGTTGTTACAAACATTTTCGTTATTTTTAAAAATTTTCATAATATTTCAAGTTACTTTTTATGTTTTTTTAATAATTGTACATTTTAAGCTCAGTAAACACACAAATAATAAATTATTAAACGTATCGATTTTTGAGACTATGTACAGCGTGACAAATAGTATTAATATATTACCATAAGTCCTATTTGAATGCACGAGGCGTCACAAAGATACTTCCAAGCATTGAGCTAGTAAATGCCTACAAGAGATTTGGTCTTCATTATTATACGTTGCATGCAGACGATTTGCAGATTTACGCGCAAGCTAGAGTAGAAAATATCAAAGACGCTATAAACACAATTAATGATGACTTGGGCCGCATACTTGCTTGGAGTCGAACACACGGCCTAAAAGTGAACCCAAGTAAAACCCAGGCCATCATAATTGGAAGCTCACGCATGATATCAAAGATAAACTGGTCTTTACTACCGGACTTGTTATTCGATGGGACGCGTCTTCATATTAGTGATAAAGTTAAAAATCTGGGCGTAATCATCGATAGGGAACTGTCTTGGTGGCCTCACATCACAGAACTCAGTCGTAGGGTCTTTGCTTCTTCTGCTTCGCTTAGGAGGTTAAAATTCTTTCTACCGACTGCTACCCAGGTTACACTCGCTCAATCGCTTTTACTGTCGATCCTTGACTATGCGGACGCCTGTTATCTTGACCTTACCGTAGAACAACTGAATTAACTAGAGCGACTTCAAAATTTTTGTATCAGGTTTATATTTGGTTTAAAGAAATATGACCATGTCTCTGAATATCGCAAAAAGCTCAAGTGGTTGTCAATCTCACTTCGCGGGAATGCTATCTCAATCTGCTTATAATTATTTATTCCTAATACTCCTTCCTACAGGAACGTTTTATTTCCTCCATGCATCTCACACCGTTAATTTGCACTCTTCTCATAATCTTTCCTTAACACCTGCACACGTTTCTACTATTACACCATATCCTTTGCTGTGCAGGCTGTTGTACTCATTATTAACATAAGACAGGCAAAGTCACTCCCCATTTTTAAAACACTGGTACGAGGACATTATCTCACAGTATAATAAATATTTAATTAATTACATGTACGTTTATTTATTAGTTATTCATGTATATTAGTATATATAATATTAATATATTATGTATTAATACTATTATTAATATTGTATAGCATTGCTGATTGATGTATATATTAGTATATATATAATATTAATATGTGTTATTGTTTATTCTCAATTTTTTATTCATTGTAGGTATATGTATTGTGTAATATTTATATATCCTATATATATATATATATATGTATTTAATTTGCACACCACCGTCATACACTTGCGAATCTCCCGTTGATAAAATCCATAGCCGGGGTTGTCTGGAAGAGATCGCTCTAAAGCGATAAGGCCGCCCTTTGTTCCTACTTTAATGCTTAAATGTGACTACTGTAAATTGTTTATTTTATGTGTATGTGGTGAACAATAAAGAGTTTTCTATCTATCTATCTATACGTCATTTTTCACGTATTCTTCCAGAAGACTGACCTCAATAGTATGAAAATAATATAATCCAGTACGTCGCACATATTGTTCTTTTTTTAATATCGTCCTGTATGTATTATATATCTAGCCACTGTCAAATGTCTACTAATGTAATTTTTTTTTAATAATCAATAGGTCAATTTTAGGACTCTGACTAACAACAAGGAAGGGAGTTCTTGTGACACTTCGAAAAGGCACATGTCATTAAAAAATAAATATTTTCAACACAAACACATAATTTGCACACCACCGTCATACATCATTAAGTATATTATTTATTTTTTTGTAATATAAAACAACTACCTACCACATCATCCTTTAAGTTCACGCCAAACACTTTACCTACCTATGGACAATGTACATATCAAATCAATGACTAAAGATTTTAAGCACATTTATGTGGCTACCAAAAAAAATTCAATAGCTGTACCATGACTGTAGCACATTGAGCCGTATATCAGCAAGCGACATCGATACAGCCCACACCTCATAACCCGCTTCCTCGTATTACTGGCAGCCTGCTCGTCGCTGATATTGCATACATTCGCCACCAAAATAGAACCATTTTTATGAATATCGGCTCAACAATAATTGTTTCGTTGTACTTTACGTGTAGTTTTCTAGGAGTTTTGGAATCTAGTAAAGTCAATTACTAGTTAAATGATATTGCAATGGAATTCTCTTACTCTGAAATGTTAAGGTAATATTAATAAAATTAAGTCTTATTTGAAATTTATTTTTTAAACTTTAATCAGTCATAAATATAAGTTATAATTATACAAATTATTTGTAAACTAATTTAAAAAAATACAATTACTACTATACAATACTAAAAATATAACTTACAAATAAAGTGCCCAAAAGGCTGGCTGCATTTTAACGGTGTATGGCAATGCCGATTCGCTAGGCGAAATAAGAACCAGCCTTCACGGGTGGTATCAAATATTTTCTTACAAATTCCTTTCAAGAAACCCTTTGCCGATGGATCCCACGGACCCAATGTTTCAACTCCAAATGGCACTTTGTTAATATTAATATGTAATTATATAAGTACACAATCATTAAATAAACGGACATTCAAGATTTAGAATAAATTACATATAATCAAATAGGCATCAGATGAAATCAAATATGTAGACTTTTTGTTGCGTATTTTATGATATGATCTATGTACATGAAAAATCTTGAACAAAATGAATCTTAAAAGCAAGATTTACATTGACATTAGTTAAGTAGTTAGTAAACTTGCGAATAAGTCGTCATCATTTTTTTTTTGCAGGAGTTCAGCAGACAGGCATACGGCCCACTTGATGGAGAGCGGTTACTATCGCCTATAGACATTTGCAACACTAAAGGTGCTACAAATGCGCTGCTGCTCTCTTAAGGGAGACTAGAACCTGGTCACTAATGCCGCCGGAACATAACTCAAGGTTGTTATGGCGACATACTTTAGACCAGGGGTGGTAGTCATCCAGTCGGGCAAATGCCCTACCACCTGGCTGTGGGTTGTTTTGTCGCCTCTTATGACAGGCCGCCCGGCCGCAGGAAATTGTATTCTTTCTCCGTTCCTTCACGGATAGATATTTTGAACAGACATTTATTTATGGCCGGTTCCTATATCTTACCGACCGTTCATTTGCTTAACTATCTGTTAAAATTGATATAAGCTCCACACACGAAACGTCAAATTTCAACGAATTAATAGCAAGATATAATAATGTGCCATTAATCGACAACTTGTTACTGAACTGGAAAAATTCTGGCCATAAGACCTTGCTAGTGTCGCAAATTAACTAACTACTTAACTAATGCATATATAAATCAGGATTTGTCATTATATTAATACGTGAAGCAAAAACTTTGTACTTCTTTTTACGAAAATTGCGCGGACGGGAGGAATATGAAATTTCGCGCATTTATAGTTTATATAGAGAATGAGTGCAAAATGCTAATATTTTTTAAATTTATGCATAATAATAGATTAAATCAATAAAAAAACATTATACTCACTACCATGTATTTGACACAAACACGCATATATACTGTTTTGTTTATTGTTAAAAGCTTTGGCGAAATCTTTGATTATAGAGAAGTATAGTGTTTGACAACAGAACCTTAATAATATTATTAATTATGGTCGAATTTCGACCACTAGCACGCAGAATTTGTTCAAAATTATCCCGACAAAAGTGGGTATATACGTTAAGAAATCAAATATTGAAAAAGTTCTAGTTTTATTTTCATGTTTGTATGATATTCGACTATGTTTTAAAAGATAATGTATGTGTTTATAATCAGATCAAAATACAAAATATTCGTATCAACAGTCTAAGAAATTTGATTATATTTTTAGTAAAAATCTCCTTGCTCCGACACAAAAATATTAAAAAGTTATTTGGACGATTTGAGACGCGAAATTTAATAAAATCGTTGCGAAGGGTGGTTGGTGTGAACAAAATCGCGTTTTTGGATTCCATGCGCGTGCACGACAAATATAGCTTTATTATTATTGCCACAGATGAGATTTCGTGGATCACCCTTGCGGCGTTATTGCAACACTTAAATGTTATTGAAATGCTAGTCGCCACCAACAGTTACAGTCGTATAGCTGTGTAGCAAAAATCAGAATGATTTTATTTCGCAGCATATTACCACCAATTAAAAGTTAGAGTATTTTTTTAAAGAATACCAAAAATGCAATTCTTTTTTTTTAGAGTTCTGTAATTATTTTGGTAAAAACGGAACTTTTGTGTATGAATCTCCATGTCCATCTATCCGTTTATAAAACTGGTTTTTACCATAATTCGTTTCAGACTTGGCCATATCTGCACACCAGTTTTCTTGGCGAAAATTAGAGTCCGTGACCATTCCCTTTGTGAGTGCGGCTTAGATGAGGGCACTTTGGAACACATCTTTTTTCATTGCCCTAAACTTATTTCTCCACTCTATTGTATTTTACCAGGAGATTTCCCTCTCCCTGTCAACATAAATTTCCTTTTAGCACTGGCCATTAAAAAAACTGTGTATATATTATGTAAATTTATAATATTAAATAACATTTATTTATAAGGTAGTTAGATTAACTATGTTTATGTTGTGTTGCTATGCTTGCGCAATGCTTGAAGGCAAAAGTCTTCGAGCAGTACGTCCTCGGCGTCCTGACCTACGGGGCCGAGACATGGACACAGACGGCAGGATTGGTCCACAAGTTCCAAGTCGCTCAACGGGCTACGGAGCGAGCTATGTTGGGTTTTGCTCTTATGGATAAAATTAGAAAAAAGGATATCCGTAAGAGAACCAAGGTAACCGACATAGCTCGCCAAATTAGCAAGTTGAAGTGGCAGTGGGCCGGTCACGTCTGCCGCAGGACCGATGGCCGATGGAGCAGATGAGTCCTGAAGTGGAGACCGCGTCTCGGTAAACGTAGTGTCAGACGCCCTCCAGCCCGATGGACCCACGACCTGTGCAAGGTCGCCGGTAGGCGCTAGATGAGGAAAACAGAGGACAGGGATTAATGGCGCCGTCTTGGGGAGGCCTACGTACAGCAGTGGACTACGAATAGCTGACGGTGATGTTGTGTTGTCCCTAGGTTCACAGAAGTTACAATTTGAAAGAAAACCGACCATATTTTTTTTTTGAGCTGCTATTGCCAATAACCCGCACCTGACAATCTCTGTTACTATGACATTGGACGAATCAGCGCCAGTAGCGTTGAAGCCAAATCGCCAAAAATAGATAGATAGATATCAGTCACTTTTCTCGGAAATTACTAGATCTACATGGATGAAACTTGATCAGAAGATGTAGTCTATTTAGCAATACAAAGATATGAAGTGAATCGCGAAATAAGGAAACATTAAAGGTGACGGCCTTACCAGTAACTAAGCATTGAAAATATCAGTGTACACATATGTAGAATCTTGTAAAAGACCTAATGATGTTTCTTAATGACTTTCTAATGATGAAAGGAGATGAGATATTGGCTCTCCAAATTATGTAAGTTGTGACCCTCTAACTTTTAAATTATGAAGTGAAAAATTCGGATTACTTTCTACAACATCCGTTCAACAAATGTTTAAATATCAGGTATTTTCAACTAATTTGTCTTACGAGCGATTAAACCGGGAAGTCAGGGAACAACGTTGGGACAGAACGTTGAGGGATATCGAGCCAACTCACCAGGCATACTGGAAGCTGGCTAGAGCTCTCAAATCAGACACCCTTACTGTCATACCCGCGCTAGAAAGAGACGACAACACCGAGGCGTTCGATGACGAGGAGAAGGCCGAGTGCCTTGCTCAGAGTCTAGAGCTTCAATACTCCCCCACTACGCAAAACGTCGACCAGTCACACCTGACGGAGGTAGACTCCGAGGTCGAACGTAGATCCTCCTTACCAGCGGAAACCACACTCGACACGGTCACGGTCGAAGAAGTGCAAGATCTGATCAAGTCTCTCAAACCGCGAAAGGCCCCAGGGACCGATGGCATCAACAATCGCGTTTTAAAACTCCTACCCGCCCATCTAATTATAATTCTAGTGAGCATCTTCAATGCCGCCATAACAAACTGCTCCTTTCCCGCGATCTGGAAGGAAGCAGATGTCATCGGTATTCACAAGCCGGGAAAACCGGCTAATAAACCGTCTAGCTATCGTCCAATCAGCCTACTGAGCGCACTCAGCAAGCTTTACGAGAGGGTCATCCTCTCTCGACTTAGAGATTTTGCCTTCAGCAAACATCTAATACCCGATGAGCAATTTGGCTTCCGTGCCAGACACTCATGCGTCCAACAGGTGCACCGCATCACGGAGCACATATTATCTCACTTTGCCCATCGCCCCCGCCCTATAGGAACAGCCGCACTGTTTCTAGACGTAGCAAAAGCCTTCGACAAGGTCTGGCACAACGGCCTGATTTACAAGCTGTACCAGTTCGGTATGCCAGACAGACTCGTGCTCATCTTGCGAGACTTCCTCCTAGGTCGTAGCTTCCGTTTTCGAGTGGAGGGAACGTGCTCGTCCCCTCACCCACTCACAGCCGGTGTACCACAGGGCTCGGCCCTGTCGCCACTACTCTTCACGCTGTACACCAGCGACATCCCAAAAACTCCAGATGTGGAGTTGGCCCTCTTTGCGGATGACACCGCACTCTATACATCAGATCAAAACCGACAAATGGCTTGCATCCGGCTGCAGACAGCTGTCACAGAACTAGGCGAATGGTTTCGCAAATGGAGGATAGAGGTAAACCCGGAGAAAAGCGCAGCAATGTTCTTTTCCCCGGGCACGCTTCGCTCCCCCAAACGCGCTAGCCTTCGCCTAAAAACCATTTCGCTCTATGACCAACAAATCCCCTGAGCAAAGTACACCAAATATCTTGGTGTCACCCTAGATCGGAACTTGCGCTTCAACGAGCATATCACTATAGTCCGAAATAGAGCGCGATTTGTGATGGGTCGTTTAGCACCCATGATAGACAAACGAAGCAAAATGTCCCTCAGACACAAGCTTACTCTGTATAAAACATGCATCCTCCCGATCATGACATACGCGAGTGTGGTATTCGGCCATGTCAAGCCTGCCCTTTTAGATAAACTGCAAATCGTGCAGAATAAATTCATGCGCAGAGCCGTCGGTGCTCCCCTCTATATGCGTAACGTCGACCTCCACCGCGATCTGGAGCTTCCCTCCATCAAAAACTACATTATGTCGCTCTCGCGTAAGTATTTCGATCTCGCGCCGCACCATCGAAATCCGCTCGTCGTGTCCGCGTCCGATTATAAGCCTCGTCGAAAGGCTCTTGTGCGACGACCGCGTAACGTCCTGACGGACAGAGTCGACGTTATTACGAAACGGCTGGCCCGGATCAGTCCGCCCACGGTTAGAACAGTAGGCTGGCAGGCACCGACAGACAGACACAGACGGCGGCGTCTCAGACGCCGCCAATCAAGATCTCTCCACGTCCCCGCGAGGGACGCTAGGAGACATAGCTCACCCCACAGGATAGACTAGGCGTGTTGCTGGGAAGTTTCTTTCGCCGTTTCTTCTCTCCCAGCCATAACACGTTGCGAAACGGCAGTAAGATAGCGTAGGCCACCGCAAACCACCGATCCCGGCCCGCCGTGATCCTTCCCTTAGGGCTTTATATTACCCGTCGCCCGTTCTCAATTAGTATTTTGTGTCGCCCTATGGTGGGCATCATTAAATTCATTCCCCATTCATGGCAACAGTCCAGCCGAGGTAAAACTCCTTAGGGAGTTCCCTCGAGCAAGTTGCCCCCCCCGGGCTCGAGCGCCTTCGCTTCGCGAAGGCACTCGCCCCAAAGACCCCGGTAAAGTTGTAAGGTCTTCGGACCAACAACATAAAGTCAAGTCCAATAAAAAAAAAAAGAGCGATTAAAATTTGACATAAACTCCATACAAGTAATATCAAAATTCCACTGATGCTATGGTAAGGTAACTGCATGAATAATAACAAGATATAGGAAACGGCCATGTAAGATATGTTTTAGCAGAATAGTACGGATATCTAACACCGAAAGATTAAATATAAGATTTATTTTTCGGATGTTTAATTTTCTGGTATAACACAGGATCAATACATTTAATTATCAAACAAGTTTTCAATATAGCGATACGTTTTTTCCATAATAAAACTTCACAACAAGTTCCCGCCAAATTTCAAATGTTATTTGATTTTATTATTTACAAAAAAAACATCAAATTATTCATAAACTGAAAGTTCTAATAAGTTTCTTTTCATTTTCAACAATCTCATGAATAACTATCTATTTTATAATTATGTACATGACAATACATATATATATAATAATTATCAACCAGAAACAAAATTAGTAGCAGATCAATATCTGCTACTAATTAATATTTCTGGTTAATTACAATCTATAACCAATAGAATAAAAATTCTGCTTCTTACAGGACTTTTCGTATTTTATCACGATAACAAAGCCATAAAGGAAATGGTTTCTTATAACTAAATAGTTTCGTTTAGCGAAATAAGAAGCCGGGAATTAATAAAGCAGCTGCAGAATCTACAAATTACAGAAATTCTTTGTACGACATTACTCTGCGAAAAATGGTGTCCAATTTTCGTAACCACACATTTTCTTTGCTAATGAAACGAATGTAATTTGTTCCAACCAATGCCTTTGTCTGGTGCTTTGCTGACTTTTGGCTTTTCATTCGTCGAATACCAACCAGCAGCTAATAAAAAAGACGTGCACGAAATATTACTCATGCAAGCCATGCTTGATTCTATTAGTAAAATTTGTTTGCGTGTCAATATTCAAATTTTTCATATATTTTCAAGATAGTCTAGTAAGTGCGATATAAGCTCAAGTCACCGTCTATATTTTTGCGCGTCTTGAAGTTGTTGCAAAAATAACTATTTAGAGTTTTACTTCAATGATATATTTATTTTTGTTAATATAAATTAAACTGAGTGAGGTGTGTAAGAATAAGCCTAAATGGCGCTCTGTTGTTCGTGCCTACCCCGCAAGGGAACTGGCGTGAAGTTATGTATGTATAAATTAAACTATATATACAAACTAAAATTATACTACAAAATCTAGAACCAGACCGCTGTCAGTTAGAAACGTGCCCAAAAGACTGGCCACACTGATTCGTTGAATGGCAACGCTAATGCGTTGCCCGTATAGACCAGTATTTCGGTCACGTGAGACATCCACCCGACATTTGGCTATGTTTCGATAAACCTTGTTCGCCTCAGGTCCCCATGGTCCCAGGGTCCCAGGGTCTCGACCCCAAAAGCCGCAAATATGTAGCCATTTCCAATGGCTGAGTATTTGCGGCGTTTTAGGGCCTCTTGTTGTGCAGCATCAATATTGGCATACATGCTAGTGGCTTGTAGTTGGAACGCTACCAAAGTATTAACGCAAGACGCGTCTCATAATAAGGGGCGACCCATCTTCCAGGGCACCAATGACATACCATTCAGGGTCTCTTGCCATCGTCGCGACACAAGTCGTGCCATTCTAGAACGCCAGGTACTCCGGTGATAACAAGAGCCCGACTGATTATGTCATTAAGTGCTGCATGACGTGAAATCTACCGGCACTTCATATACCCCAAAATTCGAAATAGATTTTTATATTTAGAATTTTGAAGAACAACAGACTTCATAAATTTGGACCTTATAAAGTTCTTTATTATAACTGCTCTTTCTGCGTTAGTGCTAGTAACTAACCAAATGAGAATTACCTATAGCATTAAAAATAACGCCATTAACGATTTACTACACTAGTATGCTTATATATACACGAGTTATCTGGCAATGTTTAACGTCACTAACAATGTCGCATCGCAACACATTAAACATTTCTCTATGCTGCGTGACACAGTCACCAACACAACATCATCCCAAGTGTAGCAGGAGGAGCAGCATCACCAGAAAAAAGATTTTCACAGGGGATAAATAAGAGTTCCAAACCTAAATTTTCAGTGAAATATACATTTTTTTTAAATTTTATAGTTATATTTTTCAATAGATAAGTATAGTTTTTGGACAGATTTCGAAATTTGGTAAAAATATGGAACAAAGTTAACATGCCAACATCCAAGCTAAATAACATTCATACTTCCAAAAATAAAGACAAAAATTCACACGATACAAGTAAAACCACATGGAAAATTCTACTTAAATAATAAATATAAACCAATCTCCTTCAATACCAGTTAATTTATCACCTGTCGCCTCCTTTATTTGACAGCGGTACGACATTAACCATGATTAGAAAAACATTCTGATCACTCTTATTTTTAAACCATGATTAATTAAGAGCACATTACATTTTATCCTACACATGACACGTACAAACTGTCCACATATTCATCGACTGAATAATGACAGTCTGTTTGACAGACTGACAGAAAGTATTAAGAATAATTTGTTTGCATTACAACATCATTAGTCACTTTGCATTTAAGATCCATCATTAAGGGAATGCGAATATATTTAAATTTCCTTTTGAACGGCGGAAATCTTATTTTACCACAAGGAGCTGAAGTCCATTAAGGCATTGCTTTACAATGTTTCCTGGCGATATTTTTAGTTTTAATTGTTATATTTATCATTGAAAAGTTCTTTATGTTATTGTAAGGTAACATCACTAATGGCTCCAGCTGAAGAACAACACTGATCGAATGACCAACATAAAGCTGAGCTGGGCCTAATTTTAGGGCATATTATACATCTATCTGTAATATTATAAATATCTAAAAATGCCGTGTCTGTACGTAGAAGCTATTTAAAAAACAAAAACAGGAATACACTGTATAAACGATTGAGAACACGATGTAAATATTTTTGGACTTCTTATCTGTTTGTTCTGGAATCACGTAAAAGCTATTGGGCCGATTTTGATGCAATTTTCGCTAATCAACAGCAAATTCTTAAGCTTAAAATCTGCACTACTGCTAATCCTGGTAATCCCGCAGGAATTTTAAAAAATCGAATTTCAATGTGATTTTTTTCACTGGACAACAGCAAATTTTACGTAAAAAGAATGTGTGTAATTTTTTGTCCAGGGAATCCCGCAGTAAGTTTTCCGGGAGCGGTTTATAGTTGTTCGGGTGTATAACAATTAGCTTATTTCGACACAGTTTTCACTAAAACGATAGCTGTGGTACTTTGTATTCTTGGAACTCCGTGGAAATTTCAAGACAAGCGTGGACCAAGTCGCGGGCATATCCTAGTTTATGTACAGTTTTATTTTATTAACTTTGACAAAAACGGAACTCTTATGTTTTCGTCATATCCATTCGTCTGTCTGCCTGTGTAAGTGTATGTATTATATACATATTTTAGTCATTTTTCTCAGAAACTAATGCGTCCACATAAATAAAATTTGACAACAAGGTGTAGCCTGTATGATGCTGCAAAGTGGTCTAGTGAAATCACGAAAAATTAAAGATTAGGGACACCGCCATATATGTAACTAAGGTTAAAAACATACTTAGACGGCCTCTTCGGTTAAGCGGGCTAAGCCTTTGAGAGCTTACCTTGCAACGCAGAGGCTCCGGGTTCGATTCCTGTTATGGTAAATTCCGGAAATATTTTTTCCCCTTACTTACTATGCTCTGAGTCTCTGGAATCGGTCCCAGATTAGTCCGTTGTTATACTACCCATAACAAAAGCGTAACATACTGAGTTTAGGGATATACAATATGTGTGTTTGTCTGCCAATTATTTTATTAATTTACTTCATTGTGTAATCGTTTCGAGTATTATTTAGTCAGAACTTTAAAAAATTATAGCCATGTTCCTTAGTGATATCTATGTTTAAGTCAATAGATGAGGATATATAAGATTCCAAAGTCGTGAAAAGTGAGTCCCACCCTCTAAATTTTGTACTATGAAGTAGAAAATTCGGACAAAATTGGTGTTAATACAGCTTCAAAATTTCTTTCAACGATTTTTGTATTGCATGAGTTTAGCAGACAGGCAGATGGGCCCACCAGATTGAAAGCGGTTACCGTCGCCTATGGACATTTGTTACACCAAAGATGCTATCAATGTGCTGCTGCTCTCTCAAGTGAGACGAACCTGGCAAGTAATGTCGGAGCACAACTCAAGGTTGTTATGGCGGCATACTTCGGACCAGGTGTGGTAGCCATGCAGTCGGGTAAATGCCCTACCACCTGGCTGTGGATTTAGTTGTTTTGTCGCCCCTTACGGTACGTCACCCGGCCGCAGGAAATTGTATTCTTTCTCCACCCCTGCACAGATTAAACAAATCAGATTAAATACTATCCGTTAGGCCATGTTTAAGATCTAGAATGTTTTCGATTAGACGTTTTTTATGGTTTAGTAACCAATTAATGAAAATAGAGGCCAATTGTTACATTTAGGAATCCTTCATTGTGCGCGGATCACCAAACACTTGCCCAATTTATTATTTGATGTTTATTTATTTGCTTTCGTCCTAAAAAGTCTCACTTTCCTTTTCTTTCTTTTTTATCTATGTTTAAATAGTAGCAATTGACTCCTAATTCCGTATCTATATATAGCACGACGTGTTCAGGTAGTCGTAGAATGTTGAAGCCAGTCGGTATAAGACCGGATTTGTAGTTAATGAAATTTAAACAAAATAAAGCTTAATACTCAACAAAGTCGACGAGTTAACAAAGTCGTAGTAGCGTAATTAATGGCTAGCTAGCGCACGCGTCGCAAACTCAAAGGGCGCGGGTTCGATCCTGGCCGAAACGCATGCACCACTTAGTCAGTTTTCTGATCTAATGGGCATATTGTTACAATTACCACGTGCTAACAACGGTGAAGGAAAACATCGTGATGCCACCTGCCCATAGAGATAAACGATGTGCCAAACCTGCCAAGCCGCCTTGAACAAGCGTGGCGGGTATACTGTCCGTTCCCTATAATGGGAGGCTCGAGCCCAGCAGTAGGATATTTATGGACTGATATTATTTATTAAAAGCTTAATACTCGTTTTGTATTTTATAGAAGAACCTATGGCCACTTTGTAATTGTGTTAGCATGCATAGAAAATTAATAATAGCTTATCAATGCGGTCATCGTAACAGCAAACGGTTTAGATAGTAGGTATATACATTTTTATCTATAATTAATTCTCATACCGTGTCAATCAATATTCATTGATAACATTAACAAAACCAGACACTTCAATAATAGCGAAGCGTAAATTCATTAACTAGAAGAGTATTAGGAGCCTTTAGTCGGTTAGAAATATAATGCACTGAATTTTATGCAAATAGGTTCATAATTATGTAAGATAGTAAGGACTGAATTAATTCTTAGTAACTTAATGACTAACGCACCCACGTTTCGTTTAAATAATGTGGATTCGATTCCTGGCGTGGACCTCATCTGCATTTTGTTAGAATTACCACATGCTGACAATAAAAGTAAATGTGATGCGAAATGTTGCACATCGAAATAATGGGTGTAAAAAATCCGTCAATCTGTCTTGAATCTACACCATCTGTTTCTCTGTAATGGGAGGGTTCGAATCCAGCAGAGATGCGATTAAAAGCTGTTATTATTTTTATATTGTTTAAGACAAGAACATACTAAAATATATTTTTATTCGTGCAGTAACGAAGAAAGGATAAAATTTCCTGCAGCCAGTCGGCCGCCGGGCTGCCCTCTTACGACAGGTCTGTCGTCAGAGGCGCCAAAACAACCCACAGCCAGGTGGTATGGTATTTGTCGTCTGGATGGCTACCAAACTTGGTCTAGGGTATGCCACCATAAATACCTTAAGTTGTGTTCCGGCATTAGCGGCTAGGTTCCAGTCTCGCTTTAGAGAACAGCAGCGCTTTGTAGCACTTTTAGCGTTACAAGTCTATAGCCGATGTTTAAGGTATCCCATCAGATGGGCCATCTGCCGGTCTGCTGAACTCGTGCAATAAAACTTTAGAAAAATTTCAAAATTTACATATCTGCATTAGGCAGATTCAAAATTATTTTTTTAAATCTAATTCTAAATCTTATTATAATCTACGTATAATATGATTTTTTTATGTTGAATTGGCTTAATTGCGTAACTGTAAAATGGCTTGTTAAATATTCGAAATATCTAATTATAATTTGAAGTGCCAACTTCCAAGCTTAAGTGTTTATATGTAGGTCTAATATTTACGAGTGTGCGATGTATCGATTACTCTATTATCAAAGCTAATAAGATCGAATATTGGTTGTTGGACACACACATTGCGAAAGTGGTGTAATAACGAGTAATTGTGGCCGACACGTAGCAGGTTACTGAAGTAATCCTGCCAACTGTAAAAGTTAACTGGCAGCAAAGTAGCTAGCTATTAAGGTGTAGACTCTCACCTCGGGCTGGATAATAGTTGTGGATCTCTTATAGGGTTCTCACCTAATAACTTAGAAAAAATTTAACCATATTTGAATTTAATAGGCGTTATACTTTATAATATATGATAACTTCGCCTATGTTCTGTAATTGTAGTTTTAACATTCAAATTAAAATAAGAATTTGTACAATAGCATATCGGGCGATATATAAGTTAAGTGACACTCATTCTGTAATTAAAAATATCTAATCTTTGTACGACTTTATAGGCACTTTAAAATATTTTTATGGTAGATCTAAAATTTGGTAGCTATTTTGCAAAAGCAATACAGCAGCCATAGCTTATTGTATATGTACGTTCGTACTACGCAATTTTATGTATATTATTGTCCCAAGCAGAATTGAGAACCGGTTAGGCTTCAAATTTGAAATGAATTTAGCTATCAACTAGAGATCATGATGAATATCAAGTTATCTATTGAACGGTGTAGTAAGTGGCAGCCCTAATAGTGGTTCGTAGCGCGTATCACACCGGTCGCCGAATGTGGAGCACGCGACTAGCAGCGGCGATGCCTCCAGCAAAAAATCAGTGTAAGCTTTACAAGACGGCGCTTCGGTCGCGCGCTCGTTCTCCAGCCGGTATCGTCATCCGCGTGGCGGACGCCGCTGCAGACACTCGCGCAACTTTTCCTAACTTAAACGCTAACTTTTGAACAATTCGAACTTTAAGCTGCTCAACCAGCACTTGATTAAAAAAGTCGAATGGTGAAAATTTAAGTGAAAAGTGTCATATTGTTGATCGGTGTGTAAGTTAAGAACATATGGCCGTGGCCTGAGGTCCGGTCGTTAGTCACTAGTCAGGCTGCGACCAGGCGTGCTGCCTCGCCGATAGAATCACGAATGAGCACGTGTGCCTATTGCGTCTGCAAGCACGCCGTTCACTTCACCTATTTTGTCATCTCGCACTTGCATTGAACTGTTTTTATTTCGAAAGTATCGATACTATGCCCTACCTATTAGTCATCGGACGTAATTAGCCATCTTAGATATAGGACCTATCGTATGATTGCTGACCGACAAAACTTGCATATTTTCTTGTTGCAATAGTATTCAATTAATTTTACTATTTAAAGATTTCAACGTAACTAGTGCAGTTACTCAAAAAAACGTTCTAATTTTTCGCAAATGGAGCCTCTGTTATGTTGCAATCTTAGTATTAAAGAAAATAGTATAAAAATACACAAAAAACCCTCATAATGCATGTACAACAATAGCAAAATAAATAATAATTCCTTAGCAGCATTATGCATAAAGGTTAAAAGCAATAAAGATGCGTTACTTGTGATTGATAAACTTTCGAGGCAAAAAATGTTGTTTAAAAAAAACACTATTTAAAACTCTATTAAAAACAAACATAAATCAAAATAAACACTGATATCACAAATTGTAAGAACAAAAATATTTACTCATGGTAGTAATTTTCCTGTTACTTTCGGAAAGCTCGTTGAAAATAAATCTCTCTGACAGTCCGTATTGTATGTAATTAAAATGTACAAACCTTGATTGCATCACATGAGATTCTCCACTCGGGTTTTAAATTCTTTAAACACCACTTTCAAAGAAACGGGGGCACTAACTAGGTAATCTAGGATATTTTATGATTCTACTTAAATTCGTCATAAGTACTAGCGTTTTCCCCGTGGCTACGCGTGAAAAACCCTACGCAAGTAGCTCTGCTCATATGTTAGTTACATAAAAACTTAATTAAGTTTTTTATATACGACCTTCTACTATCAACGAAAATGTATCTAACATGACATCTTGGTTATGACAACGTAGGCATTTGTTAGTGAATTGAAAAAACGCGATTGCAGCGCCATTGCTTTGCTATTCTGTCTATTCTAAAGAAACTACTTCATTTATCAGAATAAAATTTATCCTAAATGTTAACTCAGGCTATAAACCAGCACTATGTCAAGTCTCATTTATATACGTTCAGGAGTTTCCAAAAAAAACGCGATCACAGCGCCATCTCTTTAGCTATTTTCGTCTTTCCCACGGAAACGATGTCCTTTATCGGGATAAAAGTATCTTAAGCTACGACTTGGGTATAAGTTAGATCTATGTCGAGTTCCATTTAAATCCGTTCAGTTGTTATCACGTGATGCTCTAGCAGACAGACAGACTAAAATTCTAAAAGTTGCATTTTCGGAATCTCCCGGTCCGAATTACCCCTTGTGATTTTTTCACATTTTTAAACGCTTTGCACAAACTCGAACCATTTACAGATTTTATATAGAGTAGAAGATAGATAGATAGAAGAAGATAGATAGACAGCTATAGCTATTTAAATCAGTCACAGGCTATTCTTTATTTTAAGGTTTATTTAACAAACAAAACACTTTGTAGAAACCAAAAATCTCTAAACATCTTTATATATATTATGTTCAAAATTATTTTCGATCAAGTTAGGTGTCTATTAAAAATTCATTCTTTGCTCAAAAACTAAAAATAAAACAAGCAAAACTTAGCCGTAATTAAATCAAAGACACTATACAGACGTTTACAATTACAAAATAGGAGTACACTTTTTATAACCTTATAAATGGTTATCCGTGGTTTTCTATGAATACAGTAAGTTATGTTGTCATAATTCAAAGTAAAACTTTTCTTAAAACAACTAACTTGAGACAAATACCTTCTTTTAATATCAAATAGGTTTGTTACTATTTTTGAAGTTAGATAAAATTGTAACAGGCAGACAGGTTTATTTAAATAATAGTAGTCTTAAGACTACCAAAGTGGCGGAATAAACAAATACAGTATTTTCACGACCTCTTTACCTTTTTGTGTTTTACGACTCCATAACATTCCACATGTCTTTATGACCGAACGTAGTCTGCAGTGAGTTTCCCCACTAAACAAATCGTTTCCATTCATTAGCTCGCTTCTGGGTTTTCGTTATATCTGACTAAGGTTTTCCATTAAATTACGTAGGCTTTTTCAGCTTCTGACTCAATTTGACTGAGTTGCCAAGGCGTTACAGCACCCGGCTTTGTATAATGTTCACGGTATTGCTATAGGACAAAAATACCAAGAATTGTAGTCACACAGAAAAAATGTGACTGAAAAATATTATAACAATTTAAGTTGTTCTATCGAATAAGAAAATTTTATTTTAAACATTTGTTTTGTAACCGACACTGTTGTATTTTATTTCTTTTTTTTAAGAGAATAAAACCGAAATATTAGAAAAAATACTAATATTGAAATATTAGGAAAAAGTTATACAAGATGCCTCAACTCACTGGCGTCTCGCTTTTTGATGTAGAAATTCACTACTAAAAATTTAAACCAATGTTTTATTTTATTTTTAATCCAAAATTAAACATTTTAATCACTTTCTTTGCATATTTTTACAATTACCAAATGGTGACAATGAAGGAAAACATCGTAATGAAACTTGTACATCAAGATAACCGATGTGTGAAACCCAACATTTTGCCTTAGATAAGTATGGGGGTAATTAAACTTTCCAATCTCCTAAAAATAATCCGAGACAGGATGTGATGATACTGTTATTATTATTACTGATATACTAGCTGTGCCCGTCACTTCGATCGCACGAGATTAACAAATACTTTTGTTATATTTTGACCAATTTTTAAACTATATCTTTATAATTTAATAGTTGTTACTAGCCACTTCAAACGCGTAAATTAAAAATAGTCATAGTTTGAACATACTTTTTATACCTTTTAATTCCCTTAGACGTTAAATCTCTAAGGGGGTTAAATTTCCTGAAACATCGATAAACGTATTAATTTATTTCTAACAGAACCAGGTATATAAAATTTCGTGTTTCTTCTTCTGAAAATGACGGTTTTTCATAGAAATTTTCATCCCTTGTAGCTTGAATTTCCGAAAAAACCCGATACACGTCTACTTTTATTTTTAACCAGAATGAGTATATAAGATTTCGTACTTACTTTAAAAATGACGGATTTTTATTCAAACATTCATTCCCTTTTTCACCTCTTTAGGCGTTATTTTATGTAATTTTTTTAATAGACCTAACGACGGCCTCTGTGGTAGAGCGGGCTAAGCCTTGGCCGGCCTACCTCACTGCAACGCAGAGGCTCCAGGTTCGATTCCTGTTATAGTAAATTTCGGAAACCTATTTTCTCCTTTATTTACTATGGTCTGGGTGTCTGGGATCGGCCCCAGAGTAGTCCGATGTATATTACCCATAATACAAACGTAACTTGCTTAATTTGGGGATATACAATATGTGTGTTTGTCTGCCGATTATTTATTTATAAAAAATAAAAAAGTGGGCACCTAAATTATAGAAAGAACCCGCATGAAAGTTTTTTTAATGTCTTAGCCTCAGTAATTTGGGCTGTGCGTTGATATGTCAATCAGTGAAGTCCAGTATTACATATTTATATATGTATAGATAAAAAACAATCGGCAGCCAGGAGGTGGCGGCATTTGCCCGTCTAGATGGCTACCCTCCCTGTAAAGTTGTGTTCCGGCTATCTGCGGCCAGGTTTCAGTCCCCCGGCGGTAACCATTTTCTAACCAGTCTTATCTGCTGCACTGAATAAAAAGATATAAAAACATTATTTCCTCTGTGTTATGCTAATTTGATGTGTCTGAGGTGATGCTTTATTACTGCAAACTTTCATCAAACGTTTGTGTTATTTTGCGTGACAACACATATTATCAATGAAATTACCACTACTCACTTGCTCGTCTTTTTCATTATAAAGGCGTAACAAAAAAATATTAAAAAACGAACCCTACAAGATACAAAGCATTATAGCAGTATTATACTAAATGTAGACAATTACTTACCTAAACATTATAAAACCCGACAGTGACTCTTATTATAAAAACATATTAATAACATGAAAAGGAAGATATATCACACATGATAAATAACACCATTGGAGAGGACATGAATAGGTGTTTCACGGCATTACTTTTTTAGTCGCAACTAATTAGTGAAGCCGGCTCTCAAAAACACAACAAAGGAATTGTAAAACATTTGTCACTTTGAAATAAAAGCCACGGAACTTCCTCCTAACTAAAATAGCAGCAAGACTTCATACGTTACGCATCTGAAAATTTTTAAAGATTTTGTTACCTTTTTTGACGTAAGTTGTCTAAAATCTTCATAACATGTTTAAGTAATAATATATTTGTCTATTTAAAAAAATGTCATAAGTTCTTTTTCTAAAATGGCTACGGAACCGTGAAACAAGATACTCCCTTATTCATATAACAGTTATACGAGGTTTATAGGCTCATTGACAAAAGTAAAAAAAATGTGTATCATAATTCCATCCTAAATGCTATTATGAATAATCCTTTTTTTTAAGTTTAAATAAGACAAGAATAAGGGAGTTCGAAAATAAGAGATTGCATTGTTAAAAAACTTCCAAGATTCTTTTTTCTTTCAATCATAAAATATATTATGTTAATTAGTTTTAATTCGGTACTCAAAAGTTATCTATAACTTCACACAAGTTTTCCCTATAGATATTTATGAATAGGCAATTCCGAGCATTTCTTGTCACGTACCTTGTTACGTCTTGGGTTTATATCCAAAAATAGACTCTATTTGTCCCATTTTTGCTTTAAGTTCCATATAGCACGATTAATATATAAGTATAAGCAATTAGTGACGAAATATGTATTGGCTATAAATATGGCATAATTTTATCCGTGCAGGAACGGAGAAAGAATACAATTTCCTGCGGCCGGGCGGCCTGTCGTAAGAGGCGACATAACAACCCACAGCCAGGTGGTAGGGCATTTGTCCGACTGGATGGCTACCACCCCTGGTCTAGAGCATGCCGCCAAAACAACTTTGAATTGTGTTCCGGCATTAGTGACCAGGTCCAGACTCACTTAAGAGAGCAGCAGCGCATTTGTAGCACCTTTGGTGTTGCAAATGTCCATAGGTGATGGTAACCGCTTTCCATCCAGTGGGCCGTCAGCCTGTCTGCTGATCTCCTGCAATAAAAAAAAATAAAAAATGAGAGTCATGTCATACATAGGTCCAGCGGGGAACAGTACGAGCGGGACACGGAACGAGTAACATCTTTTAATTAATTTTCAATCTTAGTATTCTTCCTACAGGTCATTAATTAATCAATAGACAATTTATATTCCAATACCTAGTTTGCTTGCAAAGCTTCATTCTTAGGGACTTCGATTCCGTTTTCCAAGAATTAGAACTACCCACATTTTCCATGATAAAAGTATCTTATATTCATGCCTGTTGTATAAAGTACATATAAACTCAATTTCATGATTCTGTTAATGACTTCTAAGGCCATAAAGGAGAAACACACTGTCATATAATATGTACCTACATATTATTACTGTTATTCCATCGGCAAAGTTTATCAATGACTCTTTTTTCTTCTTTTTTGGCTTTCGTAGCCATTTTGACAAAAAATACCGTAATATGTAGTCTTATAAACTTGTTATGTTTGTCTGTCAGCTATTTTTCTCAAAACTTAAGTAGAGTTGATGATATTTGGCGAATAGTTGTGTTCGTAACACAATGTTTAGTAAAACTACAAAAATAGGGATCGCCACCACACTTGATGGAATATGAAAAACTTTTTATGTACTTACGTAGTATCTAGAGTATTCTTAAACAGATCTTTATATACGTTTCTTAGCAACTTTAATTTTAAATACATATGTCAATAGATAAAATACTTGTAACACAAATTGGTTTGACTATGTACTCCTTTTTTTAGGGTTTCGAAACCCAATAACGAAAACACTGGACGTTTGCCTTTTTTCATAGTTCATGGATAGCCATACACTTCCCTAAAAAAAACTGCGGTACTAGAACTACTCTTCAAGTTCCCACCAAAAATGGAAGAATGATATAATACGTAAGACAAAGTAATACCATATGATAACAATATTATTACACCTTTATAAGATAACAAAATAATCATTATACAACTTCTTCATATTTTAAATAAATTGAGAGGTTGCCATCGTTGCGGGGTTCCAACAAAAAGAATATAGATATATAGTTTACCACACATTAATTTTACTAATTATATCAACTTGAAAAATACAACTACAACATGAATTGACTTTTCACTACGGCGATCTATATATAATATGACATTCAGGCAACGGGGCTGATACGAAAAGTTTCTTCTCTGAATAAATTGTAACTGCCAACTCAAACAGCTATTGTAATTTTTGAACTATTCATAGCCAGGTATGAAAGTGATTCTCATAATATAAATAAAGATATAGCATTCTCTCCCGCAATTTAGCACTTAGCGTAGAATGAATTATTTATTTCAATTTATATGTCACTGCATTTACAACTCAACATTGCATTGACATAAAAACAACACAATAAAATTGCGATGAACTGATTTACTCTGTTATGATAAGTCGTAAGGAAACACCAACTGTGTTCCGACCTCCCTTTACGGCTATCATAAGATACATAAATTTTTCGAATGTGCAATTTATCTTGTGGATTATAAAGTTGCAATAAATGAAGAAAATGTTCTGTAAATATATAGGTAAATTATAGTTTTCAATGATTTGTGTAATAGTTTGTTGTCTAGTATTTTGATAAGTGTGTTTACATGTAGTATGTTCATGGTATTCGGGAGTTTTAGTGCGAGAACTTTATGGCATCTCCAGATTAGATGCGGAGTGCTGCCCAATACCTTATTTACTACGAAAAAGTATAGGCTTAATAAAAACAGTCCATAATTGTATCACTGCTTGGCTCGGGCCTACCGATTTCTCAGGGGGAATGAATAGTACCTATACCCGCTACGCCTGTCTTACATAGCTTGAAGCGTTTAACACATCGGTTATCTCAATGTGCAGGTTTCATCACGATATTTTACTTCACCGACAGAAGGTGGTAATTACAACAATATGCACATTAGGTGTTAGAAAACGGAGTGGCGCGTGCTTTTCCGACCAGGATTCGAACCTGTAATATTTGAGTTTAGGGTGCGAGTGCGTTAATCACTAAGCTACCATGGCTTATAGCTGCAAATAGAGAAATATAGATACAGACAGAATATAGACGAGAAAACATATAGACAAACTCACAGACGGGTACACGGACAGACGAGTACGGATGGACATGTACATGATGACATGGTTTTGTAAGAGACCTACCCGCTTCTACCAAAATTGCTACAGAACCCTAAAAGGCGAGAAAGTGTTTTGAGTAAATCATATCAAGTTCCTACTTGTTAATAATAATGTTGTGAATATTTATATAAAAAAATGAATGTTGGTCTCTATGTCTTTTATAGAATCGTAAACTATACATTTGATCATGTGATGATCTTTAGCAAAGTTGTTGTGCATGAGCCATAGAAGTTTTCTGAGTTGGTTCACAATTGGACCCGGTAGGTGGCGCTGCTGTCGGCATATCGATTGAAGCTTTTCCGGGCAGGACGACGTTTGCCGGGACAGCTAGTAATAAATAATAATTGGCAGACAAACACACATTGTATATCCCCAAACACAGAGGCCATCGCTATGAATCGCTATGAATAATGTACCAGAGCTAGTTTGTACTTTTAAAAGCTTCATGATTGATGAGCGCAGTATACTGTTCTAAAATGTTGCTAGCTAATGCGTATATGCGTTTGCATAATCTGTAAATTTCATCTTAATTCCTTCGGCCCTAAATGGAGCATAATTTTCCTACATCCTACATGCACATTTTGTGTTGTGGTTTCTGCAAAGGATATATTCCTGTGCTTTCGCCTAAGCCCTAAGCCATCATATATTGAAATATAATTTCTATCTACTGAAACTTTACAAAGAATTATCCAAATGAAAACATGAACTAAAATACGAAAAACTCTTTAGTCTTCATCATAAATCTAGAAAATTAATATACATACTACTTAACAAAGGGCGGTCTTGTGGCTATTGAAGCGTGACCTTTTAATATTTCAATTACTTAGCTGGTATGGGTGTCTAAAGCCGCCGCTTTTGGAGAATGGCCTAATGAAATTTACGTTAAATAAGTTAAGTTTAAGTAAAATATTACAATATATTGTTATCTTTCCTGTAACGTTCTTCGTATGTCTGTTAAACCTTGAGTATTTCATGTTTTCCACTCCATAAAAAATTACAGACTTTTAAAACTTTGGAAGTGCATACCAGCAACTATCTGCTAACATAAAAACTCACTATGAAATATAGTTATGAATTTTTAATTCCTGTATTGAATTGGTACTGCAGGCATAAATGTACTGATTTTTAACGGACTTCAAAAAATGGAGGAAGTTCTCAATTAGGCGTGTGAATATTTTTTCATCTCAAGTTACATGTATATTGTATTAATGTAACTTTTTTTCAATTTTTACATCGCTGTATTAAAGGTTATTAAAATGCTTCTTCGTTCCAAATGTCATCTTATACTCAGTGCTAATATTACCACAATTAAACAGCTGTGTCATACTTACAAACACGTAACATGTAGACATTGCAATAATATAAGTGCTCCATTTGGCTTCGGAACCCTAAAACACTTAACGTCTTAATTATTTTTCCTCGAAACATTAACTTCGAGAAGCCACTTTGTTCAAAAGGAAATATGTATGTTTTTCGCTTTTCCTAATCGTTCTCTTGATGAGAAACACAGATACAAGAGTTTTTAACAAACAACTATTGAAAAGAAAACTAATATGCTATCATTACATAAACGTGTCCGCAAAGTATTTGATCTTGTAACTAATTATGAATAGTGTTGCAAGAAATATTTGGCCATTATTCGACTTCGACGTATTCGATTTGGTTCTTAGTATTCGGCCGAATGCCGAATAATTAACTCTGTTTAGTGCAGATAAAATACCTATATATTTGAAAACAGAATGTTTATAATATTTATTTTAATTTTATTATTAATAATAAAACTAGCCGTACCCGGCAGACGTCATCCTGTCCTAAAAAAATAAAAATCTAGAACCCAATTGCAGCGCCACGTTCTTAGAACAACCGTTAATCTAAACCATTCTTGAATCCACTTCAACAAACACAAAACATTTTCATCAACATTTGTCCCACTATTTAAGAGAAGTTCAGCGGCGCCACCTACTGGGTCCAATCGTGAATCTAAATCATCCCGGATCCCACTTGAACATACACAAAAAAGTGCATCAAAATGGGTCCAATCCTAGGAAGAGTTCAATGACATACGAGGAGAAGAATTTTATCTAGAAAGATAGATTTTCGGGCCAGAAACCCTCCCGAGCGTACTCAGGACACCCTACCAAAGTACCCTCAGAATCAGCAAACTTCCATCAGAATCGGCAGTTCCATCAGGATCTGGTCGATGGTTTAGCAAGGCATATTGGACAAACTTATCACTTGTAATCGTAATTTTTACAGAGAATGAATTAAGTAATGATGGTAAATTACGTTGCAAAAATATGATTTTTCTACATTATATGATAGAAAACTATTTATCTTCTCTCCGTACAGTACATTCGCTTAATAATTATCCGGCCGAATAGTCGGTTTTGCAAAAATAAGTTACAACTCTAATTATTATAAACCATTTTAAGGCAAACATGTATTTATTAAACATTTCGACCTTCTTAAAATTTGTTTGCCACACTGACAGTTGTAAATATAAAGTGCTAATTTCCGTAAGCGAGACTAATTGCTACGGAAAACCATTAATATACCTACAAATAGTACATACGTATTTTCCAATAGTTTGCGCGTGTCAACAAATTGATTAAAAGGTAAAACATTTATATGTAAGGCAATGACCTCGTTGTTTTTTAGTAGACATGTTTACATGGTGTAAGATTTCTGTATCACTATAAATATATGCTATAGTTAGGTAACTTTAAAAACATTTCATGATATTACTAGAGTTAAGAAAACAATTCACTTTGTAAAATATTTAGTTATCTCGAGTATTTCCAATAACCGGCATTTAAAATTGTACCTAACTTGGCAAAAAGTAATATTTGCAATTTGTATACGAATACACGACTCGGCCCGACCACAGAGGCTATTAAAAAGTATTACACATGCATCCAGTCCTACATAAGGCATTATCAGTCTAGTTCTAGTCAATTGCAGCTTACACCAATAATATGCAAAGAAAAAAATGCATAACCAAATAGAGAAACTAAACATAAGACAAAAATGCATATTGTGATTAACTGATTACATATAGAGCTATATGAAAATTATGAAGAGCCTGAAAAACAGCGTATCAAAGAAATGGGTGACTGGTGATTTATAAAAAAAGTTTTTAGCAACAATAATGAACAAGACCGACTTTTATACATAATTGTGTTTTATTTTTATGCAGCTTGCGCGTCATTGTGGTCGCCAGTGATATGAAGTGCCATGTCGATGAGGCATGTAGTCTGATGAGTGCACCGGCGACCCAGATCCATGCTCCTCTCTAAGCATAACCTAAACTTTGCAACTCGATTCACTCCAGTTGCTTCTAATAACTGCGTGTAAAAATGAACATCAATCTCCATACTTATTAAAAACTTCGACATAACTCTCTATCTGATTATTATATACGATCTTATTGAATATTAATGGATTTACAAAAAATCGTAACAAATGTTTCCATGTTTACTTTCTGACCCGCAAACTATGAGTTTATGCTCTTGCACAAAAAATGTAGCTTGTGCGAGCAAAATCGCAGTAAAAGCCGTATATAACGTTTTATATAAACTGTACTATTTTAGTAGTGTGAATATTTTATTGTTTTTTTATATCATGTTATCGAAAACAATAAGTTGAAAAATGCTTTTTACTCGGAATACTTAAAATTTTTGATTGGTAAACAAGTTCGCAAATATGGCATTTTTTAGCAACAATCATTATAATTACTTAGTCATATTCTTTTATTTTCAACAGAACTAGAGTAAGAAAAATAGTTTGATTGATACCAATCGTCACATAAGATTTTTAATATATCAATCTTTTGAATGATTAAGGCATGTAAGTACTCTTTAGCAAATATAAGAGTTTAAATTGTTTTTATCACTGTAGCAATTAATTTAAATTCTTCATTTCACTTTCACAACCCAGGACTACTCTTACAAATATTTTTTTTATCAAGTATTTAGGATTAAATTGAAAAAATGAAACAGCAGCAGCAGTATAAACAATATTGTTTGAGTCACACAAAGTTCTTAGATTAAGAAAAGTCGAGACAATCTTAATTTAGGTGGTTGTCTCAAGAAATGTTTCATCACGAAACTGAAATCTTGCAAACGAATAAAACATAGATAACAAATTGACAGCTATCGTTGCAGCAAAGTCAAGAGATAAAAGTATTTCATGGAATAAATCTTACTTGGAAAGCTGATTTAAAAGCTTAAATACGTATAACACTCTTGGACTGTATTTAATTTATTATAGTTTAGTGTGCTTAGATGGTTTATATTTTCGAAAACCTTAATACGAAAAATAATGCCATGCCTGTGAAAAATATAATTCTTCTAAGAAAAAGTACCATTGTAAGTTTTGGATAAAAATCACTTTTTCGTACCAAATTCATTTAAAATTCAACATAGTTACATATTCAATAGTAGAACTTCATTCTAAAAAATATTATATACACAACATTTCAAAAAATGCTTTTCAAATAAACTTTCAGTTTAATGTGCGTATAGATTTTTTGACATAAATCGTTTTAATACAACAATGAAAATGCAATTAATAATTTCATTTTTATTTTACCTACATACTTCCTTAAGAAATTAGGAATGTAATCAAAATACTGAGCCACATTGTAATGGACAAGACGACAAGAAAGCTAGCAACGTTATTTCGTTATATGTCAACCAACATACTGATCCGTTTCCCTAATAGACATTAGCCTTCCGACTTCTAAGGGAAGTTGATCAGGAACTTTGAAAGCCCTTATAAAGGCTTAAGATCTCAGAACCCCGCGGTACAAATCTTAACAGCAAACGGCTCACACAAGTACCTCTCACTGAAGATTGTATATTTACGCAGTTTGAATGACTGCTATCTCCGCCGCAATTTAAATTACCTTAAACATGAATAAATTTCACAATTCAACGTTATTGGACACTTATGAGGACATCATAAATTAACGACTCTTTAAATAAATTTATCAAGAGCTCAATATAGCAGTCGTAAATTCATAAAAAATTAATATGGTGCAAGGAACCACCATATAACTCATCGAGCTTGTGAGAAAGCACATTAAATCGGACTTCCTCCTTTGTACCAAATATATTTTATGGGAGTGAAATGCTTCGGAAAGAATTATGGGGATGTAAAATGCATGTATATGTGACATTTATTCGTGCCGGAATTGTCGTGTTAATTAACTTATAGTTCATTTATGTGTCGCCAGAATGAGGTACAAATTAGAAACAATCTTTATTCAAACGAACTCTATAGATTATTAATTACATTAAATTAAATAATTTGGCCAAGTGCGTTTCAGTTCACCTATCGAAGCATTTCGTAGACGATGAATACCCACTGTATTTGTTATTTGGTTACGAATAGTAAAAAAATTAAGTACTATGTTTTGCAGTCCACAAACAAACTCACAAAACAAAGGGTGGTTCCTTAGAGTTGATAAACATTCAATGCTTTGTCTTTTACCTACGAAACTTTAAATAAGGCACTTATAGAAAATAACCCATACTTCAAAAACTCGACAGAATTATTCAAAATAAGTTTCGTTGAAACTATTTTACAACCTTTTTTCAGAACTCTCCGCCTCATGATTTAAAAAGTTTTTCAATTCTAATTCAAAAGTTTTTGTTCAAAATAAATTCCACTGCAGATCATTTTTTGAAAATACACACAAATAAGTTAAATTTTAATTTTACTTTCTAGTCTCAAATAAAAGAAAAAGTGGGTGTCGTGTCTTACATAGAAGTAAAACAACTGGCCCATAATAGGAGATTGGAGGAGACTCCACCGAAAGAGCATAGCTCTTAAATGATAGATAGTCTATGTACACCGCTTCGCAACGTGTTATTGGCAAGCCCACAGCAACACGTCTAGCTTAAAAAAAATTACCCTGTCTATCGTTACATGGCCATGTTTACTTAAAAAAACTTTTCATCACTGAGTTACATGTATTGCGTTCCCGCTTAAATTTTAGATTTTTCACGAATTCTCTATATATATTCGTAGCGGCATGTAGAACATAATCTTCCCGCGAAAAATTCATCCATGTAGGCCCAGTTGTTTCTGAGAAAAATTGCTATGATTATGTTTTCCACGGTATTATCTAAAAAAATATTCTCCAAAGGAACTTAGATAGATAGATAACACTTTATTGCTCGCCAAAATAATAAATACAAAACATTAATTAGAATATTTTTAGGCAAAAAATACAAAACAATAGGCAGCCCTATCGTTTACAGCGATGTCTTCCATGTTATTTGAATAATTAAATATTTTATAGTACTGTTCTAGTTCTATTCATGCAGGAACGGAAAAATAATACAATTTCCTGCGGCCGGGCGGCCTATTGTAAGAGACGACAAAATAACCCACTGCCAGGTGATAGGGCATTTGCCCAAGTGGATGGCTACCACCCCTGGTCTAGAATATGTCGCCACAACGACCCTGCGTTGTGTTCCCGCATCAGTGGCCCGGTTCCAGTCTCTTTTTAGAAAGAAGCAGAGCATTTGTAACACCTTTGGTGTCGCAAATGTCAATTCCATCAGATGGACCGTCTGCCGGTCCGCTGAACTCATGCAATAAAAATAATAAAAAAGGATTATTTAAAATACTAAGGTTTAAAATGCGGCAAGAAAAAGCAACAGATCATTTAATAAAGTCCCCTGTAAAACAAGGTAATCAAAAATTGTACGGTGCTGTTAGTGCTCATAAAAAAACTCTTTAAATCGTCCCAAGCTTCATAACTGAGAATCATTTAAAGGTAAAAAATTTCACAATTACACCAATTTCGAACTGTTTATTTAGTTGCGAAATAAGAAATGTCATAGTTGTTACCTTATCTTTATAAAATTATATGCTGTTGTCTGCAATTTCATATCTTCGAGATAAAAATTAAAGCAACGCATATTTTAAATTACCGCCAACTATTATTTACAGTATTAATAATAGTAACAATCAAATTCAAGTAATAATAAAACAAATATGCAAATATTTAAAAACCCATTTCTCTATAGGTATATATCTATAGGTGTGTTATACACGAATTTTAAGTAGCGGGGTGGTGGAGTGGGGAGGGGGGAGGCATACTTACCCCTACTACAACCACTATGGTCCGGAGATCTTGATTTTTTTTTAATAAACATAACCTCATTTATTATTCACTAACAGTGCACTTATATCATAGGTCCTAAGTAGAACAAGCCTTTCAAAATCCAAAATAAAGCCAGTAATCAACAGAAAAAGAACAAAAAAAACAGTGTAAGTCGTCAAAAAATGAAGAAATAACACAACAGAGCATATTCACATACACTAGAAGAGTAACCATAAAAATATTCAATAGGGCGGCCAATAAAGACGAAATTATAAATCGTTTTTTTTTTTTTTTTATTGGACTTGACTTTATGTTGTTGGTCCGAAGACCTTACAACTTTACCGGGGTTTTTGGGGCGAGTGCCTTCGCGAAGCGAAGGCGCTCGAGCCCGGGGGGGCAACTTGCTCGAGGGAGCTCCCTAAGGAGTTTTACCTCGGCTGAACTGTTGCCATGAGAGGGGGATGAATTTAATGATGGCCACCATAGGGCGACACAAAGCACTAATTGAGAACGGGCGACGGGTAATATAAAGCCCGAGGGGAAGGATTCCGGCGGGCCGGGATCGGTCGTTTGTATAGGCCTAGCGTATGCCGCTATAACAACTTTGAGTTGTGTTCCGGGATCGGGGGCCAGGTTCCGTTTCTCCTTCAAGGCCGGCAGCGTATTGGTAGCACTACTGCTAATTCTAATGTTCATAGGCAATGGTAACCACTTTCTATCACAGTTGGGCCGTTAGCCTATCTGCTGACCTTCAGCAAAAAAATGTAAATGGTTACTATCGGTTATGACATTCGCCGGCCGCTGCCGCAGCACGCTCGCTTTGCTTGCTCGGCTTGTGTGCTTTGGTCTGAAGCCAACCTAACCTAAACCACTGTTCTAATCACTGGTTGCGACCTTTCACCACCCATCACAATAATATTAGTGAAAAAATAGGCGAGGTTGTATTTACCAAAAATTAATATTTCAAGGACTCCGGACCATAGGATTTGCTGAAAGGGTAAGTATACGTTCCCCCTTAACCTCTCCGCCCACCCACTACTTATATTTCGTTTACCAGCTGAGTAGCAGCCAAATCATTTATACTAATCATTTGTACTAGAGTATTGAGTAAACTTTTAAGTCCTTATCTCCTGAAAACTATTAAACTAAACTATTTTCCATTATAAAAGTATATCAGGCTCGTTTTCGTTATCAAAAAATATTATGCCTCATTTTATGGAAATCGGTTCATTCTTAAGACCATGTAACAAAAATACATAAAAACCGAAAACGACCCATCATCCAGAAATAAATACAATTCAATTTTAGTATGGATTAATAATTATACAATGCATACCAAACATGAAGATCAAATTAGCAAACTTTTGAAAATGTTTCAATAGTTTTAACTGAGATTTTAATTTAAATTTTTGTATTAAATCTGAAAATTATAGTCACTAATACTGATAAGTACCCGTGATTATAGCAATAAATTTAAAATGAAATACAGTTTAATTCCCTTCAATTGTTTAAAATGTCGTTTTAATTATATTAAACAAGCTTGACAACTTATTTTTACATTTGCATAAAAATATTTGCAAAGATCAAATCATTAGAAAGAGCTATTTATTTATCGAATTTAATTAAATCCATGTAAAAGTTCTTTAAGATTACGTTGTCAATGATGTGCAATAAACTTGACATTTATGGACATTCCGGACAGTGTCTTTAATTAATCTCCGTGGTTAAATATTGCCTCGGATTCAATGAACTTAAGAAATGGGATGTGAAGACATCCATTTGTTTGTTTTAATTACGACTTCCGAGTCCAGAGTCTGGCTACATTCTCATTAGTTCCGTATTGTAATGTAATTCTCTATAATTTGGCATTTTTACTGAGATATACAATTTTTCAATTCTGTTTATGTACAAGTTACTTTAAATTTTTTGCTGTATTTTAAAACTGAATTTAAACAATGTTTGAAAAATAATTTGACTAAATTGCTTATTAAGAAATATAAAAAACTTTGAGTAATATAAAAAATAGATGATCATGAGTGAGTTGGATTCCCCCATAAAATACGATGCGTATTGGTATGGAAACAAAACATATAACAAAAATTAAAATTGCTCTTTGCATTTTCATTGAAATAAAATGAGCTGTTTCGAAGCCTATTTGGCACAAATTTTCAAACAGACCGAAAGAAATTTAAAAATCAGGAAGAGTTTTCACTAATATTTGAGTATTTTTTTGAAATTACATACAGACACGTCAGTTTTATTATTATAGTATATATATACCCTGTTCTTTTCTACAATATAAGTTTTGGTGTTCAAAAAATATTTTTGTATTTTCGAATATCAAAAATCTTGCAAGAAAAACTTTAGTTCAATTGTTTGTTTATTAGATGCTTAATTCAAAACTTTTCTACTTTAATATCTAACTTTAGAAGTTCCTTAAGTTGACCAAGACATTTGAACATTTTTTCAAAAGTAAATAATTTCAAAAGGAATGTGTGTGATGTATCAAAATTACCATCTAAGGAAAAACAATGTAGATTAGTAGGAATTAAAGCAGTCAATATCTTATACTAATATATAAAACTGAAGAGTTTGTTTGTTTGATTGAACGCGCTAATCTCAGGAACTACTAGTCTGATTTGTAAAATTCTTTCAGTGTTAGATAGCCCATTTATCGAGGAAGGCTATAGGCGATATGTCATCACGCTAAGACGAATAGGAGCGGAGCACCAATGAAGAATGTTTCAAAATTGGCGGGTTTTGAAAACAAATTCCACGCGGACGACGTTGCGGGCACAGCTAGCATTTTATAAAGAACTGATTTCGAAAAACACTTACATATACTTCTAATGAAATTCATCAAAAGGTATTTTAATAAAGAAAAAAAATATATTTATTCTCATCACAGAAGTAAATGAAAATTAAATTCGCTTTCGTTTCTAAATCCGACTGAACTTCGATAACACCCGTATTGCCCGTTAATTTATTGCAGCATAATTTAAATTGTTTTTCCCTTTGTCCTTTATTTAATTTCGAGTTTCAAGGGTACATGAAAATAATTAACAGCCGATTAAAACGTTTTCCTAATGACTCTTAAAACGAAATTCTGGAAATAAATCAAATGTTTTTGAACATTTTAAACCATCAGGACAGGCGGGTGTTTTTTAAATTACCGGATAAAAGTTGTTCATAAAATAAAATAGATATATCAAAATATCAGTTAAAGAAAAAAAAATCAGTCGTAGGACTGCAGGTCAGAAGTGAAACCTGTATTTTAACACGATGGGCACGCGAGTTCAGTGCTTTATCCCCACCCAAAAAGTGCCCAACGTGTTTATAGTAGATTGTCACACAAGAAGTGAAAGAGACTTAGGCACGAGATGTTTGGCACACGAGCGTAGATAGGGCGCTAAAAATTCGTGTGCCTAAATAGACCTTTCACCCGAGGTTAACACTCTGCTTTTCATTGTGAATATGAAGAAAGTAATTAAAAACTTTTAGTTAAACTAATAACTACTTCACTAATAAAATCAGGCGTTAAGTCCATATCTAAATCTGATGAAATCACGTACGTCACATATGAAACGTCTAGTAAATTTCTTTTTCTGTAGCATTCTACCAGCTAGTATTTTTTTGTTACTAATGATAATAAATATTTAGTATAAAATGATGTTACAAAATTGTTCATATTTTTTTATTATTATATTATATTTATTCCATACCTGTGCTTAGGCAACTCCAAATGTACCTACTTTCACAATATGAAAAATCAAAAAGAAATTTTCACTTTAAATAATTCAATTTAAATAGTTTTTTATAAGATTATAATTTAGTTGACACAATTGTCTTAGATGGAGAGTTTTGGTAGGAAATTAAAGATTTTTTCACAGCAAAATATATGCATACTGTAAAAACCTTTCTTCTGTGTAATTAAAACAGTTTATACTGTATCAACTTGTTTACATTAGACAGCCCCTTGAAAACGGTCGTATACTTTAAGTTCTACTTCTCAATCAAATTGATTCAATTTGTTTATACGGGTCACTTTGAATGGTTCATCCAAATTGAAATATAGAAAAGGCTCATCTAATATCGGCTGTATCTAGCGAATCTATATTTTCAAAATAGGAAGATCTTTTTACTTCAAAGTTCAAAGCTATGTAAATAATAACTTTAGTGTGAAATGTCAGGAAATAGAACAAGTTGTTTTACGAGCTTGTTTATCCAAAGCCCTAAAACTTACATAGATTGATTGAGTATTCGTAGTTTATTGACTCAAGTATTGGGCCAGTTATGAAATCTCATTCAAAACAGCCCCAGGCGCGCTCTTGACTCTTAATTGGTTTATTTTTACGATTGTACTATCGGTGCCAATTAAATTATCTAGTTCATCAATTACGTTACTATAACGAGTATTTGAAATCTGTAGTTTTGTTTTATAATTGTTAAACTAGGACTATGCACCCGAATTTGTTTGTGTGAACTTATATCACATGACATCTAATAAGAATAAATGGCTATTGTTACTTAAGTTCATGTTAGCTACAACATCAAAGCAACTTTATTATACAAAAAGAAAAAACATTTAAAATACGTTTCAAGAAATTATAATTTTCAAAGAATCTATATTCTTTGAAAATTATAATTTCTTGTTTTTGCTTCAAACTCTAGATGAAATTTCTAATGACAATCATCCAGTAAAAATTTAGGTAGCTTCATAAAAACCTTCACATTCTGCATGATTGGGCTATTCTTCCCTCAATCTCCAATAAAATTATTTAAAACAATTTAGCACTCTTTCAATAATTAACCAAAAGACATCTAAATTAAAGGTCAATTTCATATTTAAACAGAGATTCAGAATAAAAATCCCGCTTACAAATCTGTAGTTGTATTATAACCAATACATTATTATTTCTATGTTATATCAAATCAGATCAGAATTCCATAGGTACCGCTAGTTTCTATTCTGCCCAATTCTAAGGCAGCAAACAGGGAAATGGCGAAGGAAGTGGGCAGGGTGAGTATACCTACTATATTTTTTCTTTGTTACAACTCTATCAATTCTTTGAAAAGCAATTGTAATACAATTTCTTTAAAAAAGAGCCTGAAATATACCTAAATAATTAATATGACAATTGTTTTAGCTGGACATGTTGCTGGAGAGTTTCTTACCGCTTTTTCTCCTTTAAACAGCAATAACAAGTTGCGAAGCGGTGTATACAGAATAGAAAGTAGATTTAAATTTTGACTTACACGTATGACCTTCAAAAAATATGTTCCAGTGTAAATTATTTTAAACAAAAACTTTTGAATTTTAATTTAAATTTGCTATGTTCCAAATAATATGTTAGGTTTAATGTTGGAGATAATTTTTTTCCTTATTTCTCTCATTCTTTATTCACATACCCGCGCTGCTCTTTTTCGTCGCCATTGTCCTGCTCGGTGACGAGAATATGGATAAAATGTATAAGAGGGGTTATAAAATTATATTATAATTATTACAAACATTGTTTTAAAACACAGCTTTACTATCCCGCTTTACCATAGATATACTATTAAAACAGATTAAAGAAATCAAAAGCAAGCAATAATCTTGCCACGTAAACAAACTGAATTTTATCCTTATAGTGTTTGGTGATAAATCGTGAAGAACAAACAAGCCGCTATCTACCGGACTAATACAGTTTGGATGCCCTGATATCGTCCACAACTCGAGTATATCAACAATCTTTTCAGTTTCCAAGCCATTAAAGAAGCCGTAATAGTGATATGTTCCACCCAACATTTGTTTATGGTAAAATATGTTTATATAATCTATATCTTACTATCAGTTCTTTTAAACCTAATATTAATTTTCTACCAATAGTAAGGACTATTAGTAGAAATTGACATTAGGTACTTACATAATCGGACTGCATGAAACGCCCGGGTAACTTCTGTTTTATTTCTCTCTAAATATGTGTGTATGAACTATAGCTATTGATGTTTTTGGTAATTAAAGTTTACGAGAGATATATATATATATATATATATATATATATATATATATATATATATATATATATATATATATATATATATATATTATAAGAGCAATTCATACATGCTATAGAGCATGAAAGCATGAGGTATATTAATAAAATATAAGAATTTGCTCCAAAATATAGTTCCTGTATATTACCTACTATCCATTCAACTGTGCTATGCTTTACTACTACTGGTTAAAATTTAACATAGACTCTATACGTATAAGTAATGTAAATTTTCTACCAATAGTAGCGTAAAATAATGAACAGTATGGTATAGAAATCCGGCCTTAATTAAAAGCCAATGGAGTTATAGACCCAAAACTTTGCCTCCGGTTATAAAAAACCGTTTAGACTGAGACACAGAATTTAGATTTTTCATCTACAGCATAATCCCCTAGTCTAATTTAATCACAATTAAATAAATGTACCCAACAGGTTATTAAAATAAATTATATATTATGTGCGTATGTTAAAGATAGTTATTATGTTTTATTAAATTAAGAAACGTTTATAATAAAGCCTTTAAAACATTACCAACACGAATACATGATTGTTTATTAAGAAGCCAAGCCAATAACAAGGCGTGTGGATTGCACCGCTCCAAGGCAGATGAGCTTATATACAACTGACAGGACAACTTAATAACGAGGCAATTATTTTCTTATTTTAGCTCACATAACCATATTAATAATGTATAAATAAATGTTTATTGAATACTGCCTTTTAAATGTACATTATTATCAGTAAGTTTGTTCAATCCGTGTTATGTTTAACCTCCTTACAAAATGTAAATTATTATAAACGACGTGTAATTTTAATCGTACCCTAATCAACATTCTCTGCTGATACAAAAATGTACACAACAGTCGGTAAGTGAATAATAAATATAAATAACAAACTTTAAATCCTTCTCAAGTGAAATTTAAATTATTTTCATATAATACCAACTTTCATAATTTTAGTATGCCAATTCACAATTATTTATAAAAAATTTAAGATTCCCTATAATTAATACTGTTCAGTTACACATCTCATAATATTATTATGATAGTCGTATACATGTAAAACACACGTAGTGTTAAAAGTTCAGCACTTACTCGTAGAACGTTTATATTTGATACTTGACTGTAGGGAGATGAATATTTATGGTAGTCTATTCAGACGCGACCTTACTGCAACAATTCTATCACAAATCGTGTAGTTCTAAAAACACGAGATGTAAGATAATATGGGCTCCCCTTCGTCGGTTTTATTGCTGAGTGGTTATATTTTATGAGTATCACAGGAGACTCGTGAAATATCACTTTCCATGTAAGACGACAGTTGATAAGAAAGCAATTCTATTATAATGTAAATCACCCTGTCAAGTGCTCCAATCACTTATTTCGAAATCTCTTTCAATCGTATAAGTGAATTTAAACGTTTAAATAAAACATTGCAATTTCGTAAATGGATAAGTGACTATAAACTGGATATATATAAAAGTGAAATAGTGATGCACCCGCGAAGATGAGAGAGCTGGGAGACACGTGTGGTGTGTGTGTGAGACGGTGATGGTGCCAGCGCATGATGCGCGCGCGCATTGATGGAAGAGTCATGGTCGTCGGGCGGCGCGCCGCTGCTTCGCACGAGATCGCTGCCGCTGGTGCTGGAAACGGCGAGCGGTGGTGCGCCCGCGCGGCAAGCGAAGCTCGACCCACGGCAGCTGCTCACGCTCACCCGGCACTACTACCCGGAAGGTGGCTGGGGCTGGGGCGTCGCCGCCGCGGCAACTCTGGCGCAACTTCTCGCCCATGGTCTGCACCAGGCTGCCGCTGTGCTCACCGTAGAAATTATAAACCGCTTTGGCCCAGAGGTCCGGATGCAAGCAGGTATTATATATTTCAAGAAAAGATTACTTATCTCTATTCTTTTACAAATAGGTAGAATTATATAGGTATAACTTAATATGCCTTTTCAACAGTTTGTGTTAGGTGGCTGGAATCAAGGCATAACTTAGCATGCTATAGCCAAAATGGACAAAATAACCCTAATTGGTATCTAAGTATATTTTTATCACTATTTTCAATCTGAAATGGAGTGGGCTCAAGAAATATAATATTGACATTGTTTTGTTAATATATTAAATTTAAAAGTGTATGTCGATTTCAGATGTATATTTTATGTTTTATAGCTTTTTATGTAATTAGATTTATAGTACTATTTAGATATAATATTTGTGTTAGACGTATGTAAGGCGAGTGACATGTGTGATTTATAATAATATTATGTATTAATGAAATGAGGTTGTAATGAATGAAAAGGTTCTGTTAATAATATACGTATCAACAGTTTAAAAACAAGAAATATCGAAGATAGTGCAAAGTGGAGAAAAGAAACTAGAAAAAGTATGATTCAGAATCTGAAGCGGACACTCCGGCTATAACTGGGATTTAACACTAGAATAATTATGTTGATAGAGGATTCCACTTGGCTTCGCTTGTATAAACGTCGTTTTTAAATCCATTCATCTCACCCGATAAAAATGTTTGCATATGCACATTCTGCCTTGAGATTAATATACCTACTTTATAATATCTTCTTACCATTTTCGATCTGGTGTCATATCCAATTGCATACAAAAGCATAAATATACAAACTCCAAACTAATTCATTCTCGAATAAGTATACTAACAATCGGGTGAATTGTTAAATTATTTCAACAGAAATTTCCAAATCATGCAGTAAAATATCCCAAATATACACTCAAACTTAAAATTATATTCTCTTATCCCCCAAAGTTGTCGTCGAACTTTTCGATTGGTCATCTAATTCGAGACGATTTACGTGTTAGAAAAAATAAGTTGATTATTGTCTGGTTTATTTTAACACAAAGAAAATCAAAGTATAAAATTGTTTGAAAGTTTTCACAATACAAAACAAGGGTGAAAAACTTTAGGGCACACATTATTCCGCATGAAGAATTAATAACGAAGTGACTCATTTCTTTGTGGTTTCTTATTTCAGTAATCACCATCTTAGGTCGACGCTCCTATGCTTTTAGGATTTCATGTATATAATAAACATATTTTTACTAGAATGATGTAAACACTCGAGTAAATGAATCAAACCTTTCGAACTAGATAGCGTGGAGATCATTTTACTCGTACTTGAAGAAAAATGACGACATTTTATATGCATTTACTCTTGTTCTTGGGTTACCACATTAAATGATAACAAATAAATTTTGTTTGTTAGCTGGTTTAAGCATAATGGAATGTATATATTAAGTGTGTAGAGATAAGCTGATATTCACTACAGACTAATGCTTATTGTCTCTTATCCATCACTAACGTATGTATCTAGCTTATATCCACTTTTTGGATAATTTTAAATAGGTACAATATATTGTTGAAAATTATTGGAAGATTCACACCTTGCAAATATTTATATTATATATATAGTAACAACATTATTTTGTTTATTTCAACAAAATGTTACTTGTACTTTAACTGCAATAACAATAAAAATCATAGACGACTTTTCTTAAAATTGTTGTAGTAGTTCTAATTATATCAAAACACGTAGGTACATAATATCTTAAGATTATCACCTTCCTATAAACATATTTTTATTCATGTTAACTATATTTAATTTGGTGTACTAAAACAAACATTTTAAAATAAAATCATTTTTTTTATTGCAGGAGTTCAGCAGACAGGCAGACGGCCCATTTGATGGAAAGCGGTTACCATCGCCTATGGACATTTGCAACACCAAAGGTGCTACAAATGCGCTGCTGCTCTTTTAAAGGAGACTGGAACCTGGACACTAATGCCGGAACACAACACATGGTTGTTATGGCGGCATACTCTAGAGCAGGGGTGGTCGCCATCCAGTCGAGCAAATACCCTACTACCTGGCTGTGGGTCGTTTAGTCACCTCTTACGACAGGCCACCAGGCCGCAGGAAATTGTATTCTTTCTCCGTTCCTGCACGGATAAAATAATATATAAACTTAAATTATACATAAATTTTAATAAAATTTGTTAAAATGATTTTGAGTAATCTGATATATTATATGGCATAACCACTTGGTAAATCAAGATTCATTACATCGTTTTAAGGGATTCTGACATAAGTATTCAAATTATGGCAAAAAGATACTATACAAGGTATACTCTGGAGTGGTCCCGAAAAATGTTAATATATTGACACAACAGCGAATCTGGCTTCTATTTTTTTTATATCGCCATAAAATGTGGTCTATTTTGTACCCGTCATAAAATTACAAAAAGCCCTTACACACAACGGAATCATTTGACACAACACAAAAGTCAACAGTTAATAGAAAGAAGTCATAATAAAAAGACAAACAGTCAATAAACTAAGATAATGTGCCTTGAGAATCGTCAAGAATCGATTACGCGCTCAAATAGATATTTTATCGCTGAGTCTAGGGACCGCTTGCCGATTTATTACTCATGAGGCCAAATAAATAGGCAATAGAAATTAGAAAAAACTTTCACTTCTGCCTCTCAACAATTATTTATTTATTGTTTTACGTCTCTTGCGCTCGCGGCTACCTCTGCACTCTAACCCTTACCTATATCTAACATTGAAGCTATTATTTTCAAGATAGCTGAGCCCCAATTCTACTATTCTATCTGTATAATGATCGAACATTCTGACAATATTGTAATAGCAGAATAGGAGCACTGATTACTACCGATTTATTAACCATAACGAATTTGACATGTGGGTCCATGCACAGTAAAGGATTTAAAGGTATTAAATGCCCAGTTTTTCTTATTTGCCTATGAAATCTCAAAAAAATGACCTATCGAATACTACTAAAATCTTTTTCCTATTCAAATAAATAAATAAACGGCAACTCTTTGTTTCTCACCATAAATTGAAAGGTTCATAGTACCTCAGGTTGCTTAGCAAGATCCTCTGTTGTATCAATATTACTACAACATTCACTTTGAAATGATTATATGGTCAAATTTGGGATTCGTTCTAAAGACTACGTTATTTGAAAACACTATTTCATAAAATATTCTCTATAGCAAAAGTCACAAAGTTAAATATAAATACATAGTCGAGTAATATACAAATAGATAATATTAAACAACTGGCGGCCTCATCGCTAAGAACGATCTCCCAGGCAAACCCGTATCCAAGGAGATTTCCAAAGACGGAAAGAAAAAGTTCGTTTTTAACCGACTTTTAAAAGGAGGAGGTTCTCAATTCGTCTGTATGTTTTTTTTGTCAGATCGTCACTTGATTTCTCCGTTAATTGTGAACTGATTTAATTTTTTTTTCTTCTAATCTAAAAGTTATACTCCCGAATTGGTTTCACTGGCACCGTGTCAGGATCTGACGAGTGGATTCCAAGGAATTAGAGAAACTCACGAAAATTGTTAACCAATTTCTTCGTAACACGATATCTCCGTCAATTGTAAACTGGTTTTAAAATTGTTTTCTTTGCTCGTAAGTGTATACTCCCGAGGTAATCCCATGGTCACCAAATCAGGATCTGTTGAGTAGAGCGGATCCCAGAGATATCGAGCATTACTCTTATTAAAGAACGGCTTGCGTCTAAATTTTTGGAAAAAGCTTGTATACGCGTGTAGGTTTCACATTTTCTACAGGCGATTAATTTCTTTATATGCATGTTACGCGATTTCTCCGTCAGTTCTGGGTCGATTTTGATTTTTTTTCTTTATCCGTAAGTGCGGATACTCCCGAAGCGGTTTCATGATCACCAAGTCAGGTTCTGAAGAGTGTATCCCAGAGAAATCGAGAGTAACCCTTATTTAAAAACGCCGAGAGCTTATATTTTTCCAAAAAAAGCTTGCATAAGCGTGTTAGTTTTACACTTTTTACAGGCGCTTGTTGTCTTTCTTTTTGGCTGGAAGTATTTTTTAAGAACTTTTAAAGCATAGTACAAAAGTGAGGGAGGGGTAAAATCTTTAGACTGGAATGCAAATCAAATAGGTGACTATTGATTACAATAAAAAGTCACTAACAAACATTATTATCATTTCTATGAACACGCCCATTCAAAACAGTGTAGTTTTTCCATCTCTTGATTATAATTATATAAAGTTTTATCTACATGAACAAGTTTTATGTGGCAAATATATATTTTTATTTTTCAGGAGTTCAGCAAACAGGCAGACGGCCCACTCGATGGAAAGCGGTTACCATCGCCTATGGACATTTGCAACAACAAAGGTGCTACAAATGCGCTGCTGCTCTCTTAAGGGAGACTGGAACCTGGTCACTAACGCCGGAAGATACCTCAAGGTTGTTATGGCGACATACTTTAGACCAGGGTGGTAGCCATCCAGTCGGGCAAATGCCCTACCACCTGGCTGTGGATTGTTTTGTCGCCTCTTACGACAGGCCGCCCGGCTGCAGGAAATTGTATTCTTTCTCCGTTCCAGCACGGATAAAGTATATATAAGGATTTATAAGTTGGGTTTAACATATAATTATGTTATTATGCTATGCATAGTTTTAGTTAGTATTACCTTATAATTAGTACAAAGTGACATTACTTGTCATGTTTTTTTACATAGTTTAAGTTATATTTTAACCTCAGGCAAATAACATATAATTAATAATATAAAAACCAGCGGCGGAGTTATAGAAAAACAACATGACGATTTTTTCCATTTCACTAGGAAAGCCTAACAAATGTCGTCTCTATACCATTTACATGGTAATAGTGTTTGAACAAAATTCTACTAATTTGCATAAGTTAGAAACGTGAATCACGAGTATTTGCTGGTATAAAATGATTAGGTGCGCGAATGAAATTATTCAAAATCAGATTCGAGCCCTAACTGAGCCAAAATAAGCCGTAAATACATCCACGTTTAAAATTCATAGACATGCGTCAACGAAAATTAAGTCCAACAATTTGCATTTGAGTTTACCCATAATTCATTAGACTTATATAACTAAAGATTATTCTGAATGAAAGTTATATTTAACTAGCTGACCCGGCAAACTTTGTACCGCCTCAGAATCAATAAATAAAAAATCTGAATGATAATTGCAGTATGTTTCAACTTTAGCAAAAAATGTGGTCAAAACTTAACCGGAACGAACATCAAACGACATTCAAAACAAAAAAAAGAAAAAAAAATCACTTTTGAATTTAATTTGATTTCTACACGACTTTTAAATTTAATTGATTTCTAAACTACGGGACAAACATCAAATGTTTGACATGTAGGGATAGTTTCTAAGGTATAGCGAAATTGTTGCTTTTACTATATTTCCATGGATTTTTTTCATATTCACTCACCTTTTAAACCTTCCCTGGAGTTCCACAAATAATTCAAAACCAAAATTAGGAAAATCAGTCCAGTCGTTCTTGAGTTTTAGCGAGAGTAACGAACAGCAATTGATTTTTATATATATAGATTAGAAAGTTTTAGTTTATAGAGTTCTAAAGGAACCCTTATACTCTCCCTGCCATGTCTATCTGTCTTTGTGTCTTAGGTACAACTGTGTCTATAATATGAAATCAGAAGTTATGTGTCTCCAAAAAAATTTTATAAAATTTCACAAAACATGTCCCATGATAAGAGAAAATTTAAATTTAAAAATTGAACAATATCATCGAGTTAGTATAATCACATTTAAAATTTCTATTCTTTCAGTAGTTATAACCAAGAACATACAAAAAAAGGTCGTTGTTTCCCCTTATATCTCAAGTTTTATGAGCGAAATTTTTGAGAGAACTAGTAGATAGAAGGTAGGTACCTAATCTCTTTTATACAATCCTAATTACTTTTTTTAAGCGAGGAATTGCATTACACTCTCCTGATATATAGTGTATTTATTATCTATGCTCTCCTGGGCGAAAATGGCATTTTTATTTAATTACTAGAGTTTACTCCACGGCTGCGCCGCGGGTCGACCTCTAGTGCGTGTCTCTTGTTTAAAGAGCAAATAGTACAGGTTACATTGTATTAAATTTTTATTTATTTGCCCCCGAAAGATTCACTTCATTTTATATCCCAAACTATACCACCCCCGTCTATATGTAAACTACATAAATGACAAAACTTGACAAAAATGACAAAATAGATAACATGGACCAAGTGGACCAAGTGGACCCAGTGGATCCAGTGAACCAACTGGACCCAGTGGATCCAGTGAACAAAGTGGACACAGTGGACCCAACGGACCTAGTGGACCTAATGGACCCAGTGAGTCCAGTGGACCAAGTGGACCCAATAGACCCAGTAGACCTAGTGGACGAAATGGACAAAATCACAAAATCAGTCCTAGTTTCCAGGATAAACTTTACATAAATCTATCTCAAAATATATCCCATTGTCCGGGATAAAAAGTATCCCTTGGCCACTCTCGGTATTCAAATTATGTATATACCGAGTTTCAGCCAAATCGGTCCAGTAGTTTTTCCGTGAAAACGGAACAGACAGAGTTACATTCGCATTTATAATATTAATAGGGATATTAAATATTAATAGGGATAGGGGTTAATTTTTATTATATCTATAAATTTGAGAAATGGTTAGTTTCTCACTCACACTTTCATTTTAGTACTATTTTTGCGATAAAAAAGTATCGCCAGTGACCAAAATGGCCTAAATGGCCCAAAATAACCGAATTGACCGACATGGCCAAAATGATCAAAAAGGCCAAAATTGCCGTAATGACCGACATGGCCAAAATGGCCGAAATGGCCAAAATGATCAAAATGACCAAAAAGGCCAAAATTACCGAAATTGTCAAAAAGGCCAAAATGGCCAAAATTACTAAAACGGTCAAAATGACCAAAAAGGCCAAAATGACCAAAAAGGCCAAAATTAACGAAATGGCCAATAAGACCAAAATGGCCAAAATTACTAAAATTGTCAAAATGACCAAAAAGGCCAAAATGACCGACATGGCCAAAATGACCAAAATTGCCAAAATTACTAAAATGGCCAAAATGACCAAAAAGGCCAAAATGACCGACATGGCAAAAATGACCAAAAAGGCCAAAATTACCGACATGGCCAAAATGATCAAAAAGGCCAAAATTACCGTAATGACCGACATGGTCAAAATGACCGAAATGGCCAAAATGACCGAAATGGACAAAAAGGCCAAAATGACCAAAAAGGCCAAAATTACCGTAATGGTCAAAAAGGCCAAAATTACTAAAACGGTAAAAATGACCAAAAAGGCCAAAATGACCAAAAATGCGAAAATGACCGACATGGCCAAAATGACCAAAATTACTAAAATGGCCAAAATGACCAAAAAGGCCAAAATGACTGAAATGACCAAAAAGGCCAAATGACGGAAATGGCCAAAATGATCAAAATGGCCAAAATAACCGAAATGACCAAAATGGCCAAAATGATTAAAATGGCCAAAGTAACCGAAATGGCCAAAATGACCAAAATGACTAAATTGGCCAAAATAATTAATATAAATAAAATGGCCTAAATGGCCAAAATGACCTAAAAAGCCAAAATGAAAAGTATCCCTTGTCCACCCTCGGTTTTTAATTCACATACATACCAAATTTCAGCCAAATCGGCCTATTAGTTTTTCCGTAAAAGCATAACAAACAAACAGACAAATATATTTTTTCCCGGAAACTATTCCATTTTCCGGGATAAAAAGTATCCTATGTTCATTCTCGGCATCGAAAATATATATATACTGAGTTTCAGCCAAATCGGTTCAGTAGTTTTTCCATGAAAACGGAACAGACAGACAGAGTTACTTTCGCATTTATAATATTAATAGGCATAAAGAACAACATACACATTGAAAAGTAGGTTATATACCTACTTACCTGTTTTAATTAATAAATGTTATTCGTTATGAATATTGTTACGACCTGAGTGCCGACAAAAGACAAATTCACACCTGCATACCTGTAGACATTTTATTACCTTTTCGGCATTTGGATTTCTTTTGTTTACTTTGCATTTAAAATTTGTGATTAGAAAAAGAGCCCATTGTGTATTGTAATCTTTTATGGCAGTCATTAGCCAGGTGTGATAGTAATTCTAACGGCATTTTAATTCGAGTCCTGCAACTCGTAACAATATAATAGAACCTATCTGAGTAATTAGGATGATATCTAAAAATGAAACACCCTCCATACAAATATGGTTTTTCAATACATAGTTCATGTTGCAGTTTATTCGCCCTACGAAACAACATAGATTCGATATTACGATTTTTATAAACTACCCTCTATGATTTTACGATAAGTCAAAAGATTCACTTGGACCACGGCCTGACACTGTATCCCAAATGCCAATCATCAGCAATCGTTTATTAGGATCGAAGCATGGCGTGAGACAGCCTGATACGTGTGCCAACCTTTGAACATTTATCATCTTAAAGGACGTTTAATATGTTTGGGTCGGTGACAGGCCTATTGATAACGCCAACGCGTTCCGCCGCCGCCATGAGCGATTATAATTCACATGTTTTTACCCCAATGTATCATCGCTTTGCGTTAATTTTAGCGAGTGATGCGAAATATGAATGTTGTTTGACTTATTTCGGTTGAAATTGAAATGTCTAAATAATGATTTTGAATTCATACATTTTAATTAAGGACTTTAATTTAATAATAATAAATTCCCACTGCTGAGCTCAGGCCTCCCACTATTGGGGAACGGACAGTATACCCCGCCACGCTTGTCCAAGGCGGCTTGGCAGGTTTAACACATCGGTTATCTCGATGTGCAGGTTTCGTCACGATGATTTCTATCTCCGTTGCTAGCACGTGGTAATTGTAACTATATGCACATTAAGGTCAGAAAACTTCCTAAGTGTTGCATGCGTTCCGGCCGGGATTCGAACCCGTGCTCTTTGAGTTTGGGACGCGGACGCTAGCCTTTACGCTACCACGATTTGGACTTTAATTTACGAGAAATAAATTCGAATATTAATTCAAAACTTTTTAAAGGTGAACTTGCATTAACTCATGTCAATAAAATTATAACATTATTGACGCCTAAAACAGCATAGAACAAATACTATTTGTAGTAAAATTATAAGTATCATTCGTTTATTTTTGAAAATTTTGAATAATATTTTACTTAAATTGTGTGATTAAATGGTTAATATAAAACATTTTGTACTTTGACGCCTAACTTTTAATGTTGCTTAAGTTGAAGAGAGATTCATTAAAAACTTTTAAAATAATAGATTAATAATGTATAAAATTAATATTATATCAATAATATAATTAATTAACAGAGATATTATTAAAAATATGAATTGCAAGAGTTGTATCTGTGATGTACCAAAATTATCTTCTAAGTACCTAATACCTACATTGTGTATATAATTTAGTAAACGTATTATACCTATATATACAACGACTTTGCCTGCCTTGTGAAGTAGAAAAAACGCGGTCTGATGTATTATCTTACCTTGAGTGTACATCTGCTTTAAATTCTAAAGATCTATCAAATGAAACTGATTACCCTGACATTCTTCCAGCAAATGAACAGTTAATTATATTAAAGTACTAACAAAAGAGTATGATAAAATCAATCTGAATTAGAATTTTACCGTTATTCGACAGCTAATAAAACAAACAATAAAACGATTAAGACAACTAACAATACAGTAGCTGTCTAATATTCATTCAATTGATCTGTATCAGCATAATATAGCTTCGAACAATGGCTCTGAGTTATTTCTAAATCCGATTTATTTATCTTAGCCTAAATTATTATAACAGGTTTCAACACCGCATTGAATACGTTATCTAATTGTAATTTTAAAACGTTTCTTACGCCTCATTAGATTCGCTAGCATTTGGGAGGTCTAAGTAAAAAAGTCGGGTGAAAGAACTGTATATACCTTTCATTTTGCAACCATCGTTTTAATTATTACCGCATTACCATCGGTTGAACTTTCATTTTACTTCTAAGGAGCTTATGTCAAATTTTAACCGATAGTAAGACAAATGAACGGTCGGTAAGATATATTGTAGGAACCGGTCATAAGTAAATACCATAAATAATCATGGGCCTTAATGAAGTCACTTTTGGAAAATCGCATTTTGAATTTGACATATGTCTAGGTATATTAGTAGGTACAAGACATAACTTCTGGTTCCATGTTATTATGAAACTTGTTATATTCGTAATACGAATCCGGAAGCGTATATTTTAACCCCTACGATGTGTGAAGATAAAATGACTATTCTCGCCATGTTTTATTAAGAAGATGTCTAATATTAAAATAATACAGTAGTACCCTCTGCAACATGTTACGCCTACTAGCGTAATTATTTTCAGGATACCCGTATTGTACTTTTCGGGAAACATGGACTCTGTCTGACTCTTTCCACAGCTCTGCCGTATTTAAAAGAACAATTTAAAAACTTAATGGAAATTCTTATCTTTAGTATTTATTGATCTCAAAGGTATCTTAATCTTCTAGTGCATCGTTTCTCTGGTTTCCAAAGGATGTATTTGTTTATCCCCGAATCGCAATAAATAAGAACTCAATTTTGAAGAACTCCGTTAAAATGTTGTTGACGTTTCAATGTGTTTACTATCTTTGGAAATACAAACCGTAAAATGCATAGTGTCAGCTCCATGTGTGGAATGTTACGTAAAACAATAAGCTTTGGCTTTTGTCACATTTACTCTGTACACAAAAATTTTTGTTCGCGAAATTATCTTTTGTTAGAGAATATGACGTATATTTTAATAGAATTAAGTAGTGTAGTATACTCTAGTCACTTTGAATGTTAAAATATTTTTTTATTAAGTGGTCGTTGATATTGCCGTCGTCGTATATAATACGTAATACATTTTATTAAGATTTATATTCATTGATGTAATTTGTAATGGTGTATATTATAAATTACGATAGCTTAGTGGCTAAGGCACCTACATATCATTTAAATGATGTAGGTTCGTATCCTGCCGGAGAAGAATGCATCGCTTGAGTAAATATTTTTGACCATTGTGAACATTGATACCACTTACTGACTTTGAAGGAAAACATTGTGATAAAACATACACATCGAGATAATAATTTGTTCAAATAAAGTCTTTTTCTTCCTTTCGTTCTATGTGAAACCTGCCAATCCGCCTTGGATAGGCGTAGCGGGTATACCGTCCATTCCCTTAAGTTTAGGGCGGCCGGGGCCCAGGAGTGGGACGTTTAGGGCTTATTATAAAACTTTCAATAATTTTCACTTCAATTTCATGACAAAACTATATTTTTCTTCTTTTTAAATACAGCGTTACACATTATGAATAACTAACCAGAGCCATGTATTTATTACTTGTGCGGCGCTTATGACTATTTGTGCATTTGAAAATATTTTTTAGTTATTAATAGATCCAATTTATATTAACTAGATATGTTCTAATTTGTAATGCGTATGAAATCGGTTTGATTTGAAGGACCATGACCAAATTCTCATGTTTAAATCTATGTTCAAAGGCGAATCGCGATACTGTAACAAAAACGATACTGGATCAGTACATGATCTTCTTGTTGTATAATAATTTGACCTCCCCTAAAAGTACAACATACCTAAATAACTAATGTATACTTTTAAAAACTAAAGTTGATTGAAATTTTCTATTTGTTTTCAACAGTCAGCGACTTTTTGTTTATGTTTCCCCTTAAAAGACGAAAATTTATCTTTAAAGTTGGGACACGTAGATAGATAAAAAAATTGTCAAAAACAAAACCGACTTATAGAAAGAAGTCGATTACATATTTATGTTTTGCTTTTTAATTTGAAGTCGCTTTTGTTTTTGTTGTAAAAAAATATTTGAACTTTTTAGTTGCGCAAATATTTGAATAGCTTTGGAAATAATACGTTAACCGCCTGTAGAAATTGTAGTAGATACTGGTACGCGTATACCTACAAGATTGCTACCTTACTCTTCGGTGTAGGCGCTCATCACTAAGGGTTGCTCTCGATTTCCCTGGGATCCACTCACCAGATCCTGACTTGGTGACAATGGGACCACATGGGGAATATACTCTTTCAAACAAAAAAAAAATGATCCACGCTTGACGGAGATATCGTGTAACAAAGGAGTTGGTTAACAATTTTCGAGGATTTCTCTCGAAGTCCCTGGGATCCAATAATCAGATCCTGACATGGTGAGTATAGGACTAGGCCGGGAGTATTCTTTTTCAATAAAAAAAAATGTTGGAAATCGGTCCACACTTTTGTTTATATAAGTATATACAAAAAAATTAAGCTCCCGTAGAAAATGTAATACTGGCACGCGTATACAGGATTTTTTTGGGAAAAGTGTAGCCTCTCGGCATTCTTAATACGAGTTACTCTCGATTTCTCTGGGATCCACTCATCAGATCCTGATTTAGTGAGTACAGGACCACCGCGGGAGTATATAGTTACGAATAAAAAAAAATCGGTTCACAATTGACGGAGATATCATACAACAACAAGTCGGTTAACAATTTTTAGGGTTTCCTTCGAATTCCCTGGGATCCACTAATCAGATCTTGCCATGGTGACTTTGGGACCAATACGGGAGTATAACCTTTCGATTAAAAAAAAATGAAAATCCATCCACAATTGACGAAGAAATCAAGTACCTAACATACATATAAAAAAACAGCATACAGACGAATTGAAAACCTTCTCCTTATGGAGGTTAGTTAACTAATATATTTATAGCAGTTGTTATATTTTTGCTTAAAAAAATATCGCTAAGTTCTGTATTTCTAAAAAAGGAACAAAATAATTTTCAATTTGATTTTATTGTATGTTTCGCCATCAATGTTAGTCAGACGTGGCTGATATGACTCCGTATAACGCACAAGACAGACAATTTGCTAGTCTATTCACAAGACGATGAGGCAGCACGATTTCTTTATTTTGATTCGATTGAGGATTGAGAGCGCTCAGTGTTTAAAACGCTGGGTTTACTATAAAAAGGATAAGCCCAACTTATTTATAGCGATGTATTCCACTTTTACTACTTTTATTTCACATAAACTCTCATTTTTAAGATAACCCAACATTTCTACGAAAGAATTTGATCAATGAAATTCTTTGAATATTTTTTTTTTTTCTATTATGTAAACTTGGAAAAAGTTCTCTTAGGTCTTCAAACAAGGACTATTCAAAGACTAATACAACTATTCATTGATGTTAGAAGTTGCCACTTGGATTTCTAGTTGAAGTTAACAAAGTTGTGGTAATTCATCAAGAAAGAAATTACTTAGACTAAAGTTAAACAGTGTCTAGTGGATTAATGCGCTCGATCTCTGCCCGCTGGATGACGATACTTAAAACAAATGTTAGCGAATCGACTCACTTGGTTTATTCTGATATCCATCAACTAAAATCTGTCTGAGTCTTACCTAAATTGGATTAACTTTTGAAAAATAAGTCATACGAGTTATATCTATTCTCCGCAGCGGTGTTGCTAAAGCTACTAATTAAATTATAGTGACTGATTAAAAAGATTAATGTGGGAGTTTAATTTATTTAGAGAGGCATACAGTTTTAATTACTTAACGAAAGTAAATGAAACAGTTTAAAGCTCACTCTCACATTGTCTGTAATAACTTAGGGGAAGGTTGCGCAAGTCGTACACCGCCTAACTCGTACTACGTCAATATCCCGTGTCAAATTTGCAAGATGTGACCTTTGGTGCTGCAAATAATGAACTATTTAGTCGTGTGAATAAATTGAAACAAGTGGACAACAACAAGGCACCCGTGATCAAAAAATATTTTAAGTATAAATAATGTCGCTGTTTTTTTAAAATTGAAGTTCCTTCATAAACTATTTGGAGCAGGAATGTGCTAATTAAACTGTTTTTATGATATATTTCTATAATTGGTCTTATTTTTCCCTTAATTTAGACGTCTTTAAATTGTAAATACTTTAAAGTTTTGTCAGTTCTTTTAGTTTGAAACTTTGACAGAGTAGGTCCTTAAATGGTATCTGTGGGAAATTCTTTAAACGTACCGGTCCAACTTACGATTCGTGAGGAATTATATTCTAATATTTTTTTTTTTATATTTGTACAATATAAGGAACAGAGTGTACAATACTTGAAATAAAGACGATATGAACGTAGTTTACTGATACACTGAAGTGATGAAATTAGGTTTGACGAGGCAAAATATTGTTACAATTTGGGCCACCTGCATATCTGTAAACAAATTTATTACCTGTCGGCGTTTGAGGTAATAACATTGAAACTCTTTATGACCGTCTTCTTTTGTTTACTTTGTGTTTGAAATTTGTGATTAGAAAATAGAAAATTGTTATTGCACTCTTTTATGACAGCTTGCGGCCAAGTCATTAGCCAGGTGCCGCGAATTAAGACCACTTAGATACTGCAGACATATTGCATTTGTGCAGTATAAAACAATGACCTGGTGGAGGGGGAAGGCAGTCAAGCGATAACCACAAGCGAGGCAAGACGTGTGTACATTCGATAATCTATATAGTGACAGACTTTGCGCGTGTTATTGAATCTTGCATTACGTTTGAACTGATTGTGTTCAGTTATCGTTGTACCTGTGTTATACGTGTTTGTATAATTCTAATAAATTCTATAGTAATTCCAACGTCATTTTAGTTCGAGTCCTGCAACTCGCAACGATATAATATATAGGTATGCAGGTATGCTACTACGATTTTTGATGAGTTTGAATAAAAAAATAGGAAGACCTCACCAGATAACAGCAAAAATAGAGGACGAGTTCATGATGCATATTACGAATTTCCAATCTATAATAGTTTCTTTTTGATTCACTATACCTGAAATAAGAAGCTAGAAGCTTTCACAAAAATATAAATTGTCAAATAGCTTTAACAAGGAAAAGAAAACAGAAAAATAATATGACTGTTTTGGTCATGGACAGGACCTATTTTTAGTTTTTAATTTGATGTGATCTCTTTATTATGGTGACTTTTGTGAAGAGTTTATAATATTCTCAGTGACATCTTATTTTAGGTACGACTTAAACTATAGTTGGTACGAATTAGATATTCAAGCACCTTAATCGTACCGAAGGTAGTTTTTATGAAAAACATTTAAATGAGTATTTAGTTATTTTTAAAAAGTCGTGGGTGTATGTGTAGTTCACACGCAGTAGAAATGAAACTTCAGAGAATATACTCACAGATTATCTTCCCTAACATTTATTAATATAAATATTTACCTTTAGCCTACATCCGTCAACATATTATAATTCAAAATGAACTTCTCAAAAACACTTGGGTACTTATACTTATGTTCTAGTCTAAAAAAATATAATTATCAGTTTTATTTCGGTCCAAAATGGATCTATGTTTAAATCATCGGTCTTATTGACTCTCTAATCTGTGCTGCACAATGTAAACTCGTATCTCATTCTCTTGCAGGGTTAGTCCTACACGTTTACGTTTTCATGTCTTTATAGTGTCGCTTTTTCTTTGTCAATTTTTGAAATTTCACTTCAAAAATTGTTTTGTTCTAGAAACCTTATGATGGTTTAATTACTAAAGATACAGTTAAAGCAAAAGATTTTGTTTAATTTTAAATTACCTTAAATATTACAACATTCTTCGCTTGCGTAACCTTACCTTGTATGTAGTATACACTGAGGGGTATCCCACAGACTACGTCAGCGTACATCGTAGACACATATCCTGCGGGGACTTTTACACTATTTTGAGATAAAAAGTATCCTATCACGGATTTCTAAGTAATAGCATTTCTAAATTTCCTTACAGTCTGTTGAGAAGAGTCATGAAAAGCTGACAAAAACGTAAAGTTCTTCTATCATTAACTATATTAATCTGGGGACAGCTTAAATGAGTTTCGCCTCTTTTCAGAGGGATACAGATGAAACGAAATATAGTTTCAAATTTGTGAATTTACATCGCCGGCAGGGCCGTGACAATAAAATTCCGTCCTTCAAGTAACGAGTTGTCTGAAAAGTAACTTTCAACACAAATTCAACTGCACAAAATTTACATGTTTATTGAAACTTTAAAACTCTTCTCTAACTCCTATGAGGAGATAAGTTTAGATATTCAACAAACTCCGATTTTATTAGATTTCAATAGTCAGTCATATTTAATGTTAATAAATAATGTATTACGAACATGTTTGGCAAACAAAATCGAGTTTACGATAATATTCTTGGTAGGTACATAAAATTTCTTTATCTAAAAAGCATTTTATTTCCAACATGTGCATATATATATATATATATATATATATATATATATATATATATATATATATATATATATACATATATATATACACACATATATATACATATATATATATATATATATATATATATATATATATATATATATATATATATATATATCATTCGTTTCCAGGTACACAGTTGTGAAAATTCAAAACCTCCTAGCATGTGGTTTGCAAATCTCTTACGGCAGAGCAACAAACTATGTCAAGGATTTTAATGACTTATCATTTCGAATCTATATATTTAAGTAGCTTTTAGCTTATTGGGAGCGATACTATGTCTTGATATAAGTAGTTATTACCTAAAACAATTGCCTAACAAGATGATCAATACGCAAATTGTTGTAATTAAAAAAATATAAGAAATACCAAACCCGACGAGCAAAATAATGACACTAATTTTATAACCCGAAAATGGCCGAGTATAAATGTGTTTTTATAAAATATTAGGCCGCAGTTATTTATTTATACATTGCTGACTTTGTGTACGCATTTCGTACGCAAATATTTATTTAAAACGTGTTAGATGCTAGTTTTTAAATTACACGGCTATTTCCAGATTGAAAATCGTTTTCCAGGTTGCCTTGCTGCGCTCTCCGCTGGCGTCGCCCTCGCGCTGTCTCCAGTAACAGTGGCGCTATGCGTGCGCAAGTCAACCCGCGTCACGGCGGTTGTCGGCGGACTGGTGGCAGCCCTAGGATGTCTGTTTACATCATTCGCCACGCAGTTCCACCAGCTCTTCTTCAGTTATGGTTAGTAGGAAATAATTTTAATTACATAATTAGACAGTCTTTTTAGTGGAAACTTGATATATGTATTAATTTTATGTTGTATATTTAAGAATATTATTTATTGTACGTTTCCCAAACAAATAAAATAAATAAATACACGTTCGCCATCAATGTTACGAATAAAAATTAAAAGTATAATATCAGATTCAATTACACTGGGAACAACATAAACTAGCTTAAAAAATAAAGAGTTAAAAAAAATGCATAATTAATAACTTCTAAAAAATTAACTTATTGGCATTACAATGAGCGGCCTTATCACTAAAAGCAATCTCTTCAAGCAACCTAGCAAAAGAAATTCTTAACTAATCTGGCGAGGTAGGTGGACCTCAAAATAAGATAGGATTGTACAATTTAAACACACACTATTTTATAAATGTACACATTAGTGTCTGTAAAATCAATTTATTTATTTATGTGCTAATTTCAGTGTTTTAATACAACTTTACAGGCATTCATCATTGCCCGTAATACACAAAACATCGACGTAATTTTACGTCGAGTTTAAGTTATTACCCAAAAATATATTTTCTTATAAAGCACGTGAAGAAGAAAAATCAGAATTTAAATAATAGCTATACCTACATAAATAAATTTAAATGAAATTTGTTATAACGACAAGTCAAGAATTCAAGATTAACTTAAATTATTACTATTTTTATTCTGGAAAATGCGAGTTTGACGGAATAGAGAAGCCAAGCCAAGGGAAGTCGAACACGTGCAAATATCCTATATCCTTAATGGACACATGAAGAATTTATTAGGGCCTTATCACACAACACACATATTTCAGTGACAAAAACGTCTTCTACAGTCGTCCAAAATTCAATTTCACGCTAAAAACCCTCAAATAAATTTAATTAAGAAGATTGAAAATTGTAGTATGTAGATCTTACGATATTAGAAGAATTTATGCGATGCGATTTTATACAATGCGTTTAAAAATCAGAAGGGATAATTCGGACCAGGAGATTCCGAAAATGTAATTTTTAGAACTTTTGTCTGTTAAAGCATCACGTGAAAACTACTGGATGGATTTGAATGAAACTAGAGCTAGCTTATATCCCGGGGCGTAACTTGGTGTACAATTTATCCCGATAAATGATGTCGTTTCGTTGTCATAGGAAACAAGCCAGTCATTGTATTACTTCAAATCAGGTTGGCTTCGATTCATCTCCGTGTTTTGCTGGGCAGCTGTTTAGACTATATGGACTTAGTTTCTTTGTTATTGTAGTAAATTGAACGTGAAGCAGTAAAGTTTTAGGTCTAATATATATAAAAAAACCTAATTTAGTTTGTATGTGAGTAACACAGAGCCACTATATATGGTTTTTTACGCGGCGTAGCCGCGAGGAAGACTCTGGTTTGTAATAAAACCAGTTAGATTACAAATTGTCAATAGATAATGAACACTTGTAAAAAAGACTCGTAACTAGTGAATTCTAGTTCTGATATCCCCAGGTGCTGCAGCGGCACGGCTGGTACCCTTTGATTTGAACCACGTTAAAACTAACCTAATGGTCGACGCGACCTTCGGCGTCTCACATCTCAAGTATTGAAGTCTCCTAAAACCAAAGAATCAAGACAAGATTTATAATTTTGCGGGCCATGATTTGACGAGCAGTCGTCGCAAATTTTATTTATAGTAACGTATATGTATGTAGATACCTACTTCGTTTTGTAAACATCCGTTCACAATTTATCAATGGTTTATAGTCTGCAAAGTTAGATTCTAAACCCGCGTTTGTTTCAATATTCCGCTGATGTATAATAGGTAAAATAATTAAGAAAACGAAACTAATTAAAATAAATCATTCCAAAAAGATTACAGATAACAAGACTGAATATGACAATAAAAACTGTATCTAACTATATGAGACGAGGAGAAAGAGTAAAAATCATATCCCACTGTATAAAAAAAAACAAATTTGACTTGTTTCGTGGTTAAACAAAATAAATAACAAAATGTTTACACGCCTGAAATGCAGCGTGCAGTATCTGACAACTCAATTTATTGCATCAGATTAACATCCGAAACTCGTTTGGAAGAACTTCAAAGGTATCCGCTAATTAGCAATACGTGTAAATACTGTTATATCAATGCAATCGGCCTACGAAGCACGCTTATTTAATACATCGAATTTTAATACAATCGGGGTATTATTTTAATATATTTTTTGATTAATTATTACATGATGGACATTGTAAAATACTATAAAATTAGAAACTACCACGTGTCGGCTCCATTAGGTTTACAATAGTTCCATGGGGCAAAGTATAATGCTCTTCAACAAAATCCCAAAAAGCGATCAAGAGCTTTCAGTAAAAAAGTTAAAAAAAATAGTAAACATTTGTGCGAGAAGAGAGAAATTCGACACTGAAGAAAAGAGTCAAATGTGTCGGAGAGAGGATAGAATTTGGGATAGTTGTATACTCGCAAATTCTCTGCCATCCAATCCAATTTTTACTCTCCTTATACATACATAATACATTGATTATGTTCGGTTCGAAAATTATGATTTAGGTTTCTGTGCGGTGTTGTAGGCCGCCAAATTAATGTCTGGGAAAATCAATTTACAGGGATTTCCTTCGTGAGGATATTAATTAAGTTGGAGTTTCCAAACGGGGCTGGTTCGGAGCGAGGTACAACAGTAAATTGAGCTTAACTGTTGTTAGTATCAAAAAAGCATCTGAAAAATTAAGCTGAATATTACCTACAATAAGCTACTAATTTACGTATTCATTAAGCCTGTGGTAATTGGGGAGAATTCAGAAGCCGTGGTAGCTTGGTGGCTATAAAATCGGGTCTCGAAAGTAAATTGATCCAAAATACGAACTGAAAGATATCTTGAATGCTATGCATATGAACTATCTATATCTATAATATTATAAAATTCTAAATATGCCATGTCTGTACATGAACCTTAAAAAAAAAAACTGGAATGTACTATATAAACGACGGAGAACACAATGCATTTTTTTTCTTGTAAATACACAAGGGATTTCGGGATTCACTTATAAACTACTGAGCTGATTTCGATGCGGTTGTCGCTCGTTGACAGCAAATTCCTAGCCTTAAAATCTGCGCTACTTTTTATCCTGGGAATGCTGCGGGATTTTTTCTGGAAATGATTTAAAACGGCCAAATTGAAAAATAATCGAATTCCAATGTGTATGTTTTCAAGAAGGAAAGAAAGAATTTATTTGCTAGGAAAGCGACAAGAATGTAGAAATAGTGTTTCTATGGTTAAATTTAATATGTTGTACGCCGCATGTCCAACAAATGAGGTCGGCAACTCAGCATAAAGCTGTGTTGAAAGTTCCTCCAGCACAGTGCTGATTTTCAGTTCCAACCCCGCGTTATTGATTAGTATTTGACCTATCGGAAATACTTAACTTATAATAACATATTCAAATAATACTTAACGATACATGCATACTAACGTATAAAGTAGAGAGTAACACAGTAGGTCTATGAAACATAAAACAGATATGACAAACAGTTACAAGATAAATTCGAAAAGGTTTGAAGACACACTTTAAGCGCACAGAAAATGAGAAGAAAGAATCATTACCCTGTACAATAAAAGGCAAATAAACAAGAGGTAAAAAAAAATATAACAGAAATATATACCTACAATACCACTACAGTAATCAATGATCTTATTACTACTAATTGAATTAAATAAATTAAAAAAAAAACTTTCACTTTCACTGATCGATATCAAATTTTATGTTATAAAATGTGTGCTATTTTTTATACCGAGAATCCCGAGGGAATTTTCCCGGGAGTGGTTCGAAGTTGTTCGGATGCATAAAAATTTGCTTATACCGACAGTTTTAACTAAAACGATAGCTTACATTATTTTTTAAATACTGCCATAACTTGTACCCCGGGAATTTCAAGCCAAGCGTGGACGAAGTCGCGGGCATATCCTAGTATTATATTTATTTCAAACGCATAGCATGCGTTATATGAAGACCGCAGAGGCTTCGACTTCATTTCCGGACATGGTCAATTTCGGAAACAAACTACTTTATTTACTATGATAGTCTGGATATCTGGTCTGGGATCGGCCTCAGAGTTGACCATTTTATGTTACCCATAACCATCGATCACTAATATAACACAAATGTATCGTAGGTACTTAGCTTATGAATGTGTGTGTTTATCTGTCGATTATTTATTTATTCAAAAAAAATATGATACACAATATTGTAATAAAACTACGTTTTAACGGTTTTAAGCGCGATAATTTTATTTGATTTTGGATTTTCCGACGTTTCGGCCACTTTTCAGTGGCCGTGATCACGGAAGACAAAGATGTCAAGTGTCAACGAGTATTGTTAAAGTTTTATTTAGCCTACCACCAACTTTAATTAAAATTAAAATTAAATAATTAAAATTAACAAGTTGGCGGTAGGCTAAATAAAACTTTAACAATACTCGTTGACACTTGACATCTTTGTCTTCCGTGATCACGGCCACTGAAAAGTGGCCAAAACGTCGGAAAATCCAAAATCAAATAAAATTACCGCGCTTAAAACCGTTAAAACGTAGTTTAATTATGTATACAAGTGGCGAAAACTTAAGAAAATATTACACAATATTGTGCTGAAATAGTTGTAATTTTAAATATTTGTTACCCCTAAACTAAAGCAGAGTTTCTAAATTAACCATAAAAATGTATGTTCAAATATATGCATTGTGCGAAAGCAACACAAAACAAGATTGTTCGCAGCGCAACAACGACACTCGTATTTTACCAATGGACATACGAAAGCAATAACATTTTTAAGCAGTAAAATAAATCTCAAAAGTTGTATGCTCAATATCAGTTATCCTTATAAGCTTTCCAATCGCCACGTGAAAAGAAAATAAACGAAATACATAATCTAGGGCTGGCAACCCTTAAACTGATCATAGTTAATAATATCTACACAAGAACAATTATTTTGGATGAGATCGATATCTTCAAAATTTGAATTTAAACTAAAATCTGTATTGTTTAATAACATCAATTCGTAAACAATCAACTACTAAAAATCGTCGTCTTCATTTTTGGAGAGCAGGACAATATAGTTGCCATGCTTGTCTATAGCGTATTGGCGAAATATTCGTAAATATTCAGATTTTCTTAAGTAATTTTTATTTAATTATCTTAGCAAAAATAATATATTTGCTTTTAATGAAACATTAAAAGTCTATGGGGCTTATATTAATGTAACAAATTTACGCGTTATAAATGAATCTTCAATCTATAATTTAGACTTAAAATAAAACATAAGAAACACATTTCACAATTTTTAATATTTTTGGACGTTATACTCTTCGCCTAAAATCTATAGGTACATAATTCAGTAAGCGCGGAACTAAACCAGCAGTTGTGTAACCCCCATCCCCAAAGATAAAATTGCTACTAATCCCTAAACTTTTAATTGAAATCGGTTGAGCCGTTTCGAAGCCTATTTGAGACAAACTTTCAGATGGACACAGATAGAAATTTTGAAAACAGTCATTCTTATTTAGGCACCGTATAAATAACAGTGTCTTACATTTATTAATTTATTTTAAAGTCATGTACAAAACATCCATTTTATTAGTAGATATAGATTTGGTATAATTTCCTAATATTAGTTTTAATTACAGTAAGTCTCTTATTTGACAGACAGCAAAGTTACTGTGATACAAATAGATCAAACATTTTATTTTGAAATTGATTGTATCTATACTAATATTATAAAGAGGTAAAGTTTGTGAGTTTGTAACGTTGTAGGGGGTAATCTCTGGATGTACTAAACTGATTTTAAAATTTATTTTACTGTTAGAAAGCTACGTTAACAGGGAATGTCATAGGCTATATATATAACATGACGCTATATACCACGGGAGCGGGACAGAGCGCGGGTGAAACTGCGCCGGGACGCTAGTTTGTAATAAGCTCAGGATTATACATTTACGGATAATCGAATGTAGGACAACCCTATCGCAATTCAATGCTGTTTTATCCCGCAAATGCGGTTTGCTGAATAAACATGATTGCAACATCTAATACCCGTCCAGGATCGAACATCTACTACATAAAACAATAGGGATTTAATGCTATCTATTTTTCTACAAATTAACTTCTCTTTCATTGGAACATCACGTTCTGTCAATTCTTATTTTACATAGATCTGATTGGAAATTTACTCTTATATAAGATTTTAAACTTTCAGAGCAGTTTATGATTCAAATTCCTACACGAAAGAAACCTACGTGAATACTGGCTGTACTGTACCTACACCAGCCACATTATTTAACTCAAAACGTTTTCAATTAATTGTTAACATTGTTACCGTTATCATTTCGTTCCAAAAGAAAGAAATTATTGAAATTGTTATTCAATACCGTTGCACATTTATTGTTGTAAAATACAAATATTTAGCTGTAAATGCAGCAACGTTTATTGCATTCGAGAGAAATCGGTCACACTGACATACAAAACACATGCATTACAATTGAGTAGTGATTTGTTACACGCCAATTCAAGCTCCCCTCGTGAATTTTGATAAGTGTTCTTATCCTGTATGGATAATGCACTGCTCTTATGTACTTGTATATAAGTAAAGTACCTTAGTGGTATATATGCAAAAGAAGTAGGTATACGTTAAAGGAATAATAAGCATGGAGATATTCGATTGGATGGTACTTGTAAGAGCTACCTATAGGCAAATATTTGGAAAATGCGCGCCAGAACTTTGCTGTTTTTGTACTTTCAGAATAATAAAGTAATTAATCAAAAACCTTACGTCAAAAACTATTTAACGGATATTGTTCAAACCAATTGTTGACCGTTGAAAATATTTTTCGGTTCTACTAACATTTTTTCAGAAATTTCCACTTAGTTAAAAACTTAGAGGCACAATAATCAGCAACATATATAGTAATATTATATTCCTAGCCTATTTCATCCATATAAACTAATTATTCTATAAAAAAGATTACGACAAATAAACACAGATTATCGGATATGATGATATCATAAGGCTACTGCTTTTCAAAATTATTGTGTTCGTACCGTCAAAATGGCAATAAAACCTTAAAAAATGCCGAAGAGATGTACCTATGCCTCTGCCATGTCATTAGAATAAGACGTGGCTGCTTGATTTTAATTTTACTTACTTAATCAATTTATTTATTAATTTATTAAATTTTATTATTTCATATAATTTATCAAAATATAATAATTAAAAAAAATAATAAGTAAATTAAACTTCATTAATTTACTTATTAATTTATTAAACAACATTAACTTATGAAATTGCTTAAGATTAAACAACAATAATAATGCAGCAATGTATCCTACCTGTAACGACTTACGGAGCCGAAACGTGGACACTGACTACATCAATGGACAACAGGTTCCAAATCGCTTAGTGAGCTATGGAGCGAGCATTGTTCAGACTCTCTTTTGGATAAAATGACAAAATCCGACAACTCGAAAATAAGCAATCCAAAGTAGAACTGGGCCGAGCAAATATGTCGCCAATGGAGCAAATGAGCCCTGGTGACCGCATCTCGGTAAACGTGACCTCCAGTCCGGCAAAATGACGACTTGCTCCAGGCCGCCGGCAGGGGCTGAATGAGAAAAGCCGGGGTCTACAACACAAGTGGCTGAAACTTGGGAAAGCACAGCAGTGGGCATTGATGAACTGAAGAAGAATTAAGTTATATGGTTAGTAGTATAAATTACAATTAATTGTTAAATGCTTATTTTCAGGGACGGTGGTAGGTGTGGGCGTGGGCCTGACAAGAGATTGTTCCACGTTGATGGTAGCACAATATTTCAAACGAAGACGGGAGCTGGTGGAGATATTCATAGTAAGCGGCAGCGGACTAGGCATCGCTGTTATGTCCACATTCATCAAAGGCGCTATAAGGTAATTTATGCTTTACTTTGTGAATACATTACATTAGATGGACCGTCTACCTAATTACCAGCTTCGCAAAAAAAAAATTAATACACACAAATTCATTACTGCATGCCATTGATTAGTTAGAGATTAGTAAAGACGGCTAGGTTATTATAAAACAAGTACTTTTCCATTAAAAGTTTACGCTACCCATCTTTTGATCCAATGACGGGCACTATAAGTTTCTAGTTAGTTACCATGTTCCTATTTGGTCATAGACAGTTTCTCCAAATTATACGATTACGGATCTTATTTATTTATAAGACCGATACTTAAGATTTGTAATTTAGGACTAATTGAAATATAATAATATCAGCCCATAAATGTCCCACTGCTGGGCTCGGGCCTCCCATTATGGGGGGAACGGACAATATACCTGCCATGATTGTCCGAGGCGGCTTGGCAGGTTTGACACATCGGTTATTTCTATGTGCAGGTTGCATCATGATATTTTCCTTCCTCGTTGTTAGTACATGGTAATTGTAACAATATGCACATTAGATCAGAAAACTGACTAAGTGGTGCATGTGGTCCGGCAAGGATAGAACCCGCGCTCTTTCGCGCTTGGGACGCGTGCGCTAGGCATTACGCTACCACCAATTACTAATTGAAATATAAAAGAAAATTGAATTTTTCTATAAAAACAAGAACGTTCTGGTGAGCAGGCGTTAATACAGGATATATTGTGTTGTATTTATATGTTGGTGCTATTTGCTCTCGGAAGATTTACTTCATTTTATATCGCAAACCATCCCATCTACCGGGATGAATAGTATCTATGTCCATTTTCGGTATTCAGACAGACAGATCGAGTGAAAGTCGTATTTTTTTAAAGATTATGATTTTTTATATTTATAAACTTGATAAATGATTGGTCCCCCATACAAACTTTAATACCCTATTTCAACCCGTTCTAGTTTTATTTATGTAACTAAATATTGTGTAAACTACACAAACGACCAAAACTACCAAGCGTACTAAAACTGCCGAAACTACCAAATCTACCAACCAAAACTACCAAATTCACCAACCAAAACTACCACTACTACCTAAACTACCACAATTACCAAATCTACCAATCAAAACTACCGCAACAACCAAAACCACCACAACTAACAAAACTACCACAAACAACTACCAAAACTACCACAACTATCAAAACTACCGCAATTACCAAAACAACTGAATCTACCAAATCTACCAACGAAAACTACCATAACTACCAAATCTACAAACCAAAACTACCACAACTACCAATACTACCACTATTACCAAAACTACCACAACTATCAAAACTACCACAACTACCAAATCTACCACAACTACCACAACTACCAAAACTACCACAACTATCAAAACTACCACAACTACAAAAATAACCGAATCTACCAAATCGACCAACCAAAACTACCAAATCTACAAACCAAAACTACCACAACTACCAAAATAACCGAATCTACCAAATCTACCAACGAAAACTACCATAACTACCAAATCTACAAACCAAAACTACCACAACTACCAAAACTACCACAACTACCAAAACTGCCAAACAAAACTACCAAAATTACCTAAACGACCAAATGGACCAAAATAAACAAAATGATGAAAATGGCAAACCACAAATAAAAAACCTATCCTACGATAAACTTTACATAAATCTATCCCAAAATCTATCCCAGTATCCGGGATGAAAAGTATCCCTTGGCCACCCTCGGTATTCAAATTACATATGTACCGAGTATCAGCCAAATCGGTCCAATAGTCTTCCCATGAAAGGATAACAAACAGAGTGACAAATATACTTTTATCCCGGAAACTATCCGATTTTCCGGGATAAAAAGTATCCTATGTTCATTCTCGGCATCGAAAATATATATATACTGAGTTTCAACTAAATCGGTCCAGTAGTTTTTACGTGAAAACGGAACAGACAGACAGACAGAGTTACTTTCGCATTTATAATATTAATAGGGATATATAAACCATATTACTGTAGTTATATCAAAATCCAATCATCCTCTTCACAAACGAAAGCTTGTTTATTTATAATATTACTGGAATCGCTGTCACACAATAAGGAGTAGATATTGTTTTTCTTACAGAGCAATAGGGTGGAGACTAGGACTGCAAGCCGTGACAGGAGTTGTATTCGTAACTTTTATATTGGGCACATTCTATCGGTCAGCATCATTGTACCATCCCCAAAGAAGGGCAATATTGCATCTCAAGAACCAGAATAAAATAAAGCGAAAGATGAAAGACAGGAACAAATCCGATGACCGGCAACCGTTTTTCGATTTCTCGACTTTGAAGTCGAAGACAGTTCGAATCCTACTTATGTCAACCGGCATATCAGCTTTTGGGGTCAACACGCCAATATTTTATTTAGCTTACCATGCTGAAGAGGAAGGTACACATTTCATAGATTTATTTTCAAAAAATATACCTACTACTATTTTACAAACCTTGTATGTAACAATAATAAATTTATAATTAAATCAATTATAAGCCGTTTACAGCCCTAGAATTCTCTTCGAAAATTATAAATGAATCCAATAATTCTATTTTAAAGTTTTCTTTCTAATTTATATTTTAACAAACTACGTTTTGAATGTTGAAGACGAGGTTTTAATTTGATTATTCATTTCATTTTCATTTTGTCATTTGGTCCACTCTTTGAATTATAATGAAAAATTAACTTAAAGTAATATTTAATAATCATAATATATAATATTAACAGCCCATAAACGTCACACTGCTGGGCCAGTAAACCGGCCACGCTTGTCCAAGGCAGCTTTGCAGGTTTGACACATCGGTTATGTCGATGTGCAGGTTAGGTTACGATGTTTGATTTCACCGTTGCATTAGGTCAGAAAAGTGGCTACGTGGTGCATGAGTTCCGGCCAGGATCGAACCCGCGCCCTTTGAGTTTGGATCGCGTGCACTAGCGATTACGCCAACACGACATATTTAATTTTAAATAATAAAGTAACATTTAAAACAGTTTTAATATAATTAAGCAGGTATAATAGTTGCTAAAACAATTTTAGTTGCCCTCCAATGGTCATAAATTAGCTAGCTTATAGCCTATAGGTTCTTTCGAGGATTAATAAGTAATTCCTGAATAAAAATGTTTTTTACAGGTTTAGGAGATACTGCTGAACTACTCCAAGCATATCTAGGGCTAGCGTGGGCTGTTGGTTGTGCAGCCTTTGGTCTGCTTGTGCGACAGAACTCAGCCGAATGTCGCATTGCGAGACAATACCTGACTCAAGCAGCTGTATTTGTGTGCGCCCTCGCTACAATGGCTCTGACTGCTGTCGAAGGTTCCTATCGAGGATACGTCATGTTCGCTTGGGTGTATGGTAAGATGGTGCTATTTTTTTAAATAATCTGGTAGCGCCATCTATCGGCAACCTCTTCTTCTGCCAATTCCTTTTCTTCACCTGCGTGCACATGTAGCTGACGTTCATAGCTTAGTATGTGATTCGATCTGCTCCCAAGAACGCACACGAAGGTTAAAGTGAAATCAAACCACCATATTCCGTATGGACTAAAGAGAACTTTAACTGGCGGCCAGCTACCAACACTACAAGCACATCACATCTCAGTTTACCACAAAAGCCATACAATCATAATTATATCCGTTCCGTAGAAGTGTCAATATCAGTATTTTCTTTATTTGGCTATATAAATATCTATCTCTAAAATTACTTAACAGAAAAGACAATTTTTGTTCAAAGTATTTTTCGATTTGATGGATTCATATTGGGTAGTGGGCGTCATGTGTAATCCAAATGAAAAAATCATAACAAAATATCCCCCAATTTTGAAATTACCTCCCCACTTGTGATCTAACAGCATCAATCAATTCGATAACCTTTGATTTATAGAAATTAAGTAAAGAAAAGAAAATAAATCATGAGAAGTGTTAAACTTACCGACAAAATGGTGAGATTCTTATCCTTTCCTCTTTTAAAATAGTTCTGACTTATTTTAATAGCGCAGGACTGCATGATTTTTTGCGAGCGCCCTAATCAGCAAAGTAGTCGAAACACACTAACTTGCGTGGGGAGCTAGTGCGCCAAATTCAATGCGCCTTTTTGTGGCAGATTTTGTGCAGTTCATGCGTTATCTAGACGTTTGTATGATCTAAGTTAGCAATGCTCTCTCTAGACATATTATACTACCTTTACGGACTACATCTACTTGTCAAATTTCATCCACGCAGATCACAGAGTACATTAATATAATGACGCAGATCCAGTAGTTTCCGAGAAAAACGACTGTGACACCTACAAAAAAATCTAACAGACGGACATAATTTTATAAAGTTCCGTTTTTCTCAAAATAGCTACGGAAGACTAAAAATTGATAGCCAATTGACAAAACAATACAATGCCTGAATCCAACATATGTGTTAGTATCTACCTATTTATAATTTATAAATTACAGGCATATTCTGCGGAGGTTACCACTACTCTCTCAAGATGTACACCTACGAAAGAGTGCGCTCTAGAAACTTTGCTCGAACTTGGGGCTTCGTCCAGTGTTCACAGGCTGTGCCGATTGCTATAGGAGTACCCCTCTCAGGTATTTGGGAACTTTACCGTATTTCGAAAACTTTTTAACCATTTCCTCAAGAATGTCGAATTAAAATATTATGGAAATAACCAGGGTACATAAACGTGGGATGTGGTGGCAAAGCAGGCTACTACTTCAGCTCAACGTGTTCCCTCATCGGATCACTGTCGCTCTTTTGCATTGACCTGCATAGACGCAGTGTCGCCCAGAAACACACCAAGTAAGCAATTATAACTTAACAAGCCCATATACCTACTAAAACAAAAACTAGGTAACAGGTAATAGAGCACGCGATTGATAATCTAGCAAAATTAAAAAGCCACTTCAAATGGCCCGGACTTTGCAAGGCTGTGCGATTAAAAAATCAGACACCCTCACTGTTATACTATCACGGCTTTTTTCCAGTAAGTGTTAATCGCAAATAAGACCGCTCACATTCGTGAAATGCAAGAATTACATTAATATCCATTAACTGAACATCCTAGCAATATCTTGCTTATGTGTCTAATTTAAATGTTTCAGAGAAAATGGTAGCACGGTGCAATGTGATCCGGCGTGTGGCCCATCGCGAAGGAGTCGTAGTCGCGACAGGGATAACCGCACCGCGGTTGGCGCCGCTACCGCTTTAGGTATGTTATATTATTCAAGACATTTTTAATACTTTTGCTGTGGAATGCATAAATAACATCCAATTACTTAACAATAGTTCAAATGAAAGTGAAAGCCTAAAGAAAAATAAAGTACTTATCAAATATTATTTATTATTTATGAGAAGTCTAATATAGAAATTAGTAACAATGTCAGCCCATAAACATACCAGTGATAAACTTGGGCCTTTATTTTAGAGTGGACGGACGGTATATACGCTCACGCTTGTGCTCGATGGATTAGCGAATTTTACACAACGGTAATACCGATGTGGTGGTGTCCTAACAATGTTAATATGATTACTTAATACTTCCAAACTAATATTTTAACAGATATGGACGTACATATACTTCCTTAAAACTAATTCTGACTTCGCCTATGAGTATCAGACAGTTTTCTGCTGGAGTGCAAGTGACGGCCCCGGTGATTGAAAATGATTATTGTCGCCTCCTGACATTTGTAGCACCAGAGGGTACTACCAAAGTGCTGCCAGCGTCGAAGGAATTTACGATACCTTTTTTAAGAACACTCTGTGGAAAAACGACGACTAGGTGCTCATTCCACATTCCTAGAGCGCAAGAGAAACGTTCTTGAGACGCTTTACACACAGGTCGAGTATAGCGACTCAAGAAAATTAGGATGATCACCCAGCAGATGTCGAACAGTGTGGTGTTAGTAACAAGACGATGACACTTCTGAATAGTTCCTCGGAACTCTACCCCATTATATAAATTGTACAAAACGCAGAGCGATACAGTTTCTTCGTTTCTTCTGCTGGGAAACATAAGTCCAATTTTTCATTGTAAGCCGACTGAATATAAAAATAAAATAATTATTATTCATACAAATATAAGTTTTAATTTTCTTTACTGTATTTTATCCTTTGATTAATTTTTATCCGGTGATTGAAAAATATGCCCTAAATTTGATATTTCGTTTACAGTACTAGGAGCAGAACTAGTTGCGCCGGATCGTGCTGGCCGCGATCTCTTGCTGGACAGCATCGGGCCAGGCAGCCTTGGCTCGCCGCCACCCAACGTGCCCCCTGAACTCACCTGCATCAGCGAAGAGGGCGGTCTGGATTTAGACTTGGACCTAGATATACCGGAACACCTGTTAGAAGACTTAGATTGCGGCGGCGATTGTATCACTAGTTGTAATAAGGTCAGTGATATGCCTCTTACTTAAAAGTTCGTTCGCGCCCAGTATTTCCTTAAAGCGATCATAGCTGCATTGCAACCGACCGCACCGCTGCGGCGCTGACATTCGTAGCTTTAGTCGTAGTTATTACTGTTACATTGCCAACAAGAAAAATACCGCTTGTATTTCAATACGAATATGTGTAGTGTAACTAAGAAAAGGTATGTTTTATATCTATCACAGAAAATAGAAAAATGATAAGACAGATACGAGATCTTCTCATTTAAATACGAAAATTTCCAGTTTCATTCTACGATACTTATTTTTGTTCCGCCAAATCTTGAATCGTGTATCAACGCTTCATAACCAAAAATGTTCATTATTTTGGATCAAAAGTTATAATATTATACTAAGCACGTACGCATACGTGTATGGGAATGGATTGTTCAATTGTTAATAGAGTAATTAAAACTCGTAACATGCTCATATAAAGACTTGCGCCTACAAGAAGCCGTTTAGGAAATGTTTATTACGTTTTGACAATAAAGTGTAACATTTGGCCTTTAACTCTTTTTCAGGTGGAAAACTACCTAATGTTAAGTGAGTACGAGAACAACTTGATAGCCGAGCTGCCAACACTAAACGAGCGTCGCAACAGGCGCTGGTCTGTCGTCGTCGGCAACACCTCCCCACAACCTTCCACAATACAAGTAATCCCGGAGCAAAAGCAGAGCTCGCCCGAAATTCACGCCACAAATTCGATTAAGTGGAAGAAAAAGTGCCATAACACTAATAACAGGCTTATAACGGTGATCAATGAGGCGTCATTATAAACTCCTAGTGAAAATTAGTATTGAGACAATAATAAATTAGTTTGTGTACGACCTATTTAACCTCATTAATTTATTTGATGTGTGCGAATAGTAGCATTTGTGTAAGTGTTCCTTAATTTATTAAATTATTATTTAAAATATACTGCTTTCTTTAACCCTTACAACAAATTAGTAACTAAGTTTTACAGTACACGCAAAATCTAAATGCGCTTCGAGTGAAGTTAGTTCCGTGAGTTTGCTCTGGTCCAGTCAAATGATTACGTTTATTACACCTACGATGTGTTTGAAATAGTTGGCATGCGATTACCAATGCGGGCGAACGAGAGCGCAATACTGTTCTCTGCTCTATCCGTGAACCTTATAACTATTAACTAACGTATTTTGCGCAATAACGTGTACGAACTTCAACGATGCATTTAAATTTGCATTAACCATTTGCGATTTTGAAGAAAGAAATATCAATTACATGAAGAACTTTGAGCTTTGCTCATGAATATTACGCCATAAATGAAATTTATACATGGCACTTCACGATTTATAGATCTAGCTAATGTTAAATATTTCTAAACATACGAACTTTTTGATTCACCTAGGTATTCTTAGTTAAAAACAATCACAAGCATGGTTTGTTTTAAATAACTTTATACTTTAAGGGAGATAAAAGTAAGTTTTCTCCAAATAACCCAGAACTTTATAATAGAATAGACTATAAACTAAAATGTTCAAAACTCCAATTGATTAATAAACAAAAATCTAAAAAAAAACATTATTTCCGCCGAATAAATGGAATTAATGAATGAAACAACATTTACAAGGTATTTAAATATAATATGATTGACATTCTTGTAATAATAGTAAATAATATAATTAACTAAGGAATACTGCACCAAAATACAAGAAAAGGAATGCATTAATTATTATTGCCGTTGTGGTACCACAATGTCTTCTAAGAATTGGGCGAAACATTGCATCGCTTGAAGTAACGCAGCGAGAAGTATAGAAAGAGACAAACTGAGCAACTTTTGACTTTCGGTGATCGCAATTTCGTTACACACAGGAACTAGACTTCGATCCTCATTTAAACTAGGTATACTTGAATCACAATCGATATTACACTCATTTGTACCTACACCCTTTAACTCTTTATTATGCGGGTCTAAATTATCACATGTTAGATCTATCACAACAAAATCAGAATTTTCTTCAATAACATCATCTGTATTTACGTGCGATTTGTATTTATCTTTTTCAATAACAACACTTACATGATTAACATACGAACAACTAGGAATCTCATTCCTCTGCTCAGCATACTGAGATTCAATAATTAGGCACTTTGTTATTACTTCATCTTTATCTAGATTCGAACTTATACTTACGTGATTATTATTAGAACTTAAATTAAGCTTAACTGAATCATCGTTTTCTTCCGAGGACATCCCGCTATCATAGTCTTCGATTATGTCTAAGTTTTCTTCTAAATTATCGTTGTAATTGTTTTCTTTAATAACAGCCTGAATATTAGTGTTAGCAAAGCTACCGTACGAAGGCGAATTTGGTGCTTTGTTCGTTGGTATCGTGCCCAAACTGGGCACGGCCTCTGGTCAAGAGATCTTGGCACAACTGATGTTACCCTTTATGACGATTGTACTAGATGTTACTTCTTGGGCCCCATATATACTGTCCAAATCAGATATTGAAGCGTCGTTTAAAGAACTACCATCATCCAACAACATTTCCGAACGTAAGCCCTAAAAATATAATCATTAAAATTCAACTATTACAAATAAAAATATGAAAGAATTATTAAGATTTCTTTTAAGTAAATTAAGAAAGTAAAAGAAACTACGCGAATTCCAAATGAGTTAAAAAACTAACATTATTCGTAGCAAATAATATTATCAATATATACAAAAATAAACCTACAAACGGGAAAGTCTGGATGTTTACTTGCATCTTTCATTGCTTTTGTAAATAGCCGATTGGTAATTCGATAAAAGGGATAATTTTGTAAATAGAGTTATTGGATTTTATTTTTTAGAAAAAAGCAACATTAGAAATAATACATAAACAAATTGAAACTTGAATAACTTACATCTGAAAAATATTCATAATCCTTTTCAAAGGTCAATATAAATATGCAAAATATTGCTGCTAAAATATAGCTACACAGGGAAGTGATAATGAAACAAAAGTAAATTCCTCTCGCACCACCTAAAAAATAAAAACGCTAAATTAGTATTTGTTTCAAAGACTAATGCATCCAAGTCTCTTATTGATATGTTGTGTGTTCTAATAAGATTCAGTATTTTTGTGACCTTAAGTGCTTGTTAAATTTCCAAGATAAGTGAAATAATCATCCGAAATCTGACATTTGTAATCCACTAATTCATTTCCATCAAGCATGACGCGTATACCATTCTTTCCATTGAAACGCGAAAGCCAGATTCCAGGGGCCCAATTCAGCTATTATTATCTCGTCAACATCGCCGGACACTATTGTCTCAATCGTAGGTTTGCTTGATTTCAGTATTCTATCGACTCCAATTGCTAGTGGCACGCCACTCTATCTTTACAAATATTTATAAGGGAAAACTCGGGAAACATGTTTATAATTTTTGGTAGCTTTTCAATATTCGTTTCGGCTAACACCATTTCTGCCAATAGAAGTACTAATTTTTTTCTACTTTTATTCTGCCGCGACGATATCAAAACAATATTGTGCATTTATAATATGGATATTTGACACTATTGCAATGGAATCGTACTTTGAATATATTCCCAACGTATTGAGATAGCAAAATTGGACCACTGTACTAAGGCAATATAATCAATTTATTTGAAGATAATAGAAAAATGATCTTACTCAGGGGCAAAAAGGACGTCACAGTCCCAAATACTGCCAATATAATTAGAATAAGGAAGCTCACGTTCGCAAGGCATTGTCGTAAAACTAATAATCGTCTATTATAAAACAGTGTTGATATATACGTCGTTATAATACACTGAAACAAAAATTAGAAATCATTAATCCCTAGAAAATATGCCCATCTATACTACATATTTAATAAGATATACCCACCCCCATGTCTTTCTGAACAAATTTCCTGCACAATTGATATAAGAGCTACTTGAGAAAAAATCGCCTAGTCACGAATAAAAAAACTTATATCATAGTTTGATATAAGTTTTTTATTCGTGATTAGCGTGATCATACTTTCATTTGCGTAATTATTATAAGTTTAAAATATTATAATATTTCTTTTTAATCATTTCTATAACAAATAGTTTCAGTTTCAAACCAAATTAAGGAGTTAGCCATTAATATATAATTAAATTAAAATTATCCTATGTATCAAGTATAAGCAAGGTCATAAGCATTAAAAATATTATTGAATCATTTATTTTAAGTTCGACTGATTATTCTTTTGAGATACTTAAACGGTGAAAAACCAACTAATAATTATCAGTGCTGTGCTTATTTCAAGGACAGTGAATACTAAGGGTAAATATCCTGGCAGCATCGTTATACGCAACCATATTTTTGAGTCATATATATTACTAGCTGTGCCCGCGACGTCGTCCGCGTGGAATTTGCTTTCAAAACGTATAGGTCTTAGCGTGATGATATATAGCCTATATAACCTTATAATATTACCTTCCTCGATAAATGGGCTATCCAACACTGAAAGAATTTTTCAAATCAGACCAGTAGTTCCTGAGATTAGCGCGTTCAATCAAACAATATTGGTATATTTGGCTAAAACAATAATACTTACATTTTAAATATCGCCATATCTTTTGAATGAAACGTCCGAATTGAATAATTCGAAAAGTTCTAGAAAGGTATTGAATTCGTCCTGAATATGGAGTAATTTATTTTGATAAGGATTAATACCAAGGTATAAAATAGAGAGTTTTTGAAGCGACGGCATTTTAATTATTTAAAAAAATAAAAGAAAACACTTATTGTGAGATAACTACAATAGTTAGACATATGGTTACGCGATATTTTTTATAGACAATTATATGATCTGCAAAATGGTAGTACATTGTTTTGTTCTATAATCAATAGTTTTCGCAGCGCACGCTGTGTAAAGATTTTTTCGGGTCAATTTTTTACACCTTGGGTTACATTATGGGACTTTTAGTAAGGGTCCCTAATTTCTTTGAAAATATAATATAGCCTATAGCCTTCCTCAATAAATGTACTATTCAACACTGAAAGAATTTTTCAAATCGGACCAGCGGTTCCTGAGCTTTTAAACAAACAAACTCTTCAGCTTTATAATATTAGTATAGATTAGATATCTTAAGAGTAAGAATTTATTTGATTCAAGTGCCTTGTGGATAATAATAATGAACATTAATAATTAATTGACAAAGAAGCAAGTGAGGTGTGTAAGAATAAGCATAAATGGCGCTCTGTTGTTCGTACCTACCCCACAAGGGAACTGGCGTGAAGTTATGTATGTATGTATGTATGTAATAATTAATTGTGGAAAAAAATGAATAATCTAGTACGAAATAAAACTACGTTTTAACGGTTTTAAGCGCGGTAATTTATTCGATTTTGGCTATTCCGACGTTTCGGCCACTTTCAGTGGCCGTGACCACGGAAGACAAAGATGTCAAGTGTCAACTAATATTGTTAAAGTTTTATTTAGCCTACCGCCAAGTTGTTCATTTTAATTATTTAGTTTAAAATTTGTTTATGATTATTATTTACTCTATGGGAGCCTAAACTAATTTACCACCACTTCGCAACATATTATGGCTTGAAGAGAAGAAGCGGCGCAAGAAAATCTTCAGCAAACATGCATAGTCTAATAATTTTACATAATATTTAAAAAAAACGCTTAAAACGGTTAAAACGTAGTTTTATTATGTATACAAGTCGCAAAAACTTAAGAAAATGTAATCTAGTACGAGTTAAATAAAATGTGGTTGCGGATAATGATGCATTCAGGAGATTCACCTTTAGTAACATTCTTGTTACAATTTAACACAGTTATTTCTAAAGTGGTATTAACTTCTTTTATTATTATTTTTGTATATTATTTAGCTGTAATTTTTCTTTTGTTACATTTTATAAAAGGCAAATGTACATTTATACGCAAACATCCACATTTGTAAATGTAAGTAAATTCATTCGGAAGTGTTTACGATGGTTAAGACAATAATAATCCGTCTAAATTAAAAAGTTTTTATAGCAATATATTATCTTGGATATGAAAGCATGGTGTTCCAGTTACCTTTCAATTCATTAACTCCAGAAAAAAAAAATCATTTTGGCGACAATTTCCCAAGGATTTAAAAATAATAAATATAACTTACCTATATATTTAACTAAGGAATTAGTATCATATTAATAACATGATAAATACACACCTGCATCCATATATACAAAGTACCAAATCCACATATAAAAATATTTAATGCCGTAAGGCAATTAGTATCCACCTGCAAGTGAATTTTGTATGATGATGTTAGTAAACGATAATAAAGTAATATTATTATACACATTGATACAAAATTAGTAAACATTAAATGTAAATTAATGCTAGTTAATTTTAAAAAGAGTTATGATGATTAATATCAAATGCTGAATGTTCTACATGCAACAGTTATGAAATAAAAATATTTTGTTATTAATAAAAAAAAACTAATTATTTATATAACACACTTTAGGAAATTCTCAGAATAAATGCACACTCAGTCGCATGTATTCTTTTCAGGTAAGTACAACAAAGCTAGCAGTAAAGGACCAAGTTTCTAAATTGTCTAAAGTTAATTCTTTCACAAATATCAAAACTTGGTAAACATGCTACATAAAAAGTATAACACAAAGTATGAATTTTAAATCATTAGGTATTTGTCATTATTATTCTAGCATTAAATTCAAGTTAAATCTTAAACAACAGCTTGGTCTGATTATAATGGTTTCTATTATGAACTGGGCTAAGCATTATCTTGTCGATTCAATGAGAACGCAGAGGCCCCTGTTTTAATGCCTGAAAGCGTAATAAATTTGTTATTTATTATAGTTTGGGTGCCTGTCTGTTATACCTAGTCTTGCCATAAATATTGTAACAAAGAAATTCTTATTATTATATGTATGTCTTTCGATACCACGAGCCAAAAAAATGGCCCGGACATTTGGTGGGCTTGCGTGGGGCTGTGGAAAGGCCAACACGTAGAGGCCCTTTGACAAATTTAATGTAAATGTGGCGTGACACTGACGGGCGATTATCCCTATCTACACCATATAACAATGCACTCAAGGACAAGCCCCGGCCAGTGTAGGACTATTGTGGGAAATGAGGACAAAAGTACCGGGCTATTAGGGTTAACTGCTAGTGGTACTAGGGGTCTGGGAAAATGGGGACTATGGCGTCTGCCCGTCGCAATGTTTAGGGAAAATGGAAAAATGGGCAGACGGTGACTCGCCACCCCCTGCATGGGCCCCAAAAAATGCCATAGAAGACAAGGGCAACATGGGTGTGAGTGGCTAAGGGGTGTAGGGAGGTGGGCTGCAGGTTCACCAAAGCTACTTCTGACGTGATGCCATTTATCACTTCCGCCCCTGGAGTTTGAGTCTTAGCTCTAGCGATCTCCACTCCATGTCGGCTGGTTAAGGCAAGCACGGAGGCGGGGGCCTTGCCTTGGCCCCCGGAGTCAGGTACGATGTGTCACTACTCACCTAAGGCTTCGCCACTAAGCCCCCCTGCGGGTTTATTATTATATTATTATTATTATTTTTTTCTATTGCAAATAACATTTATAAGTTTTACAGTGCGTTAGTTTAATACATAAATATAAAACAATTTAAAATATAAAAAGCTTATTCGAAGTGGTCTCCATTGGCTGCAATACAGTCCTTTAAACGTTGAGGCCAGTTATCAATAGAAGCACGCACTCTTTCTATGAGAAAATTCTTCACTGCCAATCGTATGGATTGTTTTAGGGACTCCCAATTTATCATGGAGTTTAGAGCAAGCCGTACTCTCTAAAACTGACCATAAATCATAATCCAGCGGATTAAGATCGGGACTAGACGACAGCCAGTCTTCAGCTCTGATGAAGTCCGAAACGTTCGTTTCCAACCAAGACTGCGTGGACCGAGCTTTATGAACCGGCACCGAGTCTTGCTGGAAGGACCATTCTTGGTTATTGGACATGGTGTTGTTAAGGGGCTTAACTACCTTCTCAAGAATGGTATCTTGATACACTTGTGCCGATGTTTTGATACCTTTTTTACAAAAATATGGCTCAGTCACTGCTTCATAGCTAACACCCCACCAAACCATCACTGAAGACGGATAATACCCACGTTGCACTTTGTCGACTAATTGAGAAGCTTCCTTAGAGCTTTGAGCATAAATAAGGTCATTTTGTTTGTTAAAATGTTGCACAATTATAAAAAAAATCTCATCCGTAAACAAAATTTTTCTGTGACCTCCCTTTGCGTACCGCTTCAGTAGTTGTTTTGATTTTACCACCCTATTCTTTTTTAAATTATGAGTTAAGAAATGACCAGTGCGTCTTTTATAAGCTGCAAGTCCTAAGTCATCTTTTAAAATACGCGACATGGTTCTAGGTGATATCTTCATCTCCCGAGATAAAATCTTTTGCTACTGCTTTGACCACCTTTTTCGTACGAACACTACGTGGACGGCCAGATCTTTTTCTGTCACAAACAGAGGAGGTCTCATTGTACCTATTAATAGCCCGGTATACAAACATTAGACTAATACCAAGCGTATGAAGAGTTTTAAAAAATGCATTTGGCTCCATACCTACTTTGTGTAATGCAATCACAACGATCGGTTCTCTTTATCGCCCCACTCTCATTTTAATATCGCAAAATGTTGTACAATGTATTGGTGGCGCCAAAATGAGAAAACACAATGAACAATCATATAAAAATGACAGATTCCAAATTCAATTGTAATATTTTGTTTCTTTACAAAACAACAGTATTTATGGCCAGACTAAGTATACTATTTATAACACATCTGAAAACTACTTCGTTTGGGAATTTACAATTGTTTGTCTGCTGATTAATTTATATATTTGGTGGCATAGTTACAAAATAATCAGTTGTGTCCATGAATGGTGGCTGTACCAATCGGAAATCCCGGGTTTTTTTTACGTTTCCTTATACGCAAACTGGCAAACGGACTACCTGGTGATAGGTGGCTACCGTCGCTCATGGACATCTGCAACACTAAGGGAGCCGATGCGTTGCCTACCTAATTCAGACTTTAGGTATCTGTTAACGCCTTTTATGAAGAGCCCCATATTGTAGCGCATATAAAAATAGCTAGCTGTATATAAAAAGTCCCGGGTTATATTGTTGCAATATCGATCGGATCTAATTTAGAAACCTTTTATATATACTACCATTCCCGGGAAAGTTCCCACGAGATTCCCAGGTCATAAAGCCCAACATATTTTTAAAAAAATGTAAGCTATCTTATTAGTGTAACTTATATGGGAATAATTTAGTTTTTATGGGCCCTAACTTTTAACCACACCTGGGAAAAATCCCACTGGATTCCCGGGATAGAAAGTAGGGCAGATTTTAAGTTTAGAAATTTGTTACCGACCATCGACCGCATCGAAATCGGCCCAGTAGTTTTTACGCGAATCCCGAACTAACAGACAAACCGACAAAGAGACAAAAAATCTAAAAAAATTGTATCAAGGTCTCCGTCGTTTATATAGATAGTCTATTCCAGTTGGGTTTTTTTTAATAGTTTCAATGTACAGACACGGCATATTCAGAATTTTATATTATTATAGATATCTAGGCTTAACATTCCAAAGACAATATATAATTATTACAGTAAACTGAAATTAACTTTTAAGATTACCTAGAAGGAAAAATTGTTCAACTGTATCAGTCGATGTACAATCAAGGGGTACATAGAGGTAAAGAATATCCACTGTTTTTGTTATTTGATCACAGAATTTATTTATTTATTTAATCTTAGGGGCAGACACTAATAGAGATAAAATATCTCAAGAACTATTTGATGGATCTGCTTCAAAGAAATTTTTGTTGAATGTAAGTATTTATAGGTCTATGTTACTTTGACTTTTTCACTCTTATAGTTCATAGGTTAGAGGGACGGGGACATACTTTGTATTCTATATAAAAAAATACCAAAAACGGACTGGCGGCGCTAACCGCGATTGCGGACTGAGTTAAGGGTATTTTACCGTGCGACTGTCATTCTTTAGTATTCTTTTTTCATTAATAATTCTAAGGGTTGCTAAAGCCTAACATAATGCATTTGACAGGAGGAAAAATTAACTACTCTAACCATTTAGAAAACTAGTTTAGGCTGTCCATAAAATTTAAACATACTAAAATTAGCATTCACATTTCAAGTCCTTTATTACTGTTAGTTATAAGAATTAAAAGTGAATATGTATCTAACAAAGCAACAAATAAATTAATAACACTTTATTGCTCACCAAAATAATTAACTAGTAAAAGGTATAACTATTTACAGTACTTTCTTGGCAAAAAATAGACAGCTAAATCATTTAAAGTGATCTCTTTTAAGCAACCTAAGTTCTGGCCGGAACCTATATACCTTACTATTCATTCACTTGCCTTACCATCAGCTGAATCTTGATATTACTAGTAAGGAGCTTACATCAAATTTTAATCGATAGTAAAGCAAATGAACAATCGGTAATATATAGGCATTGGCCATTAGAGAGTAATCGAAGTGCCAAAGATCACAAAAAAATAGTCTTTTAATAATAGTTTTCAGTTGCTATAATGGTTAAGATGGCCTAATCTTACTGTTCTATGCAAATTTCATAAACTACTCGTGGTCTCGGCAGATGTTGCCCTGCCCTGAAAAAATAAAAATCTAGAACCCAATTCCAGCTCCACCTGCCGGGTCTAATTGTGAATCTAATCCACTCCGGGACCCAATCAAATACACATAAAATGTCATAAAAATTATAGATCCCTATTCCAGCGCCAAGTATTTTGTTTAGATTGATGGGTACATTATTAAAGTTTGAGTAGGGATCCCTAATTTTTAAATAGCCCATAATAATCAGGGATAATGTAGCATTCGTATGGTGAAAGAATTTTTGAAATAGATCCAGTAATTTTTGAGTTTATTAGTTACAAATATACAAAAATATAAATCATTTCTCTTTATATTATATAGATAATATTAAACAGATCATTAATAACTTACCTTAAATAGAAACAGAAAGAAATAAGTCAGGAAGCCCAGTGACAAGAATGAGGCAGAGAAGGAAGCAATCCTGTTTGCAAAGGAAGTCACATTCGGGTTTGGTGTTAGTGAGCCAAGTACATGAATTTGCTGGTATCTGTCATATATGATTTTGCCAGCTGTAAAAAAAATTTGAATCTTAAACTCATATCATAAAAATCATTTTAGTAAACTATAGCACTTTTAAATAATATTTACATGACTATGTTAATTGAATAAGTTTCATTGCTCTCTTATTATGACCCCTTCGTATTAACTCAAATTAATTTAAAAAAAACTACATTCTAGCAAGCGCTTCAGTTCCAAGGAACTCCCCTTACCACCTCCAGAACATTGGGATCCTTGGTGTTGAGATCGCGAACGATGTGCAGTTCAGGGGCCATTTTAAAGGCAAGGCAAAACTTGCCTCCAAGAAGCTGGGAGTGCTAAACCGTTCCAAGCAGTACTTCACACCACGGCAACTTCTTATGCTTTATAAAGCCCAGGTGAGGCCGCATATGGAGTACTGCTCACTTCATTGAGTTGAAGCCCCTTTCTACCAACTTAATCCCCTGGACTGTATTCAACGTCGAGACGTTCGCGTTATTTATGATCCCATACTCATAGATGGTCTAAATACGCTTGGCCTTAGGAGAGACTCCGCGCCTCTCTTTGTATTCTACGGACTGTATTACGGGAAGTGTTCTGAAGAACTATTTAGAATGGTGTCTTCGTCCTCTTTTTACCACACCGCTCATCATTGGTTGGGAGTTCATCTCCACTTCCTCGAGCCGCTTCGCTCATGTACGCAATGATTCTGTAGAAAGTTTCTCTTGTGTACCGTGGAGATTTTCCCACAGCAATACGATATGAAGTTTGCAAGAAGGGTGTCATAAAATTTTTTCGAGGCTGGCAGTGCGTTGGTAACGTCTCTGGTGTTGCAAACGTCCATAAGCGACGGTAACCGCTTTCCATCAGATGGGTCGTCAGCCTGTCTGCTGTACTTCAGCTATAAAAAAAAAAAAGTTATATTATGATTATGACACCAAATCAGTTTCTTGTAGTTTTAAAGATAAGCCGTCCTAAATATTTTACTGGTAAAATTAATAAGATAGGAATCAAACAATGTCACACATAATAGATTTTTTTGACCAAGGGCAGTCACTGGTTTACAATTTTTTTTTATATATAAAGGAGAAGATAATGGAGGGAAAAAGATCCCTATCTATTATTAATATTAGAAATGCGAAAGTAACTCTGTCCGTCTGTCAGTTCCATTTTCACGGAAAAAGTACTGGACCAATTTGGTTGAAACTCAGTACATATATTTTTTTTTTGGATGCCTATGTTCAACACATAGGATACTTTTTATCCCAAAAAATGGGATAGTTTTCGGGATAAAAATATATTTTTCTTTTTATTTGTTATGTTTTTACGAAGAAACTACTAGATTGATTTGGCTGAAATTTGGTACATATGTAATTTTAATATATACCAAACAAGACAAGAACAACAAGAGGGTGGACAAGGGATACTTTTTATCCCAGATAATAGGATAGATTTAGAGATAGGTTTATGTAAGGGTTATCCCAGAAAGTAGGATAGGTTTTTTTGTTATTTGCACTTTTTGGTTATTTCTGCATTTTTGGCACTTAGCACTTATGTCATTTTTGGCATTTGGGTCAGCTTTGGTACTTTTTAATTTTAGTAATTTTAGTCGTTTTTGGCATTTTTGACACTGTTGGCATTTTATTATTTAGGTCATTTTGGCACTGTTGGCATTTTGGTCATTTTTGGCACTCTTTAATTTTAGTCATTTTGGTAATATTTGGCACTCTTGGCAGTTTTGTCATTTTTGTTATTTTGATCATTTTGGCACTGGTGGCATTTTGGTCATTTTTGGCACTCTTGGCTGTATTGTCATTTTCGGCATATTTGGCATTCTTGGCACTTTTGTAATTTTGGCAATTTTGGCAATTTTGGCATTGTTGGCATTTTGGTCATTTTTGGATATTTTTTGCTTTTTTTATCATTTCTGTAGTTTGCAGATAGATGGCATGGGGGATCGATAAATAAAACTAAAACGAGTTGAAATAGGGGATGAAAGTGTGTATGAGAGACCAATCATTTCTCAAGTTTAGAAGATATAATAATTCATTGTCTATAAAAAAAATACTATAGTAACTCGATCTGTCTGTCTGTTAAGTTTTCACAGAAAACTACTGACATATTCGATCGGTTTTGGTGTAATTTTGTACATATACCAAAAATGGATGTAGACACTTTTCATCCCAGGAGATGGATAGTTTGCAATATACAATGAAGTGAATTTTCAGGGGGCAAATAGTGCTGACATAAAAATTCAACACAATGAAACCTGTAGGTATTAAGGCCTGCTTTTTAAACAAGAGGTACGCACTAGAGTTTGACCCGTGGCGCAGCCGCGGCTTATACTCTTGTTCATAATAAATCATTAACATGTATACATAAGAAGTCTTTAATTCCAAAATAATTTTATTAGATTTATAAAAATAAATGCCTAAATTTTTATATGGTTGGTGAAAGAATTAATTGTCTAGAATAATTAAGAAAATAGTCATAGCTATTTTTGTGCAAGAACTACTCTAAATCATTCTCCTAAAGACCTTACATTGGATAAATGTCTAGATTTATTAAATGTAAGCTCCATGGATGGGTTGGATTAATTCTTATGAAGTTTTGAATTTTATTATAAACACATACAATACTAGAAAAAGTCATGGTAGTGTAATGGTTAGAGCATGCGTCTCAAACTGTGCATATTTAATCCTGGCCGGAATGCATGCACCACACAGGCAGTTTTCTGACCTGATTAATGTCCATATTGTTGCATTACAATGTGTTAACAGTGATGAAGGAAAACATTATGATGCAACCTGCACATCAAGATAATTGATGTGTAAAACCTGCCAAGCTGGCTTGGACAAGTGTGGCGGGTATAATGTCCATTCCTCTATAATGAGAAGCCTGAGCCCAGCAGTGGGACATTTATGGGCTGTTATTATTGTTTTTATCATTATAACATACTAGAGATGAACCACTGATATTTTATATCACCAAGTTAAAAAATTCTTGCAGCTTATGAAACTAGTTTATATATATATATATATATATAGAGGCAAGTGAGGTGTGTAAGAATAAGCCTAAATGGCACTCTGTTGTTCGTGCCTACCCCACAAGGGAACTGGCGTGAAGTTATGTATGCATGTATGTATGTATATATATATATATATATATATATATATATATATATATATATATATATATATATATATATATATATATATATATATAAACTAGTTTCATATATATATTTATTTATTTATATATAAATAAGCATAACACCCTAATAGTTACTAAAAAAATATTATAAATACTTTTACTTTCAAGAAAAATATTGAATAAATCATTTCCAAATGATCATATCACAGTTTACAACAATAATATCTATGAAATTTAATAAATAATACTAACAGTATTATGAAAGTTCTTTAAAAATCATGTTGTTTTATTTTTCAATGACCAAGCAATGAATATAGTTACACTATGATGAAATACAACCTTCACAAATACTGATTAACCTAAATATTGTTGTTACAGCTAGCATATTTCGTTTTAATTTTATGACATATTACTTAAACTACAGTTGAGTTTACATAATATAATATATCCCTCTCACCTATAAGTCCGCTAGCAATGTATAATAGTGCAAGGCCAATGTCCAGGGAGTTTGTGTCTTTCGCAACTTGGAAGCAAAGTCTGCAAATAATAATTAGACAAAATTCTAATTCACAAATACGTGCTTCGTCAAGGAATGTGAAAGTACAGAAAGCAAGCAACGTTCTTTTATTTTCGCTGTAATATAACACGTTTACAGTTAAAGAAAGGTTTTGCATTGTTAGTTTTTTTTATGACTAGACTAAATTCTAATTAAAACAATAAAAACAATTAATGTTTCGTCAAAATATTTATTTACGAAGATCAGCTTTTATAAAGCATGTACCTATATCCACATATGTAATTTTCAACCTTTCTTTATTTTACTTACGAACAGATATAAGTCGATGATAAAATAATTAGCCCACACTTGAAAATCAACATAGTAAGCTTAAAATAAACAAAAAACACGTTTGATGCCTTTATAAAATGAAATCGTCTGACAAGTGACATTAAAAGTTTAGTTTAAACCATTCCAGTGGCTCTCTCCTACATAATTGAAAAAATAAAAATGTATGAAAACTAGCGCCATCAAGAGAGAAGAAATAAGAAAATTTAAATAGTTTCCATTTAGTGCACTTAAGATGGCGCTGTACAATATGGTTAAATAATTACAATGCGCTACCGAGATCTTGAATGCAAAACGAAAGCCACGAGTGTTGCTCATATGTAATGAATCTCACATATCTAATATTATAACATTCTAATAATGCCGTGTCTGTACATTCAAGTTATTAAAAAAATAATGTAATACATTTTAGGTCTACGTGGGTAATATCGCTTTTGCCGAATATCTAAACTTAATTTTATATTAATTTCAGACATCTGATTTTAAAACCATTCATTTTCTGAAACCATATATTCCTGAATACGTAAATTGCCCGATGTGATAATAAAATATACTTAGCTCCAGAATATGGTGGGTAGAGGTTAGGAGAATCATCTCATATAGGAAAATAGTTAAAGAAGTGTCCACTCTTAAGCTAGAAATAACATTTCAAAATCCATCCAGAATAGCGCTGGTGTAGACAAAAGATATGACATGAATGTAGCAGTTGTAGACGAATTGAAGTATGCCGAGTTAAAAAAAATATTATCTTTTATATTTAATTCTTTTATCGACTAGAGCAGTTGGTGACTGTTTAATAACATAGCAACATCTTTAACTATAACTGTGATTCTGCGTTGACATGTGATGTAAATAAAAGTACAGGTGCTCGAAATCTTTCTTTTGTTTTATATTAACAGTCATTTAAATACGTGAAAAGTGTAAAAAAAAATGAATAAAACTGTTCTAAAATCCGGAAGAAAAATAATTTATAAAGTTTCCTAGACAATGTCTTGCGGAATATGAAGCAAAAAGTATTCTTTCGAATCTCGACTATATTTACCAAAAAGCCACTGATATGACAAGTATATTAAAGTTTATATTGTTGTTTTTAGTTTAATATAAATTACTTGTTAAAGAAACCGCTATTTTAGATCTCTTATATAAGTGACATTTATGTTTTTTATTTCATTATTTGTATTTACCGGAGCCGTATCTGCGAGAATGTTATCGCAATATGGGACCGATTGACGTAAATGTACGATATGGTTTGAATAAATTTACGTAATAATGAAGATTCAAATTGATTATGATTTTCTGTCATTATAGGAGGCAGTTGAGCGTGAATTTCGAGATATCACTAAAAACGATTGGCAAAATTCGTGCCAACTTTTTCTGTGTGAGTGATTAGTTTTAAATTTTGAGGATGATAATAATAGTACTTCTGAATCCGAGTCCAACAAAAATTATGTTGCGGCCAGCTTTAATCAAGACATTGATGTAGAAGCACTTAGCGAGATAGAATATTTAGATGAAGATTTATGGAAATAAAATGTAATTAAATAATACCTATTATTTTTTATTCCCGGGAACTTTGATTGAATAATAAAATGAACATACGCTTGGAAATGAATTTGAATCTTCATTGAACGTAATTCGACCAAAATTTAAATTAAAAGAAATTAAAGTTTTATTCAAACCATATCGTACATTTATGTCAATCGATCCCATCAGCCATCCCGTCCCTCCACTACAAACGAATACTAAAAAACCAAATATAAACATAACTTATCTGGTTAAAACAAAATTTTCACATATATCTTCTACGAGAGATCCGAAATAGCGATTTATTTATCAATTAGGTAATATACAATTGAACCAAAAACAACAATATAAACATACTTGTGAAATCAGTGGTTCTTTGACAAACATTGAAGGTTCGAAAGAATAATTCTTGCTTCACATTCCGCAAGGTATCGTCTGTAAACTTTATAAATTATTTTTCTTCCCAAACTTAGAACAGTTATATTAATTTTTTTACACCTTTCACGTATTAAAATCATTGTTAATATAAAACAAAGGAAATAATACAAGCATCTGTATCTTTGTTTACAATTACATCATAGCTGATACAGTATATATCCATCATATATCAAAACAGAATCACACTAATAGTTGCTAGTAATGTTACGTGTCTAAATGTTGCTAGTAGATTAGAAAAAAGTTTTCGTATCAAGACATTTATGCCAGATTCTATTTAGAAAACAAAAGACTGGCTTAAAAACTTAGCTGTCAAGCCATAAACTAACTCAAAAAAGTATCAAATACCGAATTGGCGGTTGTGATAAACAAATATTGTAAAATTTGTAGATTTGCAACCTGTGTCTACAAGTCAAGCAGATATTCTTCTGCGAACTTAAATTATTGAACTTATAATGTCGTCATTGCAACCTATACAAGCTCTAAATTTGGGTAAATACAATTTCTCTATTATTATCCCGGCAAGGACGGAAGGCTAAACTTTTGCACAGAGTGGCATCAGATTAACGGAAATTAAGTTTAGGGGTATACATACGCCTTATATATAGACACTAGACATGTTATTTGGGCTAGGAAACATGTTTTTAGGGTCCACCAACAAGTTTTGAATAAATAATGGGTAAAACAAAAATACGTTTGGTCAACAAAATAACAAGGTTATGTCACTTTTGTTGAAAAAAAGTTTATTTTGTGTTTAGGAATACACTTACACCTGATATATAAACACTAAAACTGTTTTTTAATTAAACAAGTTTTGAAATAGTTATTACAATTTTAAAGTTCATAAAATAATAAATCACAGTACTTTTTTTTTAATTTACGACGATAATAGGCATAAGAAAGAAAAAAAAATGTTATCAATTTGATATGTCAATAATATCGATTTTGAAATACGAAAATCATTTTATATGTCAATAATATCGATTTTTAAATACGAAAATTGTTTTTTGTATATATATATATTGCGAGTTTGATTTAGTAGTATGTTTATAAACGATTTATTTTTATTTCAAAAATCGATGTGTAATTTGCTCTACTCTATTTGCCGCCTTTTTTATTCAATTTCTCTTTTAGTTATATGAACATACTTTGTGTTTTGTTATGGATTTTTCGAGGACTTGCGTTGTTTCGGTTATATTGATTATTTTTATGTTGACTGGCTTTTTCACTGAACTTCGATTGCATTGCTTAACTTTGGATTTTGGCGAAATCCTCTATCTGAATTTTTGGGTGTGATATAGATAAACGGGAGGTAAATTAATGGTGATTTGAGTTAGGGATATCCTTATAGTTTATTTATAGCCATTAAGGTTGTGAGGGGTGATCGAAAGTCGCGAGCAGTGACTAAAATGGTGAGTTGGTTAGGTTGGGTTAGTCTCTAGACCAAAGCGCACGAGCCGAGCGAGCGAAGCGAGCGTGCCGCGGCAGCGGCCGGCGAGTGCCAGAACCGACTGGTCACCATTTATTCATTGATAACTATTTAAATGATGGTTACAAATCGGTTGTGATATTTGCTGACCGCTGTCATGGCACACTCGCTTTGCTCGCTCAGCTTGTGGGCTTTAGTCTGCGTTTTTAGACTGTTTTAAATGTTTTTTACATTGACCACTACCTTACTTCTGCATTTATTGTCTTTAGACATAAGAAACATGTATACTATTTTGAAAAAATTAGTAATGTTTACAAAAAAAATCATATCTCAAAAACTGTGTCTCCTAGACATGGGGGTTACAGAAGGGAGAAGTACTCCTCCCCCCCTTCGCCCTCCGCCCCCCACTATTTAAAATTCAGTGACCACTATTGTAAAGTTTAACCGTGATGTTCCCTTTTCAACTTACGCAGAACAGACTGTTCAACAGAAAATTATGTTTAACTGTTTGACAATAAAGTTTAAAATTATTTAGACTATTTAGATCAAAGTAGTTTGATTTCCAATCTTGTCTAAGAAGATAGTTTAGAAATGTGAAACCTTTTTGTTGGTTTTAATATTTATGATAAGTATAGTTCATTACATCCTCTTTGTTTCTTATACTTAATCTTAGTGTCTGCCATTGCCAATATTGCAATATTCCTTTTTCATGTTTCTATCTATACATACAGATAAATAAAATGAAGTGTCTGTTTGTAATGTCAGAATAACAGCCTCTTATTAAATGCATATGAAAGTGTATATCTACATCAAAATATAAATTTTTGTCTGTCTGTCTGAATGTTCTGGCTAATCTCTGAAATGGCTAGACCGATTTTGACTAGATTGCACTGGGCAATAGCTGATGTTATAAGGAGTAACTTAGGCTACTTTTTTTAAGTTTCCAGGATAAGATTTCCAAGCGGACGAAGTCGCGGGCATAGCTAGTATTTTATAAACATAACATTTATGAAAATGTTGACAATACTGTTTCTTGTACTCATGCAAGGAAAAATCAACTTTAAGGTGACAAACATTTTCATTCCACAAATGTACAGATTTATTGATATTCATGCAAAAAATGCCCAGAAAAGCCAGATATCCTATTTGAGTACAAGCCTTTCTTCTCATCTAAATAGTTGTTCAGTTATCAAATGTTATGCAGATTCTGTATGAAGCACTGCATTCATCGGGATAGTTCTGATAAGTATCAACTAGCTGACATTTGATTCTTCGATTTTAAAACTAGGGGCTGCTCTCTTTGCTCCCTATTAGCAGTGCTAATGACATAATAGGGATGTGCACACATGTTATAATAAATTTCAATATGTTCGCAGGTAAAAGATAATACATTAAAACCATGTTATCATCTAACTTTTAAAATATCATGATAGAAATAATTTTAATTACTAAACAGTAAATGATGCACTATTTGACACCTTTTACTGGTACTTATGACATCATAAGCACATTGCTCATTGTAAGTAGGTGGCACATATAAAAGCAATGAGGGTGCAACTTCTTTAAATATATAAAATATATCTCTGTTAATTTCTCAGTCTGCTATTGTAATGTCAAAATCGAATAACATAAGAATATTTTGTTCTAATTGAGAGTGAGCCCAAAAACATAATGCAACAGTGTACTTTAGTCAGTTAATTATATTATTTATTTTCTAAGTTTTTTTGATGTTACAATTAAATTGAACTGGCACCCAGAGTGGTTGGGTCAAACTACTATTTATATTGTCTATGAAAACCACGACATTGTTTCTCCATTCACTATAACCCAGGTCCAGGGTCCATTAGATCAGTAGCTGTAACTCTATGACATGTTTCATTTTTCATTCATTCATATTTTAAAACTATCAGATTTCATGGGCAACAGGTCTTTTTAATTTTCATAATAAAAAAATACTAAAAAAATGTCTTTTTATTTGTTTCATATACACATAACTTCACAATTTAATGAAAATAATTTTAAGTGACACTTGTAAAATATTAAAAATACTTTTGTTATATACCAAGTAATATACTTGAATATAAAAGTTGGGATGTTTTAACACAGTTAGCAATATTTTATTTTCACAGATTCAGTACAACAGCAAGCATTCATAAAGTTTTTCAACACTTTGCCAGAGGTAACCACAAATTTTTCAATTTTAGTTTCAGTAGTGGATATTATCACTACAAAAATAACTGTGTAACTATGTTTTGATATTTGTAAGTTTATTAAACCCTCTTCACAACTTGGGATATACATTAATTTTTGGGGATATTCAGATGTATAGGTATTTTAAGCTCAAAAAGTTTAAAACTTGCGGGATATGCAGTCATGTGAGTTAACACAAACAAAACTGTGAGGTGAGGACTAGATATTGAATTGATAAAAATGATTAATGCTTGTTTTTATATGTCGTCTTTATTTTCATGTTCAGTTTTAATTCCTTAAATATTAGGTACATAAAACTTAATATAAATAAGATTCCTTTGACTAGTGAATAAGAGTTACGTTTGTCCAAGATATTTTTAATAATTTTTATCATAATAAGTTCAACCACGGCTAAACCAGGATGCTACTTTATCTTTAGCATTTACAAATTTATATCCTATTGACTTCCAAAACCCAGGCTTTTCTGTCACAGGTTCTGGAGGAGTATCCACAGTTTCATTCTTTTTAATTGATTCCATTTCATTGATGTTTTCTCTTCCTTGTTTCTCCTGAATATTGTTTTGGCTTTGTAAATTGAACATGTTATGTTTTTGAATTGGATCTGGATCTGTTTCAAAATTATTACTTATGTTTTGCTGTTGGATATCTTCCTTAGGATCCCACATTGATTGTACTTGTTGTTCTTGATCATCAGTTTGCTGAGTATCTGGAACTTCCTGAGTGCTTGCTGGCTTGACCTGAAGAGGTATTACTAAATGATCAGTTCCTTGTTCAAGCGGTTTTACTCCTGGGCCAAAATTTGATTCTGAATCATCAGAATGTTTACCAAGTTTATTTTCTTCACCAATCAGTATAATTAAGTCATCGTTATTTTGTTCTGCAAACGGTTCTAAGTTACCCATACTCTGCTGATCAAAGGACTCTTGGGGAGTAACATTCTGTTGGTCGAAACTTTCATTTTGTTGCGGAAACTGTTCTAAGTTACCTATGCTTTGTTGATTAAAGGACTCTTGGGGACTAACATTTTGTTGGTCGAAACTGTCACTTTGTTGCGGAAATGGTTCCAAGTTACCCATGCTTTGTTGATCAAAGGTTTCCTGGGGACTAACATTTAATTGGTCGACACTGTCACTTTGTTGCGGTAACTGTTCTAAGTTACCCGTGCTTTGCTGATCAAATGTCTCTATGGGATTGAAATTTTGCTTGTCGAGACTGTCTGGTACCTGTTCTAAGTTACCCATGCTCTGCTGATCAAAGGACTTTTGAGGACTAACATTTAGTTGGTCGACACTGTCACTTTGCTGCGGTAACTGTTCTAAGTTACCCATGCTTTGCTGATCAAATGTCTCTATGGGATTGACATTTTGCTGGTCGAGACTATCTGGCACCTGTTCTAAGTAACCCATGCTCTGCTGATCAAAGGACTCTTGGGGATTAACATTTAGTTGGTCGAAATTGTCACTTTGTTGCGGAAACTGTTCTAAGTTACCCATGCTCTGCTGATCGAAGGACTCTTGGGGACTAACATTTAATTGGTCGAAATTGTCACTTTGCTGCGCAAACTGTTCTAAGTTACCCATGCTTTGCTGATTAAAGGACTCTAGGCGACTAATATTATATTGGTCCAAACTGCCATTTTGTTGCGGAAACTGTTCTAAGTTTCCCATGCTCTGCTGATCTAAGAACTCTTGGGGACTAGTATTTTGTTGGTCCAAACTGTCACTTTTTTGCGGAGACTGTTGTGATTTATTCGTACTCTGCTGTTCAAAAGACTCTTGGAAATGTAAATTTTGCTGGTCGTAATTATTATTTTGTGGTGCAAATTTGTTGTATTTGTGTGTAGTTTCCGATTCAAATGATTGTTTGTCGTTTTCCGTGGTTCTTTCCTCTTTTGTATCAAATTTGTTGTCATATTTATTTACTTCTTGTTCTTTTTTATTTTGCTGTTCTACAATAACACTTTGTATCGGAATATCTTGTGTGGATAAAACTGTGCTAATAAAGGGCTTAGTAGTTGTGGAGCTTGATTTAGATTCCAAAAAATAATTACTACTTTGATTTTCGTTTTCAAACCACTTATTATGATTGAAGTATGAAATATCTAAATTACTCTCAGATTTATTCTTATTTTGTGAATAAAATAAATTTTGTGAGTTATGCGCCTTATTTTCGGCGTTAATTTCTGAATTACTGTCACTTACAATTACTGGTTCTGTCAGATCTGAATTGAGTTCTTTATCGTTTACAATATTATGTGTGTTTGATCCTGTTGTGGGGTAATTTTCACTGCTATTTAAGTCTTCAGGACCAATGTCTCCACGTCCAACATCTGATTGTTGTAATTTAGGCGTATTTGTAGAAACATCTATGAATTTGTTTGTATTTGGCATATATGAAGGGATCGAATTATATGCGGTTGTACGATTGTAAGAGTTGTCTCTCGAATTGTTATTACTATTTGAAACATTATCTAGAAATATTTCTTTGTTCAATGACGTATTCTCGGTGTTATTATTAGTGAAGTCCTTATTTATACTGGTTGATGACTGTTTCTCTATCTCATCTATTTTACCCCACAAACCCGCTAAATACGATGGTGTCCGAGCTCCAGAATTATTAATTGTATCGTCTGAGTGCCCCTGCGTAATAGAACTTGTGTTTGAATCCCAGTGACTCCAGCTATTGCTGTGTATTGTATGACTTTCGTGGTATGTTTGTTGATGATATTGTTGAAAATTATAACTTTCTGAATTAAATTTAGAATTGTTGATAAGACTGTCGTTTGTTGTCTTACCATTTGATATCCTTGGTTCTTGTTCTAATGTAGTCCCTGTATCTTGCGTCTGTTGACCCAGGTCAACTGTAGAAGTTATATCAAATATTTCATTTTTTTAATCATCATATTAGATTACATTGACTAATCATTATTTTAGTATATTAAACTTATGTATAAGAGGTTAGGTTAGTCAATAATATTTTAAAAAAATATTTTTGTGTCTTTGTTACTTATTATAAGCGGTGAAAATATGTACACAATTACATATATAGAAATTAATAAATAAGAATAATTATGCCAATATGATTCATAATAGAAGACATATAATGTGTTAAATGTGAACATAATCTTTTTTAATTTATTATATGATCGTTAATGATGGATATAACACACAACAATCTAATTCCTCCACTTACGTATATTTTGTTGACTTTGTTCAGAATTATCCCATGCTCTTTGGGTTTCTTGTCTAGCGGTTTGTAGATTCAATTGATTTTGTGACTGCTGACCCAAATCTTCTAAATTGTCCGACTGTTTCTGTTCCTGTTGCTCATCATTCACTTGATTCCGCGGTTGTTGGCCAAATTCTTCCAGATTATCCCATTTATGTTGTGTTTGCTGTCCTAAAGTTTCTAAGTTATCCCATTTATTTTGGGTCTGCTGTCCATCTTCAAGTTGGTCCCATTGCTGTTGTGTTTGTTGACTTAAAGTCAAATCATCCCATTGTATTTGAGATTGTTGACCTAAATCTTCTAGATTTTGCGCTTCTTGTGCGTCGCTGGAAAATTGATTTTGTTGGGCAGTATTATAAGATCGACTAACTCGAATATGCCCATTTTCGTCACAATCCGCAGTATTGCCATTAAAATAGTGTTGATGAGACTTTGTACTTGAACCACGGTGCTGCGAACCATAGTTCTGTGAACCATATTGACTATCAGATGTTAGTCTTTGTGATGTTTGTAAAATATCGTTTGTAGCTGGTTTAATTACGTACGGGTCTCCCTGCCGCTCCCATGACTTATGATAGGAGTATGAAGCTTGATAGCTTTTTGGTTTTGAACTGAAGTCTTCGACTTGATTATTCATATTCAAAGTTGCAGCAGTACCTCCAGTCTGCTTTTGAAGACCATACGCGTTCATGCTAGAGCCAGAAGCAGAACTCTCATGTTGAGCTGAATTGTAACCGGATTGATGGTGTGACTGGCTAGACAATGCAGACCTAGCATGATTTTCATACCCACTGTAGATATTACTAGAAGGAATATTAGCTGTATTTATTCTGCTAGCATCATAAGAATGATCAGATGTCGAAGCCTGGTTGTCTTCGTACAATTCACTATTTTTGGGGTACTGGCTAAGTGTAGGCACAATAACGGGTACTGTATTATGTTTCTCCCATTCTTTACGATAACTGTATGAAGATTCGTAATGTTTTGCATTCCCAGTAGGCTGTATATTTGTTTGAATATTTTGATTATTTAAAATTTCACCTTCGCTACCGACAGCATTTCGATCAAATGAAGAATCTCTGCGATTGGAATCATACGTTTGAGTTGCAATTGGAATAGTGACCCTTGTACCCGGTCGAACTACAACTCTAACAGGCCTTGAACTTAATATTCTTGTTTGACTATCTGACTCATAGCCGTCCGAGTTGTGTAAATTGGAACTACTTTGCACGTTTGATCCATGATAACCAGTATTCGAATAATAGCCCAAACTATCTCGGCTTCCATAATCCTGACTTCTAGCTGCTTGTAAATTATCTGCTGTATACAAGTTGCTACTTTGTAAATCTTTCCCCGAGTAAACACCAGATTGATACGTGTTGTATCCACTGTGATGTCTTGCATTATGTGCTTGACTGCTACTGAAAGCTGCCTTCGAATCAGAGGAAGAATGTGCATTATACCCCGATTGATGAGACGAAGACAAAGCTTGTGACTCAGATTCACCGTTACTAAATCCTTCTTGGAAATTGCGTCCTTCGAGGTTACTGAGATCGTAATTACCCGAACCGTATATGCCTCTGGAATTGGCAGCGCTGAATACACTTCCGGTCCTTGTTTTTGCGCCATCGCCCAATTCTCCGTCAACTTGCCTTACGAGACCACTCATTTGGTGTTGTGCTAATGTATCCATGTTATGTGCCCGCTCGTAATTTCCACCCATGTTACCTCTTTGAGCACCATAAAATCCCGCCTTGGTTCCATCATCTGATGAACTCCTTGAATATTGAAAATCTTCTTTTTCTTTATACATTTCCGGGTTCGCCACGGCTACAGCCGTTACCGCGGCTAAAAATAGAAACCGCCTCATCTTGCTTGTTACTATGTGCCTGAAATTAATTTATAATTCAGATTAAAACCTTTATTCTAAGTAATATAATATTCAAAAATAATTCAAATATAATAAAATTATATCGCGCTTTCAATATTATAAGTACTATCTAAAACAGATGTCAAATAATATAACTAAGTGTACCTTTTAAAGAAAAAAATATAGTAAGTACACCGCCATTACGCCATGTTTTAAATGATTAATTCCATGTTAATATGTTGTCCTGAATATATTGCTAAAAATAGATTATTATTTTGCTAAAATTACTGTTGTTGCTTAATTTGTAGGTATTTGTTGTTATACAAATACAATATTACATAAAACTAGAAATACATTAATTACAATGGGACGAAATTATAATTATTTCTTTATAATATAGTTATAATTATTATGTGTCATACTAGTTAAATGCGTAAATTACATTTTTTATAATGCCGTCGTAGCTTAGGGACTAACGTTACTCTCGTTTAAATTGATGTAGATTTAAATTAGAATTAAAGCTTGTTTTGAGACCTATTGTGCTTTTTGATACAATTTTTGTACCGTGTACTGACAGTGAAAAAAAACATTATTATGAAACCTGCACATCGAGATAATGGATAGGGGCGGCTAATCCACTTTTAACAAAAGTGCTGGATATGAAATCCGTTCTAAAAATGAGAAGGCCTGATCCGAACAGCCATACGTTTTTGGGCTGATATTTTATAAAGCCCATTCCCGCCACAACTTCTTAGTTACTCTCCTTTCTTATGCGTAACATAAATTGGAATACTTAAAAAATACTCACTGACGTTGCAATTGTTATGAATAAATATATAAAACACTTCCACCGCGGTTGCAACACTAACTAACATTGCTTGACCAGGACGCGTCAATTTATTGAGCTTTAATTTTCTATCGGACTTATGATAACCTACTGGCCGGTCATGAGTGATCTTGTATTCCGAGAAGCACGGCTGTGCAAAATACTTCATAATGATACCACAGAGCTACATTGTCATGGAGTCTCCACTTGCATCTATTCTAAAATTTATGTACACTTTGTAGTAGGACTCTGAAAGTCACACTGATCATATTTTACCGTACTCGAAACTTTAAAATTGGTAAATAATATTTTGGTGACGTTACTCTTCATAACTACCGCAGTGGCCACCGCCTTCAATAAATAAAAAATAAATATCACTGATTTTAATCATGTTGAGGTCTTAAGGCTGCAGTTGACGTTGTTTTTGAAGTGAGCTTCTATATAGACGGGGTCTTAGGATTTTTCTGTCACGAAAAAACGTTACGGCCGTGTGGAGGAGTGGCATAAATTTAGACTAGACGTGGTGAGAGGCGGCATAATTTTAGAGTAGACTATGGAAGCGTTTTTTGGTTCCGAATCGAATTCAGTTTGTTTGTTTGATAAAATAAAATAAATTTAAATAATGCATTCATTAAAATGTACCTAACCTAACCAAATCATAATTTGCAGTAAACCTGCGAAAAATCGAAATGTGTGCTAGGACACATAGTAGAAGTGAAACTTCAACGGACAAGTGGAAAAACGAATCATAATAGACAAGTGGAAAAACGAATGGTAACGGACAAGTGGCAAAACGAATCGCAACAAAATTTTAACTTTGTTTAAACTTTAACTTAAGTTTTACGGGTAGATTGTTGATGTACTTGTCCAATTTGAAAACCTGCCCGTAAAAATTCATTTTTTTTTTCTGGAGTACAGCAGGCGGCTCACCTGGTGGAAAGTGTTTACTGTAGTCTATAGACATTTACAACACCAAAGGCCTCGTATGATGAAAACCTGACGACTTATGCAGGAACGCAACATAGGGTTATTATGGCAGCATAGCAGTTAAAACCAGAGGCGGTAGTTGTTGAAACAGGCGATTGGCATGGTATGGATTGTTTTAAAGCGTCTTAGTACAAGTCGCCCGGCCGCAGGAATTAACTATTATATCTTTCAGCCTTGTCATCATTAAATAATTATTTTAAAGAGATTGTCATATTTATAAGTAGGTGTAGGAGGTACATATCTAAATCTAAGAGTTTAAACAAGAGATGCTACGAATATTCGGCTGTTATTCGACCACTTTTTTGACCATTCGGTATTCGGCCGGGTACCGAATAGCAAATTGTAAAAAAACCGCACATATTACTAAAAAAAAAAAAGTTTCATCAAAAATTGAAATTTAAACTACTTTTTAAGTGTTAAATGCGGTTTTTTTATATTACGTCATGGCCTGCTTTTAAAACGTCAAATAAAACAAACGTGTCCGTCTCGGGACGCCCGACAGAAGTGATAACTTAATCTAAGTTGAACTATTTAATATTTAAATTCTTTAACTTGAGAAACGCTTAGGTTATTACTTAAATTTTATGTATATTAATGTGATAATGTAACGAAAGGTTATTTATTAATAAGATCTTATATTGATTATAAAATATATTTCATTCTTAGTTACAATTCTTGAATATGTTACATTAGAATTTTGTGTATGTACATTATTAGGGTCATTTTTTAATCTAATTACCGAAATACGGCTGGCCCGAGCGCTGTGGGTTAAAGTGAAAGAGGAGGAGCCTGCCTACGGCTGCCGTATGCCTGGCAGAAAAGGAAGCCAGACAGACTGGCGATGTAACGTGTTACGTAACGAAGCGGTTTACTCTCCCATAAGAAGTCATCACTTCAAAAATCATTTTGAATCGCGGTCATAAGCGTTAAAACATAGCTTTAATTATGTGGACCTACTATTCGCGAGAACGTTAGAAAATACTTCACAAATTATTGCTTCAACACTAACTTGCTACGCGCGAATTGAACATATCTTACACGGAAAATTCGGTAGCTGAATATTCGGTATTCAGCCAAACCACTATTCGCGGCATCTCTAGTTTATACTGGTAGTGGTCGCTTATTAAATTACTTGTTCATTACTCGCTGTTTGACTAATGCCCGGTTCCTATATCTTACTATGCATTCACTTGTCGTACCATCGGTTGAATTTTGACATAAGCTCCATAGTTTATGTCAAATTTTAACCGATGGTATGACAAATTAACGGTCGGTAATAATAATATATAGGAATGGGCTATAAAAGTGTCTCCTTGTTGTATTACTCAATGATCGATATAGAATACGTATAGTCGTATATCCTAAAATCCAAGAACCTTGACAGTCAATATGACCACACGGTTTATTTACGTTGGTGATTGTCGACCTGCACTTTTGGTCCGGTTTGTAATGATTCAGAGGTAATAATGATTTCATTCACAACTTAATATACTATGACATGATGCAGTTAGTTTAATGTAGACATTATTTGTTGTCGGTAATTTCTAAGCGTCATTAAATAATTAGAAACATAGCACTTTATTTGGAGGCTCGAACTGTAGTCACAGAATATATAGTTCTTGCAATTCATAAAGGCGGTCTTTACTTGTGCTAAACACCTGCGTAATGCGGGAGACTAGAAGTGGGTATGATTTGGTGGTACGGTTGCAATTGATCGTTCGGTCAGACTCGTTAACTAACGCAATGTGCATGTACACGTTCAACCTCGAGTAAAACCAACCGAACTTCACTCGTGGCCTTCGCGAATCGCCTGAACTATACTGAAATACCATTTTCTCGTCGTTATTCTACTATTATTTCTACGTGTAATTTTGGCTATCTGTAATAACAACGGAACAATATGGCTACTATGTTAGAGAGTTGGAAACCTGTCATGTAACATTAGGATTTTGCGCTTTCCAGAAATTTCTACAAACATCGTAAACGTTATAACGATGCGGATGCAAAAACGCGCAAAGTGAATAAGAAAGCAAGAAAGAAAAAGAAGATAAACAGAAAGGATGCAATCTTAAAAATATGTTTCTATTTGATGTCTATCGTTTGATTTGTAGAAAAACAAGCTTCTACAAATCCTTTAGTTATATCTGTTATTTTCAAAATCGTGTCAGTACTAATAATAATAAATCCAACGCGGTACCACATATTCTTTGAAATAATTATTTTATTATCATTATTTATTTCTTGATAATGTCGATCTTGACATCGACATTTTTTAAATAGGGCATGAGGATAAATATACATAAGTAATTGTGTTTAATATCACACATTGCTGACAGTGTCATAGATTTATAATCAGCTACATACATACATAACTTCACGCCAGTTCCCTTGCGGGGTAGGCACGAACAACAGAGCGCCATTCAGGCTTATTCTTACACACCTCACTTGCTTCTTTGACATTCATAGCTCTTGTCATGCACGCTCGTCTGTTCTTAAGGCTCCTCACATCACCTTCTGCTAGTACTCGATCAATTTGATCATGGAAGGTGTTTCGGGGCCTTCCACGACTTCTGCATCCATCCACTTTTGCATTGTATATCTGTTTAGTCATTCTTACACACCTCACTTGCTTCTTTGACATTCATAGCTCTTGTCATGCACGCTCGTCTGTTCTTAAGGCTCCTCACATCACCTTCTGCTAGTACTCGATCAATTTGATCATGGAAGATGTTTCGGGGCCTTCCACGACTTCTGCATCCATCCAGTTTTGCATTGTATATCTGTTTAGTCATTCTTATCAGCTACACGGGTCATATATTTATAATCAGCTCGTATACGTTTAAAAAAAACGGGGACGCGGCCGACCCCTTAGGCCTTAGAAGGTGGAATGACGACATAAAATTAGTAACAGGAAATTTATGGATAAAGAAAGCTAAAGAGCGAGAGCCATGGCATAAGATGGAGGAGGCCTTCATCCGACAATGGAGGGACCCTTTAAATTAGAGAAAAACTGGAGATTATTGAGAAACAAAGGCTTTATATTTTATTATTTATTTATTTATACATTTTTATAATAATTAAACAGTTTTCGAAGCTAGTTGTGTTTTGTGCTATGATACAAGGAATTTGTAATGTTTGTTGCTACTTATTTAACGAATATTTAGATTTTCTTGTTTACGCTTTAGTTATATGGTCTGTTTCTAAATTTTTTAATCTATAATATTATAAAATTCTAAAAATGCCATGTCTGTACATTGAAGGTATTTAAAAAGAAACTGGGATAATAGACTATACGAATTATTGACAACACATTGCAATTTTTTTAGATTTCTTGTCTGTTTGTTCGGGATTCACGTAAGATCTATTGAACCAATTTGATGCGGTTTTCGCAGATCAGTAGCAAATTCTTAGACTTAAAATTTGTGATACTTTTTTCTGGAAATGATTTAAAGTGACCAAACTTCTTTTTTTTCGAATTCCAATGCTAGTTTTTCATTGATCGATAGCAAATGTAAATAAAACATGTGGTACTTTTTATCCCGGGAATCTCGCGAGCATTATCCCGGGAGCGGTTTGAAATTGGTCGAGTGCATAAAAGTTAGCTTATAATGACACAGTTTTTACTGAAACAATAGCTTATATCCTTTTCTTAAATGCTGCGATACTTTGTATCCTAGGAATCCTGCGGGAATTTCGTCGGGAGTGGTTTAAGTTGTTAGTATACATAAAAATTAGTCGATTTCGATACGACTTATACTAAAACAATAGTCTACGTTCTTTTTAAAATGCCGTAGTACTTAGTTCTTCGAGAATTTCGCGGGATTTTTCCGGGAATGGTATAAATTAGTTAGACTGTAAATATTAGCTGATTTCTATACAATTTCACTAGAACGATAGCTTTAGTCCTTTTTCAAGTGATGCGATACTTTATATTACGGGAATCCCACAGAATTTTTTTCGGAAGTGTTTTAAAGTGGGGTGGGGTGGGGGTAGTATACATAAAAATTGGCAGATTCCGATCCGATTGATACTAAAAGTAAAACAATATAATTCGATACTTTTTATATTCCACGGTATTTTCCGACTTCGAAATCACGTGATATTAGGACTTGCCTGATATGATAGTTTCTATTTTATTAAACATCTTTAGTAGAATAGATGTATGCCTTTACTTTTAGTTTAGCCTTTACTAACATTATCTATTCCGGGTTCTTACGGGAATCTTCAGAATTCATGTATTTTCATATTAACAAAATAACTGTAACCTATATTACCTGTCAAACGGGACGAAGTCGCGGGCAAATCCTAGTTGTAATATAAAAGTGTAAATTGTCTTGGAAGATGTTCTTAATAGATAACTAAATTTTTCCAGTCTCTTTAACTTGCGAGAACTATCCAATCGTGATAGAAAATATCTTTTTCATTTCTCATATTCTGAAAGTACGCTTGGAGTTGCCTTGTCACAGGGATGAAAACAGCACGTTTCCTCCCTGGGAAACGATTCTCCCTGTTGTAAAGAAAATTAGAAACCTATGCGAACCATAGATAATACGTGCGTCTCATGTCCAACTTTTTTACAGCCACTATTAAATCGCGGCATAAATTGTAAAAAAAATATCAACAATTTGTAACATCATTTTATACTTACAAATTACTTTTCACTAAATTATTATTTAATTACATAAATTTAACCTAATATTTACTATCAGTGACAAAAAATACTAGCTGGTAAAATTTTACAGAAAAAACATGATGTTTCTTATGTGACGTACGTAACCACGTTTCATCAGAATTAGATATGAATTTCACACCTGATTTAATTAGAGAAGTAGTTGTTTGTTTAAATAATCAGTTATTTACTTTCCTTATATTCGAAATGAAAAGCAAAGTGTTAACCTAGGGTGAAAGGCCTATTTAGGCACTCGAATTATTAACGCCCTCGTTACGCTCGTGCGCCAAACCATCTTGTGCTTAAATAGGTCACTCACCTCTCTTGTAACAATCTAACACTGATTATTCCCTTATTAAATGTACATAAATTACAATTCACACAGAGTACAAACTTCAAAATAATCGGTTAATTTCAAACTCAGCTATAAGCATCAAAATAACACTGAAATCAAATCACTCATCTAGATTAAAACACATAAATAGGTTTTATAGTTCCATTTAATATTGCCTTGAACTCATAGGTTAGTTTAAAATTACATACATTAGGTAGGTACTTTAGCACCTAATATGTAAATTGTACAGTAAAAATATATGCGTATAAAATTATCTTTATTGTTAGGCTAAACAGTTTAAGCGACATTTTAACAATGACATAGGCTGAGTTAGTTTTTCAAGAGATGTTTCAAAAGTACGAAAATATCTCAATTCTCAAGTACCTACCTGAATTGATTTTGCAATCTTCCGTCATTTTTTTATTCATACACTGTTTTTTTATTTGATGTTTGGAATTATGCTCTTCAAGTCTAAATATCGCTTAAATCGCAAAGGTTTTCAGACCTAAAAGTTAAAAAAAAACTGAAATTACGCTTTTAATCAACTACATACACATGGCTATGCATATGCTTTTTCATACAAAATATTACCTTTTATGTCATAAATTAAATATATTTCTGACGCTTCATACTGTTTTCCAGGAAAAGGTTGCTATACGTAAGGGTACTGACAGACGGACTATTTGTTTCTTTGAACCGATGATTTGGAAACATTGCAGCTTGGTTACAACTCTTAACCATGCTAGTTATTATACAGTTCGTAAGCATTGATATACAAAAGAACCCTATCTATATCAATGTTCGTAAGGCATTAATTATATCCTTGTTGTTTGCATATATGGAAAATACAGTGGTTTTCTGTGAAGGGACCGCTATTGTTCCGTCGCTATACACGTAAGTCGCTAATGCATACAATGGTAGAAAGAAAACAATATTTATTTTTAGACTAGCTGACCCGGCAAACTTCGTACCGCCTCATAATCAATAAAAAAGCTGAATGATAATTGAAGAATGTTTCAACTTTAGTAAAAAATGTAGTCAAAACTTACCAGAACGAACATCAAATGTTTGAGTCTGGTTTGACATTCAAAACAAAAAAAAAACCCTTTTAAATTTAATTTCATTTCTGAACGACTTTTAAATTTTATTGATATTTAAACGACGGGACGAACATCAAATGGTTCATCAAAACTCGCTCCTTGTGTGTAAAATCAATATCTGCAAGGAATTTCTAGGAACTTATTTCAACTGGTTAATATAAACTAGTCGTGGTAGCGTAATGGCTAGCGCACGCGTCCCAGGCCCAAAGGGCACGGGTTCGTTCCTGGCTCGATTCGCTATATCCAAATTATGTTCCTCTAAGTGTACCTATTCTAAGTTCAAGGGACTGAGTGTTACGTCGCTATAACCAAATGGTCGTTACAACCGAGATCATTATAAATAAAATCCACTGTATAATGTTAATCTATGCACCAATTAAATGAGTGTATGTTCATAGTCATATTCTTTACCAGAGTTTGCCCCGCAGAGCTGTAGCTTTATTTTACTTAGGTACACAAAAACTTAATTCGGTTTTTTACATATAATAATAACAAAGAGACTAAGTTCATATAGTGTAGATAACTGGCTAGCGAAACATAAAGGTGACTCGAAGCCAACCTGATTTTAAGTAATACAACGAATGACATGTTGTTTATGACAACGTAGGTATATGTTAGTAAATTGAAAAAAACACGATTGTAGCACCATCTATACACCTAATTCGTCTATTCTATAGAAACGATATCATTTATCGGGATAAAAAGTATCCAAGTGTTGATTCGGTATATAAGCCATCTCTCTGTCGAGTTTCGTTCATATACGTTCAGTACTTTTCAAAAAGGATGCGATCGCAGCGCCATCTTTTTCGATATTTTCGTCTATCCCGCGGTAACGACGTCATTTATCGGGAGTAAATGTATCCTAAGTTAAGCCTCCCCGATATAAGTTAGCTCCGTTTCGAATTTCATGTAAATCCGTTCAGTAGTTTTTTACGTGATACTCTAACAGACAGAAAGATAAGCAAACAAAAATAAAAAATAAATATTTTCTGAATATGGTGGTCCGAATAGCCTCCATGATTTTATTGACATTTTTAAACGCATTGTACAAACTCGAACCATTTACAGATTTATTATAGTATAGATTTTACTTGATGTAGCACAAGTAAATATGGTATACCATTACGACGGTGTACAAAAGCTTATCTTAATATTTGTTATATAAGTATGTTAAAATCTGTATTTAGTTTTGCAGACCAAATAAATAAAAATTAAAAATCATATCCATTTCCAGAAACCACCGACAACTGTGAGGGTATTCGACCGCAATGACTACTACAGCGTCCATGGCATTGACGCAACAACCGCAGCCCGCGAGGTCTTCTCGTCGATATCGAACATAAAAAGGATGGGCCTTGAGCCGAATCGCCTCGACTACTTGGTGCTCTCCAAAGGCAATTTCGAAATTTTGATGAGAAAACTTTTATTGGTAAAAATATCTTAGTCATAATTTTAAGAAGCAGGAAGTTTAACAGAATTAGGTATTAGGTAATTTATACGAGGAAAATGACTTTTTAAATTACATTTTAATATACCAATATAGTTATAAAGAATTGATGACTATTAATTATAGGTTTTATGAGATACTAGCTGTTTCGGCAGACATTGCCCTGCCCTGAAAAAATAAAAATCTAAAACCCGATTCCAGCGCCACCTACCGGGTCTAATTCTGGATCTAACCCATCCCCGGACTCACTCAAATACTATTTTTTTACACCTTGGGTTATATTAATGAAGTTTCAGTAGGAATCCCTAATTTTTGTCTAGTTATAAATATAGCTTATATTAATCTGGGATAATGTAGCATTCTAATGGTGAAAGAATTTTTGAAATCGGTCCAGTAGTTTTTGAGCTCATTCGTTACAAACATACAAAAATACGTATCTTTCCTTTTGTATAATATTATAATGTATGTCTTTGTAGACCACGGGCCATAAAAATGGCCCGGAATTTTGGAGGGCTTGCGTGGGGCCATGGGAAGGCCAACACGTAGAGGCCCCTTGATAAAATTTAATGTAAATGTGGCGTGATACTGACCGGCGATTATCCCTGTCTACACCATATAGTAATGTACTTAAGGACAAGCCCCGGCCAATGTAGGACTATTGTGGGAAATGAAGACAAAAAGTACCGGGCTATTGGGGTGAACTGCTAGTGGTACTAGAGGTCTGGGAATATGGGGATTATGGCGTCTGCCCGTCGCAATGTTCGGAGAACATAGAAAAATGGGCAGACGGTGACTCGCCACTCCCTGCATGGGCCCCAAAAAATGCCATAGAAGGCAGGGGCAACATGGGTGTGAGCGGCTAAGGGGTGTAGAGAGGTGGGCTGCAGGTTCACAGAAGCTACTTCTGACGTGATGCCATTTATCACTTCCACCCTTGGAGCTTGAGTCTTAGCTCTAGCGATCTCCACTCCGTGCCGGCTGACTAAGGCAAGCACGGAGGTGGGGGCCTTGTCTTGGCCCCCGGAGTCAGGTACGAGGTGTCGCTACTCACCTAAGGCTTCGCCACAAAGCCCCCCTGCGGGTATATTATTATTATTATTATAGACTACGTTTATTTTTATTTGATTTTTATTCCGACGTTTCGGCAATTTTTCAGTAATCGTGATCACAAAAAGTGGCCGAAACGTCGGAGTAAAGATCAAATAAAATACAGTGCTTAAAATCGTTAAAACATAGTTTTATTATGTCTACTACTCGCGAAACCTTAACAAAATACTTAGTATACTTTCATAAATGAGTAATTATTATATTATTCTTAGAATTGTTATCGTTACTAGCGTTAAAGTTCGGTTGCATTATAAAATTACTTTTCGGACCTCCGGAATTCGCTGTACTATTTTTCCTTCACTAGCTGAGTTGTTCGGTAATCCTCATTAAGTGCATTGCCATGCAGACTATCCGCCTTCAAGACATCGAGCTAGCATTTCTTGGGATTACCATTTTTACTGGTTACTTTTTTATTTTTGTGCGATAATAGACCACAACAGCCAGGAAAATTTTAGGCGAATTTATTGTAAATGCATTATTCATGTTCAAATGTAGTTCAAATGTTTCTTGGAACAATTGTCACGTTGCTTTGGTTATCTTAGTTTATTGCTATTCTAGACGAATGGAACACATGGAAGAGCAAGAAGTGACATACGGCAATTTATTGTTATCTACAGTAGGTATGCGTGTTTGCTACGAAAATATAGGAACTACAGACGATACAAAGACTGGCTTAGTAATTAATAGATCTTTTTTATAAAGTTAATTTTAAGATAGTTAATTTTAAGGCCAATCACGTGCTGTTATTTTGTTAATGTTAATCTCAGTTACTCACTTAATGTTATATACTTTTCGTTATAAGTACTAGAAGAAAAATCAGGACAGTAGAAGTTATAAGAATATTTTTTCGTAAAAAGAATTGATAAATTTGTTAATAAAAATTTAATTTAAACTTCGTTTAAAAAAACCGAGTTCGAAACCATTACTGAAGACGGATAATGCCTACGTTGCACTCTGTCGACTAATTGAGAAGCTTCCTTAGAGCTTTGAGCATAAATACGATCATTTTGTTTGTTAAAATGTTGCTCAATTGTAAAAAAAATTCATCCGTAAACAAAATTTTTCTGTGACCTCCCTTTGCGTACCGCTTCAGTAGTTGTTTCGATTTTACCAACCTATTCTTTTTTAAATTATGAGTTAAGAAATGACCAGTGCGTCTCTTATAGGCTGCAAGTCCTAAGTCATCTTTTAAAATACGCGACATCGTTCTAGGTGATATTTTCATCTCCCGAGATAAAATCTTTTGCTCTCGGACAGGATTTCTTCGAATTCTTTCCCTTACTGCATTGACCACCTTTTCCGTACAAACACTACGTGGACGGCCAGATCTTTTTCTGCCACAAACAGAGGAGGTCTCATTGTACTTATTAATAGCCCGGTACACAAACATTTGACTAATACCAAGCGTATAGAGAGTTTTAAAAAATGCATTTGGCTCCATACCTACTTTGTGTAATGCAATCACAGCGATTTGGTTCTCTTTATCGCCCCACTCCATTTTAATATCGCAAAATGTTGTACAATGTATTGGCGCCAAAATAAGAAAATACAATTAACAATCATATAAAAATAACAGATTCCAAATTCAAATGTAATATTTTGTTTCTTTTTAATTGTAACAGTATTCATGGTCCGACTAAGTATATACAATAATAGTAAGTAATACAACGTCAGTCTGACGTCAGAAAAGCTAAATCTTTGCCATATTTAAAAATTCACTCAGAAATCATTATGTTAGTCTTACACAATAATGTATGTGCTAGTTTACAATACTTTAGGCTGTAATCTGCTGTCCATGTATGTATTTTTTTTTTCTTTGTTGCATAATAATTACGGGTAATATCGCTTTTAGCGATAAGTCCGCCTTTTGTTTTACCAAGTAACTATTGTCTTGTTGTGCATTTTTGTTTTGATGAATAATAAAGTGTTGCGTGTGTCTGTCTACAATACACTAATAGTAAGTAGTCATCGGCAAACTTTCTGCGCGCGGCTTATACTGACTGATGTTTATTTGATATACTATACTATACTTACAATCTACATACTTGTTTTCTGATGTAAATTCCAGACATATTGTGAGGTTTTCAAAGCTTGTTACAAAGTACTAGAAACGTGTGAAATAAGTTACTTTCACAAGACACATGTGACTTAATTTGCAACGTGTTGTATTTGCAGTGTCAATGTGACCTTTCACACGTGACCTTACAACTATTATCATTTATCAGTCATTGAACATTAGTTTATCATTATGCCGTGGTATTAATGTAAACATGCGTCTGTTTGAAGTAATTAACCAAATAACTCTGTGTTTTAAGCCTATATTATTATGTATTTGCTTATACGTCTACACGTTATGGATTTTGCTCCCTCTAGATTTTCCCTCTGCGCTGTAATATGAGGCGTTTTGTAATGGGTGTAAACAGATTTTTAAAGTTCCAACGAAGTAGGCAACGGAACTGCCACTTATTCTTGCAGATGTCCATGAGTGTTGGTAACAATCTGGTAAAATAACTTTGTTATGGCGTTGAATCTATCAGGCCACTGTTAGTTACCAACAGATGGCTAAGAAATATAGGTATGTTTTGTCATGCAAAATCATAATTGTACAAGCGCCTACAGATAATAAATACTACGAATAAATCGCAGAACTTCAGGAGAAAGATCAAATAAAACACACTTCAAAAAACGTGCACGCATGAAGGTATTACAAGGCATTCATGAAGTTTTTTTTTTTCATGAGTACAGCAGACAGGTTGACGGCCCACGTCGTAGAAAGCGGTTACCATCGCCTATGGACATTTGTAACACCTAAGGTGCTAATAATGTGCTGCCGCTCTCTAATGGGAGACTGGAACCTGCCCACTAAGGCTAGAACATAAATCAAGGTTGTTATGGCGGCATACTCTAGACTGTCTAGACCAAGGGTCGTAGCCATTCAGACGGGCAAACACCTTACCACCTGGCTGTGGATTGTTTTGTCGCCTTTTACGACAGGCCGTCCGGCCGCAGGGAATTGCATACCTTCTCCGTTCCTGCACGGATAGAAATAGATCACGCGAAAGATGTGTGTGTATACAGATCGTAGCTAGTGGTGATCGATCTTCAATGCTTACCCTTATAGAAAACACAGACGTTAACATTTATGATTTATGTGTGTATTAAAAACGTTCACAGTGAATAGGTTATTGTTTTTATGTACAGTCAGCGTCTTATAGAAAGAAACAGCCAAGATGATCAAATAGATAAGAACATCGAAAGTGATCATTAATATCGGTACAACCATTGTCGTCTAATAGATCGAATCGGCCGTCTTGACCAAATACATCAGTACACCGACAACGCCAAATACATGAGTACATTCATATCGTCATTATTATGTTAACAACCACCTCGCCAAAACAAAGAGACACTCTAGAAAAATGAACTCTATTCTATATGGGATTAGTGTCAAATCGAGATGATTTCATACTAAACCAAAATTGTATTTCGAATTATGTATTTCAAATTGAATTACTTATTGCTAAATTTGCACTGAATGAAAAGTACCTTTCTTTTCTAATCTGAAATTAATGAAATCAATTCTGAAGGCGTTTGAAACTTAAAAAAAACTCCTAATCACAGCAGTGTGATTGACGAAGAGGATGATATGTGCATAATAATATTTATTACGTTTAATCCAGGGTCAACACTGGGATTGGAAGGAAACGCCAGTTTTTTTTCAATCAAGTATCATTTATTGACTACTTACAAACATTGTTAAAACTTCTAACCCATAAGGGCAGAGATCGAATCTTTAGTATTTTTGACTGACCCACCTGTTTTATTAGTAACTCTATGGACACAGAACGATTTCACGTCGATAGATTATAATCTATCGGGAAATAATGCGTTAAATTGTAAGCAGTTTGTTCCGGTTCACAATATTTCAATAGCTCTCGAGATAGATTATAATCTAACGGTCTTTACAATTTAACGATGACATATATACTCTAATGTAGCCAATTATTAACGGCGTTCATTTTAACTTTATAACTAAGACGCATTTGGCCACAATACCTAACTATAATATTATTTCAGATAGAACAGAGATATTAGGCGAGCCCAGTTAACTAAAGATATATTATTAACCTATAAATTTTATAAATAGTCTCAAGTTCCTGTTTCTAACCAGATATTTCAGTTCTCTTAATTAAATCAGGTTTTTCATACTTTTGTTAACATTCTTTAATACTTGATGACACCGTTTTTCAGCGTTGAGTTTTCGTTTTTACTAAATACTAACTGTCTTATTCATAGAGAGTTAGAGTAAGGTTGAACGCTTCTTTAACCACCATAAAGAACTGTTCAAACATACTTCACTATCAAATGTATCATCATCATGGAAACGCGAAGGAAGTTTCGCGGGCAGACGATAGTCTATAATATTATAATATGCTAAATATGTCGTCTCTCTACATTGAAGTTATTAAAAAAACACAATTGGAATAGACTATATAAACGATGGAGACACGGTGAATTTTTTTAGATTTCTTGTCTGTTAGTCGGTTTGTCTGTTTGTTCGGGATTTACGTAAAAACTACTAGGCCAGAGCAAATTCTCAAGACTTAAATTCTGCGCTACCTTTTATCCCGGAATCGCACGGGAAATTTTCCGGGAACGGTTTGAAGAGGCCAGAATAAAAAAAGCTTTCTTATTTCGATGCGATGTTTTTACTCATTGATAGCAAATTTTCTGAAATTAAATCTGTGATGCTTTTTATCCTGGGGATCCCGCGAATTTTCTCAGGAGCTGGTTAAAGTTGTTAGGACGCTTACAAATTAGTTTATTTATTCTTACACGATTTTAGACACGATATATTATTTTTTAAATACAGCAATACTTTGTGTCCTGGGAATCTCACGGAAATTTTCCCGAGGGTGGTTTCTAGTGGTTAGTATGCATATAAATTAGCTGATTTGAATACAACTTATAGTAAAACACAATGCACTTTCTTTTTCAAATACTGCGGTACTTTGATGGATATGGACCCGGGTATCCTGCGAGATTTTTGTCGGGAATAGTATAAATTATTTATTTGCATAACAATTAGTTGATTCAGATTCAATTGATACTAAAACGATAACCACGTTCTTTTTCGAATGCTTCGTTAGTTTATATTCCGGGAATCCCGCGAAAACTTCCCGGGAGTGGTTTAAAGTCGTTATACTGCATAAACATTGCCTGATTCCGATACGATTTCACCAGAACGTTAGATTAAGCTTTTTTTCAATGACTGGGGTATATTATATATATGTATAGCATGATCTAAGTATAGATCACGAGAATTCATATACGTATTAGACATTAAAACAGTATCCAAGAAACATCAATTATTCATTGCTGATAAAAAAAAGTTTTATCTCGAATTCTAAATTTCTTGTGTATTGAAACTCTTTAGTAGATATTTCAACAAACTCATATATACATAGAAAGTATACTCACATATACATAGTGTATTATGTCAAATGAAATGTTAAAATTAAGTTAATATTGTAAAATAGCTTTGTCTGTACATTGAAGCTATTAAAAAAATCGATTGCGATCAAATTGTTTGATTGATGGAAAATTGAAACAATTAATGTTTTTTTTTCATAAATATATGTTAATTTCTATGAGGTTTTCACTATTATACAGACATTTTTTACTTAAATGCTGAAAAAGCTAATATCATGGGAATTCTAGTGTAATTTTTCAGGAAACCGGATTCACTTTTTTATGTTTTTACTCTAACTTTAGTGACGGAAAGTTCCAAAATTTTCTTGGGAATAATGCGCCTAGATATAGCATGAAAACTAGTCGTGTTACTCTTATTACAGCATAGTTAAATACTTTATGACATTTTTATACATGACTATATTGGGACTCTTGAGATTTCCCGGGATTTCCTTCCACTTTCAAACCACTAGATCAACTTTGACGCAATGTTCGCAAATTACAAGACACTGTCTGTAATTATTAGAAATCCTTAGTGAAACATCTGTAGTTGAATAAGTCTTTAGTAACATTACAAATATCGGGAGTTTATGGATATATCTAGGATTCATGTATTGTCATATTAAATATTTATTCAATTTTACATATTGATAAAATAACTTTAATCTTTGCTATCTTAGTAATGAAAATGAAGTCGAGGGCAAATATTAGTTACGTTATAAAAATGAAAAAGATTTTTATAACAGTAATCATACTATTGAAATTTTGATTTAGTATGAAATCATCTCGATTTGACACTTATCACATTTAGAATAGAGTTCATTTTTCTAGAGTGTCTCTTTGTTTTGGCGAGGTGGTTGTTAACATAATAATGACGATATGAATGTACTCATGTATTTGGCGTTGTCGGTGTACTGATGTATTTGGTCAAGACGGCCGATTCGATCTATTAGACGACAATGGTTGTACCGATACTAATGATCACTTTCGATGTTCTTATCTATTTGATCATCTTGGCCGCTTCTTTCTATAAGACGCTGACTGTACCTAAATGCATCTCTGTAAGAGGTATATAAATACTATGAATAATGTTAGCTAATAAACATCGGGTTACCCCATTTTGTAGGACGATGTACCCGCCATACTTATCCAGGGTAGATTATCGAGGTTTCGCGTCAATTATCTCGATGTGCAGTTTTCCTGACGATCTTTCCCTTCAACGCCATCATCTGGTACCAATATGCACATTATATCATAAAAGCTATATTTTTCCCGGTCAGGTTTCGAGCCAATTTCATTGCAATGAGATAGGGGAGCGTTAGCCACTAGGCTACCACGATAGCAAGGTTTTAGTGGACGTCAATGACTACGTTTCTGTGTTTATTTACGTTAATTGAGTATTTATCACAATACATTATGTACATAGAATAACAATTCCGTTAACTTTAGTTTTATTTATTTGCGTTACTAATAATTATAATTTTTAACGATAACCGTATCTTCGTATTTACAGTGTTTCGAATAAAAACGTATCTTTAATACGTACATTATTGTTTTCCAAGCTTTGAATTATAAATAACTTATAATATACATAAACATGTTTTATATGAATTCCGTTCATTGATTACTTTTAGGTTTTTAGTATTATTATATATTGTTATTTAAAAACAACTCAGATGAAACACTTGTTCATTATCAAGCTAACATGGATATGATATCTTACATAGGAAATCATTACTAGCTTTGTTTATTACAAAAAAATTAAAATACTTGCCCCATTTTTTAATCCCATTCTGAATGCCTATAAACCTCGTATAACTATTATGAATAAAGGAGGATCGTATCTCTGGATGCGGACGGGTCATGACCCGTCATAGCCAGAACTTCATCTTTTTACAATATTCATGGTAAGTAACATGTAAATCTGAAAATATTATTGCCTTGTCTCCTCTCTATGTTGACAAACGAGACTGTTATGTGTACTTTAAAGGAAGTCAACATAAGATACAAATGTAAGGGTTGCCGGATGATTTGAATGAAGTTTATACTTGAAAAGCCACAATCATATTTTAGTAATACATTGTGTATATTTTAATTTACAACGATATAAACTAAGATCAAGTACTTGGGCGCGACCGAGCTTTGCTCGGCATTTTTCAAGTAATATCGCCATCTGATATAATTTTGAGGTACCATTAGGTTCTCATCCATTGACAATACTGCAAGTACCACAAAAAAATTGCGACATTATTTATTATTTATTTAGTTATAATTTGTGTAAATTCGCGTTTTTCATGTGTAGGCATCTATAAGTATATAGATAAACTTAAAAACAAAACCGCTTAAAATTATATAATGTTATAAACTAAAAAGTTAATTAGGGCAGATTTTGTTAAAACTTTACAGTAATATAACTTATACAACATAATAACAAGTAAATTCATGAAGATATTGTTTAAATTAGGCATAATATACAACTAATACTGACATAGTTATTTCTGATATTTATTTATATCAGGTACGCCGTTATAGAGTGGAAATATACGTTGCCGAAGGATCAGTAAAGAGTGCCGATTGGGTTTTAAAATATAAAGGATCACCAGGATACCTATCACAACTGGAAGATGTTCTTGGTGAAAGCTTAGGTGGATCTGATAACAATATACCTTGTTTGATGGCTGTCAATATTAAGACTGATGCTGTTACTAATGTAAGTATTTTTTTATGTCAGCTAAAAATTCCTAACTGCCAAACCTTTCATCCAGTATTCAACCAAATTTGTATAAATATACTTTGCTACCGGTCTTGGCAGACGTTGTCCTGCCGTAAAAAATAAAAATTTAGGACCCGATTCCAGCGCCAAGTATTTTGTTTATATTGATGGGTTACATTATTGAAGTTTTAATAAAGATCCCTAATTTGTATATAGTCTATATTAATCAGGGATAATATAGCATTCGAATGGTGATAGAGTTTTGGTAATCGGTCTAGTAGTTTTTGATTTTATTCATTAGAAAAATATAAAAATACAAATCGTTCCTCTTTGTAATATTAGTACAGATTTATAGAAATGGGACTTACTTTTTACAAATCATAAGAAATCTAATACATATTTCTATGCTGCATTTTTAGCATTCAAGATTTGCACGAGGCTTATTACTGTGCTAGAATGATATCCGACATAACATTAATTCTCAGTGTCTACTTTCCTTCTGCCTGAATATCAAAACGAACCAATATATTATAACTTTTTTATTGCGAAGCTGGCAAATTGGCAGATGGCTCAAGAAAGTGGTTACCGACGTCTGCTTATAAACGGTTACAACACCATGACTAATGCGTTGCCAACCTTAAGAATGGGATAGTTGGTATAGGTAAAGGCGATGGGATAGGCGGGATAGGATAAAGGGGATGGGATAGGTAGGATAGGATAAAGGAGATGCGATAGGCGAGATAGGATAAAGGGGATGGGATAGGCGGGATAGCATAAAGGGGATGCGATAGGCGAGATAGAATAATGGGGATGGTATAAACGTATCAATTGGAGAAATGGAATAGGGAAGTTTGGGCTAGGGGAATGGTGTGGGCTATCGAAACTCGCCTCATTCATCGTAGGAAACACGATTGACTCAAAGCTAATCGTATCACGCCGATGTTTTGTAAGAGCATGGTATCACAACGATCGAACCGACTCAGTGAGACCAAAATTACAGCCAGTGGTATAGCCAGCAAGTCAAAAAGCAAAATTACAAAAAATATCGATATTTTTTACCTCTTTTATTGCAGGAGTTCAGCAGACAGGCAGACGGCCCGCTTGATGGAAAGCGGTTACCATCGCCTATGGACATTTGCAACACCCAAAGTGTTATAAATGCGCTGCTGCTCTCTTAAGGGAGACTGGAACCTGGTCACTAATGCCGGAACACAACCCAAGGTTGTTATGGCGACATACTCTAGACCAGGGGTGGTAGCCATCCAGTCGGGCAAATGCCCTACCACCTGGCTGTGGGTTGTTTTGTCGCCTCTTACGACAGACCGCCCGGCCGCAGGAAATTGTATTCTTTCTCCGTTCCTTCACGGATAGCACCTTACCTGTACAAAACATACATACATACATAACTTCACGCCAGTTCCCTTGCGGGATAGGCACGAACAACAGAGCGCCATTTAGGCCCATTCTTACACACCTCACTTGCTTCTTTGACATTCATAACTCTTGTCATGCACACTCGTCTGTTCTTAAGGCTCCTGACATCACCCTCCGCTAGTACACGATCAATTTGATCATGGAAGGTGTGTCGTGGCCTTCCACGACTTCTGCATCCATCCACTTTTGCATTGTATATCTGTTTAGTCATTCTTTCATCATGCATTCTTTCCACATGCCCGAACCACCGGAGCATTCCTTTCCTTACCTTCACCCCGACACTCTCTTTCAGACCAACTCTCTTTCTTACTTCGGTATTACGAACGCGGTCCGCGAGCGTCACTCCGCAGATTTTGCGCAGTGCTCGCATCTCAACCGCGTTTACTCTACTTTCATGCTCTCTCTTCCATACCCAACTCTCGCTTCCATACGCGAGCGTAGGTACCAGCACCGCGTTGTGTATGGCGAGCTGGGCCTTCTGGCTGAGGTTCTTAGCCTGTACAAAACCTTGGAATATATATCGTTTGATAAACAATTGCCCAAATGATTTATTTTTTATTTTACACACAGTGCCGCCTCCTAGGCGTGGCGTGTGTGACAGCAGGCGATTACCAGATATCTGTGTCGGAATTCACAGACGACGATCTGCTAACTGAATTAGAGACCATTACCGTGCAAATGGCGCCGACGGAATGCCTTGTGCCGATAATGGAGAATGGTGATGTGAGTAAATTAAGTTTATACCGGAATCGGAATTTATTTTTTATTATTATGGGAAAAACAAACAACTTTTCACGTTACGATTAGAAGAGAAATAAGTCTACGGAGTACAGAAAAAATCCAGTTCAGAAAATAAGAGTAAGGTCAAGTGGCGCGCATAGCTTTTAAAATATATAAAAAAAACAGCATTATAATGATTTTTTGATATAAGGTAAACTATACCATTGTTGGTACTCCACCCAATGATTGACATCCGATCAATTTACTCCCGAGTACATCGCTGTAACACCAAAACATAATTTGACAAAAGGTATTGTGAAAAAAAAGTATAATCCTTAAATTTATAAATATTTTTTTATACATACATACATAACTTCACGCCAGTTCCCTTGCGGGGTAGGCACGAGCAACAGTGCGCCATTCGGCTTATTCTTACACACCTCACTTGCTTCTTTGACATTCATAGCTCTTGTCATGCACGCTCGTCTGTTCTTAAGGCTCCTGACATCACCTTCTGCTAGTACACGATCAATTTGATCATGGAAGGTGTGTCGTGACCTTCCACGACTTCTGCATCTATCCACTTTTGCATTGTATATCTGTAATATTTTTTTATCACAGATTAAAACACTGAAGAAAGTAATGGACCGGACGAATGTTACAGTTACTAAGTTAAAGAAGAGTGAGTTTTCAACTGAAGGTTTAATACAGGTAAAAAAGCACTATTTAGTTTACTGAAATTAGAAAGCATAGGTACTGCAGAATATGGAAGCATAATATTAAAAAAAATGTCATCAGCCATAGTTACATTCCATGCCACTTTATAGCTGCTGATACACCCGGTCTCTAATACCTTACTACCTATTCATATGTCTTACTGGTGAATTGGACATTAGCCCCATAAAAGTAATGTAAATTTTTTACCAATATAAGGTGTCATATTGTATGTATGATATCCAAACCCCGTTTTTGTTGGTAACTTTTGTCTGCGTAGATTTTAATACAAAACCTGTTCATTGTGTCTTCTGTAGTTGTAGACTATCTTGGAAATATTCAATGTGTGCGCGCGCGCGCGCGCGTGTGTGTGTGTGTGTGCGCGCGCGCTTGCGTACTTGTGTCTGTGTATATTATTGCGTGCTTGAGTGTGGGTGTGTGTGTGCTTGCGTGGGCGCGTGTGGTTATAGTGTGTATAGTGTATCCTTTATATTTACCAAACGTCATATGAGTATGCAATTTTTCAACTATTGATATTAAGAAACAGTACTACAGAGTATATAATATGTGCCAAATGTGATATTGTGCCAAAATTTATGCTATAGGTATTCATTCATTCTTACGACTCTGAATATATAAATAAATATATATTAAATTAAATTAAATTTATTATTAAATTTAAATTAAATACAAATAGTACTTTTATATTTTTTAGTATGGATTACAGGAAATGTTTCTCTTTTAGGACCTAAATCGGTTGCTTAAATTCAAAAACGCCCAACAGCAAGATGCCAATGCTTTCCCGGAGACAAGAAGACAACTTGCGATGTCAAGTTTAGCTGCTGCCATCAAGTATATTGGCTTATTGGCTGACAACACTAATTTCGGACGGTCTGTATATTATTGTTTTTCATTATTAATTAATAATAACTAATGAACGCCACGCACCTGGGCTAAGGCCTTCCAATTTTAGAAAACTGAACAGTTTACTTGACACCCTTGTCTAAGGCAGATTGACGTGTTTTACACATTGGTGGTGAGTTATGATGCTCATAGTCTTTTCCTTCACTATTAGTACAATCAGTTCCATCCATATACACATAAGGTGTCTTTCTGGTTAGGATTTGAACCCAGGTCATTTGAATAAGACCCGGATTCTTTTGTCGTTAAGCTTACGAACTTACAGAATTGACTAGAAATATAAAAATAACCCGAAATAGTTTTGTAGGCAAAATACTAAAACTAAATGAATAGGTCTGTATGCACGAAAAATTACAATTAGTCACTTACTATTGACATTTAGCGAAAAAAGTCAAACTGACCATCAAGGCAAGACAGACATTTCATTCCTATTTCCCATTTTTTTATCTACAACATTATTTACTATCATTTTAAATTATAAAAATAATATCTTCTCTATAATAAAGGAGACGGATACGCTTTCATATATTGTTAGGCCCGGATTGTAAAAAGATGAGTGATTTTAAGATTTCTTTTTATGTTAATATTTTTGGTAATTGTGGTGGATTTTAGTTATTTTGTTAGTTATAGGTATATATTTTATACATTATTTTTGAGATTGCTCGTCTACCAAATGGAATTTAGGGATTTTGTTTATCACCTTGTGATGAAAAAGTATAACGCTTTTGTTGAGCCGTATCTCAACTCATTACATTTCTTTGGCCCCAAAATCCTCGTTTCCTTTGAATAGATTTTATATTAACCATAGTTTATGTAGTTTAAAAACGAACATTCAGTTTAATATAATTGTTATTTGTTAGATTTAAGCTATCAACAATGCAAGCCGAGTGTTTCCTCCACTTGGACTCTGCGGCGCTTTCAGCGCTTAACGTCCTTCCCGAGTTGGGTGATAGTTCGCACTCGACTGCGCGCAGTTTGTACGGGTTGCTTGACAGGTGTCGTACTCAACAGGGAAAAAGGTATGTATCTTATATTATATTATATAGAATACTTTGTAAAGTAGGAGTGTTTTGATATATGTTCTTCTTTGTTATACATGGGACACTCGGAAAGTTTTGCGAAAATAAAAAAATGTTCTATATGCAAATATATTTTTATTAAATCTTTTCAAAGTACTGTCGAAACACTTTTTCCAGTCTATCACAGACACCTCGTTTACAGCTTGCTTGAACGCTGACAGCGCATCTTCCGCCGACGAAAATTGTATCCCTTTGAGCTGATTTTTTATTTTCGGGAATAAAAAGAAGTCACACGGTGCTAGGTCAGGGCTGTGAAGTGGGTGACCCAGGAGTTTGACCGGCGTGCTGTCAAGGAAGTCCCTCGTTTTGAGCGCAGTATGGGCAGGCGCGTTGTCGTGGTGGAGCAGTAGCCCGCGGGAGCCCTGTATTTGGTCGCTTGTGGCTCACAACAGAGAAAACTTCTGCCAAGCATTTGGTAGTATACCATTCGGCATTGATGCTTCTTTGATTCCTTAAAGGAATTGACACCAAGTAGTCAAATTGAAAAAACTTGCGATCAAAATCTTCCCCCGCTTCTAGATCGCTTCACTTTGGTTGGCGTTGATTTATTTTGAAACACCCAAACTCTCGACTGGCGCTTCGTTCCTGGGTTGTATTGATAAATCGAGGATTCATCACCTGTAATTTTGTCGTAAACACGCCGAGACGAGCCTGCTTCAAATTTTTTTATCATATCACGGCACCATTCCACCCGGGGCTGCTTCTGATCATCGATGAGATTATGCAGCACCCAGCATGAAACTATCCTCCTCACGCCAAGATGCACGCGTAGAATCTCGTGAAGACTTCCCGATCTAATCTGCAGTACGTACTGAATCTCTTAATACGTAAATCGCCTATTGTCTTGGATTAAATTTTTCACTGCTAGCACTTTTCTTCCGTAACAGCCGTCAAAGGGCTGTCAAATGAGACACGACAATTTAAATTAGCTCGCACACAATATGGAGGGAAATTTTAAAATGGGAACGTACCTATTTTTTGTTATAAATAATCATATTTAAAAATAGATTATAACTGGCCAGTCTCTCATATATAACAACTTTTTTTTCGCAATACTTTCTGAGTAGCCTGGTATCAGCTGTTTAGATGTTTTGAGATATTGTGTATAGATTAAATATAAAATTTAGAAAAGTATAATCAATTAAGAGAACATTGTAAAGATGAGACAATTTCTTATATTACAAAACGTATTGTTCCCAATTTCATTTATGTGTCGTTTTTCAATATGTAATAAGTTATGCCATTGTAATAGGGAATGTATATACATTATCTAATATAGGACAAGACGCACCTACTTCGTTGTTATAGTTAACAATGTTTTCCATAGACTCTGACGTCACCCAAAAATTAAAGCGCGAGAAAATGACGAATTTTAATATTTTTCGTAGTCAGCCAATCACAGTCCACTGCTGGACGCAGGCCTCCCCAAATCGGCGTCACTCAGCCCGGTCCGCCTTCCTCTCCAACTCCTACCAGCGACCTTGAGCAGGTCGTCGGTCCATTGGGCCGGAGGGCGTCCGACACGTTTACTGAAACGCGGTCTCTACCCCAGGGGCCAAATTCTGCTATTTCGATATCTTGGCGTTGTGATGATATTCAAGTACGATTCCATTGTGATGTTGTCAAAAATCCTTATTCCAGTAAATCCATAATATCGTCATGGTGGAATAATAATAGAAAAAAATGTATTACCATTAGCAAAAATGGCGTTAGCCGAAGCTAATAATAAACATTTATTTCGCTAGTTTTCGCTTATAAATATTTATAAGGATAAAGTGGCATGTCAGGGGTACGCCATTGGAATTAACAGAATACCAAAATCAGGCAAACCTACGACTGAGACGGTAGTCTCCGACAATTTTTGACGAGATAGTAATAGCAGAATATTCTTTTAACACTCCTCTGCTCCATCAGCCATCAGTACTGCGGTAGATGTGGCCGGCCCACTGCCACTTCAACTTGCTAATTTTGCGAGTTATATCAATGAGAACCGTAAGAGAACCAAGGTAATCTTAGTTTTTTTACGGATAGCCTCGTTTTTCTATTCTATCCATAAGATAAACGCTCAACATAGCTCGCTCCATAGCCCGTTGAGCGACTTAGAATTTCTGGACCAATCCTGCCGTCAGTGTCCACGTCTTGGGCCCGTACTTCAGGACGGGAGGACGCACTGCTCGCAGACTTGCTCGACTGGATGGCGACCACCCCTGGTCCAGAGTATGCCGCCATAACAACCTTGTGTTGTGTTTCGGCATTAGTGACCAGGTTCCAGTGATTCTTAAGAGAGCAGCAGCGCATTTGTAGCACCTTCGGTGTTGCAAATGTCCATAGGCGATGGTAACCGCTTTCCATCAAGTGGGCCGTCTGCCTGTCTGCTGAGCTCCTGCCATTAAAAAAAAGACTCGTCTTCAGACATTGCGGATTAGTCGATGAGAAGACTACACTGACAAAGCTTACCGAATGCTGCACAGTCTAACCGAATCCTCCTATTGGCTTCCCCCTCGAAGTTGTGCCTGCCTACCTGTATTTTCTGTCCAAGGTTATCCAATATATTTATCAAAGTTACATATTTATAATGTAAATATATAATAATGTAAATAATTGATTAAAATATAATAATAATACATTCCTATTCTCTTGTCCATGTGTCAAATAGTGTACTAATTTTATTATCTGTACTTAGATTACAATGACACAGTATATAGATTTAAATAATAAATGCACTGTAAAGTACTTTTTGGAAGTTTTTTATTACATACTAAAGTTTGCCCCGCGGCGGAAATGCGTGTCAAACTCTAGGCAGTAGCTTTATGTTACTTACACAAAAACTTAATTCGGTTTTTTTACATATAATAATAACGAAGAAGCTAAGTCCATAAAGTCTAGATAACTGCCTAGCAAAACAAAGAAGTGAGTCGAAGCCAACCTGATTTTTTTATTGCGTGAGTTCAGTAGACAGGCACGCGGCCCACCTGATGGTAAGCGGTTACCATCGCCTATGGACATATGCAACACCTAAGGTGCAACAAAGCTACAGATGCGCTGCTGCTCTCTTAGGGGAAACTGGGACCTGGGCACTAATGCCGGAACACAACTCAAGATTGTTATGGTATTCCAGTCAAATTAGGTCTGAAATCAAGATTTATCACTCGAGTGTGCTTTTTTGATATAATGTCGTTTTAATTGTACAAAAATGTGTAAAAGGTTTTGGTGTCTGCGACCCCCGGCAAAGGCTGATTTTGTTTTTAAGTTTCTTTTTGCCATTACTCGGAAACGGTAATAGTTAGAAAAAAAGTTTTACTACTTTGTAGAGCTCAAAATTTTCTATGTAAATGAAAGTCTATGACATTTTTTCCTCCGGTCAATATTAACCGAGTTAGAGAGGTTTTAAGTTAAGGGGTGAACGCAAATTTAAAAAAAATCGTAGGTAGCAGAAAAATTAATTTTTAAATTGCTTGAAAATATTTAATCTTAAATTCTAGAGACAAAGATTTTTTGTTATTGTGTAACAATAAAATATAACAATTTGAAATTTTCAAATCGAAATTTGAATGCTCAAAAGATAATATTTTTCTTGCCATATTGAAAAATAAAGATGCTATTGCAGCGTTATCTTTATTGCAATTTTCGTCTATGCCACGGAAACAATGTCATTTATCGGGATAAAAAGTATCTTAAGTTACAAGCCGGGATATAAGCTAGCTCGATCTCAAATTTCATCTAAATCCACTCACTAGTTTTCACGTGATGATCTAACAGACAGGCAGACAAAAATTCTAAAAATTGTATTTTCGGAATCTGCTGGTATAAATTAGCCCCCCTGATATTTTTCATATTTTTAAACGCACTCCACAAATTCAAACCAAGTACAAATTTATTATAGTACATATACCAAGTTACCAAATTATGACTCTTTGAATGCTATCTTTTAGGCTTCTATCCCAGTGGCTACGTCAACCATTGCGAGATATCAACCTAATAAACGAACGGCTGGACATCGTCGAGTTGTTAGTAAATAATTCCCAGTTAAGACTACAGTTGCATGACGACCACCTTAGAAGGATACCCGATCTGCAAGCATTGACTAGAAAACTGACCAAGAAGAAGGCTAACTTACATGATTGCTATAGGATCTATCAGGTTCTACATTTTATATTTATTTTGTATTACATTTTATTTCGTTCATAGAAAAAAACGAGGAACGACAAACCCAGAACCTGTTTTTTGCAAAGCTGCAAACAGACAGACGGCTCATCTAATGTAAATTGATTACCGTCGCTGATAGCCTTTTGCAATAACAGGGGCGCAGACATTGTTGTCAATCTAGAACGGGATAGGCGGGATGGAATGGGATAGAGGGATCAGACAGGAGAATTTTAAATATCATCCGCAGGACAAACAAGGTTATTCAGCCTTACTTAACTTTTAGGTTTTTTTATTTATCTTATTCTATCTGTTTTTTATGCTTTTTCTTTTTATTCTTTATTTTCATATAGCTATTTCTATTACAATGCGTCCTTATACTCTAATACAACTTTCTTTCTTCTTAACCTAGTAATGCTACATTTTTTATCTATATCTATCCATTTACTACATTTAGACAGGCGGAATAGGATAGGGGGTAGGGAAAGTGGGAAATCGGATCTCTCACTCATCATACACGTTTAGCTTCAGGCTACCGATATTGTGCGTTTGCGTGGTACCAGACCGATCGAGCCGGTCTTTAAGACCTGTAATCAAGATAATGAATCCAAGATGGCTCTACCCCGTTAATTATGGAGGGTATAGGTAAGCCAATAATCTGTGTTAAAAAAATGTACGTGAAAAAGTATAAAATTTGTGGCGTTCCTGTATCTTTGATTCGTGCAAGATCGGGAAAAGAATACTAATTCCTGCGGGCCTGTCGTAAGAAGCAACAGAACAATCCACAGCCAGGTGGTAGGGCGTTTGCCCGACTGGATGGCTACCACCCCTGGACTAGAGTATGCCGCCATAACAACTTTGTTTTTTTTTTATTGCAGGAGTTCAGCAGACAGGCAAACGGCCCACTTGATGGAAAGCGGTTACCATCGCCTATGGATATTTGTAACACCAAAGGTACTACAAATGCGCTGCTGCTCTCTTAAGCGAGACTGGAACCTGGTCACTAATGCCGGAACACAACACAAGGTTGTTATGGCGCCATACACTAGACCAGGGGTGGTCGCCATCCAGTCCAGCAAATACCCTACCACGTGGCCATGTTCTGTGTTCTGGCATCAGTGGCCAAGTTCCAGTTTCCCCTTCGAGGCCGGCAGTACCTCGGGTGTTGCTAATGTCTATAGGCGATGGTAACCGCTTTCCATCACAGGTGGGCCGTCAGCCTGTCTGCTGTGCTTCAGCAGTAAAATAAAAAGCTACAGGGTAAACAAATCGGTACACTTCTATGTCTTGTACATAAGAGACGGAGTGAAGTTAGCAGATATAGATCGAATTTATATACACTAGTGCCAGTATTAAAATCGTATCTGTTATATAAATCATATTTGTTATACTTAAATAACTGAGTTAATGTAATCATAATTGTGCGGTCTATCGAATTATTATGACGAAATAACTAACTCCGTTGGCTCAGCGACCCAAAATATTTCTTGGCCTCCGAAACGAGAACACGCCACCTGTTTCTGTCCTGTGCGATTTCTTGTCAGTGAAGGGCTTGAAGCTCACACAGGTCAGCCTCCACTCTGTCTCTCCACCGGTACTTGGGGCGACCAACCGGACGTCGTCCATCCGATCGTCCCAAATAGACCCTCTTCACGCTTCGATCCTCTTCCATCCGTTTCACGTGACCGAGCCAATGGAGGCGGTGAGATTTTATCTCTCCTAGTATGTTAGGCTTGGCCACGAGGGGTTCAATTTCGACGTTGGTTCGGACTCTCCAGCTGCCATCGTCTCTCCTTGTTGGACCTAAAATCTTACGGAGAACCTTTCGTTCAGCCACCAACAGGTGGTTCTCTTCCTTTCGGGTAAGTGTCCAGGCTTCGCAACCGTAAATCAGGATGGGCCGTATGACGGTTTTGTAAATCCTGATTTTGGTTTTCCTGCTTAGAAGCCGGGATACCATTACCTTATGTAAGGCTGCGCAGCACCTCAGGGAGTTTTGAATACGTACGTGTATTTCATCCTCTCGGGTGTTCGTATCGGTAACTGTGCAGCCCAGATATTTACATTTGGCTACCCCCTTATACTGAGCATCTCAACATGCAGGTCCTCGCGTGTGTGAGTATTCTTGTACCGTTTCATGTGAAGATACTCGGTCTTATCGTGGTTGATTTGGAGTCCAACCTCCTTTGCGTCTTCCTCCGGAATCCTAGCTGCTTCTGCGACTTGTTCACGGTTTTCCCCTAACGGCGCTAGATCATCCGGGTACCCTATCACTTTATGCTTTCCATTCAGTTGTAATCCATACTCGCGACCTAAAAATCGTCTAAGTACATGTTCTAGTACTAGATTGAAAAGCATAGGTGACAGGGCATCGCCTTGTTTGAGTCCAGTAATCACCGAGAATTCGTCGGAGAGTTCGTTTTCCACTCTCACCTGCATAGTGCTCACGCTAGTGGCGACCATAATCATATCCACGAGCTGTTTGGGGATCAGAAAATCTTTCAGGATGGTATATAGGGCGCCTCTATCTATACTATCATAAGCCTTTTGAAAATCTACAAACAACAAATGGATGCTTTGAGCGCACTCCCACCGTTTTTCCATTAGCTGTTTAAGAAGGAATATTTGATCTACAGTGCTGCGATTTTTGCGGAACCCGCTCTGATAATCGCTTAAGATTTGTTCTGCATACGGTTCTAGTCTCTCTAAAAGCACGTAGGATAGTACCTTATAGGCGGTGGAAGTAACGCTATTCCACGATAGTTGCTGCATTTCTTCTTACTTCCTTTTTTATGAATGGGGCATATCATTCTTATATTCCATTCCTGGGGTTGTTTTCCTGTGTCCCATATAAGTTTAATTAATTCATACAATTTTGATTGTACTGTTGGTCCACCGTACTTCCATAACTCAGCCGGCACGCCATCTATTCCTGGGGATTTATTATTTTTCAGCCTCCTGATAGCTTTCGTAACCTCATCGAATGTTGGTAAAGCTACCTCCTCAGTATTATCTTCAGTTTCCCGTATTATGGATACACCTGGAGATGGACTATTTAAGAGGTTTTGAAAGTACTCCTTCCACGTGGTCTTAATTTCTTCATTATCCGTGATAAGGTTCCCTGAATCATCCTCCAGAGTTTGGGTAGTTGGTTGGTACCCTTTTCTGACAGTTCTTAACTCCTGGTAAAACTTCCTCGATTGGCCTGATTTTATAAAGGTTTCCATGTTTTGTACTATTCTGTCTAGATGCTGTCTTTTAGCCCTTTTCATTTTTCTTCTCGCTTCTCTTCTGCAGATTTCATACTCGTCTTTCCACCGGCCATCTTGCTCTGCTAGGATTCTAACTTCTCTTCTGTCTTTAATTATTTCCTCACACTCTTCATTCCACCATTTTTTTCGGCTTAATGTTTTTGTTATCGGTTTCGTAACAGTTTTTTTTCCGTGAGTGGGGTGTCAACCCTCTGCACAACCCCCACAATGCTGGAGGACCACACACGTCGTTGGTCAGCGAGTCCATCGGACTTAGCCGGAAGCGTAGCTAGGCTGTACTACCGTCCACTCCCCCTTCCGCCGCCCGGGGGACGCTCCTCTACGCCGTGAGGGCCAGCGCGAGGATGACGAAATAAGCTAAAATAAATGTAGTTGTTATTATTATTATCATATTTTTATTTCAAGAATGTATATGGAGATATCAATATATTTCCGCCAGTCATGGAGTTAGTGAGATCATAATATGAAGTTGTGACTTGGTATTGGGTTGATATTAATAGTTACTTATGATATTAGTGGGATGAATTGGTTTTAATAAACTAGCAAACAAATTGTCGAGCGCTTACCAATGTCACGAGTTTGTAAAAATGAAGTACCGCACATGTGTCATACGGCTTTTTCAAAACATTTGCAAGAAAACAATACAATAGGTAATGGAACAAACATATATATCAGTCGGAAAGTCGCAACAATCTTTGACATATGTAATATGAAAATGGCGCGCATTTGCAAATACTAGTACATCTTTCGTCTCATTTTCCCTATAGTATTAAAGTGAGGTTCGATTATTAAGCTTCTTTATTTTGGTAATGTGAAATTTATAATATATATCTCCTTGGTGGAATTCTTATTTTTTTTACCCTTATACCGCACGTTACATTGTGGTTACGTTCCACAAGAGACTCACAACGACCACATTCACGACCGCAATTTTGCCCGTTTCACTTGCTTGCGGGCTTTACAATCATAAACTCTAGTGGAACGGATTATGGAGGGTCGATGTTATTAACGACGAAATACGTAAACGTCAGTGGTTGATTAGAAAATCGCGCCTTTTTCAATGTCAATCGATAGAGATAATAAATGCTCTGTGGTCAAAGCTCATCGACCCAGCTCTTGACATGGGTCGTTGTGAGCGCTGAGTGATCTAAAATAATGACGTCATTAGAGACGTTTTCGCCACGACCATAATGACCATGGTCGCCTTGTGAAATGGCAGACGGAGCATTTTGGGCGTTGTGATATACGAAAGGAACGCGCCCCGTGTGGTGCGTAATTTTTAACTTTCGAACAATGCATACAGGCTTCTTAAATGCATTTTTTGAGCAAATGTGTTGAAAAAGTAATTTATTCATGTCAATTATTATAATGTGACGCTCGCGGACCGCGTTCGTAATACCGAAGTAAGAAAGAGAGTTGGTCTGAAAGAGAGTGTCGGGGTGAAGGTAAGGAAAGGAATGCTCCGGTGATTCGGGCATGTGGAAAGAATGCATGATGAAAGAATGACTAAACAGATATACAATGCAAAAGTGGATGGATGCAGAAGTCGTGGAAGGCCACGACACCTTCCATGATCAAATTGATCGTGTACTAGCAGAAGGTGATGTCAGGAGCCTTAAGAACAGACGAGCTTGCATGACAAGAGTTATGAATGTCAAAGAGGCAAGTGAGGTGTGTAAGAATAAGCCTAAATGGCACTCTGTTGTTCGTGCCTACCCCGCAAGGGAACTGGCGTGAAGTTATGTATGTATGTATGTAATTATTATAATATTACAGGGGATTGAAAGACTACCGTTTCTATTGAAATGTTTGGCTGAAGCTGAACATTCGACCGTCCATTCGGCACTCACCGAACCAATTTCAGAACTGATTGAAGACTTGAACAAGTTTCAGCAAATGATAGAGGCCACAGTCGACATGGAAGCTGTTGCTAGAGGTGTGTAATTCAAATTCAAGTTTTTATTCCAAATAAGTTCCACTGGAGAACAGGTTATGCATAGAAGTTAAAATAAATTTACTATTTATATATTGTTTTAGATATTTGTACTAATGTAAATACATAGTTAGTAAATTATAAATAAATTTGAAAAATCTGCATAAATTCGGATTAAAATTGTTTTCTTCATAAATAAGAGGTCTTTCTAAAATGGTTTTAACGAAAAACAATTACTTCTTATTAATTAATTTTGTGTAATACTTACGTATTTGATGAATTTATCTTTTTGGTTTTCAGGAGACTTTCTTGTAAAACCATCATTCGACGAATTGCTCCAAAGTCTAAACGGACAACTGAATCAATTTATGGTTAGTGCTGAGAAGGAACTGCACAAAGCAGCCCGCGACCTCAGTCTGGAGGCGGGTAAAACTATAAAATTGGAAAATAATCCACAAAATGGTTTTTATTTTCGGTGAGTATCGGTACTCGAATTATTACGTTGGCAAGTTTTTTCAGTTTTTTATTCTGAAATTAAAACTATTTCATTAAAAAAATGAACTTAAACCTGTCAAATGTTTTCCATTTAGTTCAATGATTTGTCTACATTTCTGGTTGTTTAACAAAAAATCACGACTTTTTGTGATTTTACATTAATTGTTACAGATTTACACAGCTAATAATTCCTCCCGATGTATTCACGTAGTAGACCATTTTAGTAGCGCGGGAATCCTCGATCTCGCGTTGCGAATCGTGTAAGCGAAACAGAGCTAGGAATACATAGCAAGCAACATTTCCATTTCTGCTTGCGAATATAGCTCAATATAGATTATTTACCGGTCTACACTTTTGTACGCAAACGATAACTCTCGATCGGAATTATAAGATGTGTAAAATTGTACTACCATAAAAGGACAATACTAGAAGAGACAGTTTAAAACACATGGCACTGAAACTCCTAAATTCTGCACGAATAAATGGCGCCACATTAAGCTCACATCATTATGCACATTAACACCATTCTATTGATTTTATGTGAATTTCTTTTATGCTCAGTAAAGAGTAAATAATGTTCTTTTAGTGTTACGCTAAAAGAAGAACATGCCCTTCGTGGTAACAAGAAATACACAATAATAGATGCAGTTAAAGGTGGTGTTAGATTCAAAACTAGTAATCTTGAGAGTTTGACCGATGAATATACCCAAACGAAAAATGTGTATGAGAAAGAACAGGACAAAGTGGTAGCCGAAATCGTTGGTATAGCTGGTAAGCATAGTTTACAGGCGGATGTCTATTATTGTTATGAAGCCGGATATTTTTGGCAAAGGTACACGGGCCAACAAAGTTGCCATAATGTTTGTGCAGGCGTTCATTATTTGTATTAAGTGAACATCATTTAAAATGCACCTAGCTATCTGTATTCACTCCATTACGTGTAACTTTTAAGGCATTATAAATTAAGATTAACCACGTATCCTGAATTTTAATTTTTTTCCCTAAGTTCTCTTACAAATATATACACCATTACAATTGCAGTTTAAATTATTGTTTATTTACAGCGGGCTACTCTGAATGTTTGTTCAGTCTGTCCCATATATTGGCCCGGTTAGATGTGTTGGTCAGTTTCGCGGTGGCAGCTGCCACTGCGCCGTACCCGTACTGCCGGCCCAAGATAACGGAGAGCATTGATGAATTGATTTTTAAGGAGTTAAGACACCCTTGTCTTGAGGTTCAAGAGGGCATCTCTTATATACCGAATGATGTTGTATTTAATAGAGGTAAGTTCGCATTATACTTTTTTTTACCAGGGTAAATCCGTTTGAGGACTAAGCCGCGACAAGGGTAGAACCTCGGGGGGGATAATTCGCGACCTAGTGTGGGTTTCGCCAGATCGGGGGTGGCACTAGCATCCCCAGTCAAAACTGGTGCCATGCTATTGCCACTCCCCAGTTAGGGATACCCACTAAAACCCCTGGGTGTTACGTCCTTCGCCTTATGCCAGCGCTACGGGTATATGACCTAGCCTCTAGGCAACCGTGGCAGACGTGGGCCTTGCGGGGCCACTTCCACTGCCCGGGGGACTACACATCCCCCGGCATCTTTGAGTTCTCTAGGCGTGGGGCGGTCTGTAACTCGCCCCATCGAGCTCTCTAGGCGTGGGGCAGTCTGTAACTCGCCCCACTGGAGAAGAGGTGAGAGCGCGCGGGGAACACTCCCGCCCCCATCTGGACGGTACGTGCAGGTGAGTGAGAACCCCTATACCCCAAGAGGCCTCACCCGCGCCTCCCGCTTACAGTAGCCGAAGGTCTTGGCTAGCCCTCCGGCGCTGACGCGTCCTCCTTTGTCGGGAGCGGAGCAGTGATGTGCGCTCAAGCTCCCGCTCCCGCTCCGCCTCCTCCTCCTTCGCAAGCATAACGCGCTCGTAGAAGGAGGAGACGGTGTGTTATAGTTGAAAATTTGTATATATTTGTATGTTTCTTGAAACTTGTGACAACAATTATTACACAGCGCCATCTATTGGCTTGTAAGCGTTCCACTACATATATAAAGATATAATTATGTTACAATAAAGAATGCTATGTTGTTTACAGACTCATGTGTGATGCAAATAGTGACAGGTGCCAATATGGGAGGTAAATCTACTTGGATGAGGTCATGTGGTGTAGGGGTAGTTTTGGCACACGCCGGGTGCATGGTGCCATCGGAGGAGGCCAAAGTGCCATTGTTGAGGGCAGTCTGTGCCAGAATAGGGGCGCAAGACGCTGAGAATATGGGACAGAGTACCTTCATGAGGGAAATGGTCGAGACTGCTGCCATTTTGAGGGTAAGTTGTATTATTAGAGGAAACAACGTAGATAGATAACACTTTATTATACACCAATACATAAATGAACTTAAAGACTAAAATTATATCTAGTTATGTACAAAGGGCGGTCTTATCTCACTCATTTGAACAATAAGAAAAACAAATGAAAATCACACATTTTCCTAATTTGAATTTGGAATTGTCTTCTTTAAAATTAAAACTTTTTAATGATACCAAAACCAGCCAGATACAAATGGTATAGCCAAAGAGATCTTATTACAAGTTCATACATACTATATGCGAAAAGACTTTATCCCCAACCTATTACAAATACATATCTTATAACTTACAGCGTGTTGTGTAGTTCTGTGTGTTGTTATTTAGTTAGTTAGTTAGTTAGTTGTATCACACTTGTGTCTTTACTATGTGGCTGAATGTGGTAGTATTAAAAGACTTAACAATTAATTGTTAGTATAAGAAAAAGTTAAAAAGAAACAATCATTTGGCGACTGGGTTTTAGTGATGACCACTTTAGTTTTGTTTTTAGTTCACCTGTGCAGTAACTGTTTTTTTATATCTGAAACCTTAATTGCGCAGTTCTTCGTTGCTAACATGCTAACGGCTACCCAATGCATGTGAAATAGTTAATTTTGTTATGTTGTGTACAGATGGCGACACCAGATTCGCTCGTCCTTATTGATGAGTTGGGACGCGGCACATCCACTTACGAAGGCTGCGGCATCGCTTGGGCGATAGCAGAGTAAGATCACTTTAATCTGTCTACCTTCTACGTATCTCTTTATATATAAAATTCTTCTGCTTGTCCGTATGTTTTTGTGTGTGTTTGAGCGGATCCCCGGATGGTTTAGACTCACAATTGGATCCGGGAGATGGCGCTAGAATTGGGTTACAGATTTTCATTTTTTCAGAACAGGACAACGTTTGTCGGTCTCGCTAAAAATATAATAAATTAGTAGGGTAGGTCGAGTTTGTACAAAGAAAAGAGGAACCAATTAGAGAGTTAATTCGAACCCAGAGGATTACGAAAATGCAACTATTAGAATTTTTGCCTGCCCGTCTGTATGTCAACGCGACACATGAAAAGTACTGAACGGATTGAAATGAACCTTGACACAGATCTTATGTCCCGCGTCAGGTCATAGGATACTTTTTATTCAGATTAATGACATAGTTTTTAAGGGTTGGATGGATTAGTCCAAAAAAACATCACTGAATCATGTTTTTTTAATTGCTACTCGTAAATGGATTTATAAGACACATGGCACAGGTCTAGCCTTTATCCTGGAACTGGACATTGGATACGTGTTATCTAGAAATATAGTTTCTGTGAAATAGACACATAAGGCCAAATATATGGCCTTATGCGTCTGGAGCTCTCAGTACGGTATTTTGGCGTCGGCTTTGCCATTCGCTAAACTAACTACGAAATTTAAATGCTTTTGCCTATTCGCGACCCATCACGAATACTCAGACATGACCTGCATTATTGATGGATATTCAACCAACATCAATTCGGAAACCGGTTCAACAGTACTGGCAAACTTGGGTGGCATCACAAGTTTTTTTTAATTTTTTTTATTCCAGGAGTTCAGCAGACAAGCAGACGGTCCACTTGATGGAAAGCGGTTATCATCGTCTATGGACATTTGCAACAAAAAAGGTGCTACAAATGCGCTGCTACTCTCTTAAGGGATACTGGAACCTGGTCACTAATGCCGGAACACAACTCAAGGTTGTTAAGGCGACATACTTTAGACCAGGGGTGGTAGCTATCCAGTCGGGCAAATGCCCTACCACCTGGCTGTGGGTTGCTTTGTCACCTCTTACGACAGGGCGCCGAGCCGCAGGATATTGTATTCTTTCTCCGTTCCTGCACGGATACAAAGTTTCGCACCCGAGTGAGGAATGACAGATCCGCGCAGCCGAAACGACGATTACAGTTAAAAATGACCTAAATAAATTTGGTTTAACGGACATACTTCATAGTCCGCTGCCTACGGTAGTTATCCAGATCATATAGGTCTTACAGACACGAGACTTGGATCTGCTTCCTTAGACAAGGATACAAATTGCAGATCCTAATTGTACTCAGACCTACCTCTAGTGCAGATCCCGCGCAGCCATCGTCACTGTGAACATAATTAATATTAATGTACTTAAAACTACGATTCAACGGTTTTAAGCGCGGCCTTTTGTACGATTTTTAATTCGGCTTTTCAGCCGTGATCACGGAAAATATGTACTAATCACGAATACTTAAGTAAATACTAATAATTAATATCTATTAATTAGACTAATTCTTCCAAAAACTGTATGCACAATTAAGGGAAATCTCGTAATTTTTAGGGAATTAGCGATGAAATGTAAATGCTTCTGCCTATTCGCGACCCATTACCACGAGTTGACACGTCTGGCTTCGCAATTGCCTGCGCTGGTGCAGAACTGGCACGCGCAGGCCTCCGTCACGGATGGCAACCTGCTGCTCTTGCACCGCATCAGGCCCGGCGCGGCCCCGCAGTCGCTGGGGCTCCACGTCGCAAAATTAGCGGACCTGCCACCTTCGATTATTGACGTAAGGGTATATTAATAGTGCTACAACGAAAGGTCTTTTTAACTGACTTCTTCTCAATTCTCAATTCGACTGTATTTTTTTTGTGTCTTACGCGATTTGTCCGTTAATTGTGGACCGATTTCTAAATGTTTTTCTTAAGTATAACTTCTGAGGTGGACCCATTGTCACCAAGTCAGGATCTGATGAGTGGCAGCTCCCAGGGAAATCGAGGGCAATTAAGAGCGCCTACACTCACCGGAACGCAAATCAACTTGTATACGCGTGCCAGTAAATTTCTACAGGCGCTTAATATATTATTTCTAAAGCTATTCAAACAACTAAAAAGTAGTCATTATTTTATTAAGAAAAACAAAACTGACCTAAACCTAAAAAGCAAAAATTATTTTTTTTCTTTCCATGTTTAAGTCGGTGCCAAGTAAAACAATAAAACAACAAAATTGCAAAATGCACCGGCTTCAAATTGTTGTAGAAAATATTTAATTTTTTTATTTTACTGGAATTTTTTGTGCAATTATTATTATTATTTCACAAAAAATTACCAGAAAACCAACTTTTTGATATATTTTTTTTATGCAATTATAATTATATTATACGAACTATTTTTCTCCCTAAGTGTGAGACTCGTTACACTACTTTCTGTAGAGTAGGTAGGTAGGTAGTAGTAGACAAATTTTTTTCCAAATAATTAAAAAAAGAAAGTGGCACACGCCTTCAAACTTTACGACTTCAAAGCTTTCCAATGGATGCGTTTCTATTCGAATGTTATGTTGATATAGAGGATACATTACATTCCTGGACAGGAGCTTCCACATTTTTAGGAAAATGTACTACATACCCGCTACGTTTGACTAATGGTCGGGACCTACATCTTAGCGACAGTTCATTTGCCCTATCGGTTACAATTTGACATATGGTTCATACGAGTTATCTCAAAATTCAATCAATGGTAAGGCAAGTGAATAATAATAGTAAGGTATAGGAACCGGCCATAAAGCAGATCGGTTTTCACGGATCAACTATCTCGATGTGCAGGTAGCATCACCGTCACCACGTGGTAGTGTAACCTAATACTGCATTTATTATGGTTAGGTAGGATGAAGTTCTGTAACTTATAATTTCTGGCCGGATTTCGGAGACAGTGCCATATTTGTTTTTTTGGACAAAAAAGCTTTGGATTTTCAAATCTACAGTGTTTCCGTATGTGGCTTATGTAACCTGTTTTAGGCGGAAATATGCGATCGCACTTTGGACACGTGGAAAAGCCACCACAATACTTGTAGGTTATGATAATAGGAGCTCAGTGGGCTTAAAGAGGAATCTTTTGAAGATTCACTTATAAAGCATAGTGTAAAGTATGCCACTTTATTTCGATACTTGTCATAGTCCTGTTTCCCTATATCTTACATGTATTTAATATTTATCATTTTCCAGTATGCTGAAAAGAAGCAAGCTGAACTGGAAACGAATCTCTTTGAAGTGGAAAGTGCAGTAGCGTCCTCACAAGAGACAGTGGATGGGATGAACTTGATTGTAGATTTCTTGAAACAATGCAAAGAAATACAGGAAAATATACAATCTGATGAAGAATTGTTGCAGAACTTGGTCAAACTTAAGCTAGAAATATTGCAAAGTAATAATAAATATGTTCAAGCAGTTTTAAAGTAATCTCTATTTTGATAAAAATAAATCAAATATATTTAATAAAACTGTTTTCTTATAATCTCACCATGATATATGCCGAAGATCGTACAAAATGAAGGAGAAAAAACATCAATGGACTCGTTAAGTACGAATCTGAAGCATCGGACGCATCTAGGATTTACAGTTTAGAAGACGATATTGAGATTTTCATTTATCTGATTTAAGAGATAATCGGTTATCACCTTTTTTTTTTAAATATACATGTTATTAAACTTATGTCATATTATTTACGCCTTACGGCATTATAACGCGTCATGTTTTTCGAAAGCTCTTATACCTACCTAATATGTAAAAACGATATTTTATAATGGAAGGATTTCCCTTTCAGGAATTGCTATCGTTCAGTAAAAATTGTAAGTGAAAAGCTCCTAAATCGTACATAAGAAACGACAGTACAAACCATTCTCTCGCTTCTTGAGATGCGCATGTTTGGCGAATCTCCTGAGCGCATCATTGTGCACATCCACCATTTAAAACTCGTGTGGGATCATTCATTTTTGGCTACAATCTTACTGATTAATGCTCATTAACTGTTAACTGACATGGAAAAATTCTTGAAAAATATAGGATTTGAAAAATAATCCTGGTTGCGGCCAATGCGTACATTGGCCGGGCTTTAATTATTTTTTAGACTAAGGGCCGACTTTAATCATTAGATAAAAGTCGAATAAATTATAACCGAACTGAATTCAAAAGTGAGACCATTTAACTGCATTAATGCAACTGACATATCAAATTTTTCATATTATTCTTTATTCTATAAATAACTTTTATCTGGCGATTGAAAAATCGGCCCTAAATTAGTTTATAAATTATTAAGAAACTTATTTATTAAGGGCCGGTTTTAAGTGATCAGATAGAAATTAAAAATTATACATAGGATAAAATACATGAAAAAATGAAATCGTCTATAAAAATACGATAGTATCTCGGTCTGTCCATCTGTTAACCTTTTAGGGAATAACTACCTACTAATAATAACTGCTGGATGGGATCTTGCTGTAATTTTGTACATGTGTAGTTTTAATATCAAAAATGGGCATGAATACTTTTCATCCCGGGAGACGGGATAGTTAACAATATAAAGTGAATCTTCCAGGGGCAAATAGCACAACTTAAAATGTAATACAATGTGACCTATATTAATGCTTGCTCTTTAAACAAGAGGCACGCAGTAGGGCTGGAAACGCGGCGCAGCCGCAATGAAAACTTGTGACTATAGTCTTGGGCCTTGGGAGTTGCCAAATAAACAAATACTCATTTTCACATTTATATACTGATTTGTTATTTATATGAACTTTAATTATTCGGAATAAAAAACCCTACTTCTATAGTTTTTAGTTATTTCCCTTTGGGCCCACATTGTGTGAAGTGGTTACTGTAACACGCGGGCATTTACACAGAAGTATCACCAACGTAATCCCTAGCAGAAAAAATCCACCTTTTAAAAAAAAATTAACCCATAAGTGTTTTGGGAAGACGTCGGTGGGAGTTAATTCCAAAACCCAACTCCTCTATTACATTATGCCCAATTCCACGGCAGCATGCAGGGAAGTGGGCAGCGCGAGCATCAACATTTATATAGGTTGCCTTTAGATATAAGCACCGACTACTTTCCTGCTTGCCACGTGAGGCGGGTATAATATAAACGAGGAGTTAGATACGCAAAAGATATGTTCTTAGGAATCGTTGCATACACGAATGACAAGACCATCGCCGTGTCCTGAATTTCATGGAAATAAGTTGATACCTTTAGGTTGTTAAAAGGGTACACACATACTCATATTTAATTCGCACATAAAAAGATTCAGGGTACTGTTTAAACCGTTTTGTCTTTAGGGTTTTCTGTAGCTATATTTATATATCAATGTTGCCAGGTACATATATCAAAATAAAACAATAGCTGAATTAGATTTTTTTAATTAATAACATTCAACAGGATGAAATAATAGTTACCTATACAACAAAATTTGACTCCTTAAATATTTTTCTTATAAAATTAGTACTTGGTGATAACTAATTCTACATACTACAGTAATGAAGGCATCTTTTGTTTCACTGAAAAACCATCTGATATGATGTTATATTTTTAAACAATAACATGAATACTACACCATGACCTACTAAATGTGTTATAGAATATTGTGCATGGATGATAACTAAAGTAACAATACTATATATATTGGTTTTAATAAGTTTCTAATATCAGCAAAATATTAGGAATATATTATCAATTATGCTTTGTTTAGTTATGATTATAACAGATTGATAGGGAAACATTTAGAAAAAAATAAAAGTAGTTGATCTAGAAATAATATATAATTTATTATTGACATGTCTTTTGTAATGGACTTTAGTCTTGAAATTATATTCAAATTTTAGAAGTATTTGCGCATTTTCACAGTTCAGCAAGAGTTCTATTTATATTCGAATTAGGAACAATAATAATTTACCTTACAAAATAGAAAGAATTTGACAGACAAGTTTTCTTGAAGTTATGTAAACAAAATTATACAAGTGTGAAATTATAGTTGAAGTCAATTTAAACTCCTATATTCCTATACAATATAAACATCAAATAATATTCATGAAATTAGTTACATATTTCTATTCAAATATTTAATGTGGAATTTCAATCAACAAATTCAGAAATCCATTTCCTACCAGTACAATAAATAACTGTTACTGAATTTGACCATAAATTAAATGGTGTTAATACTTTTTGGGCGGCTTATTAAAACTGTCCTTAATATACCTAAATAATATACAATAATAATATTGTTTTGTTACTTGCACTGGCGAGAAATATATTCATTTATATTTTTCATTTTTGTCGGTGGGACAAAATGATATTCTAAATTATTTACATTATTATTTACATGTCATTAGAATTTTATTTGATAAATAATTTAATTTTTTTTAACATGAATCTACTGTTCAGTAGGAGCGCGGTTCCGTTGCCGTTGACTAGCAGTTGGAGGTAAAAATTATTTCATGACAGTAGCAATAAGCCTCTCGTTTTCTCCGGATTGATTTCGGTCAGCTTCGGCCATGATCGCTCCAAACGCCCACCGGCAAGGGAACTGCGTCCCGTTCGTCAAACTCACGGTGATCGCGGAGTCGAGAGTTGTTGACCCACCGTAATACGTGAATTACATTGAGACGTGGTTTCAGCACGCATCGGGGTCGGCTGTGTGGTGACTAGTATCGGGCCCCGGCTGCTTTCACTTCATGAGAAATATAGCCGCACTGCGTTAGTGAACGTCCTCCGGCACATCGGGCACTTGTCCGTGGACATGGCGCACTTGGCGCACGCCACTACGTGCCCGCAAGGCACGAAACATACGTTGCGCTCCTCCGCGTAACATATTTTGCATATCTTGCTGTCATCGACTGGTGCCTCGTTCTGTTTCGGTGATATCGTGGGTGGTTCAGCTGCTATGGGTATGGTTGGTTTTTGTATAGTGCTAGCTTCCGATATCACTTTCTGGACGTATTCGCGCCCTTTCACTAGCTGAACGTAAGCGCATCGATCGAACCAACGCGCATGCTGTTCCCATGGGACGTCGTCTGTTTCCCAGTCCTTGAGACCACCATCGCAGTAGAAGCACTTGGTCTTATCGCCTTTGCCTGTGTAGAAAAAGCCAGCCTCGGCAAGGTCCTGTGGCTTCTGGCGCATGCATCGCGGCCAGTCCTTGAAGCTGGCCAAGCGTGCCGCCTCAGTGGCGTAATGTGGGTGCATCGGACCCGGCATTCTCGCAGCGGCCGCCCTTGCACCGCACTCGTCAGTGCCGCTGGCTGTGTCCACGTTGTTCCCAGTCGCTCCGTTAGCGGTAGATTTTCTCAAGAAAGGGCACTGGGGCGCCCAGCGCTTGTGATCCTTGGCGGGATCGTCACCCTCGACCCATCGCATTATTTCTACTTTACAGAAGGCACACCTGACCTCGTCGGCGCGTCCGAGATAGTAGAAACCATTTCGCGCAAGCAGCTCCGGGGAAAGGAAGGACACGGGCCATTTGTCGAACGTTTTAATCCTTTCCTCTAGGAGCCGCATGTCTGGCGAATCCGTGGTGCAGCCAAATGTGTCGTGGTTATCAGTTTTGTCAGACGAGGAGGGCGAAGGTGGAGACGTTGATGTATGGGAGATGGCCGGCTCGTACATCGCCGTGGGCAGCCTCAGCGGTTCGATCAGCATTTTAGCGCTACGGGTGGCGGTCTTGAATAATGCGGTTGCCACTGTAAAGAAGAAGAAAAAACAAAGTCAATTGAAGTGTCATAATTCTCAATTTGAATCCAGTTTAGATAGTGGAAGCGCTTCCACTGTCATTTTGGTGTTTAAGGTAAGAAGTATATTATTATAATATTAGGGCTATTTTTCAATCATTAGATAAAAGTTATCAATCGAGTAAACTATAACCCGACTGAATTGAATAATCAAACAACTCAACTGTTTTATTCAAGCAACTGAAATTTTTAATTTTGCCATGTTGTATTTTAGCCTATGAATAACTTTTATCTGGTGTTTGAAAACTCGGCCCTTATAAGTGTACGTTCAAAAACAGTTTCACATAACAACAAGTTCGCGGCCGGCTCGGTTGGCTGCGTCATCGACATTCCGACCCCACAGACTCCCCCACACCCCACACCTCACTATATTCCTTCTCCATGCGCTCAGTGCGCATGCACCGACGACCATAATCAATTTTTTTTACGAACAAGATAAAATATACTTTTAAACTTGTTTTTGTAAAATGAAACCTTAAAACATCAAATAGGTAAATATCTAAAGTTGCATAAGGCTACTTTTTCAAATTCTTTAGTACCTAACCGGAGTTTTATTTAAACTTCGAAAATAATTTAAAAGGGTTTCATTGAAAATTAATTAATCACTAAAACAGAACTGGTAACATAGGGTAAAAATAATGCATTTAGAAAATTAAAAATGTCTACAGTAAGTTAAAAGTACAAAAACAGGCAAAATAATGGCCGCGAAAACAACAGACAGATCAATATTTACCATTAATACTTGTTCTGTCTATTAACAGAGGCATTTTGATTCTTATTATTTCACAAATGAAGTTTAGCTTGGATATCACTACAATCACTTTTACAACTGTCCATTGCTATGTAATAAATAAGCAAAAAATTGCGAATGTTCCAGAAAACAATAATGGCGCTTGGCTGGCTACGATCATCATGCGATAGCCATACGTGAACTGGACCCCTTGGCAGTACTATCGTACTGCAATGACAACCCCAATGCGCAAGCGTGCGTTGTTTTCGAGGGTTCAAAGTTGTCTTCGTGGGGTGCACAACATCGCACAGCTGTGCAACTAAACTATTAAGGATAAGATATGGCTTTTGCTGCGTAAAACGGTATTCGTAAACCAGGGACGTCTAAGAATTTAGACTTTCGACAACATATAAATTGTATCAGATGTCGAGAATTTGGTATTGATTTCAGTCATAACATTTTGTATGTATATATCACGAAAAAGTTACAATAAACAAGAAAAAATAATCTTATTAGAAGTATAGCCCGTCTCCTTTTCATGCGTATCGTTTTCATAATGATCTTATTTGAACCTAAACTAACTCGTATTTTATGGAGTGAGTATGCATGCGTATTAGAAAGGATACAAAATTACAAAAAAATGTTATCATTTTTTCACATTATATAAAATTTGGAATTACATACAATATTTAATCGGGTAGGGTGTATGGACAACACGGGAGAGACATAATTCTCAATCAGGCGGGCGTCTGGGGGCGACGTTGCCATGCCGCACACAGCCGACCGGATTTCATTCATATTTGAGACGCGACGTTGCCGTCTTCAGCGGAAACCGCGACCACACAGCGTAAAAAAGGGACTTTGGAATGTGGCGTAGTTTACTGCTGGGCGGCTTTAGTACCAAATAAAAGTACAGAAAATTTGATGCTTGGAATGCAGGCATCACTTTAGATAGATTCTGGTAGGTACTGTAATACAGGCGTTACTTATTTATTTTTGGTACTAGTTTTTAAAATATCGTCCAAAACATTGAATATGATTTAAATATCAATAATTTCTTAGATGTTAGAAATTGTAGTGTCTAGGTAATGCTGTTTTTCAAATATTTTTATTACAGGCTGGAAAATCAACCTACATACATGGGAAATGACCAAGAAATCGTCGATAATTGTGAACATAAAACTACAGACACAGTAATATTTGCCGAAATCGCTAAAACAACAACTAAATGCATTAAATGTTTACGACGGTGACGGCCGCGAAAAGCAAATGAAATTCAGCCAGTATCGTGCCTTAAGAGACCGGCGAGAGGCGGTGCCGGTACCCGGAGAGCAATGAGCAACAGCGTGGGGAAGGGGACGCGGTCGTGTTCTCATGCCTATGGGTGGTCGGCGCTCGGCTTTCAAATTCCAATGCCTCGCCTGTAGCGCCTACGCGCTAGACTGCAATCTCTCTGACTACAGCCTGCAGCATAGCACATACGCCATTACTGTCTAAGTGTACTCCGAAGTATTATTGAATTAACGGCCAAAGATCTATCGTATTAAAATTTCAACAGCGTAATTCATAAAACGGCCGCCTGAAAACCATGAATGGGTTTCATATTCTGTTTCTATAGTTAAAACAAACTGTGGCTTCTCTCATCATAAAAGTTGTAAAAACAAATAAAGGATAGAGCCCGGAAACGGTGTCAGGAAATGAACGTCCGCCAGATGGGGCACATTTATCCAGAGCGGCTTTTAGTTTGACGAGCGGACTTGAATGGCATTGTTTATAAAAATTACGATATTCAACATCCTGGCATAATCAAACATAACTAAAACTTCCGGTTGATTAGTGAATAATTAATTTTTATTTTGAGTTTTTGTTTAATTTTTGATGAACATTAACATGAATATTATTTAAATTAAAAATAAATGGTTATTCAAACAGAATATGGTAAACAAATTCTAGTATTGTGAAATGATTTCATTATAACTGTTCCCAAAAATAAAGTTTTAAGACGCACCAATGTTTTAAAGATTTCGGATGATTTGTAATAAAAAAACACCTGATGATTTTGCGAAAATTTCAGTTTGTATTAAATATATTACAAATACAATTCGAAGTTAATTAACACGTAGTATTTTTGTTCATTGGAATTTAATGTAGGTCAGCAAAAACAGGACTCGTTTTTAAATTATGTTAGTATTCTGTCAATAAATATGTTGTAAACTAAGTTTAAAAAATACAATTAAATATTAAAAATAAACTAATTTTAGGAATTTATATTTATGGTAATAAATATTTTGCATTATTTTTTCATAACAACTATATATACTCTGATTTTTAATTTACCTGAACTAAAATGACAGCTGCGATCGACCTTTCTTAAGTGAGTTGAATCCACAACTCACCTTTGTAAGTTAAATCCTACAGAATTTCTATAGGACTCAACTCAGTGGTGAGTTGCTTCAAGCTTACAACATAAAAAAGATCGGTCGCAGCTGTCATTTTCCTCCAGGTAATAAAAAGTCAAAGTATAGTATAATATTTAAAAGTAATAAACTAAAAAGTTTCATTTGTCTACTGATTCCAAAAATAGTTGCATAGCCCAATTGTGGGATGGTGACAATTTACCCCAAGTTGTAATCAGCTTATTGGCCATTAATAAAATTATCATTAATTGATAATATTTTAAATTCAATATATATAATAACAGCCTATAAATGTCCCACTGCTGGGCTTGGGCCTCCCATTATAGGGGAATGGACAGTATACCCGCCACACTTGTCCAAGCTGGCTTGGCTAGTTTGACACATCACATTAAATTTAATATTATTGCAAAACTTTTAACAAAGAATGGTTTTATTGATTGCAACACCATCTAGCCAAAACTAATGTCCCTCAGATTACCTTAACACCCATTATCTTAAATACTGTGATAATGGATACTTATATACCAATTTATCTAAATCCTATAGTAGATAAAAATATAAAAGAATTTTAATGTGCTAATAATTGGTGGGTAGAGTACCTACATACTGATTGTGATTGATACCAATAATAATCTAGAAATGTTATCACAACAAAACATATCAAATTAAAAGAATTAAAATTGATTTATTTTTCCCAAGAGTGTGTCCACAGTAACTTGACATGTAGGGTTAACAACACCCAAAAAATTTACATTACTTATATGGACTAATAAAAGCTTATAAATGATTATTACAAAATGTTCTTTTTTTAGGGGAATTTTGAAGAAATTGTAGCGACTTTATGTGTGTCTGTCTGACTTTACCTTTAGGGGTTAATGCTTTTAAGATTGAGAGTTGGTAACCCTGCATATAAAGTTATTATGAAGGCCTCAGAGTAATGATATATTCAATGTTTATGGTGAAGGCACAGTAATAAAAGTAAAAGTCTCACAATCAAATAAAAAGTAAGTTATAATGCAATTGTGAACTATCAACAATAGATGGCGCTAGTAGTTTTAATAAGTCATTTACTTAAACAACAATTGGTATGTTATTGAAACTATGAGTAAGCTGTAAATTACACCAATTTTCCTTCCTGTACTCTATATGATTAATTTAAAATTTAAAGGAGTCAGAATTTGTTTCCTTATTAATTGTTTAAGCAACAGATTTATTTAATAATAATATAAAACCCTCTCTTTGTTGTCCCTGGCTTTTTATACATTCAAGTCTGATGTTTAATGCTTCATCATGCTATCTTACCATAAACACTGGCAGATTAAATAACATTTCATATCACAGTATAGCAACACTCAAAATGCCAGAAACAACAGTACCCATTATCTACTAAATTCACGAGCAAGAGGCACCAATGGGTACAGCAGAAACACTACCAAGGCTAAACCAAACATGTAGGAAGGTTACAAAAAAAGCTTCACACAATTCAATGGCGAAAAGTACTCACTTGTGAACGAAGATGGTTTGTATAAAACCAACTACCCAACAGTCTTAAATATATATCCAATAATGATTTATCAAACTTACAAGGAAAGTTTGTGTGTTGATAAGATTATATTTTATTGATAATAACATAGTATCAGGGTGTTCATAATTTCTTGGAAATCTTCACAAGTCATTATGATAAGCCAATAACAACTTCTTAGAAATTAATTAAAGAAGTTTATTAATATGTTAAAATATGTCATTGTTTAGTGAAACAGTTTTATCTTGGACTAGTGTGGACAAAAATTGACAAAAATATTTTTGTTTACAAAATTCCATGATTTGTTGATAGCATTGAATTTAAGGATATCCACTAATTGCTTTTAAGATTTAAGATAAACAGTCTAGATGGCGCCCCATGCATATAAGATAATTGGGGTGGGGTATAGTTATATGCACTTTTATTTATTACAAATAGATCTGAATTTTTTAAATATAGGTTAGAAGACTAAAGCAAGAGCTCCGATTCACTTCACTCCTTAGTTTTTGTAATTTTTTTAAAACCACCCAAATACTTTATATCTCAAATAATAAATAAAAGTGCCATATAACTACCATAAATAACTACACCTCAACCAAAAGTTGAAACATATAAATTATTAAAATTGTTTCCTAATTGAAATCCAATAAAATTTATTTATATGCATAGTACAAAATAATTCAATAAATGGAACACTAAACATATTTTGTTTTGTCTGGCTGAATATCTTGTTTTAGAATTTGGATGTGGTATAGTTATAAGGCACATTTATTTATTATTTGAAATAAAAAGTAAGTTTTGGTTGGTTATAAACCAAATAATAACCACAAAGGCTAAGGCGGGAGCGAAGTGGAACCACCACCTTAGCCTTCAAACCTATATTTAAAAAGTTCGGATGTTAGTAATAAATATATAAACGCGCCCTATAACTATACCCCAACCAAATCTTGTTTCATTGTCATATAAATATTCTCTATAAGGCAAAGACCTTAAGCTATTTAGTAGTACCTTAATATTGGGTACATATAAAACATGGCAAGTGTGTTAACAAAACACCTAATTATTGCAGTAATAAATAAATAAGTATTTAATTTAATAATCTCTGGAAATAGATGTTAAAATGGTTCAAATTAATGATAACAGAATCAACAAAATAATTTTTAAAGAAATTTAATTGTTGTACAATTAGAGAACGATTTGTAGTTCAAGGAATCTATTTTTCTTAGAAATATACAAATACATATAATTACACTCAGCTGTTTACAATGTCAACGTCATAAATTAGTGCATAACCTATAAGAGTAATTTAGTAGTTCGTTGTTAGTACAAAAACATTTCAGAATATTACCGTCATAATACTAAAATCCACTATTAGGTGCTAAAAAAGCTGACGTTAGCCGCGTTCCACATTATACAAACCATATGGCTGTAAAACTGCCTGAATAGATTATATAATAAAAAGTATTCACCTTCTGTAGTATTCATTTTCGTCTTTTTCTTTGCAAACATCCGATTTGAAAAATATTTGAGGTTAAAACACATTAATTCGCTTATTCAGTCACTAAAATTTTGTCCTTACTCTCACTCAACATAAGGCAAAACGATAATCAACAAACACAACTCTCCCACATGAGCGCGTAAGTCGCAACTAACTAGTGACGTTCTGACGTAGACGTTCGCGTTTCCATGCAATCGCAGATCGAATATGGGCGAGTGTGAGACTGAGACAAAACGAAACATTCATCAGTCCGCCAGTAAACCAATGGCTGGTCGCTCTCTCGCTGTGTAGTGCGTTAAGAGAGATAAGAATTACTATAGTATTTTCTAATTATAACTGAAATTTTAACTCAATAAAATTATTAAGTTGCTTTAGAATAAAGATTTAGATATTCAAAACTGGGAGCGTACTTAAAATTAAAGAATTTACTTCATTATTATTTTACTAGGGATTTCCCCACAGCTTTCCTGCATTCAGCACAACTCGAAGGAACTCTAAACTCTTATATTTGCTGGGAGATATTGTTATGTTCATCCCTTAGTTCTTCATTTATCAAAAAGGTTAATTTCCGATAACGGATATAATTAAAAATACTTGTTATGATATAAGTGCAGATGTCAATAAAATCGTATAATGGTACCTACAATTTGGCGAACGAAATCTTAGTATTTCCCTATAATCAATATTCCTTTTTTTAACCATATCTTGTGTCTATAAGAATAATCATTTTACTTTTTGTTCAAAAGTAGAATTGCTAAACCATAAGTACCTATTTGTCCATACTACATCCATAATGAAATTATAATCTTGATGTGAGGTAAATTATGTGTGCATGGCCAATGACCAATGATGAGAGGGATCACAAAGAACACGCAAAGTGGAGAAGCAAGGTACTATGAGCGCTTATGATCCTAAGCTCTGAACCGGATGCTTCGAACACAAATAGGATTAATTAATGGGATGAAGATCATAAGCTAGACGACATTGTAACTTTTTAAATGTTTATCTTAACTCATAATATCTATAATTTTGTACAAGTTTACTTATAAACATTTTCAAAGATACTATATTGTATGCATGTATAAAAGTATAGGTAATATAAAAGTCATATCAAAAGCCAGTGCTTATAAAATTGGTAATTTAGTTTAAAGAACAGAAGTAATTATTTAAATATTTAATAGAGTACCAATAATATTAATTAATAATTAATAATATTAATAATTGGCACTTAAAATAGAGACTGAAGAATAATGGTCATAATTAGAATAAAATATAGTTATTACTAATTGTGCATGCCACTTCGTTCGCGCGAGGCATAGACTTTATATTCATTTCGCCTGAACGCTAGAAGATATCAAAATAAACATACATAAAAAAGACAAAATCGTATAAACATTTTATTACTTGTTAACTAATTTTTAAACGACTTTATAATTTAATCATGACTTCATGTCACTGTCACAATGCACGCAAATCGATAATCGTCCATCACTATAATACACTTTAGTATATTTTTTCTTTTTTGTATTTATAGATTACCTAGTATCATTGAGTTATAATATGTCTTATATGATCTAAGCCTAGTATATTATCTACATTATTTAATTTTTGGTCGGAACTTAAACATTGACATTTTACTGCGCGTTTTATTAATCGCGTTATATAATCTTAGATTATTTATACGTCCATACTTTTATGTTTATAATAGTATAAAATTGTAAAAATGCTGTCTGTAGACAATAGACCTAAACGATGGAGAACACGATGCAATTTTTTTGAGATTTCTTGTCTGTTTGTTCAGGATTCACGTAAAAACTATTGGGCCGATTTCGATGCGGTTTTCGCTGACAGACAGCAAATTCTTAGACTATATAATATCTGCGCTATTTTATCCTGAGAATCCTGCGAGAATTTTTCTGGGAATTATTTAAAATGGGCAGATTAAAAAATCTAATTCCAATGTGATTTTTTCACTGATCGATAGCAAATTTTATTTAATAAAATGTGTGATACTTTTTATTCCGGGAATCCCGCGGGAACATTCCAGGGAGCGGTTCAGGTGCATAAATATTAGTTTAAGTATTCTGACACAGTTGTCAATAAAACGATAACTTATATTATTTTTTAAATGGTGCGGTACTTTGTGCCCCGGGAATACCGTGGGAATTTCAAGTCAAACGTAGATGAAGTCGCAGGCATATTCTAGTTTTCAAATAAAATCAGACAAATTCGTGTTAGACTACGCACGTTGAGGGGTTTCCTAAACGCAACGAACTTTTAACGTTTTTCTCATTTGAAGCCATCCACAAATTACGTCACCGAATTTCATGATTTTTTGAACCCTCCCCTCCTCCGTCCTTGTCACAGCTGGTCACATTCGCGAGACTCCTCCCTCCCTAGTCACATTTTTGCAATTTTACATCAAGAAATTATGAAATTAAAACCGCAGTGCCGGAATTAGCTTAAATAAGTATATTAAATTTTGAAATGTGACGTCATGAATTTAAAGACCCCTCTCACCCCTTTGTCACACAATGTCGACCTAAACCCCCTCCCCCCTCCCGACCCCCTTCCCCTAATATTGAGATATCGTGGGTTTAGTAAGTAAAATATAATTTTTGACACTATCGCGATGAAATCGTACTTCCAATATTTCCGCAACGCCAAGATATTGAAATATTGAAATCGGACCCCTGGTGTTGCAAACATCTATATGCGACGGAAACCACTTTCCATGAGCTAAGCCGTCGACCAGTTTGCCAACTTCGGAATAAAAAAAAATGGTGCTCTTGAAAAACGGCGTATAGAGATATTTGAAGTGTCAACGAGGTAAGCAACGCCTCAGTCCACTTGGTGTTGCAGATGGCCATGGGCGACGGTAAACATCTACCACCAAGTGGACCGTTTGCCAATCTGCCTACATGCAAACATAAAATCTGTCGTCCACCATTAATCTGTAATGGTTGATCAAATTTTAATATTAAGTGCATGTAAGATAAGTCTAAGCTTACGTATACAATAACAAAGTCATTAACAACAATATTAGGGAATGGTAACATAAAAGAGTTGACAATACAGACAACTGAGAAATTTGTTATCATGGTACAAAACACGGTAGCCCGCCCCTCCCTTAAGACTTGTTGCCAAAATAGTAAGTTGCACAGGTAATGATTCGATTTAAAATCCCATAATTATTGTGCCGATTGAGTAATGTAACGCAGCAGTCGACGCGCGTTTTTTGGTTTGTTGCACTCAATTCATGAGGTACCCACCTTTCAAGCTTTTTCACCTTCCCAATTTGCTTCAAGTGGATTAAAACAGTTTTATCACTAAAACCGCAGCCAGCAGCTATCTCGGACGTGGTTTGCGATGGACCCGCTTCCACAATAGTCTTCAATTCTGCATTATCAACTTTGGTCTCCTACCGTCCACGGGGCTTGTTTTGCAGGTCGAAATTTCCAGAACGAAAACGTTGGAACCAAAAACGCACTGTGTTTTCTTTTGCGACACCGCCGTACACATCATTAATCCTTCGAGCCGTTTCGCCAGCACTGGGCACTGGTGCTACGATGGAACTCGTACTCGTAAATAATGCGATATTTCAAGTTATCCATTTTGTAAACTGAGTGACGCAAAGTAAAAATCAAAAGAGGAAAAAACAAATGAATTACGGCTTTCAAAACATAAAAGCATAAGTAAATAGCTGTATAAATTTGAAATTGGAATTCCTAACCAAAGAGGAGATATTTGAGATTAAAGTGGCCAGTACGACAAAACGCCAACTTCATATGTAAGGGCCATTGTTCTGTTGTGTATTTTCTTCATTTTCTGACGACTTACGTTATTCTTTGGTTATTTTGGTTCTTTTTCTGATGATTACTGACTTTCTTTTGGACTTTGAAAGGATTGTTCAACTTTGGACCATAAGTCCAATATTAGTGAAAAAATTAGTGAACATAAGTAAGGTTATGTTTATTACAAAAATAATATTTCAAAATCTCCGGATCATGGGGATTATAGTAGGGGTAAGTATGCTTATACCGCCTCGGGGGGGGCCTTTAGCTATCATGGGAGCAAAGGATTCATCACCCCCGCTGACGAAGTGAATGTGTTCTGATTCCCGGGGCACATTCAGGCACTTTTTGCGCTGGATCGGACTGGGCGTAACTACGTTCTAAGTCTCAGCCTTTCCTTCCATAAAAAGCGCGGGGCACATGGGAGGAGGGTGGTTTTAGTGGGTAGTGGGTGTTGCCCGTGCAACTTCTCTGAGTCTTCACACAAGCTGGCTTGATTATTGTTCGGATTGCCCCTTGTCAAAGGGGAAAGCCTTTATGATCAACTATGGTCTAATCCCTTGCAAAGGACCCAGTATTGTGCGTAAAAGCATTGACCCCCCCCCCTTGAAAGAAAAAAAAAGGGGGTAAGTATGCCTCCCCCCCCATTATCCACTCCGCCACCTCATTACTTAAAATTCGTGTATAAAACATCTATAGATTTTTAATTAATTTTTCAACGGCTTTAATTTTTATCAAAACCGGCCACGAGACTCATCGAGTGTTTTCGCTATTTCGTACAAGTAGTTCAATTTGAGGACTTGGCCTTGGAGAACCACTTGAAAAATTCACTCTGTGTAATATATTATATAGTTAAACTTTACAATACTGTATCAGTAGTAAGGAAACATGTAAGAAAAGAAAAGAAAATAATAATCTCCATTCTATCATATAATGGAGGAGCAGGCGAAGCAAAAAAAAAAACAACATTAGTGTTCACTGAATTTTAAGTAGTGGGGGGGGGGGGCGGAGAGGACGGAGGGTAGGGTACTTTTCCCTTCTGCCACCCCCATGCCTAGGAGACATGTAGTTTTTGAGATATGTATGATTTTTTGTAAACATAACTTTATTTTTTCACTAATGGTGTACTTATGTCTTATGTCTAAAGACGAGAAATGCAGAAAAAAGGGAGTTGTAAATGTAAAAAACATTCAAAACATTCTAAAAACGCAGACTAAAGCCCACAAGCCGAGCGAGCGAGGCGAGTGTTTTTTTTTTGAGGCGGAGGAAATGCATTTCGCACACTACCGGGTCCTTTACTAGGGATTAGACCAAAGCGATGAGAGGTGAGTCCACGAATGGGCACCAGGGTCAAATCGCCGGCTTGTGTGGAGACTCGACTACTCAATACTCCACTAAAACCACCCTCCTCTCATGTGCCCCGCGCTTATGGTAGGAAGAGCGTGACACTTAAAACGTAGTTACCCCCACGCTGGGGCGAAGCAAGTGTGCCACAACAGCGGTCAGCAAATGTCAAAACCGATTTGTAATCATCATTTAAATAGTTATTGTTGCGGACAGAATCGACCCCGACCTCTCCCCCCGAAATCCCGTACCCCCACGCCCCGCTTACCACGAATATGTAGCTCGCTCCGTTACCTGCTAAGCGTCTGCATTTTTGTAGTAGGTACCTTATTAAGCACGGGGCGAGCCTCCGGCTTTATCCAGTTCGGTCAAGTATACACACATTGGTCAGTATATACACACATAAGGAAGACTAAGAAGGCCAGGAAGATCAAAGAGCATTCGGAAGACTCTACAGCCAACGGACTCTCAGCTTGTCTACGTGGATATTGTGAACCACCAGAGATTGTGATTAGTGCCATTCGTATTGATCGGCTGCGTTTCCACGCTTGCCAAGGCTCGGCAAGCGTCCACAAGCACAAGCGTGTAAAGAGGGCGTTTGGCTTGGCTTGCGTGAGCTTGTGGACGCTTGTATTCGATCCGGGCTAGTGTCGGTTTTTGGACACAAATCAAAGGGCGCTTGCGACGCGTTCACACGTTGGCGCGCGCTTAGTAGCCGCATATACATATACACCGGCACCGTTAAATTTTGAATACCGAAAATTTTTAGAAGGTTTTAGGTTCACCTTCTAAATTTTTTTGAAGTAACCGAAATACCAATTAAACTGAAAAACTTATTAGTTAGCGGGTACGATTTTTATGAATCTTTATCATCCACCATCTTCGTGGTCGTCGGGCTTTCCTTGCTTTTGTTTTACTTTGCTTGTATTTGAAATAAAAGTAGGTTAAACCAAACGTAATAGCCGATACAAGTTCGACGTCCGCCATGCTTGGATGTACGTAACACACTGACGGATTCACAAGCGTGTAAACGACTCCCAAATGCCAAGCGAGATTTGTGGACGCTTGGGGCTTGTGGACGCTTGCCGAGCCTTGGCAAGCGTGGAAACGCAGCATAACAGCGCAAGTGGTCCAAAAATCTAAAACAAAACACAAAGTACATTCATATAACTAAAAGAGAAATGGAATTTAAAAAAGGCGTCAAATAGAGTACAGCAAATTATACATCAATTCTTTTAATAAAAATAAATCGATTAAAAACTTACTACTAATTCAAACTCGCAATATATAAGCTCGCAATATATAAGCAGAAAAAATCAATTTTCGTATTTAAAACTCGATTTTATTGACATATCGAATTGTTAACATTTATCGCAGTAAAGTAAAAAAAAAGTAACAGTACTGTGATTTATTATTATGAACTTTAAAATTATAATAACTAATTCAAAACCCGTTTACTAAACTAAAAAACAGTTTTAGTCTTTATATATTAGGTGTACGTGTATTCCTAAACTCATTTTTTTTAGGTTTATGGCTTGGCAGCTAGGCCTTTAAGCCAGATCTTAGTTTACAATATAGTTTCTTCATTTTCTTAAGCCTATGTGTAGCACAGCTGAACTGTAGGTTATCAGCTGGTCTCATTCAACGGAGTTCTTGTGACAACTTAAAAGCCCACATTTGACTATACAGTTCACATTTCTCACAAAACACATAATTACTACTCAAAAACTATCAATATCCTACAACTATTGTTCATTTTAGAGCAATTTTACACATTTACATGTTGTGCTGTGCAGTTTTATTTTTAGAAAATAAAACTGCACAGCACATCTCCTTTCAGTTCCCGCCAAAAACTCCAACACAAATCGAACTTTTTTATCGACAAAAGTGACGTAACCTTGTTTATCAAACGTATTTTTGTTTTTCCCATTATTCATTCAAAACTTGTTGGTGGACCCTAAAACATGTTTCCTAGCCCAAATAACAGATCTAGGTGTCTATGTATACTCCTAAACTTAATTTTCCTTAATCTCATGCCAGTCTGTGCAAAAGTTGAGCCTATTATATTATGTACAGGTACAGTAGTAGTATTAATTTTTAAGGTTACGAATAATTGTGAAATATTCACCATAAAGTACGGTTTTATAATAATGCCTTACCATCGTCTGTCACTCCGTTGTTCGAAGTACTGGCGCCTTCATCCTCATTTTCGTCTTCGGATTCTGTTTTTTCCATTTTCACAAATCACTTGGCTATAGGTTTATAACGTTGGTTACGAACAGAATGTATCAATGTTATCGTCATGCTCGAGAAACACAATCTATTGATATAAAAAGAGATAAGAAAGGCACTATTTCTGACATTGTCACTGTACTGATAAAAAAAACTATTTTGTATAAAAAGGTTTTTAAATGAAATGATTTTATATAGCTCGCGGACTGATCTGTTGCCGCTTCAATAATGCGACGTATTTTCTACGCTCATAGAATATCAGGGTATCGTCATCTACGTTTGACGTGTGGGTAGGTGCAGCGATTACTAGGTAAAGGTCGTTTCGTTTGTTAGGTATATAGGTCTCATCGTCATCGATTACAATAAAACTGGAATGCTATATTAACTCCTAACCTAAATCACTGTTGACGTATATTTTAAAACAATTAAACTTGAGAGTTTATCTTGTAACAATTACCTAGGTACCTATTTAAGTAGTATTAATTGTGGAAACAATCTGAATTGGTTATAAATAATATTGATCTATAGCATTCGTTGCGTTCCTTAAAAGCAATGAATAATTATGTAGTGGAGAAGTTGTTATTTGGTTACGAAAAATAAAAGCTTGTTTTTAATAACAATTTATTTTTTAGTTATTCGTATTTTTATCAGCAAAACTTTAATTTGGTACCCATAACATGGGTGTACATAAAAAATAACTAGTTCGCTATATTGGATTAAGGGTGAAGTCAGTTCTTATTCTTCGTATTCTTCTCGACAAACCCTTAATTTGATACCTAGGTCATTGGAGTACACAAAAAATAACTAGTCTACCATCTTGAGTCGTCCGCCATATTGGATTTAAAATGACGTCACTTAGCTAATCATGCGTTGTGATCGAAACTATTATAAACGTGCATGCAAAATTTCATCTCAATCGGTTGAGCATAACTGCTTTAAAATTCATTCATTGCACTCACTCACTCATTGCAAAGTAAATAAAGGCTTGTAAAAAATATATAGGCCCTTATGTACCTATCCAAAAAACAACAAAATAATACGTTTTGCTGCAATACATTTTTACTGCAGATGTCTTTTTTGAGGAGAGGTTAAAACGATTTTAGGATCATTAATCTCACTAACTACAACTTAAAGAAAAAAGTCATTTGATTTTTAAGAGAACATGTGTACGGAAAAGATAAAATAGTCTAGAGAATAGCTTTTGCCAATCGGGGTGCAATTTTACCGTTCCGAGACTTTTAAAACTGCATATAATATTCTAATGTTTTATTTAAATAAAAATTATGAAACTTAGCTATACCAGAATCTGTTGTCAGACTCGTTCTTTAAGCAAGTTTTCAGTGTCGTGTCTATATTATAGAACGATACGGTACGGTGATACACGCTGCAATACTTTTGCAACAATTATCTTTCTTCATACTAATTTAGGAGAATAAAAAAAAAAAAAATATCAGCTCATAAATGTTCTGCTGGGTACTGGCCTCTCCATTTCAGAGGATCGGACAGTATTTGCGGCGTATATTGGCGGGTCTCAAAAATCGATTATCTCGATGTGCACCTTCCATCACGATGTTTTCTTTACTGTTGGCACTTGGTAATTTAACAATATGTTCATTAGATGGTGCATACTTCTCGACCAGGATTACCACGTATCCACGTCATTTGAAACTCGAGTTTGAGACGCGACGGTGTTAGACTGACCACATCGTTTTCAAGCAAAAGAGTTTTAACGAGTAAATTAGATATTATTAAGGGAGCAGATGCTGTTGGTTGTTTTCATGGAGGTAGTGGAAAAAACGCGTTGTTTGGCACAGGGCAGGTGCGATCGCAGCTTGTGCGCGGGCGGTTCGCTCAAGCCAGCTGCCGTTCCACGTGCTGCGCAGCTGTTGAAATATAAAATACAAAATACAGCGTTTCAACTATATGTATTTAAAATACAAATACAAAATACAAATTACAAAATACCGTCAGGTGTTAGTTTATGTAAATAAAATACTCACAAAAAATCAAATAATAATTATTATTAGGTCCTTGCCTATGTAACTGCCGTTTTTTCTGAAATAAGTTAACCTAATTTTATTATATTTTTTTTATTCTAATCTCCACGGCCTTGAAGATAGGGATATTTCCATCTTGTTCTTCTTCTTCTCCGTCGTCACACTCTTGGCAGAGTGGTCGTGGTCCTCATGACAGGGGTGGTGGCAAGCTTCACAATTCGTCGCCATTTCCATCTTGTAGGTACGCGTAGATTTTGGTGGTTCCACCCGGATCTATGCGTGATTATATCGGTCCCATGGCAGGGAATGCACAAGGACTGAAACAGCTCGCTTTTTTGAACTCGTTCATGAGGTGACCGACAAAGTTTTTGGGCAGTATCCTTTTGCAGAGGTAGTCATACTCGAGAATTTTAATGCTCATTACGCTGAGTGGTTGGGTTCCCCGAGAACTGATCTGTCAGGGACTACTGCCTACGAATTTGCTCTCGCCAATGGATTCACTCAGGTGATTACGGAGTTTACCCGAATACCGGATAGAGTGGATCATGAGTCTTCTTTGCTGGATCTTCTGCTGACCACACACCCGGAGAACTGCCAGATCTTCTTCAGTGCTCCACTGGGAACCTCTGATCATTGTCTGGTATCTTTGGTGGTGCCCCTTCCTATTCCCGATCGGACTCGTCCCGCTGGACGACGGAAAGTGTGGTGATACAGGTCAGCAGATTGGGATGGACTCCGTGAATTCTATGCATCCTACCCATGGAGGCAGTTATGTTTCTCGTCGGAAGCTTCTGATCCGAGCACAGACTGGATCGCCGATGTAGTACTGCAGCGAATAGCATGTTTAATTCCAAACTCAACTGTACTTATCGGTGGTACGAGTAAACCACAATGGTTCAATAAGTACAGCAGTGAAGCTGTAAAGCTAAAGAAACAGGCTTATCCAGCCTGGACTGCAGCGTGGGCTCGTCAGGCTCCAAGTTCCTCTGACCTGAAAAAGTGATACAATGCCGCCCCCAGGTCCCTCAAAAAACAGCTCGCAAGAGCAAAATTCGATCACATCGACAGAATTGATGAGCGCCTCTCTAGCTACTCTTCTGGGACTAGAGCTTTTTGGGCCCTCACCAAAGCTGTCCAAGGAAACTTTTGTCGGGCGTCTCTTCCACCTCTGCGCACAGTGGACGACCGTCTGGTACACGCCGCCAAAGATAAAGTCAATCTTCTGGATGAAATCTTTGCGGCCAATTCAACTCTTGAGACATAGGAGAAACTCCACCTACAATCCCTGAGTGTGAGTCTAGAATGTCGGAGGTGCGCTTTACTCAAAAAGCAGTCCGATGTGCTCTCCTCTCCCTCGACGTCAAAAAGTCTTCTGGCCCTGATAGCATTCCTGCCATTGTGCTGCAGACGTGTTTAGCTGATCTGTCCCCAGCCAGTCCTTGCCCGACTTTTCACTCTCTCTTACTACAAGGGTTGTGTCCTCGCTTCGTGTAAGATTGCCCATGTGCACCTTGTCCCCAAAAAAGGGGACGTAACAGACACGTCGAATCGAGGCCTATAGCAATAACCTTTTTGCTCTCAATGGTGATGGAGCGTATTATCAACGCGCAGCTCTTGTGTTACCTCGAAGATTCCCAGCTGCTAAACGATCGGCAATACGGCTTCCGCCACGGTCGCTCAGTTCGGGATCTCTTGGTTTACCTAACCCACCGTTGGGCTGAAGCCATTGAGAGCAAAGGGGAAGCACTGGCAGTTAGTCTAGAATTCTAGATATTGCTAAGGCCTTGGACCGGGTCTGGTACAGGGCTCTTCTATCGGAGCGGCCATCGTTTAGGATACCCGAAGGGCCTTGCACCTGGATATCCAGCTTTTTTGATGAGCGCAGCATTCAAGTCGTTGTCGACGGTTGTTGCTCAAGTTTCAAGCCCATCAACGCTGGTGTGCCCCAGGGTTGTGTGCTATCGCCAACGTTGTTCATCTTACAAATCAATGATATGTTGTCTATTCGCAACATTCATTCCAATGCGGATGACAGCACAGGCGATGCGCAGTACTCTGGTCGTGCAAACTTCCCTCGATCATTTATGGAGGAAAGTTGGGTTAGATTTGTATCTGAAGTAGAGTATTCCTTAGAGTGAGTCTCTGAATGGGGGAGACAAAACCTTGTCCATTTCAACCCCAAGAAGACATAGGTCTACGTATTCTCTGCCAAAAAAACTCCATTCGAGCAATCGCTTCAGTTCCAAGGAACTCCCCTTACCACCACCAAGAGTATTGGGATCCTCAGTGTTGACATCGCGAACGATGTTCAGGGGCCATCTTGAAGGCAAGGCAAAACTTGCCTCTAAGAAGCTGGGAATGTTAAACCGGTCCAAGCAGTATTTCACACCGCGGCAACGCTTTGTGCTTTGTAAAACCCAGGTGAGCCCGCATATGGAGTACTGCTCACACTTTTGGGCTGGAGCACCTGGCTACCAACTCGATCCCCTAGACTGTATTCAACGTCGAGCCATTCACGTTGTTGATGATCCCACACTCACAGATGGTCTAGATAGGCTTGGCCTTATGAGAGACTTCGCTTCTCTCTACGTATTCTACTGACTGTATAACGAGGAGTATTCGGTAGAACTGTATAGAATGGTGTATTCGTCCTCTTTCTACCATCGAACCGCTCGCCATCTGTTGGGATTTCACCTCCACTTCTTTAAGCCGCTTCGCTCATGTACGCAACGGTTCTGTAGAACCTTTTTCAAAAAGGGTGTCATAAAATTTCTTCGAGGCTGGCAGCGGGTTGATGAAATCTCTGGTGTTGCAAATGTCCATAAGCGACAGTAACCGCTTTCCATCAGGTGGGCCGTCAGCCTGTCTGCTGTACTCCAGCTATAAAAAAAAGATCGAAATTTCCAGAATGGAAGCGGGCAAACCAATAACAAGTGGTGCGTTCATTGTAGTGTTCGCTCATAAAGGTCGTTGATGTTGCTTGTCGCTCTTGCCGCGTTGCTGCCACGACGGTACTCTTATTCCATAATTACTCGAATTTTTAACTATCCATGATGACGAAAAAGATTCAAATGCGAAGAAAACATAACACTTATCAATAAATAAATGACTAATTTTTAAAAAAGAATTTCGTGTTTTCAAAGTAAAATTAATTTGAAATTATATATCTTAGCCAAACAAAAATATTTATTTTAAATGGCCAGTACTGCAGAATGTACCTAATATTTAGCGGTCACCATTTTGCTTATGAAAGCTAGGCATTAGTGACCAGGTTCCAATCTACCTTAAGAGAGCAGCAGCGCATTTGTAGCACCTTTGGTGTTGCAAATGTCCATTGGCGATGGTAACCGCTTTCCATCAAGTGGGCGGGCCCTCAGCCTGTCTGCTAAACTCCTGCAATATAAAAAAAATTGTTGCGATTCGTTTTGCCACTTGTCCGTTGCCATTCATTTTTCCACTTATCAGTTGCCATTCGTTTTTCCAATTGTCCATTGTGATTCGTTTTCCACTTGTCCGTTGAAGTTTCACTTCTACTATGTGTCCCAGCACACATTTCGATTTTTCGCAGGTTTACTGCAAATTATGATTTGGTTAGGTTAGGTAGATTTTAATGAATGCATTATTTAAATTAATTTTATTTTATCAAACAAAATTATTTAAACATATTTTATTTTATCAAACAAAAAAACTGAATTCGATCCGGAACCAAACAACGCTTCGATAGTCTACTCTCTACTCTAAAATTTTGCCGCCTCTCACCACGTCTAATCTAAATTTATGCCGATCCTCCACGCGGCCGTAACGCTTTTTCGTGATAGAAAAATCCTAAGACCCCGTCTATATAGAAGTTTCACTCCAAAAGTAAAAAAAACCAAATTGATTTACCCAATTAGTTAACCCATCTATTCCTGGAAATATCAAATTAAAATACTTAATATACACAAATGCTTTCTTAATTAACCAAATTTTAATACAGGTCACAAAAATTGTTTATATACTCTTATAAAGTACCTAATTCTGCAAATGATATAGTTTACAGTGACAAAGTAAATGCTTTTCTGTTGTTTCCGTTGCGTGGCGTGGCATTAGCGCCCCGTCCAGACGCAAGTTAGTAATAAATGCATATTTTAATGAATGAACCCGGCTTGAGAGCCGTACCTATAGCGTTCACTTCGTGACTTTACAATGGGCACAGATTAAGAAATTTAATATTGACAACAAAAAAATATAATTAATGTATCATGGCTGCTTCAGAGTAATGTAACCATGGCCTCGATTTGACGTATTTATACAATGCAAATGGGGTATTTAAATTTTCAAATTTACAACGTTCCAGAAAATATGTACTAAAATATTGTTATTGCCAGTTAAATTTGATTATCTTTTATTATAATAGACAGCGTTAAATTTTTAAACAGACGCTTTTATATATTTGCGTGGGCTTCTGCAGCTAGTCCAAGTAAAACTATTACATTTATCGGGAACTATATCTGTGTAAATCTAACAGCAAGGACATGATCCTTGCCTAATAGTAAATAAGTATGTAAAATGGTGCAAATATCATATAATTTATCTATTAGGGTGTATTAAAGCACTAGCTTATTTATTTGAAGTTTAATATAGGTAGGTTCTTACAAATTTGTATAAGGCCATAAAATCTTACTTCGTATTTACTTCACTTAGTCAGTTTTTGTAATGTTTTATGCAACAGCTAGTATGTCTCATATACGTAATAAGTATAATATTTAAATATATAAACTCTAACAAGCTAAAACTATTGTAAACTTATAAATTATCAGCAAAACGTCTTCCATATACTAGACACCAATATGATTTAATCTTCATGTAGAATGTAGGTACGTGTAGAACTTCTGAAGTTACATTTTACGCCTAAATGTCCTTGTATTACTGTGTACACTTTGAACATCATACCATCGCCGAATTCCCGCGTAAAAGGACTTGTCTAAAAAAGTCGCCTCTGAAATGATTTTGTTGATACTCTGTGGACGCGTCGGACACGCAGCATGGCGGTCCAATGGGGACTCGCGGCGTGGTATGCGGCCTGCTTTTCCCAGAACTCTTCGCTCGCGCGGCTTGCGGGACGAGAAACTTGCTCGAGGTAGGCCTATTTGGAAGTTAAGGCACTTAATGCAGAGTCCAGAGTCCAGACTGTGCACACCCAATATAATTGTACCTTTTAATAAGAAAGTTGTATTTTAAAACACACATTATTACCTATATTCCTAATTTGAGTAAGTTGCCAAACGCCTTCCTCCATATATCCATATATCCATTTATAATAAAGTATGCCAAAACACACCCTCCGCCAAAGAAATGTCAGCACCAAAGTTTAAACACCAAGTTAGTAAATGGTTAAAAACATTAAATTACAGTGACACAGAAAGCACAATACTAAACTGACCACAACACTAGGGGCACACACACACACGCCGACACACACACACACACACACACACACACACACACACACACACACACACACACACACACACACACACACACACACACACATACATACATACATACACACACATACACACACACACACACGCACACACACACACACGCGAACACACACACACACAATACCACACGCACTCATAGTTTTAGGTTAATTAATTAATAAATCAATTATATTTAAGTTTCTATAATAAAATTGTGTTGGGTGCCGCGATACAGACCTAGAGTCTAGTGCAGCAACCGCCGCCAAAAATAATTTGTAGCCTTAATTTTAACTACTATATAAGTTTTAGATGTAATTATATAAGGCCTAGAAATAAGTTTATAAAATAAATGAATTTGAATTTGAATTTGAATTTGAATATATACTAGAAAATTATGCAGATGATCGTAAGTTAGTAATAGTGATTCTATATTTAAATAATTTAAATAATAATAAATAAATAAATAAATGCTCTTCAGATTTCATTTGTAGTTGACATGCCTATTAATACTTATTTAATATTAGTTTTGAAAAAACAACCTATTTAATAGTATTTAAAATACACAAAACATGCATATATGTATTAAGTTTTGCCGTAGAAGTACATACAACTACTGAGGAAATCCTTAAACAGTTTAGAAAGATATTTTGTTAAGTAACTTTATATTAGACAAGTAGCTTTTATTAGCTTCAGAGTAGAAAAGGAGTGACTTTTTATTCAAAATTTTAGCGACTTTATAAAAAATAAAATTTATGAATCCTAAAGGCGCCAAAATAGATTTGATTTGTTGCCTTCAAATATAATGTCATTTTTTATAAACGAAAACGCATTTGGAATAGTACAAAAGCTGGTTCCACAATGTACCACTTTTTTCATTCTGAAATCCGTTACATTCCATTCCCGGGCAGCCGCAGCCGCAGGCGGGCCACGGAGCACGAAGCACGGAGCTATCTCGACGAGATTTCGAAATTCCAAGAAAGGCAGAGCCTTATAAATTATCTCAAAAGCGCCGACGCGGCCCTGCAGCCAGAATGCTTTTTTTACACCACAGGTAGGCTGGCGCTAAGGAGGCGATGGAATTTATACTACGCTTCAACCTGTTTGATATTTTTTTTTAATGTAATGAATATATAAAGATAATTGTTAGTTACATTTTAAGATACCGAACTTGTGATGAGATGTAGTAATTATCGGTCTTATTAATAGAGAATAAGAGTAAATTTGTTTAAACTAACTCTAACTCTTTATGAATAAGACCGCATGTGTTTAATATTTTTGATCTTATACATATTATACATATAAAAGTACACATAGATACTTTAAATAGAAAACTATGATTTTATACACATGTAATGTATTGCGTATTCAGACTGCATTGTGATATATGAATATTGATTTAAAGTATCAAATCAATTCAAAAAATTTATACTAATCATTAAATGTAAACTGTGAAAATACGTGGTGCACGCGTATTATAACGCGATTCTTGGAAGATTGCACTCTTGGCGTAGACATTCCTGGCTAGAGCCTTGAAGGTCGTTTCCACTAAGGGCGCCCATTGTGCATTGGCGCCGATCTTAATACAAGGGACTTTTATATTATCTATTTTTAAATAGATTCGAAAATCTTGCATAGTAACAATGACATCGTTGTAGCGTGATTTTTTCTTATATTTGTTAAATAAACAATTTTAATATAATATTTTATAAATAAAACATGTATAAATCCAATACAGAATTTTTAAAATTTCTATTGTACATCTGCTAGACATCAATGTATCTCGCAACTCGCGTAATCCAAGAAATAACAGCTCTTCGTTTAACGAGGGCTACCTAATCTAAACCCTAAAGCATACTAGTTGCGGTTGAGTTTTCCTTAAAAAACAATTTGATTTGATGGTGTGCTCAGGAATTTGGAACAGTGAGCTGACTCAACGCTCTAGTCCCTTGCTTGTCTCGGAAGTAATAGTAGATAGCTGCAGCCTATTTGAGAATACAGCTAGCTACAGCATATAAAGTTATTTTCATTTATCCAGGCTGCATTGCATACAGGATTAATCCTTGTAACGACTATTAGCGTTATACGTCCCATAAGGTGTAATAATCGATGTTTTATCATTTTAAAAAGCTCACAATAAAATTAAAGCCACTGGCATTTCCAGAATGTCCTCTAAATTCGAATGTAGCCACTATGACCATGGAAAAAATACTATTGATCACTTAGATAATTGCCATGCGTCCAACATAGACTAATGGCCGGTTCCTATATGTACTTTACCGAACGTTCATTTTCTTTACTATCGGTTAAAATTTGACATACAAGTACCTAATGACAAAATTCAACCGATGGTAAGGTAAGTATATATTCACTCAATATTAAAATTGTCCACCAATCGATGTCCGCTGCAAGATGTAGGCGTCTGCAAGTTTGCGCCACATGTCGTGGGCGTTGGATATCCTCATCCAGCCTCCACCAGCGACATTGCGCTCATCATCTTTCCACCGGACTGTAGAACACATAACCTACACCACGTTCCAGAGACACGATCTCCATTATAAACCTTGTTTGCCAGTTCCTTAATATATTTGATAATTTAATACGAGGAAATCAGTTTATCTAACATTAATATATCTAACGCAATTCGATCCACTACAAAGTAAAACTTATTCGGATGATTATAGAATTGTGAACTAGGTATTTGATACTATGGTGGAATGCAAATTATGTTTAATAAAAATTAGGAAAATGTTGATAAATCTAAAGTGGTAACCAGGGACTTAAGAGTTCGCGCCACGAAAGAAGTCCCACGGAAAATAAAGGAACCAAAAGTGGCAGCTCCGCTATTTGATAAAATTTTGTTCGTAAAGTAGTCAGGAAATAAATTTGAAGTTTTAATTGTGGAATATTCCTTATTTATTATTCAATAAATATCTATATCGATTTACGGGTTAGCAAATAATTATTCTGACAGGATTAAGTACGGCGATTGCAGTGTCGCGTCAGTGGGACTTCTTTTGTGGCGCGGATTCTAGACATTATTTGTTATTAATTTGTGTTGTGTGTAAAGTAAAGGTATAGGTAAAGTTAAACGTTACGTATGTAATGCTATTACGTATGTAATTTTAAACAGTATTATTTTCTTTTTAATTTATTTATTCAAGCTATTTTCAGTACCAGCAGTCTTTAGTTGGACTATTTTATTACAAGCAATCATAATATTTACAAACTTATATTGTCCATTCCCCCTATAATGGGAGGCCCGAGCCCAGCATTGGGGCATTTATGGGCTGTTATTATTATATACAAACTTAATAATTTCTATTTAAATGTCGTTAGCCAGCACTTCTGTGTTGCATTTTTAAACGTATCTTGAAACAAAGCTGATTTGGTATTGCATTATAACCATAATTTAATTGATTGGTCACGTTTACATATCGTAACCAAACTTTCTTGGAAGTACCGTCTCACAGTCACGACTTTAACGTAGTTTATGTGATAGTTAGTACTCTTGGTACAGTACCGTAATATTTAAAGAAAAAATTAAAATAGATGGAAATAAAGTTTTGAACAAACATTAATAGACCCTGCTTAACTCGTTATGTTGAGTATTCTAGAACGAACTATATAGTAGCTAAAGTTTTGTGTTTGAATTATACCTACTCAATGAATCAAAACATAATCCATAAACCAAGCATTATATATAAGTATAGAGTAGAAGTATCATTTCTTAAAACGGCAAAACCCACTGCTTTATGTTTACTTTTATCTGTTACCTAGCGGCCCCGGCAGACGTCCTGTTCTGAAAAAATAAAAATCTAGCACCCGATCACAGCGCCGCCTACCGGTTCCAATTTTAGATTTAAACCATCCGGGGACCCACTCAAATACACAAAAACATAATCACCAAAATCGGTCCAGGTGATTAAGAGGATTCTAGAACCCGATCTCAGCGCCACCTACCGGTTTCAACGGGATAAAAAGTATCCCATGTCCGTCTCCTGGTTTTAAGCTATCTCTCCACCAATTTTCAGCCAAATCGGTACAGCCGTTCTTGAGTTATAAATAATGTAACTAACACGACTTTCTTTTATATATATAGAAGATGTGATTAGAAGCACGTTTTTATTGAGTATTGATCCACAGTTAAAGTTGAAATATACTTATACACAAAACCGAATTACGAAATCAGTAGATAGAAAGACAAAAAGGATAGTAGACAGACAAGATGCTTCTGAATTTGAAAATATTTTAATTCAAATATTACTAGTGACTTTATTTGAATGTTTGTCAGTTTCTTCTTCCAACCACAGTAATTATGACATGCACAGTACCGTTGCCCATGTCACGTGTTCTTTAAATAATTCGAAAAACATAAAAGAACTTCTAAAAGAGACAATATGAGTTAAATGAAACGTTTATCAAGTGATTTGAACTATGTTTGTGTAGTTTCGACTAGGAAAATGAAAAAAGAATACTTTATAAGCCGCAACATGGGAAAGTTCCTGGGTCATATGGTTTACAATGTAATCTATGTATTTTAAGTAGTAATTACAATAAAGAACAATCAAGTTTTCGCCTCGGTCTTACTTATTTCTTGTGTCGGTTCGGTTTTTGGTGAGAAAAATGTTTTTTAAACGTTACATTTAACGACGGTTGATAGACCAGGAACTGTGCTATGAGCATTTATATTTATAAACAAAAATCAAATGTTAATTTCCTATTGGTGACATGAATATGTAATAAATATTTCACGGTATTGGGTCGCCCGCATCTTATTATTGCCAAACTCTATTATTATAGTGAGTTTAACTATTGTAGTGGTAGCTTAAGTCTGTTCTCTTTTGTTTAAAGTAAAATTAGTGGTTTGCGTATAGGGACTGAATTTGAATGACAATTAAAGAACAGGAAACATTAAGAATATATTTACTAAATAAAGACTATAACTAAAAACTTCAGAACGTTCTCAACTGACGGCGATTTGGGACTCATAATATAATGTTTGTAATTTTCATTATTTTAATTTATTTATAAGTTAGTTTATTATTAACATTTAATTATATTTTTTAAGTTTTTAAGTAAGTTGATAGTTTAAAAAATAATCAATTTTTATTACTAAGTTTTCGTAGGTACAAAATAATTAATTTCGAATTGAAATACATCGGAAACACAAATTTAAAAATAAAAAAACATTGGAACAAAAACAAAGATGTTTCTCTTTAAAGTGGTCTAGACTCGGTCATGAATGTATTTACAGAATGCTTCTGCGCAGTTAAGCGAGAAGTCACGACGCCATCGCGAGGTCGAACGCCTTGAGTTGCCAAATTTGAACGGCTGACGTCATTGTTGGACAAAAGCCTCATAAAAACAACACCATGATTACGAGCTACATTACGTATTTTGTAAATCATTGAACTGAAGTTTCATTTACGCAGACGGCAATGTATATAAAACATTTAAGGTAATCGTGTTCTCGATGCATTAATATTAGATTTAATAATGCTCCCGACAAAAATGGTCACGTGTTGTTTGCATTTCATTCGGTCGATGTCGTCTTACGAGAAGTAAAGAGCTGCTTAAGTCACACCAAGAGGATATTTAGTTTTACTTGATCCTGTAAGGAACTAATTTTTAAACTCAATCTTTACCGATATTCTCAACTCAAAAGTAATATTTTTGAAATTTGAAACATTGCCACCAGGCTACTTTCATATAATGCACATAAACTTGTTGTTGAGTCGGTTTCTGTTCTTGTTATATTATGTACATATTATGAGAAGTATTATTTTTAATTTTGAAAGACGTTTTGTTGTTTTTTTTTATACAATTCTTAGTTCTTGAATATCATTCTAGATAATTACAACTCGGTGTAGTCAAAAGTATTTATATCTGATGATCAGGCTTTGCAAAACTATTACTTTACCTTTTGTTTTCATATGAAGAATGCATTACAATACAATTTTAGTATACGCAATACGTGTTTCATGTTTCACTGTTTGCCTTTTTATTACTTGTTTGCTTCTGACTAGAAGTTGCACAATGAGCATTGTATACTTCGATGTTTTCAAAAGAATATACATGTTATATCTTCATGTACAATTGTACATCAATCGACCAATCTTTCAACAATAGAATATTTTCATTCTTAAAATTCAGTTTACAAATATGTTCTTTTAGGCTTTCGGTTAATGTGTAATTAAATCAAAAAGGTATGTCTATTATTTCAAAATTTAAATAATTAGTAAGTACCTTACCGAGATGGTGGCAACAACAAATTTGCCTTGGAATTGTTCGCATAATTATGAACCAAATTGTAAAAATGGTTCATAGTGTTTTCGCCACACTTAACATCAGAATAAATAGTTACATATATCGGAGGAACTAAAGACACCAAGGACAACATAATAAGTAATAGAATGTATGCCAGATTGGCACGTCTACAATAATGTAGATACAAACGATCTGTCGACATCTTCCATTCAAATAGGTATTTGAAACGCCATGGTTGTATAGATTTGTAGCATGCCAAACAGGCTTGTATTACCTAACACAATTCGATATAGTCTGTATGTAATCGGTATGTTTTGCTATACATAAACGAGTGTATGATAAGTTAACAATTTATTTATCTTTATTTACAAACAATTCAACACAAAACAACTAACAATTATAACAATACACGTTCATTGCTATTTGATCATGGACTCTCTTAAGTGTATTATTCTAAATACAAATTTGAACGTGATTTGTGTTTTCGTTTATAAAATGCCTTCTCGCCTTAGGAATGAACTAATCATAATATGAAATTTTATTTCAAAATCAAATTAATTATCGTCTACATCACTACAGCTACTACTAACTACTTACTACACCTAAATTTTATATAAACACATAAAAGATTTAGTGCATCCTATACGACGACTTTAAATTAATATTTTATTTTAAAAGAGACGGGGAACCTTATGGTCCAAGAAATGGAATGAGTTGATATATTATGATGTATTTTTCAATTGCAAAATGGAAAACATCAGCCGTAAAATCTATCTGAAAGACGAGAAATATTAAAAATAAGGTCGCATATAAAATAAGTTATCGATTTCCATAATCCATTCATGTGCATGAATTTCGACAATTAATAATATGAACACTTAGACCACACGATTAATTCCTCCAAAGTAAACCACCCACTACAATTGTAAAAAATATCCACATAATAAAAAGATCTTAAAATCACTCTCATCTTTTACAATCTGCGCTCAAGAATGTATGAAAGCGTATCCGTTTGCGCATATACATATAAGTTTAGTAAACAAAAAATATGTTCAAAGCAGGAGGATATTGGCATCAATGTACTAGAGAAGTACCTAGTTAGGTTGCCTGCGGTAGCTTTCGCAAGTGAGGTGACGATGCCGGCTTGGCGGATAGAAAGCGTCTGCGACCTCACTTTCACTCCACTAGCTTATCTGCTGGCTTCGACTTGAGATTTTATGACACCGCCAACCTCTTTGTAATATGTTGGTTTCCTTGTTATATAATTCTTGAGAGTTCACTTCCATAAATATGTTGAAATATCAAGGAAAATGTGCGTGCGTTATTGAAGAAACATACTTGGTATTAATAAGTTTAACATAGGTACCTATAGTAGACAAGCCAGTTTCCATGATTATGAAAATGTTCCCAATATCCCATTAAAGGCAAATTCAACAAAAATAAAAGCATTACCTAACATGTAAATTGAATAGCACATTAAGACTAAATCAGTGTTGGTCTTTTCAATAAATTTTCATCCGTCAGTTGAAGATATTAAATACTAGAATAAATAAATTATAATTAAAATACTGAATTTTTATTATCAGAGTCATGTAAAATTTTATGCTTTAGATAATAATGAAAAAATTGCACATGGCCACTCTTTGTGTTAAATGATTTTTATGTCGGAGTTTCTATTTTACTACCCGTTTGGTATCACTTTCTTGATAAAAAAATTAAATCAATTGCATGATGTTTATGTCTTTGAACTAACAGCAAGGCAAACGAATAGATAGTAAGATATTAGATATATGTAGGCTCTGTCTCACGAAAGAAGTTCCGCAGGCGGGGCGCTTCGGCCATGCAACGGAATGTTAGAAAGATAAAATCATTTTAGAAAGTATCCGATTTAACATTATCAGAAAATAGAGTAATAATAATATAACATTACGTGCGAGCGGGGGTACGCACTTAGGATTGGCAGTAAACACCAGTTTTTTTCAACTAAATGCTTTTATTGACTTCACAGCCGTACGTGATTCTTCTTTGCAGGGTTGCCCCTTCACGTACAACTAACAACGCTCTACCCCGACGGTGAGATGTCTCCACTCACAATACATAAGTTAGGTTCTTAAGGAAGCCTACTAACTTACTCTAACTCAATATGATCGATAGAGTTTACGTCAAATTTTATTCAGTAGTATGAAAAATTAATAGATAGTAAGATAAATCGACTACTGATTTCCAAGGCTTCGTTTGTAAACTTTGTATGTAGTTGCTTACATACCCTTACAGTGGCAGGCCAAAGATTCCCTGGAGCATTGCAATTTCAAATCCTGAATTTCAAAACGACTGTACTTCTTATGACAAAGAGCGGACTCTTTGTCATTCATTGAGCTTGTCAAGTTAATATAGTTCGTGTCAATTGATTTCCAATAACAGTTTACAATTGAGACAGACGAGGCATGCGGGACCCGCTCAATTGTTTAATCAACAATCGACTAGAACAATTTCTGAGGCCACTTAGCTAAGGTTTTTCAAAACAAAATCATATGAGAAATATTTTATTTGAATTCACCGCAGGAGGCCTTATAGGGAGAAACGTGCCAGGTAATTTTAGCACCTGTCTGTTGCGATTTAAAGTTGAAGGCTATTGAAATATTCAAGTAAGTAAATATTTTATAACAAAGATAAAGTGACGTAATAAAGGATGATTAAGATTTCCAAATGAATATTTATTTGAATTCGAAAAATATTATCTTAAAAACTTAAATGTATTCATTGTGGGATTGAAAGTTGATATAATTGGGTGGGTATTACTTTTTAAAAACATGCAATTTTAATCTGTTTTTGAGTGCATGAAGCTTAAATATAAATTTTTGAGGTAATCTCAAAATTGCTATATTTTCCTGTTTCCCAAAAATATAGCCTTAGCTTAGTAATATGGCAGGAAAATTGCCTTATATATGTGGCAGGATGTACGGTACATTGGAGCGAGACGGTTTCGGGCCATGGCCTGGAACATACGAGACTGATTATAATACAAATAACAACAAGATTTTTATAATATAGACTTTACTCGTAACGAATAAGGTATATAGTACAACGTTATTAGACGCCACTAAACACCTTTTGCAATAGACGTACGATAACGTTTCATAATCAGTAATTTTCTTTACGTACTCAATGCTTTGTTAATTGAAAATGAGTCTTTTCCCTCGTGTATTGAGTTGCTATTCTGATAAAAGCAATCTGCTTCCAGGACTTTCTGGAATGAAGTGGTTTAATTCCATGAACCGCTTCCGTCGCGGCTCCTTCCGTCTCGGGTTGCTTGCTGCAGAAATTCCTGAGGCGGACACCGGACCCGGCCCAAGAATGCTGACCAGAGTGAAACGACTGATATCGTGATGGCATAACGCAGCTTACGGATTCGCCTCTCTCAAAGATATTCTTTACATAGATATCGGTCTACGTAGGCCGTAATATTGAAATCTATCCATACATACGAACAGTAGGTACATTTTGTAAACAAATTGTTTTGCAAGTATATGTTGATGCATGCAAGTTTTAAAGTAGCCTTAAATACATTTCGCATAAAAAATCTAATGTAGCTTACGTAATTACATTTAAAATTAAACAGGTATTACAGTTTTTTCTTGGACCTCAGACGAAATAAAAGTATAGACGGAACTTACGTGAACGAAAGGGTTAAATTAAGTGAAGCATTTTTTTAACTTGTGCGCGTAAACTTTTTTACCTATCCACGTGGTTTACGTCTGTGTTGTTAATAGTAATGAATCCACTAGAATCGATTCCACCTATATCCGTAATCATTCGATTATTTTAATACTGAGTTCTCGAAATGGACTACGGCGCGATCGGCAACCTATTCTAAGATCGGCATCGTTGAGCCGGCTTCACTTTAAGGGTAGACTCCGTTTTTCTAGTAAAGGTCTAAACCTTAAACAAAAAAATAATAATATTAAATTTACAGAAGCATTAATGAATCTTCATTGTTTTTTTTTATATGCGAATTTACATTACGTTACGTTACGGTAATTTCATTTCATTCGTGCAGGAACGGAGAAAGAGTACAATTTCCTGCGGTCGGGCGGCCTGTCGTAAGAGGCGACTTAACAACCCACAGCCAGGTGGTAGAGCATTTGCCCGACTGGATGGCTACCATCCCTAGTCTAAAGTATGTCGACATAACAACCTTGAGTTGTGTTCCGGCATTAGTGATCAGGTTCCAGTTTCCCTTAAGAGAGCAGCAGCGCATTTGTAGCACCTTTGGTGTTACAAATGTCCATAGGCGATGGTAACCGCTTTCCATCAAGTGGGCCGTCTGCCTGTCTGCTGATCTCCTGCAATAAAAAAATCTAATTAATAGTATTATTTCGGGCATCATATTAGGTTAAAAATTTACTAATATTTATTACAGAAAGGGATGAATAAAACCTAAAATCTATCTTCTTTTTCAAAAAAATATCAAAAAACTTTGTTTAATTTTGTCTGAAACTTATTAAAAAATCTGAAAAAATCCTACCTATCATTGACGGTAGATTGCAATTGAGTATTATTCCGCTTACAATTAGTAACCTCGTTTACTGTCTATGTTTACCAAACATTATTGACCTGTTAATTAGATCATCTGACAATGAGCCATAGTGAACTTTGCCTTGGAACATTCTCATTACTCATTATGAACTATCTCCTTTATTGACAACTTTTATCAGGGCAAGACGGTTTTATCTGACGTGTTTGTTTCTGAAGCGGGTTACATCAATATATCATAAAGTTTTATCTAACCGCCTGTATTGCGAGAACGATAATGCTCCCCGTGATGCTATGGCATCTGTCCATTCATGGAATATATTTATGATTCCGTGTCCCACGCACATTTGTGACCCATGTGTTCAAAATATGACCAATTAAAAATATGGCATTCATTTACCGACTCTATTGGCTTACAATATCGTTTAATTTTATAAAAACCATTTGGAAACAGCAATGTTTACAAAATTATAAACGTTTAAATTTTTAATTTCAGGCGAGAGGTTTTGAAATATCCGTATAGGCTACATTTCTATGACGGTCATTCACAGTGCACTTGCAGGCCGTTCGCTGGAGGAATGCGCTATTCATGTGCAAGCGTCGCCTCTAGAGACGAGACGTGCCCAAACATTGCATTCCTTTGCAATAGTATCTTTACGATAGAAAATTAAACTTAATCTTGAAGCCATATTGTTAAGGTCTTTAAATAAGATTTATAGAATGGATTATTACCGTTTTGCGACAAATACCAATAGCAAAAACATATTCTCATGGAAGGAAATAACATCGAGTAAAAAACGTACAATAACTTTGAAAAGCTCATAAATACGCGTAGATGGCGTTATATATCATTCTTCTCTTGCTTTTTAGCGTTTTGTTATTGGAAACATAACATTTTTTAAGGCAAAATGAGTCAAAAATTGAAACTTGTAATACTTTGAGGAAGAAAAAATAATTCTGTAGTCAAAATTTAAGAGGGTTTTGAACGCAGTAGTTAATTATACAGAAGAGTATTTTATAATAAATTAATTTTAGATGCAATCGTCAGTAGCATGACTGTTCGTTTTATTTCGCCTTTGACCCTTCTTTTATCAGTAGTATTTTCCAAGTACCCAACTAAAATAAGCACCCATATTGTACCTACCACAGTCATATAAAGCATATCATGTTACATATACATAGTCTGTGTTAACATATCTATCTACCATAAGCTACTCAATGACAGACATTCATGTTATGGGAATATTTTTTTGGAGCGTAACGGTTTTTGTATTATTTTTTGTCGCCTTTGACCGTGTGAAGGGACCTCAATGGATGCAGCATGTACGCGTTACCAACCACTAACAAAAGACCCTTACAAATATTTATACAACCCTCTCCAACTATATGCTTTACGTGCTTGCAAAGGCGGTGCGGAAGATCATCCTTCAATGGTAGCTAAGCAAACTCCTTCAATGAGTCGTTCTTTGAGAATCGTCTTTCTTTCAAAGTTTCAAGACATTGTTCGTTGTTTTCACACGGTATGAAAAACTTTGTTTTCACACGCTGCGAATCCCACAGTTATAAAAATTACATGAAATATTTACATAATAAGTACGAAGAAAACGGTTTTGTTTCATTTAAACTTAAAAATATATTTTGTAGTGTTATGAGCTTTGTTTGCAACTGTTACGAGAGGTATATATAAGTAAAGGCAATCGTTTTAAATATCAAGGCCTCTGCAAAGTAAAGTATAAAAATTAATAATGTTAATGCACTAAGTAAACACCGTCCCTTTCCATCTGAATGTGGGTATATCCGTTTGTCCGTCCTTCAATCGATTAAGGGCCATCGACTCGGCCCAAATTATCCGAAACGTGGTCAAACCCATTAAAAGTAAGTTAGTTAATTGCTGAGACAAATAGGTTGGTTGGTATTTACGTTTGGTATCAAAAACTGCATTCTACTACGTAATTAGAATTACTAACGAAGATGATTCGACTCTTACGTCACTCTGATCAAATATTATTATGGTTCAGAGCGTGATGAAATACATGTACCTATATAACTCAATGCAAGTTCTGATGTAAGTATGTGTCAGCGAAACTGCATTTGTTACTGAATCGCAACAGTAACACAAAAAAGGCGAACTCGCTACTTTTTTGGCTATATTCGCTTATTTCACAAAAACGACGATTTGGCTTATTTATCGGAATAAAAATTGTTCTATGTATTGACCCCCTGGTCAGATATCCCTATATCAGCTAGCTTTTTGTCGAGTTTCTTTAAAATCCGTTCTGTAATTTTCAGGTGATGCTCTAACAAACAGATAAAAAATTTAAGAATACTATTTTCGGAATCTGCTGGTCCGAATTAGTTATTAGTTAGCTGATATTTTTCACTTCTTTAAATTCATTGTACAAATTTAACCTAGAGGGGTTTATTATATTATAGATAGATATAGATATATTATTAATTTTATACTCAAAATCTTTCGAAATGCTTATTATACATTAGAGTTTTCCCCGCAGCTAGGCCACGTGTTAATCTCTAGGAAGTGACTCTGTTACGTACATTAAAACTGAACTAGTTTTTTTATATATAAATGTAAACCTTCAGTAAAGAATTATCTAACTGATGGTGAAAAACGCTTAAAATTTTTGTTGCGTGTTTAGGAGAAGTTAGCGGGTATACAGACAGACACGAAAACCGACTTTATTTTATATTATGTAAATATATTTTACCTGTGCCCACAACTTCGCGCGGAGCTTACAGTTTTTATATCCATATTTTCTGAAACCTGCCAGGTATCGAAATGAAACTTTAACCGTACATTTAGGATAAAATACGTGGTGAAATCCCCTTTTTCATTGTAATCCGCTAAGCTGTGTCAAAGTCTAGGGGACGAACTTTCAGATGGACAAAAATAAGTGACAATTAGGACTTTGTTGTATAAAACACGAAAAGCAATAATTATATAAATATTAGATTTTGCCTAAATTGTGGCCATTTATTTTGATATATCACAAAGATACGTTTAATCACATTAGTAAAGACATAAGAGATTTCGATTTGGCATTTTGAGTTTTCCTCAATGACCTACACATAAGTAAGTATTTATATAGGAGGCTTGGTGGGCTGCGCGCGCGCTGCGGGCTCGTATCGGTCGCGTTCTCACGGGAACGCTCGGTGATTGCACCGCATTACACCCTGCACTGGGTCGCTGCAACCTCCTTCACATAAAGCCACCCACAACACTAGAGAAGCCTTACATGCATGTATGTATTTCCTACGTGAATATCTAAGATAATAATAACGATTTGATTACCTGATAGTGAATCTAGCGATTGAGGCATGTAACGTTTGTAGTTTTTACATAATAACTAGTTTTCCCCGCGGCTATGCCGTGGGTCGAACCTTGAAAAGTGCCTCTTTTTTTATTAGGTACATAAAAACTAGGTTTTTTTTAAGCTTCAATAAAAAAATACTTAACTGATAGTGAAAACCGCTTAAAAATTCGTTGCGTAGTTTAGGAGGCGTCAGTGGATATACAGACGCGGAAAGCGACTTGTTTTATACTATATAAAGATGATTACTGATCTGTATTTTTTCTGTGACAGTGCAGTGAAAAGTGCGTCATCAGGTGGTTTTTCCACCAAATCGTTCGTCCCCCTCAGGGACAATGGACGGCGTGGAGCCCTCCCCATCGTTGCTAGAGGGTTTGCTGTCGTTTTTACGACAGCAATTCCCTCAAGCTCTCGACCAATTTTTGAGGACTCCGGAGTCCCAATCAATGGTGCCCGTTATTTCGGAACTTAATTCCGAGAAACCTGTGTCCCGCGAGTCACACGTGCAAAGGGCCCCCGCGCAGGCCCCCCTCCCCGCACCCGCATCTGCCGCGACCATCGCACCTGCCGCGACTAGCGCACGCCCCGCAACCCCCGCCGCCGCGCTTACCGCGGTCCACCTGCACTCTGCCGTAGCGCCCGCGCCCCCCGCATCCATACCCGCTGCGTTACCAGTGCGCCCGCCGCCCGCACCCCCGCTCAACGATGCCCATCGTGTGGCACCAAAGTCGCGCGCCTCGTTTTCTCGCGGTTCCGCATCGACAAAACCGCGTTCGAGCTCTGCGAGTTCGACGACATCGCGTTCACGTTCGCCCATCCATCGCGTAATCGATTCTCGTCGAGAAATCGATTTATCCTCTGAAGGTCCGCAAAACCTCAGGGATGCCCCTCTTCCACCGGCCGATGAAATTACTCCTATGGATGTCGCGCCTCCCGCGAACATCCCCTTAGACCGCGAAGACGATGACGGTTTTATAACCGTTAATCGTACTAAAAAACGTAAGACCCAGAGGGAGGTCCCCCCCAACCCCGCCCCAACAGCGGGCACAACACCGACAGCGGCACCTTCCAGCCGCCCTGGGCCACCTTCACAACGCCCGCCGCCACCCCTGACCATCCGCGAGAAAGCCCATTGGCTTCAACTCGCTAAAGAACTGCCAGGTAAGGCAATCTCCATAAAGGAAGCCCGTGATACTCAACACGGCATCAAAGTTATGGTCACGTCTTCAAGTGACCACCGCGCCCTAACTACTTTATTATGTGACCGTAAAATCGGTTACTACACTTACGCCCTGCCAGAAGAAAAACGCCTTCGGGCTGTAATCCGCGGACTTCCTCAGGAAATTGAAAGTTCCTATATTCTAGAGGACCTTAAGTCCCAAGCCCTACCAGTGCACGAAGTGCACCGTATGCACAGAGGCGACGCCACAAAGTCCCCTCTAAACCTAGTATTGGTTGTCCTCGACCTCTCCCCAGAGGGGAAAAAGATCTTCGATCTTGAGAAGGTCTGTGGCCTCTCTGGCCTTCGTGTGGAACGTCCACACGAAAAACATACACTGCGGCAGTGTCATCGCTGCCAACTTTATGGGCACTCTGCCCTACATTGTCAATCCCGTCCCAGGTGCGTCAAGTGCCTGGGCGACCACGGGACCTCGGAGTGCACTCGCACCCGGGACTCCCCGGAGCCACCGAGCTGCATCCTCTGCGGCCAAGCGGGTCACCCCGCTAACTACAGAGGCTGCCCTGCCGCCCCCCGACCCAAACGTAAGGTCGGAAAGGGCAATGCCCAAAAAGGCACTAGAAAAGTGCCGAACAAACCCGCATTCGTGGCGGCCCCCCCCCCCAGTGGTAAACCACTGGACGGGTCTTCCCACGACGGAAGCGTTCCCTCCGCTAAGGACGCGTGCCCCAGTTATGGCCGGCCTACCCTCGGCCACCCCCGCCCCCGCCCTCGCCCCCATTTCTAAGGGACCTTCAGGGCCATCGGCCCACCACTCTATAGCGGAGGACTTAGCTTTGGCGACTAAATTCGCCAAGAACTTGCCCTTCGACCTGCAAGAGGTCCAACTCTTGGCTCGGAAACTGAGGCAAGTTTCAGAGTCAACACAACCCTCCCTCCGGGATCAACTCGTGATCGAAATGGATCACGCGTACCTCCTCCAAATACTTAGATCGTTGTAACTAAACAACCTAGTCAAATTATTGTTACCGGTAACAAATGGCGCATGTAGGTAGAAATAAACCACGCTCATTGACTCTGGCGACTTATAACGCCAATGGCCTTCGAAACCAGCGCGACTTGGTCCATGACTTCCTGGTTACCAATCAAGTAGATATACTACTAGTACAGGAGACCTTCCTGAAACCGAGTAATAGAGATCCAAAGATCTCTAACTATCGGATCACTAGACATGACAGGGTAGGCCGTGGTGGCGGCACCCTGATCTATTTCAGAAGATCCCTACACTGCATGCCTGTAGTCACCCCCCCACTAGACGGTATGGAGGTATCCGCCTGCAGACTAGCAATGACTGGCCACCAACCTCTAGTCATAGTTTCAGCATACCTCGCATGCCAAAAAACCCTTATTAAGAAAGACCTAGAAACCCTATTCAACTTAGGCCCGGCTGTTATTATAGCCGGAGATCTGAATTGCAAACACGAGCAGTGGAATTGCAATACCACTAACCCCAATGGCAGAGCCCTAATAAATATATCAGACAATCTTTTGTTTGATATACTAACTCCCATGACCCCCACAAGATACCCCCCCAACCGCGACTGGGGGACCCCAAACACTCTCGACCTAGCATTACTGAGGGGCGTAACCCTTCAGTTCCATTCGATCGAAACGATGGACGATATCGACTCGGACCATCGTCCGGTTATCCTCAGATTAGGACCACAGACAGACCAGACATCTGAAACTAGGACCTCTGTGGATTGGTTGAGACTTGAGACCCTCCTCAAGGCAACCAGCTCACAAGACCTGGACCGCATCCCGGACCACATCGTGTCCCGCCATGACACGGAGACGGCAATCGAGGCCCTCACCAGCCACCTTCAATCCGCAGTGCGGAACTCGTCCAGGCAGGTGCCAGTGGAGGATGACCGCCACTTATGCCTGCCGGACGAGGTGAGGGTACTGCTGAGGGAAAAGAGAGCCGCCTCCAGAGCTCACGACAGATATCCCACCGAGGATAACAGAGTCCGACTCCGCGAACTAGAGCGCGAGGTCAAACTACGTATCCGGGAAGTCAGGGAACAACGTTGGGACAGAACGTTGAGGGATATCGAGCCAACTCACCAGGCATACTGGAAGCTGGCTAGAGCTCTCAAATCAGACACCCTTACTGTCATACCCGCGCTAGAAAGAGCCGACAACACCGAGGCGTTCGATGACGAGGAGAAGGCCGAGTGCCTTGCTCAGAGTCTAGAGCTTCAATGCTCCCCCACTACGCAAAACGTCGACCAGTCACACCTGACGGAGGTAGACTCCGAGGTCGAACGTAGATCCTCCTTACCAGCGGAAACCACACTCGACACGGTCACGGTCGAAGAAGTGCAAGATCTGATCAAGTCTCTCAAACCGCGAAAGGCCCCAGGGACCGATGGCATCAACAATCGCGTTTTAAAACTCCTACCCGCCCATCTAATTATAATTCTAGTGAGCATCTTCAATGCCGCCATAACAAACTGCTCCTTTCCCGCGATCTGGAAGGAAGCAGATGTCATCGGTATTCACAAGCCGGGAAAACCGGCTAATAAACCGTCTAGCTACCGTCCAATCAGCCTACTGAGCGCACTCAGCAAGCTTTACGAGAGGGTCATCCTCTCTCGACTTAGAGATTTTGCCTTCAGCAAACATCTAATACCCGATGAGCAATTTGGCTTCCGTGCCAGACACTCATGCGTCCAACAGGTGCACCGCATCACGGAGCACATATTATCTCACTTTGCCCATCGCCCCCGCCCTATAGGAACAGCCGCACTGTTTCTAGACGTAGCAAAAGCCTTCGACAAGGTCTGGCACAACGGCTTGATTTACAAGCTGTACCAGTTCGGTATGCCAGACAGACTCGTGCTCATCTTGCGAGACTTCCTCCTAGGTCGTAGCTTCCGTTTTCGAGTGGAGGGAACGCGCTCGTCCCCTCACCCACTCACAGCCGGTGTACCACAGGGCTCGGCCCTGTCGCCACTACTCTTCACGCTGTACACCAGCGACATCCCAAAAACTCCAGATGTGGAGTTGGCCCTCTTTGCGGATGACACCGCACTCTATACATCAGATCAAAACCGACAAATGGCTTGCATCCGGCTGCAGACAGCTGTCACAGAACTAGGCGAATGGTTTCGCAAATGGAGGATAGAGGTAAACCCGGAGAAAAGCGCAGCAATGTTCTTTTCCCCGGGCACGCTTCGCTCCCCCAAACGCGCTAGCCTTCGCCTAAAAACCATTTCGCTCTATGACCAACAAATCCCCTGGGCAAAGTACTAGGCGTGTTGCTGGGAAGTTTCTTTCGCCGTTTCTTCTCTCCCAGCCATAACACGTTGCGAAACGGCAGTAAGATAGCGTAGGCCACCGCAAACCACAGATCCCGGCCCGCCGTGATCCTTCCCTTCGGGCTTTATATTACCCGTCGCCCGTTCTCAATTAGTATTTTGTGTCGCCCTATGGTGGGCATCATTAAATTCATTCCCCATTCATGGCAACAGTCCAGCCGAGGTAAAACTCCTTAGGGAGCTCCCTCGAGCAAGTTGCCCCCCGGGCTCGAGCGCCTTCGCTTCGCGAAGGCACTCGCCCCAAAGACCCCGGTAAAGTTGTAAGGTCTTCGGACCAACAACATAAAGTCAAGTCCAATAAAAAAAAAAAGACTTGTTTTATACTATATAAAGATGATTACTGATAATAATATAGAGATATAAGATACTTTACTTACTAAAAAAATCACATCATGGTCTACGTTCTACATATCATTCATTTTACGTACATTCAATACACACGGAAATTTATCTATTTATTTGTCACTATAATAATCTGAAGTGGTCAAGTTTGTACAATGAATATAAAAAAGAGAAGAAAATAATCATGGGGCCTAACTCAGACTAGCAAATATTTTTTGTCTGTAAGGGTTTCATGTAATAACTACTGTACGGATGTAAATTAAACTCGACATAGAGCTGGCTTAAAATATAGGTATTCCTTTCAGGGGTACTTTCTATCCATATAAATAGTAGTTTACATGAAAAGACGAATAAAGCTAAATACATGGTGGCTGTAATCGCGTTTCTTTTGCATTACTATTGCAATACAACAACCAATTTGTCGTCATGGTTATCTCTCATTGGCCTGGACTCTGAGGTAGAAGATCGAAGGGTGATATTTTACCGTGCAGTGCAGTTATATTTTAAAATACTATAATATTGTTGTTGTTGTATATAATATAATATGCAGTTGTAATGTTGATTAAAAATATTTTTTTATTTTTTTTATTTGGGAGGTTAACAGCTGTGATCTTACAAACTAAAGTTTACAAACTAGCGTTACAGAGATAGCTAAAGAACAGCTAATTATAAACCTCCACAGATGACTGCATATACAATAGAAGTAAGATAAAAAAGATGGTTTTAAGCAAGACATCGGCGTTGGTGTAGAAAATTACGAGTTGTCGCAAGAACGCCGTTGTTTAACGTATCCGTGTGTAAAAAAATATCAAGTTCACTACATTGCATACGCTACAATGTTATCCGTGATCTAACAATCATCCTAATATAATTTAAACTCAACACGTATGAAGTTTCGTTGGTACTACTACAACTAACGAGTTAATCTCTAAAATAAAATTTTAACTAATTTTTTTAACCATTTTGGAATTACTGGATTAAAACTTTCAGACAGACGGACTAAAATCCTAACAACGACCATTTTTGATAAACTTCGCATAAATAACAGTTTTCATGTAATGATAGATATAGATATATCTTTTTGAAAAGTTTAATTTGTTGTATGAAAATACCCACTCCACGGCCATTTACCGCTTCGTTATCTCTGTGTGCCCCGTGTGACTTTTCCCATTGGATCGCGCGACCGCGACTCGTTTCCAATCAACAATGGAATGCGTTGACTTTTTGGTCTTGCGCCTTCTTGTACGCCTGCTCCGCACTTGGGAAGAACAAGTTTTTACGCCGCCTTCACAACAGAACGCTAACTCAATTGGCAGTACTTCGATTGCGGCAACAGTTATTCCTTATTAAGAAAATGTCCACTGCCTATTTTTCACATCGAATTGAACAGTTTTTATAACTTTTGCAATCAGTAAATGATCCATCCATAATAATTGAGTTTTTCACTCACTCAATGTTTGTATATGTCCTCGTCAATCGTCATTAGCTTCAATATAAACCGAGATTCATGAATATAATCAGATAAACATACAAGCTCTAGTAGAGTAGTTGACAATTAAATAAACTGATGCGCCATTTTAGGGTATCGTACCTCGACCATTTTGGCAAAAATGTTTATATGCTCCATATATATATATATATATATATATATATATATATATATATATATATATATATATATATATATATATATATATATATATATATATACATATATATATATATATATATATATATATATATATATATATATATATATATATTATACAAACAAATATTATAAATACGAAAATAACTTATATGTGTTACGCTTTCACGGAAAAACTACAAAAGCATTTTAGTTGAAATTTGGTATATACAAAATATACACATGTGCTGTGGTAGCGACCAGCGAGGTCCAGAACCGGATCAGTGAAATATGTACGCTGCTATACATTGGGTAGCGGCTAGAGACCACCATACAAGTAAATGAGGAAAGAACAATTTTTTTTCTATGTTCAAATCGTGTGAGATAATCGTTGATCAGATCCGGTATTATTACTTTTTATTTAAGTAAATTTTTTCCTCAAGAGGTTTGTCCGGAAAATGTTTTATTTTTAAATGTATATTTCATTTCGATATCTTGCACGGTTCAAAAGATAAATCGCGCATAAATGAAGTGACGGGCATAGCTGGTATAAAAAATCAATTGAACGGAAATTCCCAGCTACTGTTTGAATTAAATAAAGTACATAATTACATTAGGAAAAAACAAAGCCATGATTATTATAAGACAATTCCACGTTTCAAGGAAATTGGTCAGATTTATTTATACTTGTGGTCTGAGTCATGCTTTGATCACGCTGCCTTTAATGGACCCCAATAAGAGTACCATTTAAGTGCCATTTACTGCCTACATGCTCTACGTATATGAGCTTTAAACGTACCTGATCTTAGATTCTTATAAGGTCATTAAGAAACAGAATTACTGAAACTGTAGCTAAAATAAAATATTGAGGTGTTGTTATCAATTTCAGTGGTAATATAGTGATAGCAACATACCTTATCACCTCGCACGAATGTTTACAAAAGTATTCAGCGACCTGATTTTATTGTTATTATAATTACATAATTGTCATCTTATTTCGAGCAAAATTTCGATCGTGTTGCCATGTCGATGTGTTTAGTAAATATAAAATTAATAAAATGTGTTTAGTAGTGGCTTGTAATGGCGCGGCGGTACCAAAATGCGATTGCAAATCTTTCTTTTGGTATATTCGTCTATCCCACGAACACGACGTCATTTATCGGGAGAAACTGTATCTTAAATTTGACCCAGGATGTAATCTAGCTCAGCGTCGATTTCATTAAATCCGTTCAGTAGTTTACACGTGATGCTCTAACAGTCAGATAAAATTTTAAAAGTTACATCTTCGAAATCGGCTGGTCTGATCATTCAGATTATTATTCATTTTTAAATTCATTGGTTAAACTCGACCCTCTATAAGATTTGTTATATTATACATAGATACCTAGGTACATAACATCCCTATTTAATATTATAAATGCGAAAGTAACTCTGTCTGTTTATTGCAACTTCACGGAAAAACCATATTTTATTTAGGACAAATACAACATACAGTATTATCAAACAGTGAAATAACAGATACAGAATAAGTCCTAAAATTGGACCCAGTCTCAGCATATGCTGACCAGTTAAGACCAGCGCTGTTCTTCCGCCTGGGACCAGCAAGTGAAGTCACGAAGGACAATACAACACACATAATAATACATAGTGTACAATGCAATTCAATAATGATAAAAAACTATAACGTATTTAAACACAACATATCATAAAAAATAATACATATAAAAATACACATAATCATAAATAATAAATTAATTAATATATATACAATCATTGTACCGATCACGTGCACAGCAAAACAAAATTAGAAGAGAGTAAGTATATAAAATAAACCAATTACAATAAAATGAATGTAGATTAAAATTCAAATAGCACTTGTGTCTTGTCTTTGATTAGCCTGTGCAATTTGGTGTACATGCAAAAATTTCTTAAGTTTGACCCTAAAAAGAGAAACTGAACATACATTTCTAATCGGTGGAGGAATATTGTTCCAACACCTTGAAGCTGCATAGCGGAAGCTTCCTCTGAATGCGGTTGTATTGTGGTGTTCCATAGTAAGCTGAATTGCACACTGACGGGCTTCAATTTGTCTTCTACTAGATGACCAAGAGAGCTTCTCATATAAATAAGAAGGAGATCTGTGTTTTACAACCCCAAAAAGAAGACACGCTAAGTGGAGCTTGCGCCGATGGATCATTTTTAAAATTGAATGCCTATTCAAATAAGGTGTTACGTGATCCCTTAATGGTATATTAAAGCAGAATCGTGCACAAGCATTCTGCACTCTTTGAATAAGCCGCTTAGTTCTGGCTAACAGACGAGGGCCAAACACTACGTCAGCAAAGTTTAGACGTGATAAGACTAAAGACTCTACTAATTGAATTCGCAGATCTTCGTTTAAATATGGCCTTATTTTGTATAGGATTTTGAGCTTATAAAAACAGTTTTTTACTGAGTGAGCTACATGCCTTTCGTATCTAAGGTCACAATCTACATATAAGCCCAGATTTCTTGCTTCAAAGACCCTCTCTATTGGTTTGTCCATTATCATCAATCTTTGTGAGGGATTGATATGCAAAAGTTGATGCTTACTACCAAAAATAATGTATTTTGATTTTTTGGGATTTAATAGTAGCGAGTTATTTTTGGACCAAATAGCAATCCGTGAAAGATCCTCGTAAAGTTTTTCTATAGCTCCATCAATTTCGGATGGCTTACAATAAATGTAAATTTGGATGTCGTCGGCGTAAAAATGAAATTTACTATGTTTAATATGCAATGCTATGTCAGCTGTGTATAAAATAAACAGAATTGGTCCCAAAATTGACCCTTGAGGTACTCCTCTGTTCACTGGTAACTTTTCCGATACTTTGACAGAGCCATTCCTATGATTTATCTTCACACATTGATAACGGTAACCTAAATAACTATGGAACCATTGTACCGCATTGGAGTCAAATCCATAGTAGCTGAGTTTGGACAAAAGTAAATTAGTGTTAATAGAATCAAATGCAAATCAAATGTCAAAGAGGCAAGTGAGGTGTGTAAGAATAAGCCTAAATGGCACTCTGTTGTTCGTGCCTACCCCGCAAGGGAACTGGCGTGAAGTTATGTATGTATGTATGTATGTAGAATCAAATGCCCGTGAAAAGTCAAGCAAAACTAAGACTGTACATAGTCCTTTGTCTTGACTGCAAAGTATATTATCGGTGACATCCAACAGCGCAGTTGCTGTGCCACGGCCCTTCCTGAAACCAGATTGGAATTCAGGGAGTATTTGATTCTTTTCAAGGAATTCCGTTAGTTGTGCGCAAACCACTTTCTCCATTATTTTAGATAGACACGGTAATAAACTTATAGGTCGAAGATCATTTACAAATTTCAAATAACATTTATAAGTTTTACAGTGTGTTAGTTTAATACGTAAATATAAAATAATTTAAAATATAAAAAACTTATTCGAAGTGGTCTCCATTGGCTGCAATACAGTCCTTTAAACGTTGAGGCCAGTTATTAATAGAAGCACGCACTCTTTCCATGGGAAAATTCTTGACTGCGAATCGTATGAATTGTTTTAGGGACTCCAAATTATCATGGCGTTTAGAGCAAGCCATACTCTCTAATACTGACCATAAATCATAATCCAGCGGATTAAGATCGGGACTAGACGACGGCCAGTCTTCAGCTCTGATGAAGTCCGAAACGTTCGTTTCCAACCAAGACTGCGTGGACCGAGCTTTATGACCCGGCGCCGAGTCTTGCTGGAAGGACCATTCTTGGTTATTGAACATGTTGTTGTTAAGTGGTTTAACTACCTTCTCAAGAATGGTATCTTGATACACTTGTGCCGATGTTTTGATACCTTTTTCACAAAAATATGGCTCAGTCACTCCTTCATAGCTAACACCCCACCAAACCATCACTGAAGACGCATAATGCCCACGTTGCACTCTGTCGACTAATTGAGAAGCTTCCTTAGAGCTTTGAGCATAAATACGGTCATTTTTTTTGTTAAAATGTTGCTCAATTGTAAAAATGTTCTCATCCGTAAACAATTTTTTCTGTGACCTCCCTTTGTGTACTGCTTCAGTAGTTGTTTCGATTTTACCACCTTATTCTTTTTTAAATTATGAGTTAAGAAATGACCAGTGTTTCTCTTATAGGCTGCAAGTCCTAAGTCATCTTTTAAAATACGCGACATGGTTCTAGGTGATATCTTCATCTCCCGAGATAAAATCTTTTGCTTTCGGACAGGATTTTCTTTCCCTTACTGCTTTGACCACCTTTTTCGTACGAACACTACGTGGACGGCCAGATCTTTTTCTGGCACAAACATTTGACTAATACCAAGCGTATGGAGAGTTTTAAAAATTGCATTTGGCTCCATACCTACTTTGTGTAATGCAATCACAGCGATTCGGTTCTCTTTATCGCCCCACTCCATTTTAATATCGAAAAATGTTGTACAATGTATTGGCGCCAAAACGAGAAAACACAATGAACAATCATATAAAAATGATAGATACTTTCACGGAAAACTATTGGATCGATTTGGCTGATAGTCAATATATATGTAAGTTCAATATCTAGGATGGATATAGGATACTTTCATGCTGGAAGAAGAGATAGATTTAAGTAAACGTTATCCCGAAAAGTAGGATAGGATTTGTGATTTTCGACTGTTTTACCCATTTTATCTATTTTATCCATTTTGTCCAATTTGTCTTTTTTGTCATTTCTGTAAAGTTTACAGATAGACGGGGGATGGGATAGTTTGCAACATAAAATGAAGTGAATCTTCTGGGGGCAAATAGCACTAACATAAAAATTTAATATAATGTAACCTGTATTAACTAACGCCTGCTCTTTAAACAAGAGATACGCACTAGAGCTTGACCCGCGGCGCAGCATCGGGGTAAACTGTAGTCAGTTCATAAAGTTAAATAATGTTGTCTATAGGTGGGGCTTCATCTGCGATAGTGTTACAGATATAGGCCGTTTAACGCTGATATGATGATGGGTTTAATGCGTTATTTGAGATGCGACATTGTTAATGTAATGATGTTAATTGTTGACAGACAACTTATGTATTTATTATATACATTATTGTGGCTATGCGGTAACGGCGTTATACTTAACGCTTTAACGAAGACGCATTGGGCCACAGTCTTACGGTCTTTTTCATAGAATAAGTTTGAACGTTTCTTTAAGAACCATAAAGAAGCGTTCAAACTTACTCTAACTCTCTATGAATAACACCGTAAATCATTAACACTAACGCAGGTGCGGCCGCAGCATAAGGTTTAATTAAAAAATTTCTAAATCTTGTTATGTCCCCGGTCAGAAATCGTAACCAATTCATTGGAATGATACGCGAATGCCTGAATCACTAGTCTACCATGGCTTCTTATCTAGTCCAATTTTGGTGAGAATTTACATAAAATTTCGGAAGTACCTACTTACTAAATACAATGTAAATTCTCATTGTATATCTATCTATAGCCGTCAATGTTCTGAGTCAAAAAATAAATAATGGCTGGACACCACATCATTTAATTAGGTTAACAGGTAAATTATGTGCGGTGTATATGAAATATCATGTTTCGTACTATGACTGAAAATTTCAATGGCACCTTTCCCCTCCTCATATCCAAATTCAAATTTTTTTATTCAAAATAAGTTCCACCGGAGAACACTTTTTGAAGGTCATACATATAAGTTAAAATTTAATTTTACTCCCTAGTCTATGTACACCGCGTCGCAACATGTTATTGCTGTTAAGGAGAAGAAGCGGCAAGAAACTCCCCAGCACCACGTCTAACTAAAAATTGATTAACTCAAACTTATTTTGAAATAGATTTTATACAGAAATATGTTACACAATTACTTTTTGAAGAATTAATAGAGGAATAATCCTGTCTTCCCTATCCCATTCCTCCTGTCTGATCCCTTTATCCGGTCCTCTTTGTCCCATCCTAAAGGCTGGCAACGCGTTGGCTTCGTCCCCTGGTTTTGCAAACGTCTATAGGCGACGGTAATCATTTATCATGGGTTGGACTGTCTGCCTGTTCGCCAGCTTTGCGATATAAAAAGAGATTTTGTACAATTCAAAATATTCTTTATACACATTTCACATTTTCTTAATCATCTGAGAGCAGCGCAGTATGTCTTTTCATTCAATACTTCTTTATTCTAACATACGTTCTTGGTCAGATTACAAACCGTTATGTATCTTTAACATAATCCATTCCTTTCCTTTTTAGCCTCGCTAAGCTAATAATTTTTTATTCATAATATTTTAAAAGAAGTCACGATCACTTACTTATCACTATCCACGGTAACTTTCAGCCTAACATAAATTAGACCTTAATTATGTTCAAATAGTCTTTTGAAGAACTAACGGTCTGGCCTCCTTCCAAAGTATCTCTCAATGGTCATGCTAAAAACTAGCGAAACTAGCCAAACGGTCGTTAACCTCGAAACTAAATTAAAACCACAGCTGAGAATGGAAAATGAGTCACTTAAAGGGAAATCGTTGTCTCTTTATGATGTATATCAACCCAGATGGAGCTACCACTAGTGGTAGCTCGTAAACGGAGAATGTATGGAAGGCGGTTAAGGCTCCAGTTGCCGCAAAAGATCGAAAGTGGGATCCAAACGAAACAACTTTTTGTTGGTATTTACTGATCACTTATATACAAAAAAAATCATAAATCGTCTCGATATGAAACATAACGTGGTATTTTCGTAATTTTTCTATAGGTATTAAGTTGCGAAAAATCACCTCCAAGTAATTGACATGAAACCATTTTGCTCTGTGATTTTTTATGAAAATAAAAATAGAGATAAATAATTGGATTTTTTAATTATAATAATTTTAATATAATAATTGATTATTTTGTTCCAAAAGTACATACAAGAGTTTTTTGGGGTTGGTACCTTCTATTAAGTATTAATACATACTTGTGTCAGAAGGACCCTCTCTTAATTACCTTAAACATTAAACGATAACTTTTATTACAATAATCCTTAACAAATAATTTTTATGTGTTGTGTACCTATATGTGTGTGTATGATTGTGTGTATATAATGTGTGTATGTGCGTGTGTGCGTGTGTGTGTGTGTATGTGTGTGTGTGTGTAGATGTATGAGACTAAGTGTTTGTGTTTATATTTACAAACACTACTTTACTCACAAGAAAATAATGTATCTGAAAACCGACTTCCTCTATGGAATCCCCGCTGTCGCCCGAAAATTCAATACCATAAAATCTTCAAGGACGCTGGTATTGCTATAAGCTTTAAAGCGGGAACATCATAGAAAATGTACTACTGCGGATTTCGTCTGGTAGTACATGCGATGAGACAAATATTAAGTATCCTGCCAATATTGACGATGATATATCAATCATCGTACTATCAAGCCACTCAGAAAGTATTGCGAAAAGAAGTTTTACGTGCTAATTTCAAAATTTCTTTCCTCATTGTTTGCATGCTAAATTAAATTATCGTGTCTCATTGAAAAATGGATCTGCGCCGGGAACATTTTCGCTCTATGATTTTTTACGATTTCAAGTGTCGCCTGAAACCGGACAAATCGTACGATAGACTTCAAATGGCATCCATGGATGAAGGCCCTTCTAAGGCAACCGTGTATCGTTGGTACAACTAATTCAAACGCGGTCGATTAATTTTGGCGATGAAGAAATAAGAGGTACCTTGTTGACGGCTGTTACGGAAGAAAATGTAGCAGTGAAAAATTTAATCCAAGTCAATAGGTGATTTACGTATCAAGAGATTCAGCACGTACTGCAGATTGGATCGGGAAGCCTTCACTAGATTCTACAAGCGCATCTTCGCGTGAGGAGGATAGTTTCACGCTGGGTGCCGCAAAACCTCCCTCATGCTCAGAAACAGACCCGGGTCGAATGGTGCCGTGATATGATGAACAAATTTGAAGCAGGGTCGTCTGCTCGTCTCGGCGTGTTTACGACATCGTTACAGGTGAGTTCTAGATTTATCAATACGCTCCAGAAACGAAGCGCCAGTCGACGGTTTGGGTGTTTCAAAACGAATCAACGCCTATCAAAGTGAAGTGATCTAGAAGCGGGGAGAAGATTTTGATCGCGAGTTTTATCAAATTTGAGTGGCTACTTGGTGTCAATTCCTTTACAGAACCAAAGAAGCATCAACGCCGAATGGTATACTACCAAATACTTGTCAGAAGTTTTCTCTGTTGTGAGCAACAAGCGACCAAACACAGGGCTCCGTAGGCTACTGCTCCACCACGACAACGTGCCCGCCCATACCGCGCTCAAAACGAGGGACTTCCTTGACAGTACGCCGGTCAAACTCCTGGGTTACCCTCCTTACAGCCCTGACCTAGCACCGTGTGACTTCTTTTTATTCCCGAAAATAATAAATCAGCTCAAAGGGATACAATTTTCGTCGCCGGAAGATGCGCTGTCAGCGTTCGAGCAGGCTGGAAACGAGGTGTCTGTGGCGGACTGGAAATAGTGTTTCGAAAACTGGTTGAGACGCATGAAACTTTGTATAGAGGCTGGTAGAGAGTACTTTGAAAAGATTTAATAAAAAAATATTTACCTACAGAACATTTTTTTTATTTTCACAAAACTTTCTGAGTGTCCCACGTATTTTAACATATATAGTAAACATAAGAGTTTAGACAATGAAGCAATAATCTATATCTAAGTACTTAATTTTATATATTACTAGCTGTCCCGGCAGACGTTGTTCTGCCCTGAACAAATAAAATTTAGAACCCGATTGCAGCGCCACCTACCGGGTCCAAATGTAAGCTATCCTATCTTTCAAGTCGGATCAAACTGCACACGGTGTGCAAATTTGATTAAAGTCGGTCAAGTAGTTTAGGAGTCCATCGCGGACAAACAACGTGACACGTAATTTATATATATTAAGATTACAAAATATAATTGTAAGATCATTTAAGCAGAAAGTTTAGAAAAATCTTCTCTACACCTTTGCAATGATTGGCATGGATATACAAAAGCAGGAAGTCATCCAGCCGCAGAAGTGTAAACGGTAGGTATTTAATTCGTACAAATGCACTTGTAGCAAATTATATCTGTAGTTCCAATTTGGTAGTTGTGTCAGGGCTGCATTGCGGTTTATTTTGGTCGCATGACTCGAAGGGGAATGACGAGGCGCCATATGAGATCACCAGTTCGCATTATTGATCAGCTCAAGTGGATGCTGTGTTTGTACAAAAAAGATCAGGCCGTTTTTCATTAGGAGGGGTCGTTGCTTGGCGGCAGTGCTTAATAACTGTGAGAAATAAACACCGAGTTTCGGCATTAAAACATCATTTAGCTTACTCGGCCGTCTTGAATCTTGTTCTCTATTCCGTTTTAAGTTTTTACATTAAAATATACGACACCTTTAGAGCTTCTCTTGGTGTCAACAGTCGTAAAAAGCAAGAGCTAATTTTATATCGTGGGAATGGATCTGTGACTTTTCTGGGAACTCGGCTTTCTGTAGTTCTCAATCTATTCGCAGCTGTAGATGCACCCACATTCCATAAAACGTGTTAATAGTTAAAGATTAAACTGCGGTCTCCCGCAGATAATAAAACGCAACAACCCGTAAGCTGTGTAATATTTCTTTATAATATGGTATGCTTATAATAAACTTAAGCTGCTATTTATTGAAGGTTTCCTATGAAATACACGTTAGGTTCACTATCATAGAGATTTTAAAACATTAGCAAATGTAAACATTTTATTTCTTGTTGTAGCTGCAATAAGTAAATTTGCTCGAACTAAAGGCGGTACAACTGGTTTGATTTGTTTTATACTGATGTCCAAAATGCATTTAATTTTTATCTGTGGTCCACACATCTGGCTTTTATCATGTCGAGACTTGTTCGACACACGTGCAATTAAGGGGGGGCCAAACAATGTTACTTATTTTAAATATTTCGCCATCCATTATTCCTCTCCCTATAATATTGGGCCCGTACCAAATTACGTATTTATATATTCAATCCAGTTTCCATTCATATTTAATTCAGTGTTTTTAAAAGAAACTCTTTTTAGAGCAACAACGGGGTCGGAGAGATGGGTGTTGAATTGAGAAATTATAATAATAAACTCGTGCGAACCGTCAGTTAAGAAACAGCTTTTGCGTCACTTTTTAGTTTTCTCAGGCATACTTTGAATGAATTAAACCAGTCAGGATTTCTATTTCCAAATAGAATATTATGTACTTAAACATATATTATGCAATGCTAATAGTTGATAATTATACGTGCGTGGACACGATTCATCTATTGTCACTCATAATAATGCTATTGTTATAAAGGTGGCGTGACCAGGTACATCACACGAATAAATATTAATTACAACATTAATGTGCTCGTTCCTTGGACAAGGCTATTGGTATTTGAAGTAAGTAGTTTAAGAAACATTACATGCAATTATACATAAAAAATAGTACTAAATGAAAGCCGAATAGTTATATTTCTGTCGTAGATCTTTGAAGCGAAGTTTTAACAGGTGCGTTTAACATCTGCCATATCTAGTTTATGTAGAATATGAAGTTCGTGTAGTGAATCACAAGCCTTATAATGTCATTTTATATGATGTATGTCCGGAATGGTAGGAAAGGCGTAGCGGTTGTGGTACCGATAGAACGGATGGACCCATTCCGAGGGCCTCATGGCAAAATAACGGTATCACTAGACACGCTTGCGAATAGAGCAGCTTTTTGATACATTTTTGTAGCTCATACCAATTATTGTCGAACTTCATACAGTAGACATGAAGTAGGATGCGGTATCATAGAACATAAGCGGTCACGTTTTTTATGAAATTCATCAGTAGCTTACCGGATTCTTATTGGTGCAGCTGCGATGCCCAAATGATATTATATTTATTCTAAACTAGAGGTCCCGGCAGACGTTGTCCTGCCTTGAAAAAATAAATATGTAGGCCCCGATCCCAGCGCCACCTACTGGTTCTAATTGTGAACCTAAAACATCCGGGGACCCACTCAAAACACACACAAAAATTCATCATAATCAGTTAAGGCGTTCTCAAGTTATGCGCGTACATATATTTCTACGATTCATTATTATTTATATAAGAACTTTAATAAAGAATTTATATATAAATTAATTCAAAATTTGCTTCTCAGTGATATTAAATCATCTCCACCTTCCTCCAATAAGATTTTTTAATTCTGCAGTAGATATGCGTTTAATTAAAGAGAAATCTTGTTCAAAAACGTGGATATGTTCATAGGAGGTTGCGAACTGCTCGACCGCAACATTCCCGAGTTGGACGACGGCACTTGCAGCGACAGACACCCGTTTATGGCGAGGACGATCGCGAAGGAATGTCGACTCCGTTGGGCCTTTTGCCACAAGTCAAACGACAGTTGCGAAAAACTAGGTACATCTAACAAGAATTAAAAACTTTTCGCATTAAACGTTTTCCATACATCTTTTTTTTCAGGGGTGGTAGTACCTATAATGATGCTATGAAGGATTAACTAAGTTTGTAGCTTAAAAATCTAGTAACAGGCTCACTACCTTTTATTTGGTAATCCTAAGTAGGATTACCAAATAAAAAGACGGAGCAAGGAGGAAAAAATAGAAAATATTTATTTAGGACAGGATTCAAAAAGTGATACAAGATAATAGATCTAACAATTAATTGTAGTGTCCTAAAAAGGCTCTTGTACTCATACGCTTATAACGCTAGTTTCACAACTAGCACTGATCTTCCGCAAGTACCTTTAAGTGATGTCACGGCTTAGCTCCAGAAAGCGAATTAAAAGAAGTAAGTTAGTGCCGATTTGCTTTTATTTTTTTATTTTTTTTTATTGCAGGAGTTCAGCAGACAAGCAGACAGCCCACTTGATGGAAAGTGGTTACCATCGCCTATAGACATTTGCAACACCAAAAGTGCTACAAATGCGCTGCTGCTCTCTTAAGCGAGACTGGAACCTGGTCACTAAAGCTGGAACACAAGTCAAGGTTGTTATGGCCACATATTTTCCTCTAACCATTTTATTTCACTTTGCATACTTTCAAAACACAATCTTTGTAATCGAGTTCTTAGTTTAGGGACGGCTATCAGCTATAAGTAGCGAAATATATAAATGTTATGAAACATGTATACATACACATATTAGGAAAATTCTATTTATTAAAGAATGATCAACTCACGGCGCATTGACAGGTCGTTAACATTTGGATAAGCGGCGATAAGTGTAGTCATGAATTGAACACTTCCTTGCTTTGGAAGACAAGTTAATCTGACGCGGTGAAAACATTTATTGTTCCACGTACTTACCTACCTCAGTACCTACTAGTACTCTTCACGGTTGGATAAACCGTGCTACCCGTATTGTTCTCTTAGGAATTATTATACCTAAATTGCGTATATAAACTATAATAGAGACGATAATTAAAATATTTACCTTCTCATCGCATTTCTGCTATGCATTTGACAACAAAATGCATTTCGTCGACGCTCTCATGCCATATACCATACCAAAGAATGACTCGGCGTTGGTGACATCGGATCTTTGCCAACTCACATACTTAAATGACAGTGGAATCTATTTATTTTGGATTTTCGAAAGCTGCTAAAAATTGATTACGCAATTAGAATATTGAACAAATTTAAGTACGGAGAAAAGTCAAAAAAGAAATTGGAAGGAATTATTAGATATTGTTATTTGTAGAAGTGGTCAAATGATTCACTTTTTACCCTGCGTGCTTCAGGTTAATAGTGAAATCTTGAATGACATTTAGTAAAACTTCACAATTTTGAATTTGAGTAACAAACAATTCCTGGTATATCAGCAGGTAAGGGACCCGCGTCTCATGCCAATATGACACGCGTTCGGATCGTACAAAGCAATATTTAAAGAGTTACTTACATAAATATCAAAAGCTTTGATAACATTTTACATGTTGGTCCACCTACAGCCTAAGTATTTAGAAATATATAACAAGTGACTAGGACTAGGAGCTAGGAAGTTATTTAGTGTTCGATTCCATGTACGGGTCAATGCACAAAGGTGCCGACCAGCCTTCTAAAGTACAGCGGAGCAGCGCGCCCGATTCATGCTTGCATACAACAGTGCCGGCTAACGGTGCCACGTTCAAATATTTTAACACATTCAATGCGGCGACCAAAATGTACATTTTTAGTGGGTACAAGGCGATTTGAATAACTAACCATACGTCCCTCGTCCGTAAACACTAGAATCTCAATATCATGAATATGAATGACATGATAACTAAAATAAATGTTTAAAAGTAGCCCACAATTAGAACAAAATAGTTAACATAAACACGTTCTAGGAGAGTTCTAAAAATAGACTGTGGCTTACAGGAGACGTTAAGACGCCTGGAAAGTATGAAGTCTTCGTGTGAGAGTTTAAAAATATTGTATTTATTTCATTTACAATATGGTCGTACACATTTGAAGTTTGAATTTCTGATAAAAATTGACCAAGTGCATTTCGAACCAGACGCATGGGTTTCGTAGTTGTGACCAAAGTCCGTTTTGTTATTTTGCCACAAAAACATGTAACCGAAAATAAAGCTTTTTTCTACTTTTAATAAGCTCATATATTAATGGGAACGACTAAACCCTTATCGTTCCTTTAGAAATGCATATCTTTCCAATAATTAACTTCCATAAAGAAGTCACTCTGAAAAAAGACCATTATTTGTCAGGACTTGAATATCCTGCGCATCACTCACCTGGGATATTGTTGAAGAATTTAATTAATCCATTAGTTGTATGTTGAGTGGCGCTTACTCTTTATTTCATTTTTTACGCTATTCACTTCATTGTATTACTCCAGGTTTTAATCTACTACAGAGCCTAAGTCTTCAAAAAAATAGCTGTGACAATCACAGACGGACCAATGTGACACGACGAAGTTATAAGGATTCTATTATTGAGTGTTTTGAGATAATTCTCTCGATTTTTACGCGACGCTTTGATGCGGGCTGCGAGGATTCTTCATAATAACTCGAATCTTCTATAAATTTACTGGTTTATTGTATGGCTCTTCATATAGTTGCGGTTTTGTGTTCGCATCAGACTTCATGAGGAATAAATTCTCAAACTCCTAAACACTGCTACGTTGTTTACGCATTACGCTAAATAGTAACGGTTATAGATTGAACAGTTCGTGCTTGAATGCGGTCGATCGATTTAGAACACATTATGTGTATGTTAAACACTTCAACAATGATTGTATTAACAAAGATGTTTAAATTAAATGAGATCTATAAATAAATTTAAAAACAGGAAATAGAAAAAGATTTACTTATTAGGGTATCACTATCATAGACATTTTGGTAGAAACAGAACCCAATTTTTTGAACCCATCTTAGCTTTGTAATTTCAAAACCTAGTAAGTGCTTCCCAAGAAATATTACAAAACAGCACAAAAAATATCTTGAACTTCAAAGATATGCCTTTCCAAAACTATTTATTAAGTTTATTGGGAACGATGCCATCTTTTGTTACAGTATTTGGCAAGTACAATAAACTGGCAAACGCCTAGCAAGAGAAGGAATGCAAAATCAATATCAGTTGCTAAGTTTTAAAATTGCACAGCTAATCTTTCTTCGCATGTCAGTCGTTTTTCTCTGTAACCATTGAGTCTATATGAATGATATGTGATAGAAGAAAAAAGATGAAACTGAATGTAATTATTTCAAAATGGAATCTTACAGATTACTTATTGAAAGTCATGAGTCTATCACCCCTTCCAAAGCAATTTTAGTTACTGTTGAAGAAGAAAAAATTAAAAATAGGGGACTATGTTCATTGATAACTTTTTGTTTAAGTCAGTAGGTGGGGAGAATGTCTTTTCCTAAGCAGTAAAAATTCTGTTGCCCCCTTTTAAGCGTGAAACTTACTTATAATTAATTCCTAACTTTAATTTGATTGTAACTCGATCGATGAAGATTTAAAAGTGTTATATTGGCTGTGTTTCATACAATACAGTGATTATTCTTAGGTGTAAAATATTTCGACCATTTCTCCCAAAAACAGGTACATAATTAAATTAAATTTCAATGAAACTCGGATTTGAATCGGATCCTGTTACTGCAAACGTTCTTAGGAAGCTACAGCAACTTTATAGGATAAATCGTAAGTTGTTTGCTAAACTTCTTGTTTTAAAAATATTACTAAGTGAGAAACGTTTCTTAGCAAATAAAAACACAGTTGAACTGAATTACGAATATGAAATCACCATTTTATAGCTTGTTGATGTCATACCCATGTGATATCACGTCCAGTATTTCTCGTGTGTGACAAACAACAGACGTTGCTCCTTTTATGTAAATTAGCCACGAGAAACACCTAAACACGTTGCTGCAACGTGAGTGACGATTTAAAAAATATCCAAAGCTGTATGAAGTTGTACCTGTTGTATAATAAGAATATGTTTTAAATAATCGACAGACAAACACACACATTGTACATCCCCAAGGTAAGCCAGTTTTGGGTAATCAGCAAGGGATCACTCTGTAGCTGATTCCAGACACTCAAACCGTAGTAAAGAACAGAAAGTACGTTTATGACATGTACCGTACCAGGAATCGAACCCGGAGCCTCTGAATTCCAGGGAGCGCGGCTGGCCACTCAACCACAAACGCCGCCAAACAAAGCAAATTACTTCATATATACCCAGGTTACGATTACGTGTGTAATGAAAATGGTGAGTTTGGACATCCATATTGGGCATGAGGAGTCATGAATTTTCATGAAAAAAAAATTAGGAATGATAAATAATTATAATTAGACCAGTAAAAGACATAACATGAAAATCTCCCAAATCCAAAACTTTATTATTCAAAACATATTTTTTTTTAATAAGGGTGGATTGTTCAATCACCACATAAGAGTTATTCACAGAATAAAATACAAAATGGGAAAATTAAAAGTGACAGTTGTTGACAAAACCAGTTGAATTGTTTCATTTTGAATTTGGTATGGTTATAATTTATTCGACTAATAACTTTTATCTTATGATTGAAAAATCGGCCTTTAATAAATGTTTTTAGGCAAGTGCTCTACCATGACAACCAGTCTTATTGGTTCAATGTGTCAAAATTGTGACGTTTTCGCCAAAACTTCGGGTATATAGCTGCCGCGAACGGGACCATAAAGCTTTTGTCAACAACTTGACTAAATGTCAACGTGACAATAGAAGAGCAGAAAAACGTTACTTCAATTTTGAATACCAACTTCAACCGATTACTTGTCTGTAATGTTGAATTAAATTAGTTATTCTCAACTAAATTAGCGCCTATAATTCCTACTGCGAAATCTGGAAGTTCAAACAATAGCACTGCTATAAACATAAAAAATCAACTATTTTAGCATCATACAATGCTAAATAGGATTCATCGATAAGACTACATTTACTCTGTCTTGTTATGTCAAGTTTATGCACAAATGGCAGCAATTTATTCCCCGTCTCAAGAACGGACGGTCAGAGTTCTGAGTTGAGAATGAGAATTACGTTTTGCATTCGAGCATCATGTTCATATTTATTTTTCTATATTAAACTAGCGGCCCCGGCAGACGTTGTCCTGCCTTTAAAAAATAAAATTTTAGAACCCGATCCCAGAGCCACGTACCGGTTCTAATTGCGAATCTAAACCATCCGGGTCAGGTGATTAGGAGGAACCCAGAACCCGATCTCAGCACCACCTACCGGTTCCAATTGTGAATCTAAAAGAGTAATATATTTTTTTTAAATTCTAAGTCATGACAAAATAAGATTAAAAATCTTGCCAAAAAATTAAAGTTTATAATTAACAAATAAAAAATAGGGGTTGATCGTAGAAGGGTGAAAATTGAGGATTGTATGTATTTTTGTATGTTGTATCATAAAAAAATAGAAATTAAAAATTTTGTCTAAAAAATAAAAATAAAAATTTAGGGGTGGACTACCCCTAACATTTAGGGGGATGAAAAATAGATGTTGGCCGATTCTCATAGATACCGGATAAGCACAAAAAATTTCATCAAAATCGGTCAAGCCGTTTCGGAGGAGTATGGCAACGAAAACTGTGACACGATAATTTTATATATTAGATGTATCCACCACTTGTTCGAGCAGCCTTTAACTTTGTATTCATATCTTGTGAACCCTGTAAGATATCAAAATGAAATGTATACAAAAATTTAAGAATAATTTCCTGTTTTAACTAACAAAATTTTCAATCAAATCCTATGAGCGGTTTCGGAGTCTATTCTGGAAAAACTTTCAGACATAGAGCTATATACAATGGTGTAGTGAAATTGCGGAAAATCTATGGATGGGCGGGCGCCTAAACGCCCGTGTAGACGGCACCGCTGACATACCGCAGCGCAACTACCACGCTGCTATTTTGTGAATTTTGTTACATAAGGTAACGTTGTCTGCAGTTCCATACTGCCACGCCACCGCTAACGTCCCCTTGACAACGAAAGTGCGGTAATGAAGTCGCGGTGGCGGTTTGGTTGCGCCTAATCTACATAGGTTGGGGGTGCGGCAACTTCGTGGTGGCGGCGTTGTGGGCTTGACGTTATGTCTGCAGGTGGGAAGGAATACATTTCTTAAGTTGAAAACCCTCTTCTCTCTCTTTTAGAACAACGAATTAAAGTTATTTGGAAATATCAATGAGATTTTTCATACATATTTTTAAGATTTTGTAGTCAGATAGCAAAAACAGTAAGGTTACCTGCGACTTCGGAACCGTTACTGTGCGCAAAACGCTTGCTGATTTATTGAAAGGAAACCTTTCCTGTGATACTAGTTAGATGGTATTTACCAATTATTCTTTACATTAATTAATTATCTTTATGCCTTTCTTATCATATCTATCTTAATATTATACAATTCTAAACATGCAGTGTACATTGAAGTTGTTGAAAAAAAACAACTGGATTAGACTATATAAACGATGGAGAACACGATGAATTTTTTTTAGATTTTTGTCTGGTAGTCTGTTTATGCTTGTTCGGGATCCACGTAAAACTATTGGGCCGATTTCGATACGGCTTTCACTGATCGACAACAATTTTTTAGGCTTAAAATCTGCGCTCCATTTTATACTGGGAATACCGCGGAATTTTTTCTGGGAATTATTTAAAATTACCAGGTTGAAAAAAAATCGATTTTAAATGCGATTTTTCCACAGATCAATAGCAAATTTTATGTAATAATATGTGTGAAATTTTATATTATCTCGGAAACCCCACGGGAATTTTCCCGGGGGCGGCTTTTATTTGTTCGGGTGCATAAAAATTAGCTTATTTCGACACAGTTTTCATTAAAACGATAGCTTACGTTCTTTTTTAAATGCTGAGGTACTTTATGTCCCGGGAATCCCGCAAGAATTTTCCCGGGTATGGTATAAATTAGATTTCATAGATTTCATTAGAACGATAGCTTACGTCCTGTTTCAAGTGATTTTCCCAGGAATGTTTTAGTGGGTAGTACATATATATAAATTTAGCTTATTCGAATCGCATTGAAACTAAAACAATATAATCTGGGACTTTTTATATATCCCGGGATTTCCTAATTTCGAAACCACGTGATATCAGGACTTGTTTAATATGACAGTTTCTATATTTATTAGACATCTTTAGATGAAAAAGATAGACAGATGTAGTTATTTATGCCTTTAGTAATATTACTTATACAGGATTTTTACGCGAATCTGTGGAATTCTTGTATTTTTATTCTAAAAATCCGTTGCCCTGCTGAAAATAACTTTTGGTTTTAAATAGGTACTGTAATCTACGTTACCTGTCAAGCATGGATGAAGTCGCGGGCATATCCTAGTTAAGTAATATTTTTCTATTTTAATTCCTACTATTTACGCAATTATAATTGTTTATAGAGCCTGATAAGGATCCTGCTATGCTTGAAGTTGCAATCAATACTCGCATTTCTGCACGATAATACACTAGCTAGAACAATAGGAACGTTATCAAAGTGCTATTGCAGAGTGAAATATCATTCCGAGCGTTGACCGCTGAGTAAGACTAACTATGATAACCCTGTTTTGTCCGTTGTGCTTTATTTCTGCTCTCACTGGTGGTAAACACTCGTGCGTCATCCCCAGTGGTCTCTCCGGTCCACAAATAAATAATTTTAACATATGTGGCCTCAGCCATGCCGATATTAATATAATATGTGATACCCTCCTCTCGGGTCGTTTATTTTTATAATCTTTTTTAAGTAATGATTATATATAGCCGCACATGTTACAGCATGAATGATTAAATCCTATCGACGTCTACGTTAACTAGATGGCGCTGCCGCTACAACGAATTTATGAATCCGCAATTAAAAAAAATATAGGGTTAAAATATACATATTTAGTGCTTAGGATAAATTAAAGCCCCGTGAAATTAAATAGAGCATGTAATGTCTCATTTTACTCTTTTAGCTATATTTGTATTTCGTGTCAGTTACATAGTAGAAATTAGCAAATAGAGGAGGCCGTGACCACGGCTGCTGAAGAGCGGCCAAAACGTCGATATAATAAAAATCAAGTAAATTACCGCACTTAAAACGTAGTTTTATTATGTATACTGGTCGCGAAAACTTAAGAAAATACTATTATTTATATTTTTAAATCGCAAAAAATGAATTATTTGAAATTTCAAAAAATTGTTATTTAAGCTCTTTGTATAATATTTCCACATTTTTTGCTAAAAAGCCTCTAATGTCACGCAACTATTTTTTCATATTTAATAAAACGTACTTACCTATGTACTTTTTGAAAATAAAACTGCACAGGAAACCCGTTTAAGACCCCTACGTTCTCGCTAAAAAATCCTCATGAAAAAGTTTAATATGGATTAGTGACTACAACACAATCTCGTTTTTTATTTTAATTTTCTATCGATACTTATTAACGACTATCTGCTTCGTGGAAAATAACAATGTTATCTTTAATAATCAATCATTTCTATATTTAAATTTATATTTCACAAAATACATATTAATTATTAATTAAATTATATCACAATAAAGGCATTATAATAATTTGCCTATCTAGTTTAAACAGGTTTTAGCCGGATCCCTTTAAAAGATTGTTAAACTTTCCAAACAAACTTAAGACATAGAAATTCTGTAAACATATGCAAGGCACATAATATTTCTTTACGCAGAACTGGTGAAATACATCTTGCAGCCATTTGCGACGTGCTGCATAATGTGAATTGTTGGAATATCATTGTATGAAGAAGACAATCGTTGTAAACATTTAAACGGGGCTCGTGAGTCGTGCTGCGCTTTTGACATGCTGTATGTCAAAGCAGAGTAGCATATGGAGCAACTCAAGGCATTTCTGAAGTTTAAACAGAACAAGTCATTTGCAAAACAAAGAGCGCAGAACGCGGCCGAAATAAAAATATTTACGCAGCCACTGCTGACTCAGGGACTCGGCTTTGTTTGTACGGTGGAGTAACCCTTTATATGAAAATAAATTACTGTCAAATCTTAAAGAAAACAAACTGACACATTTACGCGCTTAGGTATTTCCATTTATGTATGTTATGTGGTGCCTTAGTAACTAAGGCATTGCATTTAAACAATATGGGGTGGTAATCATAGAAAAAGCATGTATCGTTTAGGCTGTTCTTCTTTGGCAAAACTAAAGGTTTGCGCGGTACTACGACATACTGCTATTGCATTGTTTTTTCAATTGTATGTAAACGTATTTCTAGGCCATATTCTAAACTTATATATCTTATTTTAATGAAAAAGCACACTGATAGAATTATGGCCATGAATTCTTGGCTGCTACATTAGTTGGTTTATATTTCGACAGTCAAAATTAAAGTAGGGTTTTTTTACATTCTAGATTATGATCTAAAACGTCTCAGCGACTGTGGGCTTAAAACACCAAATTCTCATGTGTATGTAAAATTATTCCAGTTCAGAATAAAAATTACTTAATCAAAACACTTTCCGTGCATGAGTATTTAAAGTCTGTGATTACTTGGGTGTATGGACTAGAAGTGTCATGTTAATAGTTACAACTTAAGAGGCCACCATAATAAGCATTGTATATTTATACATTGACACTAATCGCAAAAATTGAATATGACAACGTTGATGGTGAGTGTCCAAACCTTTTTGGACATAAACCTTTTTCATGTTTTTCTTCAATTTAAATGTTTTCTTTTTGTTTGTTTTCTTCTTGTCAATATGGATTCTTAATAATATATCATTGGCTTTCAGTGTAAATATTGTAGGGAAATATCATTGCATCAAAATTTCGAACAATCGTTTTGTGTTTTAGCGATTTAAAATTACCTTTGAAATATCTTTTGTCTAAATTTGTAGTTTATCTATAATATTATAAAATTCTAAACGTGCCGTGTCAGTACATTGATGCTATAAAAAAACACCTGGCATAGACTCTATAAAGGATAGAGAACATGATGCATTTTTTTATTTCTTTTTTAGTTTTCTGGTTATCTGTTTGTTTGGGATTCACTTAAAAACTACTGGGCCGATTTCGATGTAGTTTTCCCTGATCGACAGCAAATTCTTAAGACTTAAATTCTGCGCTATTTTTTATCCCGGGTAGTCAGCGTGATTTTTATGGGAATGATTTAAAATGTCCAGTATGCAAAAAAAAAATGAATTCCAATGCGATTTCTTCTCTGATCGACAGTAAATTTTATGTAATAAGGTGTGTGATATTTTTTATCTCGGAAGCGGTGTTTAGTCTTTCGGGTGTATAAAAATTAGCTTATTCTGATATAATTTCATTAAAACGATAGTTTACGTTCTATTTTAATCGCTGCGGTACTTTGTGTCCCGGAAATCCCGTAATATCAAGTCAAGCGTGGACTAAGTCGGGAGCATATCCTAGTATAATATATTAAAAAAACTAGGATTGTCAGGTATTAGGTACGATACTTAGATAGGGCGGGCTCTTAAACTTGGAATGTATCGTTACCCAGTGGTTAGATTAACAATAAGCGACGTCGCCGGCACGCGAAGGCGACACGGGTCTCGCCGGACGTGACGCATTAGTTTAATGAAATAACGACAATTTGCATGGAATAACTGCTAAGTTGCCCTTCCAAGTGCGCTCGCAGTGCCGCCATATTACATGACAACTGATCTCAATGACTGGAACTATGCACTATGTGACTCACACTCAATGAATATGAATCTTGATTGAGCTAAATGCTACTAATATAATGTGTGATGAATGTGCGCCTTCAATGGTCCTGTATATGTAATGTTATATATGGTTGCGATACGATGGCCTGAAGGTAAGGGACGAAAAGAAAAAAGAGGGCAGAAGCTTTAGGAATAACCTTGTAACTAGTTTACAGTCTACAGTTGCATCGCCGCCCTTCAGAGTTCACATACAACACTAGAATATGTTATTAAATATTAATTTAATAACATATCCGCTATATATTAATATAGCGGATTTTTATTACTATTGTTCCAACCTCATAGTAAGTTTGCCAATTTCTTACTCTGAGGTTCACATTGTACACATATCATACTTTAAAAACATCCAACTTCTGGCGAATATTTTTAATTTTAACTAATATTATCATTGCGTTGGCATATTATACGCTTTTTTAAATGGCTCCGCCAAATATTACTCACCCTTAAAAATTCCGACAAAGAGTAACTAGTGGGCCGTAAATATAGCTTCAATAAAGCATAAAGTTCCTGAGGTCTAACAGATGCCGCACATCTTTTGAATAGTATGAATGAATAAATTAATGAAAACTCAATTAATGTTTACCATAACTTAAACCTAGATATTTAATATAATATATAATAGTATGCGTAATTTTTGCAATGTTAACATTTCAGGTCAAAATACCTTCGATAAATTGTCTGTGTTGCGCTATAATATGCCAAAACTCATTATTTATAGCTGTTATTACTTTGTAAACGATAAAATAAAAATTTGAAATAAGGTAATTTATAATGAAGAAGTTTTATCTGTTTTGACTGAAGCGTTTCTTGGAATATATCAGCATCGCCATGGAGACGTATCGATAGGCATTTAGATAAGCCGCTGATGTATGACAAATGGCAGATATGAAGGTAAGCTCAGACAGTGAGTGGCACACCTTAAAGATTGCAATACAGATGGCTAATGGCGGCTGAACTGAACGCGACGTTATCAACGCAGACTATAATTTACACAGTATCTCCATTCTTACGATAAAGAAGCTCGGCGTCCTAACAATCCTTCAATAGTCAATACTCGAAATAGATTACTGAGCCTAGGTACTATTGGGTAGCCTTCAAAAGTGGTTCAGCACAGGTACTGTCCCGGATATCTTGGTTCGACAGTTGTTACGAGTCCTATACTATATTTATAGTTGACAAGAAAGGTAAGAGACGGATAGGAGTTTGTCAATATTATCTGATTGGAACTCTATATTGGATTAGCGGTGGGTAACCAACCGAAATTCCAAAAACTTAGACTGGCTGGACCGACTTTGGCGGGACTTTCACTGGAAGATATCTGATGTTATAAGCAGTAACTTAGGCTACTTTTTTTTTAGGATTCCACGAAAGATATTCCACGCCGACGAAGTCGAGGGCACAGCTAGTTTAAAAAAATCCCTAATTTTTATTATTGAAATCCGTGGAGCTATTTGAGAGTTTATTCTAGACAAGTTTTCTGATATCAGACAAAAAATCTAAAAACTTTGAAGAGATCGTATAGCAGTTTTAACTTAAATTTTGGCGTTTATTTTCAAATCACGGATGAACATTTAAATTTTATTAAGTATTTTTTATTTAGAATTTTTATTTAATTCTTGTATTTAAAAGTTTAGCAAATTATAACAAATAAAAATGTTTTTAGCTACTTGGCATTTTTTTTCGCAATGTATGTATTATAGAATTAAAGGCCAGTTCTGTTTATGATTTCATTGTAAAGTATGGATTATAAAATTCTTCCGCAATAAATAAAATATATATTGTAAAAATATGTCTCTTCCCCACAAACTGCAATTGTTAGTGCTACCAATATTTTTTTTCAATCGTACAATATTGAAAATGATTGGATTTTTTATATCGAAATTTAAACAGTTTTAACGTGATTAGTAATATAGGTAGTTTATTTAATACGGAAATAGATTGCAGTAATTATTAGTAGAAATAAAGGCTGATATACAATGATCCAGCTACTGACTACAAAATGTTCGATCGGAAATATTGAAGTCTATCAGACTTAGTAGCGCTATACTGACTTCAAATCAATTTACAAGATGCCAGTATGAAGTCAGCACTGCACTGGTTTGTTTTAAATTAAAGTAAGTAGCTTAAATTCAGCAAATATATCAATGTAAATCAGCTTTTCTAGGTATACAACATTTTGTAGTAGTGGAATTCAACTCTGGACTAACTTTAGTTGACCTGGCGAGACGGGTAATTCTTGTGTACTACCTATCTAATTAATTTCATGATACCTGTTTATCGAGATTTTATATTTATGACAATTAAAATTTCAATGAAATTCGCATCCGCCGATTAAGTGCTTCGGCTTGACTCGTTTGGATTATTGCGGAAGGTTTGTAATTAAATTATGAATGTTATAAAACATGTAGTTTTTTATATTGAATTGATTGTATAATTAAATTTTTGTAAAATATCATAATAATTATTATTAATATAAAAATTTTAAAATTGTAATATGTTGGCATCCTAAAATGGCAGCTAATATATATTTGTAGGAGATGTTATGAAGATACAGTTGCCGTAATCACTCGTATAATAATGTCATAAATTAATAGGTTTTGTTAGGTATCACGGAACAATAGCTATTTTACGGCAGGTGTTTATTGATCTGGTGCGGTGGATAACAAGGTTAATTAGTGAATACGATACTGTTTGTTATATTTAATAAACGTTTTAGTGGCATTTGTAGCAGGTATTATCAAGTTGCTGGACATTTTAGATTGCAAACATTTAATTGACGGTACTTTTCAAATAATTTATAATGTTTAAGCGGTGCGTGAGGTGAGGCAGACACAGTTGTTCTACTAATTCGCTAGGCGCTACGATCTTCAATAAACTAATGAATGAATGAATGAAATACTTTATTGTTCACCAAAATTTAAACTTAAAAACTAAATACAATAAATGTTGAACAAAGGGCGGCCTTATCGCTAACTAAGTAAGTTGAGATGATATAAAGACTTTGAAATTGTGAGTTGATGTAGTAGTTGTGAGGAACGGGGTGACTGTAAAGGGACTTTGGAGGTCACTGGGCCAGGTTTGGCCCATTCTTTATGTCATCTTGTTTACATATCCAAATGTGTTACTATCAAATGATTGTATTTATTCTTTCTATTGTTTCTGTGGTTACGATATATGTGTTTATTGATTTATTATGCGAAGTTTCGATGAAGCTGACAAATATTTCACCACTTTCATTTATTTATTTTAGGTTTAAATTTATGATAATAAAAACAGTGTTTCATTCATTAAAATTTAATTTAGTACAAAAAGAACGTCTATAAATGTCGATGACATCCACTTTACGGTTTACGAATATTTATTTATAATTAAATTAATTTTCTATTTATTTAAGTACGCTATAGTATGTATGTTTGTTAATAGCGATTCAATATCGGTTTCAATTTCATCTTATGGGTTTGTTTTTTTTATCGACGAATAATATTTTAATCAGTGACGGATTTTGTTTTCACTGTGCTTATCATATGAATGATCCATGTTGCACCATATCTGTTAGCGTTATCAAACTTGGCGCCAGATTGCTAAAGTTGATCACTACGTCATTGAGTGTTAGAGTTGTCTAAGTATTAAGCAACTTAGTTATAAAAATCTTTTAAATAGCACTGTTTTGTCTAGGTGAAAATGTTCTATAAATTATATTGTCTACGAAATAACAGTGAGGCAGAGTGGGACTAGTGTCTATTGTTAGATACCACTTAAAACTACGCCCGCGCCGATATCATAATAATCGAATTATTCAGATTCGTTTGCTTAAACTTGTACTTCTTATCCCGCTAAAGCTATTTCATTTCTGGGATAACAATTTTCCTCTGCTTATCCCAGTTTTATGATAAGTGATGGACTTATTTCATCAGTGAAGAAAAATCAGACCACCATTCAATAAACAGTAGATTGTTACACGAGAGGTGAGAGTATCCTATTTAGGCACGAGACGGTTTGGCGCACGAGCGTAGCGAGGGCGCTATTAATTCAAGGGCCTAAATGGGCCTTCCACCCGAGTTTAGCACTCTGCTTTTCATTTCGAATATGAGGAAAGTAAATAAAAACTGCTTACCTATTTTAAACAAACAACTACTTCTCTAATGAAATCAGGCGTTAAATCCCTATCTAAACTCATTTAATACCTCACATATGATAGATACGTCAAAAAAAATTTTCTGTGGCATTCTACTAGCCAGTATTTTTTTTGTTACTGATGATAATAAATATTTAGCTCAAATTTATGTAAATTAAATACTAATTTAATGAAAAGCAATTTATAAGTATAAATTTATGTTACAAATTTGTTGATATGTTTTTATTACAATTTGTGCCGCGCTTTAACAATGGTTGTAAATAAGGTTGGGACATGAGTCGTATCTATTATCTATGGTTCGCATAGTTTTCTAATTTTTTTGACAGCAGAGAAGCGTTTCCCAGGGACGAAAAGTGCTGTTTTCATCCCTGTGATTAGGCAACTGCAAGCGTACTTTCAAAGTATGAGATATGAACAAGTAATTTTCGCATTTATCTATTTAAATTATATTCAAACCACGGTTATATTGAGAGCATCGGCTTCCAACCCCAGGATGCCATTTCGTACGTTTTATTCTTTATTTCACGTAATACTCATTATCCCCTATGGTAAAACCATTGGCAGATATAATATCATCGCTTGCGTCAAGTCAGTTTTGGGTCCTATATCTTTCATCGAATCCTGACGAAGTTCGAAGTTTACGTAAAACTACAAAAAGTTTTCTAAATGTATATATGTATGTGTACCACTATGTATTAGCGATTGCTACCCGCGACTTTATACGCATGTATTTGTTTACTTTTTAAATAATGCAAAAATGCCACTCCAATGTTAATAAAACACGTATTCCTTAATTTATTACAAAAAGACCAAATATAATGGCAATATCCGTAACTTCAGGAATTAAGAGTAAATTGTTAAGTACCTACTATTTCACCTCTTCAAAATGAGTTTTTAAAACGTAGCTTAACATTTATCTTCTAGCCAAAATTAATTTCAAGACTAATATCTGAACGGATCTTCTGTTCAACCATATAGTCGTGAAAACATAACAAAGTTATTTTGGTATTTATAGGTATACATAATTACATGAGTATGAACAGATATACAGTCTTCAACGGTTTCTAACTTGCCGTTTATAATCAGAAATCGTTAACCATCAAAACGAAGTACCATATTACATAGCCAGACTCTATTAAAACCTTGATTAGCTAAATGCCCAGCCACATGCTTGTTTGAGTTTAGCCGACAGAATATGTTTATGATATTTTCCAATCTTAAGTAATAGTCAGTTTTTTAAAATCGAGTATGTCACATACATATTATGATAACAAGGTAACTGAAGACAGAGCCACGTCATTTCAAATTTATACTATCAGTGTAAAGGTATTATATCCTATGACATCACCCAAGATAAAATTATTTCTGTAACTATAATACATTAAAATCATAAGTGACGCAATATCACACTTACTTGTTTCTTTTTTGTTTTCAAATATAAGGAACAGAGTCACTATAAGTTACGTATTGATTGATACATATTTATTATTACCTAATTGAAGATACAAAATTATTGACACAATGAGCCGAGTCTGTAAAACTGTGCCCGTAGATAGGATAATAAAATATACTCAGGGGTGACGTATTACACCCGGTTGGGATGCCGTCTCCTCCTTCTGCGAGCGCGTAATGCTTGCCAAAGAGAAAGCGGAAAAGAAGTGCGAGCGTATGTCCTTGCTCCGCTCTCGCCAAAGGAGGACGCACCGGCGTCGGAGGACGGCTTTCGACCTTTGCACTCCCTGTGCGGCGGCGCGGGTCCCTGGGGAAAGGGCCCTCACCCGCCGTTATGCCGTCGAGTTGGGGACCGTGTTTCAAACTGCCACACGTTGAAGTTTGATGACGCCGGGAGCTAAGCTTCCCCCCGACAGTGGATGTGGCCGCAGGGGCGCCCCGTCAGGGCACACGGAGGTGTTCGGGATTCCGCTTTGCCATAGCACGCAGGAAGAAACAAAAAAAGGAGTAACACATGAGGTGTACAATATTCGGTGCCCATAAAAATACTCCTAATACTCGAAGATGTGAATTGGTTTGTTAAAAATCAACCCTTTTCCTTTGTTTGACGTTTGACATTCCTTTACAAAAATTGATCCTTACGAACTATACTGTGAGTTGGTGTAATAATATAGCATGTGTTTTTCTCCGAATCAACCGATTCGATTCCCAGCTGTGATATATACTACTATTATAGGGTATAATTGATTTTTCAAAAATCTAATGATACCGCTTCAGTTTTTGTAAAAAATCGACCCCGAGACTCCTTTAGGAATGTACCGACTAGGTAGAGGAGCGAAATGGAATGCTCCTCCGTCATCCGTCTCAAAGAAAGATCTACCAGCGAAGCTATTGCTATACATCGGAAGCCTAGGCCCGTCTATTATTTTTGGAACTTTGTACATATTCTTTGTACGTGTTGGGAATCGTTTGCGATCTCAATTATTCCACAACGCCATCTATTGGCTTGTAAGTGTTCCACTACACTCCTATGAGTATTTTCAGTATTTATCTTATAGTTTTGCATTTGGACATGGTGCCCCCTAGAAAAGTTCACGCTGTATATTTTAATAACAGTGAAATATATATAACTAGTCTGGCCATAAATACTGTTACATAAAAACTTTTCTTTTTTTAAACTTTTTAATTATTTTGAATTTGGAACACGTATATTATTTTAAAAACTTCTTTCGATTTTGCGCCATTTCACATATTTTTTTGTGTTCATTATCAAATTACAATATGGAATGGGGTGTTAAAGAAAATAGGATCGCAGTGATCGCCTTGCACAAAGTGGGTATAGAGCCGTCGGTCATATTCCAAACACTTCAAAAGCTAGGTATCAGCTGTATGTTCGTATATCGTACTATCAACAAATACAACAACACTTCGTCTGTCGAAGACCAGAAAGGATCGGGGCCGCTGCGTGCTGTTAGAACTACAAAGGCTGTTAGTGCTGTTAAAGCCAAAATTCGAAACATCGAAACCCCATTAGGAAGCAAAAAATCTTATCGCGAGAAATGAAGATTCCCGCTAGGACTCTGTCACGTATTATAAAACAAGACCTGAAGTTCGGTGCTTATCGTCGATATACAGGACATGCCCTAAATCAATATTTACAATTAAAGAGAGTGGATCGATCAAAACGCCTTCTGTCGCGATACGCAGATGAAAGGCACAGAAATATCCTTCTTACCGATGAAAAAATTTTCATGATTGAAGAACACTACAATACGCAAAATGATAAAGTGTACGCTCACAGTTCTAAAGAAGCTGCTCAAGTGGTCGGAAAGGTACAACGTGGTCATCATCCTGCGTCAGTGATGGTTTGGTGGGGCGTATCTCATCAAGGAGTCACAAAACTACACTTTTGTGAAAAAGGAGTGAAAACTTCAGCCAAAGTGTATCAAGATACAGTCTTGGATCATGTTGTGAAACCTCTCAGCAATACACTATTTAAAAATATACCGTGGACTTTCCAGCAGGACTCTGCACCTGGTCACAAGGCACGAACTACCCAAGCCTGGCTTGAAACCAACGTTTCAGACTTTATAAGAGCTGAACACTGGCCCTCATCTAGCCCAGACCTCAACCCTTTAGACTTCAAATTATGGTCAGTTTTAGAGGACATGGCCTGTTCTAAACGATACGGCGACATTGAGTCTCTTAAAAAATCTTTGGAGCAAGCAGTGGCGAAATTTCCCTTGGAAACAGTGCGTAAATTCATAGATTCGTGGCCAAACAGATAAAAGGCCTGTATAAAAGCCAAAGGTGGCCATTTCGAATAGATTTTTATTTTTATTTTTTGCTGAGACTTTAATAAATATGTAGGTATACATTTTAATATTACATTACTTCCTTTAAAAAAAATGCATTTTCATTTGTAACAGAAATTATGGCTGGACTAGGTATATTAGGTATAGGTATGGGTGATTTATTGTAGAATGCAAGTGCATTGTCACAAAACAATTTGCAATGATAGTCAAACGCGAAGCTGTATTATAATAAAGCCTTATTTATTCCTTTGAGGCATCTAAAAAAAACTATCTTACATTTCGATTTATCCTTAAGAAAATAATCATAAGTGAAAACACAGAGTACATTAATATAATAAAAGTGAAAAAGAAGTGATCTGTTGACACGACCGAGAGGCTGTCAGAACCTTGGCATATGATGACGAAATAGAACACTGACTTGGTGGTTGCTCGATAGGTTGGCATGCCACCGGGAGATCAGTATTACCCGACTTTTATAAGATCTAGACAAAAGGGCTAATCAAGTGACCGCAAATACAAACCCTTTCACATGATTTTCATTGAATACCTGGTAGAGCTATATTAAAATCAGTAGTATGTTTACAGATGGGTGTGACACCACGCTCTCACAAAATAACGGCGTGAAACGATTAGCCTTAAGCTAATTGTGATTCTTGCGATAAGCGAAAGTTTCGATGGCCCACTTCCCCCTCTCCTTATCTTATCTTCATTATCACATCCCTTATATCTTATTTGTCCTGTCTGATTTCTCTCGTCTCACTGCCCTGTCTCCCCTCTTTATCCCATCGTAAAAGCGGCAACGCGTTGGTTTCGCCTCTGGTGTTGCAAATGTCTATAGGCGATGGAAACCACTTTCCATTAACTGTGGCCGTCTGTGTGCTCGTCAGCTTCGCTCCAAACGTTATCAGAATCCCGGCGTAAACTTTTTTTTTATTGCGAAGCTGTATTCACTTTAGCCTGTAAGTAATATCATTTCTTCAATAATGTTCTGGGTAGTGTTGAGTAGGGTACGATTATAAAGTCAGTTTGTACCAAAATGTACCACTTCAAATGAGGCGAGGAGATTTGTACAGGTTATTGAGGCAGTACAGTTGAAGCGATGAGGGCGGTGAGGCGGTGAGCGTCGTTTCGTCATTTGACCAGTTCCTCACAATTAGTACCACCTACGCGGTAGAATCAAAAATGCTAGTTCGAAAATGTTTCTTAAGAATCTGATGTGATGTCGAGGAATGATTATTAAAAATTTTGAAGTATTACATTTTCAAATTTTGAGCCGGGACAAAATACAGGATGGTACTCAACACTAGTTCTGGGTTTACGGTGGGGATAAAGCAGGAAACGATTAACTAAAATTAGGACGCCACGTGCTTCCCTTTCGGGCAACTCCACTTTCGATAAACTATATAAACCAGGTACGTACTTCCTTAAACATCAACATAATAAGGAGTTGTTTAAAGTGTTTTACTTTGTAAGTACTTTAGTACATTTAGTCGCACATTGCATTAGAACAATGGAGTTGATAAATGACTTCAAGTAGTATTTGAAGTCAATTTGAACATAATAATACATGTCAGTGTTTACATAGGCTGTGCCCGTCGATTAGTCAAGTATTATTTTAGATTTTACAAAACCATCCAGGGCGAGCCTTAACCATCTAGATGCCCCGGATGAGTGATGCATTTGCGCCTTTTTATATACTACTAATATTACGAACGTGAAAGCTTGTAAGGCTGTATGCCACTTTCCCACGCAAAAACTATTGAACTGATTTTGATAAAAATTTACAGTAATATAGCTTATAAGTAAATTAAGCCAGGCACTGTTGGCACCCCATCATGTAAGCCTTGTTGCCTAGTTCTTGGAATTTATGGTTACTACTGTACTCCGTTACGTCGCAATTTTATAGAATACTAGCGGCCCGGCGCGGTTTCACCCGCGCTCTGCCCGCTCCCGTGGTATACTTAGTCTGGCCATAAATACTGTTACAATTAAAAAGAAACAAAATATTACATTTGAATTTGGAATCTGTCATTTTTTTATGATTGTTCATTGTGTTTTCTCATTTTGGCGCCAATACATTGTACAACATTTTGCGATATTAAAATGGAGTGGGGCGATAAAGAGAACCGAATCGCTGTGATTGCATTACACAAAGTAGGTATGGAGTCAAATGTAATTTTTAAAACTCTCCATACCCTTGGTATCAGTCAAATGTTTGTGTACCGGGCTATTAATAGGTACAATGAGACCTCCTCTGTTTGTGACAGAAAAAGATCTGACCGTCCACGTAGTGTTCGTACGAAAAAGGTAGTCAAAACAGTAAGGGAAAGAATTCGAAAAAATCCTGTCCGAAAGTAAAAGATTTTATCTCGGGAGATGAAGATATCACCTAGAACCATGACGCGTATTTTAAAAGATGACTTAGTACTTGCAGCCTATAAGAGACGCATTCATTTCTTAACTTATAATTTAAAAAAGAATAGGGTGCTAAAATCGAAACAACTACTGAAGCGGTATGCAAAGGGAGGCCACAGAAAAATCATGTTTACGGATGAGAACATTTTTACAATTGAGCAATATTTTAACAAACAAAATGATCGTATTTATGCTCAAAGCTCTAAGGAAGCTTCTCAATTAGTCGACAGAGTGCAACGTGGGCATTATCCGTCTTCAGTAATGGTTTGGTGGGGTGTTAGCTATGAAGGAGTGACTGAGTCATATTTTTGTGAAAAAGGTATCAAAACATCGGCACAAGTGTATCAAGATACCATTCTTGAGAAGGTAGTTAAGCCCCTTAACAACACCATGTACAATAACCAAGAATGGTCCTTGCAGCAAGACTCGGCGCCGGGTCATAAAGCTCGGGCCACGAAGTCTTGGTTGGAAACGAACGTTTCGGACTTCATCAGAGCTGAAGACTGGCTGTCGTCTAGTCCCTATCTTAATCCGCTGGATTATGATTTATGGACAGTTTTAGAGAGTACGGCTTGTTCTAAATGCCATGATAATTTGGAGTCCCTAAAACAATCCATACGATTGGCAGTGAAGAATTTTCCCATGGAAATAGTGCGTGCTTCTATTGATAATTGGCCTTAACGTTTAAAGGACTGTATTGCAGCCAACGAAGACCACTTCGAATAAGCTTTTTATATTTTAAATTGTTTTATATTTATGTATTAAACTAACACACTGTAAAACTTAGAAAGGTTATTTGCAATAGAAAAAAATATTGTTTATTACAATATTTATGGCCCTGTTAACGTAGCTTTGCAACAGTAAAATAATTTTTAAAATCGGTTTAGTAGATCCAGAGATTACCCCCTACAACGTCACAAACTTTACTTCTTTATAATATTATTATAGAAGTATAGATAATTAATTAACTAATTAGCGTACGGTATTATTCAGAGGTCCGTATTAACTTTGGAAAAAACGAACTCCTCAGGAAATCATCGTGTTCCAATTAACACAATAATTTTTCTCCAAAAGTACTGGATGAAGTCTGACAGGAAGTTGTAATCTGTATGATACTACAAAGTTATGTAGTGAGATAGCGAAAAAGTAAAGATTAGCAGGTAGCCATCTTATATATAAGGGTTGGAAAAAGTTTTAGTGCACATAGTAGTATTTCGATCTCGCGCCGCATCATCGAAATCCGCTTGTCGTGTCCGCGTCCCATTATAAGACTCGTCGAAAGGCTCTCGTGCGACGACCGCGTAACGTCCTCACGGACAAGGTCGACATTATTACAAAACGGCTGGCCCGGGTCAGCCCGCGGTTGGAACGTCAGGCTGGAAGGCACCGACAGACAGACACAGACGGCGGCGTCTCAGACGCCGCCAATCACGATCCCTCCACGTCCCCGCAAGGGACGCCAGGAGACATAGCCCCCATAGGATAGACTAGGCGTGTTGCTGGGAAGTTTCTTCTCTCCCAGCTAGAACACGTTGCGAAACGGCAGTAAGATAGCGTAGGCGGCCGCGAATAGCCGATCCCGATCCGCCGAGATCCTTCCCCTCGGGCTTTATATTACCCGTCGCCCGTTCTCAATTAGTGCATTGTGTCGCCCTATGGTGGGCATCATTAGATTCATCCCCCCTTCATGGCAATAGTCCAGCCGAGGTAAAATTCCCTAGGGAGCTTCCTCGAACAAGTTGCCCCCCGAGCTCGAGAGCCTTCGCTTCGCGAAGGCAAATACGCGTACAGTTTTGTAGAAGCACATTTATTACCCATCAGCATTTGAACTAATAACATTGAAACTATTGTAATTCTTTTATGATCGTCTTGTTTTGTTTACTTATTTATTGGCATACGTTTCTAGATAACAGTCTATTGTTCTACTGTAATCATTAAAGGCCAGGAGTTACGGATTTTAAAGCACAAACTGATTCTAGGAAATTCGGTCACGTTGCCGGGCGGGCACATTGCATTTGTGCAGTATAAAACGATGGCCTGATTGAGAGAGGGGTCAGTTGTGCTACAACTAAGGTACGGGGCGTGACGTGTGTACATTCGAGAATCTAATAGTGACGGACTTTGCGCGTTTTATTGAATTACGACGTTCTGCATTACGTTTGGATTTGTTGTGTTCGATTATATTTGTACCTGTGTTATTCGAGTTTTTATAGTTCCAATAAACTACAATAAAGTAAAACATACACATAGATAAACTCTATAATAATTCCAACGGCATTTTAATTCGAGTCCCGCTAAACTCATAACAATACCAATACCTAAATCTGAACTTATTACGTTGCGGCGACTATATGGCCAAGGCACTTGCTCTCATTCAAGGGGGGGGAGGTGGGGGGAGGGGGGGGAGGGGGGGGGGTGGATTGGGAGTTGTTCCGCTTTGGTACTTTTTATAAACCATTATAAATATTTTTATAATAAATTTTATAAGTACCACATTTTTAATTATCTAGGAATATGTGATGATTGCGAAACGCGAAGCGTGGGGAAGACCCATGGAAAGCCGCTTTTGTTCGATTATTATATAGATACGTAAATAGATGATTTCATACTAAACCAAAATTGTATTTCGAATTATGTATTTCAAATTGAATTACTTATTGCTAAATTTGCATTGAATGAAAAGCACCTTTCTTTCCTAATGTGAAATTAATGAAATCAATTCTGAAGACGTTTGAAACTTAAAAAAAACTCCTGATCACAGCAGTGTGATTGACGAAGAGGATGATATGTGCATAATAATATTTATTACGTTTAATCGAGGGTAAACACTGGGATTGGAAGTATCACTTATTGACTACTTACAAACATTGTTAAAACTTCTAACCCATAAGGGCAGAGATCGAATCTTTAGTGTTTTTGACTGACCCACCTATGTTTTACTAACTCTATGGACACAGAACGATTTCACGTCGATAGATTATAATCTATCGGGAAATAATGCGTTAAATTGTAAGCAGTTTGTTCCGGTTCACAATATTTCAATAGCTCTCGAGATAGATTATAATCTAACGGTCTGTACAATTTAACCATGACATATATACTCTAATATAGCCAATTAATAACGGCGTTCATTTTAACTTTATAACTAAGTTGCATTTGGCCACAGTACCTAACTATAATATTATTTCAGATGGAACAGAGATATTAGCCGAGCCCAGCTAACTAAAGATATATTATTAACCTACAAATTTTATAAATAGTCTCAAGTTCCTGTTTCTAACCAGATATTTCAGTTCTCTTAATTAAATCAGGTTTTTCATACTTTTGTTTACATTCTTTAATACTTGATGACACTGCTTTTCAGCTTTGAGTTTTCGTTTTTACTAAATACTAACTGTCTTATTCATAGAGAGTTAGAGTAAGTTTGAACGCTTCTTTAACCACCATAAAGAACTGTTCAAACATACTTGACTATCAAATGTATCATCATCATGGAAACGCGAAGGAAGTTTCGCGGGCAGACGATAGTCTATAATATTATAATATGCTAAATATGTCGTCTCTCTACATTGAAGTTATTAAAAAAAAACACAATTGGAATAGACTATATAAACGATGGAGACACGATGATTTTTTTTAGATTTCTTGTCTGTTAGTCGGTTTTTCTGTTTGTTCGGGATTTACGTAAAAACTACTAGGCCGATTGCGATTCGATTTTCGCTGATCGTGAGCAAATTCTCACACTTAAATTCTGCGCTACCTTTTATTCCGGAATCGCACGGGAAATTTTCCGGGAACGGTTTAAAGAGGCCAGAATAAAAAAAAGCTTTCTTATTTCGATGCGATGTTTTTACTCATTGATAGCAAATTTTCTGAAATTAAATCTGTGATACTTTTTATCCTGGGGATCCCGCGAATTTTCTCAGGAGCTGGTTAAAGTTGTTAGGACGCTTACAAATTAGTTTATTTATTCTTACACGATTTTAGACACGATACATTATTTTTTAAATACAGCAATACTTTGTGTCCTGGGCATCTCACGGAAATTTTCCCGAGGGTGGTTTCTAGTGGTTAGTATGCATATAAATTAGCTTATACTAAAACACAATGCACTTTCTTTTTCAAATAAGTAAAAATAGAAAAAGTATAAATTATTTATTTGCATAACAATTAGTTGATTCAGATTCAATTGATACTAAAACGATGGTTTACGTTCTTTTCCGAATGCTTTGTTAGTTTATATTCCGGGAACCCCGCGAAAACTTCCTTGGAGTGGTTTAAAGTCGTTATACTGCATAAAAATTGGCTGATTCCGATACGATTTCACCAGAACGTTAGATTAAGCTTTTTTCAATGACTGGGGTATATTATATATATGTATAGTATGATCTCAGTATAGATCATGAGAATTCATATACGTATTAGACATTAAAATAGTATCCAAGAAACATCAATTATTCATTGCTGATAAAAAAAGGTTTATCTCGAATTCTAAATTTCTTATGTATTGAAACTCTTTAGTAGATATTTCAACAAACTCACATATACATAGAAAATATACTCACATATACATAGTGTATTATGTCAAATGAAATGTTAAAATTAAGTTAATATTGTAAAATAGCTTTGTCTGTACATTGAAGCTATTAAAAAAACCAATTGGGATCCAATTGTTTGATTGATGGAAAATTGAAACAATTAATGTTTTTTTTTTCATAAATATGTTAATTTCTATGAGGTTTTCACTATTATACAGACATTTTTTACTTAAATGCTGAAAAAGCTAATATCATGGGAATTCTAGTGTAATTTTTCAGGAAACCGGATTCACTTTTTCATGTTTTTACTCCTATACTTTAGTGACGGAAAGTTCCAAAATTTTCTTGGGAATAATGCGCCTAGATATAGCATGAAAACTATTCGTGTTACTCTTATTACAGCATAGTTTAATACTTTATGACATTTTTATACATGACCATATTGGGACTCTTGAGATTTCCCGGGATTTCCTTCCACTTCCAAACCACTAGATCAACTTTGACGCAATGTTCGCAAATCACAAGACACTGTCTGTAATTATTAGAAATCCTTAGTGAAGAAACATCTGTAGTTGAATAAGTCTTTAGTAAATTACAAATATCGGGAGTTTATGAATATATCCAGGATTCATGTATTGTCATATTAAATATTTATTCAATTTTACATATTGATAAAATAACTTTAATCTTTGCTATCTAAGTAATGAAAATGAAGTCGAAGGCAAATACTAGTTACGTTATAAAAATGAAAAAGATTTTTATAACAGTAATAATACTATTGGAATTTTGATTTAGTATGAAATCATCTCGATTTGACACTAATCACATTTAGAATAGAGTTCATTTTTCTAGTGTGTCTCTTTGTTTTGGCGAGATGGTTGTTAACATAATAATGGTGACTAGAATGTACTCATGTATTCATTGATATGTTTATAGATCTTCTATATATTTAAGGACAATAATACTTGTTGTGTTTAAATATAAAACCTCGGTCTCCGTGACACAGAAATAGAACGAGATTAAATACATAAATGGGTGTTTGAATTAATATTAACTTAGAGTAAGCTGTAAGTTATCTAGGTCACACTTGGTTACTTATAATACGTTATGCTAGTTTATAGTATATATAATGTGATTGCAAATCACAAAATGGCAAGTAATAGAACATTCAGAGCTTTGATTCATAATCAAAAGTTCAGTGACGCTAAAGCATCACTTTAAAGCCACGTTATAACCGACTATCCACTGACTCGACTTGTCTTGATTGCAATCAAATTTTGGCAGAAGACTTAATGGTATAGTCAATAACTATGTAGCAGCTAAGCGAGTTTTGAAAAGACTTCCTAGAACCTTGAGTCTTTTATCCTTCCTCATAGCGTTTTCTTGGATAATTTAGAAATCTTTCAAAAGTTGAATACATAACATGAATATTGGGCAGTTGTAAACATTAATACACTCCCATAATATTCTTACACAAGGATTTTTCTATCAAAAACATAATATTAAATAATATTAAACATATTATGCCATCGCGGTGGTATGTAATAGGTATATAGTTTAAAGACAATAAAATTTGCCTCATTGAAGCCCAAAACTACATTGCAAATACTTTATATAGAAATTAAAGATTAGTATGCTCTTTAACATAATTTGCTAATTTCTTATTAAGAAATCTGTCGCATAATTTAAAAAATATGTTGATGTCCGAATCCGCTGTGGTTGTTTTTAGTCTTTTCTTGCGCTTTCGTGTATTAATATCAAGCTTTCTTTTACGAGAGGTTTCGTCAGGGTTGTCAATTTTCTCTTCGTCAGATGATTCAATTTTCATTAAATCATACTGTGTTGATGCATCGACTACTTCGACAATTGCTTGGGATCCTATAGACGCATTAGTTTTAATAGGTAACAGCAATTTCGGAACAGATCTTTGTCTCAATAATTTCCGATTTGGTGATTGTAAAATGGAATCGGCATCGAAATGGGCTTCGCACACACGGCAATGAGCTGATGGCCTTTCAACTAAATCTTCGCGATTAATTAATCTCAACCACTCATTTCGTCTGAAATAAAGTAAATAATACAATAATTATGTAATTTATGGACATAGGAGAAACTGTACTTATTGGCATCTCAGTACAATTGTTGGCATTATATTATTTTATTCAAAACATTAAGGAGTCTTAATATTTTTATTTTATTTTATAGCCTAGCAATGATCATAACAATATTATATATATATATATATTAATAAAATTTATTGACTGAGTTGTAGTCATTAATAATCATTTTCATTCTTTCGTATGTAGTATTCGGTTCGTTACATGACCAGTCCTGCTGTAATTGTTAGATATAAGGCTCTGAGAGAAAAAAGAGTATGCAAAAACGTCACATCCAGAAAAAAACTTCGACTTCTGAACCCGAGATAAGAAAATGACTTAAAACACCGACAAAATATTAAATTTGCATGATTTATTTATTACCTTTCTCCTTTGGTAGGTAATTTAAAAAATGTTAGATCACTGTTTAATGTTGTATTTAAACATCCAAATACACCACAGTTTTTATAATGGTTTTTAGGCATATTCAGTCTAACAATGGGTAAATACTGAAACTATACTACAAGTCTATAAGCAAGGAACATGCCACACAAAACAAGTATGAATACGTGCACAACCTAGGCGGCAGCAGCCCCGACTGCGTTGTGTCGAACCTGCCCGAGAATGCCCGAGATAGTACGTACGAAACTATGTACATAAACTCCATTTCACGAAAGAAGTCCCGCGGACAATTGTGGAACTAAATTTGACAGATGGGGAGATCGGCTTTGCTGTCGTTTGTCGATGTTATCAAGGTGCGTTTATTGTGGTAGATATTTTGTGAGTTTATTATTGGATTAGTTCATTATAAGGTTTATTTACGATGCCAAAAGTTGTAAAAAGTGCAGGTCGAGAAATGATATTAAAGGTGAAGGAGTTCTGTGAAGCGGAATACAAGAATCGCGGTGATTTAATACCAATAAATAATGTTCGCAAGAGAGTTAGCGCCATGACAGGTAAATTTTGGGGCTGCCATATAGAGCTTTTTCCCGATTGATTTCTTACAGATTGGAATTAAGTTTTTTTAATGCATGATTTTTATTAAGGAAAATTTTAAAAGGAATTAGCACAACACAACCAAAAAATTGTAAAGTTATATTCAACAATAATGTAATTAAATACGAAAATAATCATTCAAACTTGTTCATTTTATTGCAAGTGTGTTAGAGAAAACTGTAACGAGAGTTACAAAAGAAGGCACAACAGCGGCGAGTACTTCTAAAGTTATCGTCACCCCAGGGAAGAGTCGCCTGCATACCAAAAAGTTCGACTTGGATGGATTTGATTTGTGCGCTATACGGCAAAAATTCAAAGTTTTTATGTTGTGAGGAAGGAATTACCAACATTGGCTAAATTACGTGCAGCTTTGAGAGAAGATATAAATTTTCAAGGAAGCATCACAACATTGCACCGTATATTGCAAAGTATCGGTTTCAAGTATAAGCGATGCCAATCGAAACGTAAATTACTTATGGAACGTTATGATATTTACGCATGGCGTTCCAGATATTTGGAGAGAATCCGAAGAAGTCGCAATGTGGAGAAGAAACCTGTAGTATATTTAGACGAGACCTATATACACAACACTTATCATGCCAAAAGTTGCTGGCAAAATAAGGAGGAGCTTGGGATGTTCGTGTCAGAGTCATCAGGGAGTCGTTGCATAATTGCTCATGCAGGAACTGAAAATGGTTTTGTTAATGGTGCATTGTTAATGTTCAAATCCTCAGATTACCACAATGACATGAACTCAACTAATTTTTTGAAATGGATAAGTGAAAAAGTCATTCCTAACCTACCTGAAAGGTCACTTGTGGTAATGGACAACGCTCCGTATCACTGCACTCAAATAAATAAAGCGCCTACAATGTCAAGTATTAAACGTGACAAGCAGGAATGTCTGCGAGAAAAGGGAGTATATTTTGAAGATACTTGGATAAAAGCTGTATTATTTGAATTAATTAAACAAAACAAAGGTCCACCTACATATGCCGTGGATGCATTATTAAAATCTCACAATCATGAATTGCTAAAATTGCCGCCTTACCACTGCGATCTCGAAAAAGTGTGAAGCCTTGTAAAGAGACGGGTAGCAGATAAAAACGTGGGCCAAGATCCAAAAGAAATTGTAAGCCTAACAAAAGAGGCTTTTGAGACTTACAGCGTCAGATTGGGAAGCTCAATGTGAACATGTACAGCATTTGGAAGAAGAATATTTAAAAAATGATAGTCTTATGGATGAAGAAATGGATCGATTTATTATATCCACGGCTAGTGATAGTGAAACAGAATCTGATTCTGTTTCTATTCACTCTACTGACAGTGATCATAGTATGACCGATCATATTTATCCAATAAAACTTTGAATAGAACTTTTAAATGTTATTTTATTTTTCTAATTTAAACTTGGTCGAACATCTCCATTTTATATTTTAGAAATTACAGGAAGATTTATTTTTCACTAATCTGACTTTATTTTATTATTTTATTTTATTTGGGGGGCTAACAGCAGTATGGACATTAAATAGGTACCTGTATTAAAAATACATTATATTAAAAACAATTTTTTTTCTTATCTAAATATTCGAGTCGTAGTAGTTAATAAAATGAAAGTAAATGAACGATAAATTATTTCCCCTGATTTCCCCATATTTAACCCTGGCAACATTATGTCGCGCGAATACAGCGCTGCGTCTGCGGGACTTCTTTCTTGAAATGGACTTTACACTGTCATTCATGGGTACTTGCACCCCTTTATTATGTTCTAAGTATATTTCTGGTTTTTATTTTCTTCCAAAATACCAGAGTTGGTTACAAGAAAATATTAAAAGTAAATCTTTCTCATTCTATAGAGTAAATGACATAAAATAAAACAATGGCAGACAAGAGGCCAATATGAGAAAAAACTCGACCTGAGTAAGTGTCTAAGTAGGTGGTAAGAATCAAAATCAATTTCTTTTCAAAAAATTATACAGAAATAATGCTTACAAGGTTCCGTACAAGGACTAGCCTGTATCGCGGGACACCAAGTACGTGTGTGTGTGTGACTTAACAGTTTTTATCTCTAAAATTAAACTATCTAAAAAAATAGATAATAACTTGTTCTTGAGTATTTATATATATATATATATATATATATATATATATAACTACTGTGAGGTGTGTTAGAATGGGCCTAAATGGCGCTCTGTTGTTCGTGCCTACCCCGCAAGGGAACTGGCGTGAAGTTATGTATGTATGTACGTATGTATGTATGTATATATATATATATATATATATATATATATATATATATATATATATGTGTGTGTGTGTGTGTGTGTGTGTGTGTGTGTGTGTGTGTGTGCGTGTGCGTGCGCGCGCGCGCATATGATAGATAACAATATTTTTATATATATAATAAGTTTGATGATTTATATGATATTATATAAAAAATGTACAGTTTTTTGGTAATTTTTGGTTTCTTTGATTTCGTATTTGTTTAAATATACAATGTCACATTTATCTGTACATTGTTCTGATGACATTGATTGAATTGATGTTTGGCAAAACTGTTATAGTAGGTACCTATTATGCGGGATGCATGGCCATATTATTTTGGTTTGACGTTTCTTCCTATCGGGTAGAGAACATGATGATGAGCTGGCGTACACTAAGCACCTCACATTCTGCTAAAAATTGTTGGGTTGGGTATCTAAAAGGCTTTTTGACATGACTTTTAGCACAGCCCTTTGGACTTTCTAATTTGGAAACATGGTTTTTGCTGATCCACCCCATACTGAGATGCAGTGCACCTCAGAATTGACTAACATAATGCTATGTAGATTTTTTTGACTAACTCTAGTGCTGCATATGTATGATATATGTATACTAGGGTGTTTATATCATATTGCCATAGTCTAGGACATGGAATTTTTATTTCAGAAAATTATGAGTTTCTGTCCTGTTACATAAGGAACAGTGTTTTATGGGAACGTAACCGTGTAGAAATATGCTTGTTTATAATTTTTATAAAATTAAAATCTGTTATAACAATTAAAAATTCAATTTCATTATACTATTTCCATTTCTTTATTTTCTCGATGACAGTTCTAATTTGATAGTTATAGTGTTGTGACCAAATAAGTAATGATATCGATCGCATATATTTATTATGTTTTGGACAAAGACAAATACAATAAAAACATTTAAATATATTTTTTCAAGCTGGGAACACTCAATGGCCCACCGCTATCTTGTGTTTGTTTTAATCTGTCAGTCGCAACAGGACGGTCGTGCTATATAGTCTCTACATTTCTGTTCACTGAGTTTTTTCACATTATCCATACGTTATTTTGTTTATTTTGTTCCTCCGTATTGATTGCTGCCCAGCTGTCAAATATCAAAATTCCTAAAGGATCTGTTCTGAATAGGCAGGCGAGAGAACTGGTGATCAAGGTTCGTAATTACTTTGAAGCAGAGTATCAAAATGGTGGTCCGCTATTACCACTGTCGCAAGTGCGAGAGCATATTGCGGCCACATTAGGAATTAGTAGACCTACTGTTTCAAAAATTACTACCAGAGCTTACGCTACAAGCGGCATGCAGGAAAATAAGCTTCGTACGCCGAAGAAAAAACGCCAATACGTGTGACATCGCTTGACAACTTCGACGCTGACGCTATTCGCCGTCATATATATGACTATTACTTGCGCAAAGACATTCCAACACTTAAAAAACTTCTTGTTTCTTTACGTGAATGTGGTTTGTTCCATGGCCAAAAATCGTCATTAAGCTTGGTTTTTAAAGAAATTGGATTTTCTTATGAAAAATCGAACAAACGTAAAATATTGATGGAGCGTCACGACGTTGCTATGGCTCACTGCGAATTACGAATCGCTGCGCTGAAAAGCCAAGATATCAGATTGGTCAAATGTTATTTTCACTGACGAGACTTGGTTAAATGCAAACCACACAGTATCTAAGAACTGGACTAACGACATCGCCACTTCCACTAATTCAGTGCCAATGAGAAAAGGTGAACGCCTTATCATATGCCATGTAGGGTCTAGGAAAGGATTCGTGTCAGATGGTTTACTGGCCGTTAAATCCAAGAAAACAGTGGACAACCACGAAGAAATGAACGCGGAGATTTACGAAGGATGGTTTAAAGAAATGGTGCATTCTCTGGAAGAACCGTAGATAATTATTATGGACAACGCTACATATCACTCCAGACAAATTGATAAAATGCCGACGCAGGCCAATAAAAAACAAGAGATAATTGACTGGCTCCAACGTCATGGCGAAAATGTGGATAATACTTTATTAAAATTACAATTAGTGAATATTTTAAAATCGAAAAAAAGCCTGCCTAAAAGATATATTACCGACGAAATAGCTGCCGAATGTGGTCATTGGGTTCTTTGACTTCCGCCGTATCATTGCCAGTATAATGCTATAGAACTAATGTGAGCACAAATCAGAGGACACGCCGCTCGAAACAATACCCATCCCCCTTTTACGGCAAATAACTGTTAGATTTATTAAAAAATGCATGTGCGGAAGTAACCGCCGAACACTGGGAAAAAATTGTGAGAAGAACCCGAAACATTATAGCGTCGGATTGGGAAATTCATGTGGCATTTGACAATATAGAAGTACAGGAACTTATAATAAATGTTGGGGAGAGCTCATCGAGTGACAGTGACGATTCATCAGATTTTGATTAAAATAAATAAATAAAGAATCAACATAATATAATTACATCTTGTAATGAAATGTAATATTAGTTAATAAATGTGTACAAAATTATCCGGCAATAGTTTAGTTTCTTACACATTGTAAAAAAATATCGGGTCTGTTATCCTGTTAAGTTTATCGATAGCTCCATCCCTATCAGTTTCTCCGACTCTGCTATGAACTTGTAAGTGCGTAAGCGTCATATTTTTATTAAATAATGTATACATAATGTAAAAAAGACGGTCATTCAAGTTTCCACAGAAGCTGTCATCGAGAAAATAAAGAAATGGAAATAGTATAATCATTCAAATGTATAAGAGTATATTTTTGCTTGTTATTGACTAGTCTAACAGCCACTTGGTTTTAACCTTAGATCATTACCTCAATGGTTTTAACACCATCATTTAAGGTTTATTTACAAACCTACTATAAATACCAAAATTAATAAATAAATAGTTATCCTTACATTTCTACACAAATAGGTAATTTAAAAAACGAATATTCACTATTTAGTGAGGTGTTCAAACATCCAAAAACTGCACAGTTTATATAAGATCGTTTAGACATATTTAATTTAGCGTATAAACACTACAAATACTTATAAACCTGCGAAATAGTGCCACAGCACAAAAAATACGTGTAATAGTGAAGCCCAGGCAGCCCCGACTGGAATTTGACCGACTTGAACTGACGTCTGACAGAGTTGAAGGAGTTGACGCACAACGCTCACGCCCGTCTGTGCCCGTCTGTATGAGTGCGCCTGTGCCAGCATTTTATGTCTGGAGTTATTTTAACACGTAGTGATTTTGCGAATATAACTGACAAAACGAAATTAGTATTAATGTTCATACTAGAACTGATTATGTCGTGCTTGTATTATTAAATGTGCATAACAGATGAACAAAAATATAATCTTAATAATCTTAAGATTCTTTTACATTGGTTATAAACATTATATTGACGCTGTCACCTTATCATAACATCTTTAAAATTTACTGAGCACTTTTATTCTAGAAAACATAATTATTATATGTTTTATTAAATAAATAGAAGAATATTGTTATTATGAAAAAATGTGTAGGATTCCTATGGGTTCCTTTCATCTAGTACCTATTTTCTTTAAGAACACCTATTCTAAAGCTTAAATATTTATTATATGGCACAGGACAGACACACCAATCGGGGTGAAACCATATTAGAAAAGGATGAACAAAATAAGTAACTTAAGAATAATTTAATGCATTCACAGTAATTAAAGGAAGTTGGTCAGAAAACAATGTTATGTAAATTAGATTGGGACAAGATTTAATACCTATTATCTGTGGGAAAATACAACGCGCGCAAATTCGAATAAAAGAAGATAAATAAGGCGACTGAAAAAAACCACTTGATTTAATTTAATTGTTTACACGACACAAACTGGAACATTAGGTGAGTCTGAGCTGTGAGATGCATAATTCGTGTCGTTCCCCTCGTGCCCTTAATTTATATGCTGTGACTGTGAACATGAATATATGAAATGAGAATCAAAACAACTTTATTGTTCAAAAGATGAACGATTCAAATCTCGAACAGATACAAAATACCGTTTTTACATAAAGTTTTTGTAAAAGTTATACCTATATCCACTTTTCAGATTTATTTTGACGTACATATTTTAATTACTTTAAACAAGTTTAATATAACATAAATTTTTAAATACAGAAACAACATTTTCCGCGGAAGAAAACTAATCCATAACTAAGTAAGACTGAAGAGAGAAAAAAACAAAAATCTCACTTTAAATTTTATTATACTTACTAGTATTGGATATGACCAATGTCAGCCAAATTTGTTTTTTATAAGTAAAGATAATATTCAAAAATCTTTGTATGATTTGGTTTAGAAATAAAAACATGAAATAGAAAAGTAAAATCACAAGGAAAATAAGTCAATAAAATATGTCAATAATATGTCTTGTTACGGTCTTCCACACGGTTTCACTCGTGTTTATATCGAGTTTATAAGTCGCATTTGTCGAGTCAAAATGTATCTTATGTTTATCCCTGTTATCGGGAGTACATAAAATAATATGTATATCATATTTGTTATTAATGGGATCAGCAGATAGGCAGAAAGCCCACCTGCTGGAAATCGGTTACCATCGGCTATGGACATTTGTAACACCAAATACCTACCTACCACGGCTACCAATGTGATGCCGCTCTCTAGAGGGGAGACTGAAACCTGGCCACTAATGCTGGAGCACAACTCAACACAAGCGCTGCTTAATTTGGGGATATACAATATGTGTGTTTGTCTGCCGATTATTATTATTATTATATGCCCGGAACTTCGTTCACGCTTGACTTGAAATTCCATGGATACAAAGAAACGCAGCATTCAAAACAATGTAAGCTATCATTTTAGTGGAAACTGTCGGAATAAGCTAATTTTTATGTATCCGAACAATTACAAACCACTCCCGGGAAAATTCCCGCGGGTTTCCTGGGATAAAAATCACACATTTTATTACATAAAATAGCTTCAAAGTACAGACACGGCATGTTTACAATTTCATAATATTAAAGATGATAGATTTTATAGTTGTATTTCGAACGTCGCCGCTCGCCGACTAGTAAAATGGTGAAACTAACGGACATTTACCGCCTAATAGGGAAGCGACGTGGCGGGAAGACATCGGCATTGATGCGTCAAAGCTATCGTAAATCGCACGCATTCATAGAAGATATACAAGATCCAATTACAGCACTAGATTTCCTGGAATACTGGTTTAATTCTCTTAGGCATTTGATTGCTTTAGTATTCTCGTTTTTTTTTACGGGGCTATGGACCCAAGGATAACAATCACTAAAAAAATGTTGATCGATAACAAAGCTACATGGTAGGCCCTAGTGCAATTCGGATTGCATCCCGACATGCATTTGTGTCTAAAGATCCACAACCAGGTCCCATGTCCGTAAGATCCATATGGGTTCGGCTAACTAGCGTGTATGCAGTGAATTATGGAGTGTACCGAGCCGTTAAACCAAATTTATGTGGGTCACTTTTAATTGTAAACGTCGATACGCGTGCGCAGACTCGTGTGCTTGTGGATGCGGGTCTTGTGGTCCAGTCAAAGTTGCTGGTGCCGGTAATCAGACCGGTATCCGAATTGGTTTGCATTTCCAATTCTAACAATCATGCGACGGAGTTTCCGAATCCATTCGGACCTACCTGTGTAACAAACTATTCGTAATTAGTGCCTGTTTGTCTGAAAGCTTACCTCGACTGGGCTCCGAAACAACGAATTTGAATAATAAAAAATAATGAGGTGTCCTTGGGAAATCTGGTTCAAACCAATTTTCGAGGTTCAACGAAGACTATGGATATTATTTTATTTTAGATCTATTTCATTGCATTGAAGTTCGAAATTGTATAAATTATTATACACAGCGGTTAGGAATTTTCCTTTCGGTTACATTTTTTCGTCTAGCTGCCGTCCGTCAAGTAACGTGCGATAAGACACTTCGCTCCAATAATTATAACGATACAAACGAATTTTGCAGGTTTAAGAAAATACGAATATAAAGTCAGTCTCGCCTGACTGCCAATATTAATTAACAACAATATCTAACTCTTAGCACGTTAATATAGAAAATGTTTGCGGAAACATCCAACGGCATTGTTCGTTCGTTCATGATCCGTTTTTCCAATACAAAGCTGGTACAACAATGGGGCCAGACTCATTTGTCAAGAGAGCTCTGCGGCTTTCATTACCATCCGTTGTGGGCTCAGCTTTCATCTCAGCGCTGACTGATGACCTGATGGACATGAGAACGATTATCTGCTGATCTCTTTGTTAGTTAAAAGGCTCATCCCGTCAATACAACAATGAGGCGGTCTTATCAAAGTGAACTAAAGCATCTCCTGTTTAATGTGTTTTATTAGAATTTTTAAGTTTAACTTTTCGAATTGTGACATTTAATATAAATATAAAACCTCTCCAAGCAACTTCTTTTCGCGTAATGGTGAATCCTAAATTTGACGAAAGTATCCCATTTTTTAAAGATAGAAATAATTACATTACTATTACAGTCCCGTTTTCAATTTTGTGACAAACGGAAAATTCCTAAAGTCGTTAAAAGGAATAAACAAACACCGAAACAAAATTATTTACCACCACTACAGCTAGCTATTGAAAGTAGTTCTATACTAAACCTTATCAAAAATATTCTAAATATCATGACATGACTTCTTTCCCAAGGTATTCCATTATGAAGGTACAAATTTCCTCTCCTAGTATGGATAATAGACATAAATCTAAGTCTTTTGTTACAAAATTTAGGTCAATAATCGAGGGCAGAATGTATTGTTATTGAAGAGTTTATTGACCCATGTTTCTGTTTAATTAATTGTGCATGACTGCGTTATGCAACGTCAGCAGCTGACGTCAAAAACATGAAGTAATGAAGACAATAATGCGCACAGCTCAATAAACACAATTGCATTGTATTTAGTCCATACATTTGCTGATTTTCTAGAAATAAAACTACTTCCGTTTCCTACCGCACAATACAGATATTAAACGGATCAATCATTCCATTCATACATCAACGGATCATATTTAATCCATTTCGTTTAAAGGCACAGAAATTAAAAGATATGACGGCATTACATTGAATGATTCAAGTTTTTTTTATATTGATCATTTTTTGCTTAATCCAAATGAAAGACAGAAATGACCCATCTGTTATGGTTTTCGATTCATTTTCAACTGTACTGCTAAAAAAATTCTTGCTAACCTGATCTAATAATGATGTGGCTGTGGTAGTTATTATCAAATCAGTCAAAAAAATTAAAAATAATTTCCAATTTCTTTCAGAAGAAGATTCTTTGTGTCAGATCAAACTTATAAAATATAAGAAATTATTCTTAAGATATGATAGTACTACAGTATTTTAGCAGGAGCAACGACCAGCGATCATAACTAACAGCGGAAGCTCCTTTGACCCTTTGTTTATCAGCGGTCGAGCGGCACACTCGCACTAAGGCCGGATATGCTGCGTTGCTGACGGAAATGCGTCGTCAGCGGTATCAACTGCACTACCTTATAGGGCTAGTACGTATCGTAGCGATGAATGAATATAATGTTACTCATTAATCAAATGTTTGAAGTGATTACGTGAAGTTCCAATCCTATGACCACAGTGTTACGGAAGTTATATAAATAATAATTACAATTAATGTGTGTTTTAATGATAATTATTCTATTACAAAATAATAAAATGCATGTTTATAACATCCTGCATCGCAAGCACGAAATAAATTTGTGACCACACATTCAATTTTGCAAACATTAATACAGCATTATAAAATTAAAGGTGGCCAAACCCACTACATCGGATTATAAACGTGCTGCGAACGTGCTATAAACGTATCAGGCACGGTAAAAAATACGACACGGTCTCCTATGTCCAGTATAATGTATCAGTAGCGTATCATACCCGTAAATAACGAATTTAGTGTCCGTAGCATCCGGACAGCATCCGCGAATTATATCCGTATGCTTCCCGTTCTCTCACTTGTAGTTCACCTGTGTTTTCGCGTGAGGCAGACGCGTGTGCAGTGCAGCAAGTGAATATTTTTGTCTTGAAAATTATTTCCTATATCTTTGTACGATGTTATGGCTATTAGCAAATTGTCCAGAAAATAATTAACAATAATCATTTTGCAAAAATATTTATATTGGTTAAACGGGCTTAGAATGGTCATCACACGCGATTTAAACCCGTAAGTTCCCCGTTTCGGCGCCTGCAGGCACCGGTTTGACAACGTCGGGTGCCGTACACAGAGCGTAGCTGCACCGGCAAAATATTCTTGCCGATAATTGTTGATGGTCCGTGCATGGTATACGACGGTGTTATCGGGGACGGAACGGTCTAGTGGGCATAGTCTAATTACTTTTCAATACAAAGAATATTTTTCGGAATACGTTCCTAGCACGGTCATGGTATAATAAGGTGTAGTGGACAGACACCTTAAGTATGCATGTTATACCGATGTATCGTGGATGTTTTAAATTTTCATCGAAATCTGCGATATTAATTTACTGATATGCTGATTAATTCAATAATCAAAACTGATAAAAAAAACCTCTTTCAAACGTGCAAGTGGCTATAGCCGAGTTAATGCAGGTTACTTTGTCTCCGGACTTGACACCTCGCTCCCGGCCGTGGTACGCACCATGGTCGGGAGCTCCACCGGATGGGACGCCGTCTCCTCCTTCTGCGAGCAAGTCATGTTCGCGAAGGAGGAGGCGGAACGGGAGCGTGAGCGTAATTCCCTGCTCCGCTCCCGCCAAAGGAGGACGCGCCGACGCCGGAGGTCAGACAGTGACCTTCGGCCGCCGTAAGCGGGCGGCGCGGGTGGGGCCCCTAGGGGTATAGGGGTTCTCACTCACCTGCACATGCCGTCGAGATGAGAGCGCGAGTGTTCCGCGCGCGCTCATCTCTCTTCCCGTGGGGCGCGTTACAGACCGCCCCACGCAAGGACCAGACTTAGCAGTAGCCGGGGGATACGTCCTCCGGCATAGGAAGAGGCCCAGTGAGGGGGGCCCACGCCTGCCAGGGCACGCGGAGTTGGGAAGCCCGCATTCACGTAGCCTTGGCGTTAGGCGCAAGACGGAACACCCAGGGGTTTTAGTGGGTATCCTTAACTAGGGCGTGGCACGCTAGTGCCACCCTCAATTTGGCGAATCCCACACTCACACGGGTCGCGAACATCCCTCCAGGCTTCTGTGCCTGTCGCGGCTTAGTCCTCAAACGGATTTCCCCTGGCCAAAAAAAAAAAAAAAAAAGGTTACTTTGTCTACTCCTCTGACTTTGAAGATGTATATTTTCTGAATAATAAAATGTTTTAGATCAATTATTTTTTCTAAAATATGAAACTACGTACTTTAAAAAATACATTTTTAGTGTTCTATATACTTTTAAGAATCTTTTGATTATATAAAGTAACATTTATGGATTAACTAGGGTTTATGCCGCGGCTGTGCTGTGTGTCAAACTCTAGTGCGTACCTCTTTTTAAAGAGCAGGCGTTATTACAGATTACATTGTATTATTTTTTTACATTAGTCCTATTTACCCCCGGAAAATTCACTTCATGTTATATCGCAAACTATCACATCCCCCGTCTATCTGTAAACTATATAAATGACAAAACTTGACAAAAAAGACAAATTGTACAAAATGGACAAAATAGTCAAAAATGACAAAATCACAATACCTATCCTACTTTCCGGGATAACCTTTATATAAATTTATCCCTGCTTCCGGGATAAAAAGTATCCTATATCCATCCTAGATATTTTATTTAGTTAATCTCATTCAAACGTTCTTTTTACAAGCTTTGATTTAACTTGCAATGGATGTACCTATGTACCTAGTCTTGCCATAAATATTGTAACAAAGAATTTTTTTTTCTATTGCAAATAACATGTATAAGTTTTACAATGTGTTACTTTAATACATAAATATAAAACAATTTAAAATATAAAAAACTTATTCTAAGTGGTCACCATTGGCTGTAATACAGTCCTTTAAACATTGAGGCCAGTTATCAATAGAACTCTTTCCATGGGAAAATTCTTCACTGCCAATCGTATGGGTTGTTTTAGGGAACCCAAATTATCATGGCGTATAGAGCAAGCCGTACTCTCTAATACTGACCATAAATCATAATCCAGCGGGTTAAGATCGGGACTAGAGGACGGCCAGTCTTCAACTCTGATGAAGTCCGAAACGTTCGTTTCCAACCAAGACTGCGTAGATCGAGCTTTATGACCCGGCGCCGAGTCTTGCTTGAAGGACCATTCTTGGTTATTGAACATTGAGTAATATCAAGCGTATGGAGAGTTTTAAAAATTGCATTTGGCTCCATACTTACTTTGTGTAATGCAATCACAGCGATTCGGTTCTCTTTATCGCCCCACTCCATTTTAATATCGCAAAATGTTGTACAATGTATTGGCGCCAAAATGAGAAAACACAATGAACAATCATATAAAAATGACAGATTCCAAATTCAAATATAATATTTTGTTTCTTTTTAATTGTAACAGTATTTATGGCCAGACTAAGTATGTAAGTTCGGGTGGAATCTTGCAAGTTAAATTTGACTAACTTCCCTGTTTCCGATTAAGCTGAAATTTTGCACGCATATGTATATCGCGTGACAATGCAATAATATGGTACTATGGAGCTCATCTGATGATGGAGTCAGGAGGTGGCCATAGGAACTCCTGTACTAAACAAGATAGACCCGTCGTATTTGGGCTCGTTTTACTTGTCTTGAATTTAAAAACCTTTTTAAAAAAAGCTTATTAAAAGATCGGCATCAACTCGGCAAAATCCCAAGTGAGGGCATCTATAAACACTTATGGTCTTATTCATATTGAGTTAGAGTAAGTTTGTAGGTCTCTTTAAAGTTGTTAAAGAAGCCTACACAAACTTACTGTAACTCAATATGATTATGATCGTAACAGATTTTCGAAACAGGAATTTTTATACATGCCCAAAGAATATAGCCTAATAAGATAAATTGTTGATTGCTATTGAGTGACAAACAGACGTCGTTCTAAGGAAATTGTCACAGAACTACCGGATAGGTCTTTCGTTCACGAGTTCCTGACATTCCATCATCAACAGCATGCCATCGAGCTAACATTACCCTATTGTATTTCCCAGCTTTACGGTGTCTATGACGGATTATAGGTACTCGTTATTAATAGTCGTTGAAAATACTGTTTTATGTTGCGATAAATATATAAATAATAATATGTATATCATTTCATTCTTCCGATTATTGTTCTATTGTACGATCGCATACTTTAATATGTGTATATGAAAGTGAATGAACGATATAGGCGAATTTATGTTTCAAATTAGCACGATAATACAACACAACAATGTTTAAACTGACCAAAATGGTACTGAAGTAGTCAAAACCTTTAAAAGAACTTAAGTACATTTTTTTAATTTTGATGGCCGGTTGGGCATCCCTAACAAGACTGTTTAGTTTACTGTCAACGCTGTTAGTTTGGAACGACCTAAATATCGACCGCCATTTACATATGCAAACAACGCACTTCATGGCCCGCTGACAGCGATAATTATCGATACAGAAATGATAACACACACTTTATTCTTACCCTAAAAAAATAAGGTGGAACAATGTATGAAATATGGTCTAATTCATTTACACCTGTTCGAAAGGTAAAAAATTAAAAAATATTATTGAAATTTCTTATTGGAATAATTCACTGGTCAAAAAAACGGCCCACCAGATTTTTTATAGAAAATCATATTTTTTCGACTTTATCAAAAGACTAGCTGATGCCCGCGACTTCGTTCGCGTGGTTCGGTTTTTTTAACTATCCCACGGCAACTCTTTAATTTTTCGGGATCAAAAGTATCCTATATGTTGACCAGGGATATAAACTACCATCATACAAAATTTCATTTAAATCGGTCCAGTCGCTTCGGAGATTAGCCGTTACAAACAGGCAGACAAACAGAGAAACAAAAAATTTGAAAAAATCGAAATTAGTTCTATTTCACTTCTTACATCCCCCTGACTCGGTTTATAGCATTTTTTTTTCATTGTACAGAAGTTCGACCTCTATAAGTTTATTATATTAATATGTATAGATAAGTGTTACTGTACATCGTTGTATAGTTTTACACTTTTAGGTACATAAACACGGAAAAAGGAATTAAAAAACTGAAATCATGCTTATGCATGCAATAAAATCATAATGTTCACTTAATTTTTGAGGTTCATTTCAAGTACTTTTTAATGTTTCATTTTGGATAGTATTACAACTGTTCTCTCCAAATAATATTGTGTTGTCACCCAATACGGTCAGATACAGCTCTTTTTAGATATTTCTCGGAGCCTTTGATACACTCGCCGAACTGAAGAATGTCTGAGATTTAATTTTCTAGACACAACGCGTTGGCTCTAGCCCAGTCGAAATAAAGACACAACTTGACCGTTATGCTTTCAGTGGTATTCATTATTTTAAGTTACAGATATTCAAAACTTCAATGTTAGTGTAAACAATTTAAAAGGTTCAGACGAAAGATTTCTTAAAAATATTGTTTAGTTTAATAGTCCAAATAATCACCAAAAATAAAAAATACACACATACGATACTTTAAAAAAACTTAAGCACCCTCAAATGTTTATGCTTATTATATAAATTTGTAGCAAATGAATTGTCAAAATTTTTAACCAACACTAGAAATAATCAGTAATTGTTTAAAACAGCTATCTGTAAACTATAGAAGGTTATTACAGAAAAAAACAAAGTGGGCCGATTTTTTATGACCAGTGAATTAGTGATAATCTCTATATAAAGACTATTCAGTTACAGTATATACTACATAAAGACAATTCAGTTACAGTATAATTAATTATAGTAAACTGTAAACACACTTGAACATTGCTGTTAGTTGTATGTGTATGTTGAAATATTTGTCTACTGTAAACTTGTTTAAAATATTACAACAATTAACGACACAATCGCTTTCAGCAGTGAAACATGCTAGCTCTGTGGCTTTCAGCAACAAAGTACCTACTGGAATTAATATACTACTCAGTAATTGTTTTTTAGCCAAAATCTTGAAAAAATTACTGTAACTATTGATCAGTCGTTTGATTGAAAACATTATGTAAATATTAATTGTTTAGAAAAATAGTTTAATAGTACTAATAGTGTTCTTTTCGTCAGCTAATCGATGTCCACTGTTGGTCAGAGATCTTACCAAGTTAGCGCCGTATACGCCATCCGCTTTCCTCGTCTAGCTTCTACTAGCGATTTTAGACCGGTAAATCAGTGCATTCATTCTATTCGTTTTGCCCTAATGCCACTTGTCTAGGGGATAGAACCGTCTGCTCCAGCGGCCGTCAGATGTTCGTTCAATGATTTTTATATTTGCAGGTATCCAATAATCCAATAGCAGACGGTCAATCTGATAGCAGTGGCTATCGCCGTGCATGGACGTTTGCAATGACAAGCCTATGTCGTTTGGACTTAAACCTATTCACCTTTTCAAAAAGCCCCACAGGAACTTTCTTGTTTAGCTTTAAACACTCGCACAAATTTGATGAACCTAGGTTGACAAGGATTTTGACTTCCACTTTCGCCTAGTACCTATTTGACTAACTTTTATTCTAAAACGTGGATGTTAATAAAATACTTAACACTAGCTAGATACACAAACCGTGCAAAGCCATATCTACATATATAAAAAGCAGTTCTATACCTATATAAAAGATAATTGTAATCGCATAAGGAGTATTAAGTATAATACCGTCTATTTATAAAGGCGGTTTAGTTTTGCTGACACACTACATTCCAGTGTTGTCTGAGCACACCTGTGGCCCGGGATTAAGCCACCCACGGTCACGACGAGCAAACATACTCTTAACCGTTGATAACATGAGAAAAATATATACTCCACTTAACTCAACTACTTTATTTACTTTATAAAACACACATCTGCGATTTCAGCTCTATTTTCTTGGAAAACTCGCCGTTCGTGCTTTAGCATCTTATGTAATCATTCAAATTGCAACTACCAAGAAACGTCATTATATACCTACTTCGAATTAAAAAAAAACATAATAGTTTAGTTTCTAGATGTAGGTATCTAACTTAATTCATACATCCACTTTAAAAGTAATATGAGAAAAATATTTCAATACAATAAGAACTGATGACTGAATCAGATTAGGTATAATTTTATAAAAATAAAGAACAATTTGGGATATTTCCTCAAGGAAACATAATGAGAGGTTAATTGCATACATGACTACATTTTTTGGGGTAGGTAAATATTCCAAAATCTTATCAACCACGAATAAGGTTTGTCTTTTATATATTTCATCTGTCCAGCATACAAACAAAAAACGTTATAGGTAGATATATCTAATTGTCTATGCCCTCTATAGCATGCTTTTCTTTAATACTCACTTTCTAAATTAGGTTTCAAGTTAATCTACTACAACAAAAGGACATCAATCGAAATTGTCCAAAAACAACCCACTATTTTAGATTTTTATTAGGTTAATTATACGACGACCACGAATTGTGTTTGTTGTTCGGTAGGCAAGTCGCTACGTAATATTAGTTATATGTAACTAAAGAGTCTAAAACAACATTAAAACTAAAACTAAGGTCGAAGAACGAAGTCTTTGTTTATAATATAAGTAATCAAGGTGATTTTCATGTCACATTGACTTCTGGAATCTTTTTATTTTAATGTGTGGTGACGTCATTGAAGGTCAAACATTTCTTCAAAAATATTGGAAGATAATAAGTATTTAATCACTTTACCTAGATATAAATGATCAGCTCCACTATTTTTCTCAAAATGGTTTTCAAGAAACGAAATTTAAAAAAAGAAAAATCTCACTACGGATTGGGGACATATGCAATATTCTTACATATAAAGGAATAGGCGTTAATATTGTTATTTTCACTCATTCAAAATGTTTTAAGAATAAGATGATAAGGTGTTTCTTGTCAACTTATTTTTAAAACATTTTGCTATAAACAATTTTAATTATTTTTCAAACTTATTTGATTCCTTTTACTCGTACCTACTTATGACGCCATAAGCATAAGTAGTTAGGCTCGTACTAAATCTATGAAGCTGCGACGTTCTGTAAGTTAATAAAAGTATCTCAATTGATTTGATAGTCGGCTTCCCTATTTAACTCTGTCTTTTCGAAATGTATGTCTATTTCAATTCGGTCTTTTTAACATAACGTTGTTTCTGTTCTGCTGCGGCTTCATTTGCGTTATGTTAAAAATTAACTGTCTTATTCATATTGAGTTAAAGTAAGTTCTTAAAGAAGCTTAAAAACGTACTCTTAGTCAGTATGAATAAGATCATTGGGCTGTGACCGAATGCGTCTTATTTAAAGCGTTCAAAAATAACGTCGTAACCGCATAGGCCACATTAGTGTATATACGATACGTTATTATCTGTCAATACTTAACTTCATCAAAAATGTCGCCTATCGTATGCCCAACGTCACAACTGCGTGAAACGACCTATATCTTTATTATTAACCTAGATAAAGACCCACCTTTAGAATCAACCACTTTCATAAAAAGGAGGGTAGCGCATGAGACTGTGTTTAGCCCAAGCGATAATTACTCAGCCACGCCGCGGCGCGGTCTCAATTAGCCGGCCAGCTCCGCCATTCAGTTGTGAACAGGCCATTCATGGCTCCCACAGGAGTCATTCATCTTGTGACACGATGTATTATGGCATTGTGAAAACTGAGAAATATATGCGCCATTCAAATACAAAAGGACAGAACTTGAACTTACTATGTAGAGCATATTAAAAAATTATAACTATGGAAGAGGAACTTAATAACAATTTCTGTGCTTTAGTGTTGCCTAGATGTTTAGTTTCAGTTTGTTCTCAAGATGTCGCCTAGTATGGGTTCTTCGTAATATCACGTACCTACGTAACATCTGTGAAAACTAAATTTTTCACTGACTGAAGCAAAAAATGGATAGTTAATTAGTTACCTATATATTTTAGTTACAGTTTGTAATGTGAAGTTTCCATAATCCATGCATCTAAATGAAAGACAGAAACTTGAATAAGGAATTATTATTCATATAAAAATGTGATAAAAATAACACTTATTATGTTACTTGAAAAGCAAGAAAACAATGACCTGCTTACGCTATTTAGCCAGATTTAGGAGATTTTCAGTTACGAGTTTTAGTGGTCGGATAATTCTTAGTATTCTTCTAATACTAAGACTAATAATTCTACTTTTACTACTAATAATTCCACAAACGTTTCGCTGTTTGGTTTGGGCCTAACTATTTCAGAGAAATGAACGGTTTACTCATCCGAGGTGGCTGGATTCACATATCCATTATCCATATTCACCACGTGTGAGCTTGTTCATAATATCAGAAAAGTTGTTAGACCTTAGCTTGGTCTTAATACTTTTTTGTGTTTTGCATTTGTAATTGCAAAATCATGCAATTATTAAATTAGTGTCATAATGTTGCAATAACAATGAATATTTTTTCCTTTAATCTAATTACGAGGGTTGTTATAGTACAGCTGGTACAACCGCCTTAAACCGTTTTTATTTCTGGGATTTCCAGACGATAAAGATTAACAATAAGGCTGTCTTTTACTTCCGTGTGATCCATCTCAAGGCATTCTTGTTGTGAAGGGTAGAAGGCCACACCAGTCGACGCACAACGTTCTATTTAAAAACAAAACGGAGAAGTGTATTTAAAAAATAATGAGGGTATTATTTTTGTATATTTTAATAATTAACATATGTGCAGCGGCAGATATGTATGTCGTTTATGCAAACAGTAAAGCAGTAATAGATAGATAACTGTTTATTGTGTAACCATAAGCAAGATTGTAATAAACTTACAAATATATGAAAACAGTAATATAAATCATAGTAGTCTTCGCTTAGCGACTTCTCCCTAACAACCCTTTGTTCCAGAAAAGTGTATTGGATCAAAAAACTAAATATTAAACTTACATATTAAAAACTTCTTAAGTGTGATTATATAGTTCAGTAGATAATTAGACTAAAAACATAATACGTTAGAAGTAAAGAAACGAAAGAACAACCTACTAGCAAAATATATTCATATACTACTAGATCAAGTATAATTTGCAAGATGTTTTACTGAAGAGCGAACTTCTACAAAGCATTTATTCAGTTATCAAAGAGTCATGGCATGACGCATGCGCATTGGCGCCACTGACCCCACCAATCTTGGTCATAGAATAGACAATATTGTAAAGCTTTTGGAATACTTGTGGAATTACTCAACGCTCGTATGGATAAAGCACGTCTCAATGTACGGACACAACTTAAATACAGCATTGTGGCAGACTTTATCTACCTAGTCTTGCCATAAATATTGTAACAAATAATTTTTTTCTATTGTAAATAACATTTATAAGTTTAACAGTGTATTAGTTTAATACATAAATATAAAACAATTTAAAATATAAAAAACTTATTCGAAGTGGTCACCATTGGCTGTAATACAGTCCTTTAAACATTGAGGCCAGTTATCAATAGAAGCACGCACTCTTTCCATGGGAAAATTCTTCACTGCCAATCGTATGGATTGTTTTAGGGACTCCAAATTATCATGGTGTTTAGAGCAAGCCGTACTTTCTAAAACTGACCATAAATCATAATCCAGCGGATTAAGATCGAGACAGACGACAGCCAGTCTTCAGCTCTGATGAAGTCCGAAACGTTCGTTTTCAACCAAGACTGCGTGGATCGAGCTTTATGACCCGGCGCCGAGTCTTGCTTGAAGGACCATTCTTGGTTATTCAACATGGTGTTGTTAAGGGGCTTAACTACCTTCTCAAGAATGATATTTTGATACACTTGTGCCGATGTTTTGATACGTTTTTCACAAAAATATGGCTCGGTCACTTTTTCATAGCTAACACCTCACCAAACCATCACTGAAGACGGATAATGTCCACGTTGCACTCTGTCGACTAATTGAGAAGCTTCCTTAGAGCATTGAGCATAAATACGGTCATTTTGTTTGTTAAAATATTGCTCAATTGTAAAAAAGTTCTCATCCGTAAACAAAAATTTTCTGTGGCCTCCCTTTCCGTACCGCTTCACTAGTTGTCTCGATTTTAGCACCCTATTCTTTTTTAAATTATGAGTTAAGAAATGAGTGTGTCTCTTATAGGCTGCAAGTACTACGTCATCTTTTAAAATACGCGACATGGTTCTAGGTGGTAACTTCAACTCCCGAGATAAAATCTTTTGTTTTCAGACAGGATTTCTTCGAATTCTTTCCCTTACTGTTTTGACCACCTTTTTCGTACGAACATTACGTGGATGGCCCGATCTTTTTCTGTCACAAACAGAGGAGGTCTCATTGTACCTATTAATAGCCCGGTACACAAACATTTGACTAATACCAAGCGTATGGAGTTTTAAATTTGCATTCGGCTCCATACCTACTTTGTGTAATGCAATCACAGCGACTCGGTTCTCTTTATCGCCCCACTCCATTTTAATATCGCAAAGTGTTGTACAATGTATTGGCGCCAAAATGAGAAAACACAATGAACAATCATAAAAAAATGATAGATTCCAAATTCAAATGTCTATTAAGTCGTGAAAATAAATGATGGCGCTGCTGTCGTGCATGTAGCAACTCTTTATAGTGTGATAAAAACGATTTGGTACTAATAGTTCGTTTAAGTAATATAATATGTATGAGGTAATAATAATATATATACATATAAGTACGAGGAGCTCGTGGGACAGTTACGGCCAGAATGATCCGTCGTTATCAAGGTTAAGCAACGCTTGCCGTGGTTGGTCTGGGATGGGTGGCCTTAACATCTTGAGTTTCCTCCGTGCCTCGGAGAACACGTTAAGCCATCGGTCCCGGTTGTCAAAGTAACCTACCCGTAACTTACGGGTAGTCAGACTCCCAGTAGCCAAAAATCTCCGACATTTGGTCTAACCATTGAACATCGTATAGCCTCGTTCTGGGTTGTGGAGTTCAGAAGGCAGTCGCTTTGTGTAAAATACTGATGTTTGGCCGAATCTGGTTAGATTGAATGCCGACCCCAAAGTAGTTGGGACAAAGGCTAGGGACTCCGTTTAAATAAAATGAGTAAATAAATAAGACACATTAGTACATATACATATTTTTTACAGAACCAAAATAAAATAATTATAGTTAAAAAAATTATTAATCACTCTCTCTCATCTGACTCATCATCAGATTCCAAATATTCAATATCAAGGAATAATTTATTGCCACTTTCATCAGCAGCGCTGTCATCACTACAGCAGCTGCTGTCATCACTGCTACTATCATCGCCTAAGCGAATAATCAATTCGTCTATGTCTTGATACAGGCGATGTCCTCGCTCGTAGTACTCTTTTTCCAGCGTCTGGACGTGATGGCAGCAGTTTTTCCATATCTCAGGTGTGATGCTGTTGAAGGCCTCTTCAGTAAGCTGCTTCACGTCACATGACCCAACATTTCGTGCTGCTACTTTTTGTTTCAGCTTAGCCCAAATAAGCTCAATAGGGTTTAAATCACAGTGATACGGCGGAAGCCGTACCACTGTGTGACCATATTCTCCTAAAAGATCATCAATGGCATAGATGGGGCTAGGTTTATTACTAAACTTAGTAAATTTGGCTTCCTAAGTGTCGGGTCAAAATCAATATTGTTCTCTAATAGCCAAAGTTTTATCTCGTCTATGCGGGAATTAGAGGTGGGAGCCTTGTTTGTCACGACGGAGTGGTAGGGCGCATTATCCATTACAATGATCGAAGGCTCGTGAAGATTAGGTATTAGTTTTTCTTTCACCCACTTGGTAAAGTTATGCCCATTCATTTCAGAGTGGTAGTCCTCGAGTTTATTTTTACCGGTGAATATAAGGAGGCAGTTTGGCACAAACCCCTTTTCGCTTCCAGCATGGACTATTATATACCGCTTTCCCTTGGATATGTCTTTTGTGACACCTTTGATGTTTAAAGACTGCCAACATTTTGTGACCTGGTGGGAATATAAATAATATTATATTATATTCTTATTTATTGTCATTTCGTCAACTAACATTCACCCGCGGTATTGCCAAGTATTTTATGTTCTCGTGGGATAAAAAGTAGCCTAAAATCCGTCTCCCAGTCACTCGTATGCCAAATTTCACGCAAAATTTTGATTTATGAAATAACAAATAGACAGACAAACTTTCACATCTGTATATATAAAACTCTTCTGTATATATAAAACTCTTGCGTTACTGACTGAATGACTGACAGACAACGCACAGCCGAAACTACTGAATGCAAGAAGCTGAAATTTGGCACGTATGTTCCTTGGGGAGTGTAAGGTAGCACTAAGAAAGGATTTTTGGAAATTCCTCCCCTAAGGGGAGAAATAGGGGATAAACTGAAACTCTAAAATTCAACGCAAGCGGAGTCGCGGGCGGAAGCTAGTTTATAATATTAAAATCAGGATAGGACATGTAATGTGTGACAAAGCATGATTATTGATTGTAAATTTTTTAGGCTGCTACTTAAGAATCTAATACACAAATGTTAAGTTGTGGGTGGGAGTAGTGAATAGGGGGGAGGTATACTTACCCCTACGACAACCCCTAAGGTCCGGAGGTTTTAAATTTTTTTTACTTTATAAACATAACCTCACTTATTTTTGTTGTAAAATTGTGCCACTTTTGATAATAACAAACCATGATTTGAGTTTATGAATGTACTCACGAATTGTTTATGAATGTACTCATGAATTACAAATAACCACTAGAACTTTTTGTAACACTAAAACTGTTTTTTAATGTGGAAATAAAGTTTCAAATTTTATTGACGCATAAATACAAATTCATGCTAGACATATATAATCGATTGATTAAAAAGTGACAGTTTTTAGTGTCACTTTTGTTTTTAATGGCTTGGCTAACAAGGTATGATTATAAAAATAAATTAATCGATATGTCATTAATAGTTATTGATTTGTAATTAAGAAATTCGAAATCTTGTAGCTCAAGATTTAGAATTAATTAATATATTGTTTTATATAATTTTCGGAAATCGATATATTTCTATGAAAAAAAAAATTTATAAATATTTTTGTTTGCCGCCTTTATTGCCCCTTTTATGGCCGCCATTTTATTCCTTTTCTCTAGTAGTTGAGTGAATGTGCTTTCTTCTGTTAATTTTTGATTTTACGACGACTTGTGCTGTGTTTTATAATAACTTCGATTTACTATTTATTTTATACACAAACTGTCGGTTATGTTAGGTGATATTCAGACCAAAGCGCACGAGCCGAGCGAGCGAAGCGAGCGTGCCGCGGTAGCGGCCGGCGAGTGCCAGAACCGACTGGTAACCATTTACTATTTATTTTATACACAAACTGTCGGTTATGTTAGGTGATATTCAGACCAAAGCGCACGAGCCGAACGAGCGAAGCGAGCGTGCCGCGGTAGCGGCCGGCGAGTGCCAGAACCGACTGGTAACCATTTACTATTTATTTTATACACAAACAGTCGGTTATGTTAGGTGATATTCAGACCAAAGCGTGCCAGAACTGACTGTAACCATTTACTATTTTTTTTGTACACACAGACAGTTAGGACGCCTTGAAAGTCTCATATGAAACATTTGTTTTATTTATAAATTTAGTGGACGACTAGCAAGTTGGTTTTTAATATGACAATGAATCAATATATTAATGATATCAATTTTATTATTAAATACACTGTTGAATTTTTTTTAAATATTGGTTAAATATAAATTAATGCGATTACGTAAAAAAAAAAATTCGACTTTATTGGTAGTCATTTTGAATGGTTACTCTTGTAGTGTATATAAATGTGCTCTATTGTGTTTTTTCTTTGTTTTTATCCAATTAAGTTGGTTTTTGGGTTATTTTGGCTCTTTTTATGTTGATTACTGGCTTTTTTTTGAACTTTGAAAGGATTTTTCCATTTCGGACCTATAATAGAAGTGCAAGAGGTTATGTTTATTAAAAAAAAAAAATTTCAAGATCTCCGGACCTTAGGGGTTGTAGTAAATGTAAGTATGCCTCCCCCCCTCCCCACTTCACCACCCCACTACTTAAAATTCCTGTATAAAGAAGCTATAGATTTACCATTTTTTAAAACAAAAATTATAGGTATGTACACAATAAGAAGAAGCTTTACCTTATATGAAGAGTGAATGTAGCTCTCATCTCATCATCTCGATTTTTGTTTATGATCGCCAAGTATTCTTCTCGCTTTGCAGCAATATGAGATCGTTCGATTAGAGCCTTTCTATTATTTTGGCATTTCTTGTAGGTAAACCCTATTGCTTTTAAAATTTTACGGAGAACTTCAAGACTACAATCAAAGTCCAGGTCAGTTCTGGCGATCACCTGCAATTTTCTGAGCGTCGGTACCTGAAATATCAAAAGGTTCCATTGATTATGCATCTCACTGTACCATACAATAAATTTGGTATGCTAAATGTTGCCTTTTTAGACATACACACAAAAACATGCAAATAAAGACAAAAAATATTACCTCTTTTTGCACTGTGTAAAAGAACTGGATTTTTTGCCGCAGTGCACAAATATTAAAATCATCCATTTCTTTCTTTGGCCGGCCTTTCCTGTGTTTCCCTGGAGTTTCAAACTTTCCATCATTTTTAAGACCTTCGTTGACTATCCGCCTAACCGTACTCACAGATTTTCCTGAAAAAAGGAGTAAAAACAGAATAAACCACATAAGTAGTAAAAAGGAATGTACATAAACGAATGGAATAGTATCTTATTGATATGAAGCAATTCATTCAAATTCAGAATTGGTAGAAAAAATGAATGGGCTGAGTTGTACCATCCCTATGTATCAAAAATTATGGTCGTACTTTAATTATGACCTACTTACAATGTCAATCTAACCTAAAAATCTGCAATGTAAACAATGCTTTTTTTCGCTCTCCAAACCATAAATTCAGTAAATTTTAACTTCAGGCAGATTAAAAACAAACAATAACACGATTACATACCAGTCATAGATGCTGTTCGCCCATAAATATCGTCCAAATCACACAAAATTCGTCCAGCTTCGTACTCCGCTAAACATTGCTGGAAAACTTAAAAAATCACTTCCCGCGTCCCACTCCTATTTACTTTACTCATTTTTTAAACCTTTCTGCGTAGTTTTGTCTTAATTTATTGTAGTTTAAAAATAACAATAAATAATATAAAAGGAAAACTTTTCTGCAACTCAAACTCGATGACAGCATTGACAACAGATGTACCGATGTTTAGTGTTGCCAGACACATGATTATTGTTAGTTCCTCTAACATTAACGTCACGACTTTATAGACAAACTGTACCTACGCTCTGCAATCACAGTTAACGCCATACACAAATCCGTCCATGTTTCTAACACATTGAAGCAAGTTTTATTATTTAAAACACATTATAAATTAAAACACCTAATTAACTTCTTTTTAATTTAATTAAATTGGCGTAATGAAGAAAGAGCTAATTTTGACTTTCAATTTATGACTGATGTAAGAAAAGAACATGTTTTAAATGAAAAAGTTTGATTGAAAGTTTTAATTGATAATTTCTATATTACAACAACGGAATAGTGGCGCCGTGATTGCGTAGTGTATTACGGGTTACTATTTCTTATGGGCGGCAACCGTACGTTAGTATTCTTCATTCATGCTGGCATGGAGCATGACCCTGAGTTATAATACCTAGAGAGATATTTTCCTACAAAATTACATTCCGAATGGACGCACAAAACCATTCGACGTGCGTGAGCGCCGTGTAATTATTTTTGCTATCACGCACACAAAAGCACAAATAATATTAAGTACAAGTAAATAGTCTTTCTAAAAAGTAGGGGATTGGAACTATTGGAGCCCCTCACAGCGACTTTGTCTTCCTGACTGACTGAGACGCGTCGACAAGCGAACTGGGAATTTTAGGTCCTACTTAAAAGTGCTTCATTTTACTGGCATCTGCTTGGGTTCTAAGTGTATTAATTATATGGCTGTGAAAGACACGCAGTAAAAAAAGAAACTCTGAATAATTCTTAAATCTTGTACGACCAACTGACATCGTAATGCTGATATTAAACGGACCAACCATATTGAAAAAATTTGATTGAGAGACGGAACTAAAAGGACACGGCTGTATAAGCCGCGCGCAGAAAGTTTGCCTATGATTCCTTACTATTACTGTATATACTTATGTAAAGTATATAGAATAATAAATTAAAATAATAAATTTATTGCAACAACTATTTATGTAACCTTCTTTGTCAACCCTATTGACCATCGACGCGTGACATCATGAGGCTATCGGCAAACCTTCTGCGCACGGGTCGTATTCAATATCATTGCATGATTCAGATTTGTGTTTATTCAACTCAAATGGTCCCATTTGTGTTGATTCCTCCAAATTGGAAGATAGAAATGAACCATCTAATATCGACTTAAGTAATTTTTCGCAAACTTTTTGTCATTTTAATATTAAAGAAAAATGCACTCTTAAGAAGTTTCTTTTCGATATCTAACTTTGTTTAATTACCTAAATATATTTTAAATAATAAAACTAGTTAACGCTATAGAAGAATGGGCTGCAGAACTATCTACTTGATGTAAGATTTAAAAGCTTTTTAGAGTTATATTTAATAATAGGCGGTAATCATATATATATAGATATAGTCCTCCTTACCGATTTCGGTAACGGCGACCCCTCAAATGTCATTATTTCGCCTCCTGTGGGCCCTAATGTGGCTGGCCAGACCGAATTTATTTTTAAATTCTCGGCCACATATCGCACAACATAGTTGGCCAGCGGCGTTGTACGTATAACTATAGGAGAGCTTGAGTCGCTCTTTGCGAGTTTGACGTTTAGTATCCAGATCTTCTAAGCGCTTCTCTTCGAAAGCCTTGACTTTTTTAAAGATTATGGATCGCCAAGAAGTCCTTTCATTTTGCAAGCTCCTCCCATTTTGTCAGTTTTATGTCACATGCAGTTAGATGACGCTTGAGCACGTCCTTAAAACGCAAGTACGGACCAACTTGTTTCCGTTTACATTCTGCCAACTCCGAAAAGAAGACTGCTTTGGACAAACGGTGGTCTTACATGCGAAGGACGTGCCCACACCACCTAAGTTGTCGCTGCATGAGTAAAGCCTCCATTCCATGCATTCCAGAACGCCGCAGACCTTCAGTATTAGGCACGCGATCTTGCCATTTGATGTTAAGGATTGACCTCAGACACCTTAGGTGGTATGTGTCTAGCATTCCTAACGTCTGGTTTGTATAGACAACATGTCTCTGCACTATACAAAAGGACAGGTATGATAGGCGCCCTGTAAACACAAATTTTTGTTTCAAGTTTGAGGTCATGAGATTTCCAGACACGTTCCGTCAATCGCCCAAAGTTGACAGCCGTAGTTGCTATACGAGACGTTATCTCCGTCACCAAAGTGTTGTCATTTCTAATATTACTACCCAAGTATTTAAAATGTGATATGTCCTCGAGCGGTTCCTCTGACAGATATAAGGCTGATCTATCCAACTCACCGCCACGTGGCGGTTGTTTTAGTAATATCGTCTTAAAAGAATTGATAACCAAGCCAAATCTCTGACATGAGTGGTGTAGCGCGTCAACATAATTTTGGAGATTTGTCATGCTATCAGACATGAGACAAACATCGTCAGCATAGAGTATTTCCAGTACAGACATAGTCCAGACTTTGGCCTTGGCTTTGAATCGCGATAGATCGAAAACGCCTTTCTCAGTACGTACATTCAGTTGGACTGAATCATATATACTGATTACCGGTTCCTATATCTTATTATTCATTCACTTGCCTTACCACTGGTTGAATTTTCAAATTCCCTGTACGGAACTTATGTTAAATTGTAACCGATAGTAAGACAAATGAACGGTAGGCAAGACATAGAAACCGGTCACTAGTGTACTTCTTCCGCGCTACTGAAATACTATTGCAATTGTAACTGCAATATAATCGCAATTAGTAATTACTCAACCTCATGCTTGATAAATAAAATTCATAGATTAATCAACATCCTATTCTATGAAATGAAATTCAACCGGAAATTAGATATTTCACATTCTACAGCACAAATACCTAGTACGAAAATGCTGTTTGTTGGCGAGATTCCCAATCAAACGACTCAAGAGTTAGGTTGGCGGATATTGTTATGTAGTGCAGTTTTATTTAAAAAAAAAAAAGTTATAGGATATTTTTTTGAAGCCAGAATAAATCTCAACTATTATTTGAACGTGTCTTTTCGCGCTACCACAAGAACTCCGCTTTTTAGCTCCAGTCAAAGACCTATAATATGGCTGAGCTTATACCGATAATTTTTATACCTACAACTGACGACGTTATATGGTCAATTATCTCTGCCGATTTTTTATATAAGTACGAAAATTACGGTCTTATTCTCGGGAAGTCGTAATATATTATATTTTATTAGTATATAATCGAAAGTGATGGAAAATGAAATACGTTATCATTAAATCAATACATACATACATAGTTGTATTATGGTGTATGAAATGTTAAAAAACACTGCTCTATACCTATGGCATACAAATAGTTGCGTATGGTATAAGTCTTAAAACAGGACTTGGTTTTCCTTATAACTATATCAGTATTATAAAGCAAATATTACTTATAAATCGAATATATAAGCAATTCTAAGAACGTTATTCATGGCTGTTCTATTTCACAGTGAAAGCTGGGTATTGTGGTGCCTTGTTTGGTTGCAACACCGACTTGCAGTCTTGCGGAAGCAACGCCTTCTAGTTGGTTTGCCCCGATTCTAAATAGATACTCGAATACAGCAATCAATTTAATTTTAGAATAGAAATACAAATAACTGTTTTAGAGTTTCTTTAAAAAGACCGAATGATAACAGCTACCTCCGAGGAAAAAGCTGTAACGAAAGTATATGGTAATAATATTTTATTAGTGGTTTTTTTTCATACAAATAAAGAGACATTAAGTAGAGATTTCTATAGTCTTTACTAAAGGCAATTTAAAAATCTATAATATTATAAAATTCTAAACATGATGTGTCTGTATACTGAAGCTATTAAAAAAAACTGGAATACACTATCTTCTCTGTTTCTTCGGGATTCACGTAAAAACTACAGGTCGATTTCGATGCGGGTTTCGCTGATCGACAGCAAATTCCTAGACTTAAAATCTGTGCTACTTTTTATCCTCTGAATCCCACGGGAATTTTCTAGTAATGATTTTATATGACTAGATAAAAAAAAGGAATTCGAATGTGATTTTTTACTAATCGATAGCAAATTTTATGTAATAAAATGTGTGATATTTTTTTTCCGGGAATACCGCGAGTATTTTCCCAGGAACGGTTTGAAGTTTCTTGGATGCATAAACATTAGCTTATTCTGGACACAGTTTCCACTAAAACGATAGCTTACATTCTATTTAAATTCTGCGATACTTTTAAACCCGGAAATCCAGTGGGAATTTGGAGTCAAGCGTGGACGAAGTCGAGGGCACATCCTAGTTACTTATAAAATATACAAGAACTAGAGAATTTCACGCGACTTAGCTCGCCTGAATTTTCGTTTGATACTGATTTTCATCATAATCGCATTTCCGTGAAAGAATAAGCAAATATTCAAACAACATTATTTTATTCTTATTTATTAGTCGGTATAAATCTAGAAAATACCTACTAATAATACTTTCGAGAATCGCTTTTTAAAATTGACACAAGTCTAAATATACTGATTCGAAATGTTGTTATTTGTATTTTTAATAATGATATTTATACACAACAAACCTTGAAAATACTCCATAATGTAAGAAACACTAATAAATAAAAAATAAGCAGTTAAAATATCTTATATCAATCTGCAATTTTTTTTACAGTTTAAGTTCGTTTATTTTTGAAAGCTCATCATGCCTCACTTCTATCAAAATTAAAACAGAGAAATGAAACGTCTACTTTCGGCATTAGATACGCCCACAGAGTACATTAATATAATAGGAGAGATATGCCACTGCCTTGCACATCGTATTCTCTAATACATTAGGCCGCTTTCTGATTTGAGCGCCATATTTCTATGAGCTTTTTCTGATTCGCTTGTCTTGCTCGATATTGTTGTGGGAGGCACATTCCGAGGGAATCAGGATACAATAATTAAAATATGATATGCGTTCGGTCAGTGGCGGCTTTAGGCTGGCTGCCATTTTAGGCTCCGTTAGAAATTCTACTCTTTTTAGGGTTTCGTAGACATCTATGTCCAGCTGGCCCTCTCTGTATATCGCTGACATTGTTCTCGGAATCTATCTAATCAATACATGAATGAAATTTGGCCAGAACGCTAGTCTATTTAGCGCTACAAAGTTACTATGTAGAAAAATCGTGAAATAAGTAAAAATTAGGGATACTCGCTTTACATGTATCTTAAGGTTGAATTTTTTTTCAACATATATAGACGGATCGTTATTCAGATCTTAAAAATGTCTTTACATTATTAGATTTTATTTTGGTGTCCCGAAAATTTTGCCGCATCTAAAATGATGTAACCCTAGGCTTGGGCTTCACGGGCTTAGGGTCGCACATAAATCGACCACAGCGTTCGGTACCGCGTGTACCGAGATTACGGATTCCGCACCACTACTGTACTAACAAATCAGAAAACGGCTAAATAAATTAAAAGGCTCTGAATGCTTTCGGTATCGCTTATACCAAACATACCAATTTTGCATCGTGCTGCACCGACAAATCAGAAAGCGGCCTATCGTTAACTATCAATATTGATGTTTGTTTTCCTATTAAGATTTCTTATGGCATTGTCAAATAGAATACTAAAGTTGTGTAAGTAGTGTATACATTTTCTTATACGTATGCGGGTAGGTGCGTATGTGTGAATCAGCGCGTGACTGAGCAGCGCGTGCGGCAACACACATTGTTCCCACTACAATGGCTGATGTCATACAAGTACAACTACGTGACATCTTTTAAGGGCAGACAAATAGGGGTTTTTCTCTTGTTGTACTTTCCTCATATTACCTCAACTTATGTAGGCCAGACATAAAGTTCCATAATAAATATTCAACATCATTTCTGTTTATTTACAATTTGAAAAAGTAAACTTTTATGGTTTTTTAACCTATAAAATGAAAGTAAAAACAATTAAAGTTAATTTTTACATTTAGTCATTAAGTGTGTTTTAGACATTACGCGCGTCTAAACCTCATTCAGCCAATGCGATTATCTGTGACACTATTGCACCATTTTGCCAATTTCGACTTCAACAAAAAAAATATTGACCATTTGCAGCAACACCCAGAGCGAAACGTAAAGAATGACGATATGGCCCCTGTCGTGTATAAGACCAAGTGATACAGATATGGACCCAATCTAATAAATAATTTAATCAATTCTTCAATAAATATATTACAAACATATTTTTTATATATTTATGTATTTTATAGTAATGATATGATGTAACAACCTTTACCTACACCTATATTATTGAAAATATTCTGTTTGCGGGCAGTATGTAAATGTGAACGGTGGGGAATGTAGAATTTGTTCATGACTATTATCGTATACACTTATATTATTATAGTCGATAGTGGTTATCAAATGACCCGGTGTAACTTGACCGACGATATCCTAATCAAGTTAATGTTCCAATGCGACATTCAATATTGAAAAATTTATTAAATACATGCATGTTAATGTATGTAGGTTAGGTTAATATTTTTATTTGAAATCTTTATTATCACATTTACAAAGTTGTTTTTTATTTGTTTTCATTTTAGTTGTAGATTCGAATGAATATATTCAAAACATGCGGGATATATAAAATTGATAAACGCGATAATTGTATCATTACAACACATATGTACGTTCAGATTGACAACAAAGCTCATTTATTGGGTGTTATTATTATAGTTTTCAAAATGGTAACGGTTTCACGTGACGTCAGCGCAGCGTCCTCGTTCTAAAATATTTAATACTAGAGTTTGCCCAGTGGCTGCGCGGCAGATCTCAGCCCCTAATGCGTAATTATTATTATTTTTTTCAGCCGGGGGAAATGCTATTTACACACAATACCGGGTCCTTAGCAAGGGATTAGACCATAGTCGATCATGGAGGCATTCCCAGAAGGGGCAATCCAAACAATAATCAACCGGCTTGTATGGAGACTCGAGCCCAAATGGCTAATACCCACTAAAACCACCCTCCTCCGATGCCCCGCGCTTATGGCAGGAAAGGCTCATAGACTTAGAATGTAGTTACGCCCACGCCGATCCTAGCGCAATAAGTGCCTGAGAAAGCCCCTGGAAGAGCTAACTCATTTCGACGACAGGGGGAAGACTCCTCTGCTCCCTTGATGCATGAGGGCCCCTGAAGCGGTATTATCCTAGGGAGGGAAGTCATGCGCATATTTGCGCCTCTGAGCGCCCGGCTGACGCCGGCGCCCATGTGGAGGCGCGTCAGTACGCGCACTTACCCTTCTCTCCCTTTCTCGATTTGCGGCCTCCTTTTGAGACATTACCGTCTCGCAGAAATCGACCGCCCCCCTCCACCAATCGTCGCTGTGCAGCATGGCTTTCACCAAGCTGTGGAGCGAATCGATCGGTCCTACTATCGTCTCGAGTTCAAACCTCTGCGGCGCCCATGCTGCGCACTCGACTAGCGTATGAAACGCCGTGTCAAGCGCACCACATTCGTGGCACTCTGGTGAAGGTAGACAGCTTGCAATCTGATGCAGATATTTACCGAAGCAACCGTGCCCAGTATGTATCTGCGTCATTCTGAAGGCCAGGGTCCCGCGTTTCCGCGATATCCATTCCAACAGCTGCGGTCGAATTGCCTCCACCGTGAGAATACCGGCTGCAGGGTTTTCCAACTCTACCGACCAAGAGTCGATCATGGAGGCGGTTTTCCGCTTCCTGATCGCCTCGATTTCGGCCTGGCAGTAAACCAGGCCACGGGCGAGGGCATCCCTTCGGGAGCGCCAAACTTTGGCAAGAACGTCCGCCCACAGAGGCCAGGGCGGATCGCCTGCCAAGAGTGTCGACGCCGTCCACGACACTGTATGTTATCCACAAATAGTCTTCACTGCCAGGACCCGTTGTGCGCGGCACAACAAAGTCCTATGGTGGCGGTGGAGTGTAGTGGACCAAACGGGTGCACCGTACAGGTCCATGCTCCTAAGGATGCCTGAGTAGTGTTTCCTAGTCGCCCCCCACGTTGGGAAGCAGCCGAGAGAGGGCGCCTGCGGACCTCACGAGTTTTGGAACTAGCTGCTCAAAATGCGCCTTGAACAGCCATTTCCCGTCGAGAATTAACCTCAGATATTTCATCTGGGGACCTATTCCGATTTCCACCCCTTGAATTGTAACGGTCAAGTCCGCGGGGGGATTACAAAAACGCCTATGGAACATGAGAGCCTCCGTCTTCGCAGGGGAGACCCTCAAGCCCAGCCTAGCTATTCTTCGGACCACGATCGCCTACTCGTCATTGGCGAGGTCCACGGATTCCGCGCATGACGCAGCGCGTGCCGTGAGTAGGGTGTCGTCCGCAAAGCAGATTAGCCCTACCCCGGGCAGGACCGGAACCCGAAGGATCCAGTCATAACCGACGTTCCAAAGAATCGGCCCGAAGACCGACCCCTGTGGAACGCCGCACGCGACGCGTCGCTGACCTAACGCGCGATTTTCGGACTCGCCGCCCTCCCAAAAGATGTATCTGTCCTGGAGGTACGCGCCCAACAGCTTCGTGAGGTACGGGGGAACTCCCTGTGCACGGAGCCCCTCCCTGATCGTCTCATGAGGGAGGCTGTTAAAGGCGTTCGCTATATTAAGCGACACAGCCAGGACAGTATCCTTCGCTTGGATAGCATCGTCCGCTATGGTCCGCAGTGTCTCGAAGGCGTCCTCAAGATCTTTTCGAAGACCTTGGCGATCTCGTTGAGCAAAACTATGGGCCTGTAGGCAGACGGTTCGTTGGAAGGCCGACCTTCCTTGGGAAGCAGGCATAACCGACCCTCCTTCCATTGCGACGAAAACTGACCTGTGCGAATACAGGCATCAAACAGTTCCCGCAGCTGGCTGCGTAGATGTTTAACAGCCAGGAAGAGGAGTCGACCCGGAACACTGTCGGGTCCCGGCGCCGTCTTCCTGCCCCGGAGCCGGTCCAGGGCGACGTTTAATTCCTCCTCGGTGATGGAGTGAGGCTCCACTTCCGGGGTGTCGGGAATGATTGGACCCATACTGGGAGGAGTGAAGACCTCCGGATCCGGGAAAAGCCCATCGATAACCGACCGGAGGACCTCGGGTTCGAGCGTTTCTGTAACCGTGGAAGTGCAAGGCCGCAGCGTATTGCGTGCCCCACGGTACGGACGCCACCAAGGATCCCCATCGAGTGTCTCGAGGAGCTTGGCCCGAGCCCGGGCTTTCGCTTGCAAAATTGCAATCGAAAGGGCCTTTCTGGCCGCTCTAAACTCACCCACGAGTCCATTTTACTCAACATAGTCTGGAGGACGACGCGCTCTGCTGCGTTTGAGCCTGTGGCTGATGATGCGAACTGCCTTCCGCATATCGCCCAGCTCCTGTGTCCGCCAGTGGATCGATGAACGCGGCGGCGGTCGTTTGGTGACTCGAGGCATAGCAGCGTCACAAATCCTTGTGAGGGATTTGCGCATGTGCTCTAGATTCCCTAAATCGGCTGGGTAGGCCCAGCGTTCGGTGAGAGCCCACTCCTCGGCTTGGTCCGGGTCGAGCTTGGTAAGAGCCCAACGCGGGAGCCACGGGGCCACGAACAGGGTTCGGAGGGGGGGGGGGGGAGCTCGAATCTGATATAACGATGATCAGAGAGCGTCTCCACCTCCTCCAGCACCATCCATCCGACCACTCTGCGGACGGCCGCATGTGTGGCGAATCGATCCTCCCCGCGCGCACGCGCAGGCCTGGACCGATCCCTGGTTCAGAATGGACAGGTTAGATTGAAGAGCCCAGTTTTCAACCACCCGTCCCCTAGCATCAGTGAACGCGTTCGCCCAGGATTGGTGCTTTGCGTTAAAATCGCCTAGGACGAAAATCGTCTTCGGCGCCAATCTGCCTATAGCAGCTCTAACGGCATCCAAGGCAAGCTCGAACTCTGCTAGTGGGCGATTCCGCAAGAAAGGGGAGGCCTTTCGGCCCCCGCCCCCTTGCCCTTTTTCTTCCTGACGACCGTGGATCAAGCCCCCCCCCCCCTCCGGATCGGGGGCGGGAGCAGGGGCCACGGGCGCCGGCAGTGGCGCTACGGGTGCCGCGAGTACCGGTGTCGCGACCGCGGTTTTTGCCTTGGGCCTAAGCGCCGACTTGGGGGCCGGCACCACGGGCTTAGGCGCCGTAGCAGGGGCGGCCGAAACAGCGGCGGTAGCACGCGCAGCCGCTTGCAGCTTCTTGGCCCTCTGCTTCTCCCCCCCCCCCTCTTCACCATCTTATTTTGGGGAGGGGGGCGGTGGCGGTGGGGAGTTCGCCACCCCGTCGGCCGGGGCCGCCACCACCTTCGTCGGAACCGGGGTACTCGCTTCCCCCATATTCCGTCGGATGGCGGCGGCACCTGTAGCCGCTTTTGGCCCTGTGGCCGATTTAGGTACTGGTCTAACTTCCGGCGCCTTTTTCCTGTCAGCCGCGAGCGGCGGACGAAGAATTGGCGCTCGACGCAGCCGGTCCTCAATCCCGGCGAACCGGGCATTCAGGATTGGTCCCATGGTCTTGATGATGGCATGCGCGAGCATGTCATATTCAAGAACACCGGGCGTCGCTGGAGTCAACGTTGGTGCCGCCACGACGATGGCGACCGGGGCCGTTTCCGTCACGGCGATGGAAACCGGTACCGGCCCCGCCACGTCAGCGGGAGCCGGACGCGTCTTCTTGACCGCGGCGGGTCTAGAGGCCGGCACTGGGGCCGGTGCCACACCCGCAGCGGCAGCCTGGGACTTCCGCTTAGAGGGTGCGGGGACCGGCACCGCCGTTACGGCGGGGGCCGGGGCCACACTCGTAGCGGAGACCTTTAGGACCTCGCGCATTTCCTCGAACTCTATGCGATAAGAGAGGTTCTCCTCTCGCAAAGAGCCGAGTTCCGCGCGCAGTCTGGAATTCTCGTTTCCGAGTTTCCAGGCCTCCGTCTCCGGATTCCGCGTCACCAGCGTGTCGACAATATCGGACAGCTGGGACGCAGCCTGCTTCAGACGGCGCACATATAAGCCTTTAAGATTGCCCGACGTTTGGGCAATCTGAATAATCTCGGCGACCTGGGCGCTCGTCGCCAGGCGGAGCTCCCCAGGGCCGAGAACTGATACCTCGCCTACCAGCGCGGCGCACTGGCTAGCCGCAGGCAATTTGGCAGCGGTAGCCTTGTGCGCCTTGCGCCCCCTTTCCCCCCCTTCGGTGCGAAGGTAGGCCTGCGCACTCGCGAGCACACTAGCCGTCGCATCCCCGTAGGACGCAGCGGTGAGCGCAACCGCATCGGCGTGGATGCACCCGATGTGCTGGTCGAGTCCGCGCCATTGGTCCTGGACCGATCCCAAAAGCACGACCTTAACCCGGGAACGAACGCGGGAGATGCCGAGGAGGCAGACGAAACGGCGGCGGCGACAGTCCCAGTAGGGAAAAAAAGACACGCTGTTCGCCGCTGCCGCCCCTACACAACCGTCCCTATCAACGACCCCGGTCGTAGGCGCGGGTGAAGCCCGGGCGGCAACCGATGTCGTGGGGCGATCGACCCCCCCGCTGCGCGACGGTGAGGCCGGTGCGCAAACTGATATCGAGAGCACGGGAGAGGCCCGCGCGCTAACCGACACCATCGTGGGGCCATCGCTCCCCGCTGCCGCTGGACCAGCCGCTGCCTAAACGGTACCGGTCTACAAGCCACTGCTTCAGGGCGCGAGCCGCCGAAAGAACAGATCGCATGGTCGAGCGCGTTCTCCAGCGAGTCTGGGACGCTACCCGACGAGTCGATATCCACGTGCTCCACGTGCTCGCCGCCCCCCTGCGGGAGTGAAGCCCGGGCAGGCGGTGGCGGCAAGACGTGGAGGTTTTCTACGATCGTGCTCGCCGCGCTCACGGCCAGGCAATCGGCCGAGTTCGCAGCTAGCACGATATCCCTATCTAAACTGGGTAAACTGCGCTTAATCGCCCGGCACGCTCGGTTGAGGCCCTAGGCGCAGCTGGGACCGGAGGCGGCCCCATTGCGCTCCTAACGTTGCCGTGTGCAGCAGCGGTGGAGTCTACCACCGCCGTCGCACGACCTATCGGCGAGGGCGACCCGACAGCCGTGAAAAAAGCTGAAACCGGGCGCCCGGGACGAGGTTCGGCAGCGCTGCGGCTGCGGCGAACTGACGACGAAGACGATGCCACCCTCTTCGTCCGCGTCTCGCCGATCTCCTTCATCGCCCAGCCCCCCTTGGCGTCGAGGTGATCACGCTTACGTGTGACACTCAACGCCCTGGAGGCCTGCGGGGTGTCTGGGCCGTCCATTATTGACGGCCCTTACCCTGAAAGAGACCAGTCAACGCACGACAAAGCCCTACAGACACAAAAACCGTTACAAAAAACGCGCGCAACAGATATTGCGCACGGCACTATCAAGCGAAAATTAGAATTGGGACTCACCGTCCAAAACTGCTTTTCGCACCGGAATTCGAATGAACAAACACTAGTACACTATCACCTGTACACTGACTTAACAATTTATCTGTTTTCCAGACAGAAAACCGCGAAAAATTGTATAAGATAGCTTGTGAGCGAGAGATTCATGACCGCACTCCGCGAGTGCTTCCCAGGGAATGAATGCGTAACTCTTGTTTCAAGTGCAAGCAATTTATGCAGGTTACATTATATAAAATTTTAATTCGAGCGCCATTTACTCCGGGAAGGTTTATTTCATTTTAAACCGCAAACTATCCCCTATTTCATACCGTTCTAGTTTTATTTTTATGATAAAAAGTAGTAGCCTCTATGTTTCTTTCGCCCATCATCTATGTACCATGTATGAATACATAAACCCAGGTTACATTGGATTCAATTTATATCAAGGAGTTGGCCCCGGATATTTAATAAAATTCTGAAAACTATTATATTTTCCGGAATGAAAATGCATTTTTCATTGTCAGTATTAAAACTACATATTTGCCAAATTTCAGCAATAATGGTACACTTGTTTTTCCGTTAAAGTGTAACAAATAGACGGAGTTCTTTTCGCGTTCAAAATATCACACAGTATGGACTCTGTATATAAGTAATAGTTAGTAAATAAAATAAAGTCTGAAAAGACCAAAAGTACCAAAAACGACTAAAGTGATAAAAGTAACTAAAGTGACAAAAATCCCAAAAAAACTATGCTATGCTACTTTTCGAAATTCTACTTTTTTAGGGATAAATCTATCCCTTTTTCCGGAATGAAAGTATCCTATGTCCATCCAAGATTTTGAACTTAGATATATACTGAATATCAGCCAAATCAGTCCAGTAGTTTTTCCGTGAAAACGTAACAGACAGATAGTGTTACACTCGCATTTATAATATTAATATGAATTAGTAGGTATTTCGAAATTTGATATTTTCATCAGTTAATGCCAGGTGGTAGGGCATTTGCCCGACTGGATGGCTACCACCCCTGGTCTAAAGTATGTCGCCATAACAACCTTGAATTGTGTTCCGGCATTAGTCGCCAGGTTCCAGACTCCCTTAAGAGAGCAGCAGCGCATTTGTAGCAACTTTGGTGGTGCAAATGTCCATTGGCGATGGTAACCGCTTTCCATCAAGTGGGCCGTCTGCCTGTCTGCTGATCTCCTGCAATAAAAAAGAAGTTATATTTTACATTTAGATCATATAAATGTCATACCTTTGCAAATGTGTTCAATTATTTTTCCAGGCATAACAAAACTCGTACATATTGTTAATTATGGACAAACCTGGTCTGTTTGGACATATATTCATAATTAAATGTTTGAATAGAAAATTTCTCTTATATTTAAAAAACACGTAGGTACAACATAATTATGATAATTTAATTCGAATATATTCTCACACATACAAAGCGTTTTTATTTTTTTTTATCTAAAAATGCACATATAAATTATATATTAACAAATTATTAAAATAAGGGTAGCACCTACACTTTGTATTCTTCAGTTCTATTAATCACAAGTAGTTAAATATAGGTATATAAATAGGTAGGTGACAAATGTGAGCTATAAAACAAAATGATTACGACGTCCAATGACTTCAATAATGTACATAAAGGAAAATCAATCTATGTATATAGAGTGATTAGTTATATGCGTTGTACACAAGACTGAAAATAGCTATGTTAATTAATTCGATAACATTACAGTTATCAGCAGAGGTAAGTAAGGAGCCAATTAAAATGTCGAATATAACCTAAATTGCTCTGGCGATAAAAAATGTCGCCTTGATTAACATTAATCGTTATAAACATTAAAAAAAAAACTACGCAGCAACTGCGGCACGATAACATGTTTTTTCCCATTATTTAAAGATTAAAGTTTTTCTGTTATAAATTCGCGCCTCTATTATTCTGAGATTCCGCGTATCGTTAAATATGGGCATTTACGATTTATGTATCTAGTTAGTGGCAAGTTTTCACGAACGTTCAGTTTTCTAAATAATCTTCAAGGTATTAAAGGTAGGGGCTGCTCTAATAAAACCCTTCGCTTTGCCCCCGCAGTTTCGAGGCTGCCGGAATTGCCACATTGGGAAAAGCAATTGTCACCTCTTTTGGATCGCCTCCAGAGTTGATTTCCGACGCTAACCGTCGATCCAGGCTGAAAGTATGCTACAAGTCACATGGCCACGCAAGTAGGTTTAGTTCCCGGTACGAATCTTGAAAGGACGGCGGAATAATAGAGATTGCTTTGCACATTGAGCGTAGTTAATATGATGAGATTTATCGTCATATAGATATTATTATGTTTTTGTCATACTTCGAAAAACATCTGAAACATCTTGTCGCAGGCCCAGGAATACATACTTTATATACCGTTAATGTAGATATTTTGTGGTGCCTTAAAAGAACTAATGCATTCAAGATTCGCATGCAGAGTCGTGATGAGTCCTTAGTACAGAATACAAAGCCCTGGAAAAAATATCGTGTGACAAACCTGATTACAATATCAGGTTGTGACCATTGTTACCACATCCACAATATAGAGTGTCGAACCACAAAAATAGTGGTTTCGTAAATGTGTTAAAGGGAAGTTAAAATTATACTGAAAAATTCTAGAACTATTTTTTTTTTCTAGATAGGAAGGTAACAATTTTAAGTCATATACCAGTATAGAAATAAAAATATTGAGCGGGATATACCCATGATCAGGTGCCCTAAAACGGACGCTTTTGCAGATAGGTATTATTGTATATATGAAAAGCATCAACATAAAGTGGACACGCTATATCTACGACATGCTATATGTTAAATCTTCTAATGTATACCTCTAATCTGCTTGATATAAGCGTGATATATATCCTCAGTTTCGTTAAAAGTAGGGAGATCTGACCAAAAGTGGTACGAGTGGGCGTTTATCGAAATTATAATAGATAAAGCGTTAGATGCACTGGTATGAAACCAGCTATTGAAGAAAAGAAAATATTCGTACGTACTCGTAACATCACTCATTAAAAACTACTTTTACCACGCTGCTGCTGCTCAATGTTATAAAACATATTATTATAACACTATGTACTTGTGAATAAATACACTGCAAATCCCTTATTTCATGATAGTGGCGTTATCACACACGTAGTAGATAAGGTACCTAAATAGCAGTGATAAATACAGCCCATCGAGATTACAATGTTAGCGAGGGAGCGGTTAGCGCCAGTATTCTATGCAAAATATGAAATAAATACACCATTTCCTGTCCCATAAAATGTTGGAGACTATGGAACTTTTGTTGCTTTATGGAAGATATGTTTAGATTGTTATTTGTGTTCTATCTGTCTCAAAGATTAATTATTTTCAGTAGAACGCATTGTCACCATTGAATTGCAAAAAAGCGTATAATGATAAAATAAAAAATATCATAATAATAATTTAAGACTAGCTCTTGTAGATGGAGCCTCCTCCAATGCCCTTTATTCTCGGCCAGCTCTGTTCCATTTCTTTCTAAGACACGATACCTATGAGGGAAAGGAACCTCCGAGGAAGTTTGTCGACCAATAAATATATAGGTACGCCTTGAAATTCTTATTTGCTTGTAGCTTTTTTACATGATAGCACGGAAGAAGAATGCTAGGACTGACAATCACCCAATAAAACTGCGTTATTGTAAAATCTCTTAAATACTATGTAACTAGATAGGCTTTTTTTCTCACTTGTTGTCGTTTTGTTAATATCAATATTATTGTCAAAAATCACCAATAGGTTAAATAGCCCGTTACAGTCGTGTGTTTACTCGATATCAGATGGTTCATTTATTTTTTATTTTGGATGAATCAACCAAAGTCATCGATTACATAAATTTAAATCATCCAATATTACTGATTACCGTCGCGTCCCTTTTGTGCCTTTCAACTAAATAGATTCAATTTGGTTGATCTGTCTAATGTCAGCATTATATTTATTTAGGAACTTATAGTGACTTTGATCTTGACAACATAAGTAAGACTAATTTAAAGTAATTAACAAAATGAAGTCATACACTCAGTTGCACACCCAGGTTTTCTTATTTCGCAATTGTGATGCCTATATAATAGTTATTTTGTTATTAAATTGACACACAACAGAGTGACTCTTCTACAATTTTACATATTCTATGCTAGTAAGCAGTGATGAAAAGCAATGGGCATACAATGAAAATGAGTATGCGAGTGGGCCGCGGCGCGCGTGTAAGGAGTGTCAGTGAGTCATAGTCGGTGGCGCCCACTCCTTAGTTCACTACTAAATTCTATAAACCAGATGGCGCCACTGCTAATACGATTTTCTTATATTGCCGTCAATTTATAATGAATGCCAATCGTTCCAATTACATGATCAATACTTATTTATGTTCGAAATGTCGTCAGAGTCATTAAAATACAAATTATGAGAGGAACATTCTAGTTTCTGCTAGTTATATATTTGGAGTCATAGAATAACTAACTATACTACATGACTCATGAGTCATTTTTACAAACACATTTTTAGGTTGATAACATAGTAATTAAAATCCCCCTTCCCTCTACCTGTTGAAAAATCAGTAAAGTTTAAAAATACCTACAATGAAAACTGTTTTCAGTACCTATCGGGTATTGTTTTATAAGGTCCTATAGTTAAATGACATAACCCGTGGAATCGTGCATCGACTGACAAGCACTTAGTCGATTGTATTCCAATAATTCGAACGATATTATGTTAATTATATCATATGACAATACTGTAAAGAACATTAGTCAAAATTATTAATAATCCTTCGAGTCCCTTCGGTACTTTTAAAATTAAGAAACAAATCTATGTGTATGTGTTTTAAAAATGGAAATGTGTGCTGGGACACATGTTAGAAGTGAAACTTCAACGGACAAGTGGAAAAACGAATCGCAACGGACAAGTGGAAAAACAAATGGCAACGGATAAGTGGAAAAACGAATCGCAACGGACAAGTGGAAAAATGAATGGCAATGGATAAGTGGAACAATGAATTGCAATGGACAAGTGGAAAAACGAATCGCAACGGAAAAGTTCAAAAATTTCAACTGACAAGTGACAAAATGAATCGCAACAAAATTTTTACTTGAAGTTTTACGGGCAGGTTTTCAAATTGGACAAGTAGATTAACAATCTGCCCGTAAAACCTCAAGTTAAAATTTCGTTGCGATTCCTTTTTCCACTTATCCGTTGCCATTCGTTTTTCCACTTGTCCGTTGAAGTTTCACTTCTAATATGTGTTCCAGCACACATTTCGATTTTTCGCAGGTTTACTGCAAATTATGATTTGGTTAGGTTAGGTACACTTTAATGCTTGCATTTTTTATTTAAACCTATTTTATTTTATCAAACAAAAAACTGAATTTGATCTGGAACCAAAAAAACATCCAGTCTACCCTAAACTTATTTATTAATATTTTTTACACAGACCACAAATAGAGACAGTGATGCCCAGCCACGTGGAGAGCAGAGGTATAGTTCGATGCAAACTTAAGTTTGCCTCCATTAATGTCGGCTCGGAACATCGCACTTTCCGATGCGCAGGACGCGATTTTAGGTATTAAAGAGACGAGGTCGTTGGAGGACGAGGTATATCCTCGCTCACTCTCTTGCTCGCTTTCTCGTTTCGGGGACTTCTCCGGCGATAGGCTCACACGCGCTTTCGGAGCTAGATATAGCGCTTTTTAGGGCAACCCAATTTTAGTAAACAACTTCCACCGCAATCTCTTGCGCTTTTTGTAATATGCAAATATCTACTTAATTTTATAATAAATATACTTATATATGAATACCTATACTAATATTATAAAGAGGAAAGATTAGATTGTTTGCATTGACGAGGCTCCGAAACTACTGAACCGATTTGAAAAATTCTTTCAATGTTGGCAAGCTTTTTGTTTCGGGCGGGGGAAATGCTATTTACGCACATACCGGGTCCTTTGCAAGGGATTATCAAATATGGAGGCAAACCCCTAAGGGCAATCCAAACAGTAATTGATCGGCTTGTGTGGAGACTCGAGACCATTGAATGTACAATGGCTAATACCCACTAAAACCACCCTCCTCCAATGCCCCGCGCTTATGGCAGGAAAGGTATGAGACTTAGAACGTAGTTACGCCCACACCGATCCTAGCGCAATAAGTGCCTGAGAAAGCCCCTGGAATAACTAACTCACCTCGACGACAGTGGTGAAGACTCTTCTGCTCCCTTGATGCAAGAGGGCTCCTGAAGCGGTATTATTCAGGGAGGGAAATCATGCGCACATCTGCGCCTCTGTGCTCCCGGCTGACGCCGGCGCCCACGTGGAGGCGCATGAATACGCGTAATTCCATTTTTCTCCCTATCTCGTTCAGCGGCCTCCTTTTGAGACATTACCGTCTCGCAAAAATTGGCCGCACCCACCCAATGATCTTCGCTGTGCAGCATGGCTTGCACCAGGCTGCCGAGCGAATCGGTCGGACGTACTAGTGTCTCGAGTTGAAATCTCTGCGGCGTCCAAGCTGCACACTCGACTAGCGTATGAAACGCCTTGTCAAGCGCGCCACACTGGTCGCATTCAGGTGAAGGGTGACAGCCCGCAATCTGATGCAGATACTTATCGAAGCCACCGTGCCCGGTAACTATCTGCGTCATTCTGAAGGTCAGGGTCCCGCGTTCCCGCGAGAGCCATTGCAACAGCTGCGGTCGAATCGCCTCCACTGTGTAAACCCCGGCCGCAGGGTTTTCCAACTCTACTGACCAAGATTGGATCATGGAGGCGGTTTCCCGCGCCCTGATCGCCTCGATTTCGGCCTGGTAGAAGACCAGGCGTCAAGCGAGAGCATCCTGTCGGGAGCGCCGAACTTTAGCAAGCACCTCCGCTTGGAGAGGCCAGGGCGGATCGCCCGCCAAGAGTATCGACGCCGTTCACGATACTGTACGGTACCCACGGATAGTTCTCACCGCCAGGATCCGCTGTGCACGGCACAGCAGAGTCCTATTGTGGCGGTGGAGTGCAGTGGACCAAACGCGTGCACCGTACAGGGTCATACTCCTAAGGTTGCCCCAGTAGATTTTCCTGGTCGCCCCTCCCCCCCCCCAGTCCCCCCACGGGAAGAAGCCGAGAGAGGACGCCTGCGGACCTCAAGAGTTTTGGAAGTAGCTGCTCAAAGTACGCTTTGAACAACCATTTCCCGCCGAGAATTAACCCCAGATATTTCATCTGGGGACCTACTCTGATGTCCACCCCTTGAACTGTAATGGTCAAAAGCGCGGAGGGATGACGGAAACGCCTATGGGACATGATGGCCTCCGTCTTCGCGGGGGAGACCCTCAAGCCCAGCCTAGATATTTTTTGGACCACAATCGCCAACCCGTCATTGGCGAGGTCCACGGATTCCGCAAAGGACGCAGCGCGTGCCGTGAGTAAGGTGTCATCCGCAAAGCAGATTAGCCCTACTCCGGGCAGGACTGGAACCCGAAGGATCCAGTTATAACCGACGTTCCAAAGAATCGGCCCGAGGACCGACCCCTGTGGAACTCCACACGCGACGCGCCGCCGACCTAACTCGCGATTCTCGGACTCGCCGCCCTCCCAAAGAATGTACCTGTGCTGGAGGTACGCGCCCAACAGCCTCGTGAGGTACGGGGGAACTCCATGCGCGCGGAGCCCCTCCCTGATCGTCTCATGAGGGAGGCTGTTAAAGGCGTTCTCTATATCAAGCTACACCGCCAGAACAGTATCCTTCTTTTGGACAGCTTCGTCCGTTATAGTTCGCAGTGTCTCAAAAGCGTCCATCGTGGAGCGCCTCCACTGAAACCAGAATTGCGTTTGTGCGAGCCCCGGCTCCATAGTGTCGAGATGCTTCACGAGGCGTTCCGCCAAGATCTTTTCGAAGACCTTGACGACCTCGTTCAGCAATACTATGGGCCTGTAGGCCGACGGATCGTTGGAAGGCCGACCTTCCTTGGGAATCAGGAACAACCGACCCTCCTTCCATTGTGACGGAAACTGACCTGCGTGAATACAGGCGTCGAACAGTTCCCGCAGCTGACTGCGTAGATGTTTAGCAGCCAGGAAGTCGACCCGGAACCCCGTCGGGTCCCGGCGCCGTCTTCCTGGCTCGGAGCCGTTCTAGGGCGACTTCTAATTCCTCCTCAGAGATGGAGTGAGGCTCCACCTCCAGGGTGTCGGGAACGATTGGACCCATGCTGGGGGGAGTAAAGTTCCCCGGATCTGGGAAAAGCCCATCGATAACCGACGGGAGGACCTCGGGTTCGAGCGTTTCCGTGACCGTGGAAGTGCAAGGCCGCCACGTGTTGCATGCCCCACGGTACGGACGCCCCTAAGGATCCCGGTCGAGTGTCTCGATGAGCTCGGCCCGAGCCCGGGCTTTCGCTTGCAGAATTGCAATCGAAAGGGCCTTTCTGGCCTCTAAACTCACCCACGAGTCCATACTCCTCAACATAGTCTGGAGGACGACGCACTTTGCTGCGTTTGAGCCTGTGGCTGATGATGCGAACTGCCCTTCGCATCTCGCCCAGCTCCTGGCTCCACCAGTGGACCGATGTACGCGGCGGCGGCCGTTTGGTGACTTGAGGCATAGCAGCGTCGCAAATCCTTGTGAGGGATTTGCGCATCTGCTCAGCCTGCGCCTCCAGATTTCCAAAATCGGCTGAGTAGGCCCAGCTTACGGTGAGAGCCCACTCCTCGGCTTGGTCCGGGTCGAGCTTGGTAAGAGCCCAACGCGGGAGCCGAGTGCGGCCACGAACAGGGTTCGGACTGGACGGGAGGGAGAGCTCAAATCTGATATACCGATGATCAGAGAGCGTCTCCACCTCCTCCAGCACCCTCCATCCGACCACTCTGCGGGCGGCCGCATGTGTGGCGAATGACAGATCGATGATCGATCCCCCCGCGCGCGCACGCTGGTCTAGACCGAGCCCTGGTTCAGAATGGACAAGTTGGATTGAAGAGCCCAGTCCTCAACCGTCCGTCCCCTAACATCGGTGAACGCATTTCCCCAGGATTGGTGTTTTGCGTTAAAGTCGCCTAGGACGAAAATCGTCTTCTGCGCTAATCTGCCTGCGCTACTGCGCCTACGGCAGCTATGACGGCGTCCAAGGCTAGCTCGAACTCCGCGAGAGGGCAGTTCCGCGAAAAGTACACGCCTATAACGACGCAACTTCCGCTTTCTGCCACCGCATGGCCCTTTTCTCTTTCGAGACAGGTGAGCGATGTGCCAGACCCGGCCCTGGCTACCACGGCTACCACATCGTCGAGATCCCCCACCCAGTTGCTGGAAGGAGGTACGTAATAAGGTTTACTTATTACGGCCAAGTTTGCTTGCCACTCCGCCATCGCCTATAGGCCAAGTCCTGAGCGATGGGGGCCATGGTTTACATTGGCTTGGAATAGCGTTAAGGGTTACTGGGCACTTAGGTGTCCATTGGTACCCCTCCGCTCGTCGTTCGTTGTTTCATTCTCGGGTGGATGAATTTGCCCTTGACGTGGGGAGGATGGCAGTACCTCGCCAGCGTCGGGTGGGCAGCGTTCTTACCCCCCGCCGCGCAGACGGCGCAGTGGAGGTCGCGAGCCATGCAGGCCGGCAGCTTGTGTCCGCTCTTACCACAGCGGAGACACAAGCCGGTCCGGTCCGGACAGGTCTGAGTGCCGTGACCGACGTTGAAATATCTGTAACAACGTACCGGTCTGGCTTCCAAAGCCTCTACCCTCGCCGAGGTAAAGCCTACCAGAAGATAGCCCTGCTCGGCGATGGCCTTGGCTGCAGCGACGGGGCACATAACGTATGATGCGCCCATTCCGCCCGGTCCTGCGCCGATGTGCCTCGTTCGCACATTTAGGAACTCATTCAGGCCCGAGACGTAAAGCTCCCCACGCTTTACGGGGCGGATGACCTCGGCCATTCCTATCAGTGCCCCTCGAAGGGCCTCGGCGACGCGGTCCGTCTTGGCAGCGCTCTCGGGTTCTGGAGGGAAGTCCAGGAGACGAGCGTCCCTGACAGACCGCGTCACCTTCAGCCCCTCTCTGAGGTATATCCTCGTTCGCTCTCTCGCTCGCTTACTCGTTTACGGGACTTCCCCGGCGTTCGGCTCACCAGGGCTGCCAATTTAGCGCTTTCGGAGCTAGATATAGCTCTTTTTAGGGCAACCCAGCTCCCAATTTTATTAAACAACTTCCAGTACAAAATCTTGCGCTTTTTATAATATGCAAATATCTAATTCATTTTATAATATATCTATACTAATATTATAAAGAGGAAAGATTAGATTGTTTGTTTGCATTGATGAGGCTCTCAAAGTACTGAACCGATTTGAAAAATTCTTTCACTGTTGGCAAGCTTTTTTTTTTGTTTTTTGTTTTGAGGCGAGGGAAAATGTTTAAGCGATTTACGCACAAACTGGGTCGTTGCTAGGGGAACGACACGCGTCGGTCGGGGGCGATAACACTACAGCAGTAGTATGCTCTTGGCAGTGCCCCGTCCGCGATCGACGTCACAGAATAGTGTGGAAACTCCGAGCGTTGCTGCACGAGCGAGCAACCCCAATACCCACTAAAAACCCCCTCCTCCCTGACGACCCTGCGCTTTTGTTTGTTGGAAAGGCTGAGATTTAGAACATAGTTACGCCCAGCCCAGCCGATCCAGCGCAATAAAGTGCCTGGAGTGTGCCCTGGGAGAACACACCCCACTTCGTTGTGCGGGGGTAGAAGGTCCTTTGCTCTCCTAGCAAGCTAAAGGCCCCCCGCGGTAAACGGTACCTAACTCAGGGAGGGAAGTAATGCGCGTACCTGCCTCTCCGGGTGCCAGCTGATGGCCGGCGACCTCGAGAAGACGCATTAGCACGCGCTGCAGGACTCCTCTCCCTATCGCGTTCTGCGGCCTCCTTGAGTGACATTACTGTCTCGCAAAAAGACTGTTGGCAAGCTACACTATCCCCGGGTGACATAGGCTATATTATATTAACAAAAAAAATATCCTTACTAAAACTAAAACTCCAATAATGTAAACCCAGATATTAAAAAAAATACCTAAAATCGCGTGCGCTGCGGAAACTATTGATGATAGAATAAAATAATGTACTACGACTTTGCAGAACACATCATTATTTACAAAAAGTGTCGCGACAGCATATGTCTAATTATTATAGTTATGCTACAATAAGTGTTATTTTATTTTAAAAATTTAATTAAAATGCGGCCGCTAGAAAAGGCTCTGTATTTGTATCCTGGTATTCATCCTTATCAAAATAAATTACTTCATATTCAAGATTGCTTCAATACCTTTATATAACTTTTTGAATTATTCAATTCGGACATCTCATTCAAAAGATATCACGAGTTTAAGTATTAGAACACGCGGCCGTGGTGACATTTTTTCGTGAGCGAAAAATCGTAAGACCCCGTGTATATAGAAGTTTCACTTCAAAAAGTTAAGGTTGCGTCGGCGCTGTTGATTTGCTTCGCACTCACCTTTCTTTTCTATAATTGTAAATCCGTGACCGAGTGGGCGGACTGTACTCCATTGTAACTGCATAATCTATTTATTATCAAAACGATAATCAAAAACAAAGAATAATTTATTCTGATACAATACTCGTTCTCTATGTACTTTTTGACTTCTGTAATAAATACTTATATACATCACGTTTATTAAAGGGCTATTAGGTCCGATCCGGTTATCTTTATGTTTGGCACAGATGGCGTTATAGTCACATTTCCATTTAATTTAATTCATTATATAATATTTGCAGCTAAATAAGTATATTTTGTTAAGTCCTAGTAGACCACTTTTATTTGATACCGCATTTAATGTTAATCCTCAACACATAAACAATATTCTCTTTCGGGCCCCTTTTCAATATTAAAACTTTTTACGAAATTTTACACTACACTTAAGAAAAAAAACAAGACTACATGTACACCAAATTTCATATATTTATCGTTAGTTCAACCAAATCAATAAAAAAATAAAAGGAGACTGAATTTAAACTGATTTGGTAATATATTATAAGTAATAAAACGTCAAATACTTATAGAAGAGTGACTTGTGATGTCTACCATATAATTAAAGAGTATTTTTAAACTCTTAATAGGTACATTTTTTTCTGGGCAACTGTCATTACCGCCATTCTTTTTTACATCTATTTTATAGGTTTTAATATTTGACTTCTAGAACAACGCGACATGTTTTTCTAAATTTTTCTAGTAACTATTTCTAGGTTTTCTTGTTTAGGTGCAGGACGCTAACGGTGTTATCAACTTTGTCGCCAATCTTAGTCTCCGCCAAACTGTATATTGCGCTGATTCATGCGTAATCAGTTACTGGGAAGGTATTTACAACCAATTTAGGGAGGATTTTACAATATTTGGATTTTTATTCTCTTTCCAAACATCACCTACCAAAAACAAATACAATTTATACTTTAAATTTCACTCTGTGTTATGTTTGCGAGAGCAGGTTAAGTTCTTTGAACTCAACGAAACCCGTCCTTCCTAATTTATCTTCCTGGTATTTTTAAATACAGATTCCGACGTGTTCCGCGCGATGTTAAATCCAGTTCTTTAATTATGACTAAACAGGTGTAATACGACTTGCATTGGCTTAAACGTTACAAATTAAATTATGAGTGAAACACTTTACAAGGACATTATTGACTTGACTAAGTAGACACTTGATTATTAACTTTGTCCGTCGAGAGAATATCTTGTTTGATACAAAATAACGGAATGTTAAAATAAGAATTTTACATTACTGTAGATTTCTAACACGTAACACCATCTATTGATTTCATAGGAATGTTTCTTATGATAGTTCTGCCATGAAAGGTTTTTTTGAACATAAGTCGACTTCAAGCTAAAAAAAATATTTAACCGCCTTTTTTCTTTTTTTAACAACAAATATGCAAAATATAGTAATTTTTATGTTTTACTTGCACCGACTTTAAGATGTTGTAGAAAAAAAGCAGTTAAATATTTAATTTTTGTTCCTAGTTTGTTATTGTTAAAAATGGACATTTTATATTTTTTAGTTGCGTTAGCACTTGAATAGCTTTAGAAATAACTAATATATTAAGCGCTTGTAGAAATTGTACTGCTGGCAGACGTATACACGGTTACTATTTCACTCTTCGGTGTTGAGGCTCGTCAACAAGGGTTGTTCTCGATTTCTCTGCGATCCACTCATCTGATCTTGACTTGGTAATAATGGAAACACCTTGGGTGTATACTTTTACGAATAAAGAAAAAAAATGAAAAACGGGCCACAATAGACGGAGAAATCTCACTACATGCATACAAAAAAATTTAGCGCCTGTGGAAAATGTAAATATCTATGTACACGCGTATAAAACCTTTTTCCAAGAATTTAGGCGCAAAGCGTTCTTTAATAAGTAATAAATACTCTCGATATTTCCCTGGAACCACTCACCACATCCTGACTTGGCGATCATGGCACCACCGTGAGAGTATAGACTTACGAGTAAAGGAAAAATTTGAAAATCTGGGATGGGACGTAGTCACTGCCGCCTAGTCAAGTAGAATTTATAAAGTTTTCATCTATCATAGCTTGGTAAAACAAAAAACACTATCAACAAACCAGAAAAATATTAGCGGGAAAATTAAGTGACGGAAATTCATGGAAGGGAGGAGCCAGTTTATATTTGTACCTCCCTACTTCTCGACCTCAAAATCCCTGCTACTGGATGAAACAGAACGGCCATAGCGAGTAGCCTCTACCAACTCTAGTGACACCAGTCTCAGAAGGAATGTCATCACGATATCATACGCTTTTACACCATTACGCCGACAATGAGACCCGTAGTCCCTCGCATTATCCCTAGCAGATGCCTATCAATATACATATCTATTATTTAAACTCAGTATTTTGACAGTTATTAGCAAAAGTAGATTTAAAATATACTAGCGGTCCGGCAGACGTTGTCCTGCCCTCAAAAAATAAAAATCTAGGACCCGATTCTAGTGCCGCCTACCGGTTCCAATTGTGAACCTAAACCATCCGGGAGCCCACGCAAAAGCACACAAAAATTTCATCAAAATCGGTATTGTCATTCTCAAGTTAGGCGCATATACGATTCATTTTTATTTAGATAAGTTTAAATACTTGCTAGATATAAATTACCTGAAGAGTTGTTTGAGGATAATTATAATCGAGAGGTGCGGAGAGGGGAAAGGGGAGTTTTATGGTAGAGGGCCGTCGCAAGCGCAGGCGCGCGACACGTGATCGCCAATGCAGCAGCCTTGCAAGGACGTTGTGTCTATGCACCGGCAACTATCGTTAATTAATTCACCTTCGCGCTGACTCACCACAGCCCTAGCAGTAACTGGTTAAATCCTACAGATTTGTAAAACAAGTATAGATTTAGCGAGCCACTAGCGACCTCTCTTAGCAAACATTCGCAATTACAAACCTGTACTCTGTTCTAACTAAGCTATAAAGCGAAAAGCTGCTTAAAAATTGGGAAGTTTACTTACTTTATGATTCGAACTTAAATGAATTAAAACTGAACACTATTAGATTTATAAACCATTAAGTATGTTAAAACTATATAAATAAGTATATTTAAAAGCTAACATAAAAACAAAGTTAAACACCGTTTTCCTGGTCAGAGCGCTGCGGGAAAATACTTATTACATACGCTGGTCTGGTTTGATACCAGGAATTGCCGGCTGACTCAACCATGTCAATGTACATGCTTACCTACTTCAGTGTCCGTCATGCTATTATTAACCGGTAGATTACGTTGGGTATAGTTTTCATGTCACCTTCATTTTAAATTTCGTAAACCGAAAAGGCAACCGCCTCAAGGTTGTTCTTAGGAAGTGAGCGGACACTGATCCGCAACGAATTTATAAATCTTTATTTGTATAAAATCGTCGGCCAGTATTTTGTAATTAGTCAATTCTAGCCTAGGGTTGTCTGTAAGAGGTCGCCTTTTAGTGCTAAGGCCACGCGTCAGACAATTTACGTTTCCTTTATTTGTCTATTCTTTGGTGAACAGTAAAAAATATCTAACTCTAGTCACTTGTTCCCATTGCATAAGTTGTATTTAAAAAATTCAATAATGCGTTTTAGTTGAGATCTGTTTCTGAGAAATATGGTCAAGATCGACAAATATTTATTTCACTGCTATAAATTGTGTAATGTTGGCTAAGAAATCATTCAAAACACGCTTTTTGTCTTTTAAAAGGCTCTTAAATTTTAGGTATACGATAACTTCCCGGTCTGTAATTTGCGATGAGGATAGACGCGGACTCAGCTTTAGTTACCCATAATTGAACTTTTATAAATCTACCGTATTGTATTAATTTTGTTCATTTTGTAGGGTACATAGGAATAATGGAATTTATACGCAATCAATTTTATACCTAAAAGGTACAAAAACGTCTATAAAACTGTTTTCCTCAACCTTATAGCATTTTAATATCATAAACCTGCTCATAATTTTACAATATAGCTATGCTGAGTCACGTAGAGATAAAAATCCGGTCTATGTAACCATTATAGTGTTAATCACCATAAAAACTGAATAGAGAAAAACATAATGATATAACAAAAACCTATCAAACGCCAAAATAATAGCACGACTTCATTTCAGTCTTGAGTTATAATTTTGTTTAATAATAGTAATAGTTTTATTAGTAGAAACTATCTACCTATAACTTTTAGGTAATACTTAAGTTAGAAGTAGTACCAAGGAGTAGTAGGTGATAATTTTAAAACTTTAAGAAATAAAATACTAATTTATAAATTATATTTAATTGTACCTAAAAAATTATATTCTGAAAATAAAAGATTCCATCGCGACTTTACCCGTGATAGATATAGTGTGTAAGTTATGTATGTACATATATGTTTAGCGGAAAAACCATTTTCCATATTTAACTAGCGGTCCCGGCAGACGTTGTCCTGTCCTGTTAAAATAAAAATCTAGGACCCGATTCTAGTGTCTCTTACTGGTTCCAATTGTGAATCTAAATCATCCGGGGACCCACTCAAACACACACCAAAATTATAAAAATCGGTCCAGGAGATTAGGAGGATTCTAGAACTCGATAATAATAGCATATTATTAACACATAAAACGGTTGTCATTGTCTGTATTGTAAATCTAAAAATGACAAGAAACTTATACTCTCCTCAATTTACCTATTACGGATAGCACATAAATATGTAAAATTTTGTTTCTATTAAAAACGCCCATGTAGTCTTGATAAGCGTTGAATAAAAATAAACCACAACTTTATCAGTAATTAAAACAGTTCTATTTCATTACAGCATAAAACGTTTTGACTGAATGTGAAACCAATAACTTTTTGATAAGTACTTACTTGAAAATATAGGAGTATACGCTTTTTTACATTACCTCATTATGATCTAGTCTAAATAACTTCAGGAGATAAGATTCGCTTTCCTATTATACCAACGTACTCTGTCGATTCGCGTTGGCTTAACACAATTAAAAACACAATATAAAACCAAAAATTTGCATTTGGGCGCATTTATTTAATATTAACAGATCCGAACATTTTTAATATAGGTTAATTAGAAGGCGGAGCTCTCGCCTTAGCCTCCGTGGTTATTTTTTTATAACCACCCAAAATTCACTTTTTATCTCAAATAATAAATAAATGCGCACCCTATAACTATACCGCACCCGAAAATTAATTTAACAGCAGATTAGTAAATAATAGTAACAAAAATGTTCACTCTACAAAGTCAGACCGCAAGTAAAGTACTACGCGCATCTCTAGCCCGAGGACCTGCTTTCCGGAAGGAAACCCTCAGCTCTAATTGGCATCGCGTCGTTCGTATTGTCGACGATGCCATATTAACAGATGGTAGCGAATCGCTTAGCATAAGAGGCTTTGTCTTTCTATGTATTCTTTCGTCTATAGATATACCGAGGACTTGTTACACCTGGTGCCAACGAAGTACTTTCACAACCACACTGTTCCCCATCGGCCAAATTTTCATCGTCATTTCCTTGATCTACCGCACTTAGCTACGCAAAAGTTTTCTAGAATGTTTATTCCGCGTACAACAACAACTTAGACGGAACTTCCTTTTGAGGTTTTTAGGTCTATGACATGAGATCATTTAAAAAGGACGTCATAACATTCCTATTAGGCTAACAATGTGTTAGCAACCCTGATATTGCAGATTTCTGTAGGTAATAGTGACCAGTTCCACCGGGCAGGCCGTCAGCAGCTATGCCTAGTTTTATAAAAAAGGGCCTGAGATAAATAAATATGAAAAAGAATTTTTCGCCGCTTCTTCTCAATAAACAACGATAACACGTTGCGAAACGGTGTATATAGGAAGAAATTTAATTTTATTGTATGACTTACAAAAAATGTTCTCCAGTGAAACTCATTTTTAATAAAAAAATATGAATTTGGAATTAAATACCACCCCTTATAACCTCCTTTATTACACCTTTTAACCTCGCTCTCTATATCTAATTTTATACTCAATACATGTTCAACGCTTCTTTTACTAACTTGTCTCATTATTATTATTAATCTAGGAAGAATCTAGAGTTAACTTAGTTGCGTTCGGAGTAGTAACGATGTTCGGGTAGGGCGCGTTAAACGTCAAGCAGATAAAGCTAACTGCCTGCTGCTTGTTTTCTCTTTTCACTGGTTCGATGCACTTTGGAGTCCGGGTCGGTCTCCCTAATATTTTTCTCTATTTTGCACGCTCTTTGTCATACCTCTTTATCTTTCATTACCTAGAGAGCGGAAGAAAAATACTAAAAATAACAATCCCAGTATTTTAATATGTTTGTAGTCCAAAAACAGCTAGTGATGTTGTTAGTGATGATCCATTGTAGTTTTATATATTTACGAGGTCATCTGTGGAAAATAATTGATTAAGATCGGATATTGTTTAAACATTAAAAGAAACATATTAAAACTATAAAAATACTTGTTTTTGTCTAAAAATATTTTGAATAATAAAACGTGGGATGAACGATAAAAAGATGGTTTCTTTATGAAAAATTTAGAAAAGAACAATCCAACAATAGACATAGAATATAGGGGCTTTTCACAACTGCATTTTTACTGGCGATTCTTAATCCTAGTATTCTTCTTTCTTGTCTATATTCCGAACTGTATAAGCACTTGATTTTTATCAACAATAAAAGTTTACCATCATCAGGTGCTGCGATATTACTGAATCAACTTCGTCTAGAACCGGGGTGCGTGACTTTCGCATATTAATATAGATCCAAATGCGTCGTGACGCCGCGCAGCGTCTGCGCTATTTCCAATCTTCGTGAAGGCTATTCCCGGCCAGACGGCGGCCACGCGCATGCCTAAATCCTTAACACGCGCTTCACCTTTATTGCTGAAAAGCTTTTGATCTGACAAAACAACTAAATACATATACTGCTTTAAAATTATCTACTGCCTTCATCGGTCACTCTGAGCGCCGGCTGACTATTATGTGAAAAATGCAACGGTTCTGTAATTATTGTTTCAAACCCTTGTTATTTGCTTTTGTCCTTTTATAATCATTATAATATGCCCTTTGTATTATTACACACGGTCTTTGTGTAAAGGACTCTTGGAACATGAATAAAACAATGTACCTACATATTTGCTTTGTACCTTAACTTTAGACCAGTCGTGTAAGCTTTGTACGCACTTGGACATAAAAAGACAACGTTAAATTGTATGTCATCTTGTCACATATAATAAAATTGCTGTTAATATTCGCAAATAAGTTTTAGTTTCCTTAATAGATGTAACTCATTTGAAAATAATTTAAAACAAACTTTTATCACTGGTTTTGGTAGCCGTAACTTTTAGTTATGGGATGCATTTGACGCCATAAGAGCTAGCTCACAAAATTAATTGCTTCATTATAATCATAACATTAGATCCCGGTTGTGTCCGGAACGTCCGGTTTGAACCCACGGACCGTTTTTCTACATATTCTTCTTGACACACTTTGCTAAATTGTCACGCATGTTCCGTACGACGTCAACCGTATTTTGTTAGCCTACGGCTTTTACTAGTGCATGGCCGATACCTTATAACTGCAGATTAAATTTTGTTCCTCAAATAACTTGCTGATTTTCGTACAATGCAACCGTACCAATGAAGGCGATTCTATTACAATTTCGATTGAAAGGCTTCGTTTCAAAGAGAGATAGTCATTTTAATTCATGATCCTGTATTTCACAGCATGTCTTACAAATCCCGGGTTTTTTACACACTTGCTGATCTATTACCCGTCTCAGCAGTAGTCATATTACGTTTTGCATTTCTCATATTCTGAAAGTACGCTTGGAATTGCCTGATCACAGGGATGAAAACAGTACTTTCCATCCCTGTAGTATTTTATGGTAGTTTAGTTTAGTCTATGGTCCGTATAGTTTTTTGACAGCAGTGAAAATCGTTTCTCAGGGATAAAACAGTACTTTTCATCCCTGGGAAACGATTATGGACCATAGACAATACATACGACTCATGTTCCAACTTTTTTACAGCCACTTATATAACATATTATACACAAATCGCGGCATAAATTGTAATGAAAAAATATCACCAATTTTCAAAAAAATACTGACTGGTAGAATGTCACAGAAAAAGAAATTTACTAGACGTTTCATATGTGACGTATTAAATGAGTTGTTTATCAGATTTAGATATTGATTTAAATTGCCTGATTTCATTAGAGAAGTAGCTGTTTGTTTAACTAATCAGTATTTACTTGCTTTCCTCATATTCGAAATGAAAAACAGATTAACTTCGGGTGTAAGGCGTAATTAGGCACTCGAATTATTAGCGCCGTGGTTATGATCGTACGCCAAACTATTTCACACCTAAATAGGTCAGCTTCACCTATAATATCAGCCCACTGTCCCACTGCTGGGCTCGGGCCTCCCATTATAGAGGGAACAGACAGTATACCCGCCACGCTTGTCCAAGGCGGCTTGACAGGTTTGACACATCGGTTATCTCGATGTGCAGGTTGCATCACAATGTTTTCCTTCACCGTTGTTAGCACATGGTAATTGTAACAATATACACATTAGATCAGAAAACTGACTAAGAGGTGCATGCGTTCCGGCCAGGATCGAACCCGCGCCCTCTGAGTCTGGGACGCGTGCGCTAGCCATTACGCTACCACGACTTGATAAGCTTCACCTCTCGTGTAACAATCTACTATTTCGTACTTCGCGGGTATTAGAGGAGTTAAATTCTGAACAATAAACAGAAAATTACTTTACATTTATTATATAGTATATTCACCTAAAACACTCGTGTAACCTGAAAAAGACAACGTGTTGATATTTATTCACGGAATAAAGGTATCTAAAATAAAACATAATGAATAAACTTCAAGGTTTTGAACCCATTTATTTCTAAAGTACCATGATAATTTACTTTTAAAAACAAACTTTAATTAAATCTAATTCAAATAATATTACCAACTCTAACTGCATACAAAACAAAAAACCAAATAATCACACGGCGCTTACAATTCTTAATTATAAAAACAAAAATATGAATACTTCATAATTATACAAACGTTAACTTAATTTCCTTTTTACATTTAAGTAAATCCTTATGCTATTTAAGAAGAGTACTTCAACGATCCTTATGTACGTATTTTTGTTTGATTAATTTCTAACTTTTCATCAGCTTCTTAGCTGTAACAATATACTTATCAAGGTTTTGTTCACTAATTAATTTGGGAAAAAATCGATAATGTATACTACAATAATAATAACATGTTATGTTCCCCGAATATTGCGACGGGCAGACGCCATAGTCCCCATATTCCCAGACCCCCAGTACCACTAGCAATACACCCCAATAGCCCGGTACTTTGTGTTCTCATTTCCCACAATAGTCCTACACTGACTGGGGCTTGTTCTTAGGTGTATTATTATAAGGTGTAGGCAAGGATAATCGCCGGTCATTGTCACGCCACATTTACATATTTGTCAAGGGGCCTGTTGGCCTTCCCGTGACCCTACGGAAGTCCCCCAAAAGTCCGGGCCACTTTTATAGCCCGTGGTCTTCAAAGACATACATAACATGTTATAATAGTATAAATAAGCATTTTTTATCATCATTTTGTCACAAATTAATTAATTAAAATTAAGTTAACTCTAGTATTGGCTGAGAAAATACTACTTATGAGAAGATTTTAGGGTTCCGCTATGTAAATATGAAAAGAATGTTATAATAATTAGAAATTAAAGAATTGTTATGGTCTCACTTCTGTGTTGGTTATTTACAGCCGATTATCTCAAGAACTGTTTATTGTTACAGCTATAAATATGAAATTATTGTCATTTCTAGAAGTTATGTCGGGAAAAGCAGTAATATTCTCCCCATATTCGATTACAAATCGAAGAATAAAAAAAATAAAAAATCTTTTTGAAATGTGCTAATTAAGACCATCGTAATTTGATACCAAATTTGATGCTATCACCTCAACTTTTTTTATTTTATTTTTCGTAAGACCAATATATTTTTGTAGATACACTAAGCTGCCAAATGTTACAATTGTAAACTTTGTAGTTCTTGAGATAATCAGCTGTGAAACACAGACTGAAACATCGAAATGCGACCAAAAGGGTTCTTTTTAGGTATCTATAGGATCGGGACCCTAAAAACGAATCAAATTGTTATTATGTAGTCAGATGTCACCTCAGACGAACAAAATAGACAAACCGATCCCCCAGCACTCGGAGTGAAGTCGGGTAAAGGAAGCCGATCGCGCCGCAGTGCGTTACGAGAACTAAGTATTAAATATAATCCAATTAGAACAGATAAAGATGGAATGGTCTCCAGTAGATACATTACTATAGTCCACAAAGACGCAAACCACGTGTATACTACATAAGTTTGTAAAAAATGCTTCACTTCATTTGACACCTGTTCACGTAGGCTTCGACTATACCTTTATTTGTCTAAGGATGTCACATACACACTAGTTTAAAATTAGGTCTGACCAGCGAGACTTGTCATCAGCTACCTATTCATTCATATTCAGAACCTGAAGAAGTATATGAATTACGTGTGTTCCATTGAATTTTTTTAGGAACTGTTATCCTACATTTCCACTTATAATATAACATAGTTTTATTACTATACTAGAGTTTGCCCCGCGGCTAAGCCCCGTGTCAAACCTTAGGCGATAGCTTTATTTTACTTACATTATAACAAAGAAACTAAGTTCATATAGTCTAGACAACTGCCCAGCTAAACATAGAGAGTGAGTTGAAGCCAAACTCATTTGAAACAATAAATGACATATTGTTTATGACAACGTAGGTATTTGTTAGTGAATTAAAAAACGTGATTGCAGCGCCATTCCGTCCGTCCATTCTCAGGAAACGACATAATTTATCAGGATATAATGTATCCTAAGTGTTCACTCGGGCTATAAGTACTACGTCGAGTTTCATTTATATACGTATAGAAATTTCCAAAGATGCCATCGCAGCTTCGCTATTTTCGTCTCTCCCACGGAAACGACGTCATTTGTCGGGATAAAAAGTATCCTAAGTTAAGTAAGTAAGTCCGTTCAGTAGTCTTTACGTGATGCTCTAAGGGACAGACAGACAGACCAAAATTCTAAAAATTGTATTTTCGGAATCTGCTGGTGCGAATTAGCCCCCAGATTTTTTCATATTTTTAAACGCTTTGTACAGAATAGAACAATTTACAGACTTGTTATATATAGCACAGATAAAATGATCTAACTGGATTTTTGACATTATATTTTACGTTGCCAGTTGAAGATTTTTTTAATTTGCCGCCATGTACTCGCTGGCCAGACTATAATTTTTTAACCGTTGTGCGGAAGTCGGCGTCTTAAGCTGATAGTAGACGGTTTCTTAAAAATTTTGTTTTTCCATTTGGATGAAGCAACCAAAGATGTAATAATAAACTTGAGTCATTAAATGTCGTCGTTTTTTTTTAATTTTGCGCCTTTCAACCAAATTGTTCCAATGTCGTCGATCCTAATCCCACCCAAATACCATGACCAATCCTACCCACATTCACATTCCAATCATCCACCAACTCCCAACCTAACCCAACCTGAACCAATAAATCCCAAATTGTAAGATTATGAGGTATAAACAAATAGTTAATAAAGAAAATTAAGTTAGTTTTTGAATAGAGAGATAAAAAATAGAAAAGAAAAGTTAAACCCTGTCTTAAACCATGACGGAGATGAGCCCGGCGAAAAAAAAAATTTCGTCGATCCGTCTAATATCAGCATTAACAGTTCAATTGTTTCAATACAATGAAGTCAAGAAAAGTCTGTAGAAAGAATGAAGATGCATTGTTTTCAAGCACCCTACATCGACACTAATTGCAGGCACCGGTGCACTGGTCTCTAAATGATTATTCAGATCGATTCTTACATTACTTCTAATCATTTCACTAAACAACATTAAGGAGAACGTTCTTCTAATTGCTAATTAATAACAGTTTACTATCACGTAACATTAATTATCTAGTTCCATTGGAGTTTGATCTAAGTATAAATAAAATTATAATGTTGTTATAAATATAATATTGATAAAGGAAAAGTATACATATGAGAAATTGTATAGTATAAGTATATAGTGTTTCATCACAGTAGGGAATATACAAATTCTAATATAGGTCCTGAATTGTTACTTATTACCTTTATTTCATTAAAATTCCACCTGTAACGTTATATTTCTTTGCATTTTAGTTACGGAATTAATGAATCAATAAAATATGTTAAAAGTACGCTAAAAATTTAAAATCGCAAAAGAGGCTAATAGATTTGTGACGTCACGGCACACGTAATATTGTCAACAAAGGCTGGGTATTTACTGGCTGTTATTATTGTTTACAAAATGCCAATGTTGTTGCGTAACTTTAGCGTCCCGAACAAATAAAGACGCCAAAATGACGGTGTTCAAACCGCCCGAATACCATTGCAGTTATAAAATATTAATTTTGAAGCAATATTTTAACATATTTATCAAGACATTTTTTTTTCAACCATTTTCATGTTACTCATTGATTTAAAATATTAAAATAATACATGTATTTCCCCTATCAGCCAAAGTCTTAACAGATAGCTTATGAGGCGGTAACATGAGGGACAAAACCTCAAAAGGGCACATTCGCAGACCTGAAATCAACGAGGCGTTTGTTCTCTTTCTGAAATATAAATGTTGAGGGCGCAAATTTAATTTGCTCTAGGCGCTTATAACCTTAGCTGCGACTCTAGATTAAATTACCAATTGATCGATGCACTTGTACATCAACAGGTAAAATATAATTTATCTTTAAATTATTCATGGTAGATATTTTTAGAAAAGAAATCACATCTCTGCAACTGAGATTAATCACGTGGCAACTTTTATCTCTTGAAACATCAATGCGTCAATTTCAAATGATAAGTTTGTCCTTGGGAGGCTAAAAACGACGCCGAGGAAAACCAAGAGAACGGTGTGATTACACAAAATGAACACTATAGAAAATATGATGAAATATCTTCCTCTATATCGAAAACCAATAACGATTAGCGGATAAGCTTTTAGAATAGTGCACTTGACGAACAATTCGTATTATACATTAAATAACTCTTAAAATATAATCAAGTTTCTGTTGTTATATACATAATAATATTTGACATAAAGTGTAATAACACTATGTATAATCTGCACCGAACACTATTTAACTAATACTATGAGTTTTTTTGGCGGGAACTGAAAGGGGACGTTGTGCTGTGCAGTTTTATTTTCTAAAAATGTGTAAAATTACTCTAAAATTAACAATAGTTGTAGGATATTGATAGTTTTTGAGTAGTAATTATGTGTTTTTGCGAGAAATGTGAACTATATAGCCAAATGTGGCCTTTCGAGTTTTCACAAGAACTCCGTTGAATGACGTCGATTGTAGCCTACAATAAAACGGCGTCTGGCTTAAAGGCCTAGTTGCCAAGCCTGAAACTTAAAAAAAACAAACTAATACAATTAAAAAAGCGTCTATCTGATAGCTATCTGTTGCTAACTATGAGTGACCATAAAATTTGGTGCAGACTAAAGTTAACCAGTATCGTGAAAGAAACTTCATTTGACACTTCTAACTCCATATCGATGTTAAGCCGCTTTCTGCTTTGTCGGTGCAGTAGCGGTACACCGACAAATCAGAGAGAAATCGGTATGCTCGGTGTACACCGAAAGCTTACTGAGCTCCTATATTTCTATTAGCGAGTCCTGATTTTCACTGTAAGCGCCAAATCTCACACCGTGAAAGCCAGAACACCAATAAAGAAAGCTGCTGGATCGACAAAATACATAGTGGCCTTCTTCATCTGATTACATTTTTTTGTAAGTTTAAAAAATATGGATATCTGGATTTAAAAAAAAATGTAAGTTTAAAAATGATGGCTATCATTTTTTATCAAACAGGTTTTAATTTCGAATATCTTTATAACACGGTGTTATAAAGGGAAATATTTAAAACTTATCTCCTTATTCGTAACAGTTACACAGGGTTTGTCGGCTCGTTAAAATAAAGTTAAAAAATGTTTGTCTTGATCGTATTAATAATGAGATTAAGAAAACACTTCTTTCACTTTATTCAAAGCTCAAATTAATATCATATACGTATTATAAATAAGGGTTATTTTTCTGGATAACTTGTTTAATATCAATAAAAATACATAAAAAAACCACATTTAATAAACTTCTCTAAAAAAGAAAATAATCCTAGACTATTATTCAGCTAGATTAAGAATACAGTATTCTCGACTGAATTATTCTATTAATTATTATATATAAAAAAATTACTGGTAGCATTTCAATATTAGCAATACTATCTATAGACCAAAAAAATCTATCTTTTGTCATAAACGAGTCGCGGATCAAAAGGAATCTCGTACAATGATCCACTACTGTTTATCTCTTTCACTCGCAAGCGAATGTACTTGCGTTGGCTCACAAAACAGTACGACAGAGACGACAACACTTTTATGCACGAGTGAAAGAGATAACACAACACACAATTTTAAGGAACTACGTAAGTAATATATGTTTACATAATGACAAAATGTTAGTATCATTCTAGTAGAATACTCACAACGATAAATTGTAGAAGGGAGAAAAATTCCATTAGCACTGAGGTTGAATCTCAGGCAAGCGTAATATCCTATTACTGAAATTTCCATTTTATTCCCAGGAACAAGAAACGGATCGTCTTGCTTTTGTAGTCGTTATGACTACAAAAGCAAGACGATCTGTTTCTTGTTATCTCACGACTAGTTATCTCTTTTACTCGCTTAGGAATATATTATTGTCTCACTAGTAGCGAGCTTAGCGGCAATACATGTGTACTCGAGTGAGTAATATAGCGAAGGGCCACTAATTCTAATCCTTTATTCTCTGTCTGGCTTATATATACATATACACACGACGTATTATTAGCAACACAAATTTTATAAGGCATTACTCAATTCCTAAGTTAGTTTACTTTGTAATTATTACAAGATTACAATCACTATTATACTGAAACACAATTTTAGAATTTAGATCAATTACTTTAATGGATAAATTTCTCTAATTTATTCAAATGATATTACTTGGGGCATCGAATATTATAATATAAAATGCACACCTAAATTAAAGTTCCAGTACCAATTTTAAAGAAATTTCATTACTTTAAAAGGTCTTAATAAAGAATTATTAATATTGCAATAATTTATCTGTAATACTATTTTTTGTATAAATCATCTACAGTTTCTAATTATTTCTAATTTTGAAAATAATAAAAACAGATATTTCGGTGCGATATATCAATGTAAATAATAATATAAGGTACAGATTCATACAGATTAAAGTATACAAGATTTCGTATATTTTTTATACTATAGCCGTATTTTGCGAGGTTCTATTATATAATTTAAAATAATATTAAAATGGTCATTTCGTCTACTACCCTCAAAACTTTTTTGATAAAAGTTTAGCTTTAACATAGTTAAACGTAACAAGAAAACATCGTGTTACAATTTATGTAAATACTGATATACATGTACAATCAACTATTTTATTATTCCGGTATAAAATTTAAGGACAACTTGTTTAATTTGCATACGTTTTCCTGTCTACATGGTCATAATAATAGTCATAAGTCAATGGAAATCCCCGATCAACATTGAATAATAATGAAAAAAAGTAAATGGTATACACAAAGATTATTTGTAAATCATATATTTTCAATATAGAGTGAAATACAAATAACCTATTTTCATTACAGTTATAATATTTATGAAATAACTTCGTTGTTCTTTATGTTTTTGAACTGTTAGATATATTTAAAACCACATTTTGACAGTTTTCAAGTAGATGTCTCGACCACTTTTAGCATTATGATCGCAAAGTGATTAATGATGGCCAGTTCCTTTGTATATCTTACAAATTGTTCATTTCCCTTACGAAAGGTTAAAATTTGACATGAGCTCCAAATAAGGAATGTCAAATTTCTACCAATGGGTAAGGCAAAAGAATGAATAGTAAGATATAGAAACCGATCAAAGTGTTAACGAGTAATTTTCACATTTGACTACCCTCAATTTGTTTTATTTTGATTATTTGTGTTTTTACGGTTACTATTTAATTAGTTTGTATCTATTCAAGTTCGCTACTGCTCCGCACCTTATGGCTTGGACGAAAGAAAACTCTACGCTCAAAAACCGTAAAACGTAGTTCTTTTTAATATTTTGTAGTTATGTTTCTTAAACAAAATTAGCACAATTTTATGTATATGTATCGAGTGTTGTGCCTCTCGTTAAAATTTATAGATGATTGGATGCTTAAATTCGTTATCTGAAATGTAGAAAAAATATTTGTATTTTTGAAATGTTTTCAAAGCGCCTAATAAAAATTGTCATAATATAACATAATTACCGTCTGTAATTTGATTTTAACACTTGTCTCATTCAAACGATATGAGTTCGAATCTTGGTAGACTAGAAAAGAAGAGCCAGGAGTGTGTTTCGACTGTCCAATGACGATCGTTATTTAGTTCATAAAAGACAATTGACAAAGACTTTGTAGAAACAATTTTGTAGTATTTAATGAAAACCTATGTGATTTAGTAGTTTACTATGTAATAACTAATACAGGCCGTTAATTTCCCACTTTAGGGCTATCCGCCTTGTTTGTCTAGACTCGAGTTTTACATACCATATAGATGTGAAGGTTTCTTTACGACTCTTTCTTTTACCGTCAGTGCGTTAATCATATGCTGACGGTTAAAGAAACAATACATACATAAATTCAAATTCATAAGTTTTTATTCACAATAAGTTCCACTGGAGAACACTTTTGACGGTCATACGTATAAGTTAAAATTTAATTTTACTTCCTATTCTATGTACATCACTTCGCAACGTGTTATTGCTGTTAAGGAGGAGAAGCGGCAAGAAACTCTCAAGCAACACCTCTAGCTAAAAATTGTTTTTCTTTATATTTATTTCTAAAAACAGATTTATTTTATATCATATAGATAGAGAGATGTTAATATAGATTTTATTTCATATTATATAAAATAAAGTGTATATAGATTAGAAAGCATCACTAGGCAGTGATGCTTGTTTAATTTGCATGCAAAGATTCGAACCTTGGTCAAGATTCGAACTTACGTCATTGGAATCACACACGGCAGCGACATGAAGCTAACATGACTTTCGTAATGTAGTACAGCAAGGATTCCCAAAGTGGCCGATATCGACGCCTTGGAGTCGGAATCGGTTTCCCAGGGGGACATAAACGAAAACTTATTTGAAACTTTCAAGATACTGTATAAGTTGTGTTACGTATAGAAATGGGTTTTTTTTTCAAAAAATAATTGCCTCCTTAAGTATTTTTACGTAATTTGTATTAATAATTATTAATTACACTGACTCGTATATTTACTGAATTTTATGTATATTTATTTTGTTAATCTTTTTAATAAGTGAAAGATATCAAGTTTACTCACTGAACCAACCGCAAAGATTTTTAAAGTAATTTGGATATGGGGTCTGAAGTATCAGTTCATTTTGGAAAAGGGGTTTTTGCCCAAAACAGTTTGGGAATCCTTGTAGTACAGTATACGATAATATAGTGTCGTGTAATACACAAAGTAGTGTCGTTTAGTACTTATGTAGATTACTGTTTTGTATTATAAAGATGTGTTGTGTGGGATATAAAATATGTCGAGTAGTATAAGTGATGTCGTGTAGTAAATAAAGTTGGACGTGTATTATGTACGGTATGTTGTATTATATAAGGTAGTTTTGTATGATAAACAAAGTAGTAGTACAAACATTCATATTATAACGCCATGTTTCCCATAGGGGTAGACAGAGATAATCGATCTCCAGTTGCGACGATTTTAACAAATAACTTTCGCTTCATCTAATTAATTACTATTCTTTAAACAAAGTATTATAGTGTATTATGCAAAATAGTGTCCTACGAAGAAGGACCGAGTACTATGTAAAATAGTGTCATGTGGGATATAAATTAGTGTTGTTTAGTATATAGGTATGGAAGTACATACCCAATGGTGGTAAGCGCGAGCGAGCTCTCGGTGCGGTCAGGCGAGGTAGGCGCGCACGAGCGCCTTGACGGCGCAGCGGCACAGCGGGCAGGCGGGCAGCGCCGAGCCGCACCCGCCGCACGACACCAGGTGCCCGCACGGCAAGAACACCACAGACACCTACACACAACCGAACATAAACTCAACACACACATAAAGATCAGAATATCGCTGTGAAACGGTTAGCCTTGTGTTAGTCATGTTTTGTGCGATGAGTGAGTTTTCACCCCCTATCCCGTTTCTCTTGTCTGATCTCTCTTTCTCATGTCCCTATCCCCCTACTCTCTATCCCATCCTAAACGAAAGAATACAATTTCTTGCGGCCAGGGCGACCTGTCGTAAGAGGCGACAAAACAACCGCCAGCCAGGGTGCTAGGGTATTTGCCCGTCTGAACGGCTACCATCTCTGGTTTAGAGTATGCCGCCTTAATAACCTAGAGTTGTGTACCGCCATTAGTGGCCAGGCCCCAGTCTTCCTTTAGAGAGCAGCAGCGCATTTGAAATATCTTTGGTGCCGCAAATGTCCATAAGCGATGGTAACCGCTTTCCACCAGTGGGTAATCTACCTGTCTGATGAACTCATGCAATAAAAAAGGCAACAGGAACCGTTTTCCATGAGCTGGGCCATTTGCCTGTTTGCCGACTTCGAAAAGATAATAATAAAACCAGGGCAAAACTTGATGAATTTACATTAAAAATAATTACGGGTATTTCCGAAAAGACAGAAATTTATAATTGTAACGTTAAATATAATGTTAACGAGCAAATTTTAATGTTACATTTACCGGTATTTTTTACGTTATTCACCGTAATAATTAACAAACAATTCTAAATCAAATGCAATTTACTGAAAATTAATCGCATAGATGAGCATGTACGTGCGCTTTTACCATCAATGCTGTTTGACAATCTTTGCGAGTCAACGAGACTGACGAATTATCGATAAAATTGTTAACATTAGACAAAAAAATAGATAACACTTTATTTTACACCAATACCAAAAATGATCGTGTACTAGCAGAAGGTGATGTCAGAAGCCTTAAGAACAGACGAGCTTGCATGACAAGAGTTATGAATGTCAAAGAGGCAAGTGAGGTGTCTAAGAATAAGCCTAAATGGCACTCTGTTGTTCGTGCCTACCCCTCAAGGGAACTGGCGTGAAGTTATGTATGTATGTACCAAAAATGAACGTACAGACTAAATCTATACCTAATTATGCACCAAGGGCGGTGTTATTGCTAAAAAGCGAGCTCTTCCAGACAACCCCAGAAATGAATTGAGATGATAATGGTGATGGTGGTTGCGCAAACTATAGAATGACTGTATGTAGTCATACTATAGTTTTAATATACCATTTTAGTAATAAATACACACATATAGACTTTAAATATATGAAATAGATATATACGTAATATACATACCATACAAATACATATATATACAAAGTATATAAATATTAAATAATGAATATATACATATGTTTAAGTATCATCATATTCCAACGACAGGTTAATATTTTTATTATATAATAATTATATTTACTAAGGATAAAATCGTCTAGGAACAACGTTAAATTTTATAATGATATTTATTTTTTACCGATATCCGTAATTAGCATTATATTATAACGGTCCCATATTTTTCCCGGCATTTCAAGCCCTCTACAAAACTATATGTTCAATGTCTTTCTTTCGGGATTTTGTCCGCGTGGACTAAAACTATTTAAGTTACTGGTTACTAAGTACTCGTAAGTAATAATATTTAAAAAATGTTCAGCTATTTTCGAAATAGGCTCTGACTGGGCACCCTTTGAATTATATGCTTAATCTGTTTTATTTATTTATTATTTGTTTATCAGTGAACTCGTTTCATTTTCGTCTACAGCACATTCCAACTGGTGATGTATTCAATGTTAGTTATCAAAAATAAAAATTCCAAAACAATGTTCATATAAACGATAGAGTGTTAACATACATTATTATCATCACACTTTTTAAATACCAGGATATAAATAATTTTAATTAATGTTTGAACAATCACTAATACGCGATTTGCCTCATTAAAGTTATGGCGTCATAACTTACTACGCACATACAAAATCTAGGAGAATGTAGTGTTTTTTGATATAATAAAAAGTGTCAGTTGATTTTAGTACTGTTAATAATATTAGGTAAAAGATAAAAGAAATTTTAACAATTGGAAATAAAATATAAGAGGGGTACAAATTGGGTGATATTTTATGGCTATGTTCCTTACCTCACTATCCATACAGACTTTACAAAGCCTAGCTTCCTTCAGTTGCCTGTTTTCTTCCTCCAATGATAGAGGCTTCCTGTCTAAAGTCACAGAATCTTTCTCTTCTTGCTTATTATTTGTCTCTTCTTTGTTATCTGCAATATTTGAGTCTGGTTTCACTTGATTCACGGTTGGTTCAGTGTGTCTCACTTGAGTTTGTGGGGTTAAAGGCCTTGTGGGACTTTCAGAATTGGAACTGGCACTATCAGGTCTTTCCTCCCATTGTGTTGGTGGAATAATACTGGAAATATCGGAATAAAAAAATTAAACATTCCTAAAAATATTTAAAGACAATTTAAGATGATATGTAGATAGGTTTTATCGTGTTTCATTTTGGCGATGTTAAAGTAATTTGCCCGATATTCATTTGTCATGTATCAACTTTGTCGCAACTTGAAGCTGCTTATTCGTTTGAAAAATCATAATACCTTTTTTCTAGATAAAACGGGCCTTTTGTGTTTAAATATTATTTATCTATAGTTAATATGTCCTATAGTCAATCAAGTGTAGTAAGTATAGTATGCTTGTAGAGGAGTTGATACTTTACAAATAATTTAGCAATGAGAAAAAGGACTTAATATGTGCATAAGACCGACCACACGACAGAAGTTGAAACTTCATCAAGGCGAGTAACGCGCGCCGAGCGATTATAGCAGTCACGCGTTGACTATATATCTCTCGTTCCCTTAGTCGACTCGAGCCGACTTTATGCGAACTAGCGTTACATAGGCGCGCATAACGCGTGACATGCAGCTCAGTTTTATTCGATACACACAAAATAAAGTACGCATCGCGTCTAAAGACTTTTTCAGTTAAAAATTTTGCAAAGATAATTCTGTCTGTTAGAGTATTGCGTGAAATCTACGGAACAGATTTTAATGAAACACGACACAGACAACAAATGATTGAGGTTCCGTGTGATAGACGAATACAGCTAAGAAATTCCAATTCACTAACAAACACGTCGTCATTACACCGCCAACGAAGTTTCGCTGTCAACACTCCTGCCTGTTTGTCAGTTTTTGTCAGTAAAAAAGTTACACAATGAAACAGTAAATTACTATATTACAGTAACTAGGATATGCCAGCAACTTCGTCCACGCTTGGCTTGAAATTCCCGGGGCACAAAGTACCACAGCATTTAAAAGAGAATTTAATCTATCGTTTTAGTGATGACTGTGCTGAGATAAGCTAATTATTATGCACCCGAACAATTACAAACCGCTTCCAAGAAAATTCCCGCGGGATTTGTGATATAAAAAATATGACACATTTTATTACATAAAATTTGATATCGATCAGTGCAAAAATCACATTGAAATTATAATTATTATTTCAATCCGACCATCTTAAATAATTCCCAGAAAAATTCCCGCGAGATTTGCAGGATGAAAAGTAGTGTAGATTTTAAGTCTAAAACTTGCTGTCAGTCAGCAGCGACAACTGCATCGATATCGGCCCAGTAATTCTTACGTGAATCCAGAACAAACTGACAAGAATACTAAAAAAATAATGCATCGTGTTCTCCATCGATAATATAGACTACCAGTTTACCCTGCGGCTACGTCGTATGAAAAACCCTAGATAGTAGCTCTATGTTACTCACATAAAAACTAAATTAGGATTTTTATATACATTAGACTCAAAACTTTACTGTTTCTTGTTCAATTTACTAGAATAACAAAGAAAATAAGTCCATATAGTCTACAGCTGCCCAGCAAAACACGGAGATGAGTCGAATCCAACCGGATTTGAAGTAATACCATGAATGACTTGTTTCTTATACATACACATGCATACATAGCTTCACGCCAGTTGCCTTGCGGGGTAGACACGAACAACAGAGCGCCATTCAGGCTTATTCTTACACACCTCACTCGCTTCTTTGACATTCATAGCTCTTGTCATGCACGCTCGTCTATTCTTAAGGCTCCTGACATCACCTTCTGCTAGTATACGATCAATTTAATCATGGAAGGTGTGTCGTGGCCTTCCACGACTTCTGCATCCATCCACTTTTGCATTGTATATATGTTTAGTCATTCTTTCATCATGCATTCTTTCCACATGCCCGAACCACCGGAGCATTCCTTTCCTTACCTTCACCCCGACACTCTCTTTCTTACTTCGGTATTACGAACGCGGTCCGCGAGCGTCACTCCGCAGATTTTGTGCAGTGCTCGCATCTCAACCGCGTTTACTCTACTTTCATGCTCTCTCTTCCACACCCAACTCTCGCTTCCATACGTGAGCGTAGGTACCAGCACCGCGTTGTGTATGGCAAGCTGGGCCTTCTGGCTGAGGTTCTTAGCGCCTAGAAGTTTACCTAACGCTCCATTCACACTATTCACAATTCACTCTTCTTTCTATATCAGCGGTGTACCTTCCATCCCTGCTAAAAGCACATCCAAGATATACAAACTCATTCACTTGCTCCAGCATAACATCATCGACCATTATCCTTGCATTCGTTCTGTTTCTTCTCTTTCAAATACCATAACCTTTGTTTTCTACGCATTCAAATGTAAGCCTCTCGCCTGACAGTCATCTTTCATCATTGTGACTAGTGTTTGCAGTCCTGATGGCGATTCGGCTAAAAGCACGGCATCATCCGCATAAAGCAAGGTGCTTACAACTAGATCACTCATCCGCACCCCAACATCCATCAATCTTATTCTCTGGAGACAATCGTCCAGGTATAGGATGAACAGCAAAGCCGACAGCACGCAGCCCTGCCGGACGCCAATATTGACGTCAAACCAGAGCGACAGGCTGCCATCCACCCGCACGCATGCCATACAGTCCTCGTAAGTGGACTGCAGAACACGCTTCTTATAATAACTAATTTGTTAGTGAATTAAAAAACGTGACTGCAGCGCCATCTATTTAGCTAATCTGTCTATTTTATGGAAACAACATTACTTATCGGGATAAAATGTATCCTAAGTGTTAATTCAGACTATAAGCCAGCACTATGTCCAGTTTCATTCATATACGTTCAGTGGTTTCCAAAAGAGATGCGATCGCAATAACATCTTTTTAGCTATTTTCATCTATCCCACGAAAACTCATTTATCTGGATAAAAAGTATCCTAAGTAACGCCCCGGGATATAAGCCAGCACTATATCTAGTTTCATTTAAATCCGTTCAGTAGTTTTCACGTGATGCTCTAACAGACAGAGAGACACAGAGAGACTGACAGAGAGACAAACAGAGAGACAGATAGATAAACAGACAGATAAACAGACAGAGAGACAGACAGAGACAGACAGACCGACAGAAAGACAGACAAAAATTCTAAAAATTGCATTTGAGGAATCTCCTGGTCCGAATTATCCCCCCTGATAATTTCCCATTTTTAATGCATTGTTAAAAATGTGAAACGCACGCAACGCAAACGCACGAACTGGAACCATTTACAGATTTATTATAGTATAGATTACAGATTTTTTTAATAGCTTCAATGTACAGACACAGACGGCATGTTTAGAATTTTATAATATTACAGATATAGAGGAAATTTTACCCCGATCTAGGTGCGAAATCTCTGAGTGTTTCGGCGAGTATATCCCTCGCCAGCCGTTGGCTCTGCGGCGACACGCTCCACGCTTCTTCGTTCAACTGCTCGTCCAACACGGCATCTATCAAGGCCTCGGATGATGTGAACGGTAGACCTAATAATAAAATAAACAATAATAACAGCCCATAAACGTCGCCCTGCTAAGTTTGGGCCTCCCAACCATAGGGTTCCATCGTGGATCGGATTTGACACATCGGTTATCGCGATACGCAGGTTTTTCACACACCTGATGAAGAGTGGTTAACGTCGCTTATGGACGTTTGCAACACCAGTAATGTCGCTAACGCGTTACCGAGCTCTAGAAAATGTTATAACGCCCTTCCTAAAGAACCTCATGTCATAGTCCATTTGCAATTAGACGGAACGTTCTTGAAATTCTAACAAATCCTATTGCAAACACAGTCTCAAATGTGTTCGTTTCACGATTCGTCAAAATACAAATTGATTCGTACAGATAAAACAATTCCTCGGAACACTCCACAGGTGCAAGTTTACAATTGGCACGTGGTAATTGAAACAATATGCAAATTAGCTCAGAAAACTGCCTAAGTGGTGCATGCTTTCCAGCCAGGATTTGAGCCTGCATCTTTTCAGTTTAGGACGAGAATGCGCTAACCACTAAATTACCACGGCTCACGTACCTGACAGACCTAAACAGCAATGTAATTGGGTACTTGACACATTATTAAATAAATTCTAATAAAATTGTACATAAAACAGCTTATGTTTCAATATCTTGCTATCATCTCACTTTCAAAATTACACGACAGAAATAATTATAATTATAAACATTTTTTAAATAATTACTATTATTAATAATAATCGGCAGACAAACACACATATTGTATATCCCCAAATTAAGCAAGTTACGCTTTTGTTATGGGTAATATACAACGGACTACTCTGGAGCCGATCCCAGACACGCAGACCATAGTAAATAACGGTGAAAATAAGTTTTCCGAAATTTACTATACCAGGAATCGAACCCGGAGCCTCTGCGTTACAGTGAGGTTTTTTATTGTATGAGTATTATTATTAATCAACAAGCTACTTGTTAGAATTGTGACGTTATAACGTAGTAGGTACGACAAAATAAAGGAGGCCGTGACGTTTGTTGGCGCGGGCAGGAGCGGGGATAAGAGAGAAGGATAGGACTTACAGGATTGGTCGTCGCACCAGACACGCTACGAGCGATGCGGGCTTCGCAGCGGCAGGCACGTCTTCCTCATGATCCTTTCTTCGCGTCTTGCGGTTCCTTCGACGAGTGGACCAGCTGGAACGGTACAGAGGGTACCTTCCAGCACGCGGGTTAATCTAAGCGGGTGTAGAATGCGGCGCAACAGACAAAACGCGGCGCGATTTTCGCGAAGCATCGGCGCGATAAGCGATCGATCGTAAACTATGTCACATTACATAGTGACAGTTGCGGCGAAAGAAAAAAGAGGAAACAAAGAGGCGGTGACCAAATAGGTCGACGTTAACAACATTTTATATAATGATAAAAAGTACATAGTAGTTTGTTCAAAAAAATAAGACGATTTATTAAATTTATCGGGATACGTATATTAGATAATGGTTTTTTTCTTTTGTGTTGGTACATACACAAGAAATAAAAATGTAAATACCTGAGCAAGTGCAATTTAACTATCGCTTGTCCATACCTGTGGCGCGCAGCCTGCGCGAGAGTGCGCGCTTCACCCGCGCCGCATCAAGCCCCGCCCCTAGGGCAGCCAAAGCTATTGCACTCTCCATACATTCTTCTACCTGAAATTGTAAACGAGTACAACTTACACTTATTATTGGGATTACCTAAATTAGTTTTCACGTTTTATTTTTTTTTACTTTATTCCCGCGAGAATTTATGTGTGTTCCGATATGAGTAGCAGCAGTCTTCTCCAATCTCTAGAAAAGTATACCACGTTTACGTTTAGTAAACGATAGCTGCGCAAGAGTTGCTTTTAATACATTAGCTATTGTGTAGCTTTATGTACCTAGTCTGTTTTAATTGTAGGCGAACACGGTTTTTATTTACATAAAAATACATTTTTTATCAAGCACTATTTTTTTAATGCACATTATTATTAAAGTGTATTTAAAAAAAAACAACTATAAGTAATCATGAGACTAAAAAGTTATCAAAACGAATCAAAATAACGGCAGTTTAAATCAATATATGATAAGGACAGCCCGATGTTTCTGGTCCGACCGAATATTAGGACGGAGTTATGAAATTATTGTGTAGTCAAAAGTTTTTAATAAGTGTGCCAATTTTGAAATTAATCACAAGTCTGGTAGTCGGTGACAAGTAGATTAATATACATACAGGTCAAGCTAATAATATAGTGTTAAAAATACTTAGGAAATACGGAGAAAGAATACAATTTCCTGCGGCCAAGCGGCCTGTCGTAAAAGGCGATAAAACAACCCACATCCAGGTGGTAGGGTATATACGTCTGGATGGCTACCACCCCTGGCTTAAAGTAGGCCGCCATAACAATTTTGAGTCCTGTTCTGGCATAAGTGGCCGGGTTCCAGCGTCTCCTTTTAGAGAGCGGCAGCACATTAGTAGCACCTTTGGTGTTACAAATAACTAAAATGGAAAATGTCCATAAGTGATGGTAACTGCTTTCCATCAGGTGGGCCGTCTGTCTGTCTGTTGAAATCAGGAAATAGAACAAAATAAAAAGAACTCGAGCGTTTTATTGAAAATATATATATATTTTAAAGTTAATTGGGAGATTATTTATATTTTGTACTTCTGGCGCGTGATTCCTATGCGCAGCGGGTTTACTACCTTTTTTTTATCAAAAAATTGATTACTCACCTGACTATCAGTAATGGGGAAATTAACCCCTGGATTCCTTCGTCTTGAACTAAGACCACTTTCGGCTGAAAACTGAAACATTATAAAAATGCACAATGTAAGTGATACACTTCGTAATAAAACCTAAAAAATGTTCATGTATGTAATAGCGAGGCCGTTAAAATACTTCATTATCTTCATACTTTTAAAATGTGATAAAAATAATTTTCATTACTGTTTAAACAATAATTAATATGCTATTACTACTTAAAGATATACATTATTACGTCGTAAAACGCCGAAACTCCCTAGATTTGTAGGAAATATAGCTTCTGGGTATTTTAAGATATTACAAGTTGTCTCATTTGATTTATATACTTTATTTAGCCTATGACAAAAACAACATAATTACAATTGATTCACTTTGTCGAATAAAGAGATGGGGTGAGGTATAGATACACGGCACATTTATTTATTATGAACAAATCCGAACTTTTCCAATTTAGGTTAGAAGGCTAAGGCGAGTGCGAAGCGAAGCGGAGCCTTAGCCTTCGTGGTTATTTTTTTTTATGACCACTCAAAATTAATTTCATATCTCAAGTAATTAATAAATGTGCCATATATCTATACCGCACCCAAGAGATGGACTATATTTTAAAACTAATTCACTTTTTGACAGAATCAGCAAAACATAGAAGGGAATACAACACTTTATTGTACATCATTATAGAAAACTAATTGTGCACGAATAACAATCATATTATCACTGATATCTATAAATCTTTGTTATGTACTAAATAGCACACTAAAACTAAATAACACTGGCTCACAAACCGGCCGGATCAGTTTGGTCTTTGGTCCACACACCCTCAACATTTTGAGGAAGAGGACTAAACTGACCCCAGATTCCGATTCAACGCATCTACATACATAAGAACAGATGGATCTGGTCAAAAGTACAGACCGCTTTTTATTTTTTGTGGAGCTGTGTAATTTTTTTTTATTAAATCTTTGTCATTATGTACATATAATTAATTGGCCTTTGCACTAACCGTGCGTTGAACAGACGATTGTTTCCGGGACGCATCGACGAACTCCTGGCCCTTGTGCAGTAGCACGTACCCGCAGTCGGGGAACCAACGCGCGTGCTCCGACCACGGCGTGTCGCCCGCTTCCCATTTCCCAAGACCACCGTCGCAGTAAAAACATCGCACCTATAAATATATAACAAACGACTCACATCAGCAGGTATTGTAGGCAGACAGTCGACTGACACTATTATCGCCATTGAACAGGCAGGCAGGTGTATATTAAAGTAAAAGTAATAAAGGCATAAATTTAATAATATAAGTTTAATTGTAGCTTAGATGTTTTACATGGAATAAAATATTTTAAGATGTGACACCATCATTTTGTTATTATTATGTTAAAGAAATCAAAGGATATTCATTATATTTAAGGAGGTTCTATAGCTTCACCTATAAAAAGTTTTGATATACAAACTTTAACAGTGACAATTAGCATTAGTGCTAAATGACTATAATGGAAAATGAATGTATTAGCGCTAATGCCACTTGTCTACAGGGCCAGACTGCTGTTATTTTCAAACGGCCTCTGTGGTTGAATAAGCTAAGCCTTTGTCGGCCGAGCACACTGAAACGCAAAGGGTCTGGACACGACTCCTTACAATAAACACATTTTTTCATCATGAATCTCTAGTTAATTCAATGATCCTGAGAAAACAGAAAATTAATATAAAATTACTACATAACTCCAGAGACGTGATATTTGTATTTATTTTGTACACAACATCTTACTCTTCTTTAGGGCTTCGCCACAGTCAGGTGGGATATGACTTTTCAATTTACCACAAGAACAAGATTTGTGTTCGTCAAAGACTTACAACATAAGTGAGGCAGGGATAAGAGGGCATAATTTTGGGCCCGGCTTTCGCTATTGCCAGCTTATTTAAAAAGGTTATTCTAAAAAGTTGAATAATGATGGATACTTGATAGTGGCCAGATTTGCGAAACAAAATAGACAAACTGCATGTTTAAAAAAACAGAAGAAATATTGGACCAATTTGCCGTCAACCAAAAAGTATTGAATTATTTAACTAATCAGCAATCAGAGTAAAAGCTTTGAAAAAATATTATTATTGTTACTTGGAGCCTTAAAATGGCCCCTTCTGGAGAATCTCATTGTGAAATTCACATGTGTCTAGATATACTGATAGGTACACAAGACTGAATATATGATTCCATGTTATTTTGACCCTTATCAGTTTCGTGAAATGAATCAACGAAAATGTCTATTTTAACCTACCTGGTCATCAATTCCTGTATGAAAGAAGCCAGCTTCAGCAAGTGTTTGAGGCTCTTGTTGTCGATCCGCCGGCCATCTTTGGAAAGAAGCGAGTCGTGCTGAAAGCGAGGCGTAGTGGGGGTGCCTCGCTCCACCGCTGACCACACCAAGCGATCGCCATGTGCCGCTCATGTTCAGCAGACGTTCATTGTGGGCGGCACCCGACCTTATTGATGATAATAATAAAAATGTATTGATTTTCAGACATGGACATCCATCATGGAGCGGCTTTATTTGGGATAAAGTTAAAGGTATAGACCGTTCCACACAGATGTGGCGATGGATCTATTGTGCAATTTGAGATGCGACATTGTTAATGACGTTAAATATTAACAGAAAACGTACGTATATACACAAATGTGGCTAGGCGTTAATGACGTTATTTTTAACGCTTTAAATAAGACACATTAGGCCATAGCTTAAATCTTTAACACTGACGCAGATGAAGCCAGAGCATAAAAATAATTTAGTTAAATATTAAAATTAAAGTCAGAATATCAGCTCTAATTTAAAAATTCATTCACATACGTACATTTTATATTTATTTAAATTATTATTCTATGCTACCATCTGCAGTCAATTCCATATATATATACATTGGTGATACCTATAACCGTAATTTTAACGATACTGATCCTTTTTTGGGAACAAAGACTATATTCTTGAGAAAGGTATTACAGAGTCTGCTTGATAAAGGCTGATGAAATCTGTGTACCTATGACATATACAATTTTTTGTTTTTTACTTTTATTAACAAACTAATTTATCTATATATGTAATTATGTATTCTATCACGAATATATAATATTATATTGTTTAGCTTTTTATATAAGTATTACTGTATTATATATTACACATTAAATTAATATTATGTTTAGTTTTTACGCATGCCGTGGTCTCCAGTAATTGAAGGAGCACATTGATTAAAATTTTAAGGTTATGTGTATGTTACAAATCTGTTATGTGTATCCTTTGTTGGAGATTCTAATTAAAAAAAAATGAATTTTTGAAAAATTCACCTCTATATACGGAACTGGCTGCACTTGAAGTAGGCCTTCAGGGCCAAATTCTAAACTATAATACTAAATAACGAAAAACACTCAATAGAGGCTCGAAGCTTACTGTAAAGAAAAGTAAAGTGCTATCATTAGGGTTTTTTAAAGTAATTAATCTTGCCAGGAATCGAATCGGCTGACTTTTCGAAACAATAAATCGTGTATTATTATACCAAATCATAATATAGCTTGTAAGGATCAATTTTTGTGAAGGAATGTGAAACGCAAACCAAAGAAAAGGTTTGTTATTGAACAAAATGTTCTATTTTCCATACATTATTATAATTAACATTTTGTTCAAAAACAACCCTTTCCCTTGGTTTGCCGTTTAAAGAAAGAAGAACAAAAAGAAAATAAAATCCAATTGCAACACACAACACAAAATAGTACAGATAACAAAGTATATATAAAATTATACCGATACAGAAATTGTATGCCGCAATTTGAAATGAGGTTGGCACTCAGCATTTTGCTGTGCCGAATCGTAGTCCGACACAGCGCTGATTTTCAGTGCCCACCTCCATTTGATATGCGTTAATATCCGTTTGATATGCCTTCACAGAAATTGTAACACATCCTTACAAGCTATACTATGATTTGGTCTTAAATCTTATAGATTGAACGACTAGATCGAACGATTTAAGAACACACACAAAAATCATCAAAGTCGGCACAGGAGATTAGAAGGATCTTAGAATCGGATCCCAGCGCCACCGGTTACAATTGTGAAAACAGGGTTAATACTTAATGTATGGCGCCATCAATTGGATGCTTATGTAACTTAGTTGACAGCAGAACTCATACTCCCCGACCTCTCGGTTTAAAAAGAACTTGGAATATAATTTTATTTTGATTATAAATTAAAATGAAACCTATCCTATGTTCAAAGTAGGAACAAATCCAGAAAAATTAAAAATCTTCAAAATCGTTCCAGTAGTTACGGAGTTCATCGGGGTCAAATAATGTGATGTTTATACATGTACTAGCTGTCCCGGCAGACGTTGTTCTGCCCTGAAGAAATAAAACTTAGAACCCGATTGCAGCGCCACCTACCGGGTCCAAATGTAACCTATCCTATCTTTCAAGTTGGATCAAACTGCACACGGTGTGAAAATTTGATTAAAATCGGTCAAGTAGTTTAGGAGTCCATTGAGGACAAACATTGTGACACGAGATTTATATATATTAAGATATATACATGTATATGGATCACAGAATAGTATATATGAAACATTTGTTTCATTCTTCTTTACAGCTTTGGGAATAGACCTTTTTTACCTAGAAATTGGATGCGCACTGAAAGAATTTCCAAGAAATTTAATGCATGTGTAAAAATGAGGATGAACGTTTGATCCCGGAAAATGGGGCAGTCCTGCTCATTTAGACCAAAATAAATAATGGAAACCTCGTTTATGAAATTTATACTGCCGAGAATCAAAGCCGATAGACACCTTTGCGTTCCAGTGAACTAATCGAACCAACGCTTACACCATTAGACTATAAAGCCCATTGAAACAATTAAGTTTAGTTAAGACGTAATCTTAATTTCAACACAACTACTTCAAAAGAATAAAACTACGTTTTAACGGTTTTAAGCGCAGTAATTTTATTTGATTTTGGTTTTTCCGACGTTTCGGCCACTTTTCAGTGGCCGTGATCACGGAAGACAAAGAAGTCAAGTGTCAACGAGTATTGTTAAAGTTTTATTTAGCCTACCGCCAACTTGTTAATTTTAATTTTGTTTATGGTTATTATTTACTCTATGGGAGCCTAATCTAATTTACTACCGCTTCGCAACATGTTATGGCTTGAAGAGAAGAAGCGGCGCAAGAAACTCTTCAGCAAACATGCCTAGCTCTAATAATCCCTATTAATATTATAAATGCGAAAGTAACTCTGTCTGTCTGTCTGTCTGTCTGTCTGTCTGTCTGTCTGTCTGTCTGTCTGTCTGTCTGTTCCGTTTTCACGTAAAAACTACTGGACCGATTTGGCTGAAACTCAGTATATATATATTTTCGATGCCGAGAATGAACATAGGATACTTTTTATCCCGGAAAATGGGATAGTTTCCGGGATAAAAGTATATTTGTCTCTCTGTTTGTTATCCTTTTACGGAAAGACTTTTGGACCGATTTGGCTGATACTCGGTACATATGTAATTTGAATACCGAGGGTGGACAAGGGATATTTTTCATCCCGGATAATGGGATAGATTTTGGGATAGATTTATGTAAAGATTATCCCAAAAGTGGGACAGGCTTTGGTTGGTTTTGTGATTTGCCATTTTCATCATTTTGGTTATTTTGCCCTTTTGCTCTTTTGCTCTTTTGCTCTTTTGCTCTTTTGCTCTTTTGCTCTTTTGCTCTTTTGCTCTTTTGCTCTTTTGCTCTTTTGCTCTTTTGCTCTTTTGCTCTTTTGCTCTTTTGCTCTTTTGCTCTTTTGCTCTTTTGCTCTTTTGCTCTTTTGCTCTTTTGCTCTTTTGCTCTTTTGCTCTTTTGCTCTTTTGCTCTTTTGCTCTTTTGCTCTTTTGCTCTTTTGCTCTTTTGCTCTTTTGCTCTTTTGCTCTTTTGCTCTTTTGCTCTTTTGCTCTTTTGCTCTTTTGCTCTTTTGCTCTTTTGCTCTTTTGCTCTTTTGCTCTTTTGCTCTTTTGCTCTTTTGCTCTTTTGCTCTTTTGCTCTTTTGCTCTTTTGCTCTTTTGCTCTTTTGCTCTTTTGCTCTTTTGCTCTTTTGCTCTTTTGCTCTTTTGCTCTTTTGCTCTTTTGCTCTTTTGCTCTTTTGCTCTTTTGCTCTTTTGCTCTTCGACTCTTTTTTGTCCTTTTTGTCCATGTTGCTCTTTTTGTCCTTTTTGCTGATGTTGCTCTTTTTGTCCTTTTTGCTGATGTTGTCCCTTTTGTTATTTTTATAGTTTTCATTGACGAGGGATAGATAAATAAAACTAGGACTGTTTGTAATAGAGGATGAAAGTTTGGATGAGACCAATCATTTCTCAAGTTCATAGATATAAAAATGCATTGTCTATAAAAATGCGATAGTAACTCGATATGTCTTTCTGTTAAGTTTTCGGAAAACACTGGGAATACTGGATCGTTTTTATTGTAATTTTGTTTAAATGTAGTTTTAATGCCGAAAATGGACATATATACTCATGCCAGGAGATCGGCATGAGAATATATCAAGCATCGAGTTTGCGATATAAAATGAAGTGAATTTTTCGGGTGCAAATGGCACTAACATAAAAATGGTGTACATTGTAACCTGTATTAACGCCTGCTCTTTAAACAAGAAGCAGGAACTAGAGGTTAACCCGCGGCGCAGCCGCGGGGTAAACTCTAGTTTTATATAATATTAAAATGGGTGGAAGGAAATACTTTAAAATACATTATTCCTTACGACATTGAACACAGTCAAAATTGATTGTTAAAGATACGACGTCAGAGATCTTAATATAATGAATCTATTGAAATAAAAAGTTTACAATAACGGATCAACGATCTTGTGATGTTTGACCTTCTAAAAAATGGCAATGATATTCCAAGAACGGTTTTTTGCAAGCAAGCTGAAGTGAATATATTAAAACTATCGGGATACATTATTACATCTTACTTTTGTCGACACAACAGAAGCGGTGGTTCATGTATTCTAGTCTCAATTAGGCATAAATTTGAAATAGTCCATGACATAAACAGACTTAGCATCATTCCTTTCTTTGAGTGTAGTGCGATAGAATTAACTGAACATAATATCATAATTATTTGTATATATAGGTCTCCATAAAATACAATATCTGATTTAAACAACTTCTTTAAAAAACTTCAAGAACTCCTAAACATGATCAGTCATAAAAAGAAAAAAATTGTCATATGTGGTGACTTTAATATCGACAGACTAAGTCGAAATTCTACTTCCATAAAATTTGCACAAACACTAACCAGCTACAACTTCAAATTGAGCGTAAACGAATTTACCAGACCATGTAGTAGGACTTGTCTGGATAATGTTGCACATAACAATATAATAGGAAGTAAAACTATTATCTGTGAACTAGCTTTGTCAGATCACACTGCGCAAATCATGAAGTGTCTGGTGAAAAAAACGTATACATTTAATTATCTGTTTAGATGGCAGAGAGACTATTCTAATGAAAATATTAAAAAGTTCACAGAATGCTTAAGTAAACTTTCATTTTCGGAGATTTACGATATAAAAAATCCAAATAAAGCATATGATGAATTCTTCGAAATATTTAAATTATTTTATGATTTATGCTTTCCAATAATCAAAGTAAAAATACCTCTTCAAAAACGCTTGAAATGGCTTAGCAAAGGTATAAAATTATGCGCCAAAAAAAAGAGATCTCTTTTGTGGAAGTATCGACACTCTCCATCGGAACAAAATAAAGATTTATTTAAGGACTATTCAAAACGTTTAAAAAAAATTATCAAGCTAAATCAAAAATCTCAAAATAATTATCTCATCACACAATCTAAACATAAAACGAAAACTATATGGAACATTATAAATAATTATAAGCAACATAATATTAGGGAACAAATTTTGAAAATCGAATTAAATGATAAAATAATTACTGATCCTACTGAAATTGCGCAATATTTTAATAATTTTTTTATAAATGACATCGTAACTAATAAAAGTAAATCCGACAAATCAAATTTTAACCTAAACAATTCTATTTTATCTGTGTAGGAACGGAGAAAGAATACAATTTCCTGCGGCCGGGCGGCCTGTCGTAAGAGGCGACTAAACAACCCACAGCCAGGCGGTAGGGCACTTTCCCGAGTGGATGGCTACCACCCCTGGTCTAAAGCATGTCGCCATAACACCCTTGAGTTGTGTTCCGGCATTAGTGACCAGGTTCCAGTGACCCTTAAGAGAGCAGCAGCGCATTTGTAGCAACTTTGGTGTTGCAAATGTTCATAGGCGATGGTAACCGCTTTCCATTAAGTGGGCCATCTGCCTGTCTGCTGAACTCCTGCAATAGAAAAAAAAACCCACAAGTTCCTGTTTTATGGCACCAATCGATAATGTTGAAATTAAGAACATTATCAATTCTTTAAAAAAAAACGAAAAGTAGCGGCTATGACGACATATGTACCAAAGTAGTTAAACGAACATCCCATTTCATAGCTCCTGTTTTATTCTAAGATTCTCTCACTAAAAGTACCTACCTAACTTCTTAGCCGAAACCATATAAGCTATTGAAATACGCAGGTGTAATGTTAAATTAATTTTAGCAAATTTTATCATAGTAAGATGGACAGCAAGTAGACAGGGACCGAGCCATGTTAACGACTGCCACCGATTGCATAGAAACGGGCTACGGCGCATTCTCAGATTAGACAGAGAGTATTGACTAATCTAGACCTCGCCCAGGCTGGTCTACCAGGCGAATACAAATGTCGGGCGTTCGTATTGGCATGGTACTGTTTCCGTTGTGCCATCCGATACGATTTAGAAAATTCATTAATTACTCCAATTTTTCCAACATGATTGAAAAGCCATCCAAAATAGACTGGTATCTTACTTTGAAAAAAACAATGTAATAGCAAAAGAACAAAAGGGCTTTCAAAAAGAAAAATCCACAGATACGGCTATTTTAAACTTCTTGCAAATTATCCTAACAGCTTTAGATAATAAAAAACGTGCAGTTGGTCTTTTTATGGACATGACAAAAGCTTTAGATAAACTTGAAATGTACGGTGTACGAGGAAATGCCTTAGAATTAATAAAATCATATCTTTCTGATAGAAATCAATTACAAGACTAGATGGTGTTACTCATATTGAAAGAAAATATAAATCTGAACTTAGACATGTTAAATTCGGAGTGCCTCAGGGAAGTATATTAGGACCATTATTATTTCTAATTTACATAAACGATCTTCCTAAATTATAAATCACCTCATGGTCCTCTTTGCTGATGACAGTACTATTATTTTTACGGACAATAATGATAATGAACTAGAGAATGAAATAAATAACTCCCTTGCTACTGTACTTGAATGGCTAGACAATAATAATCTTAAAGTTAACTTGGACAAAACACACATTATGACATTTAAAAACAAAAATTCTAATTTTGACAATATTAACATAAGTTATAACGTAACGAGAATTAGCGAGATACAGTCTACGAAATTTTTAGGAATACATATTGACAAAAGGCTCTCATGGAAATTACTTGTTGAAAATATATGTACAAAACTGGTTAGATTCTCTTATGCACTGTACACGCTAGAAAAAGTGGCAAACAAAGATAAGTGGTTACCATGCCTATGTAGGTTCCACACTAAAATACGGAATATTGTACTGGGCAAATTCGACTGATAAAGAATGTGCATTCAAAGCTCAAAAAAAATGTATACATGCAATCTGCAAAATCAAACAAACAGATTCATGTAAAGCCCGTTTTATAAACCTAAAAATCATGACACTCCCTTCGCTATATATTTATGAATCATCTTTATTTATAAAAAAGGACATTAATAATTACGAAACCTGTCAAACTGCTAGACATCATAATAAACTTAAAAATGTAAACTGTAAAACGACTTTGTTCAAAAAAAGTATTTTTGCCATGGGTATATTAATTTTTAATAAATTACCAAATTATTTAAAAATGACTAAAAATATTAGTTCATTTAAAAATAAACTTAGAGGTCTTTTGATCCAAAAAGCATATTCTCAGTAGACGAATATATGCATAATATACTGTAAATATTATATATAAAAGCCATGAAAAATATATAAATTATTACTATCGAAATAAAAGTATTCTATAGGCTAAAATTAGTATTGTATTGATTGTACCATTTTAAATTGACTTGCATAATTTTGAAGTAGCCTTAGTATGTTACAATTTGCATGCCTGACCGGCAAAGACATATGAGCCTTATAAGCAACAAAATATGATCTATGTATACACCATGTTTTTTGAGCAAATAAATGATTGATTGATTGAATCCTGTATGGTTATTTTTGTTATTAAATTAGTTGATGATTATGATTTATATTACGTTTATTTTACTTTAGTATACCACCAAAATTCGTATAAAATTTCTATAAAATCTCCTTAGACACTGAGTTGCTTGGAAGATATCGCTATAAGCGATAAGGCCGCCCATTGTTCTAATGCAAATGTATCCATATTAATTATCTAGATCTAAGTTTACCGTGAACAATAAAGAGTTTTATTCACTCAAATTAGAAAACGAATAAAGAAGAAGTAGTTATTTGTTTGGAAAGAGACACTACAAATATTAATAATTAAAATATTGCTATTCTGAAATACGAGTGTTGTTCGTTGCATCTTGAACAACAATAATATATATACAACGTTTTAATTAAACAGAAGACGAAAATAATATACAATATAAGAAGAAAACATGTTATGTTGAAAACATGTAAGAAAACATGAAATGTTAAGACATTTATAGCATTTCTATTTTATGTATTTTGTTTTCTTCTTATATTGTATATTATTTTCGTCTTCTGTTTAATTAAAACGTTGTATATATATTATTGTTGTTTATCATGCGTAAACATAAACATTTGAGTCTTTTTCTTTCTTTCTAGCTAGTTCTTGCCTGCTATTTATGTTAAAATAAGGTTTATAAATCTGCTACACATGATAACCACTAACAATAACTTTTAAAAATTTAGACACAATCAAACTTGTTTCCGAAGAAATTTTGTTTCATAATTATTCACCTAGAAATATAAAATATGTAAGTACATAATAACTGAACGTTCCTATCAACAGACTATTGAAGATAATACTAAATAAAGCTTACAATGTATACCGGTTTGTTAACTAAACTAATTTTCATATAGGTTCAACATAATACAAGGTAAAGTGAACTTAAACGGCATATTTCCGTATCGATTTGACCTAGGTTGTGGTTTAAAGTGTATCGTAGAAGTGGCCTTGTATGTATGATTCAATTATTATACTGCGAATTACAGAGGAATATAATGTGTGTATTGAAAAATATTTCAAGTGACTGAGAAACTGAGATACACGTTTTTTAGAACTAACTGTGACGTCTTTCAATCGACAATGCCTACTTTTAGAGTACAAATCGAAGCTTGGAATTTGTGCCTTTAAAATGCAAGAACGCTATAATAAGGTAGTTGACAGTCAAATCAACTGATGGCCGATTCTTATATCTTACTATTCATTAACTTTTCTTACCATCGATTGAATTTAGATACTACTTATATGAAGCTTATGACAAATTGTAACCATTATTAAGGGAAATGAACGGTGTTGATAAGATATAGGAAAGGGCCATTAGACACCTTTTGTCATCTTATATACCGCTGAAGCCACCTAGATTTTGTACGAGTGTAACAAGCTGTGATGTCAAATGTTGAACGAGTAAAATAGCACATTAGTTATTGTATAAATATAAATTAAAATGATTTCTACAATCCTATTTTAAAAGTTGGATTATAACAAGGTATTTTAACGCCGCAAGGGAACTGGCGTGAAGTTATGTATGTATGTATGTATGTATTTTAACGCCCTATCCTTTATAAGATTACTTTATATCTTTATAATTTATTATAGAATATGTTACCTACTTAATTAATTGGTTTTGCTTTGTATTGTCGTCGTCACTCGATGACGCAAACACACTTCGGTGTCGACAATATAGTTCTGGGTAACTATAGATTTGCTATCGCAGCACGAGTAAAGGGGAACCCCTAGCTTAACGGTAGGTATCATCAATTATTGATATGACATTATATAATTAGCCATTTTCAACTTTAGTTTTTAACACATATATTATTGATAAGTACCAAAATCGAAATTTTGTTTAAATTCTCTTCCAAACTTTATGCTCTCTCTATCTCTCCAAATTGCCTCTAGATCTCATCTCTTTTCGTAACGCGGTTGCAACTACGAGCCAGGGGAGTCTTAAACATATTTGGGTGCTGTTGTGCGAAATTTAGCCTGCGCCCCCCTTGCGAATAATAAAAAAATAATGGTAGATAATAGACTGTTTGGCATTTTGGCAAAAAACTGAAATCTTATGAATCCCCATATCTTTCCGTGCGTCACATGGTTTTTTTTTATTGCAGGAGTTCAACAGACAGGCAAGCGACCCACTTAATGGAAAGCGGTTACCATCGCCTATGGACTAATGCAACACCAAAGGTGCTACAAATGCGCTGCTGCTCTCTCAAAGAAGAATGGAACCTGGTTACTAATGCCGGAACACAACTCAAGGTTGTTATGGCGACATACTTTAGACCAGGGGTGGTAGCCATCCAGTCGGGTAAATACCCTACCACCTGGCTGTGGGTTGTTTTGTCGCCTCTTACGACAGGCCGCCCGGCCGCAAGAAATTGTATTCTTTCTCCGTTCCTGCACGGTTGGTAATATGTATACAACTACATATATAGACTATAAGGCGATCGGCTTGCATCCATAACACAGACTTCAGATCCATTTGTTCAGGAACACAATTATGTATCACCGAGCCCGAGGAAGGGTCCGGTGGGCTGAGAGAAATCTTCGACATGGTCGAGATAAATAAAATATAGAAGATTAAAGGCTTATCTTATGAGGACGGTAAAGAAACACAAGGGAAGAAGAAATAACATTAAAGAAGTGGAATCATATATATAAAAGAGGAACTACATATACATAGAACACACTGAACAAATTATTATTCAAGAAAATTATTATTCAAACCAGGATATACACATAATTTAGAGTGTCAAAATCGCCCCCGCGGGCGTTAAACCACCACCTAAGTTTTTTCAAACAGACTTAAAAATAAAAATTCTAAAGACGGATCATTTATGGTTAGATATTATTTTGAAATCACAGACACACACAAATTTTGATAGTAGATTAAGTACAATAAGTATGTGAAATATGAGTGGCTAGCGTAGCCTATAAAATTCGCAATGTTCTGGGTTATAGTGAGCCAAGCATGTCGTGTGTTGTTCTTTCTTCACAATCTAAGATATCCTAACCACTTTACATGAGAAGTGAATATACATGCAATATTAAGACAATAGATTCATTACATTTAAATATTTCCACAGGGCGCGAATCCTATGCTTATCATAAACAAGTTAAAAAACTTACGACTGTGGTTGGGTATCGTTGTCGGTTAGTGGCGGATTCAGTATTTCCGATAACAGACTGCCAATCCTTACATTCGTATTATTTTCATTCCATGGCTCCATTGTCTCAAGGTGCGGGCACCATGGGAAATACCTACAATAAAACGAGCCGGTATGTAGTTAATATAGTCATTGAAGTTTGTTATATTGTAACGATGAAATCGGTCTCTTTATATACTGTAAGATAATATCCATAAAAAAGTAGATTAAAAGAAATGTTACTCAAAGAGCAATTATTTAACAAAAATTTATATAGAGAAATTCAGCACTCTGTATGCATATACGCAGGCCTTTGCGCAAAACCAGTTCGTCACGAGTTGAGCTCACAACACTTGCGGCAAACGCACTACTGTACCACAATAGGACTCTGTTGTGCCGCGCACAACGGGTCCTGGCGGTGAGGGCCATCCGAGGACACCGTACAGTCTCGTGGATGGCGTCGACACTCTTGGCAGGCGATCCGCCCTGGCCTCTCCAGGCGGACGGACTTGCCAAAGTTCGGCGCTCCCGACAGGATGCCCTCGCCCGTGGCCTGGTTTATTGCCAGGCCGAGATTCAGGCAATCAGGAAACCGCGTCCATGATCCAAATTTGGTCGAGAGAGTTGGAAAATCCTGTAGCTGGCATTGAGACAGTGGAGGCGGTGCGCCGGCACCTGTTGCGATGGCTCTCGCGGAAACGCGGGACCCTGACCTTCAGGATGACGCAGATACTTGCTGGGCATGGGTGCTTCGATAAGTATCTGAATCAGATTGTGGGCTACCTGCCTTCCCCTCAATGCCGCCAGTGTGGCGGACGAGACATTGCGTTTCATACGCTGGTCGAGTGCGCAGCATGAGCACCGCAGAGATTTCAACTCGAGACCCTCGTAGGTCCGATGGATTCGCTGGGCAGTTTAGTGCAAGCCATGCTGCATAGCGACGATCATTGGGTAGGTGCGGCCAATTTCTGCGAGACTGTCATGTCTCAAAAGGAGGTCGCGGCACGAGAGAGGGAGAGAGGTGCGCATGCGTCTCGCGGGTATCTACGTCAGTCGGGGTCCCGGAGGCGCAAGATCTCCTCCCGTAATACCGCTGCAGGGTCCTTCTAGCATCTAGGGAGCACAGGAGTCTTCACCCCTGTTGACGAAGTGAGTTTGCCTTTCCCGGGGCATTCTCAAGCACTGATTCGCTAGGATCGGCGTGGGCGTAAATAACTACGTTCTAAGTCTCACGCTCTTCCTACCATAAGCGCGGGGCACATGAGAGGAAGGTGGTTTTAGTGGAGTATCGAGTCTTCGAGTCTCCACACAAGCCGGCGATTTGACTCTGGTGCGCCCATTCGTGGGTAACACCTCTCATCGCTTTGGTCTAGTCCCTAGTAAAGGACCCGGTAGTGTGCGAAACGCAGGTCCTCCGCCTCAAAAAAAAACGCACTACTGCTTCTTTAATCCCGCGCTTTCTAAATCATTTACCTCTTTATTTTAGGGATAGTATTACACCTAAAAACATTAAAATTAAACTAGAACTGTACTTTTTATCATCGTAATTTTGAATTGTTAAATGCAACATTTTGTCAAGCAAAGTATTAATATAAACCCTAGAGGTTTCCAATATTATGTATAAATCAATCAATTATATATTGTCCGTTTGGTTTTTTGATAAATAAATCTTAAAAAAACGTCTGTTTGTCAACTGTTCTATATTAACTCCCTTATTCATGATAATTATAGAGGTTTATAGGCTTGTTAAAAATAAAAAAGAACCTATTTTCCTTATACCAATCCTTATAATTGCTTACCAAACGCAATTATGAATAACAATTTTTTAAGGGTTTTAACCATGAAACAGCTAGTGCAAATTTCACTGCATAGCCTTCTTTATATTTGTCTCCAGTGTCTCAAAAGCATCCCTGTAAAGAATTATACTGAAAGTAGTGGGAAATATTGAATTTTATTATAATTTTATATTTATATATGTAGAAATATATAAGTAATTAATGGGTCTTATTAATTTCTACACCAAAAAGAAATTTTTCATAATAACTGTCTATCCAAAGGTTGTCACAAAATTTTCATATCACATCAGATGCAGGTTCATCAAAATCCGACAGTCATTAGTATGAGACGCAGGAGTGGTAGCCACTAAGCTAGTACAACTTCATTCTATGTCTACTCACCTTCTATGAACTGCTAATGGTGACCCAAGGGAGCTAAAGGCCCTGAAAGATGCTATTTCACCACCACACCAAGCACAACGTACTAGCCCTTCACCCTTGTGGTAAAAACCAGCTGCAACAAGCGATTCTCTTGAAACAGAATTATCCTGAAAGAAATATGCACATACATTAGAGCACATCACTTATTTGGATGAACACCATTAAATTTGACAATCAAGCAGGCAACCAGTCTGATGAAAGCCATTACTAGGGATTGCAATCCAGTCTTATCTTCAATCCAACCAGATTGATCTGACTTTGATAACTTAACTTTCCTTTTTTGTTCCAACATGAACCGTTAATGAAGTGTAGAAATAAAATTATATATATATGAAATTACCTTTAGTATGACTAAATTTAAAAAGAGAAAATCATTCAATTCTCCTTGTCAAAACAAATAAAATCACAAATTATTATAAAAGACTAATTAAATAAAATCACATTAAAAAATCTTTAATTTGTTGGTCAGTCTACTTAGAAAAACCAAAATTATAAAATTAAACATAACATAATAATTAATCATAACTGAGCTCACAATAATGTCAATAAGCTACCTATTTGAAAATCCTATTCCTAGACTACAGAATCTATGTAATCAATAACACAGCAATCACAATAATTATTTTTTATATTTTTTACTTTATAGTTTTTAAACAAACAATCAATTTTTGGTTTGAAAAAATAAAATTAAATGGAACAGATTGTGTCATCTGCCAATCAACAGTAGCACAGGTGCAGAGTGGCTGGGCGTCAAATGACTCGCATGGACAAGTGCCCGTACATTTAAAGTACCTATTCATGCCAGGTGTGATTATTTTGCCAGAATATGTAAACACAAGATCTGGTAAGTGTATATTGCTGCCGGATTATTGGATCCAGTTTTCTGGATTGCAATCTGTGGTCATCACTGCTGTCTAAGGACTTTTGCAACAACAGAGTAGCGCACAATATTTTATGGGACCGAATTATGTGACATCCCCTTTTGGTTGCAATTTCCTATAGTTTAAATAAATTCAAATGTGAAAAATGCTATTTTTCTATGGGATAGAATTTAGAAATTCCTACAAATAGAACTGTGTCTATTATTTATATACTTCTAACAAAAGTAGCAGTTCTTTTGCTTATCCATATTGGTAACATTACTTACACATTAGGAAATTAAATTTTGATGGTGCATCCTACAAAATTTGCTGCTGAAACTTGAAACAAAAAAAAACAAATCACCATCCATCTGTTCTTTCTGTGTTCTTTTTTGTTGTGTTACAAATAAACCATCAACCATCCACATATATGAATGTATTATGTAGTTTAAGTAATGTTATAATGGATGGAAAGACAAACCACAAACTTAAGAAAAGAACTCAAGTCTCTCTCACATTGCATTTTATATAATATTTACTACTGGGTTGTGCCACCCTGTTTCAGGCGAATTAATATCTGCCATACATTTCATAGACAGATTGATATTTCACAAGCAATACTGATATTCAGATTTTTTCACATGGTCTACTTTATCCCTAGCATTTGAAAATTATAGCATAAAACATTTTTTATACATTGCTCAACATTGACCAGGTCACTTCACTCTACTTCTTTAGGCACTAGACTCCTGTATGTCTTTAAGAACATTTCACTGCATACTAATGTTTGGAATGAGTTCCTAACCTAGGTTATATACTACAATATGAGAAGTTTAAAAAAAATAACAGTTTCCTTCAATACTGGCTTGTAAGGTCTCTAGTGTTACGGTTATCCATGGGCAAAGTAACCACTTTCTACTAGAAGGGTGTTTTACTTAATTAGTAATAAATAGAATGTTTTACTATGTGGATGATTTTCTCAATAACTTGATGTTAATCAAATTTAATGTTAATGATGATAATTTAAATTTTTGACAGTTATGAGTACTTATTAACTTTTTTTACTGAAAAATTGTTTAATCAATTATATCTGCTCCTATGAGAACAAAATATATGTATACCATAAATTAAACATACCAATCTCATAACCATTTTTTCAATGAATAAATTTAGTGTGATTTATACAATTGATGCATATTACTCTAAAACCAAATTTTTTATGTGTTTTGCCCACAATGCTAAAATGACACATGCATGTTGTAATGCACAAAGTTCTTATAAAATACCTACGGAAACTATACTTTGATCATAGTATTATATAGCATGACGCTAGATGATTTCTAATTATATTTCTGTCTATTAATTGTATGTGTATTGACATTAGACAGTGTTATATAATGAAAATTATTAATAATAACCCAAAAACTAACACATCTTGAAGAAACAATTTCTCATTGAAAGTATTCTCAACTTATAACACCTTGAATATTTTCAGTATTTTCGAGAAGTTCGAAGTTAAGATAAAAGTTCGAGAAGGAAACTTTTAAGACTAGCAATGGAAATATCTGCTTAGGTATATATCTTTATGACTTAAATTGTTTATTTATTTATTACATATCCAACAGCTATATTTATAACTTAAAACAATCAACTCTGTTTAATATGAATGTTGCCAATTACTAGATACTTCACGCTTTATAGTGTATTTGTGCAAAACCATGACCGCAATAAAGAGTTTGTTTATGTTAAGCTCTATATGAATGTAGTATATTTAATAAAATAAAATAATGTAAAATAATGCCTGCTGTAGCGTCCCCTATATAGTATATAAGTAACTAAAAAACAATATTTAGTAAATATACATTATAATCATTTATTTTATTATTCTTTAGCAAGAAGCTTTGTTATGATTTTTCAAGATTGTTTAATGATATCTCCACCATCATCACCATAGATAAGTTATGCAAAGTTATTGGTTCACAATTATCAATTAGGAATTACTGTGTAACACACATGCAAGCACTAAATAATTTTTCAAATCAAGTGTTTAGTTTACATATTATGAGAAAACACTTTTTACAAGTAAAGATGTTAGTATGACAACATAATTATGCCTTTCCAATTTCCAGTTAACAATTTGTTATAGTTATTAAATTAACTGCTTTAACATATATGGCAACAGCATTTTAACATATATGGCCCAAATGTTTTAATATTGAAAATTTATAAACAATTTGCTTACTTCCCAATTAGCAAATGATAGCAGTCTTAATGCACCATTCTTATACATTTCATCTTCTTCAGTAAGACGGATGTGTTGTGATGGTCTTATAAAGTCATCTTGCATGTCATAGCGCATGGATATGGGAGTGACTGCATTAGTAGGAGATGGGCATCGGGGCCCTAATATAAATGGCACATTTCCTGACACCAGGGAGTTCGTAACAAATTGGCAATCAGGATTTAATCTCCGATGTCGAAGCATGACTTGATCATCGTAATTCCAATCTGATATCTTCCCACCACAACTAAAACACTGCACTTCGGTCCCTTCTCCTGTATAGTAAAACCCAGCCTTAGCTATTCTAATGGGATCCACTGGAGCTGATGAAGGCCAGTTATTGAAAGTATTGAGCCTATTTCTTTCAAAATTCATTTTTCTTATTGAACAGTTAGTCAGAACTTCACACTGAAATACGGAAACTACGTGCACATTTAACGCAAATCGTTTGTTACGATGTGAGGTTATAATTAATCACCAATAAATCAATAAACGTTAGTTTAATTATATACCTCTTCGCTTCTATAAATCGTTCTTTTATATTGATTTATTTATTTATCTTCAAAAAGACTGACTGTGACTGTGTGTAAGAACGTCGCTTTGACAAATTAAAGAGGAGACTATATTAAATATTAGAGAATAGGAACATATATATAAGAATAGACCCATTCACTAACCCTCAGTGCAGACCCGCCGTGGGCGAATTTTCTGAGATTTACGAGGCATTCTGCGCGGTGTTGCAGGACGCAAAGCAGGCTGCAACCACATTCCCAGTCCTACATTACATGGCTAACTACTAGGAGGACTGCCATGCAGGACAGTATATAGGCCATGTAAGAGATCATTCTTCTTGCGTTGCTGGCTTAAAAGCTTAGTTGCCAAGCCACCAACTACAAAAAAATCATACGTTAACATGAGAATTGATAATGGATTGTAACTTCGAAGGATTGATAGGAACCATACGTAAATGAAGATTTTTTTTATGTTTAAGGCTTGGCAACTAGGCCTTTAAGCCAGGGGCAGTTGTATTGTAGGCTACAATCCACACCATTCAACGGAGTTCTTGTGAGTACTCAAAAGGCCACATTTGACTATACAGTTCACATTTCTCACAAAAACACATAACTACTACTCAAAAACTATAAATATCCTACAATTATTGTTCATTTTAGAGTAATTTTACACATTTTTAGAAAATAAAACTGCACAGCACAACGTCCCCTTTCAGTTCCCGCCAAAAACTCCACGTCAATGAAGTTTTGTGCTACTCATCTAAGTGAGAGCTCCTTTCTAATTCAATTCAGTCACTGAACTAATTCATCTTAATTAACAGTACCCACTATTAATATATAATACTATACTTTAAGAAACGCGTGACAAAAAAAAGAGGTCATCACTGTCGTTCATATAGCAACACAGATAGTATTACAATTTTGTTTTTTTTTTTAAATTAAACAAATTCGTGTTCGACCACGATCATGCCTAATTAGACAATGATGCGGTCGAAAATGGAACGGACTTACTTAGAAAATACCTATTCACACGAAAAGAGTCCCGGATTGTAATTTCGGGAAATACAAACTCTAAAGCGCATTCCATAGCTCTGCCATGATTGAGGATAATCTTGATATTTATTTGATTTTATTTTTATTTCTACTATACCACTGACTTTCCGAATGTGACTTCGTCCGCGTTGGTGTTTTAAATTGTCTAGATATAAATGGACGAATCCATAAGTCTATTGCGATTTTTGAATGTAGAAAAACAATGTTGATTGCAGAATTAAAAACAAAGAAGTCGTCTATACTATAATAAATCTGTAATTGGTACGAATTTGTACAATACGTTTAAAAATATGAAAGAAATCAGGAGGGGGGGAAGTGGCTAATTTGGACAAGCAGATTTCGAAAATACAATTTTTATAGTTTTTGTCTGTCTGTGAGGGTGTCACGTGAAAACTACTAAACGGATTTAAATATATCGATACTAGAGATTACCCCGCGGCTGCACCGAGGGTCAACCTCTAGTGCTTATCTCTTGTTTCAGAGCAGGTGGTACAGGTTACATTGTATTATATTTTTATGTATTTGTCCTCGGAACACTCAGTTCATTTTATATCGCAAACTATTAGTGATGGGCCGAAATTCGTTTTAGATTCGGTGCAATAAAAAAGTAAAATACCTACTTGCACTATAAAATAGTGCAAGTAGGTATTTTACTTATACATAATAGAAATCATATTATATATCATAACCGTAATATAAAAATTGGCATCTATATGCTCATGGTCACTTATTTTACTTAGGAACATGTAAACCTTAAATTACAAAGTGATAAAAATTAAATTAAATTAGTTCTTGATTGTGTGTGAGTTTGCCTAATTAGATATATATCCAATTAAAACAAAAATAAAATAAACTTATTATTCCTTTAAGACACACCAGTAAGTAGTGCAACTGCTTAATTATAATGCGTAACTTGAATTATATAAAATAAAACAATTCTAAGAGACTTTAGCAATTACAACTTTAATTTTAATGGAAATCACTTGTTTACGAATTTAACATTATGAATTTAGAATTATTAAATGGTGATTTTTTTCAATCAAATGTCTAAAATCCATTCTTTTTTCATATTTAAAATTTACTAGAGGCAGGTTATGGTGCAAAAAAAGTCAAAGATTCAGCATTAGTCACGTCGTCAACAGGTCACGACGTGTTGCTCTTGAGAAAGTGTGGCGAAATGAAAGCGAAGTTCGGCCGAATTTTTTGTTTTGGCCGAATGTTCGGCCGAAGTTCGTATTCGGTGTAAACCACATTCGGCCCATCTCTACATACGATACTATCCTCCGTCTATCTTTAAACTACATAAATGACAAAACTCGACAAAAATGACAAAATAGATGACATGGAGCCATTGGACCCAGTGGATCAAGTGGACCCAGTGGACCGAGTGAACCCAGTGGACTCAGTGGAGCGAGTAGACCCAGTGGACGTAGTGAACCCAGTGGACTAAGTGGATTCAGTAGACTCAGTGGAGTAAGTGGACCCAGTGAACCAAGTGGACCCAGAGGACCAAGTGGGCTCAGTGGACCCAGTGGACCAAATAGACCCAGTGGACTAAGTGGATTCACTAGACTCAGTGGAGCAAGTGGACCCAGTGGACTAAGTGGACCCAGTAAACTCAGTGGACCCATTAGGCTCAGTGGAGCAAGTGGACCCAGTAGACCAAGTGGACCCAGCGGAATCACTGTACCAATTAGAGCTTTGAGCATAAATACGGTCATTTTCATTTTTAAATTATGAGTTAAGAAATGACCAATGCGTCTCTTATAGGCTGCAAGTCCGAAGTCATCTTTTAAAATACACGACATGGTTCTAGGTGATATCTTCATCTCCCGAGATAAAATCTTTGGCTTTCGGACAGGATTTCTTCGAATTCTTTCCCTTACTGCTTTGACCACCTTTTTCGTACGAACACTACGTGGACGGCCAGATCTTTTTCTGTCACAACAGAGGAGGTCTTATTGTACCTATTAATAGTCCGGTACACAAACATTTAACTAATACCAAGCGTATGGAGAGTTTTAAAAATTGCATTTGGCTGCATACCTACTTTGTGTAATGCAATCACAGCGACTCGGTTCTCTTTATCGCCCCACTCCATTTTAATATTGCAAAATGTTGTATAATATATTGGCGCCAAAATGAGAAAACATAATGAACAATCATATAAAAATGACAGATTCCAAATTCAAATGTAATATTTTCTTTCTTTTTAATTGTAACAGTATTTATGGGCAGTGTAAGTATTTTCAGCAGTCGTACATATCATATTGTCCCTCTTTGTCATGTGAATGTCCGTATAGGCGTTATTGTACTGTTGTCCTCGTTCCATCATACGTAGTATCCATAGTAGTTTGTGGTTCCATCCTCCCTCTTACATTTAACGCGTCCGCGTGAATAGTGGCGGGACAAATTTCTGAAGTAGTACAAATTTTAATTCTGAGCCGTATCAGTACAAATCTGTTTTGTACGGGACAAATGAACTGCCTCACACGTGAAGTAGACATCACTAGATTAGCCAGTGCTACCAAAACAGACTTGGCTTAAAGGTCTAGAAACCAAGCCATAAAATATTATAAAAAAAAAAATACAGTACTATACGAAGTATCCATAGTAGTTTGTGTATGGTGCTACTGCTACTGCATTGTATATTGAGTGTCGAGCTGAAGCTTTTACTGTAATAGAATAATTATTGAGAAAATTTAAAACTACCTAGTTACCATGATTATGTATGTGGTTTTGATAATAGCGATTTGTATCCTAGTTGCAGCGTTGCATCTGTATCTAGATAAAAAAGTAATTTATACGAATTTGCATAATAGACATGTTGTGGTTACCGGGGGCTCCAGTGGCATTGGAAAAGCAGCAGCAAAAGAAGCAGCATCCCTTGGAGCCAATGTGACTGTAATAGGGCGTGATGTGGGAAAACTGGAGAAGGCTGTCAAGGAAATATCTGCAAAATGTTTAGATAACAGTAAACAAAGAATTCAATATGCACCCCTGGATGTAACTTCTGATTACAAGACAATTGAAGACTGTTTTACATCCTTAGAAACTGAAATTGGTCCAATATTCATGTTAATTAATTGTGCTGGTATGTGCATTTGTGGTGAATTTGATAAGATGCAGATAGAGGATATAAAACAGATGATAGATTTAAATTATTTTGGCTCTGCATACCCAACACGATGTGTTTTGCCAAAAATGAAAAAGCGCAAAGAGGGTATAATTGTTTTTGTAAGTTCTGAGGCTGCATTAATTGGTGAGTGTATGATACATAAAACATACCTCCTACCTTGAAATTCAAGCGACTCAATTCTAAATCCATCCAACACAAGTATAATTTTTTTTACTTGTAAATGTATAATATTATGAAATTGTACAAATGCTGTGACCAATGAGGATGCATGAAAATAAGCTATTTTATTTTTTATTCCAAACTATTTAACTAATTTCCTTCGACTGTTGATGTAAGTCTAAGCTGATATCACAATCTTTACTTGTTGAGAGCTATCTAACTTAGTGCTGCATTACTTTCATTAGAAAGTCCTGGAGCGTTTCCTAGAAATTGGCTAAAAAATAAAATTGATCACATTTTTTTTTAATAGTCATGTAAAATGTATTACTTATTGATCCAGGAGGGTAAGTTAAGTGGTTTGGCATTTTTTAAATGAGAGATTTTTATTTAAATAAGCCATACATAAATTCAAGTATATTGTTAGTAAAAATCGGTGATTGGTTTTGGCCCATTTCACATTGGGTAATTCTTTATATAAAGTGTTATTAATTATATTTTATGTAACATAATGTAATGATTGTTGATGAAATCAAATAGACTAGTTAGTAGTAATGTCAGTGGTAGGCTAGAAAATTATAAAAGACCACAGAGTATGGATGCAATGTGGGAAAGCATGCAAACATTTTATCTACACTTACAAGGTTTAAATTAAATTCGCTATATATTCATAGCCTTAATGAGTACAAATAGATTTATAAATATTTTTTTCTGGATCCTCATATTATCTGTGATCAGAAACTGTTCCATAAGCAGATCATTTAGTGGTTTAAAGTTGTGTAAGAAGGCAACATCCGATGCTTTGCTTCCTTTAAATGAATTGGAGCTATATTTTGCATTGTTATATTTTTCGAAGATGTGCACTTATTTTAGGCATCTTTGTGGGATGTTGGCTAGGCAAGCTGGTTCACAACCAATGCTGAAGCTCATAATTACTCTGTAGGTCCCACAATAAAAGAGGTGATTGCTAATACCTGCGTAAGATGTAAGATTTATAAACAATAATAACAATTTAACAGGTATATTTGGGTACAGCGCCTATAGTGCTGGTAAATGGGCTGTACGTGGTCTTGCTGAAGCTGTTTCCATGGAAATGGTGGGAACCGGTGTCAGAATGATGCTATCATTTCCTCCCGATACTGATACGCCAGGACTAAAGGAAGAAAACCTCACTAAACCTGAAGTAACTAAAGCAATTTCAGGCACAGGAGGGCTCCATGCCCCAGATATTGTTGGCAAGCAAATGATTCAAGATGCTTTGGTAAGAGATAAGTTTTTCAATGATACTTAGGAGCTAACCAAAATTTCATGATTTTTGATCCCTCCCCTGCCCTTGTCACAGTTGGTCACATTCATTAGACTCCTCCCTCCCTAGTGTGACATGATATATTTTTCAATTTTACATCAAGAAATTATTATATTAAAACAGCAGTTCTGTAGCTAGTTTTATTGTGTGTGGCAATTAATGTTTTTAAATTGTTTTGAAGTTTTATATCTAATGACACATTTTTAATTGCAGGTTGGCAAAAATTACTCTGTCTACAGTTTTTCTGGTCACTTGTTAATTATCATATATGGAGGTCTGATTGAAAATGCTTCCCAAATTTTGACACAGATATGTTTTATGAGTTGTCTGCGAGCTTTTCTTATTCCTACACTACTTTCGTTCCACAATCTCATCAGGAAATACCGAAAAGTAACAAATGAATCTGAGCAATCCCAAAAAACCAAGTAAACTTCAACATAATATTTTCTTAAGTTTTTGCAACTTGTATACATAATAAAACTATGTTTTAATTGATTTGATTTAATCAAATAAATTACCGCGCTGAAAACTGTTAAAACATAGTTTTATTATAAACTTCAACATTCAATAACCTTCATAAATTTTAACTTTGTGTTAGGAAAATGCAAAATTAAGGAAGAAGTATTCTGAGAACCAATTTACATCAAATGTAACTATGATTAAGTATTTGAGATAATTTTAAAGGCTTGTAATTTATTGGAGTAGTTTAGAGTAATTATTTTAATGTGCATGGTAGATCCATATATTGATGCCTACTATACATTTCATATACAATACATTTGTTTATGGTCATAATTATGGTAAAAAATTATAAAACATGGATTATAATCAAATTATAAAATAGTGTGCATAAAAAAGTGAGTGTTGCTATCACCTTACTTTCAAAATTTCATCATAGAAACCTATAATATTATAAAATTCTAAAAATGCTGTGTCTGCACATTGAAGCTATTAAAAAAAACCAACTGAAATACACTATAACGTTTTTTTTAGATTTCTTGTTTGTTTGTTTGGTACCCACGTAAAAACTACAGGGCCGATTTCGATGCGGTTTTCGCTGATCAACAGCAAATTCTTAGTCTTAAAATCTGCGCTACTTTTTATCTTGGGAATGCCGCGGAAATGTTTTGGGAATTATTTAACATGGCAAGATTTAAAAAAATCAAATTCCAATGTGATTTTTTTCACTGATCGATAGCAAATTTTATGTAATAAAATGTGTGATATTTTTATATCTCCGGAACCCGTGGGATTTTCCCGGGAGCAGTTTCTAGTTATTCGGGTGCATAAAAAAAGCTTATTCCGAGACAATTTTGACTTAAACGATAGCTTACGTGCTTTTTTAAATGCTGCGGTACTTTGTGTCCCGAGAATCTCGTGTTAAATTTCAAGTCAACTGTGGACGAAATCGCTAGCATATCCTAGTTAGAAATAATTGTAATACTGTTTAAAGAATATCAACAAGCTATTTGTCTCTTTATAGGTTTTGGTTTAGCTAATAATATCGGCGCTTTTTATGAAATCATATAGAGACTGAAAGGTACAGAATAAATATACGAGTTTTTTTTTTAACATTTGTCAAATGGTATCGCTGATTTGATCATTTACAAAATGAAAGAGCAGTGCCGGCTTTACCTACAGCGCAGGGTGTGCAGCGCACACGGGCGCCGGGTCTTAGGGGGCGCCGAACGCCGCTCGCGGCACCTCCAAAATGCAGAAGTCGCTTTATTCTATAATACATACCAAAATGTGTCATGAGAGACAATGAAACAACAACATTTGTGCATAATAAAACTACGTAGTTTTATTATGTATATAAGTCGCAAAAACTTAAGAAAATATAATAATTATGCAGTTGCTATTTTAGCACGGTTTATATGAGAGTTCTTGTTCTGAGCGTATACCTATTGCTTCCCGACATCATTTAAAATTGCACCCGTATTTCTGTTAACTGCTAAAAATATAACTGTAATTATTCAATTTTGATCTCGCGCCTACTAGAGGGCGCCAGGATATTGATTGCACACGGGCGTTACATGGGCTAGAGTCGCCTCTGTCAGAGGCGCTTCAGTGGTTGATTAGCACAGTGCCGGCTATAACGTAGGGCACCCGTACAAAATCAAGAGGCTGTATGGTCATAAAAAGTGTCTCAGTTTAATACTGTCAAGTATTATAGATTAATTTAGGATAAAATATTACATTTAATGTATTGTAGGTCATCAGTTTATTTATGGAATATCATTTTTGTATTTCTTTTAATATAAATGATATTTTTTTAGAAAAATATACATGATTTTCCTTTATTACTTCAAGTAAATATGCAAGGACAATTATTTATTAATACCATTCATAATCATACAGTTAGTCTTTGATGTGATATTTAATCGCAATTATTAATAATATTTAATGTATTCCAACGTCATATAATAAATAGTGTAGTATTTAATGCATTTACTCATATGTACTTCTATCAATATAAACAATGGTATACACACAAAGATCGAGACTTTTATTGACAATGTTTATTTTCACCCATTAAAGTATTTAAAGCGACTTTAGTTAAGTTTTGGTTATTTTATATTTTACATTTTATAATAATAATTTAATTTATAATGTCGCACCGGTTTTCCACCGGGATGTAGAAATAAATGTACTTTCATTATTTTCTTTCATTAAAGGTCAAGGTTAAAATAAAATAAAAAATAAAGATTGAATTAAAAAATAAATTAATGTTGCAATTTTAATAGAGAAATTACCGTTTGTATAAAGTGATTATAATTAATGTTCACAATTTATCCTTTAATTGGGTATTAACCAGAACTTATATAGACTCAAATAGACGAGGTGTGTCGTAATCAATCGCCATTGAGTGCGACTGTGTGTAATATATGGGCTATTGGTCATGTTATATTGCTTAGGGCATGACACGACTAAATTATTGACTTTTGAGTACCTATGAAGCCAAAAGAAGCTTTCCTGTCTTTGTTATATCCGATCTGAATAATTTAAAAGCAGTTATATAAAATACTGGCTTCTGCCCGTGACTTCGTCCGCGTGGAATAGTTGAAAAAAAAGCCGATTTTGAAACATTCTTCATTGGTGCTTCGCTCCTGTTGACTTAGCGTGATATGTAGGCTATAGCCTTCCTCAATAAATGTGCTATCAAACACTGAAAGAATCTTTCAAATCAAACCAGTAGTTCATGAGATTAGCGCGTTCAAGTAAACAAACAAATTCTTTAGCTTTATATATTAGTATAAGATATATGACAAAAACTGAAGTGATATCATTAGATTTTTATTAATCAATTATTATTACCCTTAGGAATCGAACCTGCTGATCTTGGTGAAAAAATAACACCTGTATTTATTACACCAATGCATAGCGTAGCTAGTAACGATTAATTTCTGGTTTTTAAATAAAATATTCTATTTTCCATATACATTAATTAAACACCAAATTGCGCCGGTCATTTTGTCACACCTCTTTTAAACGCAATTAATGTTTACCCATTGACTGATTTGATTGATAGGGGTAAAATAACTTGCGTTTCGAATATAAAAAATTGGATAATTTTCATTATTGCATAAAATGAAGTGAGGCTTAATTAATACGTAGAAAATAGAACACTTTGTTAAAAAACAACCCTGTCCTTTGCTTTTCCGTTTAATATTCCTTCACTGAAATTGATCCTTACAAGCTTTACAATGATTTGGTATAATAATACAGGTGCGTTAATATTTTCAAAATTAAGCGATTCGGTTCCTGAGAAGGGTAATTGATTTTTCAAAAATCTAGTGACACCACGTTAATTTTTATCGAATTCGACGTCGGGACTCCTTTGAGTATATTTTCGCTATTTCGTATAGTTTAGGATTTGGCCCTGAAGGCCCACTTGCAAAATTCACCTGTATACAAATGTGCTCTGTGGTTCATAGTTGTAGAATCTATCTCTATGACCATGGCATTTTATTGCTTTGCGTATGTATTGTAACTACTTTTAATTATTTTGTTAATCTCCTTGTTGCATGATTTTTAAATCTACTTATTACAACTTCGAGAATATTTTTTTCAAATATCTATGCGTTTGTATTCAGGAGTGCTGCAGCTATTTTGTTTGTATTTTAATTTGAAACCACGGCCGACGTATCCTTCATCTGACCTAAACCATATTACTATTGGCCCTGCACTGCTATCTGGAAAATTAACAAGTATTTTAATATAAAACACTAAATGAATTAATTACAATCTAGTAAAACATGTAGGCTGAAGTGGCAGTAAGGCAGTTACGTTTATCGCAGGATGAAAGGCTGATCGTGCAGACGAGCTCTAGAGTGCAGATCATGTCTTTGTAATATTTCGGTCCAAGCCGCACTAACTCGGTAGACCTATACATTGTTTATCCTTACGAACAGACCACATATGGTCTGTGGACTGGTAGTACTTTCTGTCTACAGACCGCATGTGGTCTGTGGACTGTGAACCTGTTAAATAAATAAATCTTATTGTATAAATCTTCGTTCGTATTTGTATAGATAATAAATGGAAATACCTGTTATTGGAGCATCTAAAGATAAATCCTGTAGTATTGAACCATCATTCAGTCGATCGCCGCAGAGTCTAGTGGCAGATATAAGTAAATAATCGCTGGGGCAGTTGTATATCTCCACACCTGCCTGGTTTGGTGGGATTATGGGTAAACCATCTGAAATTTTCAGTAATCTTGTTAGTGTTAGTTATTAGGGCTTTCATCCCGACTTTTGCGTAAACTTGGGTTCAATATCAGGCGAATACATCTTATCTACATTCACAATATGTAGTAGCTGTAAATCAAATAAAATTCGATGCATATCTAAAATCATTATTAGAAATAATCAAAATTTTACTAACATCTATGTATGTACCTACATTATTATATGCATGGAAGCTTAAACCATTGGTCTTTAAGCATGAAAAAATGCTATAAGTTCGTATATTAAGACTTGAGTGTGATACAGCTCAAACAAATTTCTTCTGAATTGTTTTGCAGCTCAACTAGAAAAGTGCCTTTTTGACCTACCCAAAGGTCTCACTCTGATAAAAAAAAGGATTTTAGTAAGCCGATATTCGTCACAACTGCTTTTTCATAGTTTTGAATTCATACATACATAACTTCACGCCAGTTCCCTTGCGGGGTAGGCACGAACAACAGAGCGCTATTTAGGTTTATTTTTACACACCTCACTTGCTTCTTTGAATTCATAATGAGAATAAAAAACTATAATTATTACTGTATGATTGTAATACACAGTTTTCCTCTTAGCATCATCTATGTATATTAAATGATAGGTATGGTTATACTTGTAACCTTGTTGAATCGGGTTTTAGTTTTTAAATAGTTTTTTTTCTCTGAATACAAAAACATGTGGCAATGTGCGAGTTGGAGTTGAGTTTCCTTTATAAATACAAAATATATATGAAATTGTATACAGGCCAACTTCAAATATGAATAAAGTACGCTTTTTTATTAAAATTAAAAGTACATATTAATATGAAGAATACCCGGTCACAACACCCATTCGTCGTCGTGCGTAGTCCCATTATAGAACACTCCTTTTTCAATATAAAAAAAATATTTTATCATTTCATTGTTGTAGAGACTTCTTTACTTCTACACGTGTGCTCAATTTTCTCTCTGTATATCATCAGTTTTTAAATTAAGCTGTGACATAGAGACATACGGACGAAATAATACGAATAAATAAATAATAATACGAATAAGGGTTCATTTTACATTAACGCACCTATATTTGTTTTTCACTTGTTAAAATACTTGCCTAGATCATAGTTCACGATTTGCATATCGCCAGCCGTGGTGTAAGTTACGCTGCAGGATTCAGCTGCTCGCTGTATGCATATAGCGTAGTTTAAGTTGTTCTAAAACGATACAGTAACAAAGGTTTTTAAGCGGCTATATAAAATCGTTTTGCAAGGGATCTGATACACACTACACACACACAAATGCCCGTAATTTATATCCTTTGAATAAACGTGTTATAAACTAAAACTTAAATGCTTTATTTTAAACTTAATTAATTGAAAAAAGTTAATTAGTGAGTGCTGATAGTTAATCTGCAAAGGGCACAGTTTCATTTTGCGTTTACTGGGAAGCATATGAAAATTATGCAGCTGATGGTCAGTAGTTACTTGCTAGTTATTGTTACCGTTGGATCTTGCGTTACTTACTTTAGCAGTTAGCATTATCATCAAAATTTATTAATCTTGCGGGAATGAATAAAGAACTTACAGAATAACTTGGGACTCTAACAGCTGCGATATCTGATATATCTCTATAATTAAAAGACTCCAGGAACCCTTCAGAATCTTTAAAGTATTGAAGACATCCCGTAGGTGCAGCGAGATCGTCGGCCGATGTTAATTGCGACACCTTTAAACGGTAAATTATATTTAAATTAAAATATTTAATTGTAGCTCATAGTACAAAATTTAAAATATATACCTTGATAGAAAATAATCTGCTTTCTAATGATATAGTTTGAATTGAGAAGTGGATCGGGCCATCTACATCAGACACTTCAAGATAAACTAAAAAGAAGAAATTAATAAATTAAATAATGCACAAAAAAATGCCTAAGTATTAAAAGTATGAGCTGACTTATACCGTGTTGGCCAGTATTTATTCCGCAAAGTATGGGTATAATACTGTTCATATTTTGTCCTGATATCACAAACTGATCTTGCTGACATGCTCCAGCTGCTGGTGGTAACATCTAAAATATTTAATAAAATCAATATAATTCAAATATAGATTAGGTATATATAAAATTCTATATGTAAAAGTAGGATATCGACTTACTTCAAAAGAAAGAAAATCTAATCGTATTTGCTTTATTTCATCTGTTGCTTTGTTTAAAGTAAACGTACACAACATCCTGCCAGTACTAGGAGAAGGAAAATCGGGATTTGTAAACCAACTTGTACTTGTAGATGTGGAGCCCTCACAGGTGTATAGATCTATAACATAAAGGACGTTGTATAAGAAGGTATGAGGTATGAAAAGTCCCTATAATGCATAAATACAAATCGAGTCTATTGTGCTACATTAGTAACAACTGACTATTTACTTACTGACACAGCATACACCGTAACCATCAGCACAAGTACCAATAACTGCTCCTCCATCAACATGACATTTATATTCATGCAAACAAATGCCGTCTAAACCACTGCTTGATGTACAACTCACGTGATCAAATTCTACTATTTGAAATACTTCAAGAAATCGTGATTTGGTTCCGTTTGATTGCAATTGCTTTGGTCTTTGAAATATCGTCGGATGTGTAATTCGAATATTATCTTGTCTCTGCTGTCTTATGTTTATTTTATTTTTTAGTCCATCGGATTCTTGAATAATTGCCGTTACTTTTTGAGCCTGCATTGTTTTTGGTACTACATATTTATTATTTGCCATAGACTCAGATAACAATGATGTCTGAATATCTTTCCTGATATTTGGACGTATTTCTTCAAAAAATTCTTTATATTGTTTTATGGTTTCAGCGGAGTTTTGTGTGGGTTCCAATATCTTTGTTTTGCGATCTTCATCATTCTTAATGGTTTGAGGATACAAATGTTCACAATTTACAAAAAATATAGCTAGGTATATTATAAAATTTTCTTTAAACCACATAATTCTAGTTTTATTATGTGCTTAAGTGTTAAGTATCCTACAACGTAGAGTGGACTGTGATCACGATACACTTGGCTTGATCCATGTGAACAATTTATTATATGCAATTATATAGAAAGCGTTCTGGTTTAATTACTTTAAGACATTAATTTAAAGACAATTTTCCTTCACCGCTTATTCAGTGTCACTGTCTCAGCATTCATATAAAATTTTACTATCCATAATTATCATAGAAAAAAATCTGTTTCTATAGCATTGCTATGTTTTAGTTTGTACTATATTAGGAGCGGAAATCTTTCCCATCCTACTTCCTGTTTTGGTAGACCGTAAACATCCAACTGCTCAGATCGAGCTGCCCCTGCGTTGTTTGCGATGCAACATTGTTAATTACGTGATATATTGACAGTTAACGTATGTATATACAATAATGTGGCTATGCGTTACCGTCGTTATTTTTTAACGCTGCAAATAAGACTTATTCGGCCACACTAACGCATTGGAAGCCGCAGCATTACAACATACATATTAGGTCAGAAAACTGACTGAATATGAATTTTGAACACACGTCATTGGAAAAAGACGCGGGTACCTTAGCTACTAAGCTATAACGACTTGGATGCTTTAGTTAACAATTTATGGGTAGGTAATAAAAAGTGGCATGATACTTTTATTATGATGGATGTATTACGTAGATATGGTTTAAATACATTTTTACTATTGCAATCCAAAATGTTAATACTGTATACACAGTCTCTCGCTGCCTACATACCAACTGCATCATACACGAAGGTTTGACATTGTACTGTACTTATATGCAAATGGCTTGCATATCACCGATTGATCCGAGATAATGGTCTGAAACTCTAGACTGACAGGTTTGGGTTAGTTGTTAGTAATGAAACGAATAAGAGAGCGGCCGCGCCCTGTCTAACCATTCCACACGTGCAGATTTTAATATACCTTCATAAACGGACACAGTTCTATACCTACAATTTACTAGTTTCCCAATAATTTGGTGCGATAATTTGACTGCTTATGTATTAAAATGATTTTAAGGAATAAATAGGTTCACTCTTGAGTGTGAAACTTGGGCACGTGCAGGATTAATTAGGGCATATTTTTAGACCAGATCATTCATTCAGAATTCAAGTCCATATTCAATGTCGTTAAAATTACTATAAGTACCTGTCGTTTGAAATAATCAAGTACTTATTCTAATCTCGTTTGAAATATATTCTATTGTATGTACTTACTTACATAGCGAATTAACTATAGATATAGTTTCTATATTACATACTTATTATAATAGAGCTATAAAATAGTGCGGAATAACTACTAATGTACTCACCGATAAAAAGTTTCTTTCAGCATACCTTTGGGTCTGGCGGGAAGGGAGAAACAAAAGTCAGGCTTGTGTTGGTGCCTACACGAAAGTTTTACGGTTTAGAAGTACCTATATCATAGATATAACAGTTATACATATTTCAAAGTAAAATTAGCTTCAGATTTTATTGTAAATACCTAGGAAATCACCTACCTAAATGGCAACAAAAGCGGGTTAGATGACTGAGACTGATATAAAAAGAAATAAATCTAGGTCAATATACTGGTCCTATTATAACTAAGCCACAATAAAAATAATAAATAGGTACCTACAAACTACAGATAAAACTAGGCGAACTTGCTCTAGTTAAGAAACTGCTATTATTAATTTACACTCATACGCATAATGCAAATGCTTCAAATCTGTGTATCTATAGTCAGGTATAGCCAATAAGACCGGGGAACCCTTTATTCCTGAAATAATTAGATGACTGCTTATCTATCATCCTTGTTCAAGGTGCATATCAAACATTTATAATCCTTTCGTATTAGATTCCCAAAACTGAGAGTTATCAGTAAAAACAATTTCCCGCATAGACGTCTGCCTTGCACGTGGCCCCAGTTATCCACCACAATCCACAGTATAGTATTTATTCCCGTGATGCGCAGCTCCTGCTTGTGTCGCTCAAGTACAGGCCACTGCTATACCAAAAAGACAGACCTAACGCTGGACCTATGATCTTACGGCATTTTAGGGCTTAACGGTAGGATGATGAATAACTTTGCGACGACGTCAAAACAGAAAGAACTGTAGAAACTGTCGATTGTTATGAACTTTACAAATTCATAATTGAAATATACTTAGTCTGGCCATAAATACTGTTACAATCAAAAAGAAACAAAATACTACATTTGAATTTGGAATCTGTCATTTTTATATAATTGTTCATTGTGTTTTCTCATTTTGGTGCCGATACATTGTACAACATTTTGCGATATTAAAATGGAGTGGGGCGATAAAGAGAACCGAATCGCTGTGATTGCATTACACAAAGTAGGTATGGAGCCAAATGCAATTCTTAAAACTCTCCATACGCTTGGTATTAGTCAAATGATTGTGTACCGGGCTATTAATAGGTACAATGAGACCTCCTCTGTTTGTGACAGAAAAAGATCTGGCCGTCCACGTAGTATTCGCACGAAAAAGGTGGTCAAAGCAGTAAGGGAAAGAATTGGAAGAAATCCTGTCCGAAACACTATTGAGGGGGTACGCAAAGGGAGGTCACAGAAAAAATTTGTTTACGGATGAGAAATTTTTTACAGTTGAGCAACTTTTAACAAACAAAATGACCGTATTTATGATCAAAGCTCTAAGGAAGCTTCTCAATTAGTCAACAGAGTGCAACGTGGGCATTATGCGTCTTCAGTGACGGTTTGGTGGGGTGTTAGCTATGATTCCCGCATTCACGTAGCCCTGGCATAAGGCGCAGGACGGAACACCCAGGGGTTTTAGTGGGTATCCCTAACTGGGGAGTGGCAATAGCGTGGCACCAGTTCTGACCGGGCACGCTAGTGCCACCCCCGATCTGGCGAATCCCACACTCACACGGGTCGCGAAGATCCCCCCAAAAAATTTTGTTTACGGATGAGAAATTTTTTACAGTTGAGCAACTTTTAACAAACAAAATGACCGTATTTATGATCAAAGCTCTAAGGAAGCTTCTCAATTAGTCGACAGAGTGCAACGTGGGCATTATGCGTCTTCGGTGATGGTTTGGTGGGGTGTTAGTTAGATGCGGGCGACGGCCTTATAGCCTCCCCTGACCGTCACCCGCGCCGCGCGTTCATGGCGGCCGGAGGTCTGTGTTCCTCTGGCGCCGAGACCGGTTATTGAAGGAGTGACTGAGCCATATTTTTGTGAAAAAGGTATCAAAACATCGGCACAAGTGTATCAAGATACCATTCTTGAGAAGGTAGTTAAGCCCCTTAACAACACCATGTTCAATAACCAAGAATGGTCCTTCCAGAAAGACTCGGCGCCGGGTCATAAAGCTCGGTCCACGCAGTCTTGGTTGGAAACGAACGTTTCGGACTTCATCAGAGATGAAGACTGGCCGTCGTCTAGTCCCGATCTTAATTCGCTGGATTATGATTTATGGTCAGTTTTAGAGAGTACGGCTTGCTCTAAACACCATGATAATTTGGAGTCCCTGAAACAATCCATACGATTGGCAGTGAGAATTTTCCCATGGAAAGAGTGCGTGCTTCTATTGATAACTGGCCTCAACGTTTAAAGGACTGTATTGCAGCCAACGGAGACCACTTCGAATAAGCTTTTATATTTTAAATTTTAAAATAATATTTACGTATTAAACTAACACACTGTAAAACTTATAAATGTTATTTGCAATAGAAAAGAAAAATTCTTTGTTATAATATTTATGACAAGACTAGGTATAAATTGAATGAAAGCTAATTTGGAGAATAGTACCTTTTTAATACCCATAAATCAATTTTCATGAAATTTGCTCTATCGGCACTTTTCACACGGTATTAAAGTTTAATGGCGCAAAGCCATGGCGAAAGTCATAGTATAATATATGTGTTTTATTCGAATTCAATTTACTTGCTACTACAATGTAACATGTAAGGTAAGATAAGAACCTAACATTTTGCAATTGGTTATTTCACTAAATTTAGATAATCGGTGACAAGGTGTCAGAGTATTGAATACTTGCAGTGGAACTGTGGAACAGTAAAAAGTATATGTATTATCGAAAGTACTAGGTATTAAAAATATTCAACGGTATTTGTCTCTTCAAGCAAGCAACCACCATAAGATCGAATATCATTTACCCATCGTAGGATGACAAAGTCTATTTCGCTTGTAGAATCTATGTGACAGTAAGAAAAGATTCAAATATATTCAAATTCCAACCTCGGCCTTAGTGAAAATTTCGTTAACTATGAATTGTTGTTATAACTGGTAAAGCTCTTTCCTAGATAACTATATGAGCTAATTTTTTATGTTTTACGAGTTCTTTCATCTTGTAGTTCAGGACCAGGTACTTATTTATTCAGGTCACTCTAAAGTTAAATTGAATAACAAGGAAACTTAAAATTCGGGGTTACCGACATACTTGATATACTGACGGAAGAAAAAGTAACATTTTAATTAAATATTATAGATGATGTAATATACATTCACTTCCAAATTAGTGAAAACAGTTCACTCTTTTAACTAGCTATGAGGCGGAAAATTCTAAATAAAATAGGGATGGGAAAACATCAAAAATCTTTCAGAGAAAATCAATTACTTTTATAAATTAAACTTAAAACAAATTATATATACAAATTAAAATTAAATTGTAAAATCTAGTACCAGACCGCTATCAGTTGGAAATGAGTCTTAAAGAGTGGCTATCCACCAGACGTTTGGCTATGTCTCGATAAAGCTTGTACGCCTCAGGCTCCCATGCTTCTAGGGTCTCGACATCAAAAGCCGCAAATATGTAGCATTTTCGCATTTCCGATGGCTAAGTATTTGCGGCGTTTAGGGCCTCCTGTTGTGCCGCAGTAGAGAAAATTGATTTTTAAAATAAAAATATTTTGAATGATAAAACGTTAAAAACCATGAGTAGAATAACGAACCAAAAGCAAGATAAGGAGTTTGTCAGAGTTATTTTTGGCTATTTTCTTCCATAATATTACGCCCTCGTGGGTAATAGGTTCTCAATCTGGTATGGTTTTTTTTAAATTTATTTTAAGGACTTTGAACGAACGTCCATATCAGTCCCGTAACGACAAAACCTTAAATAACGTGCAAAATCACTTTTTTTATAATGTGGTATGTGAATTATATTTCCTTGTGAAAGTTAATTCTGATGAATTGAAGTCCATTGAATATGGATCAATGAAATATATTCTTTATATCATACATACATACATACATACATAACTTCACGCCAGTTCCCTTCCCTTCCCTTTATATTATAAGTGGTTTAAATAGTATATTACATTTAATTATTATGTCGCGAACACATTACACTCAGGAAGCCATTTTTCGTGAGATAAAATAGTGATGTCAACGTATAAGAAGGATGTATCGAATCAACTCGATTTCAAACAAATTTCTAAAATTACTTGCTGAAAATCCTTTCAAATCTGAAGTCATTCCTTTTTAATTAATTCAAACCACCTTCATTGTCCTTGCAGGGGCGACCACGCCTTTTTTAGAGTCAGCGCCTGCGCAACTTCGGCCTGCATACAATGAATGCTCTCAAATAATAATTTAAGATAGTTGATATTATATCACACATATGTCCTTTCGTACTAACATATGTTGACATACCGAGTTTAGTATAAAAGCATAAGCGCACGCATAGTTGCAACATATTACACTAAGCTTTTGTGGGATAAAACACGACAATGATTATAAAAGTAAGTCATTGCAATATCTATTATAATATTAGTACATTACTGTTATTAATAAAATAATAAAACTATTTTAAAGTTAGTAAAATGTACGAACAACTTACTCCTATTTAATATTCAATTTTTTAATATATTGAAGGGCCTATTTCTTTCAAGCGCCATTTTTAAAATATGTTAGGATAAAAGTTTCAAAGGGTGCGGTATACGGCACATTTATTTATTACTTGAGATATAAAAATAATTTTGGGTGGTTATAAAAAAAATAACCATGAAGGCTAAGGCGGGTGCGAAGCGAAGCGGAGCACCCGCCTTAGCCTTCTATCCTATATTTAAAAAGTTTAAGTTAAATTGGAAGCCAGGTTCTTCATATTGCCATAAGTTTATTATTTACTGATTCCATTAAATTAAAATATCATAACAGTCTTATAACTAAAGCGACAATGTCCTATCCTTAGCCTATTATTGAGTATTTCTATAAAGTTACAAGTACATTGGAATAAAAAATCCCTTGATAAGTTTACCACAAAATGTCGCTTGAAGTGACTAGCTTTTTACCCCTCGATGTAGACATCTTAACAATTAAAAGTAAATCCTTAAAATAAACTACATACAAATAATTTGAATATAAAAATAGGAAAGTCACTCTCAGTTAATAAAAGTATTTCAGTAATTATATTTATTTAATTACTAATTTTACGTTACGTCGTTAGATATTTATTTAATTTTAGTTAATGTGACAAGAATTACCTAATTGTTAATTAAATTTCTTTTCAGTCAATACTCGCTAAATTACGTCAGATTTTGTTTAACTCTGAAATGTTCACACTCAGTGTTATTTGATAAGTTGTTATCCATAACTCGCTAAGTATGCTTTAGCACACGTAATTTGCATGTGTGGTGAGAATTGTTTTGAGTTCTTATAATTACCTCCTTCTGCAGTCCACGGGACTAATTCTTTTAAGAACAAAACCTGGCTATAGTAGTGAATAAAATACAGTTTTCTATACTTTTTCAATTGTATATTAATTATATAATGTTTGTATTTATGTTACAGATTTTGTTTTTGGCGTGCGCGGTGGCCGCTGCCAACGCGGGGGCTTTGGTCTCACCAGTTTATGGAGCGCCCTACAGTTATGGAGCGTGGAATCCATACAGTTCATATCCAGCTCAACCTGCTTTAGCTTCGCAGCAGTCTAATACTTACAGATCACCATTTAATCTCGGACAGGTAAAATTCTTCAATCATTTTGCTTAGAGGTACCTAAAGGGAACTATTGTATTCGGAATAAGTCGAGTCAGTTTAATCCAATCTCCTTTAGTCGTTAGATTAGGAATGACAATATTTTATTAGGAATTTTATTTAGTTTGGCACATAAACATTGAAGTTTATGTTAATATATACATTTTTGATTACATTTATATATTTTTACTACTTTATCAAATGGACTTACGTGTCATTTCAATGTCAATCAAAGCCACAGTTTTCGGTATCTGAGTTCAATATTCGAGAAAAATAGTATTTATTGCCCAAATCAATACCTAAAAAGATAATCCGTTTAAACTAAAAATTACTTCGCTCTATTCGTCACTGTTTTATTTTACCGATTAAAATAATTACGGTAACATCTTGGACCATTAGGTAAATTAATAGGCCCAGTATCTAAACGTACTTACTATACTCATCAAGTCTAAAGCAAAAGTGACAGACAGAAAACAGAATTTATTGCAATTTTTTCAATTAACATATAAAATTATTTACAGGATAAAACATATATTTAACTTAAAAGTACACAGTATATGAGTAATAAGTAAATAGTTCAATCGTTTCACTTTTTTATGCAACGATATTAACCTTTTGATGGAAACTTTCATTTTGTTGCATGAAAAATTAACTCTTAATTAATTAAGTTACATTAAATTTTCTTTGATGTATTAACTAGATGGTTAATCCACCATCAATATAGTAATGCGTATAACTCTGTAACAAATCTAAACATTTTCCCTTTACGTCGTCTGTCCTTCATGTTAATGAAATTTCGAGCACAGTCTAGTACAACTAAATGAATGTACCTACATACATTTCGCCCGGGGACAAGCAATCAATATTGAGTGCAGACACGCCAAACTGTTTTATATTAACACATAGCTTGATGGAAATCTACATCCTTATTACATTCAACAGGTATCTACATATTCAAAATCGATAGACACGCCATTTTCAAGTGTGCGTAAAGCGGATATACGTGTTAGCAATCCGGGAGTCGCTGTGGCGCCTGCGTACAGCAGCTTTGCAGCACCTTACGTATCGCATGTGGGCGTTGCTGCACCTATAGCTAAGGTAAAGTGCATAGTGCATCGCCTGGGGCAACGAGCTTTGCCCGGGTCGTTGCTAGGCAATATTTGAGCCTTTGTGTAACTAGCAAACTGATGACGAGATTTACTTTTATACCTTTCTATGAACTGAAATTTTATCGAAGTCAAACATAGAGTGAATCCTATATACCTACTCAGTGGTATCACTTATTTGTATACTTATACAAGAAAATAAAAAAAACTTGTTTTTTTTTGCAATAATACCTACAGCAGACAGGCTGACAGCCCATCCTGATAGGAAGCGGATACCGTCGCCTATGGACATTAGTAATACTTGATTCGTCACCAACACGCTGCTGGCTTCGAAGAAATTATACCTTCTTTGAAAATCCCCATATTATAGCGCTTAAATTCCATTAGATTTTGTATCAATCACAGTTGCCTTTTGCCGTTCTGTTCAAAATAAATAGTAGTAAATAAGGTACAAGATAGTTGAGTTGGTCGAGCATTCGCTTCTCAATTATCCCTTATACCATATAGTTACCCATTACCACGCCACCAAGCAGGTGGATAGAGATAGACAGCGCGAGTAGGCCACGTTGAACATAATTATGTTGTGTTTACATACTCTAGATTTCAAACTGGCAGAGCAAACTCGACTAGTATCCAATATTTTGGGAAGAATGGTTTGTCATCGAAAGCAGGTTATGCCAAACTTATCTTGTGATAATTGGTTTATTTAGTCCCTTGTTATCCCGGAGTAATTATCCTATAAGTTGCTATTATACGGATCAATCAAATTGGATCAATTTCGTTGAAAGGCACAGAACTGAAAGGATAAGTATTCAATGATATTGAATCATTAAGTTCGTTTTTGTCTTGGCCTTATTTCCTTGAAAATTATTCTAAAATTTAAATATTCATGAATACAATTACACCATTTAAAAAGAAGTACTTTTTTATGATTTACTATTTTATAAATAATAGGTTTTTCGGAACAAACACAAAACAGAGGTACTTATGTAGCGTCGAGCCATATCCATAGTAGTTTGTGCGTCGAGCGTACTGCGTAGCTATCTATTTCTTAGGTTTCAGGATAAAGAACTATGTTTTTTTATGAATTCTTAGGTGGCTACGACTGGCGGTCTTTTGGGAGTTGCGTATTCCCCCGCAACAACTGTGTCCCACATGACCTACACTAACGGACTTGGTTTGGCCTACAGCTGGTAAATGAGACTTGAAAATATGAAGAATATTATGTAGTTTTATATAAGATTGCATCAAAAAGATTCCTCTAAGTTATTACCTCTTGTTAACATAATTTATTTGCCAACATTAAAGTACGAAATAAATGTTTTAATTTTAAATAACATTTTTGATTTCTTTATTAAAAATCCTTTTGTCTTTGTATGTCGTGTGCAGAAGTATCTTCGTTGACTATCTCTCCCGCTTTCAACGACTGCGACCCGCAGTTGCTTTTTTTGCGATTCTCCACTGTTTCACCAGATGTTGAGTGATGAAGCGGTTAAGGATGAATCACGTTTACTTAGAAGACATCTAATTTATATACAAGTGAATTGAAGACTCCTCGTCAACTAGTACTACGAACAAGACGAGAACAGGTCGCAGTATTCGAAGTAGCAGGCGTGCTCATCAGCAACCCTTCGTGCCGCTTATTGTGAAATTAATATACCTAATAAACGAATCAGTTATGCCCGGTTTCTATTTCTTACCGACCGTTCATTTGACTTACTATCGGTTAAAATTTGACTTAAGTTCCACACATCACAGGTCAAAATTCAACCAATGCACAGGTTGAATTCTGACATAAGAATTCGACCATCGCGATGGTAGGGTGGGCAAGTGTATAAATAGTAATAAACAGTAAGATATAGATAGGAGCCGGCCTTTCATGAAAACTTGTTTTATTGTGGAAAAAAATGTGTCCAGAAAAAAATATTAATTGATATCAAGACAGATGATTAACATTTCCAGACAGGAAAGTGGTTAAGTAACGTTTCTCCTATTATATTAATGTACTCTGCTCTTTTCAGTTTTCTGTCTTTATCATATGGCGATTGTATTTCTACACACTTATATACAGCTAAATAGGAAGTTGGTTGCGAGTGCAACAGGAGTGTAAAAAAAAGTCACAAATCCGTTAATATATAAGCTGACCCGGCAAACTTCGTACCGCCTCGGAATCAATACATAAAAAACGTTGATTTCTGAACGTGAACAACGGGACGAACATCAAATTAATGTTTGACAGGTAGGAATAGTTTCTAAGGGAAAGCAAAATTGTTGTTTTTACTATATCCCAAGCATTTTTTTTAATATTTACTCACCTTTTAAACTTTCCCTGGATTTCCAAAAATAATTCAAAACTAAAATTAGCCAAATCAGTACAGCCGTTCTCGAGTTTTAGCGAGACTAACGAACAGCAATTGATTTTTATATATATAGTTTATTTTATTCTTACAAAATAAATTAGACTAAAATTCTTCTTTTTTATTCTATTTTTGGGCCAACTGGCGCCAATGGATCGTAGTAAGTATCCTAGTAGTCTCTGGACAAAGCATGCGTTAAGAGCTCATTAGTTTTCGGTACTATTTATTATCTATGCTGCTATGGGTCTTTCACAACAACAACAACAAAAAACACCCAAATTTCAATAGAGAAGATGGTTGGCAAGTACCACCTGTTTGGGATCCAATCATCAAAACTATTAAGACCCAAACCCAGCAAAAACCAGCTGCCAGACCTCAAGACACTGTGAGCTCTTTCTGCGTGCAACGGAACACAAACCAACTTGACTGATAATTTCTTATATTTTTCCTTCCACCTATTTTAATATTATATAAAATTATTAGAGCTAGGCATGTTTGCTGAAGAGTTTCTTGCGCCGCTTCTTCTCTTCAAGCTACAACATGTTGGCAAGCGGTGGTAAACTAGATTAGGCTCCCATAGAGTAAATAATAATCATAAACAAAATTAAAACTAAATAATTAAAATTAACAAGTTGGCGGTAGGCTAAATAAAACTTTAACAATACTCGTTGACACTTGACATCTTTGTCTTCCGTGATCACGGCCACTGAAAAGTGGCCGAAACGTCGGAAAAACCAAAATCAAATAAATTACCGCGCCTAAAACCGTTAAAACGTAGTTCTATTATGCTGTCTGGCACAAATAATGACAGGGTGACTCCACATTGTATTTACGAAAATCTGTTAAAAAATTAACCCAAAACGATACTTTCCCTATACTAATATTGGATGAAAAAATTGGACAACTGCATATCGGTCCACGAACAGTGAAGGATTTTTAGTTTTGTTACTTTTAATCGGCTTAAAAAAAGAGGAGGTTCTCAATTGTTAATATATATTTTTTCTAATGATTTGATTACAAAACGAAAAACCATTACAATTATTGTATAAAGACCTGTTTAGAGTTAACTTTTATTATCAAATTATGCTATCTCTAATATTTTATGGCATTTTTAGTAACGTTAAGGGAATAAAATACGTCTCCATTTCTCAAGCGCTAAAATGTCACCAAGAAATCCTTATCTCCAAAAAATTCTCAACCGCAAAATAATCCCAAAATGGGACCAAAACCTCAATCTGGAGACCCTAATAATTTATACCTACATATAATAAAACTGTAGAGGTCGAATTTCTGTACTCACTGTACAGAAAAAAAAATGCTAAAAACCGATTCAGGGGGATGTAAGAAGTGAAATAGAACTAATTTAGATGTTTTTCAAATTTTTTGTTTCTTTGTTTGTCTGTCTGTTTGTACGGGCTAATTTCCGAAACGACTGGACCGATTTAAATGAAATTTTGTATGGTGGTAGCTTATATCCCTGGTCATATACACACACCATTGAGATATAACATATCTAGAGAGAGCATTGCTAACAAACGAACAAACAACACCGCCAAAAACGGCATTAAAAACGCGAAGCGTTGCTGTATTCACTGTCGTTAAACTATCAATGTGTGCGGGTTTTCAGGATGTCAGGTAAAAAATATTGCCCCATTTTTTATAATTAAATATTTTTTATGTAAGTGAAAAGTTTAAATGATCGTTATGATTTATTGGCTTTATGTGTTATAATTTAATATTACTCAGAGGTTTTAGTTTTTTTTTAAATAAACTATTAGCAACAAAAGTTGTGTGTCTTGGAATAAACCATAAAAATACATGTACAAATGAATTCATAACATATTTGAGTACATGTAGTCATTTTAATTCGTAATAAAATGCCTGTACAGACATTAGTAGGTACATATTTATAAGTCTGTTAATTACCAATTCTAATATAATAATTCTAAAAAAACTATTCATAATGGCAAATTATTTTTGTGTTCACGAAAATTATTACACGATTATTTATGCCCCAAAGATTACACTGCGCTAAAAGTCAGTGAAATAAGTTGTAATAATGGACTTGGAACGATTCGATGGGCTCATATTGGGTAGTGGGCTTTATGTGTAATCCAAAGTTAGATCAGTAGTAGGAACAATTTCTCACTCACCCGCACATGCCGTCGAGATGAGAGCGCGAGTGTTCCGCGCGCGCTCACCTCTCCTCCCGTGGGGCGAGTTACAAACCGCCCCACGCACATAGAGCTTGAGGATGCCGGGGGATTAAAGGAAGTCCCCCTGCAGTGGAAGTGGCCTTGCGAGGCCCACACCTGCCAGGGCTGCGGAGAGGCTAGGTCATTTACCCGTAGCCCTGGCATAAGGCGAAGGACGGAACACCCAGGGGTTTTAGTGGGTATCCCTAACTGGGGAATGGCAATAGCATGGGACCAGTTCTGACTGGGCATGCTAGTGCCACCCCCAATCTAGCGAATCCCACACTAGGTCGCGAATTATCCCCCCAAGGTTCTGCCCTTGTCGCGGCTTAGTCCTCAATCGGATTTCCCCTGGACAAAAAAAAAAAGTAGTAGGAACTACGAGGTAGGTACACGGGATAGTTTAGTGCAGGGACTTAAGAGCAACTAAACCACTTGAAAAGGGCTATTATAAAATAAAAATATTCATATCCAAAAGTTTTTATTCAAACTAGTTCGGTTTGATTATTTTATAAACTAAAATTTGTTTTTTATCATATTATAATATATTAAATTATTTATTTATTAGGAATTAATGGTGATGCAGCTAACAGAATACAGACAAAATTAATATCTTAATTATGTAAATAATGTACTAAAAAATGTCATTACACCATATCTCCGTAAATTCTTAACATGTTTTTAGGTAACATAAAATGAAACTATACAAAATATATGTTTAAATTATACACTAAATTACTATTGAATCTATTACAAAACTATGATATTTCACACGAAACTAAATTTTCTTTGCAGCAAAAACAGGCACTGCAACAATATATAATTGGTTAATTCAACTTTGCTTGCATGATACTTGAAATACCCGTGTGTATATTATCTCGTGTTTTCTGTTTTAAAAAGCATATTATGTTTATTTCCATTATCGCAAGAACATACATATGGCAGTATCAAAATAAGTGCCGAATTTCACGGTGAACGGTTCATTTCCAAAATCAATAAGAAAAAATATTATTAAAATGTATGAATCATTATTACTATTAATCTTATCATTGAATAAATACTGCTATTTCAATACACACCTTGCTTGGCACAGCTCCTTTTTTAATTCTCCTAAAACCTTTTTTCGATGTATAAATTTCTTTTTCTTCGAAATTACTAGAACACAGAAGCGACCTTTTATTGGGATTCCAGTGGTGGTTGTCTTGCGATTCCCGGATTGCTTTTATCCAATAATGTGCTACAATTGGATCTGCAGGGAATCTAAAACGTAATATAAATATAATGGTTTAAGAAAACCGGACACACAAACATTACTTGTGTGTCTGTTTTCTATAGATTTTTTCAATTATTCATATTTCATATAAAAAATCGTAACGAAATTCTCAAATTTGGCAAATAACTCCCATTTCTCACCTGATATAATTTATCAATTCGATAAATTTTACTGTGTACCTACCAAAGGACCTTTATGAAATTTTATGAAAATAGGTTAATGTGTAAAAATATGAAGGGCAGATATAATAAAAATCACTTGCAAATCATCTTCATTCCAGTTGGGTTGTGGCTCTACTTTTGGAAAATTGTTGCCATAATGCTATATCAAGCTAAAATAAGTGATTTATAGTGACACTGACAATAACAATTTGTCCGGACAGTATGGGTAACAGCTGACATTGATTTGGTAAGTCTAGAGCTGTGATGCTCTGCATATTATGAGTTCATATGCGATTGACAATTATTTCTGAGTATTAGTAATAATCGATTGCATAAAAAAATATTATAGCTGTTTGATAATATTGAAAAATAAGCAAAAATTACTTAAACTAAATCAATTCAAGACGGCGGCTATTTCTATCTGTGTCAATAAATTTATACGACTTTTACAAATTATCTAAATATGCATGCATACTTATCATTAGTTTCAATGACCTTAGTACTTATATAACTTTAAAATGTCCGGTAAATTTAAAAATATTTACATGAAAAATACGTAAATAAAGATAAAAAGTCGTAATTTTAATTATGAAGTCACTTTTATTAAGAGTAAAAAGGATGAATTTATTTGTATATTAGCATTTGCCCATGACTTTCTCCACATGGAACAGGCAGCAAAGATTAGTTATATTGCCAATATCTGCAATCAAAAGGCAATACCAGCAGTGGACCGGTTTTTTTTTAATATGAAAATAAACGAATCCTGAAGATCCCATAAAAATCCGTGATAAGTACTGTTACTAAAGGCATGTACCCCAATAATTTAATACCACTATCGCAAAAAATCCTGTGGAATTTCCGGATTATAAAGTATAGCATGTTTTAAGTCGGGGAATTTGCTGTTGATCTGCGAAAACCACATCGAAGTTGATTACTTCGCCGGGGCAAAGTAAGTCGCGTAGGGGCATGATTTCCAAACTACCTACTAAACTTAAACCACCACTTTATTGTCCGTACGTTCACTGGACGCCACGGGATCTAGAACATAGTTATTGCACGGTGATGCTCTTGTGCACGTAATCCATAGACTTGACCGAAACGGTCAAGTGAACTTTTATAGACTGTTGTTGTGTTGTTATATAATAGACACAATTTTGTACGTGTGGCTCTACCCATGTTGGAATCGAGAAGTAGATTTTTTTATTGCTGGAGTACAGGCAGGCTGACAGTCCAATTATGATGGAAAATAGTTACCGTCGCCTAAAATCATTTGTAACACTAAACGTGCTACCAATGTGCTGCGCCGGATTCGTAGGTGAGACTGGAACCTGGCCACTGGCCACAAAAAAAGCTAGAACACAAGTCAAGGTTGTTATGGCGGTATGCTCTAGATGAGCAAGTAAGATGTAGAAAGTTTTTTATTATCTAGTCGTCTGATTAGCTGACGATATTATTCGTCCGGTTACCGGACGACTAGATACTTTGTTTATAGAACAACATATAACTTTCATTGTAATATTTATAACAAATAGTGATATCGATTCTCGTATTATATTAATGTACTCTGTGATATCGATTCTTTTTCCTAAAACAGAAAAGTATCCGTATTAGTCTTTGAACAGAAACATTAATTAAATTGAAGTCTATCTATTTTATTTTTACTTCTCGTAACATATTCTTAACATTCTTATCATTATAAAATTCCAAATTAACTAACTGTTTAATTAAGAATATTAGGTTCCTGGGTACTTGCTTCATTCAGCAAAGTTAATTACTCTCAGAGTACATTATTATAGTAGATTATGTGATTACCTCTTGTGTAACCATCTTTGTTTAGTCACGTCGTATTTTTTTGTTTATTTTGTGTTTAATTGATAAGACTATCTATGTAAAACCAAATTACGTTCTAGTTGTCAACTTAGTAATTCACTGAAAACTGAAAATGTCATACAGTGGTGATAACGAGGACTCATGGATTCTGTATAAGGAGCGACCAGAATGGAGCGATGTGACCCCGGTGCCGGAAGACGATGGTCCAAATCCAGTAGTGCTTATTGCTCATTCTGAAAAATGTATGTTATTATCAATTTAGTTATGTGTTTACTATTTTTGGTATCTACCGTTTATGAACAGTTGATGAGTACTGTTAAGCTGAAAATGGGGTGGACATATTAGACCAGTGGTTTTTAGAGTGTGGAGTCTTACAAAGAATAGTGGTAGAGGGATAAGTAGAGGCCCTGCGACTTTTTGAAGTGAAACTTCTTTAGAATTGTGATTTCCAACTTGATGAAACGAAAAAGCGACACTAAAAAGTGATAAACACATATAATACATTATATTTAATAATTTAAACACTATAGTCATATAGATAGAGTTGAAAATGTTTTGAAGTTTTTTTGCTAAAACTTCAATTTTTGTGTATTAAAACTCAAATATATTATAACCATAGCTGGGCACCGTTAATCAAATGGTTAACTTCGTTAATCGCTAATCCGTTACTGAAAAAGTTTTCGTTAAAAATTTTATTTAGAAAATTTAACATAAGTTAATGTTAATCGTTAATCTGTTAACACTTGATAAAAATTGCATTTTCTTATTAAAACTGTTGGTTCTGAAAGTTAACAGGTTAGAAACAAAAAAAAGGTGGGGTATAATTGTTAGAGTGTTTAATATAGGCATGTTGACAAACACTGTTTTTTCATTCATTTGGATTAAGGTTTAGAATTTATTTTATTAAGATAGATTAGTTGCGATCTGGACGAAACACTAATTAGATGAACTAATTTTAAGATAATTTGATAGTAATATATTGATCAATTGCTATTTAGATGAATTGCTACATAGACCACTTACATCTTAGACGAAATGATACTAACCCATCCAATTTATCTGTCAATTTAGTCTTCTTCTTCTTCTGCGAGTGGGTTTCCGCAACTCGACGACAAAGCGCCTATTTTGCGTGCGAGGGTGGATGAGGGTTTACTCCATCCAGCCCAGCTCCTCCAGGAAGTCCACCAGCTTGACGTTGCTGAAGACTTCTCGGAGGCTACCTGGGGCATCCAGATACTTCGCCCTGTATTGGGCCACCTCTCCGCATTCAAGCAGGACATGGGCGGCTGTTTCTTCTTCCTCCAAGCATGCTCTGCACAGGGGGCTGTCGGTGACACCTATATTGAGAGGATGTCTGTTAAAGTTGCCATGTCCAGTGACTGCACTAATAACTAGTCTCAGCCGGGACCGACTGAGCTTTAAGATATTCCTGGAGAAATGCAGGTTTACTCGAGGCATTGCCAGCTTGGCTTGCCTGCAATCCTCCAGGTTGTCCCAAAGTTGTTGATGTAGTGCCCTTGTCCTTTGATTTATATGGTTTCTAAACCAACTGTGTGGCAAAGGCAGGAAAGGTTCTGGTCCAACCGGTTGCCGCATCATCTGCCGCATCATTACCTCGGGCACCACTGTGTCCTTTGATCCATTGAAGGGTCAAGATATTGTTCTTACCTGCCGCCTCGTTTAGAGCCGAGTGGCATTCGTATATTAAATATGAGCTTTGTATTTGGGCCTGTAGTACCGACCTGCTATCAGAGAGTATTCTGATACTGTGATCATTGACATCTCTAGCAACGATTGCTTTAGCTGCAAGCAGGATGCCCATGCACTCTGCTTGATATACTGTATTCAACTTACCCAGGGGCTCGGATATGTTAATATTTAGGTCTTCCGAGAAGACTCCTGTGCCTGAGCCCGAGCTAGTCTTTGACCCATCAGTGTAAAAGCTAAGCTCATGATGGGAAAGATAACTGTTGTTACCTTCCACGAGTTCAACCTTGTATTTTTTATCGAAAATGAAAGCTTTCTCTATTCTGTCACTGACCGCTTCCACCAAAGGTGAGTTGGACCAGGCTTCCGAGAGAATGCTGAAATGTCTTACCTTGTCAAACCTAAGTGTTTTCAGGTGTTTTAATCTTAGGGCCGCCATTGCTGCCTCTTGTTGTACAAACAGGTGCAGTGGAGGGATGTTAAGAGCTATTTCTAGGGCCGCGGTGGGCGTTGTCCTCATGCATCCCGTCAATTAGTCATCTGGCATAATATGAATATTCCCTTCATGAACATTAATATGTTGAAGTTCTCATCTGAAAGTGAGCTCGTTTTGGCTGTAGTATATCCTTGCCCGTGGAGAAAAGACGTTCAACTGCAGTGCTCGAGGGTATAGCGGTATTATTTTTAATAAACAGATTTGCGAATATCTGTTCCCCGAGGAATGCCGCATCATTTAAGAGTCTTTCCACTTTATGTCTAGCCACATTTTGACGAGACTAAGCTTTGCTCTTTAAAGCTGGATTAACGATTAACGGACTTTGGAAAATGTAACGGAAGTTAACGAGTCCGTTAACATATTTTTAAGTTAACTTAAATGTTAATCTGTTATTCGAAATGCTAACTTCGTTAATTTATCCGTGCAGGAACGGAGAAAGAATACAATTTTCTGCGGCCAGGCGGCCTGTCGTAAGAGGCGACAAAACAACCTACAGCCAGGTGGTAGGGCATTTGCCCGACTGGATGGCTACCACCCCTGGTCTAAAGTATGTCGCCATAACAACCTTGAGTTGTGTTCCGGCATTAGTGACCAGGTACCAGTCTCCCTTAAGAGAGCAGCAGCACATTTGTAGCACCTTTGGTGTTGCAAATGTCCATAGGCGATGATAACCGCTTTCTATCAAGTGGGCCTTCTGCCTGTCTGCTGAACTCCTGCAATAAAAAAAATTAACGATTAATAGATTAACGAGTTAATGCCCAGCTGTGATTATAACGATATAATGTACAAAGTGTGATCACGAAATTTAGAATCCCTCCCACCCCTTGCCATACTTTGCTTCACTTCTACTGTGTATGAACTGCACACACACAATTTTTTTTACTAGGTATCATGGCTTGCTGTTTGACATTGCACATATCGAGTCTTTACCATTGTTTTATTGTAAGCAACATTCAGACCTAAGTATATTTTTTGTTGCAAAAGGTATTTTACACTATTATTTTGTTCTAACATTTTCAGTTTAATTAAGTATGATCTAATTGAACTAAAACTAAAAGTCTTAAAACAAAATACGTTTGGAATACCTTTTGCAACAAAAAATATACCTCATCCCAAATGTTGCTTTGATAAAATGGCTGTAAAGGCTCAATATGTATTATACTTATGTGTTCTTTTTCAACGTCTTTTATATATGTACCAATTTTGATATTTGTTTAAGATTTTGCTAGATTTATTCCAACTTGGGATAAGTTACATTTCAATTTATAATAAAAAAAATGCAATTTTCTTTTATTTTTTTTTAGAGGTCGGTAAGTAGTCCTGCTGTCAACTAAGTTACATAAGCATTAAATAGATGGTGTCATACTTTCAAGTCCCACCCTTTGATAAACAGTATGTGAACCTTAATCAATATAAAACTAATATGTATAAATAAAAATAATAATCATAAAAATGTATGGTATGTAAAAGCGCTTAACTTGAGAAGACTACCAATTTTGATGACAATTTTGTGTGTATCTGACTGAGTCCCCGGATGGTTTAGATTCACAATTGGAACTGGTAGAAGGCACTGGAGTCCGGTCCTAGATTTGTATTTTTTCAGGACAGGACAATGTCTGTTGTGACTTCTTCTTCAGCCAGTCTTAGTCCACTGCTGGATGTAGGCCTCCCCAAGAATGCACTGTGCCCTAGACCGTCTGTCGGGATACTAATTATTAAATAGTACCAGGATTAAATACATTATTATGTAATTAAAACTAATACTTATTTCTATGCAAGTTTATGATAAAACTAAAAATTACTTTTTATGGATGAATCAGCCACACTATCCTACTTAAAATAGACTAATAATACATTTTATTATATCAGTATAGTTTTATTAAAATCTATAAGTAAAGTTTTCCTTTATTTCATTTTCGGCACAATTTTTCTGATGACCTACATCATGAAATTTAATTTATATATTTAATCTAATCTTACATTTTAGTTGAAGATGTGTATGATTATTTCCGAGCTGTTCTACAAAAGAATGAAATGTCAGAGAGAGCACTGGAATTAACAAAGGATGCTGTTGAACTCAACCCAGCCAATTATACTGTTTGGCAATATAGGTAAGAAGTCACTATAAACTATGTTATATGTCTTCTACAGTCATACTATCTTCATCTCGTGGTCTAGAAAATATTGGTTGTAAGTTGAGACAGAATAGTAAAAGGTTGAAAGGGATAGAATTTGACTGGGAGTTACTGCTAGAATGGTGATGTAACATTTTATCGGACAGAAATTTTTTACATGAATTGTATGAATTGCTTTCATTTTCTTACAAGGTTCTTGTTTACAAATGTCACATATTGATATATAGGCTGGTGTGCATAGCCATTAAATCAACAGTTAAAATAAAATAATAGTTAAAACTATATGACTAAACAGTGATTATTCTATTTTAATCATTGGTTAAATCTCTATGTACATCAGACTTAGTGAAAGATATTTAATAACCAGCTAACAAAGCTACATTATTCCTGAGTGACGTATGCTATATTTGAATTGCATGTGTATTTTTTAATGACACCCAACGAAGTGGGCGTGGGTCAGCTTGGTAACCTAGGCTATATTTGATTTGTGTGCATGCGTGCGTGTATATTTTAATAACCATAACCTTGGTTTTCAATTGATTTTCAAGAAAATTAGTATGTGAATATTTTCTGATTGGAAATGAATACAGGATACCTTTTATCCCAAAAACTCCTAGTATATCTGTTGGATTTGGTACCCAAGCAGGATGATGTGGAAAGCTTTAGATTAGATAAACATATGTAAGATTTATTATTGAATTGCTGGTGTTTTTATTGAATTTCAGGAGAGACTTGTTGAAAGCATTGGGCACAGATTTGAGGCCTGAACTTGATTATGTGGAGGCTATTATAAAGAATTCATCGAAAAATTATCAGGTACACTTTAGACAGCTAAGAATTTGACATTAAGGAGTTATACACACTAACAATTATCTAGTCAGAATTTATGCTGGGAGCTTCAATGCTTGGGAACTTGATTTACGCAGTTTTGTTTTTCCAAAATGTATAATATTAGTTAATAGTGAATAATATTTGTAGAATGCTGTTTGTTTTTAACATAGAATGGTGTGAATGTATTGAAAATCTCGACTTTTTTGTGAAATACGCCTTTTTGAACAGTTAAAGAGCTTTTTGCTTGTAGTTGGTCAAAGACCTGTGATTTGGCTGAGGTTTTGGAAATAAATCTAAAACTTGAATATTCATTAATTAATGCTTGACACTGGTTAGATACCTAGACAAAGTTAACTATATCTAAAAGAGTCACAATAAACTTGATGTACAGGTAGGAAGTAAGTATAAAACAGGATTAAAATTTTAATCCTTTTCTACTAAATGGCGACTTCAACATTACTGTTGATATTTTTGTGGTATATTAAGAACTAGCTGCACTATCCACTTCCCTGAGTAGTACTCGGATTTATTAATAATTGTTTGAAACCTGCAAGATTTTGATATGCAACATATACGAAAATTTAAGATTAAATTCCTCTTTTTTACTGATATTTTCATTGAAACCCACTGGGTTGTATTGAGCCTATACGAGATGAACTTTTAGACAAAACCACAGATAAATCTTCTAAAAAACGGCCATTTATGATTAGTAGTCATCATATAGGGTGAACTATATGATTTTGCCAACTATTGTTGGCACCTCACGCGATGGTTAGCGCAGTCATTTATTTAAGATGTTAAGAAATCTAATATTTTTTATTTTGTAGCCATACAATAATAATATTAATATTGAGTCAACGATCATCGTACCGATAGTGGTGTCCATTTATGATTTAATAGTTTAGAGTCTCGGCCGATATCTAGAGCTCTCCTCGGTAAATGGGTGAAGGGCTAGATACAGAAGGTGGTTCTCCTGAGCACGGCATGCATTGTGAGGAGGATCTGTCTCTGGGCTCTAACCACCGGTAACCTAGGCCTATGGCCCCGCTGTCGGCGTAAATCGCCTTTTCATATTTAATAAATATTTGTTTATTTTTTATATATGTATTAAAAAACATATACATGGGAAATATCAATTATGTATGGCTACAAAATAAAGTAGGAAAGGTATCTACAATAGTATAACTTCCCCTAAATAGGAATTTTACGTAATAGATGGTATTTATTTTGAAATCAGAGAGACTTCAATTTTATTTATTGCTATAGATTGATGCATTAGTAGCTGTTTTTCTTATCACACTTCTACCCTGATTTAATAAGATTTTATATGCACCTTTTGCTAGATGTAAGAATAAGATATATTGTAGCATAAAATTTTAGTCTCTCTTTTCTTTCACCATATCCCAATTAATTGGGGTCGGCATGTCCTTCCACACTCCTCTATTCTGGCATACATCTTCAGTCACACCACAAATCATCATATCTTCCTTCACACAATCCATCCATTATTATAACCATAATAATATTTTCACTCTCTTTTTATTGTGTCTTGCCTTATTGAGTATGCACTGTTTGCTACACCTCCATTAATTCTTCAAAAAGTAATTCTGTAACATACTTCTGTATAAAACAAGAAGATAAGAATAAAAAAGAACTTGAAATGTAAATAGAATAAGTATTATAAAGAAAAATATTTTTAGCTAGACGTGTTGCTGGGGAGTTTCTTGCCGCTTCTTTTCCTTAACAGCAATAACACGTTGCGAAGCGGTGTACATAGAGTAGGTTTTTTTAAATCTTACATGTATGACCTTCAAAAAGTGCCCTCCAGTGGAACTTACTTTGAGTAAAAACTTTTGAATTTGAATTTAGAACTTAGTCATCTGTTTCCTAGGTATGGCATCACCGAAGAGTACTGGTTGAATGGCTTCAAGACCCTTCATTGGAGTTGGGTTTAACAGGGGATGCCCTATTACAAGATCCTAAAAATTATCATGCATGGCAACATCGACAATGGGCTATCAAAACTTTTGGGTAAGTTAATTTCTGTTGTTACTTTTACACTTTTTTAAAATTGCGAAGCTGGCAGTTAGGTAGACGACCCAGCTCACGGAATGTTGTTACCGTCGCATATAGACGTCTGCAATATCAATAGCGAAGCCAATGTGCTGCCAGCTTTTAGGATAAGATAAGCACCATCTAATGCTTCAATTTTAATGTGTTTAAATTAAAAACTGTTTCAGACATACGGAGCTTCTTGAAGCCATGTGACATTTCATTTTTCTCAAATCATATCTAAGTTTATTTTTTCAATTGTATTAATAATTATCTTGTTCTAAAATAAAAATCTTGGTCGATTAACAATTCCATGCATTCTTACTGTTTTCTCATCTTGAAATATTTTTAGCATCCACCTTTGTATTTGTGTAGTATGAAATATTGACTACAATAATCTAGAGTCAAATCTAATGGTGTCTAGTGGGTGACATCGCGAGAGAGCAAAAACATTGCGGCAAATTGATTCAATTTGAAATAATCAAACAATTTGTCAGGAGTTTATGTTATTTAGCTGCTGGGCTATAAAACTGCAGTGTATATGGGACTATGTTTATTAAGGACTCGCTAATCGCTACAAGTTAAACGGTAAAAACGGAAAGTCAAGAATGGATACACATGACATAGGAAAACTAAACTTTTATTTTTTATGTATGTATGTATGAACTCTCAAAAATGTTCTACAGTGATACTTAATTTGCATAAAATCTAAAATTTACTTAGGTCTCGGGTTCTTAGCTACTGAGTATTTACTATATAAAAAAATAAGTTTTTAATTAGTAGTTATTAAGTGAAGTGGCAATAATTTACAGGTTCATTATTAAATTTACAGGCTTTATGACAAAGAAATGGATTTTGTCGATAATCTTATCTCAGAGGACGTACGTAACAACTCAGCATGGAATCAACGTTACTTTGTAGTCAACAATCACCTAGGATGGTCTGATATCAGTGTCCAAAAGGAAGTGTGCTATACATTGGAAAAAATTAAATTCGTTAAAAACAACGAAAGCGCTTGGAACTATTTAAGAGGGGTCTTGTTACATGATAAAAGGGGTATAAGCGGAAATTCTATAGTTACATCATTTTGCGAAGAGTTATACAAAAATAAATGTCGTTCACCATATTTACTAGCATTTATCATAGACATTTGTGATGAAGCTATTAAAAAAGGGGAAACGAGTAGCTTTCATAATGCTGACAGGGCAGTAGAACTTTGCCAGGCTCTGGCCAATAAATATGATAGAATTAGAAGCAAATATTGGAATTACATGTGTGATAAATTTAAAAAATATCAGCAAAACGAAACTCATAAAGATGATAATATAGACAGTTAAGTTTAAAACAGATAATTCATACTTGATTTTTTTAATAACCCTTAAAAATAGTATAATAGTAATAAAATAAAAACTCCAATTTTGAATGTTTTCCACTTTTTTTTAAATTAATTGAATGTAAGATGCACATTTTGTATTATTATTATATATATGAAATTTTATATTTTACTTCTTATTGTAACCAGTTGTTAATATCTTTAATAAATGGTTTTGTTTCTACCACAATGTGTCTTATTTCTCGTTGTTATCTGGGCTTTGTGATTTACTTTCAGATTGGACATTCGAACCGCGTTTTTGGGTAAGACCTAAGTTCGTATGAATATTGGAGCGAACGGCGCGCGCGACAACTTCGCACCCACAATCTCTATCTTCGTTCATAACGTTGAGGAGGCTATTTCTCACAGTTTCGACTTGATCCGATGTTTGTTTTGTGGTCCTGCACGTTCCCTTTGAACCGAAATCACATGTTGTATCAGTAACGGTTATTGATAGCATTTTTAAAATGTCTGGACAGTTTTTACACGAGCATCCTCTACAGTCGCAGAACGGCTAAAAGAGACGGTTGGAATTTTACTCATGGTTCGAATATTGAGCAAAGTATAAAATAATAAATAAACAAATAAGTAATTTGGCTACTACTTATTTTTTGGAAGTAGAGAGAAACTTTAAATTAATTTAAATTAAAAATTGCATTGGTTAACTCACCTTGGAGGTGAGAGGGGGTCCCACCCTCGTTCTTTTCGGAAGTTGATCTTCACTTTTATCACAACCTTTATGATATTTCGACATGGTCTTCTGTTTAAATTAATTATTTATTTTGGTACATGTAGTAAGTATATGTTAGGCCATTTTCGGGGTGCTTATAGCTTGTGTTCTCTTTTATATTAATTATACTTTTTATTTATGATATTAATGTACTCTGTAGATTGTGTCAGTTCTTAAATTGGTAACATAGATAATACTTATTAGTTTTCTGACAACGATAGAAACGGTTTTCGTTTGTTGTCTATTGTTCATCTAATTAAGTCAATCTAATGGTGCGGCTTCATCTGTGATAATGTTAAAGATATAGGCCGTTTTAAGCAGATATGGCGATGGGTTTTATGCGTTATTTAAGATACGATATTACTAATGACGTTAAATATTGACAGATAACGTATCTATATGTATCTATATTAATGTGGCTATGCGTTAACGGCGTTATTTTTTAACGCTTTAATTAAGATGGTTTCGGCCACAGCCTAAATCTTTAACGTGTATGAAGCATACACGTTAAAGATAAGAGCATAAGAGAATTTATCAGCTCATTGTCGATGAGATCATGATAATAATTGCCTAACACAATATTGTCATGGTACATAGTATATTTGTTTAACTCCACGGCTATCGTATTTTTAAGTAATGATTTTTATTTATGAAAAATAAATAAAATATTTGAATCTTAATTCGTTTATATACATAGCTAAGAAAGGAGGCTTAATTTTGCATAGAGTAGGTATAATTAGATGTTGTCCACAGGTCATTCTCATAGTAGTATTATCTATGGTCATAGTTCTCAGTATACATCATCTAAGGTATACATCTACATATACCTTCTAGTCTATGGTCACAGTCACGATCACAAATAAAACATAATATAATTATATATATAGTAAAGACACGATCATAAATAATATAGTATCACCACAACAACATCGAAACATGATTCTTTATTAAAATAAAATAATGACGATCTTCAGTTAGTATGAACTGGTTTTAAGAATAACCTAAAGGGGGCTATAATAAACCGATCGAATCATGATTTGGAAAACTCTACACGCGAATACCAGCGACGATTGGGAACCACCCGAACTGCGCCGGCTTAAATATCAGTTAGCTAATCTCACATGTAAATGCAATACTTGTACATGGAACTCCCCAAGTAAAGAAAATCATTGCGAAAAAGAGGTACAAGCTGAACGAAAGGTTAATTCAATCGACCGGTTTATTCAAGCCGCCCGGATTCCAATCTATCCAGAAAACTTGCAGTATCCAGCCAAAGAATTCTGTCCAAGCTGTTTTATCACCTTAAATCTTCTTCGCGGAGGCCTAACAAAATTCATGAAAGATGAAGAATCAGAAACGAAACGAGAAATGTTTACCCGTGATAAAGGTACAAGGAAGATTGTTAAATATGCCGAGAAAACTACGTCATTTACGGGTAGACCTACCCCGGTATATTCCAATGTTACCTTTTGCGACTTTATAAGTGAATGTTCTAGTGAAATATCTGAGGTTGGGAAATATAAAAATAACGGTCAGGAGAGAGTCAGATTCCTGAGTCCAATTGAGAATGAAGCAAATCAACCGCTGATGTCTATTTATGGAGAATGTTTCTGCTTGGATAAATTCATTGATTCAATTCGGCCACCTTTAATAGACATACAATGAACTAATAATAACATATTAGTTCATTGTGTAATAAATATTCAGAAAATATTCAGCCTTTTTTATTTTTTGGGTATAAGATGGCAGTATAACAACTTTAGTAAGTAATCTGTAAAATTTTAGTTTAAAATATTTTCATAAAAGAAAACATTTTAGGCCAAAAGTTCGTTATGCAGAAAACAATTTTGAATAGGACGTTGTATATTTTCATAAAAGTTTTATTAAAAATAATGAACGACTTTTCCTATAACACTGTTTGATAATGATCAGTTACTATTTATTTACGTAACTTATTTTTTTTTTAGTTTTATTTACGACTATAATGCAAGTCATTTGATATAATGGAAGAAAATTACCTACTACCCGTGTGCAGGTTTGCCGATAGCCTCATGATGTCACGCGTCGATGGTCAGTAGAGTTGATAAAAAAGGTTTCATAAGTAGTTGTTGCAATAAATGTATTATTGTCTATACTTTACATAAGTATATACAATAATACTAAGTAATACAATACAATAATAGTAAGTAGTCGTCTGCAAACCTGCGCGCGGCTTATTCTGTTTATATTAAATTTATTGTAGGTTAATCTACATAGCTAAAAACATATATTTTTTTCTATTTATAATTTAAAGCATCGAATTTAAGTAAACTTCAAATTACTTGGAAGATATTGTTATAAGCAATACCTGAGGTCTACTATTCAGTACTGCAATAAAATGTAGTACAGTGCATTTTTATTATTGTACAATATAGGGTATTATTGCATTGTATTTAAAATTTATTTGGTCGTTAAGTTAATAATGATTAAACTCTCGGAGTTCGACATTTAGAAGTAAAAAACATAAAAGTATTTATTTTACTGTATTGACACCATAGTGCTCAGTTGTTGAAAACTTATAATTGCTAATTTTGAATACATGTTTTTTTTATTTAGCTGAATAGTGCGTAATAAATCTTGCTGATGGGTCACTTACTTGTACCCATTTTGGCATCCAATAGTAAGGAGTAAAGTTATATTGTCCAGGGAATGATTTTTCAAATACATAGCGATAATATTTTGATTCTGGGGTGGTTGGCTTGACGCCTGCATAGTCTGTACTGTCCTCTGGTAATCTTTCCGCGATAATTTCACCTATTATTGTAAATAAAGACTTTTTTACAGATGCTACTCCGTCACTGAATGCTTCTTTATGGCGCCAGAGAATCGAGTCTGGCAATAGGCCGCTCTTCGCAAAACTGCTTCTAAGAAGATGTTTCTCTACTCCATTTTGCGGTTGCCGAGCTTTTGGGTCTAAAGATAGGTAATGAGAAGTAAATTGTATATCTAAAAAAGGCACTCGAAGTTCTAAACTAAAAGCGCTTGTTGTGCGGTCCGCTCTCAAGCCATCATATAAATATATATCGGACAATAAACGAATGCTCTCTTTATGACCTTCAATTTCCGATGGCGCATCTCGAAAATAAATATAACCTTGAGCCAATTCATCGGCTCCTTCACCGCTAAACACTACTGTAGTGTCTGTTTTTCCTTTAACATATTTCGATAGTAAATACATAGGTATACTAGCACGTATAGTTGTAATGTCATATGATTCCAAATGGTATATAACATTATCCAAAGCCTCTCTAACATCGTTCTCACTGAATTGTATTTCGTGATGTTCAGTTCCTAAATGTTCTGCAACAGTTCTAGCAGCAACTAAATCTGGTGAATCGCCCATCCCGATGGCGAAAGTTTGTATTTTGTATGGTAGTTTATATTCTTTGGCGAGTTTTACTACTAAAGCAGTAATGAGTGATGAATCTAAGCCACCACTGAGAAGACATCCAATTCTTCTTTCTGCCATCAGTCGTTTTTTACACGCAGCTTCTAATAGATAAGCAATCTTTTCTGTTGTATCTAATCCACTTAACTCAGATTCTGGCACAAATGGAACGAAACTTGGAGGTTTGCCAGGTGTAAAATATTGTTTAGTATAATCGAGCTTTACTTTTCCATTGTCCAATAAACTCCAAACTTGTAAATGGCCTGGAGGAAACTGTCCCAAAGTTGACGTGTCGCTGCCATTACTTTTCAAGCCCATTAAACCCTTTGCTTCGGAACATATTCCCAAAACTCCCTTCTGCTCGTCGTGGAATCGGTATAGAGGACGTACACCATAAGGGTCCCGAGCTATGTAAACTTTTCTTTTCTCTCCATCAACAAGACAAAACGCAAATACACCATCTATACGTGTAACCGCTTCTTCAATACCAAAGCGTTGGTATGCGTGAATAATGGCTTCTACGTCGCATTTAGTTTCGTATGGCAATTTATATTGAGTTTGGAGACGTTTGAAGTTGTATATTTCACCGTTGCATATAAGTGTCGTGCGGGGATAACAGTGTAGCCGCATAGGCTGCATTCCATGGAGTCCATCTACAATAGCAAGTCTTTGAAAGCCGAGTATTACCAATGGCTCACGGGCATCTTGTTCAATTCGCCAAGCGTCTGGTCCTCGATGTTTAATACTGGAGAAGCATTTCACGCAAGTGTGGCTAAGGCCTCCGTCGACACCAAATGTTGCCCATATACCGCACATTTTCTAGTTCTGAAACTTTAAGATTAGTATTTCAGAAAGATTAGCGTTCAAAAGGCTTTCATAAACTTTTGACTGCCTCTGTGGTTGAGCGGGCTAAGCCTTTGCCGGCCTACCTCACTACAACGCAGAGGCTCCGGGTTCGAGGCTCCGGGTTCGATTCCTGGTATAGTAAATTTCGGAAACGTATTTTCTCCATTATTTACTATGGTCTGGGTGTCTGGGATCGGCCCCAGAGTAGTCCGTTGTATATTACCCAGAACACAAGCGTAACTTGCTTAATTTGGGGATATACAATGTGTGTGTTTGTCTGCCGATTATTATTATTATTATTATAAACTTATAGCTCATTCATTAGAGCCCAATATAACATTTTTGGTGCAGTAATATCAATACCTGATGGCAATTATTTATCGTAAGATAGGCCGCGTCAATCTGAGTAGCATTTTTATTTAAGTTTAATTTAAACCGCGTGTTGTAATATAAATAAATAAATCTAATTTTGTATTGTTACGAATGCGAGACTCGAATTAAAATGCCGTTAAAATAACTATAGAACTATACAAACACATATAACACAGGTACAAATATAACCGAACACAGCAAGTCCAAACATAATTCACTAAAACGCGCAAAGTCCGTCACTTATTAGATTCCCCATTGTAGTTTTTTTTTATTGCAGGAGTTCAGCAGACAGGCAGACGACCCACTTGATGGAAAGCGGTTACCATCGCCTATGGACATTTGCAACACCAAAGGTGCTACAAATGCGCTGCTGCTCTCTTAAAGGAGTCTGGAACCTGGTCACTAATGCCGGAACGCAACTCAAGGTTGTTATGGCGACATACTTTAAACCAGGGGTGGTAGCCATCCAGTCGGGCAAATGCCCTACCACCTGGCTGTGGGTAGTTTTGTCGCCTCTTACGACAGGCCGCCCGGCCGCAGGAAATTGTATTCTTTCTCCGTTCCTGCACAGATAAAAAGTACACGTAGTACACACATATCGCTTCGCTTGTGGTTCTCGCTCGACTGCCTCCTCCCTCAATCGGGCCATTGCTTTATACTGCAAATAGCAATATGTCCGCCCGGCAGCGTGACCGAATTTCTTAGAATCCGCTTGTACTTTAAAATCCGTAACACCTGGCTAATGATTACAATACAACAATAGGCCGTCGTATGCCAATAAGTAAACAAAAGATGACGATCATCAAAGAATTACAATAGTTTTAATGTTAATACTTATTCGTTCGAATACCGACGGGTAATAAATGTGCTTGGTTTCAGATATACAGGTGGATTTTGTTTTTGTCGGGACCTGAGTTGTAACAGTATTAAAAACGTACAATAACTTGCTTTTTAAACAAGTGGAAATTTAAAGTCACAGGTGCTGTTAGACTAAGTTAAAACAAAGGTTAAATATTATAATGCATGATTATTAGAATAGGTAGGTACGAGTCGTTAATAAATGAATGTGATGACAACCAAGTATTGATGTTGGCTGTAGCTGTGTCAATAAATAAGTTATTAGCAAAAATAGGCAGTAAATCCCTACTAATGCACAAAGGTAAAACTGGTCTTGCTTGGATTTTTGTGCTTTGTTTGTGGTCTTGGAAATCATTGATTAAAGGTTGGGATATAACCGCGGCGTTTCTTTTGTTTTTATTTCAAAGAGACTGTATTTATAGAACTATGTCAGTACCATTTTACCTTTTTCTAAATACATGAATCTAATTATTAAATTTAATTGTATGTAATAACATTTGCTTTGTTGCCGTCGTAGAATGGCTAGCGTACGTGTCCCAAAGTCAAAGGGCGCGGGTTCGATCATGGCCGGAACGCATGCACCACTTGGTAATTTTCTGACCTAATGTGCATATTGTTACAATTACCACGTGTTAACAACGGAGAAGGAGAACATCATGATGCAACCTGTACATCGAGATAACCGATGTCTCAAATCTGCCAAGCCGCCTCGGACAAGCGTGGCGGGTATACTGTCTATTCCCCAATAGTGGGAGGCCCGATCCCAGCAGTGAGACATTTATGGGCTGTTATTATCTTATAGTAATAATATATAAAGCTGAAGAGTTTGTTTGTTTGCTTGACCGCGCTAATCTCAGGAACTGCTGGTCTGATTTGAAAAATTCTTTCAGTGTTAAATAGCTCATTTATTGAGGAATGCTATAGGCTATATATCATCACGCTGAGACCAATAGGAGCGGAGCACTAATGAAGAATGTTTCAAAATCGGGTTATTTTTAACTTACTTTTTTTTAAACTATTCCACGCAGACGAAGTCGCGGGCAGAAGCTAGTATAATATATAACATTTGCTTTGACGCATCACTTGACTTTATGTCGAAAAGAATATAATTAAATATCCTTATAACAAATCTACAAATATTAAGGCTCTTTATTAATATATTATTCATTTCATTAATCCTAACAATGTCGCATCTCAAATAACGCATTAAATTCATCGCCAGATCTGTGTGAAACGGCCTATATCTTTAACACTGACGCAGATGAAGCCCCAGCATAAGAATATGCACATTAGATCAGAAAAATCCGGTTGGGATTCAAACCAACGTCATAAAAATAGGACGCGCGGGGGCCAGCCATTCAGTTATTACCACTCGCTTGGCTTGTTACAAGCATTTAAATAAATTTAAATATTATACGCAAAAACATAAACAAATAATCGAAACAAATGCTTGCAGATTGTATAAATTTCTTTTTTACCAAGAAGGGACTCGAATTCATATTTTTTATGCAAATTAAGTTGTATAAATGTAGTATCGATTGCTTACAAAAACATTTAACGAAATCTTTATTCAGTTTTTAAATAGAACCCAGCCAACATCAAGTAGAATATTTTTATCAAAAAATTAATGGTTAAACAATTATTATTATAAAGTAACAATATTAAATACGTAGACATCCTTGTTTTGCAGTGTGCAGCTGGTTAATAGGTAACATGAGAAATACCGTACCTAATTGTTTTGCCACATAATTACTTTATTTGCAAGAGTTCTGTCACTTAATTGAGTACCTAATTTATTAAATATAATTATGAATGAACAAACTTACCTCTTAAAAGTTTTAATAGAATTATTAGAAAGATAACTTTACTTTCAGGACTTTAAGAATTTGTAAATTATCTTCGATCCAAACAGACGGTTCACTGTGAGCTCTGTTTCAATACTATTTTTTATTTTTCAAACTACGATTGCACATGTGCCAAGCTGCCAAACTAAACTTAAATGTTATTATATACAAAAGTGCCAAATAATAATGTTTTGCCAATATATAATCAATATGCGACTGGTATATAGATTGTAGTTTGTTAGAGAAGGACAGACATAGACCAACTTAATTTTGCAGTATCGAATTTGACTTTGCGCCAGCAATACCGGCAACAGTTGCGTCAGATTACACCACTTAATATGTACCTACCTATATTACAATAGTTATATTTAACGTATGTTAACTTTATTTACTTGTAACTTTTTATGTGTTATTATTTAAGCATCTTACAATAAGTCATTATGAAGCATCTCTAGTGAATTCAGATTTACGAGGTTGGGATTTGAGTTAGATGGCGCTCAATATTTGGTTAGGTTTACGTTCAGTATAAAGAGCAAAGCTTAGTCGCTAGTTTTGCAGACGTACGAGAGATGGAGCCATAGGACTTAAATAGGTTACTACAGGTTAATGATACAATACTGGACTCCTTTCACAAAGACGGACTAGTAGGTACTCCTAATAGTCCGTGTAAAGTTTTTGGCTTCTCCAGAGTAGTTACAGAAGGAGCTGTACGTGTACGGATCGTTGGAGGCGTAGTCGGATTAAGCACGTTGGAGAGTTCCGTACTAGCGATAGATGTCCACTATTTGTGTCATTTGGCAGGTTACCTTATCTCAATGCCTCAGAAACTATTCGACGGATCTTATTCAAAATAATTTTCGTTACAACTATTTTTAAGTAGGTAATAACAATAATAAGATAATACTTAACACAACAACAACTGAACAAGCTCGATCGACTTCAAAATGTCTGTATTCGGTTCATATTTGAGTTGCGCAAATATGACCACGTTTCCGAATATCGTAAGAAGCTTAAATGGTTACCTATTCGCCTTCGCCGGAATGTTCACTTGCTCTCGCTTTTGTACAACGACCTTTTTTATCCTCGTACTCCTCCTTATTTAAAGAAACGTTTTGTTTTCCTACATCTTTCTCATTCTCGTTATTTGAGCTCTTTTAATAATCTCTCCTTAATGACACCTGTACACAATTATTCCTTCGTTCATAACTCTTTCACGGTACAGGCTGTCCGTTTATGGAACTCACTGCCACTCAATATCAGACAAGCTAAGTCAGTATCCTCTTTTAAAATCATGGTTTTTAATTATTTTTGGTCCTCTCAGGTATAACAGTGCTGCTTATTCTGTATGTATTATGATATGTAGGTACTGTGTTTATGTAGTATATAATAAAGATTTTTAATATTTTCTTAAGTTTTCGCGACTTGTATACATTCAATTATTGAAATCAAAAAACACCCAAATTTCAATAGAGAAGATGGTTGGCAAGTACCACCTGTTTGGGATCCAGTCATCAAAACTATTAAGACCCAAACCCAGCAAAAACCAGCTGCCAGACCTCAAGACATTGTGAGCTCTTTCTACGTACAACGAAACACAAACTAACTTGACTGATAATTACATTTATTTTTCCTTCCACCCATTTTAATTATATAAAATTATTAGAGCTAGGCATGTTTGCTGAAGAGTTTCTTGCGCCGCTTCTTCTCTTCAAGCCATAACATGTTGCGAAGCGGTAGTAAATTAGATTAGGCTCCCATAGAGTAAATAATAACCATAAACAAAATTAAAATTAAATAATTAAAATTAATAAGTTGGCGGTAGGCTAAATAAAATTTTAACAATACTCGTTAACACTTGACATCTTTGTCTTCCGTGATCACGGCCACTGAAAAGTGGCCGAAACATCGGAAAAACCAAAATCAAATAAAATTACCGCGCTTAAAACCCTTGAAACGTAGTTTTATTATAAAGATTTTTATTTATTTATTTAATATGTTTTGAATGTATATATGTATATTTATACTATTTATTGTCTATACCGCCACTGTCATGTTTTAATATTTTCCTGCCTTTTCAATATTTAACGTCATTAATAATGTCGCATCTCAAATAACTCATTAAACCCATCGCTATATTTGCATGAAAGGGCCTAAATCTAACACTAACGCAGATGAAGCTCTCCCCACCTTTTTTTATTGTGGTGTGTAAATAACGACGCTTCTTTAAGAAAATTATTCTAACTCAATATGAATAAGACCGTTAGGCTGTGGCACTTCAATGGGGTTTTATTGGCGCCACCGTTGCAATTCAATAACAAATATATCATCATGGCAACAACAATGACAATGCATTACGGGTATTTTGAACTAAAAATTTAGTTCTGACATTTCTAATAATGTGGTCGAATGCGTCTTATTTAAAGCGTTAATAAATAACATCGTTAACGCATAGCCACATTAGTGTATACACATACGTTATCTGTCAATATTTAACGTCATTAATAATGTCGCATCTCAAATAACGCATTAAACCCATCGCTATATTTGCATGAAAGGGCCTAAATCTAACACTAACGCAGATGAAGCTCTCCCCACCTTTTTTTATTGTGGTGTGTAAATAACGACGTGAAATGAATAATTGGTATAAATACAAATTAAAGTATGTTTTGTGATTTTATTGAAAACGAAATAGTTTAAGGATACAATACTAGTACCAGATACTACTAATACTACTATTCGGAGTCTCATTTTTCTGTTGGTTGTTCTCATGTGTCATTAATAGATATTTATATAATATGGTATTTAAGCACATAGACCTTTTGATTGCTCTTCAACATGATGTACTTTTCTTGCCGTTGGCTGATAACCACACTGTGATTTGCTATGACTAATTTTAAAAATTTATTCAGTAAAAACGCCAAAAGTAGCAGTCTTAAAAAAACAATGAATGTATATATATAGACGTATAAACGCCACAACAACAACACCACAAATCGTAGACTTATACGTCTACGATTTTTGGTATTTGCTAAGTATGAACTGACATATACAATGATTGTTGAATTCTTCGATGATTGATCACGAGTGTAAATGTCACCGTATAATTTAATTTAGTCTGTAATAAATCTAGTTAGATTGTAATCTGTTCATAGATTGTTAACCGTCGTAAAAAACTTTGACTAATAATATAATAAGTAGTTAATAAAGTCTGCCGGGCTACCTCGTTCGTACAGAGTTCGCTTTCAGTTAATATATTAAATTAACTTTCTGTTATTTACTGATTTGGGTGTCTGGGATCAACCTCAAGGTGGTCGTTGTATATTACCCATAACAAGCACAACTTGCTTAGCTGAGGGATATACCATGTGTGTGTTTGTATGTCGATGATTTATTATTAATTAGCGAATAAATGGTACTGGCACTCGCCGGGTCCTTGACGTGCCACGGCTTGAGCCCTTTGGAGTAATGGCCCGTTCAATTGCTTTCTTGTAACTTATAATTTGACAAACACGTATATCGCAAATTACTAGTCAGTAGGTGCTTAATGTAAATTTATACTTAGTATTCTGAAATTTATTATGAAATATATCGACGATTTATAATTTGACTTGTTACACTATTCACTCGTGCTTCTTACAATCCGCTGATATAATAATATGTATAAGTAATAAACAAATAAAACGTATAATATGAACTATAAAGTTCAGATTTAAGCCTTTATGTCTGTTTTTAAAATGTTCGTAGATTTCTTGACCGGTGCCCTGCTTTCTGAAAGAAGAAATGTTTCAAGTTATATTAAAAAGGAAGGTATGGTTTAAATTAATAATACAGAGTGTAGATAGAATGAAGCAGTAGTAATTAGAAAATACACGGTTTAATAAACAATACCTGTGAAATTTGTTTTTTAATAAGAAAGTATTTAATAATTGGAATAATTTTTGCATACGCACATGAAGAAGGTAATGAAAGTAGATAAAGAGGAATAGAGTCCCGCCCGCATGGTTGTCCATGGGAAACGAGCGTGATAATTATGCATATTTGCTAAGCTGCTAATCCATTTTTTTTAATTAATTTATTTTATTTTAGGAAGGCTTACGTCTAATATAAACAAAATATAGATATAATAATATTTAAAAAAAGATGCTATAATAATGTAGGTATTCATTTTAAAAAAATCTCTATCGGAGTTTAAGTTGAAAGGTTTTAAGTTTCAAGAGATAATTATATCGCTTAAGAATCTGTTACGTTACTAAAAAAGAGAGAGTAAATCTTAGATCATATAAACGTCTATATCTCAATGGAGTAAAGTGTGGTAGTAACAACTACCACACTTTACTTCAATAAGACTGCACAGTTTTGCCTACAATATCACTATATATTGATGAGTAATAGTGCTATCTATTTAGCTATCTTGCTATTTTAGTATAACTTTAATCATGGAAGAAGAGTATTATCCATATTAATTGTTTAGGTTTAAGTTTATGATGAGCAATAAAGAGACGTCATTCATTAATTTGGTTAAATGTACTAGGAATCACAATGCCTAGTAAAATATGTAACTCTAAGTAGCCCCTAAAACTTCCTTTTTTAGAGTACCACCACCACATTAGTACCAACCAACATTATATCGATGGGTGAAAATGGGATGGGTATCGTGAGAAAAGTTTAAAGTTACAATTAACCCAAAAAACGCGTAACTTATAAACTATGTACGGCATTTGAAAAATAAACTATCTATATAGATAGATATATATTTTAGTTGTAAACCAGGTTCTTTATACGTCTTAACAGTTATTTTAAGTTTATATCGAAGTGTCTGTTAACTCTTGAATACAATTAAAAAGTAAGTTTTAGGGCAGTCTTTTTATTCCCTTGAAAAATATGATCTCAAAATATTAATTTAATTAATAAAATCTTCGTTGAAAATCTATCGGTGTTTTGTTTTATCAAAGCCCAAAAGAAAGACTTGTAGGCCCCACCTAGAATTCTAGGATTTAGGAGTAGGTATTATCATTTAAATTTAGCCAGCGAGATTGTCATTCTTAGCATTCTTATTCTTACGATAAGTCTTTTAGACATCAATAGTAGACAATATGTGAAATAATATCCCCAATTTAAATATTAAAATGGTTCCCTACCACGGGTTAAATCTGTGTTTCCTACGTGGTCTGAAAACGATGTTTATAAAAGAAAACCATCGTACCTTACTCAAATATGATTTCGGATTATCACATTTAAGGGTTTGTGTATTTTGATAATAAGGTTAAGTTTTTAATGTTCGACGCCGTCCAAACAAAGTTAATCGGCGGGAGACGTAGGTACATACAGATTATTATATTATATACTCAAGGTAAGCGGATTAAGTTTGCATTACAGATAATAAACAACAGACTCATCTCTTAGGCTTATCTTTAATATAATAACGAAGTTATTAAGAAAAGTCTTTATGAAACTCAAAGAACTGTGTTAAAAATACCTGTAACGCCATAGTGCGCTGAGTTTTCATTCTTCTGCTAATTGTTATAGTAATTAATTGTATTTTTTTTTCGCGTTTTCACTATCGATAATACTTATTGTACGATATAATAGACTAGCTATTACCTGCGGCTTCTTTCGTATAGATTAAAAATATTCATAGTTCGAGTAGTCAAAAAAAGTTGAAAAGCCCCTTTTTCACTCCCTTAGGGCTTGAATTTCCATAAACGCCGACAAAGTGAACATTTATTTCGAACCAGAAGCTGGTTTATAAATTTCGTGCTTCTTACTTTGAAAATGACGGATTTTATACAAACTTTCGTCCCCTTTATTAAATTTAGGGGTTGAATTTTCAAAAATCCTTAGTGCGCACGACAAAACCCGCATGCAAATTTTCACGGTCTTAGCCCCGTAGTAGTTATGCCAGTGATGTCAAGTAATTAATATAATATTAGGTTCTTACATATGAAGTTGGCGTTTTGTCGTACTGGCCACTTTGATCTCAAATATCTCCTCTTTGGTTAGGAATTCCAATTTAAATTTATACAGTTATTTACTTATGATTTTGTGTTTTGAAAACCGTAATTCATTTGTTTTTTCCTCTTTTGGTTTTTTCCTTGTGTCACTCAGTTTACAAAATGGAAAACTTAAAATATCGCATTATTTACGAGTACGAGTTCCATCGTAGCACCAGTGCTGCCGAAACGGCTCGAAGGATTAATGATGTGTATGGCGGCGGTGTCGCAAAAGAAAACACAGTGCGTTTTTGGTTCAAACGTTTTCGTTCTGGAAAGTTCGACCTGCAGAAAAAGCCCCGTGGACGGCCGGAGACCAAAATTGATAATGCAGAATTGTAGGCTATTATTATGCAAGCGGATCTATCGCAAACCACGTCCGAGATAGCTGCAGGCTGCGGTGTTAGTGATAAAACTGTTTTAATCCCCTTGAAGCAAATTGGGAAGGTGAAAAAGCTTGAAAGGTGGGTACCTCATGAATTGAGTGCAACAAACCGAAAAACGCGCGTCGACTGCTGCGTTACATTACTCTACCGACACAATAATGAAGGGATTTTAAATCGAATCATTACCTGTGATGAAAAGTGGATCCTGTACGATAATCGGAAACGCTCATCGCAATGGCTGAACCCTGGCGAACCAGCCAAATCCTGACTCAAAAAAAATTACTTGTGAGCGTGTGGTGGACTAGTGCTGGTGTCGTTCACTACAGCTTTCTTAAATCTGGCCAGACGATTACGGCAGATATCTATTGTCAGCAACTGCAAACATGATGGAAAAGCTAGCTGCTAAACAACCGAGGCTGGTCAATCGTACTAGGCCACTGCTGCTTCAGGACAACGCTAGACCACACACTGCACAACAGACGGCTACCAAATTAGAGGAACTTCAATTGGAATGTCTAAGACATCCACCATACTCCCCGAACCTTGCTCCAAGAGATTACCATTTTTTTCGAAATTTGAATAACTTCTTGCAAGGGAAAAAATTCAACTCCGATGGGGCAGTCCAAAGCGCCTTCAAAGATATTATTGATTCCCGTCCGAATGGTTTTTTTAGTAAAGAGATCAATGACCTATGAGATGGCAGAAGTGCATAAATAGCAATGGTACATACTTTGATTAAATAAATATATTATATTTAAAAAAAATCGACTTCATGTTCCTCCCTTACAAAACGCTAAATGTAAAGACCTAATATTATATTTAAAAAAAACTTGAGATAGATAAATAGAAGATAATCAATTTTCAGCTAGACGTGTTTGTTGCTGGGGAGTTTCTTGCTTGTTCTCCTTAGCAGCAATAATACGTTGAGAAGTGGTGTATATACCATAGGAAGTAAATTGTAATTTAAACTAATATGTAAGAGCTTCAAAAAGTGTTCTCCAGTGGAACTTATTTTGAATAAAAACTTTTCTATTTTTATATTTGAATTTATGTAAACATGTAGGCAGATGAACTATCGTTGGACGGACATGACAAAATTTTAAGGGTTCACCTTTGAAGATATAGTTATGCCGGTTCATTTCTGTCTTTCAATCTGGACGATTCAACAAAAGTGACCCATATGAATACAAATTTTAATCATTCAATCTCATTGAATATGGCCGTGTCCTTTCAGCGCTATCAGCCTTCCAACAAATTTGATGCAGTTTGGTTGATCCGTCATTACGGAACACGAAACTATTGCAATAAGACAGCTTTAATATCTAAAAAAACTGTTCTATAAATTAATATCTTTTGGGAAATTTAGTCACAAATCGTTAGATAAATCAATTCGAACCTTTCTTTATTTATTGCAGGAGATCAGCAGACAGGCAGACGGCGCACTTGATGGAAAGCGGTTACCATCGCCTATAAACATTTGCAACACCAAAGGTGCTACAAATGCGCTGTTGCTCTCTTAAGGAAGACTGGCACCTGGTCATTAATGCCGGAATACAACTCAAGGTTGTTACGGCGACATACTTTAGACCAGGTGTGGTAGCCATCCAGTCGGGCAAAGGCCCTACCACCTGGCTGTGGGTTGTTAAGTCGCCTCTTACGACAGGCCGCCCGGCCGCAGGAAATTATATTCTTTCTTCGTTCCTGCACGGATAAAACTGCACCTATTTACAACAAACCTCTAACAGATCAGAGACTCTGAATGACTGTTCACATTTACGCCATCGCTCTATCGAATATCAAATTGAAAACAAAAGAAACAGATTGTTTATCGTTAACCGTTTCCAAACCTAGGAGTAATGAGATGCTACAGTTTATTTATATAAAAAATAACTACTTATTATATACAACTTATACAAGTAGATATGTACATATTTGCTAAGACATGTAATAATTAATTATATGAATTTGGTCGGTTCAAGCTCTCGCCAGCTGTTGCTGTGGCACGGATTGGGTGTTTCAGTTTAAATTAAACATATTGTTTGGCGCGACCTTCAGTCGCGTCTCGCAAGCCATTCTTTGCCTTTATATGAGTATATCATAATTCAAAACATATGAGGTTTGTCGTTGTTTTTATTCTTAATGTTAACAGTTACAAATCGTCATTTGTAAAATTTGACACGTTCTAAACTCTTATTATAGGATGTTAAGTCGTTTTTTTTATCATTTTTATTGCGTAGCTGGCAAACAAGCAGAAGACCCAGCTCACGAAAACTGGTTACAGTCACCCATAGATGAAGCCAACGCTTTGCCAGCCTTTAGGATGAGACAAAGAGGATGGGATAGAGTGATGTGTTAGAGAAATCTGACAGAAGGAATGGGATAGAGAGGATAGGATATAGGATTGGAGTAGGGGGATAGGATAGGGAAGATTAAATAGGGGGAGGGGCAGGAAGTAGGCCATCAGAACTCTCACTCATCGCCTAAAATACGATTAGCTCAAGGATTTCACGCCGATGAAAATGAATGTATTTATTTCAAAATAGAATCTTACAAATTACTTACTGAAAGTCATGAGTCTACCGCCGCTTGCAAACCAATTTTAGTTACTGTTAAAGGAGAAGAAGCGTCACAGTAATGTCTCCAGCAACATATCTTTACTTCATCATTATTATGTGATTTTCTGTGAGAGCGTGCTATCACTCCAATCCAGCCGGCCCTAAGAGCTGTAATCAAGATAATGATTCCAACATAGCTTTACTACGTAAAATCTTCTCTTATAAAAAGTAAATAAAGATTTACTGCTAAAACCTAGAATTTACCGATTGTACAGCTATTTACGGTAACATAATATTCATATTAAAACTCAGATATAAATAATTCTAATAATAATATCAAATTTATAATATAATCAATATAATAAAATTAAAATAAAATAAAAAGCCTTTTTATTTGCTCCTTAATAACATATTACAACATACAATAATTTTAAAATGTCATTTTTTGTTTTTTTTTAATTTTTTTTATTATTATTTTATTCGTCAATTTATTATTATTATTTTTATTATTCTATTTTTGGATCCCCCGTACGGTTAAAGGCCTCCTCCAGTTGCGCCCAGTGCTGTCTGTCCGCGGCCACTGCGATCCACCTTGGGCCCGCGACGGCACGGATGTCGTGGTCCCAACGCTTGAGCGGGCGCCCCACACGACGTTTGCCATACGTGGGGCCGCGCCATTCCGTCACTATTCTTGTCCATCTCTGGTCCAAGTATCGTACGACATGTCCAGCCCACTTCCACTTGAGCTTTCTTACATGATATATGGCATCTTTAAATTTAGTTTTCTTTCTTATATCTAAATTGTTTTGTCTATCTTTTAGTTTTATGTTCAGTGAGCTTCGTTCCATTGCTCTTTGACAGACAGATTTTTTTTGGCATTTCTTTCTGTAAGAACCCATGACTGACAGCCATATGTTAAAGTTGGTAAAATGCTTGTGTCCATTATCTTCTTCTTTAGCCAGATATGTATATTCGATTTAAAAATGTGTTTTAATGACCAATATTTCTTCCACGTCAATATAATTCTTCTTTCAATTTCTTCTTGGTGTGTTTCTCGGAAAGAAATGATTTTTCCTAGATATATGTAATCGTCGACGTATTCAATGATATCTTCATTTATTTTTATTTCGTATTTTGTATGATTGTTCATCACCTTTGTTTTCTCTAAATTTGTTTCAAGTCCAACTGATATACTTTTATGGTATAAAGATTTTAATATGTTATTAAGATCTCTTGTGTTATCGGAAAATAGAACTATATCATCGGCAAACCTTAAATGGCTTAGATACTTATTACCAATTCTGACACCAATATGTTTCCAGTTGACATCGTGAAGAATGAACTCCAGTACCGCGATAAAGATTTTTGGAGACAATGGATCCCCTTGTCGGGCACCTCTAGCGATTTTAAATTCTGGTCCAAGCCTGTCTAATCTACTCCGAGTTTTACAATTTTTGTAAATGTTCATTATTATTTCAATGTGAAATCCTATTTCAACGCTATGATATTTCAGAGCTTCTTCTATTGCTTCGTGACTTATGGAATCGTAGGCTTTTCTATAGTCAACAAACAATAAATATAATGAAGTGTTAAATTCTTTATGTTTCTCAATAACTTGGCTTATCACGTGTATATGATCCATCGTCGAGTACCCGGTTCTGAATCCTGCCTGTTCGATTGGTTGTTTTAAGTCTATTATTGGGCCGATTCTTGAAAGTAAGCATTGTGAAAATAATTTGTAAAGACTGGACATCAAACTTATAGGCCTATAATTTGATATATCAGATGGGTCACCTTTTTTGTAAAGCAGTGTTATGTCAGATTTCGTCCATTGTAACGGCACCAATTTCTCATTTAAAACTTTGTTAAATATGTCAGTTATTAACCAGTTAGTTGTCTTCTTCCTATTTTTAGTGACCCATTTGTAATTAAGTCTGGGCCTGGATTCTTATTATTGTTAAGTTTTTGGATTGTTTGGTCTACTTCTGTCATCGTAAAAGGAATTAAATCATTTGCATTATATGTAGGTTTGTTGACCTTTGATGTTGTTTTCATTAGATTATTTCTTATTTCCATATAGATTTTTGTAAAAGTTTGTAGCAAGCAACACTAGGTCTTTTCTGTTATACTAGTGCCTTTTTTTAATTTAGGTATCCATGATTTTTTTAATTACAAATTTTTTTGAGTTCGTTTTATACCTCCTATTTTTTCAATACCCATTTGATATTTATTTAACTTGTAGGCTTCATATTCATCTTGTACTTTTCTTTTTGTTAGTTTATATAGTTGTTTTAATTTATGTTTTTCTTCTGTTGTTTTATTTATTTTTTGTTGTAAAATGTGTTGTTTTTTTATCATTGTTTTAGTGTTGTAGACAATTTAAACTGTTTTTTGGTAACAGGAACTTTTGATTCTTCTAGACTTTCGACTATTGCCTTTTCAACCGTATTGTACAGTTGACTTAATGTTTGATTGTCCTCTATGTAAGTATCTAATTTCTTATCTAAAACTTGGACATAATTTATTTGTTCCTTTTCTGATTGAAGATTCGATTTCGGCTTACTAAAATGTCTCCGGCTTTTCTTCTTTTCGTTTATTTTGATAGTAGCTCTAAGTAACCTATGATCAGAAGGAAATGATATTTTTCGAAGTACTTTTATGTTTGTGAAAGAAGTTTTAGCATTTGATAAAATATAATCTCTTTCACTCTTCGTCTTTCCATCTGGAGACATCCAGGTCCATCTCTGTGTTTCTTTCTTTTTAAAAAATGTGTTAATTATTGTAAATTCCCCATTTAAGGAGAACAATTTGAGGCTTTCTTTTAATATCTTATATATCCCTATTAATATTATAAATGCGAAAGTAAATCTGTCTGTCCGTCTGTTCCGTTTTCACGTAAAAACTACTGGACCGATTTGGCTGAAACTCAGTATATATATATATATATATATATATGTAGGATACTAAATTAATGATTTACAAATCTTCAAACTCGTATATTAATTAAACACAATAAAGTAAAGAAATATTACAATGCTCGTCTCACAATCCATCTATCAATAACTAGTTGCTACGCAACCACCATCCTACACTCGGCGATCCTATAAAATATCTGTCCTCAGATATTCTATAAGCTTCCAAGAACATAAAATTAAACGTACTTACAGAATATCCTATCATCACAAAGAAAACACAATCTAGACTAACATATAAACAAACTCAAATAACAATTTTTCAATGAAAATTAAAAACTGAAAATTATTCTTATATAAATTTAAAACAAAACATTCACATCATCCAGTCATTCATCATCATCTGGCCATTTTTCTCATTTCTTTCTGACTTTATAACACAAAATCATATTATCTTGAAACTGTCTCTATCCAATATTAAATCTTATTTTCCTCAAGCTCTTATTCCATACTTTTCTTTTCAAGGTAATATCTGCTTCTCTGTTAACTTCTCGCCTTCCTTTGAAATTACTCTTCTTAGGAAATATCTTTCTGTAACTAGTCCTTTTCTTCAACATAACACAAGTTTTGTAAAATGTATCATTAACATATGTTCTGATACGAAATATATTATATTTGATTTTATTCAATGACTATCCGTTTTTGAGATATGTTTTCCTTTTTTTCCGTTAATATCCTGCGATTGTTGCTCTTATTTTTAATTGTTATAGTTCTTGCCAAAGTGTCATATCTTGGTAACAAATACAACATTGATTTAATTTCCTCTCTTTCAAAAATTAATGAGTTCTCACTGCTTACAGCTTCCAAAGCTACTGGGACACTATAATTTTAACATGAAACTGAATTTTCGCTATTATCTTTTTTATAGTTTTGGCTATTCAAATCGTCCACATTTTCATATGTTTCCATCGGTATATTATTATTTGACACCATACTAACCGTGACTGGTGTAATCACCTCTTGTTGCTGTATTATTTCGTTCTTTGCATGCGGATGCGTTTTGAAAAACCAATAATTTATTTGCTCTTCACTGATCCTACTGTCCTGTATACCTTGTATGATCAAATGCCTCGTAAAAATTTTTGGTATATTTTCTCTTTTGCCTAGCTCTTTTACTCTCAAAACATAATCGTACCTACTTTCGCCTCTGTTTCTTTTCATCATCTGATCTAAAATACGTTCTTTATCCGAGTTTCCTTCAGGAAATTCTTCAGATAAAGCCATTTTCAATTCTTCGTAACTCTTGAAAGGACTTTCAGTTCGTAACCACAAAGCTGCAGTGGAAATCAGTGATCTTTTTGCAATAAATAATGTCAAACCTGGTGATAAACAGTATCTATCAGTAGCTGTCGCAATTTGCTGAGCCGATCTTGACACGGTATACTCAGGATCATCCCCTGAAAATTTAGTGACAGAGTCTTCTACACTCTTTAAATCAAAATACACCATCGTCTTTATCTTCTTAATATTAATTCTAAAACATCATAAAAGAATCAGCTTCCTCTTCAACATTATCTTCAAAAAAAATTGACATGGTATAAATTCTTCTTCAAATTCTCAACATAATATTGTACACAGTCTTCAAGCCATTTGACCCCATCCCGAACGATTTTTGTAATATCCCGGACGAGCCCCCAAAAATGTAGGATACTAAATAAATGATTTACAAATCTTCAAACTCGTATATTAATTAAACACAATAAAGTAAAGAAATATTACAATGCTCGTCTCACAATCCATCTATCAATAACTAGTTGCTACGCAACCACCATCCTACATATATATATATATATATATATATATATATATATATATGTATTTTTTTTTTGATGCTGAGTATGAACATAAAATACTTTTTATCCCGAAAAATGGGATAGTTTCCGAGATAAAAATATATTTGTATTTCTGTTTGTTATGCTTTAACGGAAAAACTACATGTAATTTTAATACCGAGGGTGGATAAGGGATACCTTTTATCCCGGATAATGGGATAGATTTTGGTAATAGATTTATGTAAAGGTTATCCCAAAAAGTGGGATAGGTTTTGTGATTTTCCATTTTCGTCATGTTGGTCATCTTTGTCCAAGTTGTTCGATTTGTTCGAGTTGTCCGATTTGTACTTTTTATCCGATTTCTCCGATTTGTTCGATTTGCTGTAATTTTGTTTAAATGTAGTTGTAATACCGAAAATGGACATAAATACTTTTCATGCCCGGAGATGGGATAGTTTGCGATATAAAATGAAATTAAACTTCCGAGTGCAAATAGCACTAACATAAAAATTAAGTACAATGTAACCTGTATTAACAACTCCTGCTCTTTAAACAAGAAGCACGCACTAGAGGTTGACCCGCGGCGTAGCTGCGGGGTATACTCTAGTAATAATATATATGAATGAGGGAATATGCTTTATTGTGTTTTAAAAGATACAGTTAACAGAATTAAAATGTTACATTGCAATAGGCGATCTTATAGCTATTAGCGATTTCTTCCAGATAACCTATCTAATTCCATTCTAATTCTAAACAATCTATTGAATTATCTACTTGTCTTAGGAATTATTTTATGCTGTTGAACGGTAATGCTTCTTAATCTGATTTTTAATGTTTGGCAATTTCTATAAAATACTTATTAATAGGTATACTTACTACAGCTTTATCACCCTTTATGAGAGCGCCTCCTACGCCTCTTGTGGAAGCTATAGCAGTACCAAGCATAGTTAATCAAGGTGGCGATTATAGCAAACACAAAACTGTACACTCTCATATTGCTAATGCGGTATAAATATACCGCAGTAGCAATATGTAAATACAAAGGAATGGAAATAGAACGATATTTCTTTACTATTTTCAGACGCTTTATATGATAACTTAATTATGACCCCTGTAGGTAACCAATAAGATATAATGAAATTGTACATAATTATATAGAAAGACGAGACTAGTTTCCTGTTACTTCCTTACATAAATGATGAAAATGTAGTTATTTGTATTCATAAACTCTGAAAATACTCCGTACATAGTGCATGCGAAATTGGTTTTACGGAAAAGCCTGAAATAACATAATTAGGTGCTATTTATTAACTGTTCATTGCTATGAAATGTTGTGTATCAAATATTGGTGTCCTTGTCAAATACTTTAATTATTATAGTAATATTAAATCTTATTTTACACATTAATCATTTAATTTTTATTGAGAAAATCATATAAATCAAATATTTAAATGTTTTAATACACATATTAATTGATGCTTTAAGAGGTCCATAAGCATATTAGCAAAAATAGAAAGTGTATTTATTGTAATTTGCGACATATAGGCATTATACAATAGATACTCATTTGCTCGTTACGATGTGATCTGGCAAAAGTGTGCGTAAAGAATACTTGTGAAAGTTATTTTTCGCATGGCTAATTGATGAAAATGGTTGATGTCACCTATATCTTGTTTTTTCTTACAAGATAAATTTCTTACAATATACAATGCAAAAGTGGATGGATGCAGAAGTCGTGGAAGGCCACGACACACTTTCCATGATCAAATTGATCGTGTACTAGCAGAAGGTGATGTTAGGAGCCTTAAGAACAGACGAGCGTGCATGACAAGAGTTATGATTGTCAAAGAAGCAAGTGAGGTGTGTCAGAATAAGCCTAAATGGCGCTCTGTTGTTCGTGCCTACCCCGCAAGGGAACTGGCGTGAAGTTATGTATGTATGTATACATTTTTGAATAAAATTTTAGTTAAATTGTATCTTTAGATGATTAATATAAAACATTTTCTTTCTGTAATATCGAATTTTAGATGTGGCTTAACTTGTCTAAGACCTTTAAACATAATTGAATAGTGTAATTCATTGCAAAAATCCTGTTTGTAATGTACGAAAATGATCTTCTAAGGAAAAACAGTGTATACATATTATTATATAAGTACATACAAGGGATGGAATATTTGCTGCTATTGGGAGCTAAGCGATCTAAAACGGACGGATGAAACCTTTTGCCGGGAACATTATGGGTCATGTTATCTATGGGATGGTTGGTTGGGACCTCTCAGTCGCACATATTCACTCGCAGCAATATTTCACTTTTCAAAATTCGACAGCCGGAATTCGGGACTGATTTTTCGCAGGCAACCCTATACCGCCGTGTTCATAATGAAATAATCTTTATTTTCATTTAATTTTAATTCAATACTCAGACTGGTGCAAAATGCTAGTATCGATTTACCTGTCTATACCTGGCTACCCGAGAGTTGTGACCGGAAAAGAATAGGGAACCTAACGTTTGCATATTGTATGGGATTCATATTTTCGATTGGTATAGAATTTGTCTAATAATCAAACCGGTGAAATTTTCAAAAATAATATTTTTTTTTAAATGATTAATTAATCATATCCTGGACTGAAATTTGTTAGGCAACCTATGTGCAATATATTTATTGGCATATTAAATTAAATATAAAATACGTTTCATCAAATAAACATATCGGTGAAGGTCGTTTTATAGCGGGATCCTATACTATTATATTTTGAATTAAGTAAAAAAATAAGAACGTACATTCGTGGCATAAAAATATTTTTTTTTAAAACAAATTACGTATATTGGATCTTTCCACAAATTTAATATACCCTTTATGCACAATGTACACAATTCAACTGTGAAGTTTTTTGTTTAGTAATAATGTACCTAACTATATTTTTAGAACTAAAAAAAATGTATTTAATATCTATATACCTACATGAATTTGAATCAATTCATTTTAAGGGTAATTAACTGTTAGGAAAAAGATTAAACATTTATTTTTTTAAATATTTATTGTACTTATAATATCTTGCTCCGTCTTTATCCATATCATTCCTCCACTTTGTAGAGCAGTTATCGATATACTCATCAGCATGGCCACCAACAAAATAAGAAAACCGAAGAACTTCATTATTGGATTTACTGTGCCCGAAAGCTTGGTATCCAATACGAATTTCATCTGCTGAATGATGCTTCGTTTGGTAATTAAGGTGCTTTATATAGCTATATGATTATTATAATTGTAAAATTAAAATATCACGTGTAGTATGTATGTATATAGTTGGAGTCACAAAAATTACCCACTTTAAGTAAGTTTAAAAAAGTTGTTAATTTTTTCCCGGTTACAGCGTAACCGTAAGCAGGGATTTCTGTTAATTATGATAACACATGTTCGCATTGTCGATGATCCTAGACTCACAGACGGTTTAAATACGCTAATACGCTTGGTCTTCGGAGAGACTTCGTGTCTCTTTGCGTATTCTACCTACTGTATAATGGGGAGTGTTTAGAGGATTTGTTCAAAATGGTGCCTTCGTCTACGTTCTGCCATCGCACCGCTCGCCGTCGGCTGGGTGTTCATCCGCACCTCCTCGAGCTACTTCGCTCGTGTACGCAACGTTTCTCGAGAACTTTTTGTTGGGGGCTAAGAAGTCGCGATTAATAAATCCATGAGAGGTCTACGTTGTTACGAGATATATTTTCGAGTGTAACTTCAATGGTGGCAGAAACAACTTAAGACAGCCACGCATTCCAATATTAAATTTAAATTTAATATATACAAAAAGTTTGTATATCCATCACTTTTCTCTTGCGTACCGTGGGGATTTGACATGAGCTCCCACTTCCCCTTTCAAAATGGGTGTCATAAAATTTATTTGTGGTGGTGGAGCGCGTTAGTTACATATCTGGTGTTGCAAACGTTCATAGGCGACGGTAACCACTTACCATCGGGTGGGCTGTCAGCCTGTCTGCTGTACTCCAACTATAAAAAAACTATTTTCGAAGCACGTCTGCTTAGGGTAATGTGGGGGTCGAACGTGTTACCTGTAGGTTTACCACTATGGTATTATGCTGTGGTTAAGTAATCAGAAGGTTGCTTATCAGGTGTTCTTGAAGTGTGAGAGAAATGAAACTAGGTTTTTGATTTTAACTATTTACACGGTTATATTTTTGACACACAAAATGTACATATATATAATTCTTCACACGTTAAGTCACAAGGTGTGGATTGCTATGTCACCACAGCAAGGTGCCCTAAAGTCGGTGCAGGTTAGAAATAAATTGACATAAATCAAATTAACACGATTACAATTAAATCACAAGGTACTTAATATAATGATCAACAATTCTACTTTAATCTACTTAGTCTTATTCCCTTCTTAATTAAAAATGTAATTGAGACTGTGGGTGATTGCACAGTCAACATAATAGTAGTCCACAAGAGTGCTCATAATAGTCCGAATGAGTACGCATGTTCCGGTTTGCTTAACTACGACCAATTAATATTATAAAAGTAACAGTAACAGTTGTAAAACAAAAAAAATCTACACGAAACATTAAGTAAAAGGTTGAATAAACTAAGCATTCATTTAAAATGTTTTAACAGTTTAAAGAGAACTATTTGGACTCAAGACACGAAAAACATAAAACATTTTATTCAACTTATGAATGATGTATGTTAGACCGCGGCGGGCGTGAGCTTTGCGGTCGTGTAACTAGAGTTTGGTTAACGAAAGTAGTCTCAAATTATTCACAACTTTTTACATGATAGTGATAATATAAATATCAATGTCGTTTTAGACTCAAGAATAATAATACTTTTTCTTGTTATTCTTCCTTTGCGCTGCGCGTCTACGGATCGTGGAGCGGAACGCAATGTTAGAAAGATAAAATAATTTTAGATTCCGATTTAGAGAGAGAGAGAGAGAGAGAGAGAGAGAGAGAGAGAGAGAGAGAGAGAGAGATAACACTTTATTGCACACTAAAATATACAATTACAAAAACAGACCATATTTACAATATTTTCTAGGCAATACAATAGGCGGCCTTATCGCTCAAAGCGATCTCTTCCAGGCAACCTAAACGAAAGAAATTTGAATCAGGCGATATAGGTGGTGCAGGAAAAAGGCAATAGGTACATAAATACTCAACCTAATTTAAGAAATAAATATACAAATACATACATATATACATAGTCATATATATACAATAATACATAAGTTATTCTAATAAATGTATTAGCATGATTATATTCTGTTAATCAGACATAGCTATTTGTGGACAGATAGTGTTTTCTGAGCAAATTTCTAAATGTTGGTAAGGATTTGGCCTCTCTGACAGTAAGAGGCAGCATATTCCAAAGTTTGACAGTAGATATTTTATTTCTATTTAATTTAATAGTATTTGTAAACAGAATAATTATATGATGTAATATTTCTATTGAAACAATTGATAAAAACAACAATACAGCGTGGCTGAGCAGATCTTCTCCGTGCCACTACTCATTGTCATTATTATTGTCATTTTGGTGTAGTAGTGTTATGGTAAATTTACAGACATAGACCGTTTCGTTTAATGCGTTATTTGGGATGCGACATTGTTAATGACGTTAAATATTGACAGATAACGTATGTATATAGACTTATGTAGCTTTGCATTAACGACCTTATTTTTAACGCTTTAAATAAGACGCATTCGGCCACAGCCTGAATCCGCATCTGAAGCCGCATCATTTACGCGCTTAAAACAGGAATGAGATAATTAAAAGTGAAGTGTGGAAGTTATTATTTTGGATAAATTCCAAATTTGAGAAAGAGCAACAGAAGTATATATATAATAGGTTAAATTGAAAAAAAAACAAGAGTTTTTATGTATTATTTAAATACTCTAGAGTTACCGTACTGATGTTTTTTAAATTTACCGCGCTTTTTCACTCCACTTTCATTAGCCAGACTAGCCATAAAAAAGCCCTATAAAAGCCGCGCTGCAATCGCGTCTCCAATCTCCATCCATCTCCAAATCGCAAATGCATGTAATTACTCAATATATTATTATGATATATACTAAATATTTCTATAACTAAAGCCGTAAATTAACAAATTTCCTAATTACATTACGAACAAAATTCAAAGAAATAAAGCTGTAATTTTTAGTTCCTTTATTTTTATAAGACGGATCAACCAAACTGAATTCTTTTGGTTGAAAAACTCTTAACTGAATGGACACGACGGTGTTCCATGACACTGAATGATTCATGTTTATGTGGATCTCTGGTTGATTCATTAAAATTAAAGGACAGTAATGAATAGTGTAGACTAGACTTTACGGCAAGAACCTTAACCCGATATTAAACAGTTAATTTATATGGTCCAATATAATTTAATCAATTCAACCAAACGGATTGGTATAAACATTAACTTGAATCATTCCATGTCATTGACTACCGTTGTATCCTTCAATTGTGTGTCTTTGAAATATCGACTAAATTGATTTAATTTGGTTAATCTGTCTAATACAAGGATTACATCTATCTGTAAGCGGCGGGTAGGATGCCACCCTTTTTAAAGAAAAAGTAGTACTTTTGGGAAGATTAGGAAAAATATCACACATTTATTTTTCATTATTTATCTTTGTATATAAAAATGAATCGTAGAAATGTATGTACGCGCATAATTTGAGAACGACTTTACCGATTTTGATTAAACTTTATGTGTGTGTTTGGGTGGGTCTCCGGATGGTTTAGATTTACAACTGAAACCGGTAGGTGGCGCTGGGATCGGGTTCTAGGATTCTCCTAATCTCCTGAGCCAATTTAGATGATTTTGTTTTTGTGTGTTTAAGTGGGTCCCCGGATGGTTTAGATTCACAATTAGACCCGGTAGGTGGTACTAGAATTGGGGCCTAGAATTTTATTTTTTCAGGGCAGGACAACGTCTGCCGGGACCGCTAGTTTTATATATTATTTAATTAATTTTCAAATGAAATTAATCCCAACTGGTTAAGTCTACCGGGTGCTTTCCAGTCACAGTTAATAAAAAAATATACATTTCCTATGATATTTTTTCTATATAATATATAGTAAGTATAATTTGCCAATATATAGTAAGGTCCTATATATATGTTATAGTACGGGTGAAATTTCTAACTCCACACGATATATTAACAGCATGAATTAATTTATAAAATTTCCTTGAAATTTTTGATCCGTGGATCGCCCGTGTTTTGCATGAGGCGCGACTGACTCCCGTATAGTCTAATATCCTTTATCCAACAGTGATTTTTGAGACTTAGCTGGATTGGCCGGGTTTAAGAAATGAACAAAATCTTCGCTGTGAACACTTTAAGATCATGCTTGTCCCGTTTACTTATTGCATGAAGGGTACTGGGTCAGACTCCCCTTGTTGAAAAATATTCTTAATGTTTTTCAGGAATTGGTATGCGTTGTGTGCTGCTTTAACCACTTGCTTTATTTTTGCTGCGAATACCTGCAAACAATAATACTTATTATATCAGCCCGTTAGTATTATCAATAAAACTTGCGGTATCCGCTAAGCTTATTAAAACAGATTGGTGGTTCTAATACACCGGTTATATTGATATGTAGGTTTTCTTGTGATGCTTATTTTACCGTCAACTCATGGTAATTGTAGTTTTGCAAATTGATTCACAGACACTGCTTAAGCTGTTCTTGTTTTCCAACAGGGCATCAAACACAAGTAATTAGAAAAGGTCGCGAGTTTGCTAGCTTTTATGCTACCACAATACAACAAGGACTTACAATTTATTTTCCAAGATTTTCTCGTTTTGTTCATTGGGATGCATTTTCCGCAATTTGATTAGAGACTCCTGATTTTCTTTCTGGTCTGGGTGTTACTGGAATTCAATGTTTGACTCCAGTTGTAGCTTTATACAATAACAATAATTTGGATTAACTATGTAAATGTACGATTTTAACAGATTTTCAGTCACATTTACCTAGGTGATTTTCATTCCTAATATCTATGATCAAATCAATAGTTTTTCATAGTTAGAATTGGTACCTGTTCCCTTTTCATGACATTAGATATAAACTAATTATTATAAAACTAAGATAATTACTATGACGAACATAGAATATTGTTTATACTAGAAATTGCTAAAGCTCTTGTACCTACCTACCTACGGAACCCCGAGAGAGCCTGTCGTTAATTAATATAACAATTCACTTACATTAATATTTTCTTCGAAGGTATCACCGCCGTCGTTTAAGGCCGCTGCACTTATTTCACTTATGATCAGTACAAGAATGGCAAACACAGCGAAGTAATAAAGCTGCTTCATGGTTGAAGTTTGAAGTACGAAGCTTGGAACGCTTCAAGTAAGGAAGTTATGGCTCAAATTGTATCCAATTATTTGCGACATTTCGTTTTATAGTATTTTGTCATTTGCGTAATAATGACTAATTAAATTATTATAAATTTATAACAATACATCATTTGTTTACGTCATTGAAAAAGGAAAACCCATCGTCTAATAAAAATAGATAGTTTATTTATTATTGAGGGCAATAATTCACAATTAAAGTAATCCAATTTTAAGTATTATGAACAACTAGAGTTAACCCCGCGGCCGCGCCGCGGGTCAGCCTCTTCTTTAAACAGCAGGCTTTAATACAGATTACATTGTATTAAATTTTTATGTTAGTGCTATTTACCCCCGAAATATTAATTTCATTTTATATCGCAAACTATCCCATCTCCCGGGATAAAAAGTATTTATGTAAATTTTCGGTATTAAAACTACATTTAAACAAAATTACATAAAAAATGATTCAGTACTCCTAATAGTTTTTCCGTGAAAGCTTAACAGACACAGACAGATCAAGTTGCTATCGCATTTTTTTATAGAGGATACATTTTTATATGTATACATTTGAGAAATGATTGGTCACCCATACAAACTTTCATCCTCTATTTCAATCCGTTTTAGTTTCATTTATATATCCCCCGTCTATCTATCTGTATACTACATATTTGAAAAATGACCAAAATGACAAAAAAGATCAAAATGTCCAAAATGACCAAAATAACTCAAATTATAGAAATTACCAAAACTATTAAAATTACCAATATTGGCAAAATTGCCAAAATGATCAAGATGACCAAATTGACTAAAAGGCCAAAATGACAAAGCATAAAAAAACTATCCTAATTTCTGGGACAACTTTTACATAAATTATTACATTATCCGGGATATAAAGTATCCCTTGTCTACTCTCGGTATTAAAATTGCATATATACTGAATTTCAGCCAAATCGGTCCAGTAGTTTTTTTTTATTGCAGGAGTTCAGCAGACAGGCAGACGGCCCACTTGATGGAAAACGGTTACCATCGCCTATGGACATTTGCAACAACAAAGGTGCTACAAATGCGCTGCTGCTCTCTTAAGGGAGACTAGAACCTGGTCAGTAATGCCGGAACACAACTCAAGGTTGTTATGGCGACATACTTTAGACCAGGGGTCGTAGCCATCCAGTCGGCCAAATAGCCTACCACCTGGCTGTGGGTAGTTTTGTCGCCTCTTACGACAGGCCGCCCGGCCGCAGGAAATTGTATTCTTTCTCCGTTCCTGCACGGATGAAAATACATGTAACGAAAATTGACAATAATCGTTTTTTAGTAGATTTTGAGATATATTTAAAAGCTTCTTACGGTTCCGTAAACAAATAAGAGACATTTTTATTTGTACGGAAACCTTGTGGTGGGCGCACGTGTCACATTTAAATTGTGTGTTATAATTTAGAGCACAACTGTGACCAGCTATGGGGATATGTCAACGAGAGCTGTTAAAAACTGCTCGTTTCAAACATATAGTATCATAAAAAGGCATTTAATCGAAAATACTATGTATTGAATACATATTCAATTTTAGTTGAAAATGTTTTTAAGCTCTACCCTGATTTTTTCAAAATTTTCATTTCTTAGTTCAAAAGTTAGAGGAGACACAATTTCCACGACTTCTGAAGCAAATGTGTCGCAACATATATGATTTAAGTAAATAAAAAGTTACTAAAAACATCGTGGTGATTTTTCAAGATCGGTGTCTAACGGTACCACACACGATTACGTACATTGAAAATTAAATTTTCATTCTTCAATTACATGTGTGGCGGTACTGGCGGTCACACGTAATCTTTTTTTTTGTGCGACATCATTAAAATATTATGTAGCGTGTTATTGCATATAGATTACATTTTCATGTCAAGTTTTATCTATAAAGTACAAGAGAAGTTTACGAGAAAATGTAACAAAGAGAGACGGACGAATATGACGATTCCATACATGTTCCATTTTTGGAACACTGTAAATGCGCATAATCTACAAAAATGCTTAAAGAGGCCACGTGCTAATTAATTTTCGGTGCATATTCACTTGCCTTAACATCGGCTGAATTTTGACATTAATTGTATAGAGCTTATGTGTAATTGTAAGCTATAATAAGGCAAATGAACGATCGCTAACATATAAGAATCAGCCATAAGCCCATATTAGACGGATCATTTCTGTCTTTCCCTTTAGATGAATTGACCAAAATGATCTAAATAAACATACTTGAATCATTCAATGTCGATGAAAGCCACCATGTCCTTTTAACAAAATTTATTTAATTTGATTGATCCGTCTAATGTCAGCAATAGCAATATAGACAAAGGAATACTTCTTCCAAAAAAATACTCACTTGGTTTTTAAATTTGCATCTGAGCTGATATTTGTATCAGAATGAATCTTTTTGCGTAACTGCGAGTCTGTACTGGGTTTTACGAGAAAATTTTGGCTATAACTTTTTAGTACAATAACATTGTTTTGTTTGCTAAGTTAGAACTCGCTGTGCAACTTTTGTTACAAGATTGCAAGTAAATAATGTAAAGGGATTATAATATAGATATCCTATTGTAAAATATGTCAATATAATAATGTGGCGACCGAGGGTACAACTTTCTGGCAGCGTAAATCGGTCTTAAGACTTCTAGAAAAAGGGAGAAAATTCTGGAAAGAAAAGACAAGGACGGATATATTTTAGAAAGGGATAGGCGATGAACGAATGTTCTAGAATAGAAAGTTGGGGAAGGAAAAGACAGAGATAGATAGATGTTAGAAAGGGGTAGATGTTAAACGAAAATTCTCGAATAGAAGGTTCAGGAAGGAAAAGATAGAGATAGATAGATGTATAGAAAGGGATGGATAGTAAATAAAAGAATAACTAAAAGAAGATCGAAATTATGGGTTCCAGAAAATTCTTCCGGGTATATATGCAGCGTTAGGCGCTTACCGGGCAGTTTAGGGTTGAGTTCAGTTCAAGACAGCGAAACGACAAGTGCGATACGGAAGGGTTGGGAGAGAAGTTTAATAGAAGAGAGTGACGAGTTAAGTACTGAATTTAGTGACAAGTTTAGTGGACAGTTAAGTGAAGGAGGAGTGTAGCGTAGTTCGAGAGACGAATCAGAAACGAGCTACACGCGGTAATATCGGAGGTGAGCACTGCAGTAGCAGGAGGTGGTCCACGCAGTATCGGCGACGGTGTTGTAAGTGAGACACCTTATCGTCGGGACCAAGAAGCTTACACACAAAAGAAAGCTTCTTGGTCGGGACAGTGCATCGTTAGTCGTGCGTATAGGGGCAACCCTGTGGAGAGGTATTACGTGCGGCTGTGTAAGTCAATAAAAGCTTTTAGCTAAAAACTGGTGTTTTCTTTAAATCCCAAGTGCGTACGCACGTAACAATATGTTTGTGCATTAATTAACATTTATTTAGCTTTTCTTCATTGTATAGTTTTAGTTTTTATTAATAATCCTGGTTACGTTGTAGGCGTTAATGCGTAAACAAATGATGGTTACGATTAGATAATTATAATTAGTAAAGAGTTTCCCGATGCTCATGGGTGTAGTTACGTTTCTCTGTTTTATCCCTGTTGATCATAGTTTCGTACATGTTTGTAGACTTCGTATGCTGTTTCTGCAGCACTAATTATGCTGAAACCTTTTTCTGGAACAAAAGTGTTATCATAAAATAAGTAAAAATATGTTTTCTTCTTTCAACATATCTCTCCGTAATTTGCAAATCACATAGTGTCAAGTATTCATGAATATTCTAGTTTTAAAATATCTTTAAGCGAATAGCCACCAGGAGAAAACCGGATCCATGTAACAGAAGCAGAAGAGAGTTTCTTGCCTCGAAGATAGAATAGTCGAAAGCAAGAAATAAAATATGATCATGTAAAGTAAACATACGATATCGTACGTGGAAGGGCAATAATTGCCTGGTCACTGAATATTGACGTCCCTGTGTAAACAAATGTGATAGAAAGAATCGTATTTCAAGTTCAGGTAGCCACCGGTCTCCAGTCGTAATATCGTAGGCAAATATTTCAATGCGATTTGTGTCGTAGTATAAAAAAAATCATTACGATACCTTACGATTATCGTATGAAATACTCGTAGGCGAGTCTTTGTTTTCTGGTTGAATGTAAACATACCAATGCGATTATTGTCTAAAAAGCATCGCCTGCGAAAATATTATACGACCTTTCGCCCCAAAATGTGCGATAAACTCTCTCCATGTAAAATGACCCTTTAGTTAAAAAAATATAGGCCTTTGACTGATGCTAAACCAGGAGTATTTGTGGCAGCTTAAACATACTTTTTTTTATTAAACATAGATAAACATCAAGTTACCGCCAATTCGTAAAAATACGGAACCGTAAAAAATGTCACTCTGTAGAAACTGGATTTACTGTTTATTAATTTAATAACAAGAGCCTCGTCATGTAACGGGGGTGTCTCGGCCATTACTAATAATAAAAAAGTATTTTACGTCTCGCTAATTTTCAAATGAGTTCTGAAGATACTTATATTTTATGGTGGTTTCCTAATAGGGATTCCTTTCCTAATTTTCATCCGTGCAGGAACGGAGAAAGAATACAATGTCCTGTGGCCGGGCGGCCTGTCGTAAGAGGCGACTTAACAACCCACAGCCAGGTGGTAGGGCATTTGCCCGACTGGATGGCTACCACCCCTGGTCTAAAGTATGTCGCCATAACAACCTTCGAGTTGTGTTTCGGCATTAGTGACCAGGTTCCAGTTTCCCTTAAGAGAGCAGCAGCGCATTTGTAGCACCTTTGGTGTTGCAAATGTCCATAGGCGATGGTAACCGCTTTCCATCAAGTGGGCCATTTGCCTGTCTGCTGATCTCCTGCAATAAAAAAAAAAAAAAATATAGGGCAAATTATCATGGTTTATTATATATTGTATTATCCGAATCTGAAACTTTGGATTAAATTCTTCAGCTTCGATCACAGAACGATTTACAATGACTCTGCCTACCCTTTTGATTGCGTTTAAATAAAATTTAGGCGCTGCATCGGCCCCATCGAGCACCATAAATATTGCCATCATGAGAATAATGAATAATTTACAGAATTTCAATGTTGCTTTTCCAAGTTCCTCGTTGCTTTACAATGATATTATCTGATCGAATGACGGGTTATTTATTAATCAACCACGGGTTTCCCTTAAGTTCCTTTACCTAGGAAGTAAAGTATCATATCAACTAACCAAATAACAAAGTACAAACTACATTGACGCGATTTATTCAGCAGGAAAATTATAATCTCAATAATTAGACAATGAATATGTAAATCAAAATGGTAAACACGTATGACGGCGATGTAATAACATAAATATAACTTGAAAAGTAAACCACAATTAACTAATATATTATGTAGTTTCATAAATATATAGATAATGGATGACGCTGGTTATGATTTCCTGGATGTGACAAATCTTGCAACTTTCGTGAACACGTTGGCCGCATGCCATTTACCAAATACAGAGAGCTCAGCTACTTTGGCGGCGGAAACAGCAGAATCTCTTCAGTCGTGTAAATTATACATCTTTTGGTAACTGTTCTTGTTTTTGTCGCTTGCTGTTGATACACTTTTTTGTGGAGTCCTCACGTCATGAGCCTTTTCAAACAACCCTCACAATGCCTAATAGTCTCTTTCGGGTACTAATTAAGTTAATTTGTTTGACTTTCTTCATTTTTAGTTCATAATTCATATTAGTGTAATAATTACAATAATATAAAGCTATACGCAACTAAAGTATTAATTCTCTTCGTGTCTAAGAAATGTCAGTACACAATTTCAAATAAATGAACGTACCAACTCTCACAATTAAATAGATTTTTTTTTATTTCATGAGTTTAACAGACAGGCAGACGGCCCACCTAATGGAAAGCGGTTACTATCGACTATGAACATTTGTGACATCAAAAGCGCTAACTATGTATTTCCGCTTTCTAATAGGAGACTGGAACCTGGCCACAAATGCCGGAACACAACTAAAGGTTGTATGGCTGCATACTCTAGACCAGGGATGGTAGCTATCCAGACGGGCAAATGCCCTACCATCTGGCTGTGGGTTGTTTTGTCGCTTCATACGACAGGCGGCCCGGCCGCAGGAAATTGTAGGTATTCTTTCCCCAGATATTGGCTGAATACCTACATAACTATACTGTAACGCCGCGATGATCGCAACGACCAATTCATGCAGATGTGGACAACTTTTAGTTTCAGGTATAAAACAATGTGGAGCCCAGACGGAAGTAAGATAAATATCAAAGGATCTTTTGCTAGCACCAGTAAAAGTTTTGATAAGGTGATTAGAATTACTAATTTCTTTGTTAATTTACATAATCAAATAAAAAGTTTTAATACTTCTGTTTTAAATTAGAATAAATGTATTTAACTGATTTAGGCAGTTTCATGTTTTATTGTATTCACATAATCAGCAAATAAAGTCATTCAGAGCATATTCCTAAGCTTAGTGTTTTTAGAAGACTGAAGTTGATTCCGGTACCTTCTGTACCAGAATAAATGCCGAAAAGTTTCTGATATTTACTATACCGGGAAACAAACCCGGAGCGTTTAGATTCGAGTGAACCACTGGTCAATATTTAGACAATTAGATCTGATTGCTTTAAGTACGTCGTCGTTTAGTATGAAACTTAATTTACACTTAACTTTATCTCTAAAGTTACATTTCTATAAGAAAGAGATGCTTTTGGATTTGTTAGTATTCGTTATCATATACATAGGATTCCTACTCTTCCAATATGCATATGCGATAATTCAGTCGAGGAGTACCTACTTGTACTAAACGCCAATTAAACTTCCTACACGTATTAACCTGGGTATTATACATTTCAAATATAACACGTTTTCTGTACCGTAGTCCCATGACCCTGGTTCGTGTTTATAGCTCAAACGTACATTGAAGCGGTTTTAATATGCATGGGAGTCGTCGCAAGTGTTACGGTGTACTGCTATCTCTTGACCGGTGCGGATGATCAGATGTAACATTCGACTTTGTCTATGTATATATTATTTAACATTATCCCTTTATGGGATGATCGGTCGGCGAAGTACGGCCACAAGAGAGAACACGTTCTCAAATCTTGAAGGTAAATTACTTCTATAGCGAATTTATAGCTCTTTTCCTGTTACGTTATCAACAAAAATACATTAATCAAATGCGTTTGTTTTTTTGAGAAATATCTTTTTGAATTTGAAACTCAGTCTTCATTGAAATATGTATAAGGACTGGATTGGTTATATTGTAATGTAACATACCTGGTAAAAGCTACAAATAATTATTTATAAGCATAGCTGGGCATTAACTCGTTAATCCGTTAATCGTTAATTAACGAAGTTAACATTTCGAGTAACGGATTAACTTTTAAGTTAACTTAAAAATATGTTAACGGACTCTTTAACTTCCGTTAAATTTTCCAAAGTCCGTTAATCGTTAATCCAGCTTTAAAGAGCAAAGCTCAGTTTCGTCAAAATGTGGCTAGACATAAACTGGAAAGACTCGTTAAATGATGCGGCATTCCTCGGGGAACAGATATTCGCAAATCTGTTTATTAAATATAATACTGCTATACCCTCAAGCGCTGCAGTTGAACGTCTTTTCTCCACGGGCAAGGATATACTACAGCCGAAACGAGCCTCGCTTTCAGACGAAAACTTTAACATATTAATGTTCATGAAGGGGAATATTCATATTATGCCAGATGACTAAATTGACAGACAAATTGTACGGGTTATTATCGTCTCGTCTAAGATGTAAGTGGTCTATGTAGCAATTGGTCTAAATAGCAATTGGTCATTATATCATTAAATCGTCTTAAAATTAGTTCGTCTAATTAGTGTTTCGTCCAGAACGCAACTAGTCTATCTTAATAAAATAAATTCTAAACCTTAATCCAAATGCATGAAAAAACATTGTTTGTCAACATACCTATTTTAAACACTCCAATTATACGTCTTTTTTTGTTTCTAACCTGTTAACTGCCAGAACCAACAGTTTTTATATGGATTAACTTTTAACGTTAAGTTGCGTTTAAAATTCTCAAATGTAACGATTTAACTTTTGACGAAGTTAACTTTTACAGTAACGGATTAGCAATTAACGAAGTTAACTATTTGATTAACGGTGCCCAGTTATGTTTATAAGGGATTTTAATTTAGCGGGTTTAATAGCTTTAGTTATTGACTTTGGAATTTTAATTATTAGCATACGTAATTAATAAAATTACAGAAATGTAAATAAATGATGTAATTTAATGACTATTTGAAGGAGTGATATGTATTTTTCTGATTTGTTTCCATTTAAATAAATTGAAGTTCGTTATTGTTTGTTGCCTGATTATTCGTTCAACCTCTATTCTTATATTCTTCATACAGGTCATGTGCAGTTCCTAGAGCGTTAAAAGCACGGAGTCCGTTACCCTGCAAAAAAATTGGACCAAAATATTAATATATTTTTTGGATGTTAATTTAAGTCTTAGTTTCTTAGTAATTGATTTTGTGGTAAGTAATATATAAAAATATATAGTCAAGGTGGCGAAGTCCGTCAGCGGGAGAACTCCACATACCTCTCATTATTTCCTTGTTTGTATAGGTACGACGACAACAAATCAGTCAATGCAGCTCAAACTCCATTGATTCTGTCTTAGAAATGTAGTTGGCGTCAAATTCCGTTTAAAAAGTTAAAAAACGAGTGACGTATAAACGTACCCTATTGACGGACTTCGCCAACTTGACTATACCTAAAAAAAATATTTTCCGCCGTGGGGTCATTTGAGCTCTGCGGTGGCTATGGACGAGGCGGCATCGGGCGGCTCCTGCCTGGTCCTTACGCGGAGTGGCTATTGTCATTTACCGCGTCCCTGGATATAGTCTAACGGTAGGAACACGAGAGAGTAGGTTTTCCGGCAGTGGTAATCTACCTCCACCGGAGTAAGAACATGCCGGCGAGTCTTACATGCTCTCATCGTGTACCCCATGCGGTGATATGACCGAAAATGGATTTCTCCTCGTGAAAAAAAGATACTTTGCCAAGTATCATTGTGGTCGTGAGCATTGCATTAGCAAGTTCTATACTGTGAAATTTTATGTCAGGACATAAAAATAGAATAAGCTATTAAAAAAATATTTCTTTATAGAAAATAAAATTTTCAGAGGTTTCATGGATGACCGGAGATTAGTCTGGCAAAGAATAGTATAGTAGTAGTAATATACCTTATCTTGGGAAGTTTAACTTTTTTCAGTGGGCTTATTAAAAAAGTTCTGACTTAAAGAAATCCTTACTAATGTTATAAATGTGAATATGAGTAAGTTCGCATGTCTGGGACATGTTCACGCCTAACTACGTATCACGATTTTTTGCATACACATTGTCAGGAGTATTAAATAGGATATAGGGTACCTTTCATCCAGAAAGATTGTTCCCACCACGTTGCGGCATCCCAACCACATTTTATTGGCACCACCACTTCAATCCACTAACTATTATACCAACAAATACATCTCCATGGCAACAACAATATTGCATGACAGCGACAATTTTAAAGTGTTGCTCTCATGGTTAGTTCCATCTTCGCTTTACTAGATGGTGTTATGGGTTAGTATTTATCATTAGGTATTTGCTTTCAACTAAAAGTCGATGTTCGATATTTCTAAGAATTATAACATGCCGACTTCATGACATTTCTTGTTTCAACGCGAACAAAGCCTCGGGCTAAATATAGTACTAGATAATTTGTATTTTCAATATTATAACTTTTCGAGTTCATGAAAACTCTTTAAACTTTCTAACAAGCTCATTGAATTATTGAAAGTTTCTTGTAGTTGAATAGGCACATGAGTACGCATCAAAAGGAGAAAGTGCATTTGCTTTAAAAATGATTAATGCTTTAAAATTATTATTGAGAATAATGTAAATATTTTTAACTTTTGAAGACTAAAAGATCGAGAAGTGAATTTCTATATTTATTTTTTTATATGTTTCCAACATTTATACCGAAAATGACGCTTTTGATTTAATATGTCTCAAGGTAACCTGTACTCACTCTAGAGTGAGGCTACACGTAATTATATTTAAATTTAAAATTAATTTAGTACATTTTTGCGGCTTTTGGGGTCGACACCCTGGGACCATGGGGGCCTGAGGCGCACAAACTTTATCGAGACATAGCAAAACGCCTGGTAGACGTCTCACGTGACCAAAAGACTGGTCTGTACCTCGGACAACGCATTAGCGTTGCGATACAGCGAGGTAATGTGGCCAGTCTTTTGGGCACGTTTCCAACTGACAGCGGTCTGGGACTAGATTTTATAGTTTAATTTTAATTTGTATATATACTCATTTATAATTTAGTACATATATATATAACTAATATGCCGTTGGAACAAGACGGTAGGCTTTGAATCGTCAAACAACTATTTTGAAAGCTTTGCCCGCCGTATATCTTATTTTCACACAAGAAAAATATATCTCTGCGAGCATTGCTTTATCATAATATACTTACAAATGCAGATCCATATTTTCCTGGCTCCGCCTGAGACGAATTGAGTAACATGGCAAAGATTGCCATTATGATGAAAAAGAAACCTGTTACTTTCATATTGAAAATAATAAAAGCTGCTTTTGATTTCTTGAGTAAGTTCACCACGTGAATGATTTGTTAGTGCAGAGCTACTACATATTTATATCAAAAATGTTTTGTTCATTAGGGAACTTGCATATTAGAGTTTAATGACTTTAGCAATTAACACGTGTCTATGTAATATGGCATACAATTAGTACAAGTATATACTTTTGTACTCGTGTCAATATTAAAGGGTCGTTATAATACATTATATAAGTACATTTACCTCAATTATAATTTCTGATAATACACACATGTACTTATATGATCTCAAGCTTAGCATATTACGCTTAGACCGTGGTCTATCACAGACGCTGAAAGTGGTATCTAGCCCCAACCGACGCTGGATACCGATGGTTTCTTTGAAAACCTTTAGACGCGCCTCAGTTATTCCCGTTCACTCTCTATGATCGGACAGATTTGATAATTTACGTCAAAAACGCGAAGTCGCGTCGTTACGCTGGGATACTCCTGAATGGCTACGAATGTGGTGTATGACGTATATGACGCCGTTATAAAACCTTTATAGTGAATTTTTATAATAAGCATTTGTCGCTCGCTTTTAGCGTCACGCCGGACGCGGCCAACGGCGTTTGTAACAGACCACCGCTTTGTGTTATACAACATACAGTGTGGAGCGGATTTTATACACCCAGACCAAAATTCATTTATAAAATTTGTCTTGTCTATAAAATCAGTTTTATTAAAAAGTTGGGCTGTTTTACGACGCCTTACGCATTTGAAAATGATTCTGATTTAAATGTAGTACTTTTATTTAAAGCTTGTTTTATATTTTGTTGAAATATTATTTAATTATATTTAATCGCTTTGTTCTTATCCTTTGTTTTGTGTTGTTTTGTCGTAAGAGGCAACAAAATAACCCATAGCCAGGTGGTATCAGGTGGGCCGTCTGCCTGTCTGCTGAACTCATGCAATAAAAAAATACAAGTTGACGGACGGACGAATGAATATGATAATCATCATGTTCAACCGTCCGTAATCGTTCCGTTTTGTTAAAATGGGTCTTTAAAAGTTGTCTTGAATTTTTCTAATAACAGACAAATTTTATGAGTTCTATATAGGTTACTAATAGATTTTACTAGATCTTGAAGCTCACAGTCCAATATTAAATTTAATTTATATTAAACTGTATTTCAAAAGTTATCGACTACACGCCTACCTACATATGCCGTAAAGAAATTTTTATACATTTGTTGTTCAAAAAGTTTGATAATATTCCCAACTCTTATAAATATGTGGGGCAATTCAACTGAGAAAATATTGAAATGTTTATTTCAACAGATAGTATTTTCTTAAGATTTCGCGACCACTACCTACACATAATTAAAACTACTTTTTAACAGTTTTAAATGCGGAATTTTATTTGTTTGATTTTTATTTCGACGTTGCGGCCATTTTTCTGTAGCCGTGATCACGAAGAAAAAAATGTCAAGTATCAGTGAGGAATGTTAAAGGTATTATTTAAATTACCCCCAACTTGTTCATTATAATTATTATTTTTTTCTTTATGGTTATTATTTACATCATGGGAGCCTAATCTAATTTATTGACATTGATACTTCACATCTATGTCTTCCGTGTAATAAAAAATATATAATTATTCTTCCTTTAAATTCTTTCAGTATGAATATTATGAAACAAATCGCCGATTTTAACTAACTATAACTTTGCCCGCAAGACAAATATGATCAAAGCCAGAGTTCTGGATTAATAAACTACCTCTGTAGTCTAAATATTTGTTTTTTTTATTGCAAGAGTTCAGCAGACAGGCAGACGGCCCACTTGATGGAAAGCGGTTACCATCGCCTATGGACATTTGGAACACCAAAGGTGCCACAAATGCGCTGCTGCTCTATTAAAGGAGACTGGAACCTGGTCACTAATGCCGGAACACAACACAAGGTTGTTATGACGGCATACTCTAGACCAGGGGTGGTCGCCATCCAGTCGAGCAAATACCCTACCACCTGGCTGTGGGTTGTTTAGTCGCCTCTTACGACAGGCCGCCTGGCCGCAGGAAATTGTATTCTTTCTCCGTTCCTGCACGGATAATTGCTTCTCTAGTTCACTGAAATTCAGATTTTCTGGATTCGATTCCCGATAGGATAAATCTCATAAACTAATCGTCCATTTATTAATGCTGGTCTGAGCTTTTAGGATGGACTCTACTTTCTTCCCATTTCATAATAAGTATATAATATACCTATATCTATAATATTATACAATTCTAAACATGCCGTTTCTGTACATTGAACCTATTTTTTTTTATCTAGAATAGACAGTATAAACGATGGAGAACACGATGCGATATTTTTAGATGTTTTGTGTGTTGTTCGTTTTGTCTGTTTGTTTGAGATTTAGGTAAAAACTATTGGGCCAATTTCGATGCGGTTTTCGCTGATCGAGAGCTAATTCTTAGACTTAAACTCTGCGCTACCGCGTATCCTGGAAATCCCGCGGAAATTTTATTGGGAATTATTTAAAATGGCAAGATTAAAAGAAAATCGCAATCCAATGTGATTTTTTACTGATCGATATATCGAAATGTAATGTAATAAAATTTGTGATATTTTTCATCCCGGGAATCCCGCGGCAATTTCAAGTCAAGCGTGAACGAAGCCGCGGGCGTATCATAAGTATATAATAAAATAAACGTAACGTAACTTGTGCTTATAATTTCAACTACAATGTCTGTGTGTCATCAACAAATTGATAAAATAAATGTTTATAAAAACGAACTAATGTTTACACGAGTAGAAAAGTACTTCATTTTACTAATTTTCCGCCGTATTAATAAAACGCGTGGTAATTCCTAAAGCTATTAAACCTTAATAAGTACTACTTCCTTAACGAAGAAAATTGTTAATATAAAAATGCAGCTCGAAGCCAACACACATCATTCACACGGTGAACCTTCTTCATAAATCAGTAAGAAACTACCCCCCTGCTTATATTATTTTCAATATGAAAATAACAGGTTTCTTTTTCGTCATAATGGCAATCTTTGCCATGTTACTCAATTCGTCGCAGGCGGCACCAGGATATGGATCTGCATTTGTAAGTATAATTAGGATAACAGTTACGTTCCGCGACCACGTTGATTTTTTAGGTGCCTGTAAGGGTGAAACATAACAATAAACATGGTATTTTCTTAAGTTTTCGCAACAATTACACATAATAAAATTAGGTTTTAACGGTTTTTAGCGCGGTATCTTATTTGTTTTTATTCGAATATTTCGGTCACTTTTCAAATTATAAATAACATAAAATACCACACTAACAGCTTTAAACCGTAGTTTTATTACAACAATAAAGTAATAAAATGTATTTGTTAATTTAAACCCTATTAAAACATGTACTTGTATTACTACTTTTTTTGTAGTGTAGATATTTTTTTAGAACATCTTCCATGGCTTAGAGTCCTTCCGTAGTGTACCTGAGTTGTTGCGTTGTGTAGACTACATAACGCAACAACTCAATTTTACATTTGAAATTAATTATAGTTCATTAGAAAGTTTCAAGCGCTTTCATGTACCCGAAAAGTTATAAATGAAATTTATAAATTATCTAACATTTTTTTAGATCAGGAACTTTTTAACAAGCCCATGGAGAAAGTTAAGCTTTCCAAAGAAAGTTCATTAAATACTTTCCCAGGATAAGTACCGGTCAGCCGTGATTACTCACGTTTATTCTTTTTTATGGTCTCACTTAAAATTTCAACGTATAGAATTTGCTAATGGGTCGATCACATACACAATTATTTTGTGCGAAATACATCAAGATCAAAACCGCCATTGAAGTGACATGACACTATGGTCACATAGATCACGATGAACAGTCTTCGAATTCTTCCGCATAAATCATTTGAAATGAGTACATATTACCCGTGCCTAATTTGTGTCATTTTAAACATCCATTTTTTTTTATAACCGAGTTATAACTGTGAATAAAAATTGAAACAATATGTTATTTTTGGACTGATTTATGTATTTTTGTTTACAGAAAAATGGACTCCGAGTTATTGGCGCTGTAGGAACTGCCCATGATTTCTATGAAGATCTTAAGAATAGAGGCTAAACAAATAAGAGAACAACCCCGGAACAGGAAACTCTACTCTAAATATCAGAAATATCATTAAATTACAATTTCTTACATTTATATAGTTTTATTGATTAAAAAAGGTAATAAAAATTAGAAAGGTCGATAATCTGAACAACAATATGAACACCGCTTAAAAATGCCCTGTGTGCATATCTGATAGCACTTAACAAATAGCGTGACATTACAATTTAATCGATCCGTATCCTTAATTTTCAATAAACGCTGAAATTCAAGATTAATAAGATATAACATGACAGGAAATCTAACAAGCAATGCATATGCCGTTGAATTAATTTGTCTTCGAGCTCACTTGTCTATATTAAGTTGGTCCGTGGAAAAGGAAAGCGTTTAAATTACAAAAAAAATAAAACATATAATGAGATAATATTTTTTATTATATAATAATAATACATATTGTGTTCTAAATTAAGAAAGTAGTTAAAAGTATTATGTGTTTTCATTGGTTAAGTTAATGAAACTTAACATTCTTTCATCAGTGCCTCAAACTTCTTCGTCAGTTCGTTTATTTTCACGTCTATTTGCGATTTTCCCCTGTAACGTAAGAATTTAACATTGTACATTATTAAGGATAACAATTGGTTGGCCATGAGATATGTAAAGATTTATTGATACAACTCAATGTTATATTAAATTTCGCATTATACACATAATTTATACACATTTCATTTTCCATATATAAAAATTAATACAAATCTTAAAACACAAAACAGTCATTCTGACATACAGAGAGATGAATGGATGGACATTAATAATCCTTATTAATATTATAAATGCCAAAGTAACTGTCTGTCTGTTCCGTTTTCACGGAAAAACTACTGGACCGATTTGGCTGAAACTCAGTATATATATATATATATATATATATATATATATATATATATATATATATATATATATATATATATATATATATCTTCGATGCCGACAATGAACATAGGGTACTTTTTATCCCGAAAAATGGGATAGTTTCCGGGTTAAAAATGTATTCGTCTTTCTGTTTGTTATGCTTTTACAGAAAAACTACTGGACCGATTTAGTTGAAATTCGGTATACATGTCATTTTAATACCGAGCTGGACAAGGTATACCTTTTATCCCGGAAGATGGGATAGGTTTAAGTAAAGGTTATCTCAAAAACCGGGATAGTCTTTTTTGTGATTTTCCATTTTCGTCATTTTGGTTATTTTTGTCCTTTTTGTCCGAGTTATCCGATTTGTCCTTTTGTCCGATTTGTTCGATTTGTCTGGTTTGTCCGAGTTGTCCGAGTTAGCCGATTTGTCCTTTTTGTCCGATTGTCCGAGTTGTCAGAGTTGACCGATTTGTCCGAGTTGTCCGAATTGGCCTTTTTGTCCGAATTGTCCTTTTTGTCCGATTGTCCGCGTTGTCCGATTTGTCCGAATTGTCCGAGTTGTCCGTATTGTCCGAGTTGTTCGATTTGTCCAATTTGTCCTTTTTGTCATTTATGTAGTTTTCATAGACGGGGGATAGATAAATAAAACTAGGACGATTTGAAATAGAAAATGAAAATTTGGATGAGAACAATAGAGATGTAAGAAATTATCTTCTATAAAAAATACGATAGTAACTCGATATGTCTTTCTGTTAAGCTTTCACGGAAAACGACTAGGAATACTGAATCGGTTTTGCTATAATATTGTGTAAATGTAATTTTAATACCGAAAATGGACATAAATACATGCTGGGAGATGGGATACTTTGCGATATAAAATCGGGCAAATGGCAGTAACATAAAAATTTAATACAATGTAACCTGTGTTGTAACCTCTTTAAACAAGATGCATGGGACCAGAGGTTGACCGGCGGCGTGGCCGCGGGTTAAACTCTAGTATTTGTATAAAATAAAATGTATTCCAATATCATATAATAAAACTCGGATTTAGGTTGAACTATAATCTGCAAGTATAAGGCAACAGCGTTTGATTTCAACGCCGGAAGTTCGAATCCAGAAGGGCCCTTCTACTATTACTAACTCGTCAGAGTCACTGATCATTTCAATCACCGGATTGCTAGATTTCGGTATTCTGTTAATTCTAATGGTGTGCCCACTCTATCTTAATAAATATTTATAAGCGAACATTCACGAAATAAATGTTTAAAAAATTTGGTAGCCTTTCAAAGTTATTAAAAAGACAATTATTCCGCCGCGCCGATATCGAGAAGATATAGTGGATTTAGTAGAATACGAATTACACTATCCTAATGAAATCGTACTTTGATTATCTTCGTAAATCCAAGATATTGAAATAGGCCAATTGAACCCCTGGTAGTAGATCATGCACAGAATTTGTTTGGCCTAATATGTAGTAAGGAAACCTGTACGAGTGTACAGGTATTATTATTCTTCGTGCTCTTAATTAATGGTGTTGTTGAAACTTTCTTTGACCTCAGAAAGAGTGGTTCGTTTTCCTGAAATGACGACATTCGAACCCACCAGGCTTATGAGTTCAAAGAAAGCTTCAACCACGCCATTAATTGAGAGCACAAGTAATAATAAAATGACTAATGAAACTATGTAGATACAACCAAAGATATGTGTTGGTCGTTGCAATTAGAGATCCATTGTCTCCGTCCGCCCGTATTCGAAACAGGCGTAACAATATGTGTATCTAAGTATATACTAACTATACAATCTACGAAAATAACTGAAACTAATTTATTATATAAAGTAACGCAAAACTCACAAAATAGAAAGTATATTATTTGGTACATTGGGTTTGACATCATCTAATTTTTTCTTTAAGTATTCAACGGCATTTAGTTGCATTTCACGTAAATTTTCTAGTTCAGATATCTTTTTCAATTCCTCGTTAACGATTACTTTCATTTCTTCTTCATTCTAGAATTGAAGAAAGTGATGTTTTTATTTTCCTTCCACATAATAATTATTAAGAAAATTGACTTCCTAGTGAATATTTAATTGTGATTAATAATATTAGACTGAAACCCGTGGTTGCTAAGTGAGCATGCATAAATTTGGCAGTTTTCTGATCTAATTAATGTGTATTTAATATTGTTCCAATCATTTAGTGACACTGAAAGAGAACATTGTGGACCTGCACATCAAGATAACCGGTGTCTTATTCAAATTCAAATTCAAAAGTTTTTATTCAAAATGAGTTCCACTGGAAAACACTTTTTGAAGGTCATACATATAGGTTAAAATTTAATTTTACTTCTTAATAGTACACCGCTTCGCAACGAGTTATTGCTGAAGAAACTCCCCAGTAACACCCAAAAAAAATCACATTGGAATTTGATTTTTTTAAATCTGGCTATTTTAAATCATACCTAGAAAAATTCCCGCAAGATTCCCAGAATAAAAGGTAGCGCAGATTTTAAGTTTAAGCATTTGCTGTTGATCAGCGAAAACCGCATCGAAGTCGGCCCAGTAGTTTTTTATGTGAACCCCGAACAAACAGACAAATCGCCAAACAGACAAGAAATTTAAAAAAATTGTGTTCTTCATCGTTTATATAGTCCATTTAAATTGTTTTTTTTTAATTGCTTCAATTTACAGACACGGCATGTTTAAAATTTTATAATATTCTAGATATGCTTTTAATGAGAGTATAGTTTAGTATATAAGCATGTTCGGTGAATGGTTTTCGAAATAGAATCAAAATGTTAACTTACGTAATAACTGCGGGTTTGTCTAAACCTGTCTGCTCTCTGTTTCAAAGAATCTTCATATTTTTTACTGAAATAATAAATTATTACACATATACGGTCTTATTCATACAGAGGTAGAGTAAGTTTGAACACTTGTTTATGGTTCTTAAAGAAGCGTTCAAACTTACTCTAACTCTCCATTAATTAGACTGTTGTTATAAAAATAATACATTAAATTAAACAATGGATTAAAACTATTAATCCTAAATCATCTCATTTATATATTCCCGTTTCAATTCATTTGTTAGTTTTATTCGAGTCAAAGTGTTCTAATGTAGTTTCTAGCGAAAAGTTAAATGTTTTATAAAATAATGCATATTATTCTTTAGTTCTTTTTTATTTGGTAATCTAAGCATCCTTAGATTATTTATAGCAGCTCTAAATTTTTGCTTAATTTATTTTATTGTACAACTGAAGTTTTATTTTTCACAGTATCATAGAGATGTTGGTGGCTATATTAATTTCCTTTAGCTCGAGATGAGAATTTCCGTGGATTCGACTTTTTATGTTTTTACTTCGTAGTCTTATAAGATAGATACATAGGATTTTCTTATTCGAATCAGTGAAATGGTTTTTAGCACGACATGAATTAGAAGTTTACAAAAGTGAAAGCGTGGAAAGTTCAAAAAACGAAAAATATTTTTAAATGATACATGATGGTAAATACAAAATGGGATAAGTATCTTGAGTGTTTATTTAAATGGTTAGTGTAAAATTTAATGATATAAAAAATATTTTTTTATGTAGAAAAGGGCCCCGAAAGGCGAAATCTAATTATAAAGGTTAAGTACCAGAATTTTAGCATATTTCAGAGACATTTTATTTATTTTCAGACCTTTTATAATCAATGTTTATAATTTTACACAGAAAAATCTTTACTTATGTTGAAAGTTGTGCCAAATGATATTTTTAATATCCATGCGCGCTTAAATAGAGTGTTTTGGTAAATACAATGCCTGTTAATGTATTTTTGAAATATTGTCTGTTAGTAAGCATTACATTAGTGAATAGCGTTGTAGTTCAATATTTCCCTGGATTTCGTCGACCTTTATTGGCTGCGACACTGGTAATATTAATTAAATAATATTAATATTGCTCATAGCTATTCTTACATGAGTAATTCTAAATCATTTTCCTCTTGTTTAATTGAATTAACGAGTTGTGCTCGAATGGATCGTATATGTTCAAGGTTTTTGTTTAGATCGTCGCACTGATTCTTCAGCTGAATCCTTATAGCCGTTTTTTTCACTATAAAAAATTTAAATCATCATATTGGCGACACTACGATTTGTTGTTATATGAATTAAGTATGTATCCCTATTAATTATTAATCCCTATTAATATTATAAATGCGAAAGTAACTCTGTCTGTCTGTATTTTACGTTTTCAAGGAAAAACTACTGAATTGATTTGGCTGAAATTCGGTATATCTACATTTTTGATGCCGAGGATGGACAAGGGATACTTTTATCCCAGATAATGGGATAGATTTCGGGTTAGAATTGTGTAAAGATTATCCGGAAAATAGGATAGTTTCCGGTTAGCGCCTATTACTATAAGTACAAGTGCCAACGCTTAATTTGTGACTCAGGACATTTTGGACCTTTTGCACTTTTTGGACCTTTTGGACCTTTTCGTACTTTTAAACTTTTTGTCATTGTTGGTCTTTCTTGTGGTTGTGTTTTTACCCTTTTTGTCTTTTTGTTATTGCGTTTTGACAGTCTTCATCCTTTTTAAGGCTTTTGGACTTTTCAGATTTTACTAACTACTATTACAAGTATACGAATTTATACTGTAATAATTTAAATACGAAAGGAACTTTGTCTGTTACGCTTTCACGGAAAAACGAGTGAACTATTATTACTGAAATTTGACATATACGAGTATGTAGTTTTAATATCGACAGTGAACATTACATACTTTTCACTTCGGGAGATGGCAGTTTGCGATATAAAATTAAGTAAAACTTCCAGGGGGGAATAGTGCCTACATAAAAATTTAATACAGGTGTATTAATGCTTGCTCTTTAAACAAGAGTTACGTTCTAGGGTATGATTCGCGGAGCAGCCGAGGGGAAGCACTATAAATAGTATACATACATACATAACTTCACGCCAGTTCCCTTGCGGGGTAGGCACGAACAACAGAGTGCCATTTAGGCTTATTCTTACACACCTCACTTGCCTCTTTGACATTCATAACTCTTGTCATGCACACTCGTCTGTTCTTAAGGCTCCTGACATCACCTAAATAGTATAATAGTCTATAAACTATCATTATATCAAATTTTGTACAGATCGGTTTATTAGTTCTCGGATGATGTGTATACAGACAAACAGATACACTTGTTTTGTTATTTATTGTTGTGGGGAACATCCAGTGATGTGTGATGCGGTAACATTAGATTCGTCATCGGAGGCTAAAATTGTCAATGACAACATTTGTATCTATAAAATAAAAATTATTATAATTATGTTGTTTATTTTTCATGCTATTACGTAAATATGAAAGAACATGCGTCCTCTAAGGGTTTGAGCTTAAAAGAGCTTTATTTTTAAAGAGCTTTCAATTCACCTAATCGACTCATCAGATCAGCACAGGTATTGGTGCCTACTTTAGAGAGTCGATCAGAATAGGAATTCAGCCGAGCATTACTTGTCTTTTGAGCTCCTTACTCATGGAAGGTGGTGAAATAGATTTTTATGGAGTTAAGGTTTAATGTCAATTTTTTTTTTTAATAAGTATATACGTGAAAGTCAATGATATGTTTGGATGATTGTTTGGTGCTTCTTCACGATCTGAGAATGAATTGATTGTCATGAATTTTGTATTTATCTTGGATAACAAAGATGTAAATAGGATACTTTTACCCTAGAAAGTGTCATAGCTTTTGGTAGATACGGCTCTGAAATGTATGCTCTCTACGTAGATATGAACCATCATCAGTGCAGTAGCCAGTAAGCCACAAAGACGTAAATAGAGAGAGATAGATAGATATTAGCTACATTCGTACCATTTTCCATGTTGAGCCGATCAACTTCAGCATTGAGAGTACGGACGCTACGCAACAGAGACATAGCTATATTACTTTTGAGCTTATTTTCGGCATCCAGGTCCGGTAACACAGAGTTCTAAAAAAAATATTTCGTATTATCAATATAATCCATATAAATCCCTTCATATATAGATATGTAATTATGGACAAAGTTATTAAACCGAATAATTATCGGAAATATCCATCTATTTGTCGGGCGTGACATCGTATTGTATCCGGCTATTCGCATCTTTCTAATGGTGAATACTTGCTAGCTTGTCCTTCGATACAGTCTTGTCAAAATGGAGGTGTCATATTACGAGTACTCGACGGAGCCAGTCCTCGGAAATAGTCGTGCCACGTTTTACTGGGATCGATCAATTGTCACGGATAGGACTATTGTAGTTAATAAATCTAATATCGTGATAGTAGATCTGCGCAACGAGTAATGCTTGTTGACATCAGTATCACGCATGACTATAAATAACGTCGTGTAGTAAAAAAAAGAAAGTAAGTAAACACTTATATTTTGCACACGAGGTTATCACCATGTGGCAATCGTTTTTGCGATAGTTGTCATCGTCTACGGTCTTCTAACGAAGAGCCTCGTCCGTTACCTAGCGCTGTCTAGGATCCTGGTTGAAAGGCCAGATACAGAAAGCAGCACTCTTGGACGCGGCACGAACTGTGAGGAGGTAACCACCGGTAGTTTGGAGCCCAGGCACTGCTGCTAGCGGACTACAAGATTAAAAAAAAAATAGTACTGTGGATTATTTTTATAAAAGAATATTGACTACGTGTATTTTCTTTTCTTTTTTCTTTGTACTGTTTTTTTAAAAAAGTATTAATCTGTAAATCAGTAAATACTTGTATAGAAATGTAAAAGTTATTTCGTTTAGATGTTCCCTTTTCACAACTTTATTTAAATTGTGACAGATTTCTATAAAAATCATAATATAAATGCGAATGTGAGTTTGTTTGTGACGTTTTCATGGCTTAACTACCCAACATATCGTCACAAAATTTTCCATACACGCTATCAGGGGTACAAAGTAGGGACATAGTATACCTTTTATTCCAGAAAAGACTATCTTCCCGAGGGATAGACAAAGATAGTAGAAAATTTGGCACTTCGATTGCGTTTTATTGGCGCCACCGTTGCAATTCAATAACAAATATACCATCATGGCAACAACAATGACAACGCATTACGGGTATTTTGAATTAAAAATTTAGTCTGACATTTATTTAAAAGAGCTTTAATAAACAACGCCGTTAACGAACGGCCACATTAGTCTATATACATACGTTATCTGTCAATTTTTAACGTCTTTAACAATGTCTTATCTCAAATACCGCATTAAAACCAGCGCCATTACTGCGTGAAACGGCTTATATAAGAACGAAGGCCGCTATAAGAATTATGCTCACTTCACGACATACATATCTTCTTTTAGTTTAATAACGCTGGGGAATGTATTGGAATTGGAACATAAATGGCCGTTCCTTCACTCTATAAATATAATGAATGGCAGACAAACACCCCTATTTCATATCCCCAAATTAAGCAAGTTTTATACAAAGACACTATGACGGATACGCGTAACGGAGTTAATTCCCCTTAAGAAAATAGAGTGTAGTCTTCGCCTTAACAATAACACAATACAATGTTGCAATACAAGGACACGAAAGAGCTGGATAGAAATATAGGTTCAGGCAATTGTTAAAACGAGATGGATATACTCGGGAATAAACTCGTAGTTAATAACAAAGACGGGAATATTTGTTGGACAAGGATAGACTTAGTGTCGGCCGGATATATAAGCGCGACAATCTGTGCCCGGCGGCAGACTCGCACGGGCTAGCGAAGCGAAAGCAAGGAGTCTCAAGAGGAAAACGGAGAGGGCGGCCTTGCTGGGTGGAAGGGGAGCCTCGGAGGCATGTATCGGTCTACGCGCTGAGGCTGCAGCGGGTCTTCGGCGGTTCGACCGACGGGCAGATGGAGAGGACCCTCCTGGTACGAGTTTCGGAGGCGAGTACCGATGAGTGCCCTGAAGCTGTGGTAGGGTCGGTGAAGATGGCGCTGTGCGGATTACGGCGTGGTGTTGCAGATGGGCGTTGTGGGCATCCTCCGAGTGTCGCATCGGCGAAGATGCTACAAATGCGCTGCTGCTCTCTTAAGGGAAACTGGAACCTGGTCACTAATGCCGAAACACAACTCAAGGTTGTTATGGCGACATACTTTAGACCAGGGGTGGTAGCCATCCAGTCGGGCAAATGCCCTACCACCTGGCAAAATCAAATATCAAATAATAAAAGTCAAAAATAAGTACTACCTATCCAAGTTTATATATAGTCACTTTCTCAGATTAAATTTTTGATTTTAAACAATAGGCCATATCATTTATAATTCATATGATTGGGTAAACGGTTACAAAGTCACTTTAAATATACCTACTAAACTATTAATTCTGAAAGATTTAAAAACAAACTTATATAAATATTGCAAATAAATTATATATTAAAGCATTCTTTTTGTGGACCTAGATAGAACCTTAAGTTTTCAAATAATATTCACGTGACGTTTGTGATAATAAATCGAGCAAACAGGAGAAAGTTTTCAATAGTATTATTTTGTTGTTTTCGTTTCCCAAATCTTTTACTTCAATGAAATTCTACATAAATACAATATTTTATACAAATTTAGTGTAGACAATTAATCCAAACATAATTATCACACGATCAAGTTATCTAAAAAAGTTTCCATACTACACATAGATTCACGCCCTTGTTAATTACGGCGGTTAACAAATCTAGAACTTTCTATACTAACCTGCGAAACCAAATTGTCTTCGATATCTTTTAAGCTGGATTTTAATAAGCATATCTGCATTTGCTGTTCTTCCGGCTGAAATTGACTCATTTTGATAATTTCGGTGGATTTTTTTATGTTAAACATTTAAAAATAGTTTTCGAATTTGAAAGACTGAGTTAGCGATGATTCTAATTATTAATGTTTTTTTTTAATTATCACGTTTTGCGCCTTCATGTACTTTAACAGCCAGCATTTTGGCGGGTAATGCACTGTTCTTTTTTTATCTATTTTATATTTGCAAAAATAACAACATATATTTGTTTTAAAAAGCGTCAGGTATCATTTTTTAACTTGTCAGTGTAATTGTTTGGTATTTGCAACTGGCGAAATATGCGATCTATGTTAAACTAAACGTTTACTATATTAGTAATACCTATTTTTATGCAACTGGATGTAGATTTTTTTTGCAAGTTGAATGTTTATTCTATATTTGAATTTTTAAACGTCTGAATTTTTTTTGCAGATGTTTCAAGTCTTCTTCTTGTTCTTTGTTTAAATTTGGCTTAGCACGATTCGGGCGTCTAGCCTGAGTCACGTGGTGATTTCAAAAGTCACGATAATTTGTTTTTCGAATATTATTTTAAAAACGAATAAATGTAGAAAATAATATGCATATGATTATTTTTAGGCAATAATCGTGGTTTTGTACATATAGAGAATTTAACTGTTTATCGAAATGTCACCTTTCGGGTTGGCAGAAAGAAGAAGTCCATTTTTGGCTTCTGATAAATTCTTCACGACGTCAAGTAAGAGTTATTTCCTTTAGCATAATCTGGCGGAGGCATTTATTCGACTTTTTATCTTGTCATTCACAATTTTAACGTATTTGGGAGCCAGTAGTATCTCGTTATGAATTGACATAATTGAAAAAGGGATTGTTAATTTTTGTTTAAGATACAAAACTATGTATATACTGAAAATATTTACCTTTCGCTACATGTATGGTGGTTTAAAGCCTATAAAACCATCTCCCTGAACTCAGCTATGGTGCTGACTGGTGTGCTCCCCCTTGACCTCTGTATAAAGTAGGTAGCTTTGTTATACGAGGCCAAGAGTCCCCTCTTGGCCTCGTATAACAAAGCTACCAGCTATACAGCATCCAGTGCTTGCGGACAGGAAGATGCAAACGCGGGTTGCTGACGCAAGCAGAATACACTCGGCCTCACAAATTGAGCTACAGTTTGGCTGCCTGATAGACCATGAGCAGGTGGCTGCGCAACGCTGACAGGCGGTTTGCGTGAATTATTTTTATTTGGTAATAAACGATCGCCACATAGTAAAAGTATAAAACGCTGCGGGGACAGCTTTTATTTAGAAACCCGGCTATACCCTTTCTGTAAAATATCATTAAACGCACTATTAAAGCGTGAATTAATTATATTTTTATACTTATTAAAGTATAAAAATAAACTATATAAAAAACTTAAATAAACAATTATTAGTACATTAGTACTAATAATTGTTTATTTAAGGGGTGATATAGAGTAACAGACCATATTATTAATTTATAATTCATAACTCGCGTGAACATCAGTATAAAGCGCGCATCAGTATAAAAGCATATTTACAGTTGAGGATAAGTTATCGGTGTGATTGATAAACTAATTTGAAATATTTTTTTGGAATGAAGTTCAACATAATCACCATGTTTTTTATGGTATTAATGACGTTTTGTCGTTCACTGAAGCAGGTTCAAATACAAAATAGTTTTTATTCCCACAGTCTAAACCGCAGGTGATTCAGTTTTATATACTTTTTGAAAATAAAATTACAGCGAAAGAGGGTTGAAAGTCGATAGTCTTAGACCGCTTTCTGATGAGTTAGCGTTCTAGAGTTAGCAGCAGGGTCGCTGAATCGGTATACGCGGTAAGTACCGAAAGCTCATCGAACGCCTATATTTCTAAAAGCGTGTCCTGATTTACGGAACGAATCAGAAAACACTCTTAAAAATTTAGGCTCTCGGTAAACTTTCGGTACATATTGCTGTACTGATAAGTAAGCGGCTTTAAAATGTCTCCATGAATTGAAGTCTGAGATTTGATCAAACTTTTAGTAAAAAAATATTTGATTTGCATGCGCCAAAGAAAATCAAAGTATTTAGAACACCACCGACCCCGTGGATTACCGATAATATAAGATTAATGTTTAAACTAAGAGACAATGCTAAGAATAGATATAATAAGACAAAATTGGAAAGTCACAAGCACTACCATTTAGATCTTAAACATTTATCATGAAAAGCACTATGTAGTAGTAGCAGAGTAGTAAAAAATCCTTTCTTTTCATTAAAAAGAAAGGATTTTTTAATCAACATATTTGGTGCGGTGGCGCTGGATTTAGCGATAAGCGGACTGCTTCAATTTTGCGGGAAAAGAAGTGTGGGACAATTTTGATGGGAATTTCAGAACGAGCACGCACTTACCAGGTTAATGGGAATGAAATACGTCTGTTCCTCTGCCCTCAGTCCACTTCACTGCACTTCAGTTTTTACAATAATTATGTTTATAGTATTTTGTACTTGCGGTGTGGGTTATAAGTATATTAATTTATTAAAGATATTTACAGTATTATATTTATGTTAATTTATTTTATATATTTACAATGTGCGGAGCGATTTAATTTAATTTATTTGATGACATGACAATGAACGATTGATTGACGTGACGTGCGAAAGGGGAACGCCGTCATATTTAAAGGAAGAATTTAAATAATAAAGAAAAGTTTGTATATGCCGAAAGAAGGTTACTTGGCGATACCAATATTAATAATAATATAAATAACTCTAAAGTACTGTGGAAAAAATTAAAATCAAATGAACTTCACTCACATGTAGAAAAGATACTCTCAGTACATTTTAATGACCCAGGTGGGACAAAGCTTAGTTAGAAGTTCCTGGTGAAAGCACGGAAAGCATAGAGCAACTAACATACTTTGATAACCATAAATATAGTTAAACAAGCTTCTCTTTGCAAACAGTTTCAAACATTTTAAAAATTATTACCTCTTTAAAGTCAAACGCGATAGAAATAGATAGAATAAATCTAGAAATGATTAAATTAACACTACCGAATTCTCTTAAAATAATAACTAATATTATCAATAATTCACACATTTGTGGCATCTGCACGCTGTTGTACGTCCAATATCCAAAAATACTAATCCTACCAGTTACAAGGATCTGTGTCCTGTAAGTATACTACCATGTCTTTCTAAAGTCTTGGAAAACGTAATCCTCTTTCAGGTTGTTGAATAGTTAGAAACAAATCAGATACTGCCTGACCTTCAATCCGGATTTAGAAAGGGATATGGCACAGCAACAGCATTATGTGATGTGGTAGGAAACATTACTGAGGCTCGAGATTAAGGACAGGGTACAATACTTATTTTACTAGACTATTCACGCGCATTTGATGGAATTAACACCGGTTTACTTTTTTCCAACCTAGCATATTATGGTTTTACTAACGAGACTGTTATATGGTTAGGTAGCTATTTAACAGAAAGGAGACAACAAGTTGAGATTCAAAAAGCAGATGGAACATTTACTGCATCAGATGCATTGAATCTTGCAATAGGAGTCCCTCAGGGATCTATTTTAAGTCAAGTATTATTTATTATTTACACAGCGGATGTTGCCAAGTGTATCCAGCATTGTAGGTTTCATATGTACATATATACATACATAACTTCACGCCAGTTCCCTTGCGGGGTAGGCACGAACAACAGAGCGCCATTTAGGCCCATTCTTACACACCTCACTTGCTTCTTTGACATTCATAACTCTTGTCATGCGCGCTCGTCTGTTCTTAAGGCTTCTGACATTACCCTCCGCTAGTTTCATATGTATGCTGATGATATCCAACTTTATAAACACTTCATCCCTAATGAAACACAAAGCTGTTGATGATATTAATGATGACCTAAAAAGGCTAACACAATGGTCTGCTGCCAATTCACTGGTTTTAAATCCAGTAAAATCAAAATTTATGATACTAGGAAGTAAACAACAGGTAATAACAATAAAGAACGCTATTCCTATAATTAAAATTCAAAATGAACAAATTGAAATTATGGATACCGCACATAGTCTAGGCCTGACCATTGACTCCGAACTTCGTTTTAAAAAGCATAGTAGTAATATAATGAAAAATTGTTTTTATACCCGGTACCCCGCGAGCTGTTACAAAACCTCAAAATAGCAGGGAAGCATAAAACAGCTGCTTTCAGAGGCTGTTTCAAGTATGCTGCCACTCATTGCTAGAACGATATTCCTCCACCCATCAGAGACCTGAAATCGATAAATTCGTTTAAGTTCCACTATAAAAAAAGACATTTAATTATATTACAAAAAGAAGATCCTACATATTCATTGATAAGGTTTTGAATAATTAAAGTATTTGAGAAATATATTTGAGTTGGTAACTTACCTTGATATGAGTACAAGTCCTTGCATAGAAAACTGAAAACAGAGCAATGTAACGTGAATTGATATACGTTTTTATGCGCAATATATATACAATCAGGTTACAACATAGACAAGTATAAGTTATATTAGGTCGGGGAAAAAGTCTCTTCGCATTTTATATAAAAATTCAAAAGGTTTTTTTATAAAGTTTATTTATATTTGACTAAAGTATGTATATGTCATTTTGTTGGATAACTTTTTGCCATCTTGTAGGTAGCGACGTAATCCCATTGCTATAAAAATTTTGGGGCTTCTGATCAAAAATCTGCGACAAGTGGTTTTGGCAGTCCTCTCGTGATATTAATCTGATACTGCCTAAGGAATTCTGCAGAGACCGAAACAGGTGAAAATCTGAAGGTGCAAGGTCAGGACTATACGGCGGATGAATTAACACCTCCAAGCCAAACTCTGGTAATTTTTGCTGCGTGGCTAAAGATGTGTGAGGTCTAGCGTTATCATGGTGAAAAACCACATCCCTTCTTTTGATTAATTCCAGCCGCTTTCTCTCAACTTTTTGCTTTAATCTCATCAGTTGTTCGCAGTACAGTTCAGAATCGATGGTCCTGCCTGGCGGTAACAGCTTATGATGAATAATGTCCTTCCAATCCCACCATACACCCAGCATCACCTTGTTGCGAGTTAACCCGGGTTTCGCCACAGTCTGTGAAGCCTGACCGGCCTTTGACCACGATCTTTTTCGCACGTTCTTATCGTACGTGATCCATTTTTCATCACCAGTTATTATCTTCTTCAAAAATGGTTCGGTTTCATTACGTCGTAATAAAGAATCACAAATGAGTACACGGTTCATTAGGTTTCTTTTAGTGAGCTCATGAGGCACCCAAATATCAAGCTTTTTTGTGTACCCAGCTTTTTTCAAATGCGCCAAAACCGTTTTGTGATCAATTCCCAGTTCTCCAGCTACATCGTAACTACTAATATGCCGATCTTGCTCCACTTTTTCAAAAATGGCATCAATTTTGTCCGTAACAGGGCGACCAGAGCGACGTGCATCTTTGATATCAAAATTTCCGGATTGAAAACGCTTAAACCAAATTTGCGCTACTTTCACAGATACTTCATTAGGTCCATAAACGTCACAAATTTTTTTCGCGGCCTGTGTTGCATTTTTATCTTTTTTGTAGTAAAATTTTAAAATGTATCGAATTTCTTCATTAGATTCACTCATTTGAACAATAAGAAAAACAAATGAAAATCACAGATTTTCCTAATTTGAATTTGGAATTGTCTTCTTTAAAATTAAAACTTTTTAATGATACCAAAACCAGCCAGATACAAATGGTATAGCCAAAGAGATCTTATTACAAGTTCATACATACTATATGCGAAAAGACTTTTTCCCCAACCTATTATATATATTTTTTGTTTTATTATTTAAATCATAAACTTAACAAAATATTTATACTGTTTCTTCTATGTACATATATATTATAATTTACGAATGAAATAGTTTTTAAGTTAAACTCACTAAAATATTCGGGTAGTTTTAGTATTACGCCAAAAGGAAGGTTTGCACTGAAAATCAGCGTTGTGTCGGATATTATGCCGGCACAGCAATAAGCTGAGTGCAATCCTTGTTTGCAGAAAATGCAACGTACAAGTTCTCAAAGCATGTTTTTATTTTTAGGATACATGTTACCAATGTAAGTACGTCATTATTTCTGCAAATAATTTTTTTTCTTTCTTTCTAAAGGATTTCTTATTTTGTATTAATATATTAACGTTGAACAGGGTCATAACGTATAAACTATTTATGCCAAATTACACAAAAGTTTTTATGATAGCAATGTTATATAATTGAAAGTCATTTTCATATTTAATTGAATAATGGTTGAGGTATGCTCATATAAAGTCGTAGTACCCTTATAGCTATCTTATGAGCTATAATCACAGACAATTTTTGCTCTGAGGCTATAATGTAGATAATTCTGAAGATATTTAAGATGGCAGGGTTTAGCGAACTTTAATGAAAATTGGTTTTGTCGAGAATTATTTAAGATATCAAATGTTTTTAATTACACATTGCGTTTAGGTTCTGTGACCAAACAGCAAACACCGTAGAAAAAATATTTTGCTGTCCTGTGTTATTTATTTTTAAAACAATATTATTTTTATCATGGAATATAAAATGCTATTTGATCATGATATTTTAATGGCTTGTCTTCTTTACATAGTATAAAAAAGTTGCTTTCCGTGTCTGTCTATCTGTATATCGGCTAACTCCTCTAAAACCACGCAACGGACTTTTAAACAGTTTTCAACGGCTACGTTCCATTAGACTCATAATGACCACGTTCACGACCGGCATTTTTCCGTTCCACTTGCTTGCTGGGTGTTACAATCGTAAACCCAAGTGGAACGGTTATTCGACCGACCTCTTATGTGATCGAAAATGATGACGTCATTAGGGACGTTTTCGCCACGACCACAACGACCGCGGTCGCTTTGTGGAACGGCTAACGGAGTATTTTGGACGTGTTGAGCTACTAATGGAACGCGCTGAACATCAGTTAGATACTTTTTCACCTATAATCTATAATCACCTAATTAAGATTATATGCAAGTAAAAAAGAAGTATAGGGTAGGGTTTGACCAGCAGCGATGCCGGGGGGAAGAATTCTAGTATATCTGTAAACCAGACGGTTTACAGACTATTTTTATTTACCTAATTGTTTGTTAAAGTATAAGTAAGTTTTTTATTCAAGATTAGATTACGTTATATGTTTTATTTTTATTTTTTAGAGTATAAATATGCACCATTCGAGATTAAATCAAACTTTCCAAAGTGCACAATCTGCGAATTCGGGAAGTGTGGTCTTTCGTCGTGGTTTTAATCTAATATACGAATACCTAATACATAAGCCTAACGTAAATCTGGTTGGATATATATACCAGTTGTGTTCAGTAAATGGCAGTTGTAAAGAATTTCATGGGAAATACGTTGAGGTGTAAGCTTATCAAAATCGTTAATTACTCATCATATTCGCCGAATATTTGGATTGTTCTTAAGCCGACATGTGTAGAGAGCATTCAACTTTTCTTGTTTTATGTATAAATTTCGGTATATCTAATAGTGTAGGCAAATGAAAACCTAACATTTTAAATTAGAAAACTTACAAAAGATATTAACCGATTTAGAATTTTGTTAGAAACGTAGTAGAATTAGGCCTGTAAATGTCACTATTACAAATTCACAATAACATTATTTCTGTTCATTATGTGCTATTAAAAACCAAATGATTAACTCTTTATTATAGTTGGCTTTCATTTCCTTTAAAGTTATATTTACGTAATTTCTTTATATTTACTTGCTTCGAATACCTATAATCTTATATATATAAAAGAAAGTCGTGTTAGTTACACTATTTATAACTCAACAACGGCTGTACCGATTTGGCTGAAAATTGGTGGGGAGGTAGCTTAGAACCAGGAGACGGACATAGGATACTTTTTATCCCATTGGAACCGGTAGGTGGCGCCGAGATCGGGTCTTAGAATCCTCCTAATCACCTGGAGCGATTTTGGTGATTTTGTTTTTGTGCGTTTGAGTGGGTAGTTTAAATCCACAATTGGAACGGGTAGGTGGCGCTGGGATCGGTTTATAGATTTTATTTTTTTCAGAGCAGGACAACGTCTGCCGGAGCCGCTAGTATTATAATAAAATTGTAAATATGCTGACAAATAAAAATATCTACATGCCAGTGTAAAAAGTGTATTTCACAGAGTACACTAATATAATAGGAGAGTGTATTTTCATGAAGCATATAAGTAAAAAAATTAACAAATAGGTTGTTATGAAACTACGTAAATTTAAATATAAAAGAACAAACATTACAAATCAGTACTATCCAAATTGTTGCATATTCAACTATAGATACTATCTCGACGTCGACGGCCAAGTGACGTATGGAGCAAAGGATTTTGACATCAATGATGTGGCAGAAAAGTTAGAAGAAGAATCTCAACCAGATCGGGATAGTCAAATTGGGACTGCACAACCTTTTTTTAAGACGCGAATACTTGTAATATAATAAAAATAATAATAATAATAATTTAGATGACAATAAACTATTCACCAATGTTAAACGGTTGAAACCGCAGGACAAATTATTATGTGTCTAACTTTATACAATTGTCTGTGTATGCTGTCTAAAGTACCCGTGTCTCATTCCGATAATGTGTTTTCAACTGTGGCAAATTTGTATCCATAAGACGTACTATGTATAATAGCCAAAAAGTAAAAAGACGACCACGGGCTCCAAAGCAGACACTTAGGACGCAACCGGTATTTAACGACACGATGATAATAGGGACAATCACGTTTCACCACTATCTTAGAAATTATAAATTAAAGAGTGGTCAGGGACAAAAACGTCTTATTTAAAAATTTAAATAGTACTGCGCACACCTTAGGTTTTACTTGACACCGATTTCAAAATGTTGTAGAAAGAAGTCGGTTAAATAATTATTTTTTGGTTTTTAGTGTGAAATCGGTTTTCTTTGGTAAAGAAAAATATTTTTTACTTTTTAATGATACAATTGGCATGCGTATACAAGTTTGCTATCTCACTCTTCGGTGTATATGCTCTGCAACAAGGGTTGCTCTCATTTTCCTTGCAATCCACAAATCAGATCTTGGCTTGGTGACTATGGCACATGAAACATATCTCAAAAAAACAATTTGAAAATCAGTCCACAATTGACGGAGATATCGTGTTACGATGAAGTTGGTTACCAATTTTCGTAAATTTATCTAATTCCTTGGTACCCACTCATCAGATCCTGACATGGTGACAATGGGACCAATTCGGGAGTATATATAATCTTTCAATTAAAAGAAAAAAGATTGAAGATTGGTTCACAATTTACGGAGAAATCGACTAACAAACATACAAACAAAACATACAGACGAATTGAGAACCTCCTCCTTTTTGTAGTCGATTAAAAAGATAAGAGATACAAAACTAAAATTTACACCAGTGAACTTGCATGTAACGTCCTAGCATAAAGCTTATTGACTGAATGACGAGGTACAATTGGTAAAAAGAAAATAGCAAAACCCCAAAATCATCTTCAGTGGCATATAAGTAGCCTTATCATGACTGCGAAGTTAATGTTAAATATGTTATAAAAGATATTGTTTGAATATTTTTTTGCTATTCAGAACAATGTTAAATATCTGAAACATTTGTGGTAAGAATAATAAAAAGTCAATTTTATAGTGATTCCCGGCCCAAACTAGTATCTTCAAACTTCTTGCGCCGCTTCTTCTTTTCAACCCATAACATGTTGTGAAGCGGTGGTAAATTAGATTATGTCATCGAGTAAATAATAATCATAAACAAAATTAAAACTAAATATTTAAAATGAACAAGTTGGCGGTAGGCTAAATAAAACTTTAACAATACTCATTGATACTTGACATTTTTGTCTTCCGTGATCTGCTACTGAAAAGTGGTCGCAAATGTCGGAATAATAAATATCAAATAAAATACCGCGCTTAAAACCGTTAAAACGTAGTTTTATTATGCTATCTTCAAGTATGTATATTCGGTGTACATATATTATATATATTTAACCTTCCGAAAATATTGTTATACAGTAGAACTTAGTTTCAATAATCACATTTAAGTGTATGTCACTGACTGATGAACTTTCTTAGACTATTGCGAAATACCATCAATAACGAATATTATATTGCTAATACATGCTCCTTATTTTTAAAACATCAGAGTTACTTGATGTGTCTCTTTTCACGGTCTTGCTGTTGAACAGAAGCACTGAAATATAAGAACGTATTCATTAGCCGCTTATCAAGGTAGTATGACCTGTCATTTGAAGACAGAGTAATATTATAATGCTGATAGGTGATATTAGGCAAATCAACCAAATATAATCAATTTGTTTGAAAATGTTGAAAGGCACATAACTGAAAGGGGGAGACGGTAATTAATGATATTGAATAATTCAAGTTTATATTTATATGGATCACTTTAGCTGTTTTCAGCTCTTAGAGCTGTGATACCATGCTTTATTTTCTTAGTGTGATACCATGCTCTTACAGAATATCGGCGTCAAACGGTTGGTGTTGAGCTAATTGTGTCTTGTACGATGCGTGAGAATCCGATGTCCCAGTTCCCCATTGTCCTATCCAATTCCCGTATCTCATCCCTCTTATCCCATCCCCTGTATCACTTACTAAAGGCTGGCAACACCTTGGCTTCGCACCTGATGTCGCAAACGTCTACAGCCGACAGTAACCACTTTCCAGTACGTGGGCCACCTGCCTGTTTGCTAGCTTTGCAATAAAAAATCATCCAAATTGAAAGACAAATGAACTATCATGTTAGGCTTTTTTTTATTGGACGAGTTCAGCAGACAGGCAGACGGCCCACATGTTGGAAAGCGGTTACCATCGCCTATAGACATTTGCAACACGAAAATACTATAAATTCGCTGCTTATCTCTTAAGGGAGTCTGGAACCTGGTCACTATAATGTCGGAACACAACTTAAGTTGTTATGGTCGCATACTGTAGACAAAGGGTGGTAGCTATCCAGACGGGCAAATACCCTACCACCTGGCAGTAGGTTCTCTTGTCGTCTTTTACTTACAACAGGCCACCCGGCCGAAGGAATTTGTATTTTTTCTCCGTCCCTACATCGGCTTCAATTTGGTTAAAAGGCCTTGTGTAGGTCCAGCTGTGCGGTTGTGCTTAGGTTGTTCAAGGTTAACACGCAAGGTTGATGAATATTTAATTTAATAAGTTCAGTGATGTTACCGTACGTCGGAGTGCGTTTGAGAACTGATTTGATACACAGTGTGAACAATAATAAAATAATGATTATAAAGTGCTAATTATAAGGGATTTTTTGTGCGGTTGTATACTGAACACGCCCAATGACGTCCAGGACTGAACACAGTGGTATTTGATGATATTAAATTATTGAAGTCTATTAATTAAAATAATATAAATAATACATTTCAATTTTTCGACTTTCTTGCACCAATATTTTGAAACTTTTCTGTAAGCTTCTTTTAATAGACCCTCCATCTTAATAATGTCAAAGGGTGGAAGGGTATTACTGCGGGCTGTGTATCCTTTGATTTGGACCCAGATTAGTTCAATTGTGTTATATTGATAATGGCATTGGAATTTTTCGAACGCGCTCATCTTTTTTAGGATTATTTTTCATCTTTTTATATCAAAAGAAAGAATAAGACATTTCATAACAACACACACACTGACAATACTGTTTGAAAGAACATCACGTAAATACTACCTAACGGACTTAAATAAAACTCGACAAAGCGAGTTTATATCTCGAGCGGGTCAACAATGAGAATACTTTTTATCCCGATAAACTCATACTCATGTATCCATAACCTTGTTGTTACTCGTCAAGGATTTATATGCATTATTAAGATTATTAGATATTAATTTAAAATTATTACTGTCATAAATTTTCATATGCCATGAAGTCTTATTAGCTTCAGAATGCGTGCTCGATTAGCCAATTCTTAAGCCAGCAAGTGAATTTATTTAAACTACCGGAGAGTTTGTTATATGCATACATACATACATAACTTCACGCCAGCTCCCTTGCGGGGTAGGCACGAACAACAGAGTGCCATTTAGGCTTATTCTTACACACCTCACTTGCCTCTTTGACATTCATAACTCTTGTCATGCACACTCGTCTGTTCTTAAGGCTCCTGACATCACCTTCTGCTAGTACACGATCAATTTGATCATGGAAGGTGTGTCGTGGCCTTCCACGACTTCTGCATCCATCCACTTTTGCATTGTATATCTGTTTAGTCATTCTTTCATCATGCATTCTTTCCACATGCCCGAACCACCGGAGCATTCCTTTCCTTACCTTCACCCCGACACTCTCTTTCAGACCAACTCTCTTTCTTACTTCGGTATTACGAACGCGGTCCGCGAGCGTCACTCCGCAGATTTTGCGCAGTGCTCGCATCTCGACCGCGTTTACTCTACTTTCATGCTCTCTCTTCCATACCCAACTCTCGCATCCATACGTGAGCGTAGGTACCAGCACCGCGTTGTGTACGGCGAGCTGGGCCTTCTGGCTGAGGTTCTTAGCGCCTAGAAGTTTACCTAACGCTCCATTCACACTATTCCCCAAATTCACTCTTCTTTCTATATCGGCGGTGTACCTTCCATCCCTGCTAAAAGCACATCCAAGATATACAAACTCATTCACTTGCTCTAGCATAACATCATCGACCATTATCCTTGCATTCGTTCTGGTTTCTTCTCTTTCAAACACCATAACCTTTGTTTTCTTCGCATTCAAATGTTAGCCTCTCGCCTGACAGTCATCTTTCATCATTATGACTAGTGTTTGCAGTTCTGATGGCGATTCGGCTAAAAGCACGGCATCATGGTGGGACCATAATAACATGCGTTAGTGTGTTCGATTCCTGTAATCGCTTCGGCAGCGGCGCAAGCCTATCTCTGTTTCGAATTTCATATGAATGTATATCCCGATACTTCATATACACGGAATTATTTGTCTTGACATATACTTGATATATTAATAGGCAAGGCAGGGTTAGAATCCCAAATTTATTGAATTATTTTGCAAACTTCCTTTAGGTAAACCCAGAATAACACCTACGGCCCTATATATAAATGACATCATTTCCGTGGAATAGATGAATATCGCCGAAAACGAGGCAATGTGGTCGCGTTTTTTTTGGTGCCGCCAAAATGCCAATTCACTAAAAATAAATCGTCCTCGTGGCAATACGAAGATATTTTCTGTGGCACATGCTAATATACGCTGACGTTTAGTCATGGTAAATAGCTACAGCATTTTCGTCTACATGTGAATTCTGGTTGACTGTTCGTGAGGAAAATTTGCTTGTCGTGACACGACTAAATTTTAAGAAATTCTTCTGCCATTTCTCTTCGTAACTCTACAATACAATTGATTCAGGTGACTGGAAGAAATATACAAATAGTTTCTAAGCTCTTTACATGAGACTTTTTAACATTGGATTTTATTTTATAAGTAATTACTTTTAGTTCTCCTCTTTTGGTTTTCATACATACATACATAACTTCACGCCAGTTCCTTTGCGGGGTAGGCACGAACAACAGAGCGCCATTTAGGCCCATTCTTACACACCTCTCTTGCTTCTTTGACATTCATAACTCTTGTCATGCAAGCTCGTCTGTTCTTAAGGCTCCTGACATCACCCTCTGCTAGTACATGATCAATTTGATCATGGAAGGTGTGTCGTGGCCTTCCACGACTTCTGCATCCATCCACTTTTCAATTGTATATCTGTTTGGTTTTCGCTGCTGTCAAAAATTTTCAAACCTTATAAGTTATATTTCTTTTAAATATTATAAATACAGTCCACGCTATAGATATTGATTATTATATAAATATTGTCGGCGTCGGTGCAGGACCTGTATCTACATATTTATCAATGTTTTTTTCGACAAAACCTATAAACTATAATATTATAAAATTCTAAACATGCCGTGTCTGATAATTAAAGCTATTAAAAAAAAAACAACTAGAATAGACTGTATAAATGACGGAGAACACGACTCAATTTTTTTTAAATTTCTTGTATGTCTGTGGGTTAGTCTGTTTGTTCGAGATTCACGTAAAAACTACTGTGCCCATTACGATGCTGTTTTTGCTGATCGATAACAAATTTTTAGACTTAAAATCTGCGCTACTTTTTGTCCTGGGAATACCTCAGAATTTTTCCCGGGAGCGGTTTGAAGTTGTTCGGGTACATACAAAATAGCTCATACCGGCACAGATTTCACATAGATTACATTATTTGTTAAATACTGTGGTACTTTGTGTACCAGGAATCCTGCGGGAATGTCAAGTCAAGGTTGGATGAAGTCGCGGGCATATCCTAGTAATAAAGCATTGTTAATTAATTTGACGAAAAGGTAACATTACTAAAAAATGTATGCTGACGATATATCATGCCTTTCACTAGGGTCTAAAATATTGTTAAACAGTAACCAAAATCAATAAAGACTAATTTATTACTAAAGTAGCTCTAAAACCACATTTTATTTAATAAATGAAAAGCTTTTGCTAATTGTTATGAAAGTAAATTTTCTATATTGTACAGCTGCCTAGTAAATTTCACAAACTAAACAGTAACGGTCTCATTAGTAATTGAAAATTTGGCTATGTAGTTTGTATGTGTTAGTATGTAGCTATGTATTTGTGGCTGCCAAAAGTTTCACTTCATATTCATTTATATTTATATAGCAGAGGCCTGGTAAAAGGTATGGAAAACTCTTCTACTAATAAATAATTGATTTTGTAATTTGGCTTTCGAGATAAAACAAGATTTGACTTAACGTCGAAAAAATGACCTTGGTTTGACGTACCACAGGCGAATGATTAATGGGCAGGGATACCTATTAGGGCAAATAATATTCTTAAGATTGCCAGTCACGTTACTTATTCGCAAAAACAAGATAATTTCCTTCAGATTTATATATTGGACGATAATTATAAGAGGCTAATACAAAATATTAAGCATTTGCCAACACGACCCGTTTTATTATTTTTAATTCAATTATTCAAAAAGAATAGCAGAGAAATAATCGTCCGCTACAAAACAGTTTTGATAGTCCTATAAAATCTTTTTTTATTATATGTATATATATATACAAACAATAAGTATGTTATGCGCTATAACTTATACTTGTACCTAGTTAAAACATCGTAAGTAGAGGCTGGAGGAAGTTGCGATGTGTTTTAAGTTCATAAAAAGTTGATTTGACTGTCCGCTCCCCTATTGCATATTTGAACAGAGTACAAGTAAAAACCGCCCTTTAAGAATAAATAACATCTATCTATAGAGTAGTTAGTTTAACATCTATTTTCTGTTTTGTCCTCGGAATTTCAGAAAGTTATTTGGGAGATCACCGGCCAAATTTTTCACTTTATATATTTTTGTATACTCCTGATGTTTTACCATCTACTGGGACATTGACGAAATGCAAATCGCGTTGGAGCTATAACCCCTACAAAAAAATAAGAAAAAAAATCGCCCAACTGCGTATTGCACTACGCACATTGAAGAATTCTGCAGACAGGTAACTAGCGTTCCTTCCTTTTTTATTGGGAAATTGTAGAATATCGAAGGTTGGCAGTGGCCTAGTGTTTGTATTAGTCAAATGAGCAATATAAAGGTTTAACAAATAATATAATACACGATTGAATAGATATACCTACTAAAACAGAATAAATTGAAAACAGAAAAATCTGATGTCAAAAAACTTAAACTACTTCCGAGGTGCCAGCGTCAAGTTATACAGCCTCATTTTGACAAAAATACACCACAATTCAAAAACTACGTAACAAAATATATTGTTTAATCAACATAATTTTCCTTAAAATACTTTTTTCTCTCTCAATCTCAATCTTTTTTCTTTCTCTACCAATTTTATATGATGTTCACAATCACATCCAAAATGTCATAGTTATAATTTTTAAAACTATTTACTACTTTAGAAGAGATCATACCAAATTATCTGTTTGAGCAATCAGCCTTTGATCTGACATGCTCAAAACTTTTCGATATTCACTCTCAAACTTCATATTGTATTATCCGACATTGATTGCTCGTACCAAAATTAACATATGTACTACATATGTACTATATGTATATACTTAGGAAGCGCCCCGTCGTCCCTTGTCTATTATTAGTACTATTCGCAGGTTTACTTACAAATTGCAAAACGTGGTGATGATTTTATGTAGTGGCGTAATAGTTGATTTTATAATTATTAATTATTTTGGTCATGTTCTATATGTTACATTTGCAGACTAATCCCGAAATTAAATAAGTAATTGTGCAAAAAACGCGTAATTTTCTCGTTCCGCGTTTATGCATATTAACCTAAATTACAGTGAAAAGTATAAGTGAAAAGTATATATAAGTGGTGAAAAGAAGTTACAAAATTGTTGATATTTTTTTATCAAAATTTACGCCGCTATTTAACTGTAGCTGTAAAAAAAGTTGGGACAGGAGTCGCATGTAATATTTATGGTTCGCATAGTTTTATAAATGATTTGACAGCAGGGAGAATCGTTTCCCAGGGAGGAAAAGTGCTGTTTTCATCCATGTGATAAGGCAACTCCAAGCGTACTTTCAGAATATGAGAAATGAATAAACTATTTATTAATCTTATGTTTAACTATTTATAATCTTGTCTTAATTAATCTGGCAACTTTGTGGCAAATCACGAACTATGCAGGTTTCCGTATGAGACAAACGTCATTTGTTTTCATTCTTTGCTACGAAACTATAAATCGAAAATGACCCGTATTTCAAAAACAGAACCCAATAATACCACATAATAACAATGGTAATAAAAACAAACCAATAAGTTATGTATGCTCTAGTTACAATTCGATTAATGTATTTTTAAATTATGAATTATATTTATTTTAGAGTTTCAATGGCATTTTGCAAAAAAATAAACCTTTATATCACCGTTATCCGGTTGCGTTCGGAGCGTTCGCTCTGAAGCCAGGGTTTGCTTTCATACTTTATCTTCTCCATTTTGCGCGGTCTTTAGCATCCCCTTTTTTGAAGATCATTGGTATGCATGCCATCCATCACAACGTTGAGCCAGCATTTCTTCGGCCCACCCCTTCGACCGGGACCTGCCAAAGGGGGCATAGCTAGATTTGTACCCTACACAATTAGCCGGTCTCCGTAAAACGTAGTAACCGACTCTCTTGCAGTTTGTCTGCTATGTCACGGACATGAAGACTGCCGCGGCTGTGGTAATTCTTGACACCGTCTGTTCGCATGACTTTACACATTCATCACAACATATTCATTTCTGTTAAGTACACGCAGCTTTTGTGACGCTCAAGTACAGCCCACGCTTCACTGCCATATATGTTGCTAGATAGTCATATTGTAAAATAATGAAATAACTAGAATTAGGGATGGCCTTCATAGGTACATGTAACTGATGGACAAAACAAGTGTACATAGGACAAGCCTGGAGAATATCGTTAGATAAATCTTTCAAAATTATGGTAACTTTTATAGTGTAAAATCCCTTGTGTGGTTTTTGAGATATGAAACATTTTCGATTAAATGTGTTTTGGGATTCTGTAGTCAAATGTCGTAAACTGTGGGTGTCGGTAATCTTTACAGAACAACACTTCATTCTGCTTAAACTAATACGCACTTGTCATATGTTTGTTTATTTTATGGGTAATTTAAAATAACTAAACCATATAATTGAATTTATAATTCACGAGTAACTAACGTATTTAAAAACGCTAGCTAAACTAAATATCTTTATTTGAAACGAGATTTTTTGTATGTGTAACATAGTACTTTAAAAGTACTCGTTTTTTAGAATGAAATCTGCACGAATTATAGTTTTTTCTATGCTCTTACTAGCAGTTACATTATCTGTTACTGTAGCCACGCCAGATGATGATGATGATGATCAAGGGAGAAGCTCAATTGGGAAAGTTGTGGTAATTATTCATTTTGATATTATTATTAGTATTAGAATTTTTTTTTCACGGCTTTGCTCGCAAACCTTTTGCATTTATTGTCACTGAAAAATATAATTTTAAAACTACATTATGCTATTTTAATATTGTAAACTAGGATTTGCCCGCGATTTCATCCATGTTTGATGGGTAACGTAGATTATACTTACTTTGCCATTGTTTAAAATCATAGGGTTTTTTCAGCAGGGTTAAGAATTAATAATACTACGTTTTAACGGTTTTAAGCGCGGTAATTTATTTGATTTTGGTTTTTCCGACGTTTCGGCCACTTTTCAGAGGCCGTGATCACGGAATACTTAAGAATTATTTATTATGAAAATACATGAATTTTGAAGATTTCCGTAAAATTCGGGGTCAGTAATTTTAGATACTAAAGACATACATAATTACATCTGTTCTACTAAAGATGTTCGTTCTAGTGAAATCTTACCGAAATCAGCTAACATTTATGCAATCTAACTAAATTATGCCATTTCCGGAAAAAAATAGGCCGAATCCCCGGGACACTAAGTAGCATTTAAGAAAAGAACTTAAACTATTGTTTTAAAATAAGTTGTACCGAAATCGGTTAATTTTTACGCATACTATCCATCTTTAAACAAGTCCTGAGAAAGTTCCCGCGGGATTCTCACGACACAAAGTATCGTAGCATTTAAAAAAGTAAACTGTGTCGGTATAAGTTAATTTTTATGCACCCAAACAACTTCAAACCATTCCCGCTAAAATTCCTACGGGATTCCCGGAATAAAATAATAATAATAATAATCCCCAATTTTATTATATGAATTTTGTTATCGATCAGGGAAAATTCGCGTTGGATTGGGAAAAAACAATTCAGACTGAAACCATTCCCAGAAAAGCTACCGTGGGATTCCCGGGGTAAAAAGTGTCGCAGATTTTTAGTATAACAATGACATCGTGTTCTTCGTCGTTTATATAGTCTATTCCAGTTGTTTTTGTTGTTTAATAGCTATTAAACAACAATGTACAGACATGGCATGTTTAGAATTTAATAATATTATTATAGATGCCATTTTTTAGGACAAAATTAAGAAAGTAAGGGAGAGGGTTGCTGTTGGACTTTTTTTTTTCGAAACCTTGTAGTTTTTTATATTTTGATATTTTTTATGTTTATATATATATATATATATATATATATATATATATATATATATATATGTATATATACATATATGTGTGTGTGTGTGTGTGTATATGTATGTATATATATGATAGCTTCAATGTACAGACATGGCATGTTTAGAATTTTATAATTATTTTATTTTATATTATATTAACCAACAGGGAAAGAGGAAAAACCAAGTAAACAAGAGTGATCGAAATTCGTGAAGTACTTACTGTTTTGAACATTCGTAGATATGTTCATTTAGAAGTCCGGTTATCATTCTCCGATAAATTTTCGATAGTGGTGAGAGCTGAGAAGAAATCGTCACTTGAGACGGTTCTAAGAACGTAGAAGCGTAGAGTAAAGCTTCAACTGTTCCTTCAATTTCAAATTACCGAAGACATCAATTAATATTGTTTTTTTTTTCAATTTATCAACTATTTTTCACGGGCCTAGGGAAAAATTAAATCATCGACAGTCGAATGTTTGTATGTATATTTAAATTATATTATTAGTGGGCGGAATAACAAATAATAGCCACATTAAACGGAGAAAATACGTTTCCGAAATTTACTATACCAGGAATCGAACCCGGGACCTCTGCGTTGCAGTGAGGTACGCCCGCAAAGGCTTAGCCCGCTCAACCACAGAGGCCGTATGCTAAAATTTTTTTTTTTAAACATATTCCCTTTACCCTAAATGTCTCCCCTGGGAGATTTTGAAACATAACTCAAATGTAATAAAATTATTTATTTTTGATTTATGTATTAAGCGGATTGTGGTGAAATACTAATCTATTTATAATAAGTATAAAAAGCCTTCATATACCTACATACTTTAAATATACGGCGGCAACGGTTTGATTTAATTTATTTATATCAATGTTTCTCAACAATTTTTACGTTGCGACCCGCGAAAAAATCAGAGATAAGTTTTAAAGTCTTGTGTGGCCACTTCATTGCAAAATTATAATAATATTTTAATTAAATATATTTTTCCTTTCTTAATTATAGTTTTTGGAAAGTTATTGTCTAACCGCACTGTCATACTAAAAATGCTTTTTATCATATTTAGTTGTCTTGTAGGGATAGAAGCTTGTAGCATACAGATATTTTTATAATTATTTCTCTTGCTTTTAAAATTATCAAAAAGATGCTGCTCTGCAACATGGCCTTGACCAAGTCGCAGAGCGAGTCGACTGGACCTACGTGCGTCTCAAGTTCGAAACGCTGCGGCGCCCATGCGGCGCACTCGACTAGCGTGTGTCGCCGTGTCGAGCGCGCCGCACTGGCGGCAGTCCGGGGAAGGCAAGCAGCCCACAATGCGACACAGATACTTATCGAAACATCCGTGTCCGGTAAGTATCTGTGTCGTCCTGAAGGTCAGGGTGCCGCTGGTGCGGTTGACCCATTCCGTCAGCTGTGGCCTGATTGCATCCACCGTGTAGCCGCCATAGGCCGCAGGGTTGTCGAGCTCTTGAGACCAGATGGCGATCATGGAGGCGGTTTCCCGCTTCCTGATCGCCTCGATTTCGACCTGACAGAAGGTCAGGCCTCTAGCTAGGGCATCCTGCCGGGTGCGGCGCACCACTGTCAGGACGTCCGCCTGGAGATGCCAGGGCGGATCGCCTGCCAGGAGGGTGGCCGCCGTCCGCGACACTGTGCGATACCCCCGTATGGTCCTCACGGCCAGAACCTGCTGCGCCCGATGCAGTAGGGTTCTGTTGTGGCGGTGAAGTGCAATGGACCAGACGGGTGCACCGTACAGTGCCATACTCCTCAGGATGCCAGAGTAAAGTTTCCGCGTCGCACCTCCCGGGCCCCCTACGTTGGGAAGCAGCCTCGAGAGTGCGCCCGCGGATTTGACGAGTTTGGGAACTAGCTGCTCAAAGTGCGCTTTGAACAGCCATTTCCCATCGAGAACTAGCCCCAGATATTTCATCTGGGGCCCTACTCTAATGGCCACCCCTTGGACCGAAACGGTCAAGTCCGCGGGGGGATTGCGAAATTTCCTATGGAACATGATGGCCTCCGTTTTCGCGGGGGAGACCCTCAAGCCCAGCCTAGCTATTCGATCTACGACAATCGCCAACCCGGCGTTGGCGACGTCCACGGATTCCGCAAATGACGCAGCGCGTGCCGTGAGTAGGGTGTCGTCCGCAAAGCAGATCAGCCCTACCCCGGGCAGGACCGGAACCCGAAGGATCCAGTCATAACCTACGTTCCAAAGAATCGGCCCGAGGACCGACCCCTGTGGAACGCCGCACGCGACGCGTCGACGACCTAACTCGGGATTGCCGGACTCACCGCCCTCCCAAAGGATATGTCGATCCTGCAGGTACGCGCCCAACAGCCTCGTGAGGTACGGGGGGACTCCATGCGCGCGGAGCCCCTCCCTGATCGTCTCATGAGGGAGGCTGTTAAAGGCGTTCGCTATGTCTAGCGACACCGCAAGAACGACATCCTTCGCTTGGACGGCTTCGTCCGTTGACGTTCGCAGCGTCTCGAAGGCGTCCATCGTGGAGCGCCTCCGCCGAAACCCGAACTGCGTTTCTGAAAGCCCCGGCTCCACAGCGTCGAGATGCTTCACGAGCCGCTCCGCCAAGATCTTTTCGAAGACCTTAGCGACCTCGTTCAGCAGCACTATGGGCCTGAAGGCGGACGGATCGTTGGGAGGCCGACCTCCCTTGGGAATCAGGCACAAACGACCCTCCTTCCATTGCGACGGGAACCGACCTGCGCGAATACAGGCTTCGAACAGTTCCCGCAGCTGGCCGCGTAGATGTTTAGCGGCCAGGAAGAGGAGTCGACCTGGAACCCCGTCGGGTCCCGGTGCCGTCTTCCTGCCCCGGAGCCGGTCCAGGGCAACGTCTAGTTCCCCCTCGGAGATGAAGTGAGGCTCCTCGTCCGTGGGGGTGTCGGGAACGGGTGGACCCATACTGGGGGGAGTGAAGTTTCCCGGATCCGGGAAGAGCCCGTCGATAACCGACCGGAGCACCTCGGGTTCGAGCGTTTCCGTGACCGTGGATGTGCAAGGCCGCAACGTGTTGCGGGCCCCACGGTACGGACGCCCCCAAGGATCCCGATCGAGCGTCTCGAGGAGCTCGGCCCGAGCCCGGGCTTTCGCTTGCAGTATTGCAATCGAAAGGGCCTTTCTGGCCTCCCTAAACTCTCCCACGAGTCCATTTTCCGCGACGTAGTCCGGAGGACGGCGCGCCCTGCAGCGTTTGAGCCTGTGGCTGATGATGCGAACTGCCTTTCGCATCTCGCCCAGCTCCTCGGTCCACCAGTGGACCTGCTTGCACGGAGGCTGCCGCTTGGAGACGCGAGGCATCGCCGCGTCGCAAACCCTCGTCAGGGTCTTGCGCATGTGCTCTGCCTGCGACTCCAGGTTCTCGAATTCGACTGGGTAGGCCCAGCTTTCCGTGAGTGCCCACTCCTCGGCCTGCTCCGGATCGAGCTTGGTAAGGGCCCAACGCGGGAGGAGAGGGGGGCGATGAACAGGGCTCGGACCGGAGGAGGGGGTAAGCTCAAATCTGATGTACCGATGATCAGAGAGCGACTCCACCTCCTCCAGCACCCTCCATCCGACAACTCTGCGGGCGGCCGCATGAGTGGCGAATGACAGGTCGATGACCGATCCACCCCGCGCGCGCACGCAGGTCTGGACCGATCCCTGGTTCAATATGGTCAGGCCGGATTGAAGAGCCCATTCCTCAACCGTCCGGCCCCTAGGTTCCGTGAACGCATTTCCCCAGGAACAGTGCTTTGCGTTAAAGTCGCCCATTACGAAGATCGTTTTAGGCGACAATCTGCCTATGGCAGCCCTGATGGCGTCCAAGTGAAGCTCGAACTCCGCCAGGGGGCGGTTGCGCGAAAAGTAAACGCCTATGACGACGATACTCCCGCTCTCCGCCACCGCATAGCCCTTTCCTCTTTCGAGACATGTAAGCGGTGTGCCAGAACCGGCTCTGGCCACCACCGCTACCACGTCATCGAGGTCGCCCACCCAATTGCCGCAAGGCGGCACGTAATAAGGTTCGCTTATTACGGCCAAGTTCGCTTGCCACTCCGCCATCGCCTGCAGGCACAAATCCTGAGCGGTGGGGGAGTGGTTTACGTTCGCCTGAAATAGTATTGTTACGGGCGTACTAGGCATTGGAGGTGTCCATTGCGCGTACTCCCGTAACACCCGTGCGTTGTTTCGTCCTCGGATGGACGAATTTGCCCTTCACGTAGGGAGGCTGGCAGAACCTCGCCAACGTGGGGTGGGCAGCGTTGAGTCCCCCCGCCGCGCACGCCGCGCAGTGGGGGTTCCGGGCCGTGCAGTCCGGCATCTTGTGTCCGCTCTTACCGCAGCGGAGACACAAGTTGGTCCGGTCCGGGCACGTGTCCGGACAGGTCTGGGCGCCATGGCCGACGTTGTAACACCGGTAACAACGTATCGGTCTGGCTTCCAGTGCCTCCACCCTCGCCGAGGTGAAGCCTACCACGAGGTAGCCCAGCTCGACGATGGCTTTGGCAGCAGCGACGGGGCACATCACGTATGATGCGCCCAAACCGCCCGGTCCTGCACCGATGTGCTTCGTGCGCACGTCGTCGCGCCGGCAATTGCCGGCGCGCGCGATCGCGTCACGCAGCCCATCGACCGTGACTGATTCGTCCAGCCCAGAGACGTAAAGCTCCCCACGCTTTACGGGGCGGACGACCTCAGCCATCCCTACAAGGGCTCCGCGCAGAGCCTCGGCGACGCGGTCCGCCTTGGCCGCGCTCTCGGGTCCCGGCTGGAACTCGAGGAGACGCGCGTCCCTGACGGTCCGCACCACCTTCAGCCCCTCGCGGAGGCCCATGGCCGCGATGTCGACCACCGTCGAGGCCTTTGCAAAGACCTCGCGATAACCGACACCCTTCGCGGCCGCTGCCGGCAGCAGTTTAATGATAACTGCGGCCGACTTCGGCTCGCGGAATACGACCGCAGGCTTTGCAGCCTGTTTCCGCTGTTGCTGCCCCCGCCCCGTCGGCAGGGGAGCAGCTTGCGCCTGGGGGAGGGGAGGGGGCCCGTCGGCCCTCGCCCCTTTACCCTTTTTCCGCTTGACGACCGTGGTCCACGCCCCCCCCTCCGGGGCGGGGGTGGGGGCCACGGGCGCCAGTGGCGGCGCGACGTGCGTGACGCGAGCGCGGACGACGGGCGCCGCGACGACCGGTGTCGCGGCCGCGAGCGCCGCCCGCTGCCTGGGGGCCGGCACCACAGGCGCGGGCACCGTAGCGGAGGCCGCTGAAGCAGCGGCGGCGGCGCGCGCCGCCCTCCGCTGCTTTCTGAGCGTCCGCTTCACGCCCCCCCTGTGCTTCTTTTTTTGGGGGGCCGGTGGCAGTGGGGAGCCTGCCACCCCGACGGCCGGGGCCGCCACCACCTCCACCGGGACCGGGGTACTTGCTTCCCCCAGACCTCGCCGGACGGCGGCGGCAGCCGTGACTGGTCTTGGCCTTCCGGTGGCCTGGTCGCGAGGCGCCGGTCTGGGCGCCGGCGCCTTACCTCGGTCGGCCGCGAGCGGCGGACGGAGGGTCGGCGCGGGGTTCAGCCGGTCCTCAATCGCGGCAAATTGCGCGCGAACGAACGGCGCGACGGCGTCGAGCACGACTCGCAAAAACGCATCGAACTCCCCGCCGCCGGGCCCGATCGGGATGGACGTCGGCGCCGCCCCGTCGGCGGGCGCCGCGGCCGATTCCGTCCCGTCGACGGGAACCGGTTTTGGCCCTGCTACCGCAGCAGGGGCCGGACGCGGTTTTTTAGCCGCAGCGAGCGCGGCGGGCGGTTCCGGAATCGCCGCCACCTCCGCCGCGACAGCCCGGGCCTTCCGCTTGACGGGTACGGGGGGCGGCGTCGCCACAACAGCGGGCGCCGGCTCCACAGCCGGAGCGGAGGCCTTTAGGGCCTTGCGCATTTCCTCAAACTCCTTACGGTAGGAAAGATTTTCCCCCCGCAATGAGTTCAATTCCATGCGCAAACGCGCATTTTCGTTTCCGAGCCTCCATGCCTCGGTTTCCGGATTCCGCGTGGCCAGGGTGTCGACAATGTCCGACAACCTGTTCGCGGCATCCTTCAGCCGACGCACGTAGCCCCCCTTCAGATTGCCCGACGTCTGGGCAATTTGAAGGATTTCGGCCACTTGGGCGCTCGCCGCGAGGCGGAGCTCCCCTGGGCCGAAGGACGAGACGTCCCCTACGAGGGCGGCGCACTGGCTAGCCGCGGCCAGTTTGGCGGCGGTGGCCTTGCGCGCCTTACGCCCTTTTTCCCCCCCCTCGGTGCGGAGGAAGGCCTCCGCACCCGCGAGTACCGACGCGGTTGCGCCCCCCGCGGGGCGCAAAGGCGAGCGCGCGCGCGCTGGGGTGGAGGCACCCGACGTAGCGGCCGAGTCGGCGTCGCTGCTTTGGGACCGGTCCCAAAAGCGCGACCTCGATCCGGCCACAAAAACGGGGGAACACGATATGGGCACGGTTGCCGCCGAAGACGTAGACAGCGTCGCCGAACCCGAGGCCGATGGCATCGATGCTGGAAACAACAAGCACGAAGACGCCGAATCCGCCGCCGCCGCTGCTGCCGAAGACGGGGACGTAGCCGTCGTCGCCGCCGCCGCAGCCGCTGTACCCACAGGCGCCGACATTGCGACAGCGGCTCCCATCCCAGTAGGGAAGGAAGACGAAGGGGCCGCCGCTGTCGCGCCTACAGAGTCCCTGCACACGACCCCGGTTGTTGACGCGAGTGAAGCCCGCGCGGCAACCGGTGTCGTGGAGCGGCCGTCCCCGACGCTGCGACCCGATATGTCGCAGACCGATGTCGTCGGCATGGGTGAAGCCCATGCGCTATTTGACACCGTCGTCGTGGGGCACCCGTTCTCTGCCGCCGCCGATCCGGCCGCCGTATAGACCAAGCTACAGGCAGGCGAATTGGGGCGGGAACAATTGAACGCGCGAATCGCACCGTCGAGCGCGTTCTCCAGCGAGTCTGGGACGCTACCGGACGGTGGGATGTCTTCGTGCTGTACATACGCGCCGTCCCCGTGCACGGGTGAAGCTCGCGCAGAGGTCGACGGCGCCATGTATGCGTACTCGACTATGGTGCTCGCGGCACTCACAGCCAGGCAAACAGCTGAGTTTGCCGCGAGCAGCACTTCCCTATCTATGTCTGGGCGTGCCGCACTGTTACGTGCCGCACGGCCAGACGGAGCCCTATGCGTGACGGGTGCCGCAGGTGGCCCCATCACGTTATTCCTAGCCTCGGGGGCGTCTATGGTGAGATCCACCACCGACGCCGCCCTTCCTAGCGATTCAGGTGCCTCGGTTGTCGCCGTGATAACGGCATCAGCCTGGCACCGCGGGCGGGGCCCGGCAACAGACTTGCTGCGTCGGGCTGATAATTTGGGCGGGACTTTTTTCCGCCGCGTTTCGCCGATCTCGGCCATCTGCCAACCATCCTTGGCCTTCACGTGTCCCCTTTTACAAGGGGCACCCGAAAGCCCAGGGGCCGACTTGGAATCAGGGGCATCCATTACTGGATGCCCTATCTCCCGCCAAGACCAGGAAAGCGCACCGGTGTGTCTGACAACACGAAATAACCGTTAAGTATTGCGTAATGCGCCGAAGCGCGCGAAAACAAAGCGAATAGAGCTTAAAAACTCACCTCAGTCGAAAAACAACTGATTCGCGCCGGAATCGAACTAAAAAACACTGTACACTGTCACTACACAACTATTATCGCAATTTATCGCTTTTCGGGGGAGAAAAAGCGCGGAAAATTGCAATTTTCGAGAAGAGCACGGGCATTTGCGACTGCTTCGCACTAAAAATGTATATGTAAGAAAAAAATGGTAAAATTATAAGGTAATATTGTAATTGTAATTGTAAGGTAATAAAATTATAAGCAAACTCTTTGTTGTTGATTTTTTTTCAAACCTTTAGTATGACTCTTATAGCTCTGCTATGCGTGGGATAATGTTAGTGTTTAGTGAATGTGTCACCCAGACGTAAGTCAAGGGCGTACCTATTAATGCGTTATTTGAGATGCAACATTGTTAATGTTGTGAAAGTTAAACATTGACGGATAACTCATGTATACTGATGTAGTTAATCGTTAATGCGTTATTTTTTGACACATAAGTTAATACGAAAGTTGCATTTGGAGAGACACTAACGGAAATGAAACAGGGGCATTAGAGGAATAAAACTATGCTCAAGTTTTTGATGCGTTTTTTTATGTGAAAATATGACGCTGCATAACTTGTATATCTAGCCAAGGTCAGGTATCCATAAATATTCAAGTTTTAAGATAAACTTCAAGTAGATCATTGCCAACGGGGAGCGTGCCCAGAAGGCTGGCTGCATTGCCACGCTGTATGGCAATACTTATTTGTTGTGCAAAATATGAGCCAGCCTTCTGATCACGGGTAGTGTCAAAGAGTTTCTTACATATGTCTTTAAAGAAACTCTTTGCCGACGGACCCCACGGGCCTAATGTTTCAACCCCAAACGGCACAAATATGTAACCCCTTCCTAAGGCTCCATATTTGCGCCGTTTGACGTCCTCAGCTGAAGCGGCAGCGTTGCCAGCCCCTGACTCGGTCATTGGAAGATGTGACGGGGCCAGTGTGTCAACACAGGTCGCATCCCACACTAGCGGCCGCCCCATCTTCCAAGGGACGAGTGACATTCCGTCCGGTCTCTTGCCATCGTCACGCACCAGGCCATTTGGTTCCAGAATGGCCGGGACGCCGACGCTGACAAGAGCTCGGCGAATGATGTCGTTGAGGCTGGCATGACGAGATCTTCTTCCTGCGCTTTTTAAACATGACAACCCGTGGTGTCCAAATCGGTCTACCATAACTCCACATTGACAGTGATGTGGTACGCAACATGGTGCCCCCAGGCGTAAACTCGCGGCTAATCGGAATGTAGTGTTGTCCAGAAGTGTATTATTATAAAATGATGGGTGTGCTTGTAACCACTGTCCAGACTCCCAATTAGCGACGGCTAAGAGGCGGGCGCGCTCTGCTGAACTGGTACACGTTTGTAGAAGATTATCCCGCGTAAGTTCGCAGAGCGGCCCATCCCAAGCATGCTGTGAAGTAAGGACAGTAGGTACATTAACGTTAGGGCAAGCCATTGACCAAACTCTTCTGGCATCGGTTAAATAGGGAATTTCGAACTGAAAATTGGTCTTTTGTAAAATTTTGAATACTAAATCACGCGTACTGTAAGCCGATGACAGAAAAGCTGGCAGAGCGACACTGGAGATTTTGCGGACGCCGAGGCCACCCAGTTTTACCGGGAGAGAACACTGTGACCATGCACGGTCGTCCATTTCTAAATTTATGATGGATATGAGGGTATCCCTCACGATGTTGTCCAACGTCTGTAAAAGAGAGGTTTGTTTCCAGAGTTGGCAACATCGGAGGGTGTATGTAAATTTGGGCACGAAAAGGCAGTATCGGATGATAGTGTAGGCCATATGTGTATTAATTTGGAGTAAACGATCTGAACTTTCACGGAATTTTTTTATATTTTCTTCGACGTAGTTAGGTATTGACTCGTCGAAGATTGGGGCACCTAGGAGGTGAAGTGAGGAGTTGTTTACTAATTTAATTCCCGGTGCTATTGTATTTAGTCTAGAGATTATTTCAGTTTTACGCTCTGTGTTGCTGATATAATATTCGCATTTGCTTAAATTTATTTCAAGTCCTATGGTTTTAAGTTCTTTTGTTAGAATGGTAAAATCTTCCAAAACGTCATCTACTTCACCTCCTAAAGTGCCATCATCTAGATACCATACATTAAATTTGGATTTCAAACGTGTAATGATGGGATGAATTGCTAAACTAAAAATGGCTGGCCCTAACGGATCGCCTTGCTGGCATCCAGTTTTTGAATAAATTACGTTGTCTTGAAATATTAATTTTGAATTTTGACTATAGCATTGCCAAAGAAAATGATAACAATCTGGAATTTGGTCTTTAATTTGTGAGAGCAAGGCAGATCGATCAACTGAATTGAAGGCGTTCTTAACATCCACCTTCAGTACTAAATCTCCACCATTGTGTTGGAGGAATGTGCGTAAAGCGTGGACAGCCGCCTCGCAGCCCCCTCGCGAACCAAAACCCAGCTGGTTGGGCTGAAAGTATAATTTTAAGTCTTCAGCTTTTTTCTTACAACAACACTTAGCTGCGAGGCGGCGGTACACCGTGCCTACTGCGATCGGTCTTATTCCCCCATCCTTTTTCTTCAGAGCGCACAGGTTGGCACCATAAAGGATGTCAGTGATTTCATTTACAACCTTCCCTGATAGCATAAAATTAACCAATGCCGTCAGATTCCTCAAAAGTGACTCACGGGCCTCCCCGCATCCTACTCCTATTAAGTCCTTGAGGTGTTGGGGCGTCAGACCGTCAAGACCCCCGGCAGAGCCACTTTGGAAGGATCCAACGGCATTCCTGACATCTTCCGTAGTAACAACCAGTGCGCTCTGCGAGTCTGGTGGAGCCGGCAATACGGTTTCCGGCGATGAAGGTGGATGTTTGTCGCGTAGGGCAGTTAGCGTATCTGCAGAGTTTGGTGCTACTGCATCAGTAGAAAATAATAAGCGAGCTGCTCCTCTAATGTCCCCGTCATTAAGTTTATTTTCTACAATATGGAATATAGCCAAATTGTTACGGAGACGATTTGGGGAGCAGCTTTGAGGGTTATTTTCACAGACAATTTGGGAGTTATTATCCAAAATAGAACAATTATTTTTAATTTTTTGTGTTAATGATATTTTTTTATCTTGATCTTTATTTATATGGAATATAAGATAAGGAAACATTAATAGTTGCTCCCAGCTTACTACGGAATTTTGGGCCAAAACGGTTTGAATTAATTTTGATATGGTATGGCACGCCGAAATTCTTGCACCGCGAGGGATTCGTTTTAATACTGGATTATTTTTCTTTAGTTTTGATAGTAGTTTCCACAGAGGTTCTTTGTTAACTTGAGGATTTGGTGGAGTACTTGTGTTCGGTTGTAAGGCCACGGGAGCCGAGTTAGTATATACGATTTTGTGTTTTTTACTACAGTGAATTTTGAGGCCTCGATGTCCTTTAAAAAAGCGTGGCTGGGAGCAGTGGGGACATTGGACGTCGTCCTGTGATGCAGTAGTCCCATTCCCTGCAGACGGTGAACTCATTTGAGTTGCCTGAGGGTACCAGTCCTTTACTTAGAACAAGAAAAATTGTATAAAAATACATTCGTTTAAAAGACTAATAAAAACTAAAAATATAACTATGAGCTTACAAATTTGACTAGACAGATATAAGTATCTTAATTAAAATATAATTTCACAATTCACTATTATAGTTATATAAAAAAAAAAACTACATTTAAAATCAAAACTAATAATATAACCTATGGACTTACAAAATTGACTAAACAGATCTAAATCTAATCAAATATACAATTTCACAAATAATATATATAATAGGTACTTATAAATGTTATAATCTAAAAAAAAAATATTTAAAAAACCTCGTTTACAATAATTTTGATATTATGTTCTAAAGTAGTAAGCATATTTAAAATCTATTTTGATATTGATTTCAATGTCGTTGTACCTACAGAGTCGTCAATAGCCAAAAGTTACTTGAAAGGGGTTTTAATCCAAATATAGAGAGGTGCTGTAGATTCCAGAGATGATGTGGTAAGGGTCACTTATTACTTTTGTCGCCAAAACCTTCTAATAGTTATATAATTGAGTCGGTAGATGAATAATTCTTACACATCATTGTCCGGTTATTGGTGTCAATTAGGAAATTCAGGTGGCAGATCAGGGGTTTGTTCACAAATCCAACAACATCCAATGTACGGCTCAATCTTGCCGGATAGTTATTGTCACTGATGGAGATATTGGCCAGGCCACATGTGCTAATTTATGCTGGTTGCTCACTTTTAATTTTATGTAAGAGATTGTATGTTTAAATTGGTTTAAAATGGTATATAATGGAAATTATTTCGAGCTTTTATTTGACACGTTTTCACCTTGACGACTTACGCGCATACACCAGCTAAACAAGTTACAGTCTGCTGAAATATAAGTTTTAAACAGTCTTTAAAAAACTGATCAAGTCTCAAAAATTTCTTTTGTAATGTTATATTATTTGTTGTCTTTCACATTTCAAGGTTCCGCCAAAAAGTTAATATTCGTCTTTAAGGGGCTACAATATCAATTGGGTATCTAATACATATTATAATAAATTCTAAAATAGGTTCTATAATTCTAGAATATTATAAAAAAAAAGTGGGCGTCAAAACATCTTCTTATAATCTTACTATCAACGGTACATAATAGAAATAATTTTAATTATAGTCTTAACAATAAGGAATAAGCTATTTGACTCGTTAAAATTGTGATGTCAATTTAAGGAGGCTGTGACGCTTTGTGCGATGATATTAATTTGATTGTTAAATACCCAATTATTAAACCTGGGCGTCGAATACTTTAACCCCCCTAGCGTTTGAATGATATTATAGTATGGAGAATCTATAAAACTATATTTTTAAAAGAATACCGAAAATTTGCGTTTGGAATTAGTTTTTAATATAATGCGGATATTAGGTGGATCAACGAAAGTGTATCAATTTGATTAAAAGGCACAGAAATGGAAGGACACGACGGTCTTTTTATTGAATGATATGATGGTTCGAGTTTGCACATTGCGTTTAAAAAATTGAAAAAAATCACGGGCATAATTTGGACCAGGAGATTCTGAAAATGCAATTTTTAGAATTTTTGTCTGTCTGTCTCTCTGCCTGTTAGAGCATCAGCCGAAAACTACTGAACGGATTTAAATAAAACTCGATATGAAGCTAGCTTATATCCCGGGGCGTAACTTAGGATACTTTTTATCCCGATAAACGACGTGTTTTCCGCGAGATAGACGAATATATAAAAAAGATGGCGATGCGATTGCTAATTAAAAAATATAGAACGTATATGAACGAAACTCGACACAGAGATGACATATCCTGAATCAACACTTAGGATATTTTTCATCCCGTTAAATTATATTGTTTCCATAGAATAGATGGATTATCTAAATAAATGGTGCTGTAATCACATGTTTTCAGTATACTAATAAATACCTACGTTATCATAAACTACGTGTTATTCGTTGTATTACTTCAAATCAGATTGGCTTCGACTCATCTCTATGTTTTACTGGGCAGTTGTACAGACCATATAGACTTGAGTTTCTTTGTTATTTTTATATCTAAAAAAACGAACTAAGTTTTTGTGTAAGTATAATATAGCTACTGCCTGGGGTTTGACATGAGGCCCGGCCGCGGGGCATACTCTAGTAATAAATAAATGGCGTATTTTGAAATAACCGTTTTTAGCTTTTTCTACATTTCAATTGAAAATCAGTGAACTTCGTCACTTCTACAGACTCCTGCAATTTATGTAAAGTGATACGCACCTGACAAATTACTGTTGTTGGCAGAATAGGGTAATTAGGCAGCCGGCCTTATTGCTGGAAAGTGTTTTCGTCGCCTATGGACCTTTGCAACATCAGGTGTGTCAACGTGTTGTAGGCCTTTGAAAAACTTTTATGGCTCTCTTTTTAAATGACTCCATGCCGTAGTACAATGGGAAATGAATATCAGCTAACAGTTATTTCCAAATTGTTATTGTACACGGAATGTAAACTTTCTAGAGAACTATTGCGTAATTAAGCGCGATAACATAAGGAAATGAGAGTGAGCATTGTTAAGGAAATTGCTGAATTCTCTTTATAGGTTGACGTTGTTAATAGAGTAAACTACCTTGTTGGCACCTCATTACTTAATTTAAAATATTAACAAATCTATTTTTTTTCTTGTAGACAACAATGATAATAAGAATAATATTATAAGGCACCAAAATAAAAAATGTGAAGAGTTCTTAAGGTATTGATACGTTTTTATGGCTGGATATCGTGTGATGCCACGCTTTCACTGAATATCGACGTGAAGCCTTGAGCTAATCGTGTTTCGTGCGATGAGTCTTTGATGCAATGGCCCATTTTCCCTTTGCCCTATCCCATTACTCCTGTCTGGTCCCTTTATCCCATCTTTATTTCGTCCCATCTCCTTTACCCCATTTTTTTTTTGATAACGCAGGGGAAATGTCTTTGGACACCATCCTCGGGTCCTTCGGGGGAAGGGCCAAAATGCAGGCATAAGGCCTGCATCGAGGGTGTGTGGGACTCTCAGCGACCGGTCATCCACGCTCGCGTCTAAAACGAAGTTGTCGCGAGAAACGGCCGCCAAACTACCCACTAAACCTAAACCTGCGCCCCATTTATAGCGCTTTTACGGGGCGTCATGGGATCTTGTACAGAGTAACTGCACCATGACGCCCCTACGTCCTGTAACTGGGCCACCCCGGGGAGCAGAGTGACCCACTTCGTACAGCAGGGGGGGGGGGGAAGTCCGCTGTCACCCCCGTGACAGCGGCCCCCTGTGACGGTAATTATAGGAGGAGAAGATGCGCGTAGCGGCGCCTGCGACCGTCGGTCCGCCTCCTGCGGATGGGGTCCGCGTACGCGTCCTCCTCCCTCGCTCTTTCAGCGGCCTCCTTCTGCGACATGACGGATTCACGAAGGAGGAGACCGCAAGCCAAGAATGTTGACCCTGGAGCATCGCTTCGACCATGCTACGAAGCGAGCTTACAGGGCCAACGATGTTCTCTAGGAGGGCCCTTTGGGGTCCCCAAGCGGCGCACTCCACGAGCGTGTGAAACGCCGTGTCTTGGAGTGCGCCGCACTCGTGGCAAGACGGGGAAGGTTCCCGCCCAACTATTTGGTGCAGATACTTACCAAAGCAACCGTGCCCGGTAAGTATCTGCACCATCCTGAACGTCAAGGTCCCGCATTTCCGTGAGACCCAACGAGCCAGGTGGGGCCGGATTGCCTCCACCGTCACGATTCCAGCTTCTGGGGACCCCAGGTCCCTCTGATCTCCTTTATCCCATGCCAATATCTGGCAACACGGTTGCTTCGCTCCGGTTGATGCAAATGTCTATTTGCAACGGTAACCACTTTCCATTAGATGGGCCATCTGCCCGTTTGCGAGCTTCGCAATAAAGTCAAGTGAACAGTGAGGAAGGTCCAATTAATTGGGTAGCAATCACTGGGGGATTAAAATTTGTATACTTACTTTTAATTTCTAGGGAGCAGTAATTGATGCCGGTAGCAGCGCTTATGATTTGGCCAATTCAGTTAAGGGCAAAGGCCGCATTATAAACCGTCGCTTTTATGTGAACTATAACGATATTTATCCATATTTCGAAAAACCACACCTTCAGATAGGTTTTATAACTATAGTACTAGATAATTGACATTGTGCATGGTGATGAGCTGCCAACCTCAAGAAATTGTTAATTTTGACATTTTTGCTTACAATTATTTCGTCGCTAAGCCGATATTTACAAGGAACGACTTCACCTTATCCTGCTTTACACTATGAACTATACTGATAAATTATTAGGCTAAAAATTCAGCCTTCTTAAAATGACGTAAGTTCCCACAGTGTCTGTCACAAGTTATAGCCCACAGGAAGTGTATGGCAACTGTATATCTTTGTTTATAACAATATCATATATGACATATGTAAAAACTAGCCTTGCTACTTTGACGTAAGTTAGTATGGTTTTTTTCCACCTTTAATACGTGCTACCTGAAAAACGGCCCCGCTTTCAGCTTAGCGAGTATCTATTTCTTTCTAAGTTTAAGTTAAACTACTGATCCTAAAGATTTGATTTTTCCTAAAATCACGAAGTCTGGCGTGACTGGGATCTTGGACTATAGTTCTTTTGAGTCTGCACTGGGATTGTGGAATCGAGCAGTTGGATTGCCTCGAAATTCATAATTATAACAATGAAGCCTCTTTTCGTCGGCTTTTGCATGTTTTTGAGCTACCTAACTCTTTCACAAAGACCGCATTATAATAATCTTGCAATGTTGGCCTTTCTGTAATCGGAAATTCTAATATTGGTTAGCTTTTAGGGCCACAGCACACGAGCTACTTTTAGCATCGGCGATCGGCGATTTTGCGACTGAATCGATGCTGCATCGCGATTTAGCGACTCTCTGCGTTCGATAGCGGTATCAAAATCGCACGTCATACTCATGCTGCATCATTCGCGACTTTCTGCGTTCGAACGCGGTATCGGAAACGCGCGTTTTAGTGACTGCTCAGATGCTCGATCGCGTCGGCTGTAGTGTTGTCTATAGTTTTCCGATTTGTAACTTCGATTACTTATATCTGTGATTTGCAATGATATTGCAGTATTCTGTAATCTGTGGTTTTGTTTACTTAGTTAGTGTAGTTTCGTCAAAATCTAGCGCAACACTGAGAGTCAAGTCGTGTTCGGCAGACGCTAAATCGATGCTACCGGCATTCGAATGTGTGCGGTCGCCATTTTTAGCTTATAAAAAGCGACTAGTCGCCGATCGTCGATGCTAAAAGTAGCTAGTGTTCTGTGGTCCTTAATAGCCTTATTCTAAACGGTACAAAGCGATCCTAAAACATTTGTCCATAAACATGACAAGTAAAAAAGCTAGTCTATATGCGAAACAAAAGAGAATGACGGTTCAGGGAGAAATAAGAAAACAATAGACTTCGTTGAATCTTTTCATCGTATTTGTCCCCTTTCGTCCACCTTCATTTACATGTACCTATCAGTGGCACGGAGTGGAAATTCGGTTAGGGTAAGCCCGTTGCCCATATGTAAGCGTCATCGAAACTTAGCATAATTAACCAATAAACACATATCATATTCACATAAACATGAGAAAAAATACCTCTATTGAAGTGAAACTTCTATATAGACGAGGTCTTAGGATTTTTCTGTCACGAAAAAGCGTCACGGCCACGTGTTCTAATACTTACATTTTTAAACTCGTGATATCTTTCGAATGGAATGACCGAATTGAATAAATCAAAAAGTTATATAAAGGTATTGAAGCAGTCTTGAATATGAAGTAATTTATTTTGATAAGGATGAATACCAAGATTCAAATAAAGAGCCTTTTCTAGCGGTGGCATTTTAATTAAAATTTTAAAATAAAAGAACACTCATTGTGGCATAACTATAATATAATATTAGACATATGCTGTCGCTACACTTTTTGTAAATAATGATGTGTTCTGCAAAGTCGTAGTACATTATTTTATCCTATCATCAATAGTTTTCGCAGCGCACGCGATTTTAGGTTTTTTTTTTACACCTTGGGTTACATTATTAGAATTTTAGTAAGGATCCCTAATTAAATAATAAATAAATATAACCTTCATATTGCGGGCTGTCAGACTTCACCCCAATGCCACCAGTGTGGCGCGCTTGACACGGCGTTTCTTACGGTAGTCGAGTGCGCAGCCTGGGCACCACAGAGGTTTGAACTCGAGACAATAGTAGGTCCGATTGAATCGCTCGGCAGCCTGGTGCAAGCCATGCTGCAGAGCGATGACCACTGGGTCGATGCGGCCGATTTCTTGTCTTTCGAGACAATGATGTCTCAAAAGGAGGCCGCGGAACGAGATAGGGAGAGAACTGGAATTGTGCGTATTTATGCGCCTCCTCACGGGCGCCGGCGTCAGCCGGGAGCCCGGAGACGCAGATATGCGCATAATTTCCCTCCCTAAAATAATACCGCTTCAGGGGCCCTCTTGCATCAAGGGAGCAGAGGAGTCTTCACCCCTGTCGTCGAAGTGAGTTAGCCCTTTCCAGGGGCTTTCTCAGGCACTTATTGCGCTAGGATCGTTGTGGGCGTAACTACGTTCTAAGTATCATGCCTTTCCTGCCATAAGCGCGGGGCCGCCGGGTGGTTTTAGTTGGTATTAGCCATTTAGGTTCGAGTCTTCACATAAGCCGGTCGATTACTGTTTGGATTGCCCCTTCTGGGAATGCCTCCATGATCGATTATGGTCTAATCCCTTGCAAAGGACCCGGTACTGTGCGTAAATAGCATTTCCCCCGCCTGAAAAAAAAAGAAAAAATAAAAGCTTGCCAACAGTGAAAGAATTTTTCAAATCGGTTCAGTAGTTTCGGAGCCTCTTCAATGCAAACAAACAATCTAATTTTTCCTCTTTATAATATTAGTATAGATATTCATATATATTTATTACAAAATTAATTAGATATTTCCATATTATGAAAAGCGCAAAATTTTGCGCTGGAAGTTGTTTAATAGAATTGGGAGCTGGGTTGCCCTAAAAGCGCTATATCTAGCTCCAAAAACGCTAAATTGGCAGCCTTGGTGAGTCGAGCGCCGGGGAAGTCCCGTAAACAAGAAAGCGAGCGAGGATATACCTCGTCCTTCCACGACCTCGTCCCTCTAATACCTAAAACCGCGTTCTGCGCATCGGAAAGTGCGATGTTCCGAGCCGCCATTAATGGAGGCAAACTTAAGATTGTATAATGCGATTCAAATGAAAATAGCATCGACTTGGCGCCATATTGTGACTTTAAATAACTTTAAATAATTAAATGTTATATTAAGACAATTTACTACTAATTTAACCTTTTTATTTAAATTTGATGTACCTAAGACTATTTATTATTGATATGCAAATAAGTTTTTTTGCAAACCATACTTTTTAAGTGACATTTGACAGATAGAGGTTATTGACATTCCTATTCTTATTTGGATCGCACAGTATCGAACTATACCTCTGCTCTCCACGTGGCTCGGCATCACTGCCTCTATTGGTGGTCTGTGTAAAAAAATAAAATAAAATATGTTTAAATAAAAAATGCATTCATTAAAATGTACCTAACCTAACCAAATCATAATTTGCAGTAAACCTGCGAAAAATCGAAATGTGTGCTGGGACACATTAGAAGTGAAACTTCAACGGACAAGTGGAAAAACGAATGCCAACGGATGAGTGGAAAAACGAATCGCAACGGACAAGTGGAAAAACGACCGATTCGTTTTTCCACTTATTTTTATGTTTAGTATATTAGTTTTTTTTGTGTTTAGTTTGAAGTTCATTATATTTGCAATGTATCCTGTGCTATAATACTATAATAATACTTTATTGCCTTGTGGTGGGAGATGTCACTTCAGCACAGTTTTATACTTTTCCAGTGCAACGAACTGTTCTGTCATTATGTAAACATGTGTTTCTTTAAATGCCCTTACAGTCACTCAGTTCCTCAAAACTTCAACAACTCACTAATTAAAGTCTTCATATCATCTTAACATCATGCATATATATACAAATAAATTATATCTAATCTTACACATTTAAATACACAAATGTATTTTTTTTTATTGCAGGAGTTCAGCAGACAGGCAGACGGCCCACTTGATGGAAAGCGGTTACCATCGCCTATGGACATTTGCAACACCAAAGATTCTACAAATGCGCTGCTGCTCTCGTAAAGGAGACTGGAACCTGGTCACTAATGCCGGAACACAACACAAGGTTGTTATGGCGGCATACTCTAGATCAGGGGTGGTCGCCATCCAGTCGAGCAAATGCTCTACCACCTGGCTGTGGGTTGTTTAGTCGCCTCTTACGACAGGCCGCCGGGCCGCAGGAAATTGTATTCTTTCTCCGTTCCTGCACGGATATTGTATGACTTACGCAGTTTACTGAAGATCGTAGCGCCTGGCGAAAGGTAGAACAACTGTGTCTGAATGGCCTTACGCACCGCTTAAATACTATATATTACTTGAATCTACCGTCAATTAAAATTAAATGTTCGTAATCTAAAATATCCAGCAACTTGTTTATACCTGTTAGAATTGCCACCAAAACATTTAGTAAATATGACGGTATCGTATTTATTAACTAATCCTTTATTCACTGTAACAGATCATTAACCATCTGCCTTAAAATAGCTGTTAACGATAGAATGCGTTGTATGAACGGCCCGCTCGGTGTTACCCGTAAAATAATACAAATTATTATATATACAAACATAATAAACACACACATATATATATATATATATATATATATATATATATATATATATATATATAAAAAGATAAAATATTTGATGTGTATTTAACTGTGTATTTGAAATCAATAAATAATAGCAAATTGATTGCCTAGAGTGTAAGCGAATGCACGAACTTCATTCGGGATCGACCCGAGTTAGTTGCCCGCGACCACCGACCGCAATATACGTGCCCTGCATTCGATACACTCACAGCATTTCAACGGCTAACTTTCAAACCCTTGTTTAATTTTCTCCTTTATACAATTGGACGTTATATCCCTTACAATAGCTATTGTTTCGTGATATCTAGTATAATCTATGAAATTATGACATTATTATACAAGTAACAATTACAACTGTAGCTTCATAATATTTGCTATATATAAGTACATATGTTATATTAACTGTCATAAATTTAGGTTGCCAGCACATATGATGAATGTCTAACTTGCGATGTTTTTTTCTTATTATAGCTTGTATTTTTAATTTTGAAGTCTTACCGCATATTTTGAAACAAAAGCCGATGCCCGATTGAGTTTTGGGTTGCTATTTTATCCAATATGTGTGAAAAACAGCCGTGCCTAAGAAATAATAATTCAGTAATAATATATGCACGAATAAAATACAAAAGTGTCAATAAATTCATGGCACTTTTGACCTTTTGGTCGCTAGTTAATTTATAGACACGCTAGCAATAAGATGTTTGAATAGAACGCGTAAAATGTAATGAACGGATGACGCTTACGGCCTTTTGGTCGCTAGTCGCTAGTTTTTTAAAGGTAGACTGTGAAGAATCGAGTTATAAGAAGTCCACGCCACTGGTACCTATGTAGATTTTCAGCCTGCGTTTCTAAATATTTACCTACTACAATAAATATTCAGCCACAATGAAAATATATACACAATTTCATAAGAACTAGTTTGCGTAGATACCGAGTACACATATAGGATAAAACTGATTAAATATACAGATTAAATTTCTCAAGTGGGCCTTCAGGGCCAAATCCTAAACTGTGCTAAATAGCGAAAAACGCTCCAAGAGGTTTTGAGGCCAATTTTGACGAAAACTACAGTGGTATCATTAGATTTTTGAAAAATTAATTATCCTTACTATGAACCGAATCGGCTGATTTTGAAGAATTAAACACATGATGTATTATTACACCTAATGATAGTATAGCTTGTAAGAATTAATTTCTGTGAAGACATATCAAACGACAAACAAAGGGAAAGGGTTGTTTTTAAACAAACTGTTCTATTTTATATTTATTAATTAAATATCAATCTCTCCCATCGACATCTTACACCTTGCCTGGATATCAACTTATAAGAAATGACCGTATAGGCAGTGGTGGTGGAGGCATTGCCATTTACCTTCGGTCACATATCCCCTTTTCCATTATCAGCTTGTCTCCACAACCACCCGCATCGGATGCTGGTGAACACTTATTTATCGAGGTGGAACTTTCTTTGAATAAAATATTGCTAGGAGTATTTTACAGCCCGTCTCTTAGAGTTAATTACTTCTCATCGTTAGAAAAACTTTTAGAAAATGTTATCCCTGCTTATAATCATTCCATAATCATGGGTGATTTTAATACCTGTCTTCTTAAACGAGATTATCGTAGTACACTCCTTGAGTCCTTAGTTGTTGCTTCTGGTTTGTCCACTCTTCCATTGAAGGCTACTCACTGTTTTCCCAATTCTACTCCGTCTCTTCTAGATTTAATTCTTGTATCTTCACTTTCTCATGTTGTTACACATGGTCAGTTCCCAGCGGATGCTTTCTCTTATCATGACCTGATCTTTCTCTCGTATAACATTCGTCCCCCAAAAGCTAAGCCCAAAATTATCATGCAGCGTAATTTTGGAGGTATAGATTCGCATGCTCTACTCAAGGATTGCCGCGAGTTGGATTGGTCGGGGGTGTACAATGCAGTTACTATCGATGATAAAGTGCATGTATTTAATGCAATGTTGTTAAAGTTATATGATTTACATGCACCCATGCGTCGTATTAAAATTAAGCACCTACCTGCACCGTGGCTTACCGGTGACGTCAAGACGCTTATACACAAAAAATCTCTTGCCAAGACCAAATGCAAGCTTAATCCGTGTAGCGAGACCAAACAGGCTTACATAACTATCCGTAATCGCTGTAATAGAGTGTGTAGGGACGCTCAACGCCGGTATATTCATCAATCAGTTGACAAAGATAATCCTTCTAAAATTTGGAAATTTCTGAGATCCTTGGGAGTTGGTAAATTAGAGCAAAATTCTGTTCCAAAAAACTTCAATATTGATAACCTCAATCAACATTTCACGACTGTTATGAATTTTGACAATATTACAAAGTCTAACACATTAAGAAATCTTTCAACAGCTCCAACTCCTTCTCATTCTCCTTTTTTTCTCAGGCCATTATCTGATTGTGATGTTACGAGTGCCATAAAATCCATTACTTCAAACTCTGTCGGCAGTGATGGTATTAGTCGCAATATGATTATCCCTATTCTAGATGTCATCAACCCGATTATCACTCATATCCTAAACTCATCCATGGCTAGTGGTACTTTTCCAGCAGCCTGGAAAGAGGCACAAGTTATTCCTCTCCCTAAAAAGTCTAATCCTACGTCCTTTTCTGAATTCCGACCGATATCCATTCTTCCCTTCCTATCCAAAGTCCTAGAACGTCTAGTCCACAAACAATTAAGTATTTTCCTAAATTATAACTCATTAATGAATCCATTTCAATCTGGTTTCCGCCCAGGCCATAGTACAACAACAGCTTTAGTGAAAATTACAGATGATATCCGCCAGGGGATGGAGAGTGGTCTACTGACGATACTATCACTGCTAGACTTTAGTAGTGCATTTAATAATGTTGACCATGACATATTACTTAGCATTCTCCGCACTCTTAACATATCTCCAACAGTAATTGGTTGGTTTCACAGTTACCTGCATGGACGCCGACAGCGAATACGTGTTGATGACAATTACTCATCATGGTCTGGCCTTACTGCTGGTGTTCCACAGGGCGGCGTTTTATCTCCTCTCTTATTTGCGATTTTCATTAATTCAATCTCCGATAAATTAACTTCATCCTATCACCTCTATGCGGACGATTTACAGATATACACCCAAGCTGCTCCAGATGATTTAAGTAGTGCCGTGAGACAAATCAATTTAGACTTAAACCACATACTTCAATGGAGTACAATGTTTGGTCTTGCAGTGAATCCTCGTAAGACCCAAGTGATAGTCATCGGTAGCTCCAGAATACGTGCAAAAGTAGATTTCGCAACTGTACCGAACATTGTTTTTGACGGCACTTGTATCCCACTGAGTGACACTGTAAAAAATTTAGGTGTTGTCATCGATAGTGATCTGTCTTGGAAGTCTCACCTCTCCGAATTAAGTCGGAGAGTTTTTCTGTCTTCTAGATCCCTGAGAAGGCTGAGAAATTTTCTGCCTACTGCCACCAAAATTACGCTTGCACAGTCTCTTTTGCTACCCATTTTAGATTACGCTGACGCCTGCTATCTTGACTTAACCGTAGAACAGCTAAATAAACTTGAGCGACTTCAGAATTTTTGCATTAGGTTCATATTTGGATTACGAAAATATGACCATGTTTCTGAATTTCGTGAAAAACTCAAGTGGCTCCCTATCCGCTTTCGCCGGAATACTCACATTCTCACATTACTTTATAACATATTATTTATTCCTAGTAGTCCTCCTTACCTTAAGGAACGTTTTCAATTCCTTCGCCTTTCTACTTCCCACAATTTGCGCACTCATACGTATCGTAAACTCACTACACCTGCACACACTTCATCTTTTTATGATAACTCTTTTACAGTGCAGGCTGTCAAACTTTGGAATGCGCTGCCTATTACTGTCAGAGAGGCCAAAACATCCCCTACATTTAAGAACGCACTCAGAAAACACTACTTTTCCTTAAATAATTATTCCTAACTCTTATATTATAGACTATTTAGCATATACATATGTATATATAAATATGTATGTATTTAATTTAAACTAATTTAAGTATGTGTATTTAATATGTAAATTATGTAGTTTAAGTATGTTTATTTATGATATACCTACTTATGATCTGCACCACCTACATCGCCAGATTAGGTTAAATTATTCCTTAAGTTAGGTTGCCTGGAAGAGATTGCTTTAAGCGATAAGGCCGCCTATTGTTTCTACCATGACAATATTGTAATTGTGTATTTTTGATATTGTATATTTGGTGAGCAGCCCAGGGTAATTGATTTTTCTAAAAGCTAATGATAGCACTTTTAGTTTCCGTGAAAATTATCCTCGAGACTCTTGAGTATTCTTCGCTATTTCGTATACGTAGTTTAGGATTTGCCCCTGAACGCCCACTTAAAAATTCACCTGAGTATGTTTGTACCTTGAAAGGCATAAGGCCATGAACAGTAAGTAATTCAACAAACTTAGTCTCATTATTATTTAATAATATGGACCAGTAGAGTTTAAGAAAAAATAAGTTCTAAGAATAAATAAATAGTTGCCTAGCTAGTAATAAAGAACAAAAGAAGGTAGTTTAATTTGCTATCTTCTATCTATCTGTCTATACTTATTATAATACATCTGTTAATGGTTCGAAGTTGTAAATTACGTTTAAAAATGTTAAAAATATCCCGGGGATAATTCGGACCAGGAGATTCAATAAATGCAATTTTTAGAATTTTTGTCTGTCGGTCTGTCTGTTAGAGCATCATGTAAAAACCACTGAAGGCGTTTAAATGAAATTCGAAACGGAGCTAATTTGTATCACGGATCGTAACTTAGAATAATAATCTATAAATCGTATAATAGTATACGAGTAGTAATATTTTATAGTAGTAAAATCCCATCTCATCAGAAATATAAAAACGACAGTTTAGTTCCTGAGCTTTTGGTTTATGCCACACTTTCATCTGGGATAATGTTATGGTTATTGACGTTATTCGTGATATATTGTTATTAATTGATAATGACGTTAAATATTGACAGATAACGTAGGTGTATACAATAATGTAGCTAAGATTTTTAAGCGATTTTCACCATCAGTTAGATAAATTGTCATTGAAGTTTTATATAAATGAAAAACCTAATTGAGTTTTTATGTAGATAATAATATAGAGCTACTTACTACCCAAGGGTTCTCGCGCGGTACAGCCGAGTGGAAAACGCAAGTATTTTTATATAAATTATCCTTATACTAATTACTAGAATAATCATGACAATAAGCTTTTATACCCACTAAAATGTCCTTTAAAGCAAAATGAGAAGAATAAGAGTGGTCGTCATAGTGCCTATGCTACTTACTCTCTTGCAGACTTCATCTAAGCCGTCGTTTGAAGCACGTGTAACAATATATTGATAATGATCGAAACAAATTTTTAATAAAAGTGGTTAAACTAGTTAAAATTGATTCGTTTTATGTGTATATAATCGTTAGGTAATTGCTTAGGTTACGGATGATATTAAACAACAAAACTATATAATTAGGTTATAATCGACAACAAATGTGGCCTTTAGTATAATGACATGCTGCCGCTGGTTAATTGATTGTTCTTAAGGTTTTACATACATACATACATACATAACTTCACGCCAGTTCCCTTGCGGGGTAGGCACGAACAACAGAGCGCCATTTAGGCTTATTCTTACACAACTCACTTGCTTCTTTGACATTCATAACTCTTGTCATGCACGCTCGTCTGTTCTTAAGGCTCCTAACATCACCTTCTGCTAGTACACGATCAATTTGATCATGGAAAGTGTTAAGGTTTTATTACTCTTTTTTATGTGACTGATACAACTGTTTTGAATGTATCAAAAGTATTGAAAAGAAATGATTACTCCGATTCATGTACTTACTAACTAATACATGCGATGAATATATTTCTCCTCTAAACCTTAAATCGATCAGTCTACGAGTGTGCATGCAAGCACGCATCCACATACATACGCCTAAATATTTTCCCGGGAATCCTGCGGGAATTTTCTCGGGAGCGATTTGAAGTTGTTCGGATGCATAAAAATTAGCTTATTCCGACACAGTTTCCACGATAGCTTAAATTATTTTCTAAATGCTGCGATATTTGGTGTCCCGGGAATCCCGCGGGAATTTCAAGTCAAGCGTGCACGAAGTCGCGGGCATATCCTGGAATATAAATGTATTAATATCTTATAATGCGCTAATTAAGCTCTTTCATTTGATACCTCCGTCGATGATATTTACGACTTTGTAATTCTCTGGCACCTTTTTAAGACAAGTTTATTTGCTGTTTTAGCATTTTATATTTTTTAACACACTCGATCCACATCGATATAATTATCTATAAACCAGATCGTGCTTAGTGGTTAGCTCACTTTCGTCACAAACCCAAAGAGAGCGGTTTGAAATCCTGGTCCGAAAGCATGCACTACTTAGGCAATTTTTGACGTAATATGCATATTGTTACAATTACCACGTGCTAGCGGGGAAGGGAAACATCGTGATGACCATCATGATAACCGAGGTGTCAAAACCGCCAATTCGCCTTGGACAGTATTTACGGGCTGTTAGTATTAGATCTGTAATAATATGTGTGCCAAGGTTCATATCTTTATCTTTAGGAGGTTCCCAAAGGTTACCAAACAGATACCGGATTGCGTCTACGAAAGCCCCAAAACACCATATAACCGCCAACATATAAGTAATAAGTGAAGAAATATCTAATCATAATTGTTCATGAACTGTGTTAACACTACTAGCTAAAATTCTATCAAGTTTTATGTATTAACTTTTAGATAAATTGTTGATTATATGCGTAGCTAGGATAAGCCCGCGACTTCATCCACGCTTGACTTGGAATTCCCGCGGGATTCCAGGATACAAAGTACCGCAGCATTTAACAAAGGATGTAAGCTATCGTTTTATGTCTTGGAATAAATTACATATATACACTCGAACAACTAATTACCCCTCCCGGGATAAAAAAATCATACATTTTATTACATAAAATTTGCTATCTATCAGTAAAAAAATCACATTGGAATTCAGTTTTTTATCTGGCTATTTGAAATCATTCCCAGAAAAAATCCCGCTGGATTCTCAGGATAGAAAGTAACTCAGATTTTAAGTTTCAGATTTTTTTTAATAGCTTCAATGTACAGACACGGCATTTTTAGATTTTTATCATATTATAGATATAAAATAATGGAACCACAAAATTAGATTAATTCACGCCTAGTGTGTATTCTGATATCGTAGTATAAAAGTGTGGATTAACAAAACTTTCTTGTATATCGCTAGGCTTTATCGTGTGACTAGCAAACTATTCTGATATTACTGTTCTTGAAAATGAAACCTACCACAATTTTAATTTCTGTCGTGGTATTAATGACGTTTGTTTTATTAGACACGGAAGCAGCGCCAAATCCTGAACCGAGAAGACATAGACCTGGTAAATTAAAAAGGATAGGTCAGATTTCTTCAATTGTGGTAATGAATGATTTTATATTTATTTTAATTAAATATACTACAACAAGGTTATAAGAGGAAATGTTGAATAATTACTATGAAAGACGTTTTAAATAAGTAGGTAGTGGTTGCGTGCAGGTTTGACTTAAGCTTATTGTATCATAACTTTCATGGTTACAATTTAATATAAAATAAAACACTCGTTAACTCTCGTGGATACCATTTTAATAATAGTTGACATTTGACAGGATCCCGCCTAATTCACTTTACTTTTTCTAATACGTTCAGAAATAAGTACATCGATACATCTTCCCCTTAAGAAAAAGAAGTCTCATAATCTTTTAAATATGCTGGAGGCTTAATGTTTCTTTTTGGTCTACCTTCACAGTTACCATGGTCAGGACTGTTATATGTTACATCACTTCTTTCACATACAACTGACCTATTTAATTCAGACTGATTTATTTCATGAATTGGATCTTCAAGTGGCATCAAGTTTTGTTTAATTGTTGGGGTGAAAGAAGGCTTAATCTGTGAAGAGTTTCTTCTTAAAATTTTACCAGTATTACAGTCTTTAATTAGTAAAGATCTTGGTGATCTATGAAAACCAATAATTATAGCTGGTCACCACTCTTTATTTTTGTAATATACTATTTTTTGATTCAATTTAAATATATAATTTTTGCATTAACTAGCCGTCACATGTACTGGGATGGAAATTTCCCAAGTTAAGAATTTTATTTAAAAAAACAAATTTTGGCTATAAAAAATTCTACAAAAATGTGAATAGTTTTACAGGAAAAGCAGATACTGATAATTTCTTTATGAATATTTTTTTTCTGAACCGACTGACTATTCTGGAAAACTGTAAAACTTTAATGAATTGCACGTATTACCGAAGCAAATATAAGTATAAAACTAAGCCTGCAGGTGCCAACTGTACCGAATTTGTTAAGATTCGTAATCTCTGCAATAGGGTGTGTACGGACACTCGATGCCATTATATTCATAAATCTGTTGAAATTGGCGATTCTGCAAAGAAATAGAAGTTTCTTAAATCTTTAGTAGTCTTATTAATAAACATGGAGTTTGGAAGAATTAGAAGTTTCTTAAATCTTTCACTTTCAAAACATCTAAACTTCATATTTTGAATTATCGTTTTTCCTCTACTGCCAAATTTGATAGGCAATCTAAAACTACATTTTTAAATTATTCAAATAATTTTCAAATGTTAAAGGTTTTTTTTGTCGGTGGTTTTAAGAATGCTCGAAAAAAAAATTGATGTGACACTTGGAGCTACTTGCATTATTTAACTTGCTGAATGTACGACCAATTTTCTTCAAGTTACAGCCTGTTGAAATTTACCCAAAAATTTGTTAAAAAAAATCCCTCGCTTAATTTTTGTGCGAAGTGTATTTCCAAGTTCTTATTAATACGAAATAAATGTTCTAGAGCACTATTGCGTATGTGACATAAGGAAAATTAAATGAATAGTGAACATTGTTAAGGAAGGATGTAATTGTTATCCTTGAGCTAATCGTGTTTTATACGATGAGTGAGAGATCTAATGGCCCACTTCGCCTTTTCCCAATCTCATCCTCTCCCTCCCATTCCGCCTTTCTGGTCCCTCTATGCTAAGGAATACAGAATTCCATACCTCTTATCTCGTCTCCTGTTATTGCAAACATCTATCCAGTGTAACTACTTTCCACTAGTCGGGCCGTCTGTTTGAAAACTTCGCAATGACATAAAATGTATAAAGCGGCAATCACTGGGGAGTGCCAATGGTATAATTTCACATATAAATTTTACTTTTTTTAGTCGAATCTTTTGGATGCCGGAGCCAGCGCTGCTAGTATAGCCGACTCAGTTAAGGGCCAGCGTCGCTTTTATGCGACGAACTATAATGATATTTATCCAAACTTCGAGCAGCTGCACCCAAAACTTCAGGTTGGATTCATACCTATAGTGCTAGATAATTGGCAAGGTGCATAGTGATGAGCTGCCAACCTCAAGAAATTGTTAATTTTGCCATTTTTCGATTACACTTAATTCGTCGCTAAAGCTGAAATTTATAAGGAATGACTTCACCTTTTGCTTGCTGTGTTTTACATCTTGAATTAAATTGATAAATTATTAGGCTAATTATTGAATCAGAATTAGCATGGACTGAACTAAGAAAGTGAGAAATGTTAATAAAAAAAAAATATATTGTTACAATTTCATTATTGTTAATTGTATATTCAAATTTTGAAACGTTCCAATTTCTCCCTTCAAGGCTGTCAACACATTGGAAGCACCTTTGGTGTTGCAAATATCTAATAAAAAATAGTTTGAAGTACACTTTTAAATTAATTTTTATAAATTCATATATTTGGCGACCTGTTATTCCATTAAAGAAAATGAAAGTATAAATAAAAACTGAATTCTTGTGTTTTATTTTTCTACGTTTATTTAAAATGAACATTACTGTATTATTTTTCTTATGAAACATTAATAGTTTCATCATGACTTATTTTGGTGTCAGCTTAGTGGAGTAACTCAGGTCCCTCCTGAGCTCTGAGTTCAATGTTTTTAAAAATAAATTAATAAAATATGTTGTAACATTTGATTTGTACCAATCATCTACCTATATCAAACAAACTTCATAAATATTTGATAACATAAATGTACTCCCTCACCGCGAGTACTCGCCTGTAATGTAATGTTACAGGTCCGAGCATTAAATCAGTGAAGGAGGAGAACCGGACGTTACAGTGCGCAACCTGTAATGATACAATTCGTAATATTTTGATACGACTTATAACACAACGACCGCTTCGTCTGATATTGTGGAATCAACTAATTGCTCAAAATCGAATCATAAATTATATTGTAGCGAAGCTCGCGATGAGGGAGCTTCTTTAGATTATAAAAAGCAAAAATAAAGAATCATACTATAAATATGACACTCAACGCATCAAATATCTCATTATTATATGCTTATGTAACTTACCGATGACGAGATTTTCGATTTTGAAGTTTGTCCAGATTCTCCAGTTTAATTTCTTTTTTTTAATGTATAAAAGTAATTTGTTATCAATTTATTACAATCTCGCCTATATAGGTTAATAATTACTTTAATTTTAATCTAATATTGTATGAAGTAAATTATATCTAATAATGCGTCCATTGGCACTTCACATATTTTCGAGTCTTTTTATTTTTTACTATACACTAGAGCAGCCTACACTAACTTAAACGGATTAGTTGCTTTGAGTCTTCGCACTAGGGTTGTAGTTTAGAGCAGTTGGATTGCCTCGACATTCACATGATGATGAATCCTCTTTCGTAGGATTTTGCATGTTTTTGGATTACCTATGTTATTAACTTCATTTTTAGATCCTGATGGAGAACGTCAATTGTTATGTGGTACATTTGAAAATATTCCTCAGTACTTTAGTTTGAAATATATAATTCTCATAATATCTATACTCTAATTAATAACTAAAATTTTTAAGCTCCTAAACTAGAATTCGAAATGCACCTTCCCCTCACTAACTATGAAATATTAACCACGTTTTATCATAAATTGTGAAGATAAACGTTTTAATTTTTGCAATAATAATAATAAAATTTGTCATAAAGCCCGAATTTCACTGTTGGCTTTTATGAAATCGGTTATTTCAATGTATGCTTTTGTTAGCATCATTCTAAACGGAATAAAGCGTTCGTGAAATATTTATCAAACAGCTAGTCAAGAAGTCAAAGAGAAAATGAGGGTTCAGATAGGAATTGTTACAAATAAGCAAACACAATAGGCTTTGTTGAACCTTTTACTGTATTTGATTCAAGTGTTAACTTTCATTTACATGTATGGACCAGGTACCTATGTAGATTTTCAGATTGCGTTACTAAGCGTTTGTTAGATCAAAAATCCAGCGACACTTAGCTTAACTTAGCTACAATTAAAATATTACTTAGACTCACAAGAACTAGTTCGTGTGGATACTTAGTATATATTATTACGCATAAAATATATACAGGGAAAATATTTATTACCTAATCCTTTTGTGTTAAATCCTATTCCACAGCAATTTCTATAAATTGATTTATGGTATAAAAGTAAATATATATTTACGTGCGAGCGGGGGTACGCACTTTGGATTGGAAGGAAACACCAGTTCTTTTAAGTAACGCACGTAATACCTCTCCGCAGGGTTGCCCCTATACGCACGACTAACGATGCAGTGTTCCGACCATAAGGTGTCTCACTCACAATACCGTCGTCGATACTGCGTAGACAATCTCCTGCTACTGCAGTGCTCACCTCCGATATTGACGTGTGTAGCTCGCTTCTGGTTCGTCTCTCGAACTACGCTACACTCCCCACTCTCTTAACTGTCCACTAGACTTGTCACTAAATTCACCACTTAACTCGTCACTGTCTTCTATTAAAATTCTCTTCCAACCCTTCCGTATCGCACTTGTCGCTTCGCTGTCTTGTACTGAACTCAATTCTAAGCTGCCCAATAGGCGCGCCTAACGCTGCTTATATACCCGGAAGAATTTTCTGGAACCCATAATTTCAGAACCCAGAAAGAGAAAATCCGGGCTGGATTATGTTGCTTCCTTGCAACAGAATGACAGTATGAAAGAGATGAAGAAAGAAATTTATCGCCTCTGCAAGAATGAAACCAAAGCTTTAGTGAAAGAGAAGCGTGAAAGAATAAAATTGAAAAAAGAAGAGAAGCTGACGGAGAACTTCAAGGCGAATACCAAACTCTTTTGGAGAGAGGTTAAGAAGTCTCGGGGTTGTTCGTCAGCTTCCAGAATGGAAAGAATAAAATCTAAAGCAGGGGACGTTCTTGCTAACCCACAAGAGGTATTAGCGCGATGGAGTGAATATTTTAGAGAAATGTATGATGATATCCCGGATGCTGGCACCACGACTGAGTGTGTGACCGACTCCGAGGAGTCAGCATCCGAGATCACTTTGGAAGAGATCGAATGGTCCATAAGAAGTCTGAAAAATGGAAAGGCAGTAGGAATCGATAGTGTGTCTGCTGAGATGATCAAATATGGTGGAACCTGCATCCGGAACGCTTTCCTGTCCTTATGCAACTTGTGCTGGAGGACGGGAAAGGTTCCCAAGGACTGGAGGCGCGCTGTCATCGTGCCCTTGTATAAAGGCAAGGGGTCACGTATGGAGTGCGCCAGCTACAGGGCCATCAGTTTGATCAGCACAGCATCTAAAGTGTATGCGAAGATTATTGAAAAAAGAATGAGAGTTGTATCCGATGGATTACTGTGGGATGCACAAGGTGGTTTCAGAAATGGAAGTTCTCTCTCCGCAATATCGTAGAGAAGCAGCTGGCTATGGGCCGGAAGGTTTTCTGCGGTTTTGTGGATCTAGAGAAAGCATTTGACAGGGTTGTGCGGAAGGACCTCTGGGACATATTGCCCGGATATGGGATTAATGGCCAATTGATGCGTGCTGTGCAGTCCAATTACGAGGGCTGTATGGCATGCGTGCGAGTGGAAGGCAGCCTGTCGCCCTGGTTTGACGTCAATATTGGCGTCCGCCAGGGCTGCGTGCTGTCGGCTTTGCTGTTCATCCTATATCTGGACGATTGTCTCCAGAGAATAAGATTGATGGATGTTGGGGTGCGGATGAGTGACCTAGTTGTAAGCACCTTGCTTTATGCGGATGATGCCGTGCTTTTAGCCGAATCGCCATCAGAACTGCAAACACTAGTCACAATGATGAAAGATGACTGTCAGGCGAGAGGCTTACATTTGAATGCGAAGAAAACAAAGGTTATGGTGTTTGAAAGAGAAGAAACCAGAACGAATGCAAGGATAATGGTCGATGATGTTATGCTGGAGTAAGTGAATGAGTTTGTATATCTTGGATGTGCTTTTAGCAGGGATGGAAGGTACACCGCTGATATAGAAAGAAGAGTGAATTTGGGGAATAGTTTAAATGGAGCGTTAGGTAAACTTCTAGGCGCTAAGAACCTCAGCCAGAAGGCCCAGCTCGCCGTACACAACGCGGTGCTGGTACCTACGCTCACGTATGGAAGCGAGAGTTGGGTATGGAAGAAAGAGCATGAAAGTAGAGTAAACGCGGTCGAGATGCGAGCACTGCGCAAAATCTGCGGAGTGACGCTCGCGGACCGCGTTAGTAATACCGAAGTAAGAAAGAGAGTTGGTCTGAAAGAGAGTGTCGGGGTGAAGGTAAGGAAAGGAATGCTCCGGTGGTTCGGGCATGTGGAAAGAATGCATGATGAAAGAATGATTAAACAGATATACAATGCAAAAGTGGATGGATGCAGAAGTCGTGGAAGGCCACGACACACCTTCCATGATCAAATTGATCGTGTACTAGCAGAAGGTGATGTCAGGAGCCTTAAGAACAGACGAGCTTGCATGACAAGAGTTATGAATGTCAAAGAGGCAAGTGAGGTGTGTAAGAATAAGCCTAAATGGCACTCTGTTGTTCGTGCCTACCCCGCAAGGGAACTGGCGTGAAGTTATGTATGTATGTATGTATAATTTCGATCTTCTTTTCGTTATTCTTTTATTTACTATTTATCCCTTTCTATACATCCATCTATCTCTGTCTTTTCCTTCCCGAACCTTCTATTCGAGAACTTTCGTTTATACATCTATCCCTTTCTAACATCTATCTATCTCTCTTTTCCTTTGCGAATTTTCTATTCTAGATCATTCGTTCATCGTCTAACCTTTTCTAAAATATATCCGTCCTTGTCCTTTCCGTCCAGAATTTTCTAGCTTTTTCTAAAAGTTCTTAAACCAACTAGATGGTTCCACCATCATTCGTCCCAATATAATAGATACTTCGTAACGTAATACTGTATGTCCAAACATATTCTTTTATAGTGTTGTATTTCTTTATGTCAATATATGTATATCTCGTTTTTCTTATGTCAATATGGTTTCTTGAAATAAGACGTATTATCACGAAACATTTAATTTAATTTCAATATACACATCTAATTATATACTGTCCATCTTGGAAAATGTGACAGTTTTGACACCTAAGTTTACGTTAGCGCAAAAGAGTCAAGAGCCCTAAACTGTATACAAACATCAGATAACAAACACCCAGAGCAAAGTACATAAAGACATGGTCATTTTCAAAAATGTAGCCGAGCAATGTTTTAACGAGTTAAGCACGTCGACGCTCTGACGATAAGACCACTAAGGACATGACGGTATGGATAATGCTGCAATAATTTAAACACACGCACAAATCAATAGTTAAAACCCCTATTGTGGAATCTTTGACATGAGCAAGCGCTTCAGTTCCAAGGAACTCCCCTTACCACCTCCAAAAGTATTGGGATCCTCGGTGTTGACATCACGAACGATGTACAGTTCAGGGGCCATCTTGAAGGCAAGGCAAAACTTGCCTCCAAGAAGCTGGGAGTGCTAAACCGGTCCAAGCAGTACTTCACATCGCGGCAACGCCTTGTGCTTTATAAAGCCCAGGTGAGGCCGCATATGGAGTACTGCTCACAGTTTTGGGCTGGAGCACCTGCTTACCAACTTAATCCCCTGGACAGTATTCAACGTCGAGCCGTTCCCGTTGTTGATGATCCCATACTCACAGACGGTTTAGATACTTAGGCCTTAGGAGAGACTTTGCTTCTCTCTGCATATTCTACCGACTGTATAACGGGGAATGTTCCGAAGAACTGTCTAGAATGGTGGCTTCGTCCTCTTTTTACCATCGCACCGCTTGCCATCGATTGGGAGTTCACCCCCACTTCGTTGAGCCGCTTCGCTCATGTACGCAACGGTTCTGTAGAACGTTTCTCTCGCGTACTGTGGGGATTTGGAATGAGCTCCCAGCCGAGGCTTTCCTACAGCGCTACGATATGGAGTTTTTCAAAAAAGATGTCATATAATTCTGTTTGCTGTACTCCAGCTATAAAAAAATGACCCTGAGAGGTATTATTTTTTAAACCGAATATATATAATTTATAAATATGTATAATTTTTGAACTTAGTCTCATGATTATTCAATAATATGGACCAGTCAAATTTCAGTAAAAATAAATTTTAGAAAATAAATAAAGAGTCGCCTCGCTAGGTAACATAATTTATAAAAAATAGTCTAATATTTTATATAAACTACCTTATTAGCCTAATTAATAGATTAATAAAGATAATAATCGTTTATACCCACTAAAATTGCTATTAAAATAATACAGTTTTAATCGGATTAAAATTAAGTTTTAAAAGTGATGAGCCGCTTATCTAAATTGTTTATAGTAAGTTTGTTTACGTCTAAGGGTTTTCCTCTGATAAGTTAACAGCTTGACGTTTTAACTATATGAAGATACCTAGATAAGACGTATTCGGCGTAGCTACCGATGAGTCAGCCTTATTATTGACATGGGGACTCCGAGTTGTAGGGTCCAGCATGTGTGTAGGCAAAGAAATTAAATGTTTTTCACAACCTTAAATTTTTATTGTTAACAGAAATAACAGAGGCCGAATGAATGTCTATAGAAATATGGAAAAAAAATTGGCCTGTACTTTTGACCAGACTCGTCTATTCTTATGTATTTCGATGCGCTGAATCCGAATCTTCTTTTATTTATTTTTTATTGCTGAAGCACAGCACACAGGCTGGCAACCCAACTATGATGGAAAGTGGTTACCGTCGCCTATGGACTTTAATAATACCAGAGGTGTTGCCAATGTGCTTCCGGCCTCAAAGTAGGACCTGGAGAGGAGAGAACCTAACCACTGATATCGTAACAACTCAAAGTTGTTATGGCGGAATACTCTAGACCAAGGGTGGTAGCCATCCAGTCGGGCAAGTGCCCTATCCTAATAATACCCCTGCTCTAGGGTTGTCTTGTCGCCTCTTACGTCAGGCCGCCCGGCCGCAGGAATAGTATTCTTTTCCGTTTCTGCATGTAGGAAAATCTGGGGTTAATTGGTCCCTACACCCTCAACATCTTGAGTTAATACGTAACGGACCAATCCGGGGCCCAGATATTTCATTTTATTTTATTTTTAATAAGGATCACCAACAGTTTGTACATTTAATCAGTTATTAGACTTATGACTAAGGTTTACAATGCGATGTAAAAACTAATTATAGGTGAACACAACTTGCAGTAAAATTTCTTCACTGTTATTTGATATGTATCCAGATCATAGAAAATAAAGTTCGTTTAAGAAAATTACCATATCAGGAATCGCAGTCGGAACTTCTGCGTTCCAAAGAGTAAAGCAAGTAAGCCAAGGGTTAACCAACTCAACCATAGAGGCTGTCGTATGTCCTCATAATAGTATCTTATAAATAGGTACTATCGAATCGCCCTTTTGGGCTTCGACGCAGTCGGGTGAAATCCCCATCTCAAAACGATTATACCTAGAGCTAGTTGTGCGTATCTATCTTTATATGGCTAAGTAGTTATAATATTAAACTTTCTACTGCTGCGCTCAGGTCTCCTCACTTATAAGGAAACGGGTACACTCCAGCCTTCCACGCTCGTCTAAGATAACATGGCAGATTTTACATCTTTATATTTTCGATGTGTGTGTGTGTAACACATTAGTTTCACCAAAAGCTGTGATTTGGCATAATAATACAGGTTGTGGTTTTAATTTTTCAACATCAGCGGATTCAATTCCTGACAAGGTTAATTGATTTTTCAAAAATGTAACGATACGACTTTAGTTTTCGTCAAAATCGACCCCGATACTCTTTTGAGTGTTTTTCGCCTTTTTGTATAATTTAGGATTTGGCCCTGAAGGCATTCTTGTAAAAGTCATCTGTATATACACATACGGACCGTTCCATCTATAATATATTAAGATAGAGTTCATAACTGTAAGGAAAATCGGTGGACTAGGATAATACAATAATTACATACAATAATTTAATTGTAAATTTGTATAATCGATGTTAAATATATACACTTTGTTACGAATTAGTGAGGTGTGAATTCAAAATGCCGTTGAAATAATCACAAACTTTATTCGTATTACACAAACGTAATTAACACTTCTTACAAACACAAAGCTCTTCATTACGACAGTGTTAGTGATTCTGAATTAGATTTTTGTTCTTGTTCATCTACCTCTGATAGTATATACGACAGTTTTTCCAGTTTAGTACCACTCCAAAATGTTATAGAAACTCATTTTTCGGGGTTTCCTCATAATTTCAATATAGTACACACAAATGCGCAGAGTATTTCAGCTCATTTCCCAGATATGTTGGGGTCATTTAATCAAAGTACCTTGCACGCTATATTAGTGTCAGAATCCTGGTTAAAACCCTGCCTCTCCTCTAACTCGTATAACTTACCAGGATTCCATCTTATCCGCAATGATCGTGTCGGGAGTGGAGATGGAGGCGTTGCTATTTATCTTCGATCTCATATTCCCTACCAAATTATAAGCACGTCTCTACAACTCTCAACTTCTGATGTTGGGGAGTATTTACTCATAGAAGTAGAATTTGCTCATGCCAAAATTCTACTTGGAGTCTTTTATATTTCTTCACTTCGTATCAATTATTTTTCTGCCTTTGAAACACTTTTAGAAAATATCTCAACTTTATTCGCGCATACTATCATCATGGGCGACTTTAATACCTGCCTTCTGAAACGAGACCATCGGTCATCTTCCTTAGAAACTTTAGTTCGATCTTAAAATCTCAACATTCTTCCGCTGAGTGCAACGCATCGCTTTCCTAACTCGACCGCTTCTCTTCTTGATTTGATGATGGTCTCGTCACCTTCTCACGTCTCCAAATACGGCCAGTGCTTTTTCAAATCATGATTTGATCTACCTTTCTTACAATGTACGTCCGCGGAAAGTGAAACTCAAAATTATCCTGCAGCGAAATTTTGGTGATATGAATCTGGACGCACTTCTCAAGGATGCTCGGGAATTCGACTGGTCTGAGGTAGCTAAGGCCGCTACCGTTGATGAAAAGTTGCATGTGTTTAATACTCCTGTATTGAGGATTTATGACTCACATGCACCTTTACGCCGTATAAAAATGAAACATCTACCAGCGCCGTAGCTCACCGAGGTCATCAAATCACTGATGCACAAAAAGTCCAGGGCTAAAACCAAATTCAGAGTTAAACCTACCGAAGTTAACCGAATGGCGTTCGTAAGTATTCGTAATCGCTGCAATAGAGTGTGTAGGGACGCTCAACGCCGCTACATTCACGAGTCAGTCGAAAGTGAAAGCCCAGCTAAAGTCTGGAAATTTCTACGATCCCTGGGAGTTGGCAAGCAAACAAATAGTGTATTTCCCAAAGAACTCAACATTGACGATTCAAATCGACATTTCTCAGCTACTTCTGACTTTGACGTTGTAACTAGGTCTAATACTTTAAATACTCTTTCCGCCCTGCCAACACCCAATTATCCTCCATTCTTGTTAAGTCGATTTACTGATAGTGATGTTAAGAGCTGTAAAATCCATTACATCGAACGCTTTCGGTAGTGATGGTATTAGTCGCAACATGATTCTGCCCATACTGGATGTCATCAATCCTATCCTCACCCATATACTCAATGCCTCTGTAGTTTCTAGTACCTTTCCAGTTACCTGGAAGGAAGCCCAGATTATTCCTCTTCCTAAAAAATCTAACCCTGTTTCTTTCTGTCAATTCCATCCTGTATCTATTCTGCCATTCCTTTCTAAAGTCCTGGAACACCTAGTCCACCAACAGTTAAGTGTTTTCCTTAATCGACATTCTCTCCTTAATCCCCTAATCAATCTGGTTTCCGTCCTGACCACAGCACAACTACTGCCTTCGTGAAAATCACCGATGACATCCGTTATGGTATGGATAATGGTTTATTGAATGTGCTATTGCTCCTGGACTTCAGCAGTGTTTTCAACAATGTTAACTTTGAAATATTATTTGGTATTCTAAGCTCTCTTAACATATCTCCTACAGTAATTGACTGGTTTCACAGTTACCTGTTTGGCCGCCGGCAGCAGGTTCGCGTCGAGGATGATTATTCGTCATGGTGTGAACTTTCTGCTGATGCCACAGGGCGGCGTGCTTTCTCCCTTATTGTTCGCTGTTTTATTAACTCCATCTCTAATCAACTCACTTCAACCTATCACCTCTATGCAGACGATTTACAAATTTATACACAATCACCTGTCGCCACCTTAGACAAATCAGTTTCAATCATAAACTTAGATTTTGAATGCATTCTGCAGCGGGGCAAGTCTTGTCAACCCTGACAAAACTGAAGTCATCGTCATCGGTAGCTCACGGGTGCTTAATAAGGTCGACTAGAGTACCATACCTAGTATGATGTTTGACGGGACAATCATTCCTTTTAGTGATAAGGTAAAAAACCTTGGCGTTATATTTGACAGTGAGCTGTCTTGGCGACCTCATATCACCGAATTAAGCCGGCGGTTTTATCTCTCATCCAAATCCCTTAGAAGATTGAGGAATTTCTTACCAACGACCACCAAAATTAAGCTAGCAGAGTCCTTATTACTTCCTATCCTTGATTATGCTGACACCAGCTATCTAAATTTAACCCAAGAACAACTTAATAAACTTGAGCGCCTCCAAAATTTTTGCATAAGGTTCATATTTGGACTACGCAAATATGACCATGTCTCTGAATTCTGAAAAAAACTCAAGTGCTTCCCAATTCGATTTCGCCGGAATACTCACATCCTTGCTTTACTCTATAGTATTTTATTTGTACCTAGTACTCCTGATTACCTTAAACAAAGTTTTGAATTTCTTTCGATCTCATAATTTACGCCCTTCTACTAAACATAAATTGAACACTCCTGCGCATAACTCAACTTTTTATAACAATTCTTTTACTGTTAAGCTATACAGCTCTGGAACGCGCTTCCTGTTACAATCAGACAAGCATAATCGCGAGCGATATTTAAAAATATGATCAAAAAAATTTACCTGTCCTTGGAATATGATATTTAAATTCATTTATAAATATTTATATATTCTGTAGATATGTATTTGTATGGTATGTATATTAAGTATATACATATGTAATATATACAATTTCTGTATATGTATATATACATACATATACATATACACACACACATATATATATATATATATATATATATATATATATATATATATATGTATATATATATATAAATTATATATTTATTATTAAAATGTAAGTAGTTCGTACTATATGTTACGTATACCACCATCGCCACTATCATCTCAATTCATTCCTGGGGTTGTCTGGAAGAGATCGCTTTTTAGCGATAAGACCGCCCTTTGTACATAACTAGATATAATTTAGTCTTTAAGTTCAAGTTTGTACTTGTGTTTCATGTTTGTTGTAGGGTTTGGATTTGTGGCAAATACAACAAATCCAAACCCTAAAGCAGAAAATTGTAATGATATGAAACGCACAGAATGCGTTGATTGATGCGTAAGATTCTCGTTACGAAAGTACACTTAGCAATTCTTAGATTGCAGTTGAAACTTAACTAATTTTGTCTCAAAGGCCGACTTTATATATTTGCAAAATAGACATGAATCCCTTAAGCAACATGTGGACCATTAGTTGAAATTCTCGGGTTTGTAAGCTTACTTCGAAATATTCGTTTAAGAACTTGCTATAGAATTTCAGCAATAAAACGGTTTATGATGTCTTCGACTGGACAGCAGGCCTCCAAAGACAAAGGGATTGGTGACTAACAATGGACGGTTTTTTTCAATATTTACAAAATTTGCGCCAAAAATATCTGTGAATAATGAAGGTATCTCTAAAAGGATTACAGATTATTCAAATAGCAGAGGTAATAAAACATTTGGTTTTTAAGAATTATATGGATCTTCTCGGAACTTCAATTATAGCTATTATATAGTTATTATACGTACTCTTAAATATTATATATATATATATATATATATATATATATATATATATATTATAATATTTAAGAGTAAGTATAATTTGACATAAAAAAGGCCAATAAACCTGGATATGCTACACTTATATCGGAAATGTTTAATAAAACGTAAAATTCAGCATTACTTTACCCAATCTTATATTGAATTTTCCGGGAGCTATTTTATCCCGTTAAAAGCTCATCACTATTGCCAGGTTACCCGAATATTGGCATTATGACTTAAAGACGGTTCCCATACCTTACTATTCGTTCAATGGTGTTATTACTGGTTGAATTTGACATAAATACCATATAAGGAAAGTTAATTTTCTACCAATGGTGAAGTAAAAAAGTGCATAGTCAAATATAGAAAACCGGCTTTAATCTTTCTGTTCTGTTCTGAAACTATAATTAATGAAACGCAAAAAGAATAGCCAAAATCGGTTCAGAAACAAAAAGTTATGACTGAAAAACCCCAAAACTTTCACATTTCTTCTTCTTTCATTTTCTGCTATATCTTCGTAATCCAAAGTTTGCTAGCAATAAAATTTATATGGGATCATTTTTTTTATGCAGGAGTTCAGTAGACAGGCAGGCGGCCCACTTGATGGAAAGCGGTTGCCATGGCCTATGGACATTTGCAACACCAAAGGTGCTATAAACGCGCTGCTGCTCTCTTAAGGGAGACTGGAACCCGGTCACTAATGCCGGAACACAACTCAAGATTGTTATGGCGACATACTCTAGACCAGGGATCCAGTCGGGCAAATGCCCTACCACCTAGCTGTGGGTTGTTTTGTCGCCTCTTACGACAGGCCCCCCGCCCGTAGGAAATTGTATTCTTTCTCCGTTCCTGCACGGATAAAAATCATTTTGAAGCTTGGTAAATCGAACGCAAAAAGAATCATCAAAATCGGTGGAACAACAAAGTTATGTCTGACCATATATAAAAAAAAACAAAAAAAATATTTACACGACGAATTATAAACCTCCTCGTTCTTTAAAGTCGGTTAAAAATGTGTGACTTTTTACCCCAGGAATCTCGCGAGAATTTTCCCGGGAGGGGTTTGAAGTTGTTCGGGTGTATAAAAATTAGATTATTCCGACACTGCTTTCACTAAAACGATAGCTCACATTCTTTTTTAAATGCTATAGTACTTTTTGTCCCGGGAATTTCGCGGGATTTTTAAGGCAAGCGTGGACGAAGTCGCGCGCATATCCTAGTTATTAATAAAGTCCTAATGCGGGTGCAACGTAAGTACCATTTTTAAAACAATGTTATCTTTGTTACTGAAAACATATATCACAAATTTGTAATTAAACAAATCAAAATGAGAACCGCAATTAATGAACTAATAATTAAAAAACAATAATAATTAGTATCTCTAATAGGTAAATACGTAAGTTACAAAAAATTACTATAAATGTCCACGTGCTCTTTATATATCTATATATTAATACGTAAAGCAAAAACTTTGTACCTCTTTTTACGAAAATTGCGCGGACGGAGGAGTAAGAAATTTTACACACTTATAGTTTATATAGAGAAGAAGTGATGAATACTATTTTTTTTTATTATGCATAAAAATACATTAAATCAATAAAAATAACATTACACACACTATCATGTATTTGACAAACACACGCATATATACTTTTTTGTTTATTGTTCAAGTCAAATTTACAGTTGTAGCCTTGGCGAAATCTGTGGTTATAGAAGTATAGTCTTTGACAACAGAACCTTAGTAATGTTCAATCTTATAATTTAAATTAATTGTTATGGTCGAATTTCGACCACGGGCAACCACTAGTACGTATAAATACGCATTTCCCTGTATACCATATTATATTATAAAGGCAAGAGACTCTTGAAAGGCGTTCCAATAGCTTTATGTTAGTCACTTGGAAATTTTACCCCGATGAACACCTTCGTTTTTGTCGTATTTACGCTCTCTTTAAATTCAATGTTAGTAGATTGTGACCACGTAGGTATTCGTAAAGCAGACACATTCTCTACCACAACGACTTAGTCGTGGATTAAGAGACTAGCTGAAGGCTTGGTGTGTACCTTTAAAATTTTAATTAAAAGTTTACTGTATTTATTTACGTTTTCATTTAAAATCGAATAACAATATAATACATTCATGTATATATATTCATCTGCGTTGCAGAAAGTACCAACATATTATATTCCAAATTCCATTATAATTGTTTCATTTTTCTTATCCAATAGAAACTACCATATTTAGGGATAAAAGTATTCTTTATTCATCCATGTTTTTGAAAGTACATACCTACAATATAATACTATATGTATATATGTACATGGCTTCGCTCACTACTTCACGAAAAAGTACAAACAAAAAAAACTCCACATCTACGTTCACTTTAACAATTATTTATTAATTAGCACGGGCGAAAGTTATCTAAAACCTCTCAAAAACATTTCTGTGAGATGTTCCTTGAAAATGGTAAATTTATGTTTAATGTTCATACCCACGTAATATTAATTATCCTTCTTGCAATTTAAGAACGCGAGCGGACTTAACTTATGGCAAACATGTATCTGTGTGTGTGTGTGTGACACCAATAGCGGGTGTAATAGGACGGCACGCTCGCGACTGATAGCTCTGTCAGACACGCAGACTATCGACAATTTTTTTTTTTTTCATGCGGGGGAAATTCTATTTACGCACAATACTGGGTCCTTTGCAAGGGATTAGACCTTAGACAATAAGCCCGGATAATCTTGTTCGTCCGGAGAGAGGATTAATTAAAAAAAAAAAAGAGGTCTAGACCATAGTTGATCATGAAGGCTTTCCCTTTAATAAGGGGCAATCCGAACAATAATCAAGCCAGTTTGTGTGGAGACTCAGAGAAGTTGCACGGGCAACACCCACTACCCACTAAAACCACCCTCCTCCCATGTGCCCCACGCTTTTTATGAAGAAAAGGCTGAGACTTAGAACGTAGTTACGCCCAGTCCGATCCAGCGCAAAAAGTGCCTGAATGTGCCCCGGGAAGAACACATTCACTTCGTCAGCGGGGGTGATGAGTCCTTTGCTCCCTTGATAGCTAAAGGCTCCCCGAAGCGGTATTGTTCAGGGTGGGAAGTCATGCGCTAACCTGCGTCTCCGGATGCCAGCTAACCGCCGGCGTCCGCGAGTCGCATTAGTACGCGCAGTGATACTCCTCTCCCTATCTCGTTCGGCGGCCTCTTCGAGAGACATTACTGTCTCGCAAAAAGTAACCGCCGCCCCCCAGGTATCGCTGCTATGCAGCATAGCTTTCACCAGACTGCAGAGCGAGTCGATCGCTCAGACTATCGACATATACATTATATGCGTTCAACCAAGAGCAAAACTTGCTCGCTTTTCTGAATTGCATAAATAACAATAATAATGTATGTAGCTGAAGAGTTGTGTACGTTTGAAATTAGTTATCTCAGATATTACTTGTTTAATTGAAATATTTGTAACTGTATTTATTAATTGATAGGTACATTATAACATTATTAATATAGATCACGATTGTTGGCTATATTATGGCGTAATTTTTTTTTATAGCAGAATATTGCATCGAAAAAAATTTCAGAGCAAATTTTTCATAGCCGCTTCAATAATCAGTGCAGTTAAACATGGCATTCACAACGCTCGCAGTGGGAACGAACACAAATCTTTTCACGTTAAAAATTCAAAACATTTATTCTGAATATAACTACCTAATTTATAAATAAAAAGAAAACATTTATGTACTAAATCTTCCTTTTATTGTATGAATCCGAAATAATAGAGCGATGAGTAATGTTCTTCGCACAAAAGAATAATATATTGAAATTTGAGTATTATTTGCGTTACTAAAAGAGTCTGAACGTAACTTCTGTTTGTACAAAAATGTATTCCATGCGTCGGACAGCGTTGAATAGCACGTTCAGTAAAGAAAAACGCGTGACATTAAGCTTTGTTAGACATTGATATGAGAGATTTTGTGAATTGGAATACAGCCAAATGGGCCATGGGTTACCATGTCTCAAAACCATTGTTCAGCATTAAACAATTACCAGTTTTTTTTTAACTAGCTTTAATCTACAGTGAAGGCATGTGTAGAATATTGTAATATTACAGATTTAAAGATAGTACTAATATATTAGTCCACATGATGTGAATTCGTATCCTAGTTGTGGAGCAAGAACCACTTAGACAGTTATTATGGCCTAATGAGCATATTGTTACATTTATCGCTGTATATAATAATTCTAATCTAGGATTCCCATGTTCATCATCTACATATTTATTTTTCATTATTTATTGTATGTGGCTGTACCAAACCAAGCAATATAGAAATCATACAACGCTTTAAAAATAAAGTACTGAACGGTATTGTAAACGCGCCATGGTACATTAGATTGGGCGACCTTCATCGGTACCTGAAAATGGAGTTATCAGCATTATTACGAAGTACGCGGAAGCCCACGAGCATTAGCTTCATCAGCATATTAACGTCGAGACGATCCAGCTCCTCCATAATACGAACATAATGAGGCTCTAAGGGACAAAACCGTTTGAACTAGTGCTATATACAAAACTAGTGTAGTGTAATATAGCTATAATAGAACACAGGAACAAAGTGTTTTCGCCGTAATAGAGACAATAAGATAAGTGCTAATGAACACTTTTTTAATATGAATACTTTTAGTTAATTTAGGTTATACTTACATTACTTATATATACTCTTTAGATTAGATGATAATATAGGTATGATGATTTAGATGGTATGATGAATTTTTAAATAAGTCATTTGTAAAATATATATATTTATTTTAAGTATATATTATTAATTATATTATTTATTTTTCAATGCGCATTTATTATTAATTTTGCTTTGGCTGTGTTGGAAAATCTTTTAAGTAAAAGATTGTGCTCTCAGTTCCACATTTTTTATTGAAGCGAGTTTAAAAAATGCATTCCACATTATACCGAAATGTTTGTCTATGACATTAAATGAGGTTTTTACAACAGGCTGGCTAAGTTCATTTTTAAAATAATCATAGGAATTCGAATGGTTTATCCGAAAGACAGTATAGCAGGTTCGTTATAAAAAAGCGCGACAATTCAATTTGCGATGAAGTACATTTAGTACCTTATTATTTTCCTATAATTTATTTTAATATATTTTGTTACAGTAAAGTACATTATAGTATAGTACAGATTTTGATTAAAAGAAAATTCCAACAATAGACTAAAAATTATACATGTGTTTTTAAAAATAAATATTTTCATTTACATTCACAAACCTTATAATCATAAATGGCCGTTTTTACTAATCCTGTCCATCTACCTGAAAGTTTATCTCAAAAAGCCTCTGAAACGGCTCAGCGGAGTTCAATATAATGACTTTTAATAATCGAACAGAATTTTTAATTTTTCACGTGTATGTTTCATTTCGATATCTTGTAGAGTTCTGAAGTTACGACTATAAAGTCCTAGTCCCGCGTGAGTAAGTGGTGGGCTAGATGGAAAATAATAAAATTCAAACTGGCCCTGGTATTAAAAAACTCCTCTCGTCAACTGCGACAGGCCGTTATTTTTTTACTCATCACTTCTAGCTTTATAATTCTAAGAAATCAACTGTTTAAGAATAAATCAAAATTGGAGATATCAGAGATCATAATTTCTGACGTACGTACGACGTCGTAACATATTCTATAACATTTTTACGAGTAATCCGGTCTGGTGACACGTGTTGTACTTTGACGTATAGATATTGTGAAGGCTTTTTAGGGTTCTATATTGTTCAAGTGACAACACAGAACTCTTTTAATTTTGTAATAGACGTCTGTCACAGCCATTTCACTCTGTGGATAAGTTTTATGTATAAAATATTGTAGTGATACTGGTGACAACGTGAAAATCCTAAAAAACAAGGATGACATCGGCGTCTGCCTGTCCTTGTGTCACAATTGGTTATTTCAATGGTTACTTATATAAAAAATCGCAAACTTATAAAATTATTTTTATTAACTTAATACTAAGAAAGGAAAAAAAAATGTTTCTTATTTACTAAATTACTTATATAACTCAATTTTTTGCAATTAAAAATGAACCCAATGAACCTACAAATATTTTACAGGAAATAACTACAGAGTAACGGTCTTATTCATATTGAGTTAGCGTAAGTTTGGACGCTTCTTTAATAATTCTAATCTATAAGTGAGTTTATTGTTATAGATATACATATTTATAATGGTGTGGTGGAGTTGAAGTAGCTTATTTCTTTGGCACAATAGGACTCTGCTGCATCGGGTGCAGCGGGTTCTGGCCGTGAGGACCATTCGAGGATACCGTACAGTGTCGTGGACGGCGTCGACACTTTTGGCAGGCGATCCGCCCTGGCCTCTCCAGGCGGACGTACTGGCAAAAGTGCGGCGCTCCCGACAGGATGCTCTCGCTCGCGGCCTGGTCTTCTGCCAGGTCGAAATCGAGGTGATCAGGAAGCGGGAAACCACCTCCATGTTCGCCATCTGGTCTCAAGAGCAGGAAAACCCTGCGGCCGGCGGCTACACAATGGAGGCAATCAGGCCGCAACTGATGGAATGGGTCACCCGCGAAAGCGGAACCCTGACCTTAGGATGACACAGATATGTGTTCAGATTGTGTTGTGTGCAGATTGTGTATGTGTTCTGATTTCGAGACCCAAGTAGGAGCGATCGACTCGCTCTGTAGTCTGGTGAAAGCTACGCTGCATAGCAGCGATACCTGGGGGGCTGCGGTTACTTTTTGTGAGACGGTAATGTCTCTCAAAGAGGCCGCCGAACGATATAGGGAGGGGAGTATTATTGCGCGTGCTAATGCGACTCCACGCGGACGCCGGCGGTTGGCTGGCATCCGGAGACGCAGGTATACGCATGACTTACCATCCTGAATAATACCGCTTCGGAGGGCCTTTAGATATCAAGGGAGCAAAGTATTCATCACCCCCGACGACGAAGTGGATGTGTTCTGATTCCCGGGGCACATTCAGGCACTTTTTGCGCTGGATCGGACTGGGCGTAACTACGTTCTAGGTCTCAGCCTTCCTATAAAAAGCGCGGGGCACATGGGAGGAGGGTGGTTCTAGTGGGTAGTGGTTGTTGCCCGTGCAACTTCTCGGAGTCTCCACACAAGCCGGTTGATTACTGTTGGGATTGCCCCTTAAAAAGGGATAAGCCTCCATGATCAACTATGGTCTAATTCCTTGCAAAGGATCCGGTATTGTGCGTAAATAGCATTTCCCCCGCCTTAAAAAAAAAGCTTACTTCTTTGGATTACCTATACTTCGTTCCAAACGCAGAACGAGAAATGGATGTATTATGTTAACACTGAAAATAAACGATAGTATCGATATGTCCATACATTTAATTATCGTATCCTCGTCGTTAACGCGTCGCCGTGCTTCTTGGTAAGAGGCGGGACAAGCGATGAGGCGACGCTCCAAATCCGAAGTCACAAACCTATTTCTACACGTTTCATTTGTGCCGTACCATGCTGTGGATCTCATTGGGCTCGGGAATGTCCTAGTGTATGGAATGTTTTAGTTTGATATTTCGGTTGTTAATTTATTTTTCTGTTACTTCTTGTAGTTGTTGTTTTAAGCTGTTTTACGGTAAAGTTTTTTTTGATAAAATACTTGTTATTGTAGTTCATATTTGCAAGTAATTATGGAGCCCCCAGAATCGTCTCGATGACGATAAAGATTTCGAAGAAGAAGTTTAAAGATTTCACAACACCTCGAAAAAGCGCATATTATGTCATATGTCTGAAAATTAAAAACAATTACTATTAACGTCTACAAATAATGTAACAAACGTGGCCTACATACAAATATTATATTCACTTCTTCGTCTTCGGAAAGTGAAACGGACACAGGTAAAAAAACCTTAAAATTAGCGTCATTAGCTTATGACAAAATAGGTTTGAGTTTACAAAAAAATATTTTGGTATTTTTAAAAGCAAACCCATGAAAAAGTTTGTTACCCCTGCAGTGCTCTCTAAGGTCAATGTCCGTTTTTCCGTTATATTTTTAATTTTTTAGTGTACGTGTACTACTTAATTTTAGTATAGTATAGTTGAATTTTTATTTAATTTCATACAAGTATAAAATTGTTTTTGAAGATAAATCATATGTCCCACTTGAAGGTAAGTATTTGGAATATTGCCACGTTTGGGATATTGTAACTAAATCATATTTGCATGTTTTCGTAGAATTACATAAGTACTAAGAAACTGAATATATATTTGTATACTGTTAGCGAAAACGTTAATAATAAAATAATAATTCGCTTCTTCATATATTATATTGACTTGCTCTTAGGAAATTTTCTTACAAGTGACATAAACAAAAAACAATAAAATCATATTACATATAAATTTAAATTATGAAATACCGTGGATTTCCGCCCCTTTTGGTGAAGAGGTGTGCTCTAATCGAGAAGCCAAGCGTAGGTATGTCACAGATATAGTACCTACGTTCGAATTCCTGTGGCACCCCATAAAACCGCACAGGTGGGTGGTGCAGGTAAAGTTTAGTGCATAGTTTGACAGTCGACATCCCTCGTCCCTCCGCTCGGAGGCCACGATGGACATACGGCCGATGAAGAGTCCAGACCCAGACCCGAGGATGGTGTCCCAAGAAAAGAAATTCCCCTTGTGCTATAAAAAAAGAGTATGTTTTGTATCAAAAACAATTTTGAAGAGTGTGAAATAAAAGATGAAAATTTGACTGAGCAACCCATCTTCTTCTTGGTGTACAGCAGGCGGTTTCCGTCGATAACAGTGAACTTTTTGCGTATAAGAGTGGGCACTCTATCTAACCCAGCTCCTTCAGGAAGTCCCCAGCTTCATAACGTTCTCGAAGACCACCCGGAGGCTACTTGGTGCCCCGTAATTTCACAAGTAAACATTACGAAAAATTGTTTTCAGGCAGTAATAAAATATAAATACGTGGTTCAGCGTTCGAGTTACATTTCAGTTTATTAACTTTAAAACTATTAAAATATATTTGACATATTATTTGCTTTGCCCCTTTTGAAGGTTTACTTTTTATTTTATTTTCTATTTTATTTATTTGAGATAATATAATAAACAGATATACACTAAAGTTACATAAGTAATAAAAAAAAAAATATTTATAGTATAAAATCAGTGCTTATCCAACTACATTATCCACGAACTAAAATATGGTAGTGTACAATACATTAAAAGAACGTAGGACATATACAAAACTCACGCTCACCCACAACACGCGCGCTTACACACACGCACACGCACACGCACACGCACACGCACACGCACACGCACACGCACACGCACACGCACACGCACACGCACACGCACACGCACACGCACACGCACACGCACACGCACACGCACACGCACACGCACACGCACACGCACATACACACAAGCGCACGCGAACGCGCCCGCGCAACCAAACACACACATCAATACGCTTATATACATTTCATATATATGAGGGATAAAGATAAGACAGACATAAAAATAAAAAACGAAAGAAAATTACAGTGCCTGATCCTTAATGGTCACACACCCAAGGAAAGTGCAAAGATGTCGATGTTTTCAAAATATATATTGTGGTTGTTGACGAGTTGGTACATTGGGGCACGAAGTCCTGCGATAGTACGACAGCAGTCTATATAATTGTGACAAAGTTTATAAAGCAACATAGCACCCAGTAAAAGACGTCTATTAGAGAGTGATAGTAGGTTATATTTAAGTAACAAATGAAAGTATGGGAGATAGCCGCTACTACACCTATAGTACATTATACGTAGAAATATAGTACATTTTACGTTCATTATCTAACACTGAGTGTGGTACATCGTAACAAATGTAGTATCAAATGTAATCGTAACAAATGTAGTATCGTAACAAATTATTATCAGATCAAACAGGAGATAACATAATTTAATTGTGGAAAACGGAAGTCCAAACTTTGCACGATGAACGCAAGTTACCATCCAGCCGGCCGCAAAAGCTTAATTAAATTCGTGTGATATATGAGTTTACTTCGAGTAGGTATTACTGTGAGTATACTACACAACTTTAGGTAATTCATAACAAAGTGCAAGCATTAACCTAAAATTTTGATGGTGGTTTAAAATATTTAATATTAAAGGCTTTCAATAAAACTTGGTATTAAAGCCTACAAAAAGTATAACCAAAGTTTATAATACTACAACACCTGCTCCGAAAAAGCATTACAAGTTCTTCAAGATTTTAATGATGAGAAAGTGGGTTTTTGTTTCTAATTATAGAAAACTAAAACCTTTACATTATGGTATTAACCATAATGCAAAAGTTTTTGTTTTTAGACTTTCGTAGCCGTTTATCTATCTTTGTTAGTGAAATATTTTTTGTCACCCACGTGGTGACGGAAAATCGTTATATTTTGAATAATTCACACTTTATCTTTATAAATTATAGGCTATGTATTATGCTGATGTGTAAGCTATATTATTGTAAAGTTCCATCAGAATTCATTCAGTAGTTTTTGCGTGAAAGAGTAACAAATATACATACATCCATACATTCTTACAAACTTTCGCGTTTATAATATTAGTAGGATAGTAGGATTAGCTGTTGCCAGGGGCTTCGCTTTCGTAGATTGAAAATAGCCACAGTATGAATAGTCAAAAAAAGTTAAAAGGTAGCCGCCTTCCACGCCCATTTATAACTAACCAGAAGCAGGTATATAAATTTCGTGCTTTTACTTTGAAAATGATGAATTTTCATACAACATTTCGTCTCCTTTTTCACTCTTTTAAGGGTTGAACTTTTAAAAACGCCGTTACACGTGAGACTTTGTTTCTAAGCAGGAACGTCGTCGGCCATTTGGAGTCCACTGCTGGACGTAGGCCTCCCCAAGACGGCGCCACTCATCCGTGTTCTCCGATTTCCTCAGCCAGCGCCTACCGGCGAATTTGCATGGCTCGTCGGTCCATCGGGCTGGAGGGCGTCCGACACTACGTTTACCGAGACGCGCAGTCCCACTGCAGGACTCGTTTGCTCCATCGGCCATCGGTCCTGCGACAGATGTGACCGGCTTACTGCCATTTAAACTTGCTAATTTTGCGAGCTATGTCGGTTACCTTGGTTCTCTTACGGATATCCTCATTTCTAATTTTATCCATAATATAAACATCCAACATAGCTCGCTCCATAGCCCGTTGAGCGACTTCGAACTTGTGGACCAATTCTGCCGTCAGTGTCCATGTCCATGTCCGTAGGTCAGGACGGGCAGGACGCACTGTTCGAAGACTATTGTCTTCAAGCATTGCGGAATGGTCGACGAGAAGACTTGACGAAGCTTACCGAATGCTGCCCAGCCCATCTGAATCCTCCTATTGGCTTCCCCCTCGAAGTTGTGCCTGTCGACCTGTATTTTCTGTCCAAGGTAGACATATTCCTGCATAGCTTCCAGAGGGACGCCATCGACGTTTACCGGTCTCGGCATGACGTGTTCATTGAACATGACTTTCGTCTTGTCCAAATTTATGCTGAGACCGACTCGTCGGGAAGATTCATTTAAACTGCCCAGCATTTCGGCAAGTTCGTCCAAAGTCTCTGCAAAGACCACGATATCGTCGGCGAAACGGAGGTGAGAGATGCGCTCGCCGTTGATGTTAATGTCCCGTTCAGCCCAGTCCAGAGTTTTGAAGAGATCCTTCATCGCGTTGGTGAACAGTTTCGGGGAAATCACATCCCCCTGTCTCACTCCGCGATGTAGGGGTATAGGCTTCGCCCTCCGGTCCTGGATCTGGACGTTCATCGTTACGACGTCATACAGGAATCTCAGCATCTCAATGTATCGCCAATCAATACGACATCTTTGCAAAGACTCCAGAACAGCCCAAGTTTCGATGGAGTCGAAGGCTTTCTCGTAGTCCACGAATGCCATACACAGCGGCTGATTATGCCCTTCGGTCTTTTGTATAATCTGCCGAATAGTATGGATGTGGTCTACGGTGCTGTAGCCTTTTCGAAACCCGGCCTGCTCCGGTGGTTGGAACTCATCAAGTCTTCTGGCGAGACGATTCGTGACAACGTGGCTCAAGAGTGAAATTGGTGTATAATTTTACAAGAGAGTGTTATCACCCTTCTTGAAAAATAAGACCGCCACACTCTTGCTCCACGCCTTCGACACAGTGCTCCGGTGGATAACGGAATTGAAGAGCTCAGCCAAGGCCTTGAGGATTGGCATTCCTCCTGCCTTAAGGAGCTAAGTTGTAATTCTGTCATTCTCCGGAGCCTTGTCATTTACCATTGCCATTTGCTGGAACTTCACAATCGGTTTGAATCGCTAGAAACCACAAGCGATGTTGACGAGATAACCGATAACGTGGTGAAGACGTTGCAGGATTTGGGTCGCTGGCATTTTCCGCCTGTACGAAGAAACAGGCGGTACGAACTTTCCACCGAAACTCTGGATCTCATGAAGACGAGACGTGAAATGCCACCCGCTTTGTTTGCCTCGCCAGAGCATTGGGCCCTCTAAAAGAAAATAAGAAAACTTGTTAGGCGGGATCTCCGCTGCTCTAATACGCGTGCCATTGAGGCGGCTATAGAGCAGAACAGGGGGTCCAAAGTTTTCTCAAGAAGCTTGGGGAGGAGCCACATTGCAAGGCTGAGGACAGCGGATGGCAAAGAGCTTCGGTCTCGCTCTGAGATCCTGACGGAAGTAGAAAAGTTTTACGGGCTACGGTATTCTTTGCGGGCGAAGAAGCCTGCGACGCAAAGCAATGAGGATCCACGTGCGCCACTCACGCGCCATGACCGGAATCCGTTTTAGCCGTGCAGGAACGGAGAAAGAATACAATTTCCTGCGGCCTGGCGGCCTGTCGTAAGAGGCGACTAAAGAACCCACAGCCAGGTGGTAGGGTATTTGCTCGACTGGATGGCGACCACCCCTGGTCAAGAGTATGCCGCCATAGCAACCTTGTGTTGTGTTCCGGCATTAGTGACCAGGTTCCAGTCTCCTTTAAGAGAGTAGCAGCGCATTTGTAACACCTTTGGTGTTGCAAATGTCCATAGGCGATGGTAACCGCTTTCCATCAAGTGGGCCTTCTGCCTGTCTGCTGAAGTCCTGCAATAAAAAAAAAATGACACGGAGGATATCCCGGAGGTCGACGTGGACGAGATTAGTGCGGCTCTCGGGCAACTTAAAGCAGGAACGGGTATATAAAATTTTCTGCTTGTTACTTTAAAAATTACGGACTTTCATCTCCTTTTTCCTTTTAGGGGTTGAATTTTCAAAAATTCTTAGTGCGCTTCTACAGTATAGAAGGAACTTAAATGCAAATTTTCAAGGTCCTAGCCCCAGTAGCTTGGAGCTGTGCGTTAATATATCAGTCAATCAGTGAAGTCAAGCAAATATACATGTATAGATAATAATAGTCGTGGTAGCCTAATGGCTAGCGCTCGCGTCCCAAACTCAAAGGGCGAAATCTGACTGAAAGGCATGCACCACTTAGGCAGTTTTCTTCAGTACTAACGGTGAAGGAAAACATCGAGATAACCGATGTTTCAAATCTGCCAAGCCACCTTGGATAAGAGTGGCGGGTATAAGACCCGGGCGCAGCAGTGAGACGTTTATGGCCTGATTATTACTGTATTGAAGTAGGATGGCTGCTTTTTAAATTTATTTATGTATTATAATGCGTGATGGTGTCACCGAAGGTCAAACGAATTTGTTTCAAATTATAATAAGAGATAATATATCATCTCTGCCTAGCCCCATAGGAAACCGACTTGCTAATATGTAGGTATGTATCTAATGTACCTATGTATGAATGTACTAAGCATTTTGCCATTTTAATTAGATAAGCAAAAAGAAATGATAAGTAATAAATACTATATTCGTCTATATTGTTTTTTAAAATGCGGAATTTGTTCAAATTTCCCAATTAGGGAACAAACATCGCACGACACATTGCCCCGCCGGTTCTCCTTAAAAATACGCCCCAGAAAAGCTTTTTGACATTGTAAGTAATATTCGTACCGATGCTTTCAAAAGTTGTCGATGGCCATGCCGGGCCATAAAGAGGAAGCCAACATGAATTTGCAACTCACTGTTGTTGGTGTTGCTTGTTTTTACGCCCGTATAAACAATTACTTAATTTATTGCCAAGTCATGAATACTATTTTATTCGTCAATTTCAGTCGACAAAATATATCGGATTTGTATTTTATTTTAAAGTATTTATTAACATACTTTAATTTTACAAAGATTTTTATAATGGCAATCAAGAAAAAACGTAAAATTAATGAAAGGTAGGTAAAGATCCGTTTCCGTGCAGGTACGGAGAAAGCATACAATTTCCTGCGGCCGGGCGGCCTCTCGTAAGAGGCGACTAAACAACCCACAGCCAGGTGGTAGGGCATTTGCGCGACTGGATGGCTACCATCCCTGGTCTAGAGTATGCCGCCATAAGAACCTTGAGTTGTGTTCCGGCACTAGTGACCATGTTCCAATGACCCTTAAGAGAGCAGCAGCGCATTTGTAGCACCTTTGATGTTGCAAATGTCCGTAGGCGATAGTAACCGTTTCCCATCAAGTGGGCCGTCTGCCTGTCTGCTGAACTCTTGCAATAAAAAAAAAGATAAAGGCAAGGTAGGTAGGTACCATATTTAAGCAAACCGGAAGTAAACCACATGATAACAGTTTTGACATAATTAAAATGTTCATAAAAACCATTTAGTTCTATCATGAAAACCTGTATCCTAAAAATATATTGGATATTAATGGTCTTATTCATATTGAGTTAGGGTAAGTTTGAAGGCTTTTTTAAGAACCATAAAAGTCCTTCAAACTTAGTTTAACTCAATATGAATTAGCCCGTAAATATTTAGATGTCGCATATTACGATGGTAGGCGTCCTGACGGAATGACTCTGATTCCCTGGCGGCGTAGCAAGTCTTTGGTGTGGGATGCGACTTGCGTAGACACGTTGGCCGCATCCCATTTACCAAACACGTCTAGATCAGCCGGTTCGGCGGCGGAAACAGCTGAATCACTCAAGCGGCGCAAATATGCAACCCTTAGTGAGAGTTATTATTTATATATATATATATATATATATATATATATATATATATATATATATATATATATATATATATATATATATATATATATATAGTTATATGTTTGTGCCGTTTGCTGTCGAGACGCTTGGACCGTGGGGTCTTGAGGCCTTCCTTGAGCCTCTACCAAAATTTATCAAAACGACTCATTGACTCTTCAGGTGATCAGAAGGTTGGTGCTTACCTCGGGCAATCTATCAGTATTGCGATCCAGCGAGGAAACGTAGCCAGCCTTCTTACGCAAAGGAGACGGTGATCTAGGCTCAGTATTCTACTTATAGTCTTGAGGGACTATGGGTAAAATACAATATAAATAAGTTAACTTTTCTTGTATTGTATTTGTCGCATATTAAATATAATATGGAGATTATTTATACATATTGAGAGCATGTATCCTTTAGTACATATAAAACACGCGTTTAGGAATAGTTTTGACGTGCTTAAATCAATTTTGCCAAACTTGAGAGTTGGTTTCGTCTTAACTATCTACGTACTAAGTTTAATTTCGAGACATAATGCAGACAAAAACCTACAAAAATGAATCTACGTTGGTGTTAAGGCCCAGTTTAATAAGGTACGGTGACATTAATTATGAATCGTATGTTTGGGCTAGTGAAGTTCAACTCGAGTTAATTTAAAGCTTTGATGATGATGACGATGGTAAACATCGTTGTCCGTCGTCGGTAGCTTAGTAAATTTTTTATCTTTTTTATATTCCATAAAGAACCATTCAAATACAATAAATTACGACATCCGATGAGAGACCCATCACTTCATCATCGTTTATTGTACAATAATGACGATTAAGCGTTAAATGTCCCGTTAAGTCAATCTTGTTTTATGTATCGAAGGGGCAAATATAATTTTCCACTCGATTATCATTTCCATAAAAATGTAGGAACGAAAGAGCGCCATTGTAAGATCAATTTGTAGATAGCTTGTATTGGGTTTTAAAAATATTTCATAAACAAACTTTATAATAATATTTTTTATGACATATGTAATATTATAAAATTATAAATATGCCGTGTTGAATGATTTGTTGTGTTGAATGATGACATTGAAGCTATTTAAAAAATCCTGAATATAACGACAGAGATGACGACGTATTTTTTTAAATTTTTTGTCTATTTGTTCGGGGTTCATGTAACAACTACTGGACAGATTTCGATGCGATTTTCACTGATCGATAGCAAACTTGATGTACTAGAATGTGTGATAATTTTATTCCGGGAATTCTGCGAGATATTTTCCAGGTACGGTACAAATTAATTAGATTGCATTATTATTAGCTGATTTCAATACTACTTCACTAAAACGATAGCCAAGTCCTTTTTCAAGTGACGCGATACTTTATATTCCCAGAAACCGGTGAAAATTTTCCCGGAAATGTTTTAATGTGGGTATTATCCATAAAAATTAGCGAATTAAGATCCGATTGATACTAAAACAATCCGAGACTTTACATTTCCCGGGATTTCCTAACTTCGAAACCACGTGACATTAGGACTTGCATCATATGATAGTTTCTATGTTTATTATACATCTTTAGTAGAACAGATTAAGTTATGTATTACTTTAGTAACATTATTGATTCCGGGTTTTACGGTAATCTTGGGAATTCACTTATTATCATACTAATAAATCCGTTGTCCTGCAGAAAATGCTCTTTGATTTTAAATACTGGCAAAATAACTAATCTACGTTACCCGTCAAACATGGACGAAGTCGCGGCAAAATCCTAGTTAATATATACTGACACAATCTCGATGAAATAACAAAATCTTTTTTACATATTAAGGTTTTTATTGCAATAAAACTGTAGAATAAAATAGAATGCTAAAAGGGAGCATGAAGTTTTAAAAGATTATGGCATACTTCCAGAGAGTTTCGAACGATTTCTTGCTATATTTTTCTGTGAACATATCTGAGAATATCTGGCAAAGGATCAAACTTCGTTTAACGGCGATAAAGTGTGATAGAATATATTTTATAAGTGATGTGAAGTGAAACAAGTTCTAGCTAAAGCTCTTATCGAACTGCGTAGGTACATATATATTTTACAAACAAAACAATAAGAGATAATAATTTAGAATACCTTAAACTTACCTTAAACGGCGTTTGAATTGTTGTTTTGGACTAAATTATACAGATGTGTAGGTAGGTAATTTAGATAAATAATATCATTTCATAAACTTCCGACTACTGGACTCCTTTATCTGCGGAAGCAGGCGATATACCCGTCCCAAACGGACTGAAGAATGTTTTCCCTTCCCGTCAGTACGTAGTCATTATAGTCATTATAACATTATGCATTATTAATTAATTGCTACCACACAATACATATATCAAAACTTAGATTATAATCATTCAATCCTTTCAGGTCCATTCGTTTATTGTAGGTTTTACCTAAGTTGATAAATGAATGAAATGTATAAACAAATATCACGCCATTAAATACACTTGTGTAATTTCTAACAACGTCCGCTTCACGAAGATTCTATTTTCAACGCATTCTTGTATATACAAGAAAAGTTCAATTGAAGTCTGGTTTACTTAGAATATTCGCTAAGAATTTCTTTGTACCGTTTTCATTTCTTTTTATACCTTTACATTACGAATAATAGCTTTGTGTTTGACTTTTGAATAAGATTTTTAATTCTTTCAAGAAAGGATCCTGTTCGAATATTTATTACTCGCGGTGATTTTAAGATAATAAAAATTCTTTTTATCTAAAATTTCGGTGTTTTTATCGAATTTTGTTATTATTTTTGGATTGACCTGTTAGGTGTTAAATAGAAAATAAATTTGCACGATAATAATGATATATCGCAAACAACGATCTTTATTAGGGCCCGTAGCTATGTTGGTAAAAATGGAACCCTTATCAAATTGTTATATTAGTCCGTCAATTTTCGCTGGTTACAGTACTTTCTCTGATAAATTCTTTGTTCTAGTGGATATGGATAAGTCGCTCAACGGGCTATGGAGCGGGCTATGTTGGGTGTTTCTCTCATGGATAAAATTAGAAATGAGGATATCCGTAAGAGAACCAAGGTAATCGACATAGTTCGAAAATTAGCAAGTTGAAGTGGCAGTGGGCCGGTCACATCTGCCGCAGGACCGATGGCCGATGGAGCAGACGAGTCCTGGAGTGGAGACCGTGTCTCGGTAAACGTAGTGTCGGACGCCCTCCAGTCCGATGGACCGACGAGCTGTGCAAGGTCGCCGGTAGGCGCTGGATGAGGAAAGGGATGAGTGGCGCCGTCTTGGGGAGGCCTACGTCCAGCAGTGGACTACGAATGGCCGACGACGATATGGATATGGATGAAATTAAGCAAAAAATGAGTATTCTATACGTTGCTACATAATGCTACAGTAATTACTAATGGCCGTCATACATATAAGAGAGGGTTGAAATTTTAATTTCAGTGTAAATATATAAGGGGCATTGTTTGTTAGTTAGATCTCGAAGCTCATAACGATGTTCCTTAATGATTTATTCAGTCGAGTCAATAAGTGGCAAGGTAATTATTATCTTCCAAAATCGTGAAAATTGTGGCACTCGCCCTCTTACTTCTGAACTATGAAATTGAAAATTACGGAAAAAATGAACAAAAACCGTTGTGGAGTTTTGCAGTGTTTTGATTTAAAGCTTTTTGGCGAAGCAAACCTTTTCGCATACTGGTTAGTTGGCCAAATTTATATTAAATCAAATAATATAAATTCGGGGTATCAAATTTTGGGGATTAACTACTGACAGGATTTTAGACAGAGAGGTGTCAGAAAAATCATGGAATTTATATATTTCAATCTTTATTCATCTGATTGTATATTAAATGTTAATTGTTTTTTCCTTATACACACTGAAGAGAAAATGATATATTGTCCGAATTCATGAGTCGTTAATTTCATCAATAACCCGTCACCTTTTAGGGATTCATAGTCAAATGACAAAATCCTCTTCAGAATACTTCAATGTGTGTGCTTCGACACGTACTTGGCCAATAATTTTACGAGGCTTTGCAAGATTTTGGTGTCAAGAATAGCTCATTTTGGGAATACTTTGATTATATAATCAAAGAATATATCCTTCCACTTCACCATCAGCCAAGATTTAGGTTTCATTTTCATTGGCCGATAATTCGACTGTGTCGTAACAAGTAAATCGATAATATCGTAATTAAACATAAATCGTTGGTGATTTGTGTTTGTAGTAGTGTATGCACATAGTGACTAAAACGTCATTAAACCAGTCTGCGTTAAGCTACCACGTGCCTCGAGCTCTCGTATCACTCGTTTATAAGTACCTAAAAGGTGATTGTACTGTAACACTAATAAGCAATTAAATTCATCAGTCGTTAATGAAACATGCAGGGTTTATACAAGAGCGTAAACCTAGAAAACTAATCGTGATTTAGGAATAATGATTCACTATCTTATACGAGTGCGATCATTAGTTCTGAATTGAATTTGTTTATTTAAGTGGCATTCAATAACAAATTAACTAGAACTAGAGCACCAGTAATGGCTAGCGCACGCGTCCCAATCTCTAAAGGCACGTGTTCGATCCTGGTCCGAACGCATCCACCACTTAGGCAGTTTTCTGACTTAATGTGCATATTGATACAATTAGCACGTGCTAACAACAACTGTGAAGGAAAACGTCGTGCTGCAACCTGCACACTGAGATAACCGATGTGTCAAACCTGACAAGCCGCCTTGGGCAAGCGTGGCGAGTATACTGTCCGTTCCCCTATAAAGGGAGGCTCGAGCTCAGCAGTGGAACATTTATGGGCCGTTATTATAATATTATAATATGTGTAGCACCAGGCCATATCATGTCAAATCACAACAATCATTCTAGGTCAAATCAAGTAACCACTTCAGTACGGCTTAGCCGCTCAAGATTTCGAGTAAATCCCTGCATTATAATATCATTGAGGACTCCAGTTAAGAAATCATACACGGCAATTTAATCATAAAGCCTGAATCAACCATATAAATAACCAAGAGCATTCACGATGAGCAGCAGACATAAGAGTCTCCGGAGAGCCCCCGGCCTGCCCTCACAACGGAAATCCACAATCATCACACTCACCCATTACAGACCCAAAGTAGCCATGCAAGATTAGCTGCGGCGTGTTGCTGGAAAGTTTCTTCTGCCGTTTTTCCTCTACCAGCTAGAACACGTTGCGAAGCTTTAGTAAAGATAGACTAGGATCGACTCCGCCAGCGCAGTTGGTAGCTTGTCCCTACTTTTCACTTCTGCCTTCTGGCTTAGCTTATTCAGCCTTTTATGGCTTAATCCGATAGAGTCCCCCCCCTCCCCGCAGCGGTCGAGCCGACGATGAACCTCACGGGAGGTGCCTCCTCGAGTGCGCTGCTTCCGGGCTGAACGGCTCCGCTGTAAGGAGTTGGGAAGCCCATCAAGCCCGGTATTGCTAAAACAGCCGTCTGCGGCTGTTCAGCTGGATCCTACACATAAAAATCACTATGAAATGTCATATAACCATCGAACCGTCAACACGTTATGCTGCCCCGAGAATACGTGTAGTGTGTATACAGATTTAGTAAAATTCAGCCTTCCTAAAATGACGTAAGTTCCCACTTATTTTTTTTAAAGTGTCTGTCAAAAGTTATGGCCCACAGGAAGTGTCTGGCAACTGTATATCTTTGTTTATAACAGTATCATATATCACATATGTAAAAACTAGCCTTGCTACTTTGACGTAAGTTAGCTTGGTTTTTTTCCACCTTTGATACCTGCTACCTGAAAACCGGAACCGCTTTCAGCTTAGCGAATATCAATTCCTTTCTAAGTTTATGTTAGACTACCGATTCTAAAAATTTCACATTTCCTAAAATTACGTAAGTTTGGGGTGTCTGGGATCTCATTCTAAAAGGAGAGAAGAATAAAACGTAAAAAACATCAAACCCAACGAGCGCTGATTACAGCTCTCGTTTAGTTATTCAGTGTAATAAAACACTGATTTTATTACCGAAAATATCCGAATGTAAATGTGTTGTTAAGCATTAGCTTTATTTCTTTATTTGTAAACTGCTAACTATTGTATATACTTTGTACAATACGTGATTAATATCAAGGGCGAAACAATGTCCTAATTCCTAAATCGTGTTTTGCTATGTATCAGTTGCCCAAAACAATGAACTGTAAAGTTGCCTAATCAATGTCTAAGTTGCAAGTACCTATTATACTTGATTCGCATACAAAATACCTTCGAGGTTCGAGCCATATTTTTAACCACGCAACCGTTGGAGTCAATATTAATTGTTTATTAGTAATATTGACAACTAAACTAGAGAGGGCAGAGGTCCGTCAAAGAACACTACGTTTTTTACAATAATAAAAGTAACAAACGATTTATCAAATAAATCTCGATTCGTTTCCTTTGTATTCTTTACCAATTTGTTGTTACTTGACAGACGTCAAAAGATTTATAGACTTTGTAGTGTTATTTAGAAGGTACCAATTCCAAAGTTACTTTCGGATTTCGCTTGTAAGGATACAAATTGCTGAAAGCAAAAATCTGATTATACATTGTTTATATTAAGGTTTCTTTTGTCATAAATGTCTTTTGAGTTCTTGTATTTTCCTTAAATCCGATTTTTCAATCGTCAAATAAAAATAATCAGTGGAATAAATTATAAGCTGACTAAACTCAAAAGTGAAAGAAACATTTCAACTGTTTTATTTATGCAACTGTCATTTTGAATTTTCCCGTGTTTTATTTTATTCTATAGAATAACTTTTATATGGTGATTAAAAAACAGCCCCTTATATAAATAATATTTTTTAATTACAAAGCTGGGAAATAAGTAGAAGGCCCACCTAATGTAAGGTGGTTACCGTCGCGTATAGACGGTAGCAACACCAGGCGCGAAGCCAACGTATTACCAGCGTTTAGAATAAGATGGAGAGGTCGGGATAGAGTGGATGAAATATGGGATTGGGATAGTGGTATTGGACAGGGAAGAGGGGCCAGGGAAGTGTAGTGGGCCATCGGAACTTTCACTTATCGAACGCAACACGATTGCCTCAAGGCTTATCGTTTGGTGTCCATATTCTACGAGAGCGTGGTTTTACACCAATCGAGCTGTGCACAGAGGCTTAGCGGAGCGGGGCGTCTATCGAAGGAGGGGCATAAAATCACCAATTATTATTAAATTATATTATTGTTACGAGTTACGGGACTCCAATTAAAATGCCGTTGGAACTACTATAGAATTTATTAGAACTATACAAACACGTATAACACAGGAACAAATATATCCGGACGCAATAAGTCCAAATGTAATGCACAATTCAATAACACGCGCAAAGTCACTATACAGCTTATCGGATGTACACACGTTTTGCTCGTATCGTAATCGTCGCTTGACTGACTATCTCTCCATTGGTCCATCACTTTATAATGCACCGATACAATATGTCTACCTGGTAAGCGTCGACGCAATTTCCCAAAAAATGTAATCCGCACACCTACGTAATTATGCCCGAGAACGGCCATAATCGAGTACAATACACAATAGGCTGTTTTCTAATTACAAATTTTAAACTCAAAGTAAACAAAAGAAGACAGTCATAAATAGTTTCAACGTTATTAGCTCAAACGCTGCGGCAGGTAATAAATGTGCTTTGTCTACAGGTATGCAGGTGAGCCAACTTGTAACACTACAATAAACTATATCATACATACTGTTACATTTATTACTTCATGATTTCAGTTATGTTTTGTAAGTAATACTTAGGACTGTTTATTTAATGTATCTGTTTTTTATATTAAGGTAATCTATATAGTTGTATGTAAATATGTTTATTTATGATATACCTAATAATCTACACCACCTACATCGCCAGATTAGGTTAAACTATACCTTAAATTAGGTTGCCTGGAAGAGATTGCTTTAAGCGATAAGTCCGCCTATTGTTTCTACTATGACAATATTGTAATTGTGTATTTTTGAAATTGTATATTTGGTGAGCAATAAAGTGTTATCTATCTATCTATAATTTACAAAGGTGCGCAACTATGTATGATCCGTGCACTAGGTTCCATTTTCTATTACTACGCCCTTAGCTGTGTCTCAGCATTGTAATCAAGATAATTATTTCAGCATGGTTTATCACGTCAAATTTATATCTGCAAGTGAGTCTTTTGTGCAGTGAAACGATAAATGTTATGAATATTAACAGCCTGTATAAAAGGGGGAAATGTTCTCTGTTCGCGACTATCCACGAGCACATCAAAAGCGAATAGATGACATACCTTCACGTCGGCGACGTAATATGTGATGGGCTATGCTCTATAAGTGCTTTTCTATACACTTCCACCCCTGGTCTAGAGTATGCCGCTATAACAGCCTTGAGTTGTGTTCCGGCATTAGTGACCAGGTTCCAGTCTGCCTTAAGAGAGCAGCAGCGCATTTGTAGCACCTTTGGTGTTGCAAATGTCCATAGGCGATGGTAACCTCTTTCCATCAAGTGGGCCGTCTGCCTGTCTGCTGAACTCCCGCAATAAAAAAAAACTTACGATACATTAATATTATAATAATATTAATATAATAATATTAATATATTAACACCTACCTAATATGTAGGTATTAGGTAGCAGTAGTCATAGGTTTGAATAATGTGTAATCATGATTCGGCACTTAGAATGGTATCCGGCCAAACTAAGATACCTTTTGGATACAACAGATACAATAGTGGCCTCACGTTTTTAATGCGTCAGCACATCCCTATTATCCCTATTATAATATTATGAACGCGAAAGTAACTTTATATCTGTCTATCTGTTACGCTTTCACGAAAAGCTAATGGACCGATATGGCTGAATTTCAGTATATATATATAATTTTAATACCGAGGGTGGACAAGGGTTACTTTTTATCTCGGATATCGGATAGATTCATGTAAAGGTTATCCCAGAAAGTAGGATAGGTTTTTTTTGTAATGAATGTAATTTTCGTCATTTTGGTCGTTTGGATTATTTTGGTCATTATGCTCACTTTTGTCATTTATGTAGTTTACATATAGATAGACGGGAATAGATAAATAAAACTAGAACGGGTTGAAATTGGGGACGAAAGTTTCTACGGGAGACCCAATATTTCTCACATTTATAGATATAAAAATTCATTATCTATAAAAAATGCGGTAGTAACTTGATCTGCGTATCCGTTAAGCTTACACGGAAAAACTACTAGGAGTACTGGATCGGTTTTGCTGTAATTTTGTACATATGTAGTTATTATTTTGATGGTACAATTAAACGTACACTTTTTATGATTCAGTTAAATCACAGATATTAATCCTAGAGAACTTATTACTAGCACAGGGGCTTTTGCAAAAGAGAAAAAAGGAAAATAATAAAATACAATTAATTTTGAGGTTTTTAACATATTGCTTACGAGTATAACAATTTATTAACATGGTTGCGTGGCATCACTTATAGTAATCGAGGTATAGTTCATCTTGTATAGCAGTAGAGTGGACTCATGACGGCATATTCGGGGACGATCTTTCTATTAGGTCATCTCCGTATTCCATCATATCGCTAAACTACGGCCTCGGGAACTGAAGGCGTTTTGGATTATTATACCCGACTGGCAAATCCATTTCTAGCAACAATAACCCAAACAACAAACATGTGTCGTCTAAGATTAGTATATCTAGATGTTCTTTTATTATGGTGAATTTATTTTAATTTGGTATTGAAGTTATTTTTTTAGTTTTAGTATATCTCACATTGAGAATCATACCGTCATTATGAAGAATTTGACGAAAATTAATACCGTCCCTCGTTTACATTATGTTAACTTCCAGGAAAGCAAGCAGGAGTTTGGCGAGGGAAGTGGACAATGTGAGTATAAAATGTTCAAATAAGTTACGATTACATACTCGCGCTGCCCGCTCCTTTCACAACTTTTTGTGGGCATAATATAAGAATATATAAGGAATTTGTGTTTTTAAAGATCGGGTTTTCCATATGAGTATCTTAGACCATTCGTCTTTAATGTAATTAAGGAACTGATTTCAAACAAGGCATATTTAATATTGCATCATCGAAAATTTTACATATATATCTATTATAAAAATATAAAAACTCTCATAGAGTGAATGAATGAAACCAGTTTATGCAAAAAAAAAACCAGTAGTAAAGTTAATAATATTCTACCCGATCTTTTTAAAATAATATATAGCTTATCCTAAAAAGCTATATTCTATGTAAAAGTTGTTCAAAGAGATGTTAACAATACCTATCTTAAATTGATGTACAACGTAACCTAGATCAAATTTACGAGTGATAAAACAAAGTTATAATTGTTTCTCGTAGTTACTCCCAACTGGAGTTCTTTAGGTAGGTTTCTGCGGACTTAAGCAAGTATATCGAATCTACAAATAAAACTTCAAGTTTGTATGATGTAGTACTGAAGTTTCCGAAGTTTAAATTTACTTATCTTGTATAAAGATAAAACGGATTTGCCTGTAATTTTTTCGTAGCGTAGTAGCGGCAAAGCTAAAGGATGCTTTTATGCAGGACAAAAATTCTCCAAGTAAGGTGATACAATGTCGAGAGCAAAATTAATAGGAGTAGGAATACAGTTCGTATATTTTTATTGATTCTTCGCGTTAAATATCTCGCAATGCATGAAGTCGAAAATTATCGTGCAGCGTCTTCTGATGGTAGGAGTCGTTCATAAATTTGTAGTCTCTCATCAGGCTGGCAACCCACAGTCATTTGCCCGACTGGATGGCTACCACCCCTGGTCTAAAGTATGTTGCCATAACAACCTTGAGTTGTGTTCCGGCATTAGTGACCAGGTTCCAGTCTCCCTTAAGAGAGCAGCAGCGCGTTTGTAGCACCTTTGGTGTTGAAAATGTTAATAGGCGATGGTAACCGCTTTCCATCAAGTGGGCCGTCTGCCTGTCTGCTGATCTCCTGCAATAAAAAAAAGGCTAGGGAGCGAGCTATCTTGGGTGTCTCCTTTATAGGTAGGATAACAACCGACAATACTAGAAGAATTAAGGTAACTGAGATGACTCACAAAATCGGTAAGTTAAAGTGACAATAGGCCGATAGAGCAGAAATGTCTTAGAATGGAAACGACTTGCGTCAGGCCAGCCCACCGGTTAAGGAAGGATAATGCCGAGAACTGAGGTATGTGGTGCTGCATTCAGTAGTGAACATCGATTGGTTTACGATAAGTAAGGAAAATAGCCAAAAGAGCAAATGCAAAAGATTTTTACTTTACATAATGAGATAATTGCGGAGATTTTTCCACAACTTGTGAAATGCACAGATAAACAAATCAGTAGGGAGAGTGTAACCATAATAACAGACAGCTATAATCATTTTAATTGTCGTCATAAATAAATCTTCTCAGGTGCAATAGCTTTATTACTTTCTTTAATGAGATTTTTGATTAGTTGCTTTGAAGATTAAATTAAAACTAAGAGACCAGCTGTTGTTCATACTAAAACGAAAGTTTAAAACTTTTTAATTCATACAAATACGTATTAGCATCTGTTAGCAATTTTTAAGTATAAATGAAATTGTGTTTGAATAAATGTAAGAATTCATGTAACTAGTAGTAAGTACTTCGATATTTTAAATTCCAATTGCTTAATGGAAAATGTCATTGAACAAGTAAATTTTAAATAAACAATGAAATGGAAGAACTCTCTAAATTGCATTCACCCTTTACTCAGCGTGAATAATATTGTTACGACTCTGGTCCCGACAAAAACAAATTCACATCTACATACCTGTAAAAACACATTTTATTACCTTTCGACATTTGGATTTCTTTTGTTTACTTATTTATTGACGTGCGTTTACTAATTATTCTAGAGAACAGTCCATTGTTTTATTGTACTCGTTTATGGCCGTTGCGGTCGACTCATTAGCCAGGTGTGTCGGGTTTAAAGTACAAACTGATTCAGGAAATACAGTCCACGCGGCCGGATGGACATTTTGCATCTGTGCGGTATAAAGCAATGGTCCGATGGAGGGGACGAGGAAGTTGAGCGATAAGCACTAGCGAAGTGTTATATATTTAGCAATCGGGTGTGCGTCAATCAAACAAGCGAGTAGGAATCACAGTGCTTTATTCACGTAGTTAGGGTGCAGGGGAGGAGCCGCATGCAAACATACATAACACGAAGCAATACGTGTGTACTGCAATCGGGAATCTTATAGTGACCGACTTTTCGCGTTTTATGGAATTACGACTTTCTGCATTACGTTTGGACTTGCTGTGTTCGGTTATATTTGTACCCGTGTTATACGTGTTTGTATAGTTATAATAAACTCTATAGTGTTTCGAACGGCATTTTAATTTGAGTCTCGCGACTCGTAACAATATAAATGATACCGAGTTGCACTTCAGACATGTTTTCTATTTCATTCAAATTATCTTTTAATTTGACCAATAGTTTACTTTTATTTTAATTAAGTAGGTACAACTATAATTTAATTATACATTTAAACGAAATAAAACCATATATGCAAATTAAAATATAAAATCTAGGGCCAGACCGCTGTCAGATGGAAATGGTCTAAGCTCCGTATCAAGTAGAATTTATTTGATATTGCTGATGATTTTAAAAACATTTTTTCCAAGAATAAATTAATTACTAGTGAGGAGGGTGTTAATACTTTAATTAATCCTTTTCATGTTACGCTGGCACTCATTTAGTTTTACAATAACAAACACGTTATACCTAGCTGATTCTAATGCTCCCAATATGGATGTTAAGGACGTAATAAATCTTTGCCATATTCTAAAAGTAGTTTAGTTCTTCAATTCATTAGGAAATAATCATAATGGCTTTTACTCAGCACCAAAGACGTTTATTTGTATTGAAGGGTTTCTTCTGTATTTGTGTTAAAATTAATTTGATCACGTAATCATTAATTATAGTACAATGACGGTATAAATTCACCTAAAAATTAATTGAAGTAAACGTGACAAGGACGGATGTTGTTGTTGTTGGAAAAATATTCTTTATCGTAACAAGTTACAATAAAGATCGATTACGGTTCACGGCTCCAATTTGAGATCTCATATTTAACTAATAGCCGTTTTCTATACATAAAATTATGTTTCTTGTATTCTGTAAAAGTGACTACTTACCGATGTAAATGTTCAGGGTTATTTTTTCCCAAATAAGTTAAAATAATAATCAGTTTGTAAATAAAACCAATGTAATTTCATACATTCCCGCTTTATTTCATCTAAAAACATTAAAATCTTTACAAAATTTAATTCAATATTCGCATATTTTCCCTAAATTTTTTTATAGCGCATTATTTAATTTCTAAATTCTTTATCACTACACTTCTCAATATATATATTCGTATAGAGATATTCTTAATATATTGTATTTTTAATTCTAGCTTATACCTACATTATATTGAAGCTTATTTGTATTAAAAAAGATTTTGATATCAACTAAGACTACGAGACTTGTAATTCTGGAATGGTTGAGCGAAGCATCTTAGTCTGGTTTTTGTTTCATTTCAGGTTTAATATCTAACTAATTATTAATTTATTGTAAGAAAAGATCACTTGCAGACTCAATGTTATGATGATAATTAAATAACTGTAAGTAAATTCTTTTCGTAGGTAGTCTACAAACAATATAAGGATAAACAAAACTGTGGTTTTATTACCAGAGTACGTACTTAACAAAATACTATTCAGATTTTAGGGGTTTGCTAATTGTGATGTTTAAATGTGTACAATACAGATATATTTTTGTCTCGTGTCTAAGTAGTAGTAGTAGAATGCGCCACAAAGGCAGGCGAAGGAATCTTAGTTCATACAGCCAATTCAGATGTATAAGTCTTCGTATAGGTAGCGCAGTTGAATTGTAGACTACAATTGACGCCATTTGAGTTCTTGTGAAAACTCGAAAGGTAACAATTAACCGTATAAGTTAATATTTCTCACAAAAACACATAATTACTAATCAAAAACTATTAATATCTTACAACTATTGTTCATTTTAGAATAATTTTACACATTTTTAGAAAATAAAACTGCACAGCAGAACCTACCTTTCAGTACTTGCCCAAAACTCGTCTCGTGTCTAATTTATCTCGCCAATATATTTTTTTAAACATGGAGACTTAGTATACTTTTTCCAATATATTATTTTGCTGTTGACAGCTCAATCACTGAGCGATTAGTAATACCCAATTGTGTTATCGATTCAATTTGATATAAAAATTTCAATTTATCGCTTCTTTGTATTTTTAAAAAACTTCTGTATTGGTTAATAATTGTACTCACATGTTTCAATCAATAATATATTTTAGATATGAAATAGCAGTTATATGTATTAGAACGTCAATATACTATTACCTATGTTATTTATCTTTTAAATGAAACATTTTTACTTCAAAAAGATTATTTCTGTTTGTTTTATTTGTGTCTGGATAACTTATAGTCTGTACATTAGGTGACTCAAAAAACATGACTGCTACGTTGTCCCAATAATGAAGTATGATGACAGATATAACATTTGTTTCACGTTATATTTTCTATCAAGATATTGATAGCGTTAGGCGCGCAAATGTCAAAAGTAAAATTAATGCTTGGATAGAGTATAGTTTTTGTAATGTTTGAACATAAAAAGGCTTCGGTTGCTCATACACTGACTATTACTATAAGGGTGACGACGTAAGGCAAAATTTTGAGTTAGTCTTGCCACTTAGGTATCCACTCTATTATTTGAGCGTCACACTCTTACTAATAAAAAGTTAAAATATGACATAAATTGATAATAGTAGTATCATTGGTTAGGTAAAAAAACGGATGGGAAGTTATAGAAACCCGTCATAATGGCCTGGCCATGAATTCGTTATATGAGCGGCAGCTAAGGGCGATGCGATACACAAAAATAAAAGTATTAAGATGTATGAAGTATAATTTATGATTTCATCGGTGTAGGAACGGAGAAAGAATGCAATTTCCCGCGGCCGGACGGACTGTCGTAAGAGGCGATAAAACAACACATAGCCAGATGGTAGAGAATTTACCCATCCGGGTGGTTAGTGGCTACCGCCTATGGTCTAGAGTATGCCGCCATAACAACCTTGAGTTGTGTTCCGGCATTAGTGGCCGGGCTTCGATCTCCGTTTAAAGAACAGCAGCGCATTTGTAGTACCTTTGGTGTTGCAAATGTCTATAGGCGATGGTAACCGCTTTCTATCAGGTGGACCGTCTCCATGTCTGCTGAAATCCTGCCATAAAAATAAAATACAAAAATGATGCCACGTATCGTAGAGTGCGTTGCCAACCTCCGTTGCGTCACCAGTCGCTAAGCCCAAGGTCGTGGCGGGGCCTTAAGAGTTCTAATGCAATTACACCGTTGTCTTGTTATGTTAATGATGTTTTAGCAATCCAGTCGCGCCATAAAATACTTACATTACCTATAGTATAAAACAATTTAGGGCCGAATTTTCAATAATTTAGATAATCAATCAGATAAAAGTTATTCATAGAATAAAGTAGAACATGATAAAATTCAAAACGACTGTTGCGTGAATGAAACAGTTTGCATACAGTCAGATTATATTCAAATGGTAACTTTTGTCTGATAATTGAAAAATCGACCCTTAGAATACTAGTAATCAAAGCTCTGTAATAAATAATACTGTATATATATGTATATATTTACTTTTTAAATATTCACTATAGTAATATCACAACAGTTAACAAATATAGCTACATTAATCAATACCACTCTGTTATATATCAGAAACAAATTAAAGCTAGTTAACGAAATATATTAGACACAATCAAAATGGGCTTTGACACTGTTGAAATATTGATTATGATTTCACAGTTGAAATACCTAATATGTTCGTATAATATTTTCTTAAGTTTTCGCGACTTGTATACATAATAAAATTACGTTTTAACGGTTTTAAGCGCGGTAATTTATTTGATTTTGGTTATACCGACGTTTCGGCCACTTCTCAGTGGCCGTTATCACGGAAGACAAAGATGTCAATTGAACGAGTATTGTTAAAGTTTTATTTAGCCTACCGCCAACTTGTTCATTTTAATTATTTAGTTTAAATTTTGTTTATGGTTATTATTTATTCAGCGTGTGTTCACAAGTCTGCGATCAGTGAACACACGCTGGATATACCCAACCACTACATCAGATTCGATAAGCTGCAAATCCTCGCGAAAGAGAATCGTTTCATACCTAGAATGATGCGTGAGGCTATTGAAATCAAAAAACACCCAAATTTCAATAGAGAAGATGGTTGGCAAGTACCACCAGTTTGGGATCCGATCATCAAAACTATTAAGACCCAAACTCAGCAAAAACCAACTGCCAGACCTCGAGACACTGAGCTCTTTCTGCGTGCAACGGAACACAAACCAACTAATATTATATAAAATTATTAGAATTCGGCATGTTTGCTGAAGAGTTTCTTGCGCCGCTTCTTCTCTTCAAGCTGTAACATATTGCGAAGCGGTGATAAATTAGATTAGGTTCCCATCATTGAGATATAACACGTCTAGAGAGAGCATTGCTAACAAACAACACCGCCAAAAACGGCATCAAAAACGCGAAGCGTTGCTATATTCACTCTCGTAAGACTATCAATGTGTGCGTGTTTTCGGGATACCAGGTAAAAAATATTACCCCATTTTTTATAATTAAATATTTTTTTATGTAAGTGAAAAGTTTAAATGATCGTTATGATTTAATCGCTTTATGTGTTATAATTTAACTCAGAAGCTTTAGTTTTTTTTTAAATAAAGTGTTAGCAACAAAAGTTGTGTGTCTTGGAACGAACCATAAAAAAATACATGCTCAAATGAATTCATAACACATTTTAGTACATGTAGTAATTTAAATTCACAATAAAATGCCTGTACAGATATTAGTACATATTTATAAGTCTGTTAGTTACCAATACTAATGTAATAATTCTAAAAAAAAAACTTTTCATAATGGCAAATTGTTTTTGTGTTATACATCATGTTCACGAAGGTTATTAGATGACTATTTATAACCCAAAGATTATCCTGCGCTAAAAGTCAGTGAAATCATTTGTAATAGTGGACTTGGAACGATTCGATGGATTCATATTGGGTAGTGGGCTTTATGTGTAATCCAAAGTTTATATCAGTAGTAGGAACTACGGGGTAGGTACACGGGATAGTTTAATGCAGGGACTTAAGAGCAACTAAACCACTTGAAAAGGACTATTATAAAGATAAAATATTCATATCCAAAAGTTTTTATTCAAACTAGTTCAATTTGATTATATTATGAACTAAAATTTGTTTTTTATCATATTAATATATTCTAGGCGCTAAGAACCTCAGCCAGAAGGCCCAGCTCGCCGTACACAACGCGGTGCTGGTACCTACGCTCACGTATGGAAGCGAGAGTTGGGTATGGAAGAAAGAGCATGAAAGTAGAGTAAACGCGGTCGAGATGCGAGCACTGCGCAAAATCTGCGGAGTGACGCTTGCGGACCGCGTTCGTAATACCGAAGTAAGAAAGAGAGTTGGTCTGAAAGAGAGTGTCGGGGTGAAGGTAAGGAAAGGAATGCTCCGGTGGTTCGGGCATGTGGAAAGAATGCATGATGAAAGAATGAATAAACAGATATACAATGCAAAAGTGGATGGATGCAGAAGTCGTGGAAGGCCACGACACACCTTCCATGATCAAATTGATCGTGTACTAGCAGAAGGTGATGTCAGGAGCCTTAAGAACAGACGAGCGTGCATGACAAGAGTTATGAATGTCAAAGAAGCAAGTGAGGTATGTAAGAATAAGCCTAAATGGCGCTCTGTTGTTCGTGCCTACCCCGCAAGGGAACTGGCGTGAAGTTATGTATGTATGTATGTATGTATGTAATATATTAAATTATTTCTTTATTAGGAATTAATGGAGATGCAGCTAACAGAATACAGACAAAATTAATATCTCCGAAAATGATTTCAAAATATTTTCTTTCAAAATCCATCTCTTTGTCCAACAATATGCCACAATTAGATCCGTAGGAAGTCTAAAACGTAATATAAACGGTTTTTTAAACTGGTATTCTTCTTCTTCCGGTTTTCTTAAACGGTGGTTTAAGAAAACAGGACACACAAACATTACATGTCTGTTTTCTATAGATTTTTTCAATTATTCATATTTCATAAATAAATTAAAATTCCCCAAATTTTGGAAAATAAGTCACACTTCTCACCTGACAACATCAATCAATTCGATAACCTTTAAAATGTCGAAATTAAATTTCATGTTTTTACAAAGAAATCACGAGAAAAGTGTTAAGTTTTCCGATTAAATGACATATTATGCTTATCCTTTCCTGTTTTAAAATTATTCCGACACATTTTAATAGCGCAGGATGGCATAACGATTTTTTTTGCGAGAGCTCTAACCAGTAAAGTAGTCGAAACGACACTAACAGGCGTGGGAAGCCAGTGCACCAATTTTAGTGCACTTTTTTGGGCCGTTTTTCTGCAATTGATGCGTGATCTAGACGTTTATATGATCTAAGGTTCCCACAGAGTAAATAATAACCATAAACAAAATTAAAACTAAACAACTAAAATGAACAAGTTGGCGGTAGGCTAAATAAACCTTTAACAATACTCGTTGACACTTGACATCTTTGCCTTCCGTGATCACGGCCACTAAAAAGTGGCCGAAACGTCGCAAAAACAAAAATCAAATAAATTACCTCGCTTAAAACCATTAAAACGTAGTTTTATTATGTTCGTATATTACATAAACACATTATATCTTTCAAATTTCAAATCAATTTATCACTTATAAGCCATCTCATTTAATCTTAAACAGGTACTTATACTTGCCTTGACAAGACAATACCTATGTATTGTCTTTTCGTCTTCAGACACCACTTTAGATTTAGACTTTTAGACCCTCAGTGGAAACTTTCAAGTTTTAACTAATTTGATTAAAATATATGTTTTAAATGGTTAGTTGACACATTCAGTGGTGTTTTTTCACATTAAAAAGTAAGAGATTAATTACAAGTGGTGCCCTCTCGATAACAGTATAAACATAAGATTTAGGGGGTTTTCAGGGTTACGTTTTATTTGTGGGTCTGTAATGTCTAGCATTCTCTTTCGATGTCTATATCTATTGAAAATCAATTTGTTTGTTATATATGCTTGCTCCCATATAACGATTTTAATCGATTATTATTTTACTATTATAGTTTAATGCCAGAGTTGAAAAAAAATACGAAACAACATAAAAGGCCTCGCAAGAAATAAAACCGAAGTTGTTTTTCTTCGAAAAAATCTTTAGTTTCCGATAAATTGTAAATCATCGTCATTGATACAGTATATTATTATAATTTACAATTTAGCATACATAATTTTATTTCATAATTAATATGAAGCTTCTTTAATAAGCATTTGATTAAATATTTTATTATACTACGACATAAAAGATTGCTGAAATTACTGGAACCCGAATGATGTCACCTACAATTTTTAGCCTTGCTACAGTCACTACTTTATTCGCATTATTTTTAGCAGAAACTCTTAGAATTTTCGCCAGTCTCAACCCTAACAATGTTTTTCTCAAGAACTTTTATATAAATTATTTACCTATACCTTAAGTCTTAACAAAGTCACCGTAACTGCTATTAATTTTTTATCTTGATGTATTAATATATGACACACCATCACGCCCTTTTATAACACTACTGGAATTTATATTACAAAGATTCCACGCTTGTCCATTTGATGGGAGTCAATGTCTGTACGAAATATATAGGCTTAACGCAACAAAACATCTTGACCCTTTGAACCTTACATGTCGGGTCAGTTTACCTTCTCCCGAGAGAAATTCCTTCCTTTTCTCGTACCTCCAACATTATATATAATATTTAGTTTATTCCTGTCTATTTAAGTACGTGATATATTACAAAAATGGTCATTTGGTTTAAACATATACCAAAGAAAACTTACTTTCTAATTTTTGACTAAAATATTTGGTAAGGGTATTTATTTTCTGCGATGATACACTTCAGGGTTAATTGTTTACTGTTGTCGGTAAGGAAATCTAAGGAATTAAAAATGATTTATAAATTTTAAAATACAAGTACACACAATTTAACATCATATACTAAATTAATTATATGAAGAAAAATTATCTGAACAGTGTAACCCAACGCATACGATTTGCAAAAGCTTCTGCCATAGATATTACGATCAATTATGTTACAGATCAGATTCATTACTATCATTAACGCTCTAAACACTTATAAAATCTTTATCTGTTACTTTCAAGTCCATAAATTATGGTCGACTTTTACAGACATCAAAACTCTGTACGTCCTCAAGTTAACAATGTTAGGCATGTTATAGAGGAACATTAACAACACTCAATAATCAAAAGTCGTTCTTGATAACGATCTGGTTCTTCGAGTGCAATAAAACAAGCGGCTAACATTCGAACCGCTAGACAATGGAAATCTTCGTTACTAATATCAGTTTACAACCGAAGTGGATAAAGCATAACCCCGATGGTGGTAAGAAAGGGGGCGGCTATGTGGGGAGAGGGGGCTGAACAATAAACGTTTTGTTGCTGGCTGCAAGAAGCGACATCTTGGGCCAGGACCCAGGCCATCCGTTTAAGCAAGTTGCTCGCTGAACTGGAACACAAGCGGCCAGCATACGCCACGCATCGCAAGAAATCGTCTCGAGCGCTGAAAAATAAATTGAGTTAATAATATTATGTGGTTTCGCTAGAGTGATTATTAAGAACATAGTAATGCCCCTTAATCACTGTTTTATAAATCAATAAGGGCGTGTCCCCATTATACGAAAAGTGAGCGGCTCACTGTTGTGAGTGTCCATACAGCGCGTAATGTACGCAGTTTGAGGCGCTTTGCTTGCCGACTCGTTCTATAAGCAACCGATTAGCAGGAAACGATGCGCGTGATAGGCGGCGCAGTTCGTTCACTAGGCCGAAGTGCAGCGTTACGCACGCAATCTACTACCGCAACGGCCAACGCGTACTTGTGTTTGGTTGGATGGATTCAGTATGTTTTTTATATTTATCTTCATTTAATGCCTCCGAAACAGCTATCCTTCGAAAATATACATGGTATTAATTACAACACACTCCTCTCAGAACACTAATATATACAAACCATTTACCTTCCCTCCCAAGATTTCGCAAGCGCTTCGTGGCTAATACGCTACAGTTCGCTGCTACCTCGACATTGAGTTAGCAACCGATACACCGCTCAGAGTCAGCCAGCAAACAGTCAGCTGCTCATTGTTCGTCTAATGAGGACACGGACTAAGTAGCGCGGTATTAGTTATGAAAGTTGTGAAAATTATGATGCTCTAACTTATAAACATAGTGATGGAAAATTAAAAACAAATCGGAGTTGTAAGGCAATCAAAACATTTCCGACGAAACTCGGGTTGGACAATAATTATCGTGAAGTTTTTTTAGATATTTTCGATTTTTTAATAGGAGTCGTTGGCTATCTCTAAAAAAGTCTTCGCTATGCGCGGACTGCCAAACACTTACCTAATGTATTTAAGGGTTGACTGTTAATCACCCATTCAAAGAATAATGTATAACAAAAACCAATTAAAAATGACAGCTATATAAATATAATATTAGTTTAATTGCTTAAATTTTTGTACTCAGTCAGGTTCTCATTTATTGGATAGATAATATATGTAATGAATTAATAGCGGTCCTAAGTCAATGGGTGGCGAGAACGAGACAACTATAAACTATTTAAAAAAAACTGAAAAATTGTGAGTTGTAAAACTTAAAAAGTCTTTTAACCAAAATTAATTTGCAGAAGATTCTTTGAGTAGTTTTTAATATAAACCAAAATACTCCGTCCGTCTATAATTATGTCATAATTATATCCAGCTAAAGCGTTATGACATTTTTACTGCTTTGAGTAGTTTTTTATTAAATTATTTTTAGGGTTCCGTACTCTATTTCTGTAGGCCTTTCACTGATGTGTTCAGACACGGATTTCTAATTTTACGTATTGTTAATTTACGTATGGACTGTATTAATTGTTAAACTTTATTTACAATAATATATAATGAAACTAAATTAAATTTCATGTACGTGAAATTTTATTAGAAATAAAGCATGTTCATGATTTTGTTTATTTCAATTTGAATCGTTGGTGACATTCAAGGTTTTTGACAATGTTATCTTGTAGACAACCTGTGTATAGAGGCGAATTAAATGAAATATTATAAATTGATATTTTCCTAGGAGTATTGATATGTTTTTCATCATCGTTTTTAAATAACTAAGATAACAAAAACATTACTATGAATTTTTACTTTATGTACACAAATTTATTGATCATTATTCAAACATTTCTTTATAATTAATATTTTATGAACTAATAATGTTTTTATGAGTATCAGCTTCATTTTTTCATCATAACATATAATATATTATAACTATAATAGTTAAAGGACGAAAAAAAAACAAAGACATTGAAACTAAAATAGATTATGTAGCAGATCACTGCCAACGGGGAGCGTGCCCAGAAGGCTGGCTGCATTGCCACGCTGTATGGTGGTAATATTTATTTGTTGTGCAAAATATGAGCCAGCCTTCTGATCACGGGTAGTGTCAGAGTTTCTTACATATGTTTTTAAAGAAACTTTGCCGACGGACCCCACGGGTCTAATGTTTTAACCCCAAACGGCACAAGTATATGTACAAAAAAAAAAGTATATGTACATATATATGTAACCCCTTCCTAAGGCTCCATATTTGCGCCGTTTGACGTCTTCAGCTGAAGCGGCGGCGTAATTGTATAATATACTCAATTATTTATTTTCCTTGATTTACAGCAACAAGGAAAATAAGTCTCCTTCTAACTCTAGGACTACGGTAAATAGCCGAATCTGCTCCTTCTATTGAGAAACGACTCAATGCCTTGTTTCAATCCTCGTCTTAACTTTGTAACACCTACTTGTATTTTGTTTTTACCACTGTAAAATCATACATACATAGTTCGTAGATAATCAATTATATTAGCTATGTTAAGCTATGAAACGGTTTATTGAATGTATAAAAAAAATATATAATCTATATTCAATTTTGCAAACCAATAAAAAAAAACTTAGGATTATCCGGTAAGACTTAAGATTTACCAAATCCTCTTCATGGTAAAAATCCGAACTTTATGTGATCATCGTTAATTTCACAATCGATTAATCTTTTGCGGATTTACGTCAGACATACCTACAATAAATGTTGAAAAACAAACATGGGTATTACCGTGGAAAAAGTTAGTAATTATACTAAGACTTCTTTCATGGTATTACTGTTGAACGTAAAATTACCAATTGTTACTTCTTTAAAATACATGTAAATCAGTTATTAAATGGGATACCCATTTAATATATAGGCTAAAGGAATTATTCCTTTAGCCTATATATCCGTCAACATATTATTATAATTAAAAATAATCTTCTTAAGTATCAATTTCAATTTTTCATTGTTTTAATCTAAAAATGTTATTATCAGTTTTATTTCGCTCCAAATTGGACCTATGTTTAATCATTGGTCTTATTGACTCTCTAATCTGTGCTGTATAACGTAAAACTCATACTTATTCTTTAACAGGCCTAGTCCTATAGATTTATGTGTTTATCTCTTTTTAGTGTCGCTTTTTCGTTTCATCGAGTTTCAAATCACAACGAATCTAAAGAAATTTCACTTCAAAACATTTAGTTTTAGAATGAACATACATTTATAAGCACACTTTAAGTAACGAAATATACAATAATTAATAAGAGTAAACAACCATAAACTAACAGAATATAACATAAATCCGAAAAATTAGATGATGCTTTTTATTTTTGACATCTTCGATTGTACGGAGAAGATATTTAATTTGATTCGGTCTTGTATAATTACAAGGCATCTAAAACGACTTGCTGTTCACAGTTACCCGCCGTTCCCAATTAGCCCACTTTCCCCTAGATGGGGAATGGGGATATGTATATACATATCAAATTTTAAAGAAATCAGTTCATTCCCAAGGCCGTGAAGAGGAAATGAACAAACAAATATATTCAAACAGTCACTTTCACATTTATATAAAGGTATAGATAGACATGTAAAGCTGAAAGTAAGCTTCCCTTAATATATTGCTATGCATCTAATAAACAATACGTTTGTATACCAGCACAGTTCGGAGTTGCGCTTGAAGTAAGTAAATGGTTGGGAGCGATCGACGATTTCGCGGGCAGCCTCCTGCAGTTCTTTAACGCATTGTAACCACTCTGGCGACACACGGCTCCAACAAACTTGCTCTTTCAGGAAGTCTGTAAATAAATGTATTAAGTTTGGTAATGTTCAAAACCTAATCAATAAATCGCTGCATCGTTTTTGCATGCACGCACACACACAACAATAATGTTAAGGAACTTCTCAAGCTATTTATTAAGTGGTTTATTCAATATCGAATGAATTAATGACTGGTAACCATGCATGTTTTTCGTAAAGGATAAATGCTTTATGCACACTTCCTACCTGAGAACAAACAATCAGATAATTCGAGTGAGTTAGACAGTGACTGCTAAATCCCCACTAAACGTAACTCTGATTCTTCTACTAGTCTAAACCAGGGCCATGGTACTTCACTTCTTGTTACTACGAGTGGCCCCTTCCATATTCTCGGGGTGTCTGTTTTTGGCATCAATGTATTATTTTAAATGTAATCTAGATTACCTTTACAGAATAAGGAATTACGGATTGTAATAAAGGAACTGTTTGTGTCGAGTTTATTGATTCAGGAATTTTAATTAATATAAGTTTGAGAGAGGTTATACAGTATGCTAACGTCACTAGGTGAATTTCTCCTTCTGAAGTGTGGCAATGTGGGAATATACAGCAATCTCCTATATTCCCATCTCACATTGTTCGCATTTATCGAAGTGTTAACGGATCGTACTGAGCTTATGACAACTGCAACTGTTGTCACAACCTTTTAACATCCATAGCCTTGATGATTAATTTATATCTAAAGTGATGTGGTTGAATATTTGTATGTGTTTGCGCTAAGAAAATATATGAGATATTGTCTTAGAAACACATACAAATTTCTCTTTTAGGAATTTCTCCCTCGCCGTTCTTGCGATTTATTAAAAAAAAACACTAAGTGTACAAACTACTACCTACTTCAATATTATCTGTGGGATAAAAAGAATAAGAAATCCTATAAATCAACATTTTATAATTAAAGTTTACTAAACAATCCATTCTAATGTTGTGAGAGTGAAACTTCCTTTCTCCATTTTTATATTTGTTTCTAATAGTACTCGTCATATTTTCTTTGTTTGTTTCGTTTTGTCTATCCGTGAATCACTGAAACGGCCCTAGCGGAAGACCAGCGCTGGTTGAGTCAACCAACATAATGCTGAGTTAGGACCGATTCAGAACTTCGTTTCACAGTTGTATTTTCTTATTTATAAGTATGTTTTGGTTTGTATGTAGTTTTGAATAAATATTTTTTCTTTCACGTTTCTTTATTCGCTCGGTTATTGTCACACTCGCAGATGAGTACGCGGCTCAAGAGTTTCAAAATCGGAAAATATAAATAAAATATCATCAACATTATGCAGCAAAATATCTAGCAAAATTATTCCGAGTTGCTTTCCGTCGTGTCAGAGTCAAGACTTAGGTTAACGCCTACAGCTAATCAGCATAATTTAATGAGTCAGGCGCGATGTTTTCCTTTGGCAAAAGTAATTTGAAAATAATTTACGCAATGTGATGGTATGAAAGATAATCCACATTAATCGTAAAGCTCGATTATAAATTCAATTATGCTGTTTTTACGAAAAGATTTAGCAAAGTATACGTATCAATCAGACTCAATTAAAGTTAAACTCTGACAATTGATTTTCTAATTGTGCTTGGTTATTTGAATTGTTATTCAAGTAACCAAGTCACCGTCAGTCGATAATAAGTTAAGTAAACATTACAATCGTTTAAATTGCGAAAAATATTTACTAACTTAAAATTAGATTTTGAATGATTTATTGAGTTTAAGTGCCTTTTAATTTTTAATTATTTAGTTTCACTTTGACGTTTCGACCACTTATTGGTGGCTGTGATCACATAAAATCTATCACAGTCAGCCAACAGATGTCTGCTGCGTAACATGTTGCGATTTTGTGCATTCATTATATATATATATATATATATATATATATATATATATATATATATATATATATATATATATATGTGTGTGTGTGTGTGTATATATGTATACCTAGTCTTGCCATAAGTATTGTAACAAATAAAGATTTTTTTTTCTATTGCAAATAACATTTATACGTTTTACAGTGTGTTAGTTTAATACATAAATATAAATCAATTTAAAATATAAAAAGTTTATTTGAAGTGGTCTCCATTGGCTGCAGCCATGCTTTCCGTGCTTCTATTGATAACTGGCCTCAACGTTTAAAGGATTGTATTGCAATATAGTCCTTTAAACGTTGAGGCCAGTTATCAATAGAAGCACGCACTCTTTCCATGGGAAAATTCTTCACTGCCAATCGTATGGATTGTTTTAGGGACTAAATAAATTATTTCCTTCCTTATCTGACCTTGCAGGTTGTTAGTTCAATGGGCTGGATACCGTCTTATACTACGACTAGCTTCTGTCCGCGACTTCGTCCACGTGGAATATTTAAAAAAAGTAAGTTAAAAAAACCCCCGATTTTGAAACATTCTTCATTGGTGCACCGTTCCTATTGTCCTTAGCGTGTTGATATATAGCTTTTCTCGATAAATGGACTATCTAACACCGAAAGAATTTTTCAAATCAGACTAGTAGTTCCTGAGATTAGCGCGTTCAAACCAGCAAACAAACTCTTCAGCTTTATATATTAAGTATATAATATTACCAAAACATGATTTTTACTCCAGAACACTTCTTTGCCATCCGCAGAGGACAAATTCTTGCGACAAATTTGGCAGTTCCACTACTACTTTGGATTACATATATGATATATATATATATAAGTATACTAGCTTCTGCCCGCGACTCGTCCGCGTGGAATAGTTAATTTGGGCTAACGCTAACTTTGAACATTCTTCATTGGTGCTCCTCTCCTATTGGTCGTAGCGTGATGATATATGACCTATAGCCTTCTTCGATAAATGGGCTATGTAACACTGAATTTTTTTTCAAATCAGATCAGTAGTTCCTGAGATTACCGCGTTCAAGCAAACAAACAAACTCTTCAGCTTTATATATTATAGCTGTGCCCGCGACGTCGTCCGCGTGGAATTTGCTTTCAAAACCCTCCGATTTTGAAACATTCTTCATTGGTGCTCCGCTCCTATTGGTCTTAGCGTGATGATATATAGCCTATAGCCTTCCTCGATAAATGGGCTATCCAACACTGAAAGAGTTTTTCAAATCAGACCTGGTAGTTCCTGAGATTAACGCGTTCAATCAAACAATATATTAAGTATATTTGGCTACAACACTAATACTTACATTTTAAATATCGCGATATCTTTTGAATGAAACGTCCGAATTGAAGAATTCAAAAAGTTCTAGAAAGGTATTGAATTTGTTTTGAATATGGAGTAATTTATTTTTATAAGGATTAATACCAAGGTACAAAATCAAGAGTTTTTGAAGCGATGGCATTTTAATTATTTAAAAAAATAAAAGAAAACACTTATTGTGAGATAGCTACAATAGTTAGACATATGGTTACGTAATGTTTTATGTAGACAATTATATGTTCTGCAAAGTGGTAGTACATTGTTTTGTTCTATAATCAATAGTTTTGGCAGCGCTGTGTAAGGATTTTTTCGGGTCATTTTGTACACCTTGGGTTACATTATTGGACTTTTAGTAAGGATCCTTAATTTTTCTGAAAATATAATATAGCCTATAGCCATCCTCGATAAATGTACTATTCAAAACTGAAAGAATTTTTCAAATCGGACCAGCGGTTCCTAAGATTAGCGCGTTTAAACAAATAAACAAACAAACTCTTCAGCTTTATAATATTAGTATGTACTTTCAGTAACCTTTCAATCTGGTACCCAGAGTATGATAAAACACAAAAATGTTTTTATGCCGGAAATTTTCGGTAATCGCCAGGTTTCGGCGTGGTGTGTATTGGATTTAATAATATGTTTTTAAAATTTTTCCAATAATATCCTTTAATTTACGCGTGTAAGTCCAACTGTGAGGGTCTGATTTTTATATATAAAATATATTCTGTAACAGTAGTATCGAATATTAACTTAATTATAGGATCTGGAACTTTATTAAGTTGTCTGTCTATTATTATAAGTACGGCCGTATAAATGTTATTTGAACCTTTAGCAATATACTAGGTAAATAATAAACTACCTCGGCTTGTTAGTCCCGTATCTGTAAGCTTCGATATTTGTAATACATGAACATTAGTAAGTTTAAATACGTCATCATACAATCCAAGGTTTCTGTCAATCAAGATTTTCTGGCGTATTTTGAATGAAAATAGTTTAATTCAAATTATTTTGTCTATAGAAAATGCTTATTCCAATTTTAAAAGTGTAAATTAAATACATTTGAAATTAAAATATATAATTAATTTAAAACTAAGATAAAAATAAAAAATGGAATATTAAAAGTTACCTAAATATATTTATCTTTTTTACATAGTATAAAACAAATTCGCTTTCCGCGTCTGCTTGTCTGTCTGTTTGTATATATTCTTTTTTTTGGATAGGGGAGACCGAGGAGAGTTGTGACATAGTTGATTTTTCGGAACCTATGACCGTTAATAATGTGACAACAACTCGCATTTGTTGCTTTTGAGATGCGCTATTTAACGCAGTGCGAACCTATGGCGTATGTGGAGTGGTTTTGACTCAATGACATTTGCATAAAAAAATTGCAAGAAGTAATTTTTTCATAACTATTTTGATTACATAATTATATAATATTGCTATGTATTATGTTTGCATCTTTATGATAATTTTTCTCGTATAATTTAGTTTTCAAGTTTCATAGCGTGGTAACGTTTTTTTAGGTTGGCATCTTATTTATAAATTATGAATTATTATGGGGGTCATGTCAGAAGCGTGCTCGTCGCGATCCCAGCTGGCCCAGAGGGCCACAATTTTGACCGGAATTCACACTAGTGCAGTGCACGATAGGGCGTCCCCCGCAGGCGACGCTCACCGATGCGCCCCCGTCGGTGTGAACTCTCGCGCATGCGGCGAAGGGGGCCGCCAGCCTTCACGCAGCGCCAAACCTGGCGGGTCGAGAGGAGCAGAGTGCCGTATAGGCACGTGGAATGTGAGAGGTGGAATGAAAGATAAGATGGACGAAATGATTGATATAATGCATGAGAGAAGCCTGGATGCCTTATGTCTGACGGAGACAAAGCGGAAGGGGTGCAGCGTCGATGACCTCCCCGGTGGCATGCTTGCTCTGTGGTCCGGCGTGGACCTGGACGAGCGTGCAAGTGGGGGGGGTAGGCGTCGTACTCTCATCCCGCTTTGTGTCTGGAGTAAAAGACTATTGTCTGGTGAACCCGAGACTTCTCTGGGTACGTCTAAAACTGGGGATCACGCGAGTTTTTCTGGTCGCAGCTTATGCTCCCGTAAGCTCAGCGGATCCCCAAGAACTCGAGAAGTTTTGGGAGTCTGTGAGAGAAATTCTGGATCTGGCTGAAGGGAACGAAAGACTAATTATGTGTGGTGATCTTAATGGCTGGGTGGGGACCAAACGAGACGGCCTTGAGGCTGTTCTTGGACCCTATGGTGACAAGAGAGTGAACGATGCTGGTAGGCCAATCATAGACGTATGCATGGAAAGAAACTTGCTTGTGTCGAACACCCTATTCCATCATAAGGATATTCACACGTATACATGGAGAATGAATGATCAGAAAAGTATGATTGATCTGATTTTAATTGATAGTCGCCTCCGAAACACAATAATGGATACAAGAGCCTACAGAGGCCCCACTCTTGAAACGGACCACTACCTGGTGATAAGCCGGTTTGTGGGCCTTTTCAAGAAGTGGAGGCACTGGCGAGTGCGTACCAATTTCGGGGAGCTTGAAAGAATAAAGTGTGAAAAATTGGAAGATGTTAGTGTAAGGAGTATGTATGCGCGCCTAGTCGAAGAAAGGCTTGCAAAAGCGGACTTCTCCGACTTAGATGTGGATAATGACTGGGATAGTATGAAAGAAAGTATAGTGGAAAGCGCAAAAGAAGCATGTGGATGCGCAAAGAGGCACATAACAACGAAAGGTGATGAATGGTGGGACGCGGATGTTAAATCCAGCGTAGAGAGAAAGAGAAAAGCCTGGCTGGATTATGTTGCTTCTTTGCAACAGAATGACAGTATGAAAGAGATGAAGAAAGAAATTTATCGCCTCTGCAAGAATGAAACCAAAGCTTTAGTGAAAGAGAAGCGCGAAAGAATAAAATTGAAAGAAGAAGAGAAGCTGACGGAGAACTTCGAGGCGAATACCAAACTCTTTTGGAGAGAGGTTAAGAAGTCTCGGGGTTGTTCGTCAGCTTCCAGAATGGAAAGAATAAAATCTAAAGCTGGGGACGTTCTTGCTCACCCACAAGAGGTGTTAGCGCGATGGAGTGAATATTTTAGAGAAATGTATGATAACATCCCGGATGCTGGCACCACGACTGAGTCTGTGACCGACTCCGAGGAGTCAGCATCCGAGATCACTTTGGAAGAGATCGAATGGTCGATAAGAAGTCTGAAAAATGGAAAGGCAGGAGGAATCGATAGTGTGTCTGCTGAGATGATCAAATATGGTGGAACCTGCGTCCGGGACGCTTTCCTGTCCTTAAGCAATTTGTGCTGGAGGACGGGAAAGGTTCCCAAGGACTGGAGGCGCGCTGTCATCGTGCCCTTGTATAAAGGCAAGGGGTCACGTATGGAGTGCGCCAGCTACAGGGCCATCAGTTTGATCAGCACAGCATCTAAAGTGTATACGAAGATTATTGAAAAGAGAATGAGAGTGGTATCCGATGGATTATTGTGGGATGCACAAGGTGGCTTCAGAAATGGAAGGGGATGTATGGATCAAGTTTTCTCTCCGCAATATCGTAGAGAAGCAGCTGGCTATGGGCCGGAAGGTTTTCTGCGGTTTTGTGGATCTAGAGAAAGCATTTGACAGGGTTGTGCGGAAGGACCTCTGGGACATATTGCCCAAATATGGGATTAATGGCCAACTGATGCGTGCTGTGCAGTCCACTTACGAGGACTGTATGGCATGCGTGCGGCTGGATGGCAGCCTGTCGCCCTGGTTTGACGTCAATATTGGCGTCCGACAGGGCTGCGTGCTGTCGGCTTTGCTGTTCATCCTATACCTGGACGATTGTCTCCAGAGAATAAGATTGATGGATGTTGGGGTGCGGATGAGTGACCTAGTTGTAAGCACCTTGCTTTATGCGGATGATGCCGTGCTTTTAGCCGAATCGCCATCAGAACTGCAAACACTAGTCACAATGATGAAAGAAGACTGTCAGGCGAGAGGCTTACATTTGAATGCGAAGAAAACAAAGGTAATGGTGTTTGAAAGAGAAGAAACCAGAACGAATGCAAGGATAATGGTCGATGATGTTATGCTGGAGCAAGTGAATAAGTTTGTATATCTTGGATGTGCTTTTAGCAGGGATGGAACGTACACCGCTGATATAGAAAGAAGAGTGAATTTGGGGAATAGTGTGAATGGAACATTAGGTAAACTTCTAGCCGCTAAGAACCTCAGCCAGAAGGCCCAGCTCGCCGTACACAACGCGGTGCTGGTACCTACGCTCACGTATGGAAGCGAGAGTTGGGTATGGAAGAAAGAGCATGAAAGTAGAGTAAACGCGGTCGAGATGCGAGCACTGCGCAAAATCTGCGGAGTGACGCTTGCGGACCGCGTTCGTAATACCGAAGTAAGAAAGACAGTTGGTCTGAAAGAGAGTGTCAGGGTGAAGGTAAGGAAAGGAATGCTCCGGTGGTTCGGACATGTAGAAAGAATGCATGATGAAAGAATGAATAAACAGATATACAATGCAAAAGTGGATGGATGCAGAAGTCGTGGAAGGCCACGACACACTTTCCATGATCAAATTGATCGTGTACTAGCAGAAGGTGATGTTAGGAGCCTTAAAAACAGACGAGCGTGCATGACAAGAGTTATGAATGTCAAAGAAGCAAGTGAGGTGTGTAAGAATAAGCCTAAATGGCGCTCTGTTGTTCGTGCCTACCCCGCAAGGGAACTGGCGTGAAGTTATGTATGTATGTATGTATGTATGAATTATTATTCTGATTGGTTCACGAATTTTTCACCTAGGCGAGTTGTGACAGCTTGTCACAACTCTCCTATTTAACCGGCTTCTTTTGTTAATTTTTCTGGCAGTTTTTTCTTATGGTATAATGTTGCATGCTGCATTGCCGTTTCTCTGATTCAGAATGCTAAATTTAAGAAGGACTGATAATATGATAGATTGACATTGGTAAGGCTGAAATTTATTAGTTTGGGGAAAAAGTTTCTTCGTATTTTATATAAAAATTCAAAAGGTTTTTTTATAAAGTTTATTTACATTTGACTAAAGTATGTAGGTGCCATTTTGTTGGATTACTTTTTGCCATCTTGTAGGTAAGGATGTGATCCCATTGCTATAAAAATTTTGGGGCTTCTGATCAAAAAACTGCGACACGTGGTTTTGTCAGTTCTCTCGTGATGTTAACCTGACACTGCCTAAGGAATTCTGCAGAGACCGAAACAGGTGAAAATCTGAAGGTGCAAGGTCAGGACTATATAGTGGATGCATTGACACCTCCCAGCCAAACTCTCGTAATTTTTTCTGAGTGGCTAAAGATGTGTGGGGTCTAGCGTTATTATGGTAAAAAACCACACCCCTTCTGTTGATTAATTCCGGCCGCTTTCTCTTAACTTTTTGCTTTAATCTCATCAGTTGTTCGCAGTACAGTTCAGAATCGATGGTAGTGCCTGGCGGTAACAGCTCATAATAAATAATGCTCTTCCAACCCCACCATACACACAGCATCATCTTGTTGCGAGTTACCCCGGGTTTCGCCGCAGTCTGTGAAGCCTGACCGGCCTTTGACCACGATCATTTTCGCAATTTCTTGTCGTACGTGATCCACTTTTCATCACCAGTTATCAACTTCTTCAAAAATGGTTCGGTTTCATTACGTCATAATAAAGAAACACAAATGAGTGAGTACACGGTTCATTAGGTTTATTTCAGTGAGCTCATGAGGCACCCAAATATCGAGCTTTTTTGTGTACCCAGCTTTTTTCAAATGCGCCAAAACCGTTTTGTGGTCAATTCCCAGTTCTCCAGCTACATCGTAACTACTAATATGCCGATCTTGCTCCACTTTTTTAAAAATGGCATCAATTTTGTCCGTAACAGGGCGACCAGAGCGACGTGCATCTTTGATATCAAAATTTCCGGATTGAAAACGCTTAAACCAAATTTGCGCTACTCTCACAGATACTGCATTAGGTCCATAAACATCACAATTTTTTTTCGCGACTTGTGTTGCATTTTTACCTTTTTTGTAGCAAAATTTTAAATTGTATCGAATTTCTTCATTAGATTCACTCATTTTAACAGTAAGAAAAAAAATGAAAATTACACATTTTCCTAATTTGAATTTGGAATTGTCTTCTTTAAAATTAAAACTTTTTAATGATACCAAAACCAGTCAGAAACAAATGGTATAACCAAAGAGATCTTATTACAAGTTCATATATACTATATGCGAAAAGACTTTTTCCCCAACCTATACATACATACATAACTTCACGCCAGCTCCCCTGCGGGGTAGGCACGAACAACAGAGTGCCATTTAGGCTTATTCTTACACACCTCACTTGCCTCTTTGACATTCATAACTCTTGTCATGCAAGCTCGTCTGTTCTTAAGGCTCCTGACATCACCATCACCCCAACCTATTATGAACTAAAAGTAGTCAGGATAACTTTTCAAACTCATAGAATTGCCGCATACTATTCCAATGTCAACTAAGTACATTTCCGTGCAATCTAAGTATGAAAAGGCATATTATGTTAATTTAGATGTCATATGATGACCGACACTACTACCAATTATGAAATACCTGCCATAGGAAAAAAAGTTTAATCAATAAAAACGAAGACGAATAAGAAAAGTATCGTTTATGATTAAGAAGAAGCAGAAAATGATCGGGTTTGCTTTTGTTAACCCTTGGTTATATAAATTAAAAGGGTTCAGAGCCCCGAATTCCAAGGCTGGTCTCACATAAACGGGCTTCGATATGTCTATGATAATTGTTTGTCAGATTAAACTTTGATTTTTAAACTGATTTATATACAACAGGTCTCAGAAAGATGCCATACTATATTATTTAGGATATTAATAATTTTTTTATGTTAATGTGACATTTTATTTTCGTTCGTAAATGAGTGTCACAACTTACCTAAGTATTCGTCACAACTTACCTCGGTATTAGGAGGGTTGTGACATGAGGAGTAGTTTTTGTTTTCGTCTATTTTGTCAGAAATTGCCATTAATTTTGATGATTTTTTCTTATAGCCTATGAATTAAGCTACATTGACTTATAAAGCTCATAGATGTAGAATGTTTCTGGACTGAGATATGTAAGTTAAAGTAAAAATTGACACAACTCTCCTCGGTCTCCGCTAGGGGAAATCCATTTGAGGACAAAGCCGCGACAGGCACAGAAACCAGGAGGGATAATTCGCGACCCGTGAGTGTGGGATTCACCAGATCGGGGGTGGCACGAGCGTGCCCAGTCAGAACTGGTGCCACGCTATTGCTACTCCCCAGTTAGGGATACCCACTAAAACCCTTGGGTGTTCCGTCCTGCGCCTTATGCCAGGGTTACGGGACAGCGGGATTCCCAACTTCGAGTGCCCTGGCAGGCGTGGGCCTCCCTTACTAGGCCTCTTCCAATGCCAGGGGGTCTGTCTGTATATCCGTTAACTCCTCCTAGACCACGCAACGAATTTTTAAGCGGTTCTCACCATCAGTTACATAATTTTTCAAGGAAGATTAGTATACATATATACTACTAGTTTTTGGCCGCGGCTTCGCTCGTGATATATAAGAACATAATTAGGTTTCGGTGTAAGTAAAATAGAGCTACTTACCAGGGTTTGACTCTCGGCGCAGCTGGGAGTTACCGCAACCTATAAACTAAACATGAGCTTTTATGTCCGCAGTCTTACTCTTTGAGGATACAGTCTTTTCGTTTTTATTGTTTGTCTTGCCGTGGATGAAAACAAAATATTTAATCATGTCATTCGTATTAATTCGGGAAATATTTGCTTGCTTTATTAATATTTATGGAAATTTGTTACCTTTCCGTAAAGAAGTTCCATTTGAACACAGAAATCGCATCAGAGCTCGCGCACCACCTATTTGTTGTTGCAATATCTTCTGTCCATCAGTGGGCAAACATCGTTGTATCCAAGCCTCCATGCAACTCATACCAATGTGGTAAGCTCTGCAAAAGTAAGAATGATTTAGCGCTAGGTTAAGACAGGAAATTACTAGGAATGTTTATATTTTCAATTCCCTATCCCATCTTAAAGGCTTGAATTTCCATGAAACTGGGCGGTATGCCTGTTTGGCAGCTTCGCAATAAAAAAATAATAATAATCGCCCAGGAACAAGGTGACTTTGAGAAACCGCTAAATCTTATCTGAAAGAAAAAAATAAGAACGAAAAAATGATCTAAAGAAATAGCGACGTATTTACTCTGCTTACATACATCTTAAAGAATAAAAGTATATTTTGAGAATTTGTACGCCGCATTGTCAGCAAAGAAGGTTTGTACTCGGCTTATTGCTGTGCCGGCATAATATCTGACACAACGCCCATTTTCAATACAAACCTTCCTTTTGGCGTGATACTAAAACGACCCGAATATTTTGTGAATCTAATTTAAAACTGTTTATTTTGTAAATGATAATGTATACCTACTCTATCTTTATCTCTCTAAAGGACGCCACAAATAATTTTCTTCTTGCGTGTTGTTACATTGTTACCTTAGATTATATAAACGTCTATATCTCAATGATTGTTACATAAAAATACCATTAAAGCTTTCAATCAACGTTTTAGTATGTAAGACCCATGATTTGAGTCATCTAACCAGTTTGGTACGGAACTCTTATGTAATCATAATGTTCAACTGTTCGTCTGTTTGTGCATGTCACAGTATTCTTCTCAAAAATCACTTGGATAATATTTGACAGGGAGGTAGTCTACATGGCATTACACAGTGATGTAGCTAAACTACGAAACAATAATTATTAGACGCGGATACCATAATTTTAAGATTATATATTTTCTTCATTATAATGAAGTTGTCAGTTCTATATACCTATATACATAGAACGAATAACTTCATTTGCGTTCATTGTAGGAACATGGCGACTAATATGTGGTCTTAATATTAGAGTAAAAAAGAATTGTACGTAGACACGCGTTAGAATCCGTTAAAAAGCATATATTAGTTGTGTAAATACAAATTTTCAGTCTAACTCTTAATTGGCACGAAATTATAATTTTAATATTTTTAACAGATTCTGAAGACTAAAGTAATACGATTTAATTATGAGCCTAATCTATTGTGATATCGTATTATCAGATATCACACCCTTTGAAACAAACAACAGTTGTTATTAGATTACGAAACTTTTGTGTCTCCCAAACAAACTTTTACATTTATTGACACGTGGGCCGTCGCAACGTATTGGAATTTGGCAACTCATAAATAAATTTTAATATTATAAAGTTGAAGGATCAAAGACAAATAGTTTCAAATGATCTCGTTAAAATTCATATTACTTCAGTATCAGTATAAAGTATTAGGTCTTCTCAACGTATAATATGGTTAAAACATACAAAATTTTAAATCACCCTTATCCCTAGTATACTAAACGACTTTAGAATTTTAGGAAACCGCAATTAATTTCTTAACATGTCAAGAACATTCCTTTAAATTATAACTTTTAATTTTATCGTAATGATCCGGTCCCATGACAAAACTATGTTTCATTTTGTACATATGGTTTAAAATGTCAAGATGTATCTTATTCTACATTTCTCTCAGTCATGTAAGTTATATTGACATACAAGCATTTCATTTATGGACCTCTATAACTACCATTCAAACCTGGAAAATGATATATATTGATGATGATATATAGTCTTTGCCCCCCTCACATGGACTTTCGTAAAATGTTCCATGCCAATAAGCAACGGTATAAAAGTGATTTTTTTATTTTGCGGTATATTCATCTTTATAGAAAAGGACAATTTCAATTATTAAATTAGATACTGCTGATCATAGAAAAGCAATAACAGGACGGTCACGCAGATAACATTAACAAAATCTAAATGTACTATTAATTCTTGACTGTGTTACATTTCTAGCTTTTATCAGATATGTTAATACGACAGATTGCTAATTGTTGCAATTTTTGCGTGAGAAACGTTAATTTGATGTAGCTTTTATTTAGATAATCCGTGGGTTAAATTAATCGTTAGCTAGCACTATAACTAACTAAATTGTAATTAATTAGTCTGTATGTTAATGGTCTTATTCATAGAAGTAAGTTTGAATGCTTCTTGCAGAAGCGTTCCAACTGACTAATTCTCTATGAATAAGAGCATAAATGTTTAAGGCCTATTTAAACCACACGAAAAAGACGGGCAATTACAGTACAGTATTTCGAGAGCAACTCAATAGGTTCTAGGTTACCACCAGCTAGGCTGCCGAAATCTTTTGTAGTTACTCATAACTTTATACCAATGTGAAAAACCTATACTGCTTAATTTTGAATTTTAATAGAACTGATAGATACATTTCAAGCGGTATTATACTGTAATATGTACAGGTATTTATTGTACAAATTTTAAAATAATTAACAAAATTTAATTAAAATTACATTAATGTCCAACTTAGATTTCATAAGTCGACAAGAGAAACGTTTAATTGAGATTCGTTAAATAATAGACTTAATTAAAATGTACATCGACACCCTATTTCATTAACTAAAATGTAATTAAGTCGCCGCTTACACAAATTTCGGCTTGGTATCCCAAGGAATCCCATTATTATCCCGATATACAATAAAACTAAAATTCTATGCAATCTCAAACACTTAAAGAAAGATTTTTTTATTTAAATTTTAAATAGGTTATGCTTATTAATAACAGTTAAAGGCGTCAAGGATATAAATAAGTGATTTGGGGTTCCATAGACACTGGCAAAGTTGGGAAATGTCTTACAATCACCATGTCCATCTTGGGTCATCTATGTCTGCTGGTGTTCCTCAGGAAGGAGTTTATCACTACTTTTATTTTCTATTTTCATTAACGCGATATCCAAAATAACCTTTCATCGTCATGCCACCTTTATACAAACGACTTACAAATCTTCACTCAATGTAATTTTAGCGTACTTTCAAAAGCAATCCAATCTACAAATAGGGGCTTTACTAAAATTCTAAACTGGAGCCAAGCCAATACTTGGCGTAAAGCCGAAAATGACGAAGGTTATAATAGTTGGCAGTTCTAGGATTGCCTCTATAATTGACTGGTCGTCGCTTCCCCATATTTTGTTTGATAATGTGCGTATTGAAATCAGCAAAAGTGTTAAAAATCTAGGAGTTATCATTGACAGAAAACTGCCTTGGCGGCCACACCTACCTGAAATCAGTCGGAAACTTTTGGTATCATCCGCTTCGCTTCGAAGATTGACGAATTTCTTACCGATAGTTACTAAAGTGAATAAGAACTACTAAGCTACTAAACTAAAAAAGGACGTAAGCTGTTTTTTAAATGCTGTGGTGTATTTTACCCTGGAAATCCCGGATTCATTTCTGAGAACCGATCGCACGGCTAAAATAACATGAAAATTGGCTGTGTTACTCTTATTACGCCTTAGCTTGGTACTGTAGAACAATTTCCACGTCTAACTATTCTGGAATTTTTTATATTTCTCGCGATTTCCTAACTTCGAAACCATATATTTTGGACTTGCTTGATGTGCAAGTTTTTATATTCATTAGACATCTTTAGTAGAATAGTTGTAGTTGGTATAATTTTAGTAACATTGGGTATTCCGTGTTTTTATAGCAATTTCCGGCATTCATGTATTCCCAAACTAAAAATTCATTGCCCTGCTGGAAATAACGTTAGATTTTAATTTTTCGCAAAGTAACTGTAATCTTTGTTACCTGTCCAACGTGGACGAAGTCGCAGGCAATGCTAGTTAAATTTTCCAGCATACATTAATGTAATGAAATATTACAGGGGGCATTTCTTAGCTATTTTTTATTTATTTATTTGTCAACTATGTATTCTCTAGCGAAAAAGTTATGCCAGCGACACCATTTATATAATATTGATAATAGGGATCAACCAAATGAAATCAATTTGGTTGAAAGATACAAAACCGAAAGGACACGGCTGTATTCAATTCATTAATATACATTGAATGGTTCAAATTCATGTTTACATGAATCCCTTTGGTTGCTTCACCCAAATTTTGAAAACAGAAATCCATCGTCTGATATCAGTTTTACTAATACCTACCTAACTAATAGGTACATTTTTCATTCTTGTTATAAACAAATACTTATATTTATTACATTTTTTTTTTTCAATATTATTTATTTTATTTTAACATTGTCTTATAAATATTAATAATAATACAATTACAATAAATTTAAAAACTTTTTAAATTCATTCAAAACTATTTTATTATATTTATTAATATTGGAAATTAAAATAAAAGATTCATCCGCGAAAAAATCTACAAACAAATTAACAGGAAAATCGTCGTTGCCGCCCATGACCAGAAAGCTGGTTTATACTTCGCACAGAAAATTAGCATTGCCATCCAGCATGGCAATGCCGTCAGCCGCTCTGGCAGCAGCGATATGGTATATAGTCTTTAATTAGCTATTATTTTTGTTTCCAATAGTAATATTACATACTGTTTTACTTTTTTACATTATTTATACCTACCTGCAATATAGACATTTGACAACTTTCTTCCATTCCTAAGCTTTTTACAATTTTATGCTATTTAATTATATAATACCTATTGAGTACTTTTTCCTTACTATTTTAAGTGTATCCAAGTAAAATTTAAACTGATGAAAAGCGGTTTAATAGTAGTAAGTAGTAACAAAGTAGCACCCCAAGGTGCTACTTTGGTAGCACCTTTGGTAATATTACAAATATCCATAGGCGATGGTAACCGCTTTCATCAGGTGGGCCGTCTGCCTGTCTGCAGAACTCATGCAATAAATAAAAAATAAATAAACTGGAACACCAGTAAACTGGAATTATTATTTACCACGCCAAGTAAACAAGGAATACTTTGCTTATACGGCCTAGTTAGTCCTAGTGTGATCAAGCAGTTTTTACATTTTCAAAATAGCAATAACTAGGTATATGAAAATCAGTTAATACCTATCAAGTTATTAAAAAAAGAAGCAAATTAAATTAAGAACTTAACTTACTCTCAATACGTTTTCACGTGACACTTAACCACAAAACGTTTATCTTTATTTATCTCGTCACTTGTATTTAATGAAACGGATACGATTAAGCCGAAAATAGCTTAGTACAAGCCCATAAAACACACATGCCCGGTACAATGTGTCACTTTGCTAAGCCTCTAATGTATTTGGAAAGGACTAAGTTATTTTATTTATCACGTAATTATGGAGAAGAAATTTTTATTCAATTAAAATTTAATAACTTAACTGTCGCACTCAGACAGCTTAATAGACAATCACCTTATATTTTAAATTAAATGTATACTTCAAAATTGGGCAAGTGCTTGGCAGTCCGCGCACTGCGAAGTTCGCTTGACGTAATAAATATATTACTTTGCCATTTAGCTACAATTCCATAAAATGAGCATTTAAGCAAAAATACCCTATATCTCAAAAAATACTTCATAGTTCTTGTTAATATTTTGTTTCAACGTTTCCGAGCTCTACTTTTTTCAATGTTCTCCACTGCATAGTTCTAAGTGGGTAGACACAGTTCTAACGAACTTAAAACAAATATCAAAATAAGATTTTGAACGTTTATCAAAAAAGTATATTCAGTTAGTTAGACTTACAACACTTAGTGCCCTTTTGGTTGCCTAAATCTTGTCCCTCTGTAGTTTAAGAGAGCCCATTCACCAGTCTGCACGGATTCTACAAATACAATACAATAATAACGCCTACGATATAAAGGCGTCAGTGATATCGTTCACAAAACTGTAAAAACAAAACATTGGAAATAACATTTAACTAGGTATGTGCTTTCAGTGTTAGTCTTCCTTTTGAATACACATTTCTGTACTAATATACCTACATCCAATAGTTTTTAAGAAATTTGTACGTGAAATATATATGATAACAAGACTTCCTTTTTTACTAAACTGGCTATGGAATTGAAAAAAAAAATTATTTGAATATTACCTACTATAAAATAATGTTAGTAATTTATTTTTCTTTACTTATTATATATTTTATATCTTTCATGATTGAATTTTCTATGTGTATTTATTACTACTTTTTGCTATGTCCCGCAGAAATCTATTATTTTTAAAATAACCATAAGTATCTAAACAAAATGCTCAACGATTAAATTAGCGATGAACACAGTACATTTCGCACTTTATAATTTTTCTATAATATTGTGACGAATACGCGTAGCGGAATTTCTTCCCCTTACCGAAATAGCGCGTAGTCTTCGCCTTAACAATAACACAATACAATGTTGCATATACAAAGTAACACGAAAGAGCAGGATAGAAATATAGGATCAAACAAATGTTAAAACGAAATAGATAATGGATAGATAAAATATACTCGAGAAGAAACTGGAATAAACTCGTAGTAAGTAACAAAGACGGGAGTATTTGTTGGACAAGCATAGACATATAATTGAATGACGTAATAAGGTTCATTCTAAACCGTCGACCAGATAGATATATAAGCGCGACAATCTGCGACACAGAACACTATACTCTCTAACGAGAGAAGAATAACAGCTTCATACTATAGAAATGCTTACATGGAGCACACTAGCGCTTCAGTTCATGCCATCGATAACTTTCGTTAGGCGGCAGGTTTAAATATGTATTATTTAATTTGTTCCTAACTTTCGTTTGTGACTTATACACAACATTTATTTAAAGCATGTTTTGTACATGTAGTAAACAAATATTGCGCAAACAAACGGTAAATTAATTTTAAACGAAATACTGGCAAGCCAATTTGCCTCTATTGTTCATAACATATGTATAAATAAATGTCCGTCGCAATATCTTTGTATATCATAAAAAATATACTGGCGTCAATACTATGGGAAAATGTCAGAATTTGTACAAGAACATTGTCGGGGGTGGTTGGCTTGCCATACAAGAAGTCTGATACAACAGAGTAACATTATCTAGTAACGAGTCTGATACTGAATAAAACAAGATTTTATTTATTTCATGTTATTTGGGGAGTTTGCACCTGACAATTCTAGACAAGTAGTGAAATAAAACATAATAAAACTACGTTTTAACGGTTTTAAGCGCGGTTTTTATTTGATTTTTATTATTGCGACGTTTCGGCCACTTTTCAGTAGCCGTGATCACGGAAGACAAAGATGTCAAGTGTCAATGAGTATTGTTAATTTTATTTATCCTACCGCCAACTTGTTCATTTTAATTATTTAGTTTTAATTTTCTTATGTTATTATTTACTCTATGGGAGCCTAATCTAATTTACCACCGCTTCGGAACATGTTGTGGCTTGAAGAGAAGAAGCGGCGCAAGAAACTCTTTAGCAAACATTCCTAGTATTGATAATTTTATATAATAATAAAATAGGTGGGAAGTAAAATAAAAAGAAACTGTCAATCAAGTTGGTTTATGTTCCGGTGCACGCATCGTTCTATGTATGAAATGATTCTCTTTTGCGAGGATTTGTGGTTTATCGAATCTGATGTAGTAGTTAGGTTTATCGAGCGTGTGTTCACTGAACGCAGACTTTGTAGACCTTGTGTGTTTCATGTCAGAAGTATGTTCCTTAACCCGTGTTTTTATGCTCCTCTTTTTTGCCCAATGTATGATAAATCCACACTCACAATCAAGCTTGTAGAAACCTGCATCCTGGTGTAGGATATTGCTTTTCACAGGTCTCAAAAACTTTTTATGCGGCTTGAAATATGTCATGATTGAAGCTCGCCTGAGGATATGACCAATTCTCTCAGTAACTCCCTTGATGTAGGGTAGGGTAACAGGGCACCGGTCAACTGGTGGTTTGGGGTCTTTGTGTCGTTGGTGTGGAGTCTTCAGCTGATTGCGTTGTAGGACTCGCTTAACATGCTGAAGCTCTCCAGCTACGTGGTTCTCGTCACAGATTTTTGTGCTCTCTGAAACAAAGATTTGCCCACGGTAGCTAACTGACTGGGTATACTAGTCGCGAAAATTTAAGAAAATATTATTAATGAAGCATTTCATATTATATTACTTTAGTAGTCTCCACAGATAGACTAAAAATAGATATAAAATATTCCTTATTACTATTACTTATAAAATACGAACGAAGTGCGTAGTACTTACTAGTCTCCGACATGTATGGCACTGAAGCCAATACTAGGCGGTTCATTTCTGTCTTTCAATTTAGATGAATCAACCAGAGTGATTTACAAATATAAACCAGAATAAATCAATGTCATTGCATATCTTCGTGTCCTTTCAGTGCCTTCTGTGCCTTTTAACTAAATTGATTTAATTTGGTTGATCCATCTAATATCAGTATGAGGTCGCCAGAAGTTGTTAAACATCATAAATATGCAATATTTAAAGTTTCATCGTTTTCATAGTATAATTAAAGTTAAAACCTTGTTTTCTCTGTCATAATGTAGAATATGTTGAATAAGTTATTCAAAATGACCAAGATTTATTGTTGGCCCAACGCTAACCGCGTAAGCCATTGAAGAAGAAAAAAAAAGTTATTTTCTTGCTAATACCAGAATTTTGTCTGCTTAAAGTTGATTAAACCTCTAGATTTAGCGACAGTCACTAGAACGGTAATACTGGTGACAAGGTAGCACTAGTTAGAGTTGCCATTCCATAGAAGTAAATCCTTCGATAATTTTTTTACAATCATTTTTAAAATTAAAGTTATTGACCTACAATTGGAATCTTAAGCATGCATATTGAGTAAATGACGTATTCAGATGGTTTTCGTATTCTTTTTAACACATAAAAGTCGAACATTTTTAATCAACAAAAAACAAAATATACTAAAACGGTACACATATATTTAACAGGGCTTGATCTTGCTATTTTGTTTTATGGTAAGGCGTTGTCACTTTTTAACACATCCTGCCAGTGTTGTCATTGGTCGGAAGTTAAGCTGACCCCCACTGATCTGCGCACAGAGGCAGACTCAAGTCATGGGAAAAATCACTCATCAAGAAGAAAAGAGTGATATATATCTTTTTGATACAAAGATATATATCACTCTTTTATATCTTTAACTCTTTATCTTTACAGTGTCAGTGTCAATTGCAGACAAGATGAGTTATTATCTGTGAGTGATATACTGAAAAAAATATAAACAAATGGAGTGAAAAAATATAATAAAATTAATTACATTAAAACAAAATTACACTATAAAACTATAGTGTTACGATTTATTTTGGCTTGCTATTATATTCGGTTTCCACGTTCTAGCTACGCTAAGCAGCTAATCAAACTTTCTCTTTTCTTTCTAGTCTAGTTTCTTCTCATTCAGAACTATAGTCATCGCGTGGAACAGGAATGAATTAAAGAGTTAAAGATATAAAGACACATTTTGAACGCAAGTGATATACAGATCTAATCACTCTTCACGTCGGATATATATCTTTTGAGTTAATCACTCAGGAGTTACACACCTCTAGCAGACTCGCACAAGGTAGTGAAGCGAAAGCAACGAGAAGAGAGCAAAGGTATCAAAAGGTCCTTCAGACTGCGCGACAACGACACGGTGCTGCATCAAGACGTGAGTCTTCAAGACCATTCAGTGGTGAGACACCGGAACGTCGATTGAACGGATGAGAACGTGAGTCAATCGAGAAAAGCGTGTGCATAATTTGAAGAGGTATTTTTATTTAATTAATCTTTAATTAAATAAAGTCAATTTCTCTTTAAATCAGTGTTTCCTTCTAATCTTGGTACCCACAGCACGTAAAAATATATATAGTTCAATTGGCTAAAATATAGTACGCGCTATATTATATATAGTACGGTTGGCAACCCCACTTTGAAACTACATATTGTTCTTTTTTATTTAACGAGTAAAATATAATACCAATTCATTATTTTTAAAGAAAAGCTTTATTTTCATGTTATGAATTCATAAAAACATTAACATATAATTTGTACAATAATGAAATGTTTTTAGATGATTCAATAATTTTAACAATAGACTAAAACGTTTCAATACAATTCAAATTGTACGCTTTGCTCAGCAAACATTAAAGGATCTAGAGAATAATAAAGATTAATATGAAAATAGGGTGGAAAATTTTCTGTAATGTTTATTTTTGATCATGTTAAACATATCAAGGAAAATTGTTCTTAAAAATACATTGAAACGTTTAGAGATTTAATTTTTTGATCAATCCCTATTAATATTATAAATGCGAAAGTAACTCTGTCTGTCTGTCTGTCTGTCTGTCTGTCTGTCTGTCTGTTCCGTTTTCACGTAAAAACTACTGGACCGATTTGGCTGAAACTCAGTATATATATATTTTCGATGCCGAGAATGAACATAGGATACTTTTTATCCCGGAAAATGGGATAGTTTCCGGGATAAAAGTATATTTGTCTCTTTGTTTGTTATCCTTTTACGGAAAGACTTTTGGACCGATTTGGCTGATACTCGGTACATATGTAATTTGAATACCGAGGGTGGACATGGGATATTTTTCATCCCGGATAATGGGATAGATTTTGGGATAGATTTATGTAAAGATTATCCCAAAAGTGGGACAGGCTTTGGTTGGTTTTGTGATTTGCCATTTTCATCATTTTGGTTATTTTGTCCTTTTTGCCCTTTTGCCCTTTTGCCCTTTTGACCTTTTGCCCTTTTGCCCTTTTGCCCTTTTGCCATTTTGCCCTTGGGCCCGTTTGCCTTTTTCCCTTTTGACTTTTGCCCTTTTGCCCATTTGCCCTTTTGCCCTTTTGCCCTTTTGCCCTTTTGCCCTTCTGCCCTTCTGCCCTTCTGCCCTTCTGCCCTTCTGCTTTTAAGCCACTTTGCGCTTTTGCGCTTTTGCCCTTTTGCCCTTTTGACCTTTTGCCTTTTTGCCCTTTTGCCCGTTTGCCCTTTTGCCCTTTTGCCCTTTTGCCCTTGGGCCTGTTTGCCCTTTTGCCCTTTTGACTTTTGCCCTTTTGCCCTTTTTCCCTTTTGTCCTTTTGTCCTTTTGCCCTTTTGCCCTTTTGCCCTTTTGCCCTTTTGCCCTTTTGCCCATTTGCCCTTTTGCCCTTTTGCCCTTCTGCCCTTCTGCTCTGAAGCCCTTAAGGCCTTTTGCGCTTTTGCCCTTTTGCTCTTTTGCCCTTTTGCCCTTTTGCCCTTTTGCCCTTTTGCCCTTTTGCCCTTTTGCCCTTTTGCCCTTTTTCCCTTTTTCCCTTTTGCCCTTTTGCCCTTTTGCCCTTTTGCCCTTTTGCCCTTTTGCCCTTTTGCCCTTTTGCCCTTTTGCCCTTTTGCCCTTTTGCCCTTTTGCCCTTTTGCCCTTTTGCCCTTTTGCCCTTTTGCTCTTTTGCTCTTTTGCTCTTCGACTCTTTTTTGTCCTTTTTGTCCATGTTGCTCTTTTTATCCTTTTTGTCCATGTTGTTCTTTTTGTCCTTTTTGCTGATGTTGTCCCTTTTGTCATTTTTGTAGTTTTCATTGACGGGGGATAGATAAATAAAACTAGGACTGTTTGTAATAGAGGATGAAAGTTTGGATGAGACCAATCATTTCTCAAGTTCATAGACATAAAAATGCATCGTCTATAAAAATGCGATAGTAACTCGATATGTCTTTCTGTTAAGTTTTCGGAAAACACTGGGAATACTGGATCGTTTCTATTGTAATTTTGATTAAATGTAGTTTTAATGCCGAAAATGGACATATATACTCATGCCAAGAGATCGGCATGAGAATATATCAAGCATCGAGTTTGCGATATAAAATGAAGTGAATTTTTCGGGGGCAAATGGCACTAACATAAAAATGGTGTACATTGTAACCTGTATTAACGACTGCTCTTTAAACAAGAAGCAGAAACTAGAGGTTAACCCGCGGCGCAGCCGCGGGGTAAACTCTAGTTTGAGTATAAAAATGAAATACAGAAATGTTCAACAACACATCCCGTTTTGTAATTTGACTCAAAGTCAATATTTCTCTCATATTCTCATACACTCATGTTTTACGAAAATTTGCGTAATCAGCATAATTCTCTTTGAAATCTCGTGGATTTATTATGTGTTTGGAATATGACAGAATATAAACAAAATATACTATTAATAATAATATATGTTATTTAAGATACATGTATATCCCTATTAATATTATAAATGCGAAAGTAACTCTGTCTGTCTGTCTGTCTGTCTGTCTGTCTGTTCCGTTTTCACGTAGAAACTACTGGACCGATTTGGCTGAAACTCAGTACATATATATTTTCGATGCCGAGAATGAACATAGGATACTTTTTATCCCGGAAAATGGGATAGTTTCCGGGATAAAAGTATATTTGTCTCTGTGTTTGTTATCCTTTTATGGAAAAACTATTGGACCGATTTGGCTGATACTCGGTATATATGTAATTTGAATTCCGAGGATGGACAAGGGATATTTTTCATCCCAGATAATGGGATAGATTTGTGTAAAGATTATCCCAAAAGTGGGACAGGCTTTGGTTGGTTTTGTGATTTGCCATTTTCATCATTTTGGTTATTTTGTCCTTTTTACCCTTTTGCCGTTTACCCTTTTGCCCTTTTGAATATCCTTTTGATCTTTTGCTCTTTTGATCTTTAGATCTTTTGCCCTTTTGATCTTTTGCCCTTTTGATCTTTTGCCCTTTTGATCTTTTGCTCTTTTGCCCTTTTGCTCTTTTGCCCTTTTGCTCTTTTGCCCTTTTGCTCTTTTGCCCTTTTGCTCTTTTGCCCTTTTGCTCTTTTGCCCTTTTGCCCTTTTGCCCTTTTGCTCTTTTGCCCTTTTGCTCTTTTGCTCTTTTGCTCTTTTGCTCCTTTGCTCTTTTGCTCCTTTGCTCCTTTGCTCCTTTGCTCCTTTGCTCCTTTGCTCCTTTGCTCCTTTGCTCCTTTGCTCCTTTGCTCCTTTGCTCCTTTGCTCCTTTCTTTTGCTCTTTTGCTCTTTTGCTCTTTTGCTCTTTTGCTCTTTTGCTCTTTTGCTCTTTTGCTCTTTTGCTCTTTTGCTCTTTTGCTCTTTTGCTCTTTTGCTCTTTTGCTCTTTTGCTCTTTTGCTCTTTTGCTCTTTTTTGTCCTTTTTGTCCGTTTTGCTCTTTTTTGTCCTTTTTCTGATTTTGTCCCTTTTGTCATTTTTGTAGTTTTCATTGACGGGGCATAGATAAATAAAACTAGAACTGTTTGTAATAGAGGATGAAAGTTTGGATGAGACCAATCATTTCTCAAGTTCATAGATATAAAAATGCATCGTCTATAAAAATGCGATAGTAACTCGATATATCTTTCTGTTAAGTTTTCAGAAAACACTGGGAATACTGGATCGTTTTTATTGTAATTTTGTTTAAATGTAGTTTTAATGCCGAAAATGGACATATATATATATATTATGCCTGGAGATCGGCATGAGTACATATCAAGCATCGAGTTTGCGATATAAAATGAAGTGAATTTTTCGGGTGCAAATGGCACTAACATACAAATGGTGTACATTGTAACCTGTATTAACGCCTGCTCTTTAAACAAGAAGCAGGAACTAGAGGTTAACCCGCGGCGCAGCCGCGGGGTAAACTCTAGTATATCATAAATTTGATCGTATACGAGATAGTATGACAGAAATTAATTATTATAAAATTAATACTTACGTATACTTTGATTCTACTTAGAAGATCATTTTGGTACAACAGACACTCGTTTTTTGCAATAAATTATACTGTTTAACAATGTTTTAAGTCAGCGTAAAAATATCTAAAGTTAGGTAAATATTAAAGTAGAAAATATTTTAAGTTAACAATCTATATAATAAATACTAGCTGTCCCGGTAGACGTGGTTCTGCCCTGAAGAAATATAATTTAGAACCCGATTCCAGCGCCACCTACCGGGTCCAAATGTAAGCTATCCTATCTTTCAAGTCGGATCAAACTGCACACGGTGTGCAAATTTGATTAAAATCGGTCAAGTAGTTTAGGAGTCCATCGCGGACAAACAAAGAGACACGTAATTTATATGTATTAAGATATATAGATAGTTAACATAAAATCTTGCAGGTTTTTCTGTTTCGTTATGATATATTGAATCCTTTATATTTTTACCCAAAATAGCCCGAGGAGCAATGAGCTTATAGCTACTTTAATTATCAAATTTTAGAACTATAAAATAGATTATGTGATGAATTTTTAACGTTTTCGAGTTCAGTAATCATTTTGATAAAAACAAAACTTATTCGTGTAACGGCATTATGAAATAGGCATTTAAGAGTCTTAACTTTTCTTAAGCCATTATATTAGACAGTTCATTTTGTCTTTCAATTTGGGTGAATCACAGTGATTCATATAAATATAAATTGAATCATTCAATATCATTGAATATTGTCATGTTTTGCCAGTTTCATGCGTTTTAACTTAAATTGATTGATAAAACTGCGTAACGGTTTTAAGCGAGGAATTTAATTTGTTTTTTTTCCCAGGTTTCGACCATTTTTCAGTAGCCGTGATTACGGAAGCTAAAAATGTCAATATTTAGTTCTGATTTTTGTTTATGGTAATTATTTACTCTATGGGAGCCTAATCTAATTTTCCACCGCTTCGCAACATGTTGTGGCTTGAAGAGAAGAAGCGGCGCAAGAAACTCTTCAGCAACATGCCTAGCTCAAATAAATTGAGTGTTTAGCTCTAATTGTCGACAATCCAGTACTCACAGACGGATTAGATACGCTTGGTCTTCGGAGAGAATTCGCCTTCCTCTGCGTATTCTACTAACTGTACAATGTTCCGAGGAACTGTTCAGAATGGTGCCTTCGTCTTCTTTTTAACACCGCACCGCACGCCATCGGCTGGGCGTTCATCGCCACTTCCTTAAGCCGCTTCGCTCTTGTACTCAACGGTTCACTAGAACGTTTATCTTGTGCTCCGTGGAGATTTCGACTGATCTCCCAGCTGTGTTTTCCCATAGCGCTACAATATGGGTTTTTTTAAAGGGTGTCATAAAATTTCTTCAAGGCCGACAGCACGTTGGTGACATCTCAGGCGTTGCAAAGTCCACAGGTGGCGGTAGCCAATTTCCATCAGATGGGCCGTCTGTCTGTCTACTGTATTCCAGCTATAAAAAAATATCTAATAAGTTTAGTTCTATAAATCAGACAAGAGACTCTTGTTTTGATATTTAATGGGATTACACTAACATAAAAAGTCGTGGTAACGTAATGGCTAGCGCATGCGTCCTAAACTCAAAGGGCGCAGGTTCGAATCCTAGCCGAAAATCATGCACCACTTAGGCAATTTTCTGATATAATGTGCATATTACTACTAATGTGCTAACGAAAAAAGACAACGCGATGAAACCTGTACAACCGATACGTCAAACCTGCCAAGCCGCCTTGGACAAGCGTGGCGAGTATGGTCCGTTCCCCTATAATGGGAGGCCTGAGCCCAGAAGTGGGACATTTATAGGCTGTTATCATTTATAAATATTTTATTTTTATTTTATTTTACAGTAACATAAATTGGACAGGATTGTAAAATGTAGAAAGTTTAATGTCAATGCCGGTGGCGATCCCTTATGTCCGCAAAAGGACGAGGACAACCATTTGGCATAAATTACACGTCATTACACTTGTATATTAAACGTAACAAGTACTTTATGAGATAAAAGGCTCCATATTGCTACGTACGTTTCCAGGGGCTTTTTAGTGGGAGCATGAAAGGCGATGTTTTGCTTTTAAGTTTGATCTTCTAATGTCCCTGCTCCATCTGGGATAATATTTTTATTATTATTTTGATAAATATGTCTTATTTTTAGCATAAAAATAACACTATAGATTGGCAATATTAGTGTATATACAGTTATCTGTCAATGTTTAACGTCATAATGAAACCCATCGCTATATATGTGTGAAACGGTTACTAAAATACACTATCCCGGATGTAGCGGTACCATAACCAAATTTCAATTACAATGAAATATTGATGGATATTGATTATTTCAAGGCAAGTTTGATATATTTAAATGGAAAACTTCAACTGTTTAGTGACGTCAGGGAAAGATCTACATTTTGGTAAAGGCAAGGTGAGGTTTTTTTTAATTATTATTAAGAACTCTACGGACTCGAGTTCCGTACCCTTTTTTACAACTTAATTTCTAGATTTAATTTTTTGAATTTAACACGCTTATTAGTTATTTTGGTTCTTGTGTGTGACATTAATTTATTGATTTTTGTGTTGAGGTGTATGTATTTTACGAATAACTTATTATATTAATTAATTCTAATTTTAATACTAAACTTATACTAATGTAGAGTGTATCTGTTACATGCTGGTGTTGTGAGGAAGTGCATATGCAGTGTGGGCCTTATATCTATACTTATATATATTGTCCTATCTAGTGCCATGTGTGTTGTTTTTTTCTTTTCTCTGCCTGGGTTATTATTTTTTAGGCTATTTGTGTTTCTTGGTTTGTTTGTGAAGTATGCGTGTAATACAATGCGGTGGTAGTGCGAGTTGGTTTCAGTATGTTATACACAGTTTTGTTGTTAGTTATTTGTTTGTGACTTTGTGTGATGTTATAATTTATTGTTTAATTGTTGTGACATGAAAAATTTTCAGTTGGTGTTAATGATGATGGATGGTTTAGGAGGTGGATTATTGGCCCTCCATTAGGCGTTGGACCACCGTCTTGTCTCTCATGCGTATCGCCATTTTTATATTATAATCCCTAGCAAGGTGAGGTTGGGCTAGTGGATTATACTAACCCAGTTTATGCTTGGAGCCTATTTTCTCAAAGATTATTCAAAACTTCGTGAATACTTAACCTTGGCTAAGTCTATAAATTTTACGAGGCCGTATTTAAAAAAAATATTGGAAGTCCGCACATAATGAAGAGTTTCGTAAAGGTGACAGAAGTCCTTGTTTCATTTATTAGGCAAAGGAAACGTAAAAAAACAACTATAAGTGAAATTAGGGGTCTGGATCTAAGGGGACTATGGTATCAGCCCATCGCAATGTTTGGGGAACATGGTCACAATGGGCAGACGGTGACTCGCCACTACATGCATGCCAAAAAAAATGCACTATACGGTTGGCGAGGGGCAACATGCGTATGAGTGGCTAATGGATGTGGAGAGGTGGACTCCAGTTTCACCGAAGCTACTTCTACCATTTATAATTTCCACCCCTGAAGCTTGAGTCGTAGCTCTAGGGGATATCTACTTCGTGCTGGCTGGATAAGGCAAGCACGGAGGCGGGGCCTTGCCTTATATAATTATTACAATAATATTTTTTTCACAATTCACTACAAAATTACGTGACTATATAATATATATAATATAGACTACATTTTAGGCTAAGTGTGCACATTTTTGTGACACGATTTTAGAATCGCACCGCAGAATCTTTTTATGTGTTTTTTTATCGCATAAGCGCACAATGATTGAAACCCTAACGATGTAGCTCTGTTATAATTATTATCGCTCGATGAAAGTCGTAGGGCGTTATACACTCAGTTTGAAGAAAATTACCGTGATTTACAAATGTACAAAGATAGACAGACAAACGGACGGACATAATAAAGTTTCGTTTTTGTCAAAATAATTACGTAACCCTAATTAGGTACATATTGTACCTAATAAAGGTTGAACAATGGGCATCCTAATTGAAGCATCATAAATCATGTTATTTTTCAAGTTCAAGCTGAAATTTTGATGCTGGCTTGGGGCATACAACGCTTAGGCAGTTTTTCTGAAGATACACATTGTTACAACTATCTCTAGCTGATTTTGAAGAAAAACATGATGAGGAAATTTGTACATCAAAATTACTAGTGTGGGATCCATCAATCCACCTTGGACAAGCGTGGTTGGTATGGAGTCGGTACATGGTACACTCTTAAAAAATTAACTCGTATAAATATGGATGCCTGAGTCCAGCAGTAGGACGATATTATGGACTGATATTATTAACTACAAAATGTAAATGTGGCAACAAATGTGCGAGCAACAAACTATATACCCTTATTAAGCTTTGTCTCTAAATAAGTTACAGTCGATAAAGTCCCAAGTAAATACGGGTTAACACGAGGTTAATGGTGGCAACATATCTAATTTCGAGATTTATTAAGAGCGTTGCAAATGTCTCTTTTAACAGTAAGAAACATTTTATGATTTATGAAACAGAATTACTTCTTATTTCTTTTGGCTCGTTACTAAGGAAAGGCGGAGCGGGAATTCTTGGTACAAAGATTAATAGTTGACATTTTTATCTATATGTTTTATAATTAAAACGTAAAATTTAAAAAAAAAAATTGTGTACCCACTACAAGGTCTTTTTAATTTGATGCCATCATATCATCAAATAAATGGCAATGATCTTTCTGACCCTTTTTAAAGTAAAAAATTCACACGCACATAATGGGCACCTAAGGCATCACATGTAAGTGAGCTAACTTTTGAAACTTTAGCCATCGTAATTCCAACGGTGGTGGTTTGTTATAAACGCTATATATTGCGTAAAGTCTGACGCTTCACGCATACGATGAATGTTTATTAAGAAAATACATTATAGTAGTCTCACATACGCCTGACATATGGAGTTATGGACGCCGCATACAGCGTATGTATGTGCACCGCGATATACACCATGTCACGCAGTACGTAGCTTACGGCGCGTGTAACAGGCCACCATCTAATATAATCACCTCACTACAAAAAAGCCTATTTATTAGGTATCAGAACTTTAAAAACAACCCAAGAGGTACAACATACTGTGTGATAAATTTCAAACTGAGGATATTATAATAACAAGTTGGTTACCAAGTCATAAAGCTAATATAAGTTGCCTTATATTTTGTTATTAAGGATGTCCGTACATTGGGTAACACCGCGAGAGTATATGGAAATTCACACGTGTGGCGGCTAAATAAAGGGGAAAAACGGGTTTGTTCCTTAAAATATTTCATATCTGCGTTACATAAAGTTACTTATTGACCTTTCTTTGACGATAAAAACAGGGCCTACAATAATGTTATTTTAGTGAAAGAAAATCGCATTTAAGAAATATAAGGAGGGTATGTATGTCAAACACATTTGATAATTAGTAATTATGAACTGCTATCCCAACTTCTTGGTGGCAGTTTTGTGTTGAAACAGACGGCTGTGAGCTCGATCATATCGCTTCAATGATTTGAAAAAGAAAAACCCAATTGCACTTACTCCCTATAGTTGAAACAATGTACTTATGTACGTCTAAGCTACAAGCCAGCAGCGTTATACACTATATAATCGCTCGGTAGTTTAAAGGCATATTACGAGTAAGTTGTATGTTAAGCGTCACTAAGGAACTTACCCAATTATAACTTACGCGATTTGTATTCAATGTGCGGTTAGCTTAAGAACGCTTTTATTAAAATATTTTATTAAAATGTAAACTAACCGGCAATGTGCGTCTAGCTCTTCTTTGTTTCTTGGGAGCCCGACAGGTGTACGTGGAACCTGTACGCATATTTTAAGTTGATCCGTGTCGCATGTTTCTGGCTCAGCTACTTGACTTCCTCTGCTACCTGAAACAAAAAATGAAACTCACTGAGTGAACAGACCTTATAGCAAGCATATCTTACGGATTTTGTTGTTTAGTGCCTGGTTTGAAATTGGAATTTCCTTGAGGTTATCCAATTTATTTTTATGAATATGTATAAGCACGGTTTGCTCATTTCACCAGTGTTGGTTTTACGGTTTCACTTTTTTCTCATCTTTTAGTTACTTAAGATATTTCCATAAACTACGTTTTAATGTTTTTAACCGAGGTATTTTATTTGATTTTCATTCCGTTTGTTCGGACTCTATTATAAATTATTGACACCTGAAATTTTTATCTTTCACGATCACTGCTACTGAAAAGTGGCCGAAACGTCGGAATAAAAACAAAATAAAATTGTTAAAACGTACTTTTATTGTATATTAGTCGCGTAAACTTAAAAAAATACTATAGTTCGGTAAGATACCTGTAAATTTTGAAAGTATTGAAAGAACTAGGAGTTGATTTTATTCTAAGATTAGGAGACTTATTGAAAAACGAAATAAGTAAATCGCGCAGAGCAAGATAAATGGAAACCCTTAGCTGACTATTATAGGGTCCATTGGAATCCAAATCGTGTAGGGTTGATTGGAGATAAATAAAGATCGATTCCATAGCGACCTATTTTGTAGGTATCAACTACCAAGTTAAATTTATATTTTAAGGTTGGTGTGTACATTTAACCGATGGTGAATATAAAATAATCGATAAAATAGTACGGCTAAACAGCGATTATTTTATTTTAACCGTTGATTAAATGTCTATGCACACCAGCCTAAGTGTATCAGTTTTATATAACTAACAACTGTTGCTCGCAACTTCATCCGCATTTATTTTTATACTTTCTGAATGAAAGAAAATCGCCATTGCAACGCTGAAACACGCTTTATTTTACCAAAAGCCTAAATATTTTTCATAACCAAACTTCAGGAGTTATGAATAGCCCATACAAATTTTCATTAACTACTTACTTCACACCCTTTTAGTCTGTTGTTTGTTTTTCGTTGGATTCAGCTGCCAAAACTTATTTACAAGTCTGTGTTTATTTATCATCCTTATTACTGAAAGTACTCTTTCAAGACCGTGCAGAAAGAACAAACATATAAATCATTAGTAAATCGATATATTAATATGTATTTTTGGCTAGAGATTTTCACGCGGAAAATCCTTCTTGAAATTCGGCTGTGTATCTCACATAAACCCTCATCTTTCCGAGGATAAAATATGCTTTATTTGAAGGAAAATGACTGCGCTAAACCTCAGCAGAGCTTATTGTTGGTTAAAGAAGCCTTGATTGAAGAAGCTGCTGATATTGGCACGAGATCTACTTTTACTAGCGTTTCCTTATCTATACATAATTATATTAAAATTGTTAAGGTCGATTTCTAACCGAGTCAGAAGGATGTAAGAAGTGAAATAGAAATAATTTAGACTTTTTTTCAAAATGTAATAAAATTGTAGAGGTCGAATTTCTGTAAATTCGACCTCTACAATTTTGTTACATTACATGACTCGGTTTTTAGCATTTTTTTCATTGCACAGACAATGAAAAAACAATGCTTAAAGTCGAGTTAGGGGGATGTAAGAAGTGAAATAGAACTAATTTAGTTTTTTAAAATTTTTTGTTTCTCTGTTTATCTGTCTGTTTGTACGGGCTAATCCCCGAAACGACGGGACCAATTTAAATGAAATTTTGTATGGTGGTAGCTTATATCCCTCGTCAACATATAGGATACTCTTGATCTCGAAAAATTAAAGAGTTCCCGTGCGATAGTTAAAAAAATTTAAATTACTTAAACAGCTTATTATACAACTTATGCACCTAATTAAGTATTGATATTGCCGGTATCATCATACAATAAAACAATTTATACATTAAAAAACAATTAGGCTATATATCATCACGCTAAGACCAATAGGAGCGGAGCATCAATGAAGAATGTTTTAAAATCGGGAGGGTTTTTTTAACTATTCCACGCGGACGAAGTCGCGGGCAGAAGCTAGTATTTATAATATTTTAATTACTATGTAAGCCTGTATTAGTTATTTCTTAAAATACTTGTAGTTTTTAACCTAATAGGACATAAATAATGGTAAATTTGTGCTTAAAGGCCGTGAAGAACTAAGATGGGTATGGTTTATAATATGTTGTTTATTCTTGGTAACAAGAATTCTCAAATTATCTAAGGAGTATTAATTCCTCAGGGTAATTTCATACGTAAATATTATATTAAATAAGGCTACGATATTCAAACGCTGTTTGCTATCGATTTGGCAAACAACTTTCACTACATATTGTTAACATAACCACGGGAATTGGGGTTCATGTAATAACATATTGTGTACTTTCTATTTTCCTGGATGTCCTTAAAATAATAAAGATTTCTGCTTTAGACATCTAACATATTATTATTCTCATGTAATAAATAGACTTAAATAAAAAACCACATGAAGAAATAACATTATGATTTTTGAGGATAGGAATAAAATGAAAATAATTTTTATTTTGTGTACTGTAACTTAAGGTTAATATATTTTTTTTTGCAAATTCACCACAGCAAACGACCTCCGCACCCGCATACTGCCCGTAGTGCTGCACGAGTCTACATTTACTACGTTTATCGATCTTGCTCACGTTGTTGCTTTTATCCCTATTAATATTATAAATGCGAAAGTAACTCTGTCTGTCTGTTCCGTTTTCACGTAAAAACTACTGGACCGATTTGGCTGAAACTCAGTATATATATATTTTCGATGCCGAGAATGAACATAGGATACTTTTTATCCCGGAAAATGGGATAGTTTCCGGGATAAAAGTATATTTGTCTCTCTGTTTGTTATCCTTTTATGGAAAGACTATTGGACCGATTTGGCTGATACTCGGTACATATGTAATTTTAATACCGAGGTTGGCCAAGGGATACTTTTCATCCCGGATACTGGGATAGATTTTGGGATATATTTATGTAAAGTTTATCTCGGAAACTAGGATAGGTTTTTTATTTGTGGTTTGCCATTTTCGTCATTTTGTTTATTTTGGTCAATTTGGTTGTTTTGGTAGTTTTTTGGTGGGTAGTTTTGCTATTTTCGGTAGTTTATGCTGGTAGTTTTGGTAGCTTCGGTTGTTTTGGTAGTTGGGGTAGTTTCGGTAGCTGTAGTAGTTTTGGTAGTTGTGGTAGTTTTGTTTTGTAGATTTGGTAGTTTCGGTAGATTTGGTAGTTTTGGTAGTTATGGTAGTTTTGGTTTGTAGATTTGGTAGTTTTGGTTGGTCGATTTGGTATATTAGGTTGTTTTGGTAGTTGCGGTAGTTTTGATAGTTGTGGTAGTTTTGTTAGTTGTGGTGGTTTTGGTTGTTGTGGTAGTTTTGATTGGTAGATTTGGTAATTGTGGTAGTTTTGGTTGGTGAATTTGGTAGTTTTGGTTTGTAGATTTGGTAGTTTTGGTTGGTAGATTTGGTAGATTCTGTTATTTTAGTAATTGTGGTAGTTTCGATAGTTGTGGTAGTTTTGGTAGTTGTGGTAGTTTTGGTAGTTGTGGTAGTTTTGGTAGTTGTGGTAGTTTTGGTTTGTAGATTTGGTAGTATCGGTAGTTGTGGTAGTTTTGGTAGTAGTGGTAGTATTGGTAGTTGTGGTAGTTTTGGTTTGTAGATTTGGTAGTTATGGTAGTTTTGGTTGGTAGATTTGGTAGATTCGGTTATTTGGTAGTTGTGGTAGTTTTGGTTTATAGATTTGGTAGTTTTGGTTGGTCGATTTGGTATATTCGGTTGTTTTGGTAGTTTTGATTGGTAGATTTGGTAACTGTGGTAGTTTAGGTAGTTGTGGTAGTTTTGATTGGTGGATTTGGTCGTTTTGGTTGGTAGATTTGGTAGTTTCGGCAGTTTTAGTACGTTTGGTAGTTTTGGTCGTTTGTGTAGTATACACAATATTTAGTTATATAAATAAAACTAGAACGGGTTGAAATAGGGTATTAAAGTTTGTATGGGGGACCAATCATTTGTCAAGTTTATAGATATAAAAATTCATAATCTTGAAAAAAATGCGACTTTCACTCAATCTGTCTGTCTGAATAACGAAAATGGACATAGATACTATTCATCCCGGTAGATGGGACAGTTTGCGATATAAAATGAAATAAATCTTCTGAGAGCAAATAGCAACAACATAAAAATACAATACAATATATCCTGTATTAACGCCTGCTCTTAAAACAAGAGGTACGCACTAGAGTTTGACGCGCGGCGGAGCCGCGGGGTAAACTCTAGTTACATAATAATTGTGTAAATAAAAAAAACTATAATGCATTCTCATGTACGAGATCTAGCCAAAAGAGTACTGAAAATTTGTAAAATTGTGGCGGACTCCATGGCAGAGCGGGCTAAGCAGCCTTTGCCGGTAGACCGCACTGCAACGCAATGCTCCAGGTTCCATTCCTGATATGGTATATTTCGTGAACGTACTTTCCATTATTTACTATTATCTGAGTGTTGCTGCCGTTTATACTATTGTCTGTATAACGTTTTATATTTTGCGTAACATGTAAGGAATTTATGGAGATTTCTCGCATTATGAATTCTTAGATGTCATTATTGCTATGTTAACAATATTCTTTGTTTGTTACAACTCCATGAATTTTTCGATAAGTAATTGTAATACAACTTCTATATGTATTTTAAGAAAAAGCCTGAAATATATAAATAATTATGATGAAAACATTTTTTAGCTAGACGTGTTGCTGGGGAGTTTCTTGACCCTTCTCCTTTAAATAGCGATAACACGTTGCTAAGTGGTGTATGTACATAAAATAGAACGTAGATTTAAATTTTGACTTACATGTATGACCTTCAAAAAGTGTTCTCCAGTGAAACTTATTTTGAATAAAAACTTTTGAATTTGAAATTGTCTGGGATCGGCCCCAGAGTGATCCGTTGTCTAAAACCCATAACACAAGCGTAACTTGCTTAACTTGGGGATATACAATGTGTGTTATTTAGCCGATTGTTTTTTTTACATTAAACGGAAAAATAATTGTTATAAATATCCTGCCAATCAAACCATACATGTGTGTTTTAAAACACTAGTTGAAATAAAATTGATAATAATTTTACTCTCATTTTGTTGTTTACCAAAAAATTATCAGTATCGACTACCTAGTAGATATGTTACGTCACTTAACTAGAGTATTGCCATCTCGATTTGTCGTGAATTATAGATATATTTTTAGATAGAGACTCGAGTCTTTATTGTACGCCACAACGGAAAAACTTAAACAGTAGTAAGTGGTCTTATTCTATTTGCGTACGTTGGGCGGTCTCTTCTTTCTTCCGAATCTTTTCTAGATAATTTGAGATAGAAAATAATTAAATAACCAAAAAAATGTGTGTAAGCTCCGACGTACGAAGGGGGTTTACAGCTTAAGTACCTACTATTACCTTCGAATATGCAATACTGCTGCCCAGGGCGGTTAGGAGATTTTCTAATCTCAAAACACCGTATTTTACGCTGATGTATATTATTATTTTATATTTTACTTCACTGCATTCAAATACGAAATTAGATAATATAAAAAGAAGTATAAAATAACTTATTTCTAAAGCTATTTTTAGTTATAATATTTCAATATAAAAAGGAACGAAATTTTTTTTATTGTTACGTTTTAGTGTCTAGCTATGAGTAGACCTACGAAAGGTGCCCCGCGCCTTAAAAAATATATAGGTCCCAAGAAACGGGAAGGGAAAAAAATGTCATATACAAATGATCATAAAATGAAAACTACTGGGCTAAACTATGTTAAATTTTTAGGGGACCAAATGGCAACTATTCCGCATCGAACTAAAAAAGAATCACGTAAATCGGATCATAAATCTCAACGTAGTCGGTGTACATAGATAAAAAAAAACAAAAAAAATACCAATCAAACTCTTCCTTTTGGAAGTTGGTTAAAAAGTAACGTTTTTAAGTTAACGCTTCTATTATGTCACTCCTCAAAACGTTTTTATACCGAGGCCTTATATAAAATTGATTCTTAATTAGTAAACTCCAAAAAGTCTGTGTTTTATTTAGATATCTTGCGTGATTCAAAAGATATGAATTTAAATATCAAGTTCCACACAAACGACGTCCTGGACACAGCTAGTGTATAATTTATAACGGTTATTCTAAGACACCGCTCATGATTAATATTTCCACAAAAATACTGGCGAAGTGTGTGCGACATTATATTAATAATTTGATTAATTATACGACAGCCCAACGAGAGATTTTTAATGGAAAACAATTCATTTTCAACAACAACAGCTACAACTCTGTTAGATAACAAAATTAGAAGATGGTTTAATAACGACACACACAGAAATACCAATAACGAACAAACACTGAATAAATTTATTTTTATTTTAGCGTTGTTTGCCGAATAAGTTAAAACATTGTTCATTTTCTTCTAAATAATCAAAATTTTATCAAAAATTTTGCGTTCATAAACACATTTAACACATATTGTTATTAAAGTTGTACTAATATTCTAGTAATCGATTTCAAAGCTCTAGATGAGGAATTGGTTTGTAAATATACACACTTGATAGTTTATTTATCTGAACAAACATTAACAAAGTTATAGTTTACATAAAGGCTCCTGGTTCAATCATAGAAACAATACCCATAACGTATTGTCTGTTAGCTTTATTATATAGGGATTTTGTACATGTTTATGTATACTGAAACTTTCTAATTGAACTGAAGGTTTCCTGGAATAAATTTTGTTCTGTGTATCGCAGGAACTTTTGAATGTTCGAAATATTAAAGCAACCTATGCTGACCTCCAACCTTTAAATAAAAGTATCTATTTATCCCATTTCAACAAAATCAGTTGGTTTAAACTCAGGATTGAGTGAACGTTTTGGCTTAATGCCTACAAAGCCCTATGATTGATTAATTTAAATATTTTTCTTTTTCTTCGGGGCCTTTTAAAGGTATAATTGGTCATGGCTACCGTCCAGGGATAGCAGGTAAGGTAATTTTGGACTCCCGATGGAACTACCAACTCAACCACCTTGGTGTTCCATCGCGACGCCGACATGTCAGAATCTCGGGTATTCTTCGAGGCCTAGATTATCATTATTTTCAAAACATTCTCCTCTAATCATCTGTATTTACTCGCCCTATTTAGTTCTATCATGTAATTTATTACATGCTTTTTATCCTGTCCCATACTTTATGTTAGTGTGTGCCGGGCTGGGCAAAATACATGGTTTCCTTTAATTGAAATACAAATTACAAAATACTGTCTCGCATGTATTTAAAATACGAAATACAAAATACTTTTAAGTCGGGTATTTGAAATATAAAATACAAAATACAGCATTTCAACTATATGTATTTAAAATATAAAATACAAATTACAAAATACCGTCAGGTGTTAGGTTATGTAAATAAAATAGTCACAAAAATTAAATAATAATAATTATTAGGTCCTTTGCCTATGAAATTGCCGCTTTTTCTGAAATAAGTTAACCTAATTTTATTCTATTTTTTTTATTCTAATCTCCACGGCCTTGAAGATTCGGACCTTTCCATCTTGTAGGTACGCGTAGATTTTGGTGGTTCCACCCAGATCTATGCGTGCTTATATCGGTCCCATGGCAGGGAATGCACAAGGACTGAAACAGCTCGCTTTTTTGAACACGTTCATGAGGTGACCGACAAAGTTTTTGGGCAGTATCCATCAGCAGAGGTAGTCATACTCGAGAATTTTAATGCTCATCACGCTGAGTGGTTGGGTTCCCCGAGAACTGATCTGCCAGGGACTACTGCCTACGATTTTGCTCTCGCCCATGGATTCACTCAGGTGATTACGGAGTTTACCCGAATACCGGATAGAGCGGATTATGAGCCTTCTTTGCTGGATCTTTTGCTGACCACACACCCGGAGAACTACCAGATCTCCATCAGTACTCCACTGGGAACCTCTGATCATTGTCTGGTAAATTCGGTGGTGCCCCTTCCTATTCCCGATCGGACTCGTCCCGCTGGACGACGGAAGGTGTGGCGATACAGGTCAGCAGATTGGGATGGACTCCGTGAATTCTATGCATCCTACCCATCGAAGCAGTTATGTTTCTCATCGGAAGATTCTAATGCGAGCACAGACTCGATCGCCGATGTAGTACTGCAGGGAATGGAATGTTTTATTCCAAACTCAACTGTACCTATCGGTGGTACGAGTAAACCACCATATTTCAATAGGTTATCCGTGCAGGAAAGGAGATATCCGTGCAGGAACGGAGAAAGAATACAATTTCCTGCGGCCGGGCGCCTGTCGTAAGAGGCGACAAAACAACCCACAGCCAGGTGGTAGGGCATTAGCCCGACTGGATGGCTACCACCCCTGGTGTAGAACATGCCGCCATAACAACCTTGAGTTGTGTTCCGGCATTAGTGACCAGATTCCAGTCTCCTTTAAAAGAGCAGCAGCGCATTTGTTGCAAATGTCCATAGGCGATGGTAACCGCTTTCCATCAAGTGGGCCGTCTGCCTGTTTGCTGATCTCCTGCAATAAAAAAAAAAGTCCAGCACCGAGGCTGTAAAGCTAAAGCAACAAGCTTATCGAGCCTGGAATGCAGCGCGGGCTCGTCAGGATCTAAGTTCCTCTGACCTGAAAAAGAGATACAATACCGTCCCCAGGTCTCTCAAAAAACAGCTCGCGAGAGCAAAATTCGATCACATCGGCAGAATTGGTGAGCGCCTCTCTAGCTACTCTTCTGGGACTAGAGTTTTTTGGGCCCTCGCCAAAGCTGTTGAAGGAAACTTTTGTCGAGCGTCTCTTCTACCTCTGCGCACAGTGGACGACCGCCGTACACGCCGCCAAAGATAGTCAATCTTCTGGGTGAAATCTTTGCGGCCAATTCAACTCTTGACGATGTAGGAGAAACTCCACCTACAATCCCTGTGTGTGAGTCTAGAATGTCGGAGGTGCGCTTTACTCAAAAAGCAGTCCGATGTGCTCTCCTCTCCCTCGACGTCAAAAAGTCTTCTGGCCCTGTTGGCATTCCTGCCATTGTGCTGCAGACGTGTTTAGGTGAGCTGTCCCCAGCCAGTCCTTGCCCGACTTTTCACTCTCTCATACTACAAGGGTTGTGTTCTCGCTTCGGGGAAGATTGCCTATGTGCACCTTGTCCCCAAAAAAGGGGGCGTAACAGACAGGTCGAATAGGCCTATAGCAATAACCTTTTTGCTCTCAATGGTGATGGAGCGTATTATCAACGCGCAGCTTCTGTGTTACCTCGAAGATTTCCAGCTGCTAAACGATCGGCAATACGGCTTCCGCCATGGTTGCTCAGCTCGGGATCTCTTGGTTTACCTAACCCACCGTTGGTCTGAAGCCATTGAGAGCAAACGGGAAGCACTGGCAGTTAGTCTAGAATTCTAGATATTGCTAAGGCCTTCGATCGGGTCTGGCACAGGGCTCTTCTATCGGAGCGGCCATCGTATGGGATACCCGAAGGGCCTTGCACCTGGCTATCCAGCTTTCTTGATGTGCGCAGCATTCAAGTCATTGTCGACGGTTGTTGCTCAAGTTTCAAGCCCATCAACGCTGGTGTGCCCCAGGCTTGTGTGATATCTCCAACGTTGTTCATCTTACATATCAATGATATTTTGTTTATTCGTAACATTCATTCCAATGCGGATGACAGCACAGGTGATGCGCAGCACTCTGGTCGTGCAAACGTCCCTCGATCGTTTGTGGAGGAAAGTTGGGTTAGACTTATATCTGAAGTAGAGTATTCCTTAGAGAGAGTCTCTGAATGGGGGAGACAAAAACTTGTCCATTTCAACCCCAAGAAGACATAGGTCTACGTATTCTCTGCCAAAAAAAACTCCATTCGAGCAATCGCTTCAGTTCCAAGGAACTCCCCTTACCACCTCCAAGAGTATTGGGATCCTCGGTGTTGACATCGCGAACGATGTTCAACTGCCATCTTGAAGGCAAGGCAAAACTTGCCTCTAAGAAGCTGGGAGTGTTAAACCGGTCCAAGCAGTACTTCACACAGCGGCAACGCTTTGTGCTTTATAAAACCCAGGTGAGCCCGCATATACTGCTCACAATTTTGGGCTGGAGAACCTGGCTACCGACTCGATCCCCTAGACTGTATTCAACGTCGAGCAATGAAATGGAGTAAAGACAACGTCGTGTGTGGTCAAATTTCATTGCCTGACAAGTTCTTTAAGCTATTATAATAAGTAGTCGGCACACAAACAAACAGCGTTCATTCCCAAACGAAGTAAACTTTTGGCGAATCCAAACATCCAGACCTAAACACATTAACGCAATTTACTCTGCGCTATTTTTTTATTATAAGTATTCTGTATTAAGAAAATAAAAATTTGAAGTAGAAGTATGCTTAGCTTAGTAAAGCTCTTTAAAAGATTATAAACTAATTTAAATTTAGTTGACGTATACTCTAATCCGATTAAGTTATGGAGATGAATTTAGTCATCATCATCCGAGCGTTAAATCCCGGTTGCGTTCGGAGCGTTCACTCCGACGCCCAGGGTCCGCTTTCCTACTTTTTCTACTCCACTTCGCGCGGTCTTCGGCATCCCCCGTTTTGAGACCATTGGCACGCATGTCATCCTTCACAACGTCAAGCCAACATTTCTTGGGCCTTCCCCTTCGACCGGGACCAGGCGGAGGCGGCATGGCTAGACATTTGTTCCCCACATAATTAGCCGGTCTCCGTAAAACGTGCCCGTACCAGCGTAAGCGACACTCTTGCAGTTTGTCTGCTATGTCACGGACATGAAGACTGCCGCGGATGCGGGAGTTCCTGACCCGGTCTTTCCGCGTCACTCCACACATCCAACGCAGCATATTCATCTCCGTGACACGCAGTTCTTGCTTGTGTCGCTCAAGTACAGGCCACGCTTCACAGCCATACAAAAGGACAGGTCTAATGATGGATTTATAGACCTGTCCTTTTAATTTAACCGGCATTTTGGGGTCACAAATGACACCTGTCACCTCACGCCACTTGGCCCAAGCTGCAGTGATACGGGCCTTGACGTCGTGGTCGATATCCCCGGATGCACTAAGTACAGATCCCAAGTACTTAAACTGATCCGTGCGCTCGACCGTGTCTTCGCCTATGCGCACGAATGTGGGATCTGTAGTGTTGCAGGCCAAGTACTCAGTCTTCGCCACATTTAGTTTCTGACCGCCGTTCTCTAGCGACCTCTTCCACGCATTTACACGTCGCACCAGGCGCCCCCTGTCCGAATCTGCTAGCGCGATATCGTCAGCATACATGAGCAACCATGGAGGTTGCTCATGCGCATCTCTGATGCTGTTCGATACTTCGTCTAATATCACGCTGAACAGAAACGGACTAAGGACAGATCCCTGGTGCACTCCTACGGTTATGGGGAAGGGTGTGGTGTCGCCAACAGCGGTCCGAACTATGGAATCGGAATCACGGTACATGTCCCGAATAATGTCAATATAGGTTTCTGGCACCCCTTTGGACCTCAGTGCCCACCAGATCATCACGCGAGGAACACAGTCGAAGGCCTTCTGCAGATCCAAAAACAGGAAATGCAGAGGTGTATTCTTCGTCCTGTATTTCTCCATGATGATCCTTAGGGCAAAAACAGGGTCCATGGTACCATGCCCTGGGCGAAACCCATATTGACATCCCGAGACAGTGCACTCCTGCCGGATCCGAGAGTCGATAATACGCTCAAAGAGCTTCATGGTGTGGGACATTACCTTTATTCCGCGGTAATTTTCGCACTCCTGCACCGATCCCTTACCTTTGAAGACTGGGGTGATAACACTCAGTCTCCATTGGCTCGGAATTTTTCCGGTGAGGAGTATGCGGTTAAAAAGGTTTGTTAAAATGCCCACACCACGAGGACCCATCGCCTTCCAGGCTTCGATGGGGACTCCATCGGCTCCGACAGCTTTCCGATTCCTCATGCGGCGAAGAGCCCTATGGACTTCTTCAGGCGTTATCGGTGGCACTAGTCATGGAGTCATGGAGATGAATTTAGTATGGCAAGTAAACTTAAAGAGGAATGTCACTGAAAGTCTTTAATTATAAAAAGTCAACACTAATTTCTGAAAAAATTAAAACTGCAATTGTAATGTTACTTTATGTTTTAAATAAAACCACATTTCACTAATTATATTGTATGTATTCGAATCTCCATGTTCTTTGATTGATCTCTCTGCCGGTGTTGCCACATCTATCTCTAAAATACAACCTTACACCTTCCCTCTTAAGATTCGAATACATACTTATATAATAATACAAATCAACTTATGTTTGAAATCTTTTGGGCACTTTTATATTTGAACGGTCCCTCAATATGTAATTGTTATTACCATTATTGTTATAATTATTAATATTAAAATCATTTGAAATAGTTTCTGGATTAGAGTTACTCATAGGTATTTTACAACCGTTAAGAATTGACTTACAATTTATGTTACACTTACATAAACAAGATGCATTGTTTTTCTCATTTCCATTTTTCCCTACCCATAGTTTAATAAACTTTCTATTTCTTCTAACACATTAACCATCTTGTGTTCTCACTAGATAACTGCGAGGTTCTTTTAAAAGTTTAACTATTTGTCCTGGCTTCCACATTTTTTTTTCACAATCATATAACATAACTTTATCCTTAGCTGCTAATTGTACCAAGGTTTTGCATTTCTATCAAAATAATATTTCTGTACAGTCTTCCTACACAACTGATTGTTATTAACATTTTTATTCAATTTAGGTTTTAATTGATACCTAATACAAGGTATTCTAGTTTTAATGCTTTTATTTACTAAAAGTTGAGCAGGAGAATATTCCATGTTATGTAACACTGTGTTTCTGTAATTCATTAATGCCAAACTTATATCAGTTTTACTTTCAACACATTTTCTTAACATATTTTTACAAATTGCTACTCCTTTCTCTGCTAACCCATTTGATTGTGGGTATCTTGGACTTGAAAAAATACATTCAAAACCCCAATATTTAGCAAATTGGAAAAACATGCTGCTATTAAATGGCATATTATCAGCTTGTAACTTATCTGGAATTCCAAACCTACTAAATATTGATTTTGAAATACTAATAATTGTGGTGGCTTCCTTAGTGTGCAAAAATGCTAATTCTATCCAATTGCTGTATGCATCAATTAATGCCAGATAATCCTTATTATTAAAAGTAAAGATGTCACAAGCCACGCTTTCCCATGCCCGTTGAGGGATTGGGTGTTGTAACAATGGTTCTTTACTATTAATATAACTGAATTTTAAACATATACTACATTTTTGTAAAAATTGCTCAATGTCTTGTGACATCCCTTTCCAATACAAACAATCTCTAGCTCTACGTTTACACTTATTTATGCCTAAATGTCCTTCATGTATCATATCTAACATACTTTTTTGTAAAGATATAGGTACAATAATTTTCCCATTAAAGACACATAACACAAAACATATCTGAATCTAATTTAATGTGATCTTTTAATTTATGATAGTGTTTTAAATCATCTTCTAACATATTATAATCTGGCCAATCATTTTCAACAAAACTCTTTACCTGTGATAATATTCTATCATTTTCTATGGCTTTCATATTTTCATTTTTTTTTCTTGGTTAATAACTCCTTTTGTTTAACATTATTTATAATTTTCACATCAGTATTTCCTGCAATAGAATCATGATTTGACAAAAAGGCACGTGATAAAAAATCTGCGATATATAACTGACTACCTGGAACATATCTTACATGTAAATCATAACCTACTATTTTCAATAATAATCTTTGTAGTCTAGGAGACACATCACTTAAACTTTTTTTAAATATAGACTCCAATGGTCTATGGTCACTCTGAATTCTTATCTTTCTTCCATAAATAAAATAATGACATTTTTCAACTTCAAATGCAATTGCCAAAAGCTCTTTTTCTATTTGCGAATACATTTTTTCTGATTTGCTTAAACTTCGTGATACAAATCCAATAGGATGATTATTTTGCAACAAACATGCCCCTAAACCATCTTTATTAGCATCACATTGAATTACTATTTCTTTGTTACAATCAAAATATTGTAAAACTGGAGCTTTAGTTATTATATTTTTTAGATAGTTTAATGAATCATTGTGTACTTTAGACCATGTCCATGGAATATATTTACATGTTAAATTTCTTAAAGGCGCTGTAATTTTAGACATGTTTGGTATAAACTTAGCTAAAAACTTAGTCATTCCTAAAAATCTTAATAACTCTGTTTTATTTTCTGGAGTCTTAAAATTATTTATAGCTTGTATAAATGCCTGATCTGGTTTGTTTCCCTCACAAGAAAAAACTTCCCCATATATTTTACAGAAGTTTGCCTGAACTGTAATTTATCTTGATTGAATTTGATGTTATATTTTTGAGCTACTTTAAGGACACTCAATAAATTTCTATCATGTTCTTCAAGTGTAGACCCTGAAATTATTAAATCATCACAATAAATACCTACGCCAGGTAAGTCTCCAAATAATTCATAATTGATTTTCTGATACACTTCTGGGGCAGATGTTAACCCTTGTGCTAATCTTAAAAATTTGTACCTTCCAAACGGTGTATTAAATGTTGTCAATTCTGTACTTTCTTCATCTAATTGTACTTCTAGATAACCATCTTTCATATCCATCACTGTGAAGTACTTTTTCCCATTTAATTTTGCTGCTATTGTCTCAGCCGTTGGAATAGGAAAATATTCTCTTCGAATAGCTTCATTTAATTTTGTTGGATCTATACATAATCTTAAGTGTCCATTCTTTTTGGATGTTATAACTATGGAATTTACCCAATCTGTTGGTCCTTCAACTTTAGCAATTATTTTCATTTCTTCCAATTCATTTAATTTCTCTTTTAATTTGTCTTGAATGGCTATAGGTACATTTCTTGGCCGATGAATGTATGGAATATTATCTTCTTTCAGCTGTATTTTATACTTTTTTGGATATTTTCCTAATCCGTGAAAAACCTCAGAGAATTTTTCTAATAAATTTTGTTTTGTTGTTATGACATTTATGTTCTTAATAATTTCTAATTGTATGCAACTTTGCAATCCTAATATTGGAACTGATTTCATATCAACAATGTAAAAGTAAATATAATATTGAAAGTTATTGTATTCACACATAATTTTAATTTTGCCAAGTGGCTTTATTTCAGTCCCACCAAAAGCAACAAGAACTGTATTAGTCCGTGCAGGAACGGAGAAAGAATACAATTTCCTGCGGCCGGGCGGCCTGTCGTAAGAGGCGACCAAACAACCCACAGCCAGGTGGTAGGGCATTTGCCCGACTGGATGGCTACCACCCCTGGTTTAAAGTATGTCGCCATAACAACCTTGAGTTGTGTTCCGGCATTAGTGACCAGGTTCCAGTCTCCATTAAGAGAGCAGCAGCGCATTTGTAGCATCTTTGGTGTTGCAAATGTCCATAGGCGATGGTAACCGCTTTCCATCAAGTGGGCCGTCTGCCTGTCTGCTGAGCTCCTGCAATAAAAAAATAATAATAATAATAATAATAGTACTTTCTAAAATTTAATCTTCTTGCTTGATCTTTTCATAAATCTCATATGGTAATATGTTGGATTCCGCACCTGTATCAATTTTAAACAAAACTTTTTCCTTTCTATTCAATATCAGTGTTTTATACCAAGCTTTACTATTATTTTGACTAATGGAAAATATCTTTGAGACATCATCCTCCTCATTTTCATGTTCTTCTATAATTTCATCAAAATTTCTAAAATTTGAATTTGCTCTTGTTTTACACATTTTTTTAAAATGGCCCATCCGACATCCGAATTTGGTGTGAAGACCCACATCTCCCGCACTTTTTGATTATTTTTTCTTTTCTTTGACCATCAAACACTGGTTCTTTATTTACGGTATCCACCAATTCTGAGGACGTTGTATTTATTTCCTGCAACTGAGCCACTGTGGATTCAACCGCTTTTCCCATATAAATTGCTCTTAATAAACGTTCGCGTAAATTTACACAACTTACCCCCAGTACAATTCTATCTCTGACCATTTCGTCTCGATCTTTATAATTGCACGATTTAATTGCGGTCTTCAACTCTGTTACGAAGTCGGCAAATGCTTGCCCTGATTTTTGTATTATTTTGTTGAATTTATAACGTTCGAATATTATATTGCACGTAGGTTTAAAATGTTCTTTGAAACTCACAATGATCTTCACCAAAGTTTCTTTTCTCGATGATTCAAAATTGTTGTAAATTTCTAAGCAGTCCTCACCAATCAAATTCAAAAATAAAGCTATTTTCCTTTTTTCACTTATATTTTCATTGTTATTTGATGCTTCAATATAAATATCAAATTGTTGTTTAAACCGTAACCACTCATTGTATTTGTTAGGCACTGCTAAATTTATAGCATTCGGTTGGATTAGGGTACCTAAATCCACTCATTATCACTTCTCCTATTATATGTACTCTGTGTTTTAACTAAACACACCTGACACCATGTAATGTTGCTTTATGTTTTAAATAAAACCACATTTCACTAATTATATTGTATGTATTCGAATCTCCATGTTCTTTGATCATGTTCTTTGATTGATATCTCTGCCGGTGTTGCCACATCTATCTCTAAAATACAACCTTACAGCAATCATTATAGTATTACCTTTTGGCTCATTTTATACGAAAAATATTATTTACCTCTCAGTATTCAAATTGAAAATCTGAAGAGAATATTAAAAGCTTGTTCACACGAATATGAAAAGGTGTTTCATGGTTAACTGATGAACCTACAATTTTACGCGTCAAACATATTTCTTTTTTATTTGTAGAAAATGTAGATTTACTAACTGATAAAAAAAATACGTTTGTAGATGGGATAGATTTATATTAAATTATTTTCTATAATATTATAAATTTATAAGCATGCCGTGCCTGTACACTGAAGCTATAAAAAACAACTGGAATAGATTATATCTGTCTGTTTGTTCGAGATTCACGTATAAACTACTGGGCTGATTTCGATGCGGTTCTCGCTGATTAACAGCTAATTCTTAGAATTAAAATCATGGGAAGCCCGCGAGAGTTTTTCTGAGAATTATTTAAGATGGCTAGATTAAAAAAAACAATCGAATTCCAATGTGATTTCTTCACTGATTGATAGCAAATTTTATAGTATTAAATGTGTTATATTTTTATCTCGGGAATCCTAGGGTAATTTTCCCGGGAGCTGTTTGAAGTTATTCGGGTGCATAAAAATTTGCTTATTCCGACACAGTTTTATTAGAATGATAGCTTACATTCTTTTTTAAATGCTGTGCTACGGGAATCCTGCGGAAATTTTAAGTCAAGCGTATAAATATATATATAGGTATATAACTAGCTGACTCGTGCCCAATTCGCTGGACATCAGAAAAAAATACATAATGTCACTTAGGAATAATGTACTTTCCACTGGTGAAACAATTTTTAAAATCGGTTTAGTAGCTCCAGAGATTACCCCCTACAACCTTACAAACTCATAAACTTTACCTCTTTATTTTTTGTTTAGTTTAATTACCTACTAAGCGAATTCAAAATATTTCCCCTCCCGTACTGCCCGTACCTCAGTGACGCCTACACCGCATAAGCTTATCTAGCCGATTAGGGTACGCGGCGACCACGCAACTTTTTTCTAATACTTACATTTTTAAACTCGTGATATCTTTCGAATGGAATGTCCAAATTGAATAATTTAAAAAGTTATATAAAGGTATTGAGGCAGTCTTGAATATGAATTCCCGACACTTTTTGTAAATAATGCATGCAATAATGTGTTCTGCAAAGTTCTAGTACATTATTTTATTCTACCATCAATAGTTTTCGTAGGGCACGCGATTTTAGGTAATTTTTTTACACCTTGGGTTACACTATTGGAGTTTTAGTAAGGATCCCAAATTTTTTTTGAAAATATAATATAGCCTATGTCAACCGGGGATAGCGTGAGACTTTCTCTGATCACCGTTATATCAGATTCGAGCTCTCCCCCTCGCCCAGTCCGAACCCTGTTCGTGGCCCCCCTAGGCTACCACGTTGGGTTCTTACCAAGCTCGACCCGGACCAAGCCGAGGAAAGGGCAGTAATCGAATGTTGGTCCTATCCAGCCGATTTGGGGAATCTGGAGGCGCAGGCTGAGCACATGCGCAAATCCCTAACAAGGATTTGCGACGCTGCTATGCCTCGAGCCAAACGACCACCGCTGCGTACATCGGTCCACTGGTGGACCCAGGAGCTGGGCGAGATGCGGAAGGTAGTCCGCTTCATCAGCAACAGGCTTAAACGCAGCAGAGCATGTCGTCCTCCAGACTATGTTGAGGAGAATAGACTCGTGGGAGAGTTCAGAGAGGCCAGGAAAGCCCTTTCGATATTGCAATTTTGGAAGCGAAAGCTCGGGCTCGGGCCGAACTCCTCGAGACACTCGACCGGGACCCTTAGGGGCGTCCGTACCGTGGGGCATGCAATACGTTGCGGCCTTGCACTTTCACGGTCACGGAAACGCTCGAACCCGAAGTCCTCCGGTCGGTTATCGGTGGGCTTTTCCCGGATCCGAGGATCTTTACTCCCCCCAACATGGGTCCAACCATTCCCGACACCTCGGAGGTGGAGCCTCACTCCATCACCGAGGAAGAGTTAGACGTGACCCTGGACCGGGGCAGGAAGACAGCACCGGGACCCGACGGGGTTTCGGGTCGGCTCCTCTTCCTGGCTGTTAAACATTGACGCAGCCAGCTGCGGGAATTGTTCGTTGCCTGTATCCACGCAGGTCAGTTTCCGTGGCAATGGAAGGAGGGGCGATTATGCCTGATTCCTAAGGGAGGTCGGCCTCCCAATGATCCGTCCGCCTACAGGCCCATAGTTTTGCTCAACGAGATCACCAAGGTCTTCGAAGCATCACGACACTATGGAGCCGGGGCTAGCACAGACGCAGTTCGGGTTTCGGCGGAGGCGCTCCACGTTGGATGCCTTCGAGACACTGCGGACTGTAACGGACGAAGCCGTCCAAGTGAAGGATACTATCCTGGCGGTGTCGCTTGATATAGCGAACGCCTTTAACAGCCTTCCTCACCAGACGATCAGGGAGGGGCTCCGTGCACACGGAGTTCCCCCGTAATTCACGAGGCTGTTGGGCGCGCACCTCCAGGACAGGTACATCCTTTGGGAGGGCGGTGAGTCCGAGAATCGCGCGTTAGGTCAGCGACGCGTCGCTTGCGGCGTTCCACAAGGGTCGGTCCTCGGGCCGATTCTTTGGAAGGTCGGTTAGGACTAGATCCTTCGGGTTCCCGTCCTGCCCGGAATAGGGCTAATCTGCTTTGCGGATGACACCCTACTCACGGCACGCGCTGCGTCTTACGCGGAATCCGTGGACCTCGCCAATGACGGGTTGGCGATCGTGGTGCAAAGAATTGGTAGGTTGGGCTTGAAGGTCTCCTCCGCAAAAACGGAGGCCGTCATGTTCCATAAGCAGTTTCGTAATCCTGCCGCGCACTTGACCGTTACAGTTCAAGGGGTGGACATTCGTGTAGGCCCCCAGATGAAATATCTGGGGCTAATTCTCGACGGGAAATAGCTGTTTAAAGCGCACTTTGAGCAGCTAGTTCCCAAATTCTTGAGGTCCTCAGGCGCCCTCTCTTGGCTTCTTCCCAACGTGGAGCGACCGGGGACGACGACTAGGAAACTCTACTCGGGCATTCTTAGGAGTAAGGCCCTGTACGGTGCACCCGTTTGGTCCGCTGCACTTCACCGCCACAATAGGACTCTGTTGTGCCGCGCACAACGGGTCCTGGCGGTGAGGGCCATTCGTGGATACCGTACAGTGTCGTGGACGGCGTCGATACTCTTGGCAGGCGATCCGCCCTGGCCTCTCCAGGCGGACGTACTTGCCAAAGTTCGGCGCTCCTGACAGGATGCCCTCGCACGTGGCCTGGTCTACTGCCAGGCCGAGCTTCAGGCGATCAGGATGCGGGAAACCGCGACCATGATCTAATCTTGGTCAGTAGAGTTGGAAAACCCTGTGGCTGGCATTGATATGGTGGAAACGGTGCGCCTACGCCTGTTGCGATGGCTCTCGCGGAAACACGGGACCTTGACCTTCAGGATGACGCAGATACTTACCGGGCATGGGTGCTTCGATAAGTATCTGAATCATATCATGGGCTGCCTGCCTTCACCCCAATGTCGCCAGTATGGCGCACAAGACACGGCGTTTCATACGCTAGACGAGTACGCAGCATGGGCACCACAGAGGTTTGAACTCGAGACAATAGTAGGTCCGATCGATTCGCTCGGCAGTCTGGTGCAAGCCATGCTGCAGAGCGATGATCATTGGATGGGTGCGTCCAATTTCTGCGGAGCTGTAATGTCTCAAAAGGAGGCCGCAGAACGAGATAGGGAGAGAGGTACAAGTGCGCATGCGTCTCGCGGGTACCGACGTCAGTCGGGGTCCCGGAGGCCCAGATATGCGCATGACTTCCCTCCTTGAAAATACCGCTGCAGGGGTCCTCTAGCATCTAGAGAGCAGAGGAGTCTTCACCCCTGATGACGAAGTGAGTTTGCCTTTCCCGGGGCATTCTCAAGCACTGATGCGCTAGGATCAGCGTGGGCGTAACTACGTTCTAAGTCTCACGCTCTCCCTGCCATCAGCGCGGGGCAAATGGGAGGAGGGTGGTTTAGTGGAGTATTGAGTGTGGTCGGTAGGTTGGAATCTCGAGTCTCCACACAAGCCTGTGGATTAGTGTTTGGATTGCCCCCAGGGGAATCCCTCCATAATCGACTATGGTCTAATCCTAGCAAAGGACCCGGTACTGTGCGAAATGCATTTCCCCCGCCTTAAAAAAAAAGCTTGCCAACAGTGAAAGAATTTTTAAATCGGTTCAGTAGTTTCGGAGATTACCCCCTACAACGTCACAAACTCACAAACGAAGTATAGATTAGTATGTGGCTATGTAACAAACGAGGTTAGGACTCATTGTTTTTATATTTTGAAATGTTTTCCGACACAGCACTTATTTTCAGTACCCATCTTCTGAACCCAGTATATTTCATGTGATCCATAAAAAAACCAATAAAAAACTATTCAATCCCGTTAAAGCAACATACAATAAAACAGAATAATATTTATTTATTTAATTACAATATCATAACAGCCATACAACTAAAGCGACAATGTAAGGACAGTGTCCTTAGCCTATTGTATTAATTAGTAATACTATTAATACACTTTAATGCATTTTCTGTGAATTTCCATAGGTGACACGTGGAATTATCTAAATCTGTGATCACTTCCCAAATCTGGTTCTATATCCGAAGAGCCTTAGTATATAGAAGTTTATACTTCCATAATGCTGGGTTCAGATATTAAACCCCGTAATAATTTTCAGTGCCGTAAATAGGGCGGTGGACTCTGGGGGGCGCAAGAATGGCCAGACCAGGCAGGACTATTATTTTTTCCGTTTGCTCCTGATAAGTTCCCGCTGCACCCCTAGTGCTCGATTCCAACACATACGTACACCTACATGCCAGTATCATCAAAAACGTCTGTTAACTTAGACAAAACATCGCGCTCATTTTTTTGACATCGCACGAACGTATTTGTGTTCTAGTTCTTTAAAAAAATAGATTTTTCTTCCTAAATATTAGATAATTGGTCCACCAACTCCAAGGGCCTTGTGCGATAATAAACGTATCTTTAAAAATCATTTTTATGAACTATCTATGTATACGTACAACGTACACAAGATTACAGATACTTTAGATATAAACATGCAAGAATCAATGAGGTTATAATGTATTAGACGGAAAAACACGTAATAGTACATTATAATCTAAATATTGTAAGTCATGACACAGTCGTTATTAATTTCTTTCCATCATTAACTTTGACACGGCAACAAAAGTATACAATATCTTATATTCAAATTTTTGAACGATCCGTTCAATATAATAAAGTATCGAACTGCAAATACACCGTGTATTTACAATCCCTATTTAATATTTAATAAATACGAAACATACATATACAACATACATACATACTTAAATACGAAAGTTACTTTGTCTGTCTGTTTATTTGTCTTTCACGGAAAATCTACTGGACCCATTTGGCTAAAAGTCAGTATAGGTATATATTTTTTTTCAATGCCGAGGATGAACATAGGATACTTTTTATCCCGAAAAACTAACAACCCACAGCCAGGTGGTAAGGTACTTGCCTGACTGGATGCCTACCACCCCTTGTCTAGTGTATGCCGCCATAACAACTTTGAATTGTGTACCGGCATCAGTATCCAGGTTCCAGTTCCTCCTTGACCGGCTGCACATTTGGCAGCACCTCTGGTAATGCTAATATCCACAGGCGATGGTAACCAGTTTCCATCACAGTTGGACCGTCAGCCTGTCTGCTGTGCTTCAGCAATAAATAAAAACCTGTGTAGAGATATATGAGAAAATTTAGAGATAGCTATACCAAGAAATGGACTACAATTGGGGGACAGTGGATCATCTTAGCCTTCTGTTTAGCTATAAGTAACTATTATTCGAAAATACCAACTTCAAACTCTTCAATAGTTTTTTAATTTTCACAAGAAGTAATAAAACCATTTCAAATATTTTCCAATATGTTTTCACCAAGCGTGGCAAGTAATGATTGCAATGTTGACGTAAACAATTCCGGTCTTAAACTTCTTCCTCGGGTTCTTTTTCAATGAAAGTCAAAAATGAAATATAGTCTCTGCCTGACATTTGATACAGTTTCCTTTGTTTAGACTTAGACGTTAAGTAAATAATGAATTTATACTGTTGAGATATTTATAACAACACGAAAGATTATTTTAATATACAAAATATAAGTTAATCTTGTGTTACATATATGTGTTGTGATTTTGTATTTTTAACGTTTATATAATTTATAAAATATTTGACATACAAGGTGCGGTTCATAGATAATTGAAACGGTATTAATAAGCCCTCAAATATTAACTGAGACTTCACACTATTATTTTCTAAAGCGTCGCCAATTGAACACATTTTTGATTGCTTATTAACTTTTTTTCTTTCACCTTCTGCCAATTATTAAGCTAACACTATGTCAAGGTTTATTGATATACGTTCAGCAGCTTCCAAAAAAGATGCAATCACAGCACCATCTTTTTCGCTATTTTCGTCTATCCCACAGAAACTGAATTACGACCTGGGATGTAAGCTAGCTCTGTATCGATTTTCATTTAAATTCGTTCAGTAGTTTTCACGTGATGCTCTAACAGACAGATAGACAGACAGAAATTCAAAAAATTACATTTTCGGAATCTACTGGTCCGAAATAATAATAATAATAGCTTTATTTATTTCTCAACAGAACAGATTCACTACGAAACCTGGTGTTTGAAACTGGTGCCTGAAATATAAGTAAATTTATAAGAAATCTGTATGACATCTGTATCTGTATCCATATGAAACCAGAGTTATCGCTGCTTTTTTTACATTTTTAAATGAAATGTACAAATTATTAAAGTACGAATTATTTACAGATTTATTACAGTATAGAATTCGTACTATATAATTTTCTATAATATATAGTTCAATTGTATAAAATATAGTAATATATATTATAGTACAGTTGGCAACCCTAGGCTGACTTCCAAACACATTCCGACATACCATATCCCATACCCCTTATCCTGTCCCCTCTGTGGTAATAGGGGTTATTATTAGCGTATTTCACAACTATATAAGTATATGACATTAAATGTACAAAAGACTTTTACACACAGATTGGCAGTGCAAACAATATAATCTTATGCAGCTTGGCGGCCATTACGTGAGACTTCTTTGTTCCTTTTTACACCCGACCGCGCCCCACGGGATCATGGTCCTGTGCGAGTTGCAGTCAAGGGTGAGTGGCTTTTGAGGGCGAGTTGCTTCCACACTTCTATTCCATTCCTTCTAACCTTCCCAAAGAATGGCAACGCGTTGGCTTGGTTTTGGAAACGTCCGTAAGAGAAAGTAATCACTTTACGCCAGATAGGCCGTCTGTCTTTTTACCCGTTTCCGGTAATAAAAAACTGGTGAATTGGCGGATGCTTACGACTTCGTTTGTCTTAAAAATTCACAATATGGATGAAGCCGTGAACGCCATTAGCTTCTACTCGTTCACCTGCCTTCAGGCCGCACAACCGGCGATGACGCGTGTTATTATCATCACCCCGCGCCCGACGGCGTTTCTAATTAACAATTATCATTATATTTTGGCCAATTTCAATAAAATTTGGTCGTAGTGATTCTTCAAACATATGTAGGTGTAAGCTAGTTTACTTAAAGTTACATCAAAATTCCTTTAATAGTTTTTGCATGTAGTGTGTTACACAGCGATCTGTTCTCACTAATTTCACTATTTCTTAAAACAACTACTTAGTGCTACAAATGCGCTACTGCTCTCTAAAGGGAGACAGAAACGTGGCCAGTAATGTCGGAACACAACTCAAGGTTATTATAGTGTGATTACTCTAGACCAGGTGTGGTAGCCATCCAGACGAGCAAATACCCTACCACCTGGCAGTGGGTTGTTTTATCGCCTCTTACAACAGGCTGCCTAGCCGCAGGAAATAGTATTCTTTCTCTGTCCCTGCATGCGACATCACTGGATTTCCATCCGCCATGGCGCTTCAGGGTGGTTAAATTTGCTCGTGAATTTGCTAAAAGAGTCGCAGAAGTCCGACGAAAACAGTGTCCTGCATAAAGATGAGAATCTGGTAGCCTTAAATAATTTGCTATTACGTCTGGTATGTTGGAAATTTCATTTTTTCCAATATGTTGCTTGAAACATTTTTCGTTTTGATAACGTATGAAAAATCGATTCGTTTTAATTTCACAAGGGCACAATTTTTATATTTGTCCATGACATTTTTATATTGTCCACGAAAGGTGAACGAGCGGTCAATTTTTGTTTTGGTGTTGGTTAAATTAACTAATAGAAGCTGATTTTAGTGTTTTACAACATTTATATTATAGCCCCGTGGATTCCAAAAATTAAGGCGACCTATATCAATAAAGAGTATGAGTTACCTACTTATGTGGATAGTACACAGCATTGGTACAGCACACATTTTAAACAGGCACTAAACTTCGGTTATGTTAGTGTACACAAAGGTTATGCAATTTATCCAATAAATACTTACTTTTATAGCGAGAAAGTCGTTATCACGCGCCTCATTCTAGAAAGTCTTTATATTTTGGCTGGCAAGCACTTTTAATATCTGCCCTTCGTTCGGCAAGTCTCTTTATAATTATATGCAATTAATTTGGAATATGTCTCAATCTGAATGTTGTTTTTGGTATTAACCATAGTTTTTAACATTGAATATATGTTCCAGAAAGTAAAAGGTTGTTTGGTCTTCGCTAAATGTGGAAAATATGCTAAAAATACAGTTACTGAAAATGATTTTGGTTCTTTTTATATTTCCATGTAGATAATTTATCATAGACTTACGATATTTTTCTCTCGATATGTTTGGCAGTAAATTATTTGTGACAGTTTATTTCAGACTGTATTTAATTTTACACTTTCTAGTGTTAATAATTCACACATCAACATAATAACAACAATAAGAAGTTCCCGCGATTTGTTTTAAATTTGGCCAATGCCCGTCGGCAGGCGCGCTTTTTTTATTACCGGCCAGGACTTTATCGAATCGAATTGCGGTCAAACTTTTTAATTAAAATAGTGTTCCAAATTCTAAACTCATTTCGTCACTGTTATTAAGTGCGCCGGAATGATCCATTTTGGTCGCACTTATCGAGGAACCCTTCGATTAGGATGGGATGAAAAACATTTATCAATGTGACTCAATAAACTCAATTGACAAATGCCATTATACAATCATTTATTTTTTATTAACAATGATAAAATTAAACACTAGTGACATAAAGTTATAATTTTATGAATTTAATCTAATAATCTATACGTAAAAATAAATGAACTTGAAGTGTCTGCTTGTAATGTCAAAATAATAGCTTTTTAATAAATGCATATGAAAGTATCTACAGTACTTATATAAAAAAATGTCTATGTTTGTTCCGGCTAATCTCTGAAACGACTGGACCAATTTTGATAGAAATTTCACTGGCAGAAGCAACTTAAACTACTTTTATAATTAGGGTAAGTACCGCAAAAAAATTCAAGCGAACGAAGTCGCGGGTAACAGCTAGTCTAGTAATATAATATTAATTTTACCATAAAAATGAATAGAATAAGATACATGTAAAACTCAGCATAAGTTCACAACTCTTATCTTTTATCTGACCTTCTTCTTTATTTCTCTACTATAACTAAATAAAGCCCTTTCCCAAAACCGGCATCCATAAAATAATCAAAAAGGATGTTTGTGTAATACTTAATTATAATTCAGGTCACATCGAAATATTCGCTCTACCTCATTTAAATTTCATGTTACGAACATAACATGTTTCATATACCTACCTATATAAAGTTACATACATACATACATAACTTCACGCCAGTTCCCTTGCGGGGTAGGCACGAACAACAGAGCGCCATTTAGGCCCATTCTTACACACCTCACTTGCTTCTTTGACATTCATAACTCTTGTCATGCACACTCGTCTGTTCTTAAGGCTCCTGACATCACCCTCCGCTAGTACACGATCAATTTGATCATGGAAGGTGTGTCGTGGCCTTCCACGACTTCTACATCCATCCACTTTTGCATTGTATATCTGTTTAGTCATTCTTTCATCATGCATTCTTTCCACATGCCCGAACCACCGGAGCATTCCATTCCTTACCTTCACCCCGACACTCTCTTTCAGACCAACTCTCTTTTTTACTTCGGTATTACGAACGTGGTCCGCGAGCGTCACTCCGCAGATTTTTCGCAGTGCTCGCATCTCAACCGCGTTTACTCTACTTTCATGCTCTCTCTTCCACACCCAACCCTCGCTTCCATACGTGAGCGTAGGTACCAGCACCGCGTTGTGTATGGCGAGCTGGGCCTTCTGGCTGAGGTTCTTAGCGCCTAGAAGTTTACCTAACGCTCCATTCAAACTATTCCCCAAATTCACTCTTCTTTCTATATCAGCGGTGTACCTTCCATCCCTGCTAAAAGCACATCCAAGATATACAAACTCATTCACTTGCTCCAGCATAACATCATCGACCATTATCCTTGCATTCTATATAAAGTTCTATATTAAAATATTTTATACCTTGTTCGCAATGCGATTGTTAAATGTTTTATATTCAAAAACATTTTAACAGTTTAAGAGAGATTTTAATTTTCTTTTTTAATATGGTGTATCGGCCGGATTTATGTATCACGAGTGAACATCGCACCTAAAATTGCTAAAACGACGTTTTAATTAGAATTATTTTTCGTTTAGAAAAGATATTATCAGATTTATCAGAATAAAGTTACCCGTTCCTGCAGTGCGTGCTGTATCTACTAATGGAAGTGCGAGTCTTTAGTAAGTTTATTTCATTTCCCCTTAATGTTTTCTTAGATGTAAATAATTTTACGGCCCCTGTGGAGTAGCGGTCTATGCATTAGCCCATCTAATTAATTGGAAAGTGTAGCTTCTGGGTTCGATTCTCGGTAGCGTTGATTTTATAGGAGGTTGAAAGCCGGCGTCCGCTTGCTAGCGGCGGCGGCACGGTGGCGTCGCGGTCCCGTCTAATGTACACACTTTGGCATCGCGGCGTCGCTTGAATGAGGTCGCTTTAAATTATAAGGCCACAGACTGCTTTGTCAAAAAAATATTGTAACAAAGCATTTTTGTAATTGATTATATTGGCGTGCAGTAAAGTGTTGTCTGTGTAGAATATACTCGTATTTATTACTTATTAAGAGGTACCTCAGTACCTCTTGATAAATAATTTAATTTTCAAATTAAATCAAATTTAAATATGTATATGTTGCGATCAATATTTGGTTTTATAAAAGTATTCCTCCTTAGACTGCCGTCTAATGCAATACTTTATTAAACTAATTTAAAATGTTCACGAGCTTTCTAACGTGAATATCGTAAAATAACTGACGCTCTGTGCGTTGTTATATCCCTAATACATACACTACTCTTCCGCTTTCATCCGTTTTTGCTCAAACTTTCATAGTGTACCGCCCACTTTAGAAAAATTGAATACACAATGTCCCCCAGAAATTCTTCATCTAAACTTTTAACACAAATATTTAGGCAAATAAACAATAATAGCATAAGTTGAGTTATTTTGTTTATTCATAAAAATTACAGCAAATACATGGTAAGACCGTAACATAACATATTATTGAATTGGTAAATATATTTTTCATACAATCACAATTAATTTATTAAATAAAATAAAAGAGATACTAATACATATTTTTTATTTATTACAAATTACACCTGTGATAACTAGATTAATGTGAAAGATGAGCCTGATGTGCTTGACCAATTTATTATCGTTCGGTTCTATTTTTTTTAACAACATTCTGAAATCTCCACTTTTAGTTATCTGCAACCGATATCTTTTTTCTCGTTCTATCAAATAACACAACGACCTTTAGATTAATAAAATGTCTGGACAGTGTTTCATTCAAGGTAAAAAAAATCTGAATAGCGGGACATTCAAATATTGCGACGTGCAGTTCAGAAACTACACATACTAAAGACAATATGTTAAAAAAATATTTTCCATCCATCCATTCCATTATACTTTCTACCAACCACTAATTTTTATTTAGCGCCTTCCAAAATTGCTTGAAGCTTCATTCGCCCCGTCAGATAACCTCAGAACTCACTGAGGGGCGATACCGCCCACTTTTGGGTAACTATGGTTAGAGCAATTCAAGCAAATCAAAATTCACTGCGCGGTTTTTGATTTATAATCAATCATTTACATTATTAAAGTTCTCTCTAAAAATCTTTCTCTTCTTTCACTTTCTCCCAATTATTTGGGGTCGGCACAATATGTCTTTTTCTTTTAAACTCCTCTATTCTAACATAAGTCCTCTGATACCACAGATCGTCATGTGATCCAGTCATCCTTCACACAATCCCTAAAGTTCTTTCTAAAATATACTTAGGTAATATTTTTATAAAATACCAAAGCAGATTGTTCTAATAAAGTGTGTTGTTATTATTATAAGTCGAAATAATATTATGTAGGTATGCTTATTATATGTTGTTGCCTGAAACGCCCTTTCAAAACCAATGACGCCAACCTGCTTAAATGAGCTTGAATCGTGCAAAAATTATTAATAGCTTTTCCTTGTGAATAATATGGCATAGTAGATAGACATTTTATCCAAAGTGATGCTTTCTTAAAAAAAAATATTACGTATTATACTATTATTAAATGTATTAACATTAATTATGAAAGGTAGTGCGTTAAGTGAAAATGCGTTCAATATAAAAGCCGACGCATATAAAGTTATATACATACACACACATATACCTTCATAAATAAAGAGGGAAAGTAAAGAAGATAGAATCAAAAGCCAATGCAATGACTTTCAAATACGTATACGTAACATCCAAGGTATTATTTTCCGATTAAATTATCTGTATTGAAACATTGTATAAAGTATAGTAATAACTAGACATCGGATTATATATATGCATTTGCATGTTTGCATGTGCCAATGCATATAAATCTATTTTTATAGCGTTATTGCATATTTTGGTACTTTTTCATTGACTGTGCTTATTTCGGTAGTTATACGTGATAGGCGTCTTGTATTATGCCGACGACACGACTAAAAATGATTGAACAGAGTAACGCCCTTCCGAGTTCACTATCGCAAAAGGTTTGTGGCAAATTAAATGCAGTTTTGTATAAAACCCCGGTCTTAAAAGAATAAAGAAAATTGACGCATTTATCAACGGCACCGGACAAAGTCTACCTGAAGAAGTCTCTGCAGAAATGGCGCCAAATTTCAAGTTCTGTCCGGTGACGTCAGTTGACGTCGAAAGGTCATTTTCAGCCTATAAATTAATATTAAGTGACAAGCGTCACAAGTTTGCTGCAGAAAATCTGGAAAAATATGTTATTGTTTACTGTCACCTCAGAATTATAATAAGTAAATTATTATAATAATAATTTATAACTAATAGTAGGATATGTTTAATATATAAATATAATGTGAACATAAACTTAAATTCTAATTAATCTAATAATATATGGTTTATTGATTGTGCATATTTCGCCCCTTTTTAGTGCATATTTGCATGCATATTTTGCCATTTTGATAGTGCATATAATCCGATGTCTAGTAATAACGTTGAAGTCTCCCTTATCAGGCATATTATGGATATTTATTATGTGAGAGAAATGTGTAATTCTGCGAGCCAAATAGCTGGCAATAACAGGGTATACATTCTCATTTTACGAATCCCCCGGCGCGATGGCAGGTAAAGAAACCGTAAACCCCGTAAATCCGGACAAGGAAACCAAATGTATAGATTCATGTAAGCTTTTGTTTCAATTCAGTACTAACAGTCTTTTAGTGATCATAAAAGATTCATCATTGACTTTCTTGGACAGTGTTATGTCGGTCGAATAATACGATGCGTTTTATACTTAAATCTTTAAGAATTATTACGAGTATATATATATATATACCTGATGTTAAATATAATTATAATGTTCCTGCTCCGCCTGCGTTAGTATTAGTGCAAGTAACTATCTCCAAATGCGACTTACCTACTTACAAATAAAGCGTAAATCATTAACTAAGTTAGTACATATACACAGTTATTTGTCAATGTTTAACGTCATTAACGATATTGCATTTCCAATAACGCATTAAAATCACTAACACTAATATTCTTCCAGGGATTGTAGCAGGGACATAAGAGACACTAGTTTTACCTTATTGTCTGAAATAAACTAATAATAAATATCTGGAACTTAAAGCAGTAGAGATTGTAAAGTAAAGTAGTACAGTGAAGATTGTAATATTTTCTAAGCTTGTGTGACTAGTACACTTAATAAAACTACATTGTCACGGTTTTATACACGGTATTTTACTTAATTTTATTTTGGCGTTTCGGCCACATTTTAGTAACCGTGATCACGGAAGCCAAAGATGTCAAGTCCTTAATATCTTGGGCTTGTCAAATCCTTGACATCTAGTATAATAGTTAATAATAGTTATACCTATAACCTTTTTAATATAAAATATGTCCTATTCTGCTCATTTATTATTAATATCTCATCAAAGTCGCCGGACAGTATCGGCTCAATCGTAGGTTTGCCTAATTTTGGTATTCTGTTAATACTATAATGTGGTCTTTTGGTCTTATTTCCTACAATAGTCCTACTACACTGATCGGGGTTTATCCTTGAGTGAATTTTATATAGTGTAGATAAGGATAATCGTCGGTCAGTGTCACATGTTTAGATTAAATTTGTCAAGGGGCTTATACGTGTTGATCTTCCCATGGCTCCACGCAAGCCTTCCAAGAGTCCGGTCTATTTTTATGGCCTCTGGTCTTCAAATACATACATGTATCATATTGTCACATATAAATGTTACAAAGTTTTGAATAAATATGATTATTTAGACAAAAAAAATTAAGTACCGGCACGTCGGTCGAGTCGCGTGAATGTAATATTATTGTGTACTAGAGATTGCCGCACGGCTACGCCGCATGTTGAACGTTGGGCAATACCTTTATTTTACTTACACAAAAACTAAATTCAGTTTTTTACATATAATATAAAACCATATAATAATAACAAAGAAACTAAGTCCATATAATTTAGATAACTGCACAGCAAAACAGAGGTGTGTCGAACCCAACCTGATTTGAAGTAATATAATATATAACACTCCCGGGAAAATTCCCACGGGATTCTCGAAATATAAAGTATCACATCACTTAAAAAAGAACTTGAGCTATTGTTTAAGTAAAATAGTATCGAAATCAGCTAATATTTATGTAATCTAACTAATTTGTACCATGCCCGGGAAAATTTGCGGGGAATCCCGGGACACGAAGTATCGTAGCATTTAAAAAGAATGTAAACTATCATTTTAGTGAAAACTGTGTCGGAAGAAGCTAATGTTTATGCACCCGAACAACTTCAAATCGCTCCCGGGAAAATTCCTGGGTTTAAAAAATATCACACTTTTTTTTAATAAAATTTGCTTTTAATCAATAAAAAAATCGCATTGGGATTCGATAGCCTAGTAGCCTAGTAGTTTTTACGTGAATTCCGAACAAACAGACAGGAAATCTAAAAAAAATTGCATCGTGTTCTCCATCGTTTATATAGTCTATTTCAGTAGATTTTTTTTTAATTCAATTAATTAGCTTCAATGTACAGACACGGCACATTTAGAATTTTATAATATTATTATAGATAGGTGTTAGATATTTAGTAGGTAGTCAGATACGTAGGTAGCTACAACGACGGCTAGGGTTTAAAGTAAATTGTAATTGTTGTTACTTAACCTTTTATAGGAAAAAATAAGGTTATTTTTAGAGTTTGATAAAATAAGATTTTTAATATTATTACATTTGTCTATGCGGAAAACTGACTGACATGGCCATTTATTTTTAGTCAATGCTATTTAGAGTTTAAAGATGACTTGTCACCATGTATAGAAACCTATGTTCCATTATTTAAGTTTATGCTGATCTCTAGAAGTACTTGAAAGATTTAGTTCGCTGGTATAAGGTCTCTTGCCACGGGAAAGATTTATGTACGACTTTTTTCTTACTGGCATGTTATTGTCTTCAAAAGAATAACGTAACTTTGATACGGCTCTTATTTACTGATTTCCTGGGGCCCAATTCTGCTATTACTATCTCATCAAAATCGCCAGACACTATCGTATCAATCATAAGTATGCCTGATTTTGATATTCTGTTAATTCTAATGACCTGTCCGTGGCACGCCACTCTATCTTTATAAATATTCATAATCGAAAACTTGCGAAATAAATATATAAATTTTTGGTAAATTTATCTGTAAATATGTTTGTAATACTTTTTATTATTTCAATTTTTATGTTATATTGTAGTTTATTTTTTAAGGTAGACTTTATATTTAGCTAGCTAGCATAGATAGCTTTTCAATATTCAATTAGGCTAAAGCCACTTCTGCTGATGGTAATGTCAATTTTTTTCTAATATCATTTTGTCGCGACGATATCAAGAAGATATTATGGATTTAGTAGAACACGAATTTTTGGGACAATCGCAATCGAATCGTACTTTGAATATCTTCGCAACGCTGAAATATTGAAAACTACGTAAAGGAGCCCAATTCTGCTATAAATAATAAATGCACAGAATAGTGGAAGGAACACTTTGATAAGAGATCTGTAACAAAGGGCACATGGTATAGAACTATTCAAGCCGGTCTAACATGCTCACTGTGAGTTGCGGAGTCAACCTTGTCTAGGTCAGAAATAGAGACAGTCTTCGATTACGCTCCGGACACATACCTCTAAATAATTTCACATTTTTAATGAGAAGATCAGAAACAGAAAAGTGCATACGTAACGACGACGAAAACAATTGTAGGGACGTGACTTGCATCAAATTGGTATATGTAAAAGTATTCTGGCAATCTTGCTAAAGGATGTATTAAGCTCGGGTAAATTAAGTGTACTTTCTTCCTATGAGGGTAGCATGGTCAGTACTCACTAAGCCCTCTTATAAATAAAGAGAATAATAAATAGTTAGGGTACTTAATTTTATATGCTATTCTATTCTATTTTTGTTGAAGTTGACTCCAACGCTTTTGGAATTGATTTTTCCAATATTTGCTGTTAAACAGTTTGAAATGTAATTAATTTGTTGTTTGAAAATTTAATGTAAACCGCAGGTCAAAGCGTAAAAGTCTTTGATTATTTGTGGTTAAATATTGTTTACCCATCCATTTAATTAAAAGTTTAAATTCACCTTATATTATTAACAATGCTGTGTTTTGGTTTTAAAATTCGCTTGCCACGTGGTTTAGGTCAAGTACTTGTGGCCCTGGCATAAAGGCGGAGAGTTTAGTGGGTATCCCCAACTGTGACGTGGCAATAGCAATTCTTGCTTGCAGTGCTAGTGCCAGCACGAGGTGGCGAAATTCACACTCCAAACCGCGTTTTCCTCGCGGCGGATAGCCCTCAGACGGCTTTCCCCTCGGTGAAAAAAAAAAGCTAGCCTAGCTCTATGTTTGAATTTCATTTAAATCTGTTCAGTGTCCGTTTTTCACGTATTCTACTAGCAGCAGACAAAAATTCTAAAACTGCGTTTGCGAAATGTGCTGATCCGAATAAACCCAGTGATTTTTTTCTCTATTTTAAATAAATTTTACAAACTCGATCTCTTTACAAATTATGAAAAAATCAATATAAAAAGTAATACTTTCAAAGAAAATTTGTTCGAACGAGAATTGCTGATTAGTGTTAAAAATTTGCAGTATTTATAATTAGTTGCCTTTTGGGTTTCTGTAAGCATATGATGAAACCAAACAATCGACATTGACCATTTCTACAGAATCCTTTGTTGGTGGACCGCTACACACTTGGCAGGTATTTTCGTATGATTACACACAACTAATTGAATCATACTTACTTGTGATCAAGGCGACAATTATCACGGAAAAGATCATTGTTGATCAACTAAAGTGCACTTTAAAAGTTTCTGAAGAGTGGATTATTTTTTTGCGAGTTGAACATTCAGAGTCGAAATGAAATGGAATCGAAAGTGAAACAATTGATCCACTGTTAGAACTAGAATAACAGTAACTTTCTATTTAAAAAAAAAAAAAATAAGTCGAGTTATCGAAACTTGAATACCGTTGGTTGGGAAATACGTTCGGCTCGTCTGAAATCGCGCGCGAAACTGTTAGTACTTGAGTGCGCTCCTGATCGCTGATACCGGGTTTCGATTATTATCTTACTATCCGTCAAATTGCCTTAACATTTTAACATAAACTCCATATTAGTAATGTCACAGTTCTACCAATGTTAATACAAAATAATTGAAAGTAAATAAATTAAAATATATTATTTACCCGGGATGAGTGAGATTGCTACAGTTGCTAAAACTAACATAATTACTTAATATTTTTTTTTACTCAGTGCGTTTTTGGAACACGGTTAAACATCGAATTATAAATAATTATAAACTATTAATCGGTACTATGAGTGTTAGCTGAATACGTAAATCTACAAATTAAAGTAGATAATAAATTAATACATACATAATCATATAATACAAAATTCTATCAAAAAATAGTTTATGCAAACAGAAAAGAGCTTGAATTTAGGCAACATTTAATAAAATCTTATATTTGGAAAATTGAATGATGATTGAATTTTTACTTATTATTTGTTTAATATTTCAGTTGACAGAACGTAATATCCTAAGGCCAAAGCCAGCAGTAACATTTTATATTAAGTAGATGTCACAACGGATAGTATCTCTAATATTGCCAATAGTCCATTAAAATGTTACATTTTTAGGCCTTAGCGTGCGTTTTAGAGGACTCAATTTTTTTATATGTGGGGGGGTATTATAAGCTTAAGTTCAAATTTGTGGGGTCCTCACCCTTCTCCACCAACTGCCATCTTGGAAAGAGGGGTAGAAAAGGTTTTCGCACTGAATCTCGTAACCTAGCAACCCTACAGAAAATTTTGTAAGACATTATTTGTAGCAAATTAAATTGTCTACAACTTTATTCTTATTACTATTTATCATAAAATGGAAAATAAAAAAGTTATAAACAAAACTAACTGAAAATTTTTCGTCAAATTTTCTTTTGAGCGTTATCTATTTTTTGGTCATTTTACAATGAATGACATCAGAACAATCTTATAAAGGGTATTTTAACAAATAATTTCCACTACAAATTTGTTTAATTTTATTAATTTATCTGAGTTTTCCAACGCTCCGAAGTTGAGCGGGGTCTTGAATATTCGTAAGAATACTATGAAAACGAAATATTAGGCTTAGTTTTCTACTATATATTTTTTTATTCATATAATTACAAATTTTCTTTACATTTCTACGTTATTATTAATTAATTATCGACCCCGCTACACATAAAAAAAATAAAATTGCATCCTCTGAAAAATACAACCCTAAATGTAACTTTTCAATGGACTACAAGTTAGGTACCTAAAACCCAAAATACCTATAGTGTATTTATACTTTTGCATGTTTGAACTGCTGTCGACAAGAAATAGAAAGGATAAATAATGAGAAAATATGTATGATGAACAATATTTGTTTTTCAGTATGTATTTAAGTATACAGTTCGCTCACTTGATAGAGAGTGATTGTCGCTGTTTATAGTCGTTAGTTGGCCGCCTTTGGAGAATTACTTAGTGAAATTGATACGTGTTCAGATATATTATGCGATCCAAATAAGAATAGGAATTTCAATAACCTCTATCTGTCAAATTTCATTTGAAAAGTATGGTTTGCAAAAAACTTATTTGCATATCAATAATAATAGTCTTACATCAAATTTATATAAAAAGTTTAAATTAGTAGTAAATTGTCCGTAATATAATATTTAATTATTTAAAGTCATAATTGACAGCTATGACGTCATAATATGGCGGAAAGTCGATCTTATTCTCATTTGAATCGCATAGTAGTAGTTGTTGTAAGACATGCATAAAGTTCTATTTTATTTTGATACTTATGTTCATCATACGAATTTGTTAAGGCAGCCGCTTTAGGCCCTCGGAGGTGTTTTCAGCGCTTGCCAGCCTCGAATAAACTCGAAATAGGTTGTAAATAATGATTCCAGTATCATAAGTTACATTCTACAAGGACCACATCAACGCTCAATATTAAGCGAAATTAAGCTAAATGAAAACCTATTTGTCAGTAAAAGGACAGTGTCTTTTAATCATACTAATGACTCCAAATATCTACAATATTATAAAATTCCAAACATGTTTGTACATTATAGCTATTAAAAAAAACAACTGCAATGGACTATGTAAACGCTGGCGAACACGATGCAATTTTTTTTAGATTTCTTGTCTGTTTGTTCGGGATTCATATAAAAACTACTGGGTCGATTTCGATGCGGTTTTCGCTGATCGAAAGAAAATTTTTAGACTTAAAATCTGTGCTACTTTGTGTCCTGGAAATCCAGTGGGAATTTCAAGTCAAACGTGGACGAAGTTCCGGGCATATCCTAGTATTATAATATACAAATATGATAATAAGTTTGTTCTTCCTTTCACTTCTTTTCTTTTCTTATTCCCTCCCTAATATGTCCTATAACTCCCGTCGCACCCCTTCCATTTTCTCCCATACCCTCCAAAGATTTGACGACCTTATTTGCAACATTAGGGGTTCATTCCCTCTTATTGCAGGCTAGCTTTTGCCCACGGCTTCGCTCGTGTTCATTTTATCACACAGAAATCGTACATTTTTCTGGTATAGAAATAACCAATTTCTAGACTATAATCTATCTTGGTTATCCGTGCAGGAACGGAGAAAGAATACAATTTCCTGCGGCCGGGCGGCCTATCGTAAGAGGCGACAAAACGACCAACAGCCAGGTGGTAGGGTATTTGCTCGACTGGACGGCGACCACCCCTGGTCTAGAGTATGCCGCCATAACAACCTTATGTTGTGTTTCGGCATTAGTGACCAGGTTCCAGTCTGCGTTAAGAGAGCAGCAGTGCATTTGTAGCACCTTTGGTGTTGCAAATGGCTATAGGCGATGGTAACCGCTTTCCATCAAGTAGGCCATCTGCCTGTCTGCTGAACTCCTGCAATAATAAAAATTTCATTCAAATCCGTTTAGAGGTTCTGCGGTAATGGAGCAACAAACATCCATCCAAATTTTCGCATTTATAACACTAGTTTTTGCCTGAGGCTTCGCTCGTGTTAAATTATCCCATGGGAATCGTAAATTTTCCGGGATAAAGCGTAGCCTATGGGCTATTCTAGATCTATCTCTGTACCTTTCACCCAGAACTGTTCAGCTGTTCTGGTTGAGCAACAAACATGCCTCAAAGGTTTCGCGTTTTTAATATTAGTAGAGAGTCCGTGTAGTCTGTGGTCCGATGATAACCACTTGCCATTAGATCTATTGTTCGCTTGATTACGTTCGTTTGTGCTATAATAATGGATTTTCAGTAAAATGGTAACACAACCTAAAGTAGACGACCTATTGTTCAGTCACCTTTCATGTCAAATACAGTTATTGTCATGTAAACATTTCAGTAACTTTACCCTAAAGATACCTTTAATGTTTTCCAAAATTATTATTATTAAATACTAGTTTCTAAAATCCTTATCCCTATTAATATTACAAATGCGAAAGTAACTCTGTCTGTCTGTCTGTTCCGTTTTCACGGAAAAACTACTGGACCGATTTGGTTGAAACTCAGTATATATATATTTTCATGCCGAGAATAAACATAGGATACTTTTTATTCCGAAAAATGGAATAGTTTCCGGGATAAAATGTATTTGTCTCTCTGTTTGTTATGCTTTTACGTAAAAGCTACTGGACCGATTTGGCTAAAATTCGGTATATATATAATTTTAATACCGAGGATGGACAAGGGATACTTTTCGTCCGATAAGTTTGGGGATAGATTTATGTAAATATTATCCCAGAAAGTAGGATATGTTTTTATTTTGTGATTTGCCATTTTCGTCATTTTGGTTAATTTGGTGATTTTGGTCGATGTGGTCGATGTGGTCGATGTAGTCGATGTGGTCGATGTGGTGGATGTCGTCGGTGTGGTCGGTGTGGTCGATGTGGTCGATGTAGTCGATGTGGTCGATGTGGTCGATGTGGTCGATGTGGTCGATGTAGTCGATGTGGTCGATGTAGTCGATGTGGTCGATGTGGTGGATGTCGTCGGTGTGGTCGGTGTGGTCGATGTAGTCGATGTGGTCGATGTGGTCGATGTGGTCGATGTGGTCGATGTGATCGATGTAGTCGATGTGGTCGATGTGGTCGATGTGGTGGATGTCGTCGGTGTGGTCGGTGTGGTCGATGTGGTCGATGTGGTCGATGTGGTCGATGTGGTCGATGTGGTCGATGTGGTCCACGTGGTCGATGTGGTCGATTTCGTCATTTTGGTGTACATATGTAGTTTTAATACCAAAAATTGACATAGATACTTTTCATCTGGGAGATGGGATAGTTTGTGATATAAAATGAAGTGAATATTCCGAGGCAAATAGCAGTAACATAAAAATTTAATACATGTACAATACGATATAAACTCCATACATGTAAGCTCAATTTTCTACAAATGCTAACGTAAAAAGAATGGATAGCAAGATAGAGAAACCTGGCGTTGGTCTGGTAAATCATGTACCAGGCGTTTGTTAACTTTTTTTAATGATATATAAGTTCGCATTTGAACATGTTCACGTCTAATGTCGGACGATGATGCGATCGAAGTTAGAGCACGCTTAAGTAAGCGTGTGTAATTCACACGAGACTTGAAGATACCCGGATTGTACTTATCAGGAAATGCGGACTCTGGAAGTGCATTCCAGAAATCAGCCTTACGTAGGAATGTGGACGCAATGGCGTAGACCAGGTATTATCATATCTGTATATTATAGAACTAGGATATGACCGGAACTTCGTCCACGTTTGACTTGGAATTCCCGAGGGGTACCCAGAACACAAAGTAGCGCAGATTTTTAATTTTGGTGCTATATGGGCTATTGTAGTTGTACTCATTATAGTTTTAAAGAAATCTTTGTTCTTTCTTCCTTCTATCTAAAATTGCAAGGAATCTTTCGGGCTGATCGGATCAAAACGAAGATGAAAGCCATTTGAGAGTAAGGCCTTTGATTAAGAGATGACACACCGGTAAAGTCTCAATGCAAAGAGCTTTCAATGAAAGTACAAATGTTTTCCCATCTTAGAATATGCGATCGCTTTGTTTGAGAAAATTTTAAAATCAATATAGCGTAAATAAATTAACCACATCAAGAATACGAAACACTTAAGATATGTCAATCAAACTGAAATCCTTTTTCAATTCAGCAATAAATTTAATTTACAAAGATTTTATATAATAAATATTCATTTCTAACCGTGGCAAAGTAATTTAATATAGTTGAAACTGAACACTTTCAATGAAGTTTACCCCGATTTCGACACGAGAAGAAACGTTTAATTGAATTTAAATCGAAAAGTGAAAATTTAAACAGACAAAGTGCTTATATATTTTAGTGTTGAAGTTTGAAGATAAACTAAATTTTACCTTTGAGGTATCAAAACCAGATTTAGTACTTTATCCAGAAATGGCTAAAAAGCGCAAGATTGGAGTGTATTAGGAGGGCCAAGCCTGTATAACGTAATAATCAAATTAAGGTATTTCAAGCCAAGCAAGATATATTTGGAACTATACTACAAGTGATATATAATGTTGATATTAGTGTATAAACATACATTATCTGTCAATATTAAACGTCATTATCAGTTAATAACAGTATCGCATCACAAATAAAGCAATAAACCCATCGCTACATCTGCATGAAATGATCAATAACTATAACATTATCCCAGATTAATCACAATAATATATTTTATAGTACAGAAAATAGAACATTCTGTTCCTTGGCAGGAATTGGTCTTCATAAACTACATTATGATTTGGTATACAGGTGTGTTTATTTATCAAAATCAGCCGGTTCAATTCCTGACAAGGGTTGATTTTTTTAAAAATCAATTACTCCCTTGAGTAAAGCCTGAAGACTCCCTTGAGTATTTTTTACTATTTAGTATATATAGTTAAGGATTTGGCCCCGAACGTTCACTCGAAAAATTTACTCTGTATATACTATTTTTTCATGGTTCTACGCAATGTTTCTTTGTTGTGATTTGACACGCTCTTGGCCGATTTAAATAGGCTTTACCGCATGAGAAGCTAAAATGAAGAAAAGTCAAGTGTAGATAGTACTTAGGCGTTAAAATTAATTTTAATTTTCATCCCAAAATTCAATTTGTACCCATTACGAGAGACTCGCAGAAGATAAAACATGTAACACATTGACGTACATTATGATAATAATGGTTTAAATCAATTGTAATAGCTGTACGAGTACATTTTTCTACTGGAGAGTCACGAAATAACTGTAAGATGTATGTATTACTTTCTTGAGAATATCCATTTATTTTTATATTTGGAAAAAACTTTGCGGTATGTAATTGAATTCTTCTACTTAAGGTTTTTTCGCGTAATTGTATTTAATCTTCCGGGAACATTTGCCATTCATGGATAAAAAATTTCGTCTCTGATCTGTAAATACTTTTTGTTTTTATTGCAGGAGTACTGCAGACAGGCAGACGGCCTACCTACTTAATGGGAAGCGGTTACCAACGCATATAGACATTTGAAACACCAAAGGTGCTACAAATGCGCTGCTGCTCTCTTAAAGGAGACTGGTACCTGGTCACTAATGCCGGAACAGAATTACACAACTCAAGGTTGTTATGGCGACATACGTTAGACCAGGGGTGGTAGCCATCCAGTCGGGCAAATGCCCTACCACCTAGCTGTGGGTTGTTTTGTCGCCTCTTACAACAGGCCGCCCGGCCGCAATTGTATTCTTTCTCCGTTCCTGCACGGATGAAACATAACACTTTATACTTATAACATTTATATAAATCAGTTCATATTTTTGTCAGTAAAGAGTTAAGAAAACAAAAATCGGAGCAAACCCACATTCATTTTTATTTATAATATTCTATATGCCGTGTCTGTATAATGGAGCTATATAAAATAAACAACTGGCATAGACAATATAAACTATGGAGAAGACGATGCAGTTTTTTTTAGATTTCTTGTCTGTTTGTCGGTTTGTCTATTTGTTTGGGATTCACATAAAAACTACTGAGCCGACTTCGATGCGTTTTTCGTTGATCGACAGTAAATTTATAGACTTAACATTTGCGCCACTTTTTATCTTGGTAATCCCGCGTGATTTTTTCTGTAAATGATTTAAGATGGCTATATTAAAAAAATCGAATTCCAATGTGATTTTGTCACTGATAGCAAATTGTGATGTGACTGTGATAGCAATATGTAATGAATGTGAAATTTTTATCCCGGGATTTCCACGGGAATTTTCCCGGAAGCGGTTTGTAGTTGTTCGAGTGCATAAAAATTAGCTTATTCCGACACAGTTTTCACTAATACGATAGCTGCGGTGCTTTGTGTCCCGGGCATCCCGCGGGAATTTCAAGTTAAGCGTGGATGTACATAATATAAATTTGTGTGAATTGATGTAAAATAGAAATTTATTCAGTAATAATTAATTAATAGATCATATAAGCGATAGAGCAACATCGAATTCATAATTCAACTTCCTTTCTTATTTTAACTTTCTTTTACTGGTAATTTTTTTCAATGTACATACCGTGCGTTCCACTTGTCGCTCACAACGCTCATCCGTGTTCTACAGCCATTCCACGTAACGTCCACGGTCGTTATGGTCACCGCGAAAACGTCACGCAGCACTCACAACGATCCACGTCAAGAGGTGCGTCGAAGTAGGCGTTGACCACAGAACACTAATTATATCTGTCGAAACGTTAACAAAGGCACCGTTTTTATACCAACCGTATATCAACATCTAATATAAAATCACATTTATATAATATGGCATATCTGGATTAAATGGAACGTGCGAATGTTTCGCTTTGCTATGTTTGCTTTGTTGGATTTAATGCCTCGGGCAAACAACAAACGAGTGCGAAACACCGGATATCCCACTGCAATACTTAGTGGGTATCCGGTGTTCCGCAGTCAGTTTCGTGTTCCCTATTCTTCTTTATCAAACTACCTTGTTATTTTTTTAATCATAAGATAAATTAGCATCTTCAATAGTTTAGTCTTCATATATACTTAAAGGCTAAACAATGCAGAATCTAAACAAAAAATGGATACCCATGATCTTTGAGAACAGAAATATAAGTAAATAGTAAGTAATTAAATACACCAACATTATTTATCCAATCTATTATAATACTATGACATTTCGCATAGGAAAATTAAAACTAAAAACTAAATCTAAATATAAACTTTACTTTCCTTTTGAAGCTTATTAATAACTTTACTAACAGCTAATGACTAAATTAAACAATTGTTTAGACGAATTAAAAAATGTTATGTCAGTAAAATATTTTATACAGTTTGTATAAATCTGCTTTGTCTTGAGTGAGTTTCTTTTATATCTATTTAGAAATTTCCAAAAATGATGCGACAGCATCGCCCTCATTGTGGCTATATTAATTATCTAGCCCAGGGAAACTGTCTTTTACCGGATTAAAAGTCTCCTAAGTTCTGACGCGTGGTATAAACTGGCTCTGTGTCCAGTTTCATTTAAATCCGTTCAGTTGGTTCACGTGATGGAGTTAGACAGATAGACATTATTACATTTTCGGAATCCACTGGTTCGAATAACCTTCTCTGATTTTTTCTTTTTTTTTATATTCAAAAATTTTGGCTAAACTTTTACAGAGAGTGTCATCAGATTAACGGAAATTAAGTTTAGGGGTATACATACGCCTTAGATATAGACACTAGACCTGTTATTTGGGCTAGGAAACAAGTTTTTAGGGTCCACCAACAAGTTTTGAATGAATAATGGGAAAAATAAAAATGCGTTTGATAAACAAGGTTATGTCACTTTTGTTGAACTATTCGATATGTCAATAATATCGATTTTTAAATATGAAAATCATTTGATACGTCAATGAAATCGATTTTTAAATACTAAAATTGTTTTTTTAAATTATATATTGTGAGTTTGAATTAGTAGTATTTTCTAAACAATTTATTTTTATTAAAAAAATCGATGTATAATTTGCTATAGTCTATTTGCCGCCTTTTTTATTCCATTTTAGATTTGAGTTAGGGATATCCTTAGTTTTTTTATAGCCACTAAGGTTTTCATCGAAAGTCGCGACCAGTGACTAAAATGGTGAGTTGGTTAGGTTGGGTTAGTCTTTAGACCGTAGGGAGTTCGAGGAAATGAAGACCGCGGCCAAGGAGTCCGCGGCCAAGGACAAGGCGGCGGCCAAGGAGGCCACCGCCAAAGGGAAAGCCGCGACCAAGGAGGCCGCGGCCAGGGAAGCTGCGGCCAAGGAGGCCGAGGCTAGCGATGGAGGGCCCCCGCCCCAGAAAAAGGGGGGGAGTTCCACCACCGAATCTCCCCCATTCGACGTGGAGGAGCTGAAACGCTCCATAATCCTGTCGATGGGGGAGTTCATCAACGCCCGCTTCGCGGGCCTTGAGGACCGCCTACTCCCCCCCCCGGTCATCCGTCCGCCGCTTGCGGCGGATAAAAGGAACAAGGCGGCACCCGGGACCTCGGGTGCCACGCCGCCTACGGCTGCTCCTCCCAGGGTCTCCGACGATCTGACGGAGCCCCTGGCGATGGAGTGTGAGCCAATCCCGACGGTGGCGACCCCCGCTCCCCCGTCGTATGCAAAAGTGGTGGGCCCTCCGCGCCCGCCGTCGAAACCGGGCCCCTCTGGCGTCCAGAGGGCCCCCAGGAAACAGGGGGTGGCTCCGGCCCCCCCAATGTGGTCGATCCCCCCCACTGCCCCCTACCCCACCCAGGAGGACCAGGGTGAGTGGACAGTGGTGGGAGGTGGTAGGAGGGGCAGAGGGAGAGGACGGGGCGCAAGAAGAGCAGGGGGATACCCTGCCCTGACCCCCGCACCTCAATACTCCGCCCCCCAGCAGAGTTACGCGCCGGTGAGGAGACCTCCTCCAAGGAAGCCGGCCCCGCTAGTGGAGGCCAAGGCAGCAGCAGTAATGGTGACGCTGCTGCCCGAGGCCGCTAGGAACGGGGTGACATACCGCCAGGTTTTTGAGCAGGCCGCGAAGGTAGTGGACCTGCAAGCGATGGGCCTCAAGGAGGGCCTTAAGATCAACCGGACGGCCAACGATGCCCGGCTCTTGGAGCTGCCACCAGGGCCGGAGGGCATCGAGAAGGCCGACCGGTTGGCTTTGGCCCTCAGCGCAGTGTTGACAGGCGTGGCCGAGGTCGCCAGGCCTGTGAAGAAAGGAGACATCCGTGTCACAGGGCTTGACGACTCGGTCACGCCTTGGTTGTTAGAGGAGGCCATCGCTCGCGCAGGGAACTGCCCTCGCGAGCACGTCAAATCTGGCGGTATCGGTGTGGGACCGGGGGGGATGGGCGCTGCTTACGTCCAATGCCCCATCCCGGTCGCGAAAATGTTAACTGAGCTGAAGCACATTTGCGTGGGCTTCAGCTCAGCGGAGGTCTCGGCCCGTGAGAGGCGACCCATACGCTGTATGCGGTGCCTCTACACGGGCCACATCACAGTAATGTGCCCAGACGGGCGAGTAGACAGGTCGGCCCTGTGTTTCCGCTGCGGCAAAAGCGGACACAGGGTCGCCCAATGCGCGGAGCCTAACGCTCACTGCGTGGTTTACGCCGAGTCGGGTCTCGACGCAAACCACGTCTCACTGTCGAGGGGCTGCCTCCCTCCGCATGTGAGAGGCAAGTTTGTCCCCCCGGCGAACGTCGGGATAGCAAGAAACCAGCAGGAGTCTAGTATGTCCCACTAACATGCCCGGACGACATACTAGACTCCTGCAAGGAAACGTAAACCACTCCGCCGGGGCCCAGGATTTACTCCTGCAGTCCATGGCGGAGTGGGAGGTTGGTCTGGCCGTAATATCGGAGCCGTATTACGTCCCCGCCCAGAGCAACTGGGTTGGGGACCTGGACGACACGGTGGCAGTGGTGGCCAGTTCGGGCGCTGGCACCCCGCTCATCGAGATCGAGCGGGGGCGGGGTTACGCGGTGGCAGGGTGGGGGGAGCACACCTTCATAGGTGTGTACTTTTCCCCCAACCGACCCCTGGCAGAATTCGAGCGTTTCTTGGATTCTGTCAGGGCCGCCGTGGGCAGACAGTTGCCGAGGGCGACGTTCGTACTCGGCGACTTCAACGCCAAATCCCGCTCCTGGGGAAACACTGTCACCGAATTGAGGGGACTGGCTGTGGAAACGTGGGCATTTCAAAGTGGTTTGACCCTTTTGAACCGAGGTTCGGTCCACACCTGCGTGCGAGCGCGGGGTGGCTCCGTAGTAGATTTGTCGTTTGCCACCCATGCGATCGCACGCAGGGTGACGAATTGGAAAGTCGAGGAGGAGGTGGAGACTCTGTCAGACCACCTCTATATAAGGTTTGAAGTCTCCCCTCCTCCTAATGTGATAGGGTCAAACCCCCCACGTAGCCACGGCCAGTTCCCTCGATGGGCCATCAGCCGGCTCGACCCCGAGCTGGCTGAGGAAATGGCCGTCGTCCAGGGCTGGACCAACCGAGAGAGAAACACCTGTCCGGAGGATCTGGCGGAGGGCATGCGCAGAACCCTTACGAGGGTCTGCGATGCCTCGATGCCACGGTCGCGTCGACGTCGGCAGAAACCAGCGGTTTACTGGTGGACCGCGGAGATCGGGGGTCTGAGGGAGGCAGCCCTTCGGGCTCGCCGATCTCTGAAGAACTGCCGGCGTCGGCATCCTCCGGACAGAGGTGAGGAGGAACATCGCTTGGAGGAGTATAGGGTTGCCAAGAAGGCTCTTCAGGTGGCCATTTGTCAGGCGAAGACCCGGGCTCGGGAAGAAATCCTATCCACGTTGGATGCGGACCCCTGGGGACGTCCGTACCGGGTGGCGCGCAAGAAAATGCGCGCCTGCTCCACCCCGGTTACGGAGTCCCTGCCGGACGGGGTCCTGAACCGGATTATAGATGGACTCTTCCCGGACCCGGGAGCCTTTGCTCCTCCTAGGATGTGTCCTCCTCGGATTGTACCCTCGGAGACTGATCCTCCCCCAGTCTCCGAGGAAGAAATGGAAATGGCCCTGGATCGACTCCGGGGCCGGAAAACGGCACCGGGACCGGACGGGGTCCCAGGCCGGGTCCTCTTCCTGGCCGCCAAACATCTAGGCGGCCAGCTTCGGGAACTCTTTGACGCCTGCATCAGGACAGGTGAGTTCCCGAAGCAGTGGAAAGAGGGCCGGCTGTGCCTCATCCCGAAAGAGGGCCGCCCTCCCGAAGATCCCTCCGCCTACAGGCCCATCGTGCTGTTGGACGAGGTGGCAAAAGTGTTCGAGAAGATCTTGGCGAGCCGCCTCGTCCAGCACCTTGATTCTGGTGGGCCTGGACTCTCGGAGGCTCAGTACGGATTTAGGTCAGGGCGATCCACTCTGGACGCCCTGTTCGCGCTGAGGAGCCTCACGAGAGAGGCGGAGAGCATAGAGGAGTCTGTCTTGGTGGTATCTTTGGATATCCAAAATGCCTTCAACAGTCTACCTTTTGAAACGATTCTAGAGGCACTCCGGTCTCAGGGAGTGCCTCTGTACCTTGTCAGACTGTTGGAGGCGTACCTCCAAGACAGACATATCCTCTGGGAGGGCGGTTTTGGTCAGATCTCTGGTAGGCGACGTGTCGTGTGCGGTGTTCCACAGGGTTCGGTGCTGGGTCCGATCCTGTGGAACATTGGTTACGACTGGCTCCTCCGCGAGCCAGTCCTGCCCGGGATGGGGGTGATCTGTTATGCCGACGACACCCTCATCACGGCCCGAGGCGGAACCTACGAGGAGTCCGTGGAACTAGCCAACGCCGCAACGGCGTTGGTTGTGGATAGAGTTCGCCGTTTAGGCTTGAGGGTCTCCGCAGAGAAGACGGAGGCCCTCATGTTCCACGGACGACGTAGACAGCCGCCTCGGGGCACGCACGTCGCCGTCCAGGGAGTGGCGGTAGCGGTAAAGGCCCAGATGAAGTACCTGGGCCTTGTCCTAGATGGAAAGTGGAATTTCGGGGCCCACTTCACCCAGCTGGCCCCGAGATTGCTAGGTGCCGCTGCCGCCCTGGCCAGACTCTTACCCAATGTGGGAGGGCCGGGCACGGTCTGTAGAAAGTTATATACTGGTGTCCTGCGGAGCATGGCCCTGTACGGTGCCCCCGTATGGGTCGATGCTCTTCACCGCAAGAACAGGACCCATCTGAGACGTTCTCAGAGGGTCCTGGCGGTGCGGGCCATCCGGGGGTACCGGACAGTGTCGTGGACGGCGGCGACACTGCTCGCGAGTGATCCGCCCTGGGAACGCCAGGCGGAGGTGCTCGCGGCAGTGCACCGCTACCGACAGGACACCAGAGAGAGAGGAGAGAGACCGTGTCCGGCAGTTGTGAGAAGGATCAGGGTCTTGGCGACCGAGGCCCTGATCCAAGATTGGGCTGATGACCTGAGGACCCCAGAAGCAGGAGCAGAGACGGTGGCGGCGGTCCGCCCCCACCTGTCTCGTTGGGTCTCGAGGAAGTACGGGACCCTAACGTACAGGCTGACGCAGATACTTACCGGGCATGGGTGCTTCGGTAAGTATCTGCATCAGACAGCGGGGCGTGAACCGACGCCAGAATGTGCAGAGTGCGGCGCACCCAACGATACGGCGTATCACACGCTGGTGGAGTGCGCCGCCTGGGGACCTCAGCGTCATCAGCTAGAAAGTTCAGTCGGTCCTGTGTCCTCGCTCCAGCAGTTGGTAGAAGCCATGCTGTCGAGCGAGGACGGATGGAGAGCGGTTTCCTCCTTCAGTGAGACGGTAATGTCCCTGAAGGAGGCCGCAGAGAGGACCAGGGAGGTGGATGCGTACGCAGACCCGATCCGGCGACGGCGGACTGGCGGCCGGCGGCGTCGCTACGCAGCCCACCTCCCTTAGTGCCGTCACAGGGGGCCGCGGCGACCGGGGGTACCCGCGGACTTCCCCCCCTGTTGATGAAGCAGGGCACCTTGCCTTCGGGGTGTCCTGAAGATTGCCAGACGTAGGGGCGTCACGAATGTAGTAGCACCGCTCTAGTTCTCGTGGCGCCCCGTAAAAGCGTGGGAAAGAGGCGCAGGTTAGGTTTAGTGGGTAGTCCGGCGGACGGGATCTCGCGACTACTACCGCCCTCGGCGGTAGTTATGCGTGGAGATCCATTCCGCTGGGAGTCCCACACTCCCCTCGGTCACCCTCCCCCAGGGCCCGAGGGAGTGTCGCAAGAAAAGACATTCCCCCTGCGTTATCAAAAAAAAAAAAAAAAAGTCTTTAGACCAAAGCGCACGAGCCGAGCGAGCGAAGCGAGCGTGCCGCGGTAGCGGCCGGCGAGTGCCAGAACCGACTGGTCGCCATTTATTTATTGATAACTATTTAAATGATGGTTACAAATCGGTTGTGACATTTGCTGACCACTGTCATGCCACACTCGCTTTGCTCGCTCGGCTTGTGGGCTTTAGTCTGCGTTTTTAGACTGTTTTAAATGTTTTTTACACTGACCACTACTTTTCTTCTGTATTTCTCGTCTTTAGAAATAAGAAATAGCTACACCATTTTGAAAAAAATTTGTCATGTTTACAAAAAAAAATCATATCTCAAAAACTACATGTCTCCTAGACATGGGGGTTGCAGAAGGGAGAAGTACTCCTCCCCTCTTCTCCCCTCCACCCCCCCACTACTTAAAATTCAGTGACCACTATTGTAAAGTTTAACCAAAATTTTTATTAAATTTAATTGACAGCTGAAAATTGACATCGAAGAAGATAATATATATATATATATACAACTTAATTACAAACCACTCCGTGCACAATTATTATATTACATTACTATCGATTTTATATTATATATATATATATATATATATATATATATATATATATATATATATATATATATATATATATATATATATATATATATATATATATATATATATATATATATATATAGGATATGACCGCAACTTCGATCACGACACGCTTCGAACACGCTTGTGTTTTTTTTTTTGATTTTATGGCTTGGCAGCTAGGCCTTTAAGCCAGATCTTAGATTCAATGTAGTTTCTTCATTTTCTTAAAACCTATGTGTAGCACAGCTGAACTGTAGGTTATCAGCTAGTGCTATTCAACGGAGTTTTTGTCACAACTCAAAAGGCCACATTTGACTTTACAGTTCATATTTCTCACAAAACACTTAATTACTACTCAAAAACTATCAATATCCTACAACTATTGTTCATTTTAGAGTAAATTTACGCATTTTTAAAAAATAAAACTGCACAGCACAACATCTCCTTTCAGTACCCGCCAAAAACTCCACGCTTGTGTTACAAGATGTCCACCACAGTAGTCACGAGAACCATAGTGTATATTAATATCACATAGACAATCGTCATAGATAATATTTTTAGTCGATTAATCGATAAATCGAGTCATCTGATGAGATGATTCGATTTATAATTAAATTACCATTTTCTACCGGTTAGTTAATTTTACAAGCCCACTAAATTATGTAGACGATTATCATCAGTAACTAATTCCCAGGATAAAAAGTAGCGTAGAATAATAATTTGTTCGGTTCCTTTTTATCAATACTGCTAAAAGCCACGTATCCTACCTATCTAAATAAAGCGTGTGATGTTATTAATTTTCCATTTTACGCCTAATGACAAAATCTTATTATTTATGGGTAATGGAAAATACGCATTGTTGTAATTGTGATACTATACCCGTTGCAAATGTAATTTTAGGAACCGCATTTCCTAAATTATATGTTCGAAGTTGCCCTAGTGCGAGTTTTGCTTAGTAATCGGGTTTCATAGCTTTTAGGTCAATATTTTACATTGTCCCCAAATTGCGTTCTAATGGTTCTACCATCAAACGTGTATATAAATAGTTATAAACTCAATAAGGTGATTGAGGTCTATACTAAGCAGAGTAGGAACAAGTGACCAGAGGTCCAATTCTGCTATATCAATATCTTGGTGTAACGAAGATATTTAAAGTACGATTCCATTGCGGCAGTGTCGACAATTCGTATTCTACTAAATCCATAATATCTTGTCGACATCATCGCGGCGGAGTAGAAAAAAATAGTATGACCATTAGCAGAAATGGGTTAGCCGAAATATTGAGAAGCTACCAAAGTTTACGGTTATAAATATTTATAAAGATAGAATGGCGTGCCCGTGGCACACCGTTGGGATTAACAGAATAACAAAATCGGGCAAACCTACGCCTGAGGCGATAGTTTTCGGCTATTTTGACGAGACAGCAATAACAGAGTTGGGGCCCTGGAAAAATCAGTTTGAGGAATTTCGATATCAAATAGATTTGTACAGTATTATAGAAAATTTATAAACCAACTAGTACCACTCCACAATAATTATGTACAATGGTGGGTGGGTGTTCTCATCGCTAAAAGCGTCTCTTCCAGACTAAAGTTGTGTTTTAGACCATTTTAAGTGTTTTTCGATTTTGTGTAAGTATCATATGATTTTTTTAAATGCATCTACAACAATGTGTTTTTAGTCGTTGTTACAATGTTAAATACTTATAAAAGATTTTTACTCCGTCGTTCAGGTGGTAGTTGACGTCTGGGGGACGATATGTCCAGGTTGAGCATATAGATAGATTTCATTTATATGATATTTAAGAGAAGGAACTATCATCGAACAGACTGTACAGCAAAAGAATTTCATTACGAAGGATGAAGTGTGAACAGGTACTCTTAGTAGTAGATTTTCATTTGAGCACAAATTACGGGAATTAAACAGGTAGAGTAAATTAAAACATTCCTTTAAATACTTATATTGTTACGTTTCTTTAATAAACTAGACGTATGGACGGACGTGACGATTTTATAAGAGTTCCAGTTATTGTCAAAATTGCTTTTTTTTATTGCAGGAGATCAGCAGACAGGCAGACGGCCCACTTGTTGGAAAGCGGTTACCATCGCCTATGGACATTTGCAACACCAAAGTTGCTACAAATGCGCTGCTGCTCTCTTAAGGGAGACTGGAACCTGGTCACTGATGCCGGAACACAACTCAAGGTTGTTATGGCGACATACCTTAGACCAGGGGTGTTAGCCATCCAGTCGGGCAAATGCCCTACAACCTGGCTGTGGGTTGTTAAGTCGCCTCTTACGACAGGCCGCCCGGCGGCAGGAAATTGTATTCTTTCTGCCTTCCTGCACGGATAAAGCTTGCTACGGTGCCAAAGAAAAAAGATGACCATATTCCTTCGTAAAATAACAATGATAGTTCATACAAATATTTATGAAATAGCTACATATGTACTATGACGTCAACTAGGGTAGAGCGAACTGGCCAACATGAAAATATATACAGAAAAGCAACTCCGTTAACAAAATTCAACAGTTATTTTGGTTCATAAAAACATGTTATTTTACTTTTTAACAGTACCTACATTATTCAGTATTTTATGACGAATATAAAATTCTGTTTAGCTGACTTGGTATTTCTATAGCTTTTTCAAATAAAATGTTTTGCATTTTTCAGCGTCTGCTTATATACATGGGACAATCAAAAAGTTTTGTGAAAACAAAAAAATGTTCTACAGGTAATTTTTTTTTTAAATCTTTGCAAAATACTCTCCACCAGCCTCTACCTCTTGATCCGGTGCAGTGGATAACAAGGTTAATTGGTGAATACGATATTGTTATATTTACTAAACGTTTTGGTGGCATTTGTAGCAGCTATTAACAAGTTGCTGGACATTTTAGATTGCGAACATTTAATTGACGGTAGTTTTCAAGTAATTTGTAATATTTAAGCGGTGCGTGAGGCGAGGCAGACACAGTTGTTCTACTATTTCGCAAGGCGCTACGATCTCCAGTAAACTAAGTAAGTTGAGATGATATAAAGACTTTCAAATAGTGAGTTGTTGAAGTTGTGAGAAACTAGGTGACTGTAAGAGGTGGTTGAAGATCACCAGGCCAGGTTGGGCCTATTCTTTATGTTATCTTGGTAATATATCCAAGTGTGTTGCTATCAAATGATTGAATCGAGTTATTCTTTCTCATGTTTCTGTAGTTACGATATGTGTTTATTGATTTATTATGTGAAGTTTCGATGACGCTTACACTATATACATAGGTGTATGTCAGCAGAATATTATAAGAACCGCTAATTTATAACCTACCTTATCAGAAGGTAAGAATTGTGCCGTTTGTGGTTGAATCATTGAACCCATGGCGTTTATCGGCAAAGAGTATATTTAAAGACATCTCCAAGAAACTCTTTGACAATACCCGTGATATGAAGACTGGGTGAATGAGTTTGTATATCTTGGATGTGCTTTTAGCAGGGATGGAAGGTACACCGCTGATATAGAAAGAAGAGTGAATTTGGGGAATAGTGTGAATGGAGCGTTAGGTAAACTTCTAGGCGCTAAGAACCTCAGCCAGAAGGCCCAGCTCGCCGTACACAACGCGGTGCTGGTACCTACGCTCACGTATGGATGCGAGAGTTGGGTATGGAAGAGAGAGCATGAAAGTAGAGTAAACGCGGTCGAGATGCGAGCACTGCGCAAAATCTGCGGAGTGACGCTCGCGGACCGCGTTCGTAATACCGAAGTAAGAAAGAGAGTTGGTCTGAAAGAGAGTGTCGGGGTGAAGGTAAGGAAAGGAGTGCTCCGGTGGTTCGGGCATGTGGAAAGAATGCATGATGAAAGAATGACTAAACAGATATACAATGCAAAAGTGGATGGATGCAGAAGTCGTGGAAGGCCACGACACACCTTCCATGATCAAATTGATCGTGTACTAGCAGAAGGTGATGTCAGGAGCCTTAAGAACAGACGAGTGTGCATGACAAGAGTTATGAATGTCAAAGAGGCAAGTGAGGTGTGTAAGAATAAGCCTAAATGGCACTCTGTTGTTCGTGCCTACCCCGCAAGGGAGCTGGCGTGAAGTTATGTATGTATGTATGTATGTATGAAGACTGGCTCATATTTCACCCAGAGAACAAACATTGTGATACAACATGGCAACACAGCCAGCCTTCTGAGCACGCTCCCCGCTGGCAGTGATCTGCTGCTACATAATGTACTTTAAACTTGAATATTATTTATTTACATTGTTTATATTTAGGTAATTTATATTTATTAGGTAGTTTTATCAAATTTAAATGTTTTTATTCAAACTTAAGTTCCACTTGATACACCGTTGACGTATAAGTTGTAAATTCTAAACGGATATTAAGTTTACAATTTAAAGTACTTATACATTTTCGTCACTGGTTTATAATTAGTGATAACTGTTCGTCAAATCATAAGTTCAAATGATTAAATTTTACCTTCAATTCACCTGTATCATAATTATCCATTTTCTCTTTCCAATTATAATTATCTATCAATAATTTCCATATTTCTCAATGGTAATCAGTATTGAAAATGGTGCGGAAATTAACTTAGTGGAAATTCAAGTAGTTCTCTCATCGACGACCTTTGGCAAACAAACAATTGGCGAAACCCTCATCTGTAGGCGTGATGCCCCGGCCCTCGATAATTAGTTGTCCAGGGCTTTATTTGATAACCTTACTTACCGTTCGGGTGAGCGGTAAACAAATACAGACTGTTTTTCATTAGCTCTTGTAAACTTAATATCAATTCCCAACTGCTAAAAAACTTCTTAATAAGACACCAGACAGAAGACTTTACTTGGAGAATTTCAATTAAATTAATACACAAGATTTTTTTACTAAGTTAATCTAAAAAGCAATATAATTCCGCCTTAAGTTTCTAACTAAACCGCTAAATATTAATCTTTAATCAAGTTATATTTTATTAAAATACGCATAAGCTGTGTTTCTAGAATTTCTTTTGCCGCTTCTTATTTCATTGCGAAGTGGTCTATAGAGGAGCCCGGAATACCTGTTGTTGTGGATGCACTTACGACGTTTAGTTGTAGATAGGTTTATATTATTTCCTTTGCTTAATTAATATACCACGATCCTGGTTACCAGACGCTCTGGTTTCCAACTCAATTATTTGCTTATACATTATATCTGTATATACAATATATACAAGGTCTATAGTATGTCGCCATAACAACCTTGCGTTGTGTTCTGGCATTAGTGACCAGGGCCATGAGCAACAGCGCATTTGTAGCACCTTTGGTGTTTGCAAATGTCCATAGGCGATGGTAACCGCTTTCCATCAAGTGGGCCGTCTGTCTGTCTGCTGAACTCAAAAACTAGACGTGGTAAGTGCATCCACTACACTGTGTTTAATATTTACCTTAAAACAATTTACTGTCATTAATGTAAGTAGATGTCAGAAAAGCTAAATAACTTGCTATATTTAAAAATTCTGTCAAAAACCATTACCTTAGCTTATAGTGATTCATTCTGTAATTGTTTATTTGGTGAACAATAGTGTTTTCTGTACTATTCTATTATAATGAAATAAAACTTTTAAGTTATATATTATCTTCCTATATTTTTTATTAAATTAAAAATTGTTTTGAATATTATGCGCAATAAAACTAAGAAAAGGAAACTAGTTTATTTTTATAGAATTCCTTAGCTGTTAAAAGTTTAAAACTAAAATGCAGTAAAATATTTTATTGCACTACGAATAATTGAAAATTGTTGAAAAACGGGATATAAAATCTGAATCGAATAGAACCTGATACGTACTTGCCGTTATGCAACTTTCAACTGTAATGTTTTCATCTATCTATAATATTATAACATTCTAAGCATGCCGTGTCTGTACATTTTAACTTCTAAAAAAAACATCTGGAATAGACTACATAAACGATGGAGAACACGATGCATTTTTTTTTAGATTTCTTATCTGTTTGTCCGGATTCGCTTAAAAATCACTAGGCCGATTTTGATGCGGTTTTCGCTGATCGACAGCTAATTCTTAGACTTGAAATCTGCGCTACTTTTATCCTCGGATCCTGCGAGAAGTTTTCTGTGAATAATTTAAAATGGCCAGATTAAGAAAAAAAAGGGAAATCTTGATCTTTTCACTGATCGATAGCAAATTTTATGTAATAAAATATGTGATATTTTTTATCTCGGGAATCCCGCGAGAATTTTCCCGGAAGAGGTTTGTAGTTGTTCGAGTGCGTAAAAATCACGTTTCCTATAACAGTCCTACACTGACAGGGTTTTTATTCGGTCGCATTTCTATGTCACGTAAAGGATGCGTCGGTTAATATGATATCATATATAGATTTATGATTAAGAGGGCAATACTAAGTTTAGAGACCCTCTTGACTTTTTACGGTCTTATTCTTAGAGAGTTAGAATAAGTTTGAACGCTTCTTTAGAACTATAAAAAAGCTTTCAAACTTACTCTTACTCTTTATAGTCTAAAGTCAATAGGGTGTCTAAGCTTACGTATTGCTCTCTTTTCGGCCTCAAGCATGCCTACCAAAAATACGTGTCATTTTATGGAACATAAGTAAACATTAATAGTTAGAGTAAGCTTGTAGACGTCATTAAGGTTCTTAAAGAAGCTTAAAATCTTCCTCTAACTGAATATGAATAAGACCGTAAATCTATATTTTTATGCTGAATAGTTTATTGTATGTAAAAAATTATGAGGCAAGAAATTTGGGTCTCGGTGAACTTTTCCATGAAGGGTTCACATTAAAAGTCTTAATTCAACATTAGTGTACAAATAATCTGAACTAATAACAATATGAAAATAAGGAGAACAAATGAAATAAAATTAACATTGTTAAAGTCATAAGACAGTTAGGTTTCACTAAAATGAAACTTGGATACGAGCCAGATATAGCTTAAGCTTAAAATATTTTCAAGTTTACATCTAAGTAAAGATATATTTGAAGCCACACTCAAGAAAGCACTTAGTTTATTTATGATGCGACTATTTTAGTCGCAAAGCTTTCATCGATTCGATATTTTATCTTTCGTTTTTCATAACGAATTAATAAGTAAACGATGCTTCTCAATGGTAATCAGTATAAGTGACAAATAACTTTGTAATTACTACCAGATATATTTTACAATGGCGTAGTTTTACTTATTTAAGCTTGGACGAAGTAAACCGAGTAAATGTGGCTAGTGCGCAACAAGACAAGAACTATGAATGGTTGCGTACAATTATGATAACTGAATTGAATTGAACAGAAAAGAGAAGACGATCTTAAAGTATTTGTATCGAGTGTTCGCAATGTTTTATGTTGAAAGTGAATCATTTCACTCATAAAGCAACGATTTTGCTGATCGAAAGTAAAAATGATACATGTGATACATAAATTGCAAGTTTTAAAATAAACACATTCTTAATACAATATATTATGAAGAATATACATTATATATTAGGCTAAACAACGGATGTTACAATAAAAACATAAATATTGAAGTACCACAACAGTATTATGTACATAAAAGAAAAATCATCTTTTATTAACAAAGAGTTGTGTTTTTAACCTAACATGGTGTCCATTTAAAGGAGGGGAGAATAGAAATATTATGCGACTACACATGAAAGCTATCGTATTATGAAAGAACCCCAGTTTTTTTAGTTGGATGTTTTTATTTTATTACTAGTTGTACGAGTTAGGCCCTTATTTATATTGTGTTAAAATAAGTTTGAACTCTTCTATAATTTTCTTAAAGAAGCGTTCGAGATCACAGTGAGCAAATGCAGCCTCAGTAAAAAGGAGAAATGTACACAAAGGAAAATTATGAAATAAATAGTCGTGTAGAAAAAATAATCTTATTACTTATAGCATGAAAAAAGATTCTATGCTTACAGTAATTAGAAACTGATTACCGATAATCAGGCGCAGTTGTGTTTGGTCTGGACCTGGGTTCCAGAATCCTCTTACTAGTGACATCTTTACTAAAATACCCCTAAAGGACAAATTTTCTTTGTCCGAATGAACACTGATTAGACTTATATTAATAACTTCTTTAATTGAAGTAAGTCTATAATGTATATGTTCAAGGTCAATGTTGTGTATGGTGTAACTCAAAGACGGATCGATTCCAAGCATGGTAAATTTCATAAACGAACTTTCCGGTATTTACTATGCTCCGAGTTTTTGAGATCGGCCTCGGGGTTTTCCGTTGTCCCATGGTTAAGAGAGAGGCATAAAGTAATACGACGATTGGGGTACTCTAAATAGACATAGCTATTTGTTATTAATAAATAAGACTATATACAAAAACATACGTGATATTATTTAAAAATCAATATCCATAACCACTATGATATTATATTCATGAGATAAGGATATCTATGTCCTGTATGGACTAATTATATCAATTTTGTGGACATCTAAAATTGTAACCTTTTTAAATTAAATAGAAATAAATTAATCCCCATGACGTAACCTGTAAAAATATATTAAACTAACGTGAGAATATTAAAAACTGAAATTCAGTCTACTATCTCCTTAAAACATTCTTGAGCTGTGTACTAAACCATAACTGTTTTACTAAGAATTTATTAAGTAAGATTCCAGTTAAACTTCACAAACGTTCCTCTATTACTTAAGCAATTCTTGGAATATGCAACGAAAGAGATTTATCTTACAGAGTTCGCAATTCATAGAAATCTACTTTACATTCTATTTGTAATAATATATATTTTCATCGTGAAATATTGTTTTACAGCGTGATAAATATTGAATCAAATTTCGTAAGATCACACATCGATAAATAACATATCAGGTGCGTGGTACTGCATTAACTAGTTTTCCAATTTCAATGAATATTGCTTAAGAGTTCCGCAGATATGACAAACGTCCATCTACTGTTTTCGTCATACAGCTACAGAACTATAGTCATTTAATTGAAAATACGCCATATCTCAAAAACTACTTACTCTATGGATATTGTTTAAACAAATTTTCGTTTAAAGTAGAAAGTATTTATGAAGTTCTATGACCTCATAATATTTTCTTAAGTTTTCGCGACTTGTATACATAATAAAACTACGTTTTAACGGTTTTAAGCGCGGTAATTTTCTATGACCTCATTATTTTTAAAGAGTTTTCTACTTTATCCTTCACAAATTAGAGTAATTTGGAAGTTGATATTTTCCCACCTATATTAACATAAACAAAAAAAGGTATAAAACCTTTCTTGTGTTAATTACTTTTTCATTGAAATTAATAGGTGCGAAAATATTTCCTTCCAAAGTTGTGAACCCTAACTTTAGAACTATCAAGTGAAAAAAGAAAAAATGAGGTAGCTTCAAACATACGTTCAAGGAATATTGCTTCAAATAATATTTAATTTATTTTTGAGACAGGATGTTATTAAAAGGATATTATTAAAAAGATGACGTACCTAAGTGTGTATTAGAAAAATAGATATCATTATTTACTGGTTAAAGTTATCTAAATAGTCGTTTTCATAGTGAATACGTTTAGACGATAAATGTCCAATTCAGGAAATTTATATTGCTTACAAAAGTGAAATTCAAGCGTTGAAAGATAAATTTATATGACGACAATGTGTGACTTTTGTTATGTTATGACAGATTTTTATTATGAGTTTTAAAAAAATCGTGATTTATAATATCTTTCTCATCAATAATCGAAGTTTTGTAATGACAAGTCTGTTGCGTTCCTCGAGAAGAACATATTTCACGATTTTAATGTTGTCCAAAATCATGTTAACTTATAAAAACAAGTATTATATAAACGTTTGTAGATTTCACTGTGTAACAACTAACAACCGTACATAAAATATTAAAAATCAAAGACATTCCCTATTACGTTAAAAGAAAGTAGTAAAATATAATTTAAGAAAATTACCATTGCTTCATTATTTTGTATTCATCACATAGATTTACCTATTAGATAATTGCTAGTGTACAAAATAAAATTAATATGTACCTTTACTTTTCTGCTAAATATGATATATCTACAGCTAGCATGTGAAAAAAATATCTCTGACATTCATAGATAAATATGTATATCATGAGGATATTTTAAAGTTCCCGTTTTTGCCAAAATGGCTACGGAAACGTGAGTATTAAAAATGTTTAAGTATATGATACAATAAAGGGTTACAAAATATTGTTTAGGGAAAAGATTTACTATGTTAATTTCGACCGCCCTGGCAAATTTCGCAAGTTGCCTCGTAAGTAAGAATAAGGCACAAAGTTGTGTGTAATAAGTGTTGCCTTGCGATAACATTATTCACTCCGAAATCTGGGAAATACAGCTTGAACAATTTCAGCTTACTTAAAAAAATATACTTATTGTTTATGTTTGGTTGACTTCAGATTTTAAGAAAATATATGTTTTTTACTTCTGTAAAAAAGTAACTTGTACAATATATATAAATTTTACATAGTTACATGTTTATTATTGTTATACCTGTTATTATTCCTTACCAAGGGTTGTCTAGAAGAGATCGCTTCTTACAACTACCCATTACGCACATTTATCATGACTAACATGATTACAACGAACCTCTCCCCCTACCCCTTCCCCTCTCTCCCTCTCCCATCCCCATCACTCTATCTCATTTTTCACGGAAACTATTACATCTCTACAAATTGAAGCAGACGTTTAGTTTATACGGCGTTACGTAATGTTGTACGGCTTAGCTTGCTTAGGCTTGTAACCCATTATTTTATTTTTATTTTTATTGCACGAGTTCAGCTAACAGGCAGACGGCCAACCTCATGGAAAGGGGTTACCATCGCCTATGGTCATTAGGATTATCAAAGGTGCTACCATTGTGCTGTTGCTCTCTAAAGGGAAACTGGAACCTGGCCACTAATGCCGGAACATAACTTATGTGTTAACGGCGTTATTTTTTTAACACCTTAAATAAGAATAATTTGGCCGCAGTCACACTGTAAATCTTCAACACTAAGTCAGGAGCGGCCATATCATTATGACGTCGATTTCAAAGAAAATGTTAGTGATTAGAACAGGATCTAAAACTTAAATTACCATATAATATGTTTTGTCATTCAGGATTTAGAAAATATTAATACTAAAAAGTCAAACTGATACATTCAAAACTTTTACATTTCGGTACTGATTACAAAATAGAAATAAGATGGATTGACGGCACGAAGTTTATAAGTTTAAAGTGGATTGTCATGCTTACATAGGTTATGTTATGGTTAATTATGCATTATGCTATGACAAAGCTGATAGACATTTATCATTCAACGTTGAATGCACACAGACGTATTTGTGTAACTGCTTAGCAGAATCAGTATTTAACGGTTTGTGTTAGGTATATGATAATTAGCATGTTACATACTTAGATACTTTATTCATAATCCATGAAGAAAATAAAAATATCAATAGATGCAATTGAGGAGTAGAATAATTAAATAATAAATACCTAATATCAATATAACAATTTTATCATATTAGATAAAGTAAGGTGCAGTCAAATGAAAATAGTAACTACATTGTGTTCTAGATCGACCCTTTCCTTTAGTTTGCCGTTTGACATTCTTTCAAAGAAATTGATCCTTATTATAATAATAATACAGGTGTGCTTATTTTTTCAAAATCAGCCGATAATCAGCCATTTCTTACATTCGTTTTCGTCAAAATCGGCCTCGGGAGTACCTACTTTGTGTTTTTCGCTATTTCATATAGTTTATTAGAATTGCGCCTTGAAGGTCCACTTGATATATAGAATAGAATAGAATAGAATATACTTTATTGCATAACATTAAGATACAATTTAATAAGTTTAAGTACAGAAGACAATAGGCGGTCTTATCACTAAAAGCAATTTCTTCCAGACAACCTTAGGATGGATTAGAGAAAAATTGTGTAACATGTGGGTTTTGCAATGTAACTAGAATAAAAATAAATATAAATTAAATTATATATATATAAAATTTTGTAATGGCAAGTATAATAAGACAAAAATATACATATATTGATATATACATAAATAATAATCATATTAATAATGTATAGAATTACGTAAATATGGGACAGATGAAGATGTTATGATTGTAGAGCCCGAGGTAATAATCTTTCACGAGTCTGTTGAACGCCTAAAGGGACTGGGCACGCCTGATTTTCACAGGTAGCGCATTCCACAGGCACGCTGCATGAACTGTCAAGGATTTATTGTAAAATCGCGAGTGATTTACAGGTGTTTCCAGACGTATGTTTTCCGATGATCTGAGGTGATGAGTATGACTAAGGTGTAGATATTTAAAACGCTCCTTGAGATAAGGAGGAGCTTTAGGATTAAATAGTACATTATATAGAAGGGACAGAATATGAGCATCCCGACGAAGACGGACAGGAAGCCACTTGAGTTTAATACGAAATTCTGAGACATGATCATATTTACGCAAACCAAATATGAATCGGATACAAAAGTTATGGAGTCGCTCAAGCTTATTAAGTTGGCTTTCGGTGAGATCAAGATAGCTGACATCAGCGTAATCTAAGATTGGGAGTAGGAGGGATTGTACAAGTTCGATTTTAGTGGTGTGAGGTAAGAAGTTTCGCAACCTTCTTAGTGAAGCTGCTGACGCAAACAACTTTCGGCTGACCTCTTTTAGTTGGGGATCCCAAGATAGGAAGTTATCAATGTAAATTCCCAGGTCCTTCACTTTTTCGCAGAAAGGAATGGTAACACCGTCAAAAAGAACCTGGGGTAGAGTAGAAAGCTCAACTTTAGGAATCATCCTGGAGCTACCCACAACAATGGTCTGAGTCTTAGATGGATTTACAGTCAGTCCAAATGCCTTACTCCAATCTAATATATTCCGTAGGTCTTGGTTTGTAAGGTCAACAGCTTCACTTACGTTGTCAATCGAAGCATGAGTATAAATTTGAAGGTCATCTGCATAAAGGTGGTAGGAGCTTTGAAGGTTATGAGAGATAGAATTGATAAAAATGGCGAAGAGCAATGGAGATAAGACGCCACCCTGTGGTACACCAGCAGAAGTATTGCACCAAGTGGAGAAAGCATCCTCAGTACGTATACGTTGCTGGCGACCAAACAGGTAACTGCGAAACCACTCAACTGCCGTTGGAGATATGTTAAGAGTGCTTAATATTGCAAGTAGTATATCAAAGTCTACGGTGTTAAATGCATTACTAAAATCTAGTAAAGTCAGTACTGTAACTTTGCCTAGCTCCATAGCTTGTCTGATATCATCGGTAACTTTAACTAAAGTAGTAGTAGTACTATGCCCCGGTCGAAAGCCAGATTGGAGAGGATTAAATAGAGAATGAGTGTTAAGGAATTTGGAAAGCTGGCTATTAATTAGACGTTCGAGGACTTTGGAGAGGAAGGGTAAGATGGATATGGGACGGTACTCAGAATAAGAAGCAGGATTTCTTGTTTTAGGAACTGGTATAATTTCAGCTTCTTTCCAAGAATTAGGGAAACAGCCCCAGGACAAGGAATAATTAAAAATATGTGTTAGAATAGGAAGGATTATATCAAGGATGGGAAGGATCATATTACGGCTTATGCTGTCACTACCAACTGCTTTAGATGTTATGGCTAGAACACTCTTCTTAACATCACAATCAGCAACTTGAGTAAAAACAAATTGGGGATAGTCAGGGATATATATATATATATATATATATATATATATATATATATATATATATATATATATATATATATATATAGATTAGTAAACTTAATTTTCCGTGTCTACAGTCGGAAGGAAACTCTAGTATGAATAGCGAGTAGTTCACGCGTCAATATTGTTTACGGTGTATTCGCAATAAGCCCTTGTAAGTCACATAATCGGTACCAAAGTCACGTCTCACTACTATCACGTTCCTTATTCGGTCGCTCAGGTCGAAACCGCTATAAAACAGATTATAGCATTGGGATTTCACGAAACAGAGCAAATTGGTAAACCGCGCACTTGCCTAAAAGCACGTATTCCGGAGTAACCTCTAAATCCAAATAGAAATCGAGCATGTACCTACAGTTGAATTTTATATACTACTAGCGACTTCTTTCACATTTATTTTTACGTTTTTTGAAAGAAGCCTAACGCAACTGTAATCATAAGTTAAATATTTCCGTATCCCTAAATTGAGTCCATATGGATTACCCCAAAAAAAAATGTGTGTTAGGAATGCGGGCGGAACAAAGGAGCGGAGGAAAGGACTTACAGGATAGGTCGAGCCACACCAGACACGCTACGATTAATGTAGGCTTCGTAGCGGCAGGCACGTTTCCCCCTGATCTCCTCTTCACGTCTTGCGGTTCCTTCGATAGTGAACCAGCTGGGTACGGCATAGCACATGCCTTCTATACAGTGGTTTTCGAATGCGGCAACAGACACAAAACGGGGCGACGGTTCGCGGAAACAGCGTGTCGATAGGCGGTCGATGGCATCCATAGATATAAATAATACTGTATAAGTATATATAAATGGTATCTCCTATTACATTAAGGTACTCTGTGATAGTGACACATGTGACGAAACGAAAAGAAATAAATTTGTCGGTGACCAAATAGGTCGGCGTTAACAATTTTCTTCCCTTATTTTATCCCCTTCAATTCTGTATATGAGACGAAAAATGGCATATGTCCTTCGTCAAAGTGTAGTCTATCTCCATTCCTTTCATTAAAATCCGTTATTCTTCAGAATTCAGCTGATTAGTCATGAAAAGGTAACAAATAATCCGGCACATATTGAAAGTTTTAAGTGCCTACTACCTATATAAATGGAGTTCAATGTCTTGCTCGCGCATTACCACATTTTTGAAGTAATTGTAATAGAGTGAGTTTTCCTTACGACAAAATTAAATCTGCATTCCACGAATCTTAACAATATTTACGATTATTTCACATTTGATTTTAATTTCAAAATCAAATGTGAAATTCAAACATCTAGTGAAAACTAACTTAAAAAACAATTAAATATTAAAAATAAAATAAGTTATAAGTATAAATAAGTTAATAGTCTCACTATGTGACAAATCTTTGCCAGATGGAATCGTGTTCAAAAGGCTGGCTGCATTGCCACGATATATGGCAATGTCGAATCGTTGCGCAAAATACGAACCAGCCTTCTGATCACAGATTTAGTTAGGTTAATTCGTTTAGTCAAGAATCTTTTTATCAATTAAAATATACTGAAAAATATCCCTGTCTGAATCAAAATGATTTTTTTTAAACATTCGTAATATTATTATACATACATACATACATACATAACTTCACGCCAGTTCCCTTGCGGGGTAGGCACGAACAACAGAGTGCCATTTAGGCTTATTCTTACACACCTCACTTGCCTCTTTGACATTCATAACTCTTGTCATGCACACTCGTCTGTTCTTAAGGCTCCTGACATCACTTTCTGCTAGTACACGATCAATTTGATCATGGAAGGTGTGTCGTGGCCTTCCACGACTTCTGCATCCATCCACTTTTGCATTGTATATCTGTTTAGTCATTCTTTCATCATGCATTCTTTCCACATGCCCGAACCACCGGAGCATTCCTTTCCTTACCTTCACCCCGACACTCTCTTTCAGACCAACTCTCTTTCTTACTTCGGTATTACGAACGCGGTCCGCGAGCGTCACTCCGCAGATTTTGCGCAGTGCTCGCATCTCGACCGCGTTTACTCTACTTTCATGCTCTCTCTTCCATACCCAACTCTCGCATCCATACGTGAGCGTAGGTACCAGCACCGCGTTGTGTACGGCGAGCTGGGCCTTCTGGCTGAGGTTCTTAGCGCCTAGAAGTTTACCTAACGCTCCATTCACACTATTCCCCAAATTCACTCAATATTATTATGAAGATGGATATCCACTTTAGAGCTCGGAGTTCGATTTTCTTTCTACTTTGTCTTCTCCATTTGCACGGTCTTCGGTATTCATTATTGTAAGGCTAGTGGCAAGCATATCACTTATTTCGATATCTGCACCAGATATCTTTGACCAATCGCTTTTACCGAAACTAGACTAGACTAAGACATTTATTTATTTGTTACGTAATTTACCGAAATGCGGTGTCGTGTGGAGATCTCCCTATTGTCTTGAAGCGTGTTAATTGGAATTTAGGATCTGGTATTTAATATAGAGAGTAATTCATTAGAGAATTTAATAAACTGCGATTAAAGTTATTAGCATGACACCTATTGTTAAGTTGCCTTTAATTTATTATACGAGCGTTTTATATCGTATGTATGTATGTATATCTTCTTTTTTCTTACAATGTAAATTTTTGGATAAAATTTTAGTTAAATTGTGTCCTTAGATGATTGATAAAACATTTTCTACTGTACCTAATATCTAACGTTAGATATGGCTTAAGGTGTTTAAGACATATAAACATCATTAAATAGTATAATTCATTGCAAAAATTGTATAAAAATCATCTTTAACGATAAACAGTGTATACTGATATACTGAAAGGAATTGATAAGACGAATTTTACAAAATAACAGCTTTATTCATAGAGAGTTAGAGTAAGTTTAGAGGCTTCAGTAAATGAAAACGTGAAAACTGCTATTCTTTAAACACATGTTAGCGTTAACACTCTCCACAAATTCACGCTATATGCTCTTTTTAGTTATTCAGCTCTTTAGTCAGCGACTGTAAATATTATTTTATTATATGGATAGATAATGAAACATCAAAGGAAATATTTTATTTCGAATCTACTTAAACATAATCATGCTTAAAGAAACACACAAGTATTTAATGATACTTGAATACATCGCTGGGCTTAATTGAACGAGAGAAAATATTGTTGGGGCTTGAATCAGTTTCCTGTGGCTGAAGGTGAAATTAATCAAGCGTGTCAACGTAAACCTATTAATCAATATGTCCCCAGAATAGAATAATTTGTACATTTCTTAATCGTTTATCAATGTTTTGGCACGAGAAATAACGACAGCGATTAATGGAAATGATTTTGAAATTGAATCTAAATTGTTTCCACACATATTTATCAATGTATAAGTCTGGTTTTTACATCTTTGGTTATTTCTTCTTGATTGCATTGCATATAAATTGTTTATCGTGAAATTTGAAATAAATAGGTGCACTCAAATGACCGGCGCAATTTGATGTTTAATTAGTGTGTGGAAAATAAAACATTTGATTCAGAATCATCCTTTTACCTTGATTTGCCGTTTGACATTCCTTCACAGAAATTGACCCTTACAAGTTACACTATGATTTGGTATAATAACTACAGAATATGTTTTTTTTTTTTTCAATATCAGCCCATTGGGTTACTGATAAGGATAATTAATACAAAAAATCTAATTATATCACTTTAGTTATCGTCAAAATCAGTCTCGAGACTCCTTTCAGTGGTTTTTACTTTGTCGTATAGTTTAGGATTTGGCCCTAAAGCCTTTAGGGCCAAATCCTTGAATGCGGAAGAGATTTTCAAAATAAACTATTTTTATGTTATTGTCGACAATGTGCGCGCAAGGTGCCATCCTAGGTTTGAGGCACTTAAACATCATGAGAGCATATTTGGTTTCATGTATAATATAAAAAGATTAAAGGAAATTAGTGATAGTGAACTTTTGAAGCAATGCAGCGACTTGCAAATATCTATGACAGTAGGAGAATCATGTGATATTGATGGACATGAATTGTACGAAGAACTGAATATGTTCATCCGTGTGTATGAAGGAAACGATGACATTATCTCGGTGCTGAAATACATAATAGAAAAAAAATTAACTGAAGTTTACTCCACTATCGAAATAGTTCTGAGAATTATTGCCACCACACCTGTTACGGTTGCGTCTGCTGAAAGGAGTTTTTCGAGGCTTAAAATTATTAAAACATATTTGAGGAATTCGATGACACAGGATCGGCTTTCAGCCCTTGCTATTCTTTCAATCGAAAATGACATAGCTCATTCAAAGATTTTAGTCTTAGTAAAAGCTGCAAACATCAATTTTAAAATTTATCATCTCTTTATTTGTTAATTTTTTAAATATTTCAATGTAAGTAAAATATTTTAAAACTCAAATTTTATTTATTTGTATAACTTTAGCATTTCTCGTCAAACATAATGAATACCTACCAAACAACCAGACCTACTTTCGCATCACATAAGTACTTTTCCGTAGGACAAAGGGTCTCGCAAAGACCTGCCGCCCGGAGCCTCGCAATGGGTAAGGCCGCCGCTGCCTAAAGGTAAAAATGTTCCTGAAAAAACAACAATTGGAATAGTCTGTTTGAACGATTATGTACATAAATTATCAATTTACAAATTACATTATTTCCCGAAATATTCTTGAGTATCTGTAGAATACGGAGTCTAAGATAACGTGATTAAAGCCAACGGATGGAAACGCCTGAACATGAGCAATATATTAATCGAGTAGACAGTTCTTTTCTGATAATTACGGTGTTTATATTAATATTAAAACAATGTCTGCGCACTTCACTAGTCACGATACATGATGTCAATTGATTAAAGTTGATATGGTGTAGGTGTAACACGAATAATGAACTGTGATATAATTATACCTATACTCGCAATGTTATATAATTAAATTTAATGTTGTTTATACAAAGCAATGATAGAGCCATACTGGAATCCTGAAATCTTGATTACAGCTCTTAGGGCCGTGATAGATGGATTAGGAACATGGGACATGGAAGATGGGTTAAGGGCGGGGGGAAGTGGACCATGGGAACTCTCACTCATCGCACGAAACAGGATTAGTTCAAGGCTAACCGTTTTACGCGGATCTTCTGCAAGAGCGTATCACGTCAATCGAGCCGACTCTAAGAAGTAATCAAGATATAATTCCAGCATGTCTTTACCGCTACATTGCCATTGGTGTTGCAAACACCTATAGGTGACGGTAACCACTTTCCTTGAGCTGGGCCGTCCGATGATTTTTTTTATTGCACGAGATTAGAAGGCAGGCAGACAAGACGATTCATCTGATGGAAAGCGGTTACTATCGCCCATGAACATTTATAACATCAATAGTGCTACCAATGTCTTGCCGCTCTCTAAAGGTCGACTGGAACCTGGCCACTAATTCCAGAACACAACTCAAGGTTGTCATGGCGGCATACGTTAGACCAGGGGTGGTAGCCATCCAGACGGGTAAATACCCTACCACTTGGCTATGGGTTATTTTATCGCCTCTTACGACAGGCCGCGCGGCCCCAGGAAATTGAAATTGTATTCTTTATGCATTTCAAATTAAATGTTTGCCAAATTCGCAATACAAAAAGGAGTGGATCATACAAAACCGTACATTGCTTAATATTCAATCACCGTTCAAGTATGTCTAAAATGCTTTATATTATAAAGCAGTCCATAAACGTCCAACTGCTCGGCTTAGGCCATTTCTAAGGGAACAGACATTATATACACCACGCTTAACCAAGGCTGCAAGATTCACTAATTTTGCGGTCTTGGATTAGCGTGGTGGGTTACTTACTAATAATAGTCGCTCAGTGGCTACCTCAGATGGTTTTTCTGACTTATTTAATACCACATCACTGGTTGTTACCGCGAGCGAAAGATAAAGGAAAATGAGTGTGATTTTTATGGGGTTATATTGTACCCGGCAACTTTTTGGGACATTATTACTTATTAATGTCCCAAAAATCATTAACTAACAATATTAATGTTGGAGGTTCATGCGGATATATCCAAAGAATAATTAATTTCACCAAAATGCTCGCAATAAGTATTCATACAAAGTTTAAATGGGGTGTGTAGAAATTACTTTTGTATCTATACTTACAATAAATAAAATTGAAATGTATATCTGTGATTAAATGATTGTCTCGAACAGATTTCGAAACAGGACCACAGATCGTAATGAAAATTTTAAACCCTAAAACAAGAATTTTCTTAATTATCTCTCGTCTGCCAGCTTATATGCTTGGGCCGCACCTGCGACAATGTTAAACATATTGTATGTCGCTGAATTTGGCGCTTTGTTTAAAGAGATAAAAATAACTCCGTTATTAAATAGCCACATTGGTGTATATATATATATGCCGTTATTTCTCAATATTTAACGTCATCAAAAATTCAAAACAATATCGGCCTGTGTCTGTAACATTATCACAAAAGCCCCACCATTAGAATTATGTATATTGTTACTCTTATTTCTAAAGCATTTAAAAAAAAAAGAAATATATATATATTTTTTGCTATATATAGTTATTATTTACTTTCTTATATACTATCCTAGTTTTTACCCTTTTTTTGTTTTTGTATATTTTATGGAGATGTCCTTCATTCGACAGTGGATGGACCTTTTAAATTAACCAAAAAAATGTAATTATTCAATCTATAGGCATATTCTTGCAAAATAAATGCTTTATTTATTATTTATAATATAAAATTATTACATCATTATGTGCAGAAGCGAAGTAGACATTTCAATTTATCACTGATTCGAGTCAAAAAATATGTTTTAAACAATAACGGTCCTATTCATAGAGAGTTAGAGTAAGTTTGAACACTAATTTAGGGTTCTTAAAAAAGCGTTCAAATTTACTCTAACTCTATATGAATAAGACCGTAAGTAACCTTAATTGAAGTTTCAGTTTAGATTTTCTCTCATATAAATTACATTTTTACTGGCTGAGTCATTTTTTAGTTTTTTTTTCCAGGGCTTAATTATTGGTTTGGCTATGCTGGCTCTTAATAAAAATTTATGCGGGAGAAAATCTTACTGAATACGTATTACTTTGCAAAGCGATGTGACAGAAAACTGCAAACAAACGCAAGTCTTTTGGTACTGACATATCATACGTTACGTTTTGTTACATTTTGCTTATCGGACTTTTTAATTTCCTCTTGAATAACTAAATGGAAATTAGATTCAACAATGTAAAGACGCGTTTTATATAAAGGAGATCTTTCACAGCACTCAACAAAGTAATTAAACAAAACTCGTTTCTAACTTTTATAATAAATCCAAGTAGGTCCGTGCATGCGGTTCCGCGTACCTAAATGTCATCGTACGGAAACTATCCCATTTTCAAAGATAACAACTATTCGATGTTTAACCTCATCTTCAAAATTATTCATTATTTTATTATTTCAATATGCTGCTCTAAATAAAATATTTGATCGAAAACACCCCTTATCTTAAAAATGGCTTAACGGATCTTGTTTGATCCTATTTTCGTTGAAGTAATATTTTAAATCACTAAGGACCGAATTTTCAATCATCGGATAAAAGTGATCAATAGAATAAATTATAAATGGATTGACTTCAAAAGTAAACCAAATCAATTGTTATATTCGGGCAACAGTCTTTTTTTAAATTTCTTATATAGTATTTTATTCTATGACTAACTTTTATCTGGTGATTCAAAATTCAGCCCTAAGAAAAATATTCTAATGATTTTGAAAGAGATAGTGGACCACAAAGTACATTGATATAATTAATGGACGTTTACTAGATGTTGGGTCAGGTCTTTTTTTACAATTTACTGCACCATTGTGTAACAGAATATAGGTACATACACCTTCTAAGTCTCTCTCTCTCTCTCTCTCTCCTTTCACGTTCTCCCAATTATTTGGGTCGGCACAATATATGTTTTTCTTCCATACTCCTCTGTTCTGATATACGTCCTCTGTCATACCACAAATTAACATATCATCCTTCACACAATCCATCGATCTCTTTTTTGGTCTACTTTTACATTTATATTCATCAATCTTAAAGTTTAACATTCTTTAACATACACACAGTATGTTAAAGAATGTCCAGTCTATCTGTCTATGTGCACACATTTAGGTAATTGTGTGCACATAGACAGATAGACTGGACGATTGTAAAGAATGCGATTTTGCTAATGTGGAGCCAAAAAAGAACAAGTTTTGCAGAACAGAAAGCAGGGAGGGAATGCTAGCATTTATCATTGAAAACAAAAATAAATAGTGAATCTGAAATTGAATTCATACTCAAGTAGCTTGGAGCGGGAATGTAACTGCGAAACGAGTAAAAAGTTCATCGAGATTGGAAACTGTCACGAATTGAATACTAATTTTGAGATTTTCGATAGAGATGACGTTATTTTCAATGTTTTTTGGCATGCACTCTGTTATGATGCCGGAATGTGTAAGGAAATCCTTTATAAACAAAATAAATCGGCCAAATGCATGTCGGATCACACACATTGAAGGGTTTCGTAGGGATGACATGAATGATGATGATTAATGAGAACTGATTAATATCCACTGTTTTTATTCGTTACCTACAATACCTTATAAAGTATATACATATCAAACGGAGTTAATACAATAATAATTGTGTGGGTTCTTTTTCATAGTTCAAAAGCTAGTGGTGAACGCACTTTTGTAGACTTTGAATCTTCCCACTTAATAACTTAAATAAAAAAACGTCTCGGAGAAAATTGACTATGATAATATACATAAACTAACGAGCAGACGAGCGAACATGATAGTTTCATAACGGCCTCTATTTGCCAAAACAGCTACGGATCCCTAACAAAATATACGATTTAACAATTACAACTTTACATGCTTTAGAAAAAAAATTAAATGAATAACAAGTAAGGGCAATAAGAGATGACAGAGTATCGCTTTAGTATCGAATAGACCAGTTCCAGGTAGCTGTCATAAATAAACATGATCATTAAGATTTTATAAAATCCAATATAACAATAAAAAACGAATCGCAAAGTACAAGTGGAAAAACTTCAACTAACAAGTGACAAAATGAATCGCAACCAAATTTTTAACTTGAAGTTTTACGGGCAAGTTTAATTATTAAGGGGAGGTATAATTAACAATCTGCTCGTAAAAATTCAAGTTAAAATTTTGTTCAGGATCAGGATTGAATCCTGATTTATTAGGTTCTTGAGTCGACACCAATATACACATATGTAAGAAAATTCAATTAAGTACATGAACTAAATTTTCAAGTTATATTTTATTAGGGTGTTTAATCAGATCAGTGTAAAATGAAGCTAATATATAGGTACTCGCGGATTTCTTCTTTCCTTTTATCGTGTCTTATCTTACTGAGTATGCACTGTTTGCTACAACTCCATTGATTCTTCGAAATATGATATGTGTTACAATATCTGTATAAAATGTATTTGAAAAAAAAAGTTTTAGTTAATCAATTTTTAGCTAGACTTGTTGCTGGGCGGTTTCTTGCCGCTTTTTCTGCTTAACAGCAATAACACGTTGCGAAGCGGTGTACATAAACTAGGAACTAAAATTAAATTTTAACTTATATGTATAGGACCTTCAAAAAGTAGCCAGCTGATTAAAATCTCCATGTATGAGAGTATACATTTCGATCAGGTGAACACCAACCGGCTTTCCTATAAGCAAACAGAAAGAAAACTATTTATAATACTGAACGTTCATTATTATTCTTAGTAAAGGATAACCGTTACAATTAGTTCAATTAAAACAGTTTTTATCATCTTTCAAGACGTTGTTGCCTCTAAGATTTTGTATAAATATAGAGAGTTATGACATTATAATTTTAACGAGTCCAACTTTCATTAATTTAAACAGTTAATAAATAAAATAAATAAAATTTTATTGCATTCAAGTAGAAACGCAGTCTAAAATGAAGCAAGCCCTTTAAGATATTTGTTCACGCAAGACTTGAATACCATCTAAATAAATTAAAAGTTCCAGGAAAAAGAGACGACGTGACGATAAGTTCAACGTCTCAACGGTACCTACGTATTAAAATAATAAAAACAAAGCTTTTCATCCGCTTTGTTGGTATGTCTTTTTGTACTTTTGCTTGTCCGGAAGTAGAATGGCGCGAGTGGAATTAATTCTTAATTCATGCAAATCTGCGACACAATTTAATACATAATATTATTTTCTAATTTATTGCAAAACTGTAAAATGTCGCATAACCAATCGTCAGTAAGTAAATAGTAGGTATAATTACTACAATTACAAATATCAGTAAAATACATCTTGACCCTTAACAAACGTCTGGTTTGGCCAAAGGGGTTGGCCTGAATTAAGAACAACGAATTAGTGTTGCCGTCGAGCGTTTTGGGAACGTTTCCAACATGCATCGATTTAAGACTAATTATATTTTAAATGTAATAATTTTAAATTTAATTTTTTAACATTAAATTATAAGTCTAATAATTTAAGTTCTATTTAATTTAAATTTTATAAAGTTTAGAAACATTTGAAATGTGGTGTTGGCGACGCATGGAGAGAATAAGTTGGAAAGAAAAGAAGACCAATGAAGAAGTATATGGATATGGTGAATAAATAGGATACGGTACATAAAAGTTCAATAAAATTAAGTAGGTATATTTACTCGTCTGTTTGTGTAAACTTTCTGTGATTGTAAATTTTTATTTGCATTAATTACTTAGTTTTAAGCTCTCACTAAAACAAATGGCATTTGTTTTTGTCTACAAAACTTGTGTTACAGTAATTAAATGCGGATTAGCTTAGTGCAAGCAATAGGTATATTGTAAATATTTAAATACACCAGTTATAAGAGTGTCTGTAATACTTGTCTTTGGGAAAAAAATGTTTTTAATTCGTAAAGCCATGCTGGAATCATTATCTTGATCTCGCTTGGTGCGACACCACTTTTTCACAATATATCTGCGTAAAACGCTACTAAAAAGCTAGTAACTCAAGGCTAATCGTTTTACGCAGTGTTTTATGTTCCGATGGCCCAGTTCCCCCTCCACCTATTCCATCTTCCCTATCCCATCGTACGATTCCAATCCTATACCCTCTTTACCATTGCTCCTTTCTGCTGTCTCTATTTTATCCCTCTATCCCATTGGTCCCATGGTCAACGGGCACTTCGACCCGGCTCATGACATGGGTCGTTGTGAACTCTGACTGATCGAAAATGATGACGTCATTAGGGACGTTTTCACCACGACTATAATGACCGTGATTACCATGTGGAACGCCTGACGGAGCATGGATTTTTGGCGTTGTGAGCTACTATGGGAACGCTTCCGAACAGTGTGAACACCAGAACCGTAATACACTCTCCTTAGTCTCCTCTCCGACTCGCGACTTGTCAGGGCAGTAGTGTTTCCCATATTTCTTTATGGCGCCGAAATGTATCCCATTGGTCCCAGTGAGTCAACGAAGATAGCACTTTAGACCCGTGCTGTTGACGAATGGGTCGCTTAGCCTGGACACAGTTCCGAATCAACGTCTCAATCCTCGAAGAACTCGACATAAAACAACGTCTCTGTTCCATCGTTCAACGACGTATAATCACTTTCTTTGGATTACACGATGTGAGAACGCCTCGACGGAGCGACTGGTGGTCCAGGGCAAAGTGGAGGCTACTATGGCGAACGCTAGATCACCAACAGTGCTGGAACGACCAAATCAAATCCGCACTAAATGGTACACTTCTCGAATGCACGAGGAAAGCTCCAGTGCGATTGGTTTAGGACATCCGAACGCTCAAGGTCACGTCCGGGACTTACGACGTACAATGGGCCCACTTCAATGGATTTTTCTTATCCAGAGAGGTACGTTGTAAGCCACGCCCCTCAGCCGCGACTTATAATATGCACACATCTTAATTTTTGTAACTGGTCACTTAAAGAAATAAACCATCAAAGTCAAAATGGATTGTCAATATTTGACAGACAACTTTTTTTAAATTAATGGCTTGGCAAGACGTTCAAACTGAATTAGTAACAGGGTGACCAGATTTAGCAAAACTTTGTCATTTTATTAGAATTAGACCCTTAATTTGGGTATAACAGATTATGTCATTTATGTCATAAGTGCCAGCCTTCTAGATACAATGCCCAGCGACAGTGGTCTGGTAGGGCTGGATGGGCTTTAATATAGGTTTTTATTTTATTTTTTACTATTGTATATATATTTTTAAGTTAGGTTTACTTATAGGATAGTTTAGTTTTTAGATTATCATAACAATCTCTTTATTAAAATGTTATCAATAACGATACTTATTATATGTTATAAATGTTACGGGTTTAAATGAAATATAGCGAAATCAAATAAACTTATAAAATTCTCTTCTAAATCCGCATAATGTCTTGCTCTCTACATATTTTTTTTTGAAAGGTGACATTCAGAAACAAAATATCAAAAATAAAATTTATATGTTTATGTAAATGTAGTCGTGGTAGCGTTATGGCTAGTGCACGCGTCCCAAACTCAAAGGGCGCGTGTTGGTAACGTGGCCAGAAAGCACGCACCACTAAGGCAGTTTTCTGACCTAGTGTGCATGTTGTTACCACATGCTAACAACGGTGTAAGAAAACATCGTGATGAAACGTGCACATAACCGATGTGTCAAACCCGCTAAGCCGCTTTGGACAAGCGTGATGGGTATACTGCCTGTTCCCCAATAGTGAGAGGCCGGAACTCAGCAATGGAATGTTTATGGGCTGCTATTTTATTTCGTGTTTATTTTCATTTAAAAAGAAGTTTTAATGCAGAATGTATGTGAATGGTCAGCAAAAGCCTATTTTAATCTGGTGACTGGTCACCCTGATGAGCCCTGATCAGTGTCAGTGATCAGTAGCTGTCATTTGTCAAAATAAATATTCGCAAGTTGATTATTTGTCTATTTTATTCAGAAATAAAACAGTTTTTTAGATCTAGAATTTTGTTTTTGTGTATTTATTACATGGCAGTGAATTTACTAGCGCTTTTTGAGATTGAATAAATCCAATGTTTGTCGTATAATAATGGGTTGCTTAACTTGGATCAGAGGTACGATGTCCAACCGTATGATGTGATGTATAAACCTTGTTATTTTCCTTGATTAGCGATTTTTATTTTTCCAATCCCATTAAACTTAACTGGTCTTAAACGTTTCAGTACAATTTTCCTTCATAATAAATACAAAATAATTCTATATATCGTAATGTTTTTACTAACCGTCATATACAAATTTTGCCAGATAAACATTTTATGAAATGTATGATCGCATAACGCAAATTTACTGTAAACGTATACATATCTATGCAATTATAAAGTTACATGATGATAGCGTTGCTATAATAGTGATAACTCTTCCTCTACAGAAGACCTCCCCTAAGGTTTCTAATTTTAGATTTGGTAAACATAATAACTTTAAACAAAAGCTGTTAATGGGGGAAGATGCATTCCACTAATGTTTATTAATACCTACTAAATAGGGAAGTATTGTTTAACCCGTCAATATGTTTATTTGTATTTATGTTTTATCCTTATTTGCAGTCTTAGGAATTACGTGATTATCATTAGATTTAGTTTTGAGATGTCTTTGGTAATTGATATAAATACAGCAAAGTAAACGTTTGTTTTGAACATTTTATAGTTTCCATTAAATAGAAACAGTTAAACTTTAGATTAGTGGTCACTGAATTTTAAGTATTGGGGGAGCGGAGGGGGGAGGAGTACCTGTCCCTTCTGCAACTCCCATGTCTAGGAGACATATAGTACTTCAGATATTATTATTTTTCACTCATTTGTTTCATTATATTGTGACAATGGTGATTAGTATGTTCTGATACTCACTGGCCACTGCCACAGCACACTCGCTTCACTCACTCGGCTTGTGTGCTTCAATTTAAACTCTAACATAACCTAACCTAAGTCACTATGCTAATCACTGGTCGTGACTTTCCTCTATAGCCCACAAGCCAAGCGAGCATGCCATGGCAGCCGTCAGAGAGTGTCACAACCGATTTATAACCATGGTCGCAATATATGAGCAAAAAATATATTTTTGTATTTAAAATCAATATACTAATTCAAAACTTGTTTACTAAACTCAAAAACAGTTTTAGTGTTTATATATTAAGCATAAGTGTATTCCTAAACACAAATCACAGTTTGTTATCAACAAAAGTGCCATAACCTTGTTTATTGAACATATTTTTGTTTTACCCATTATTTATTCAAAAGTTTTTGTGGACCCTAAAAACTTGTTTCCTAACCCAAATGACAGGTCTAGTGGCTATACCTATATAAGGCATATGTTATCCCTAAACTCAAATTACCCTTAATCTCAATTATATGATTCCATGAATAGTTTTAAAAGTGTTGGTACACCTAGTTAATTGAAATATAGAGTCTTGATTCCCTTCAGGGTGGGTTTTATAAACAAACATTATTTTCTATGTGGTTCCATGTGGTCTATGCATCTAGGGTCCATTGCAGAGTTGACAATTGTATATTAACCATCATCCGTGCAGGAACGGAGAAAGAATACAATTTCCTGCGGCCGGGCGGCCTGTCGTAAGAGGCGGCTTAACAACCCACAGCCAGGTGGTAGGGCATTTGCCCGACTGGATGGCTACCACCCCTGGTCTAAAGTATGTCGCCACAACAACCTTTGAGTTGTGTTCCGGCATTAGTGACCAGGTTCCAGTTTCCCTTAAGAGAGCAGCAGCGCATTTGTAGCACCTTTGGTGTTGCAAATGTCCATAGGCGATGGTAACTGCTTTCCATCAAGTGGGCCATTTGCCTGTCTGCTGATCTCCTGCAATAAAAAAAAAAAAAAAAAAAAAAAAACCATAAAACTTGCAACTAGCTTAGCATAGTAATATACAATGTGTATGTTTACTGACTAAAAATACATACAGATTATCAATTATTACACAAGAAAGCTACATGCCATAATTGCAATGCTTTTATTTCCATAACATATTCATCTAAATATTGTTAATGATTTCCGTGTTAGACTTGCCTTCTGTAAAAAGCATATTAGTTTAAAAAATGCTTACTTCTGATACCAGACATTCAGATAGCTTAATCTTTACAAAAGCTCTTAGTTAATGACTTAATTAAAAAAAGTATTATTTTCCTTGCTCTGCCATAAGATTGCAAAATGTATTTATTATTAATACATTTACACATAATACTATATTATTACATACATTATAAATCAACAAAGCAAAATGTATGTAAAAGAAGCTTTAAAAGTGTTATAGTATGTACGTATTTGCACACATAGCATAAATGTAGTATATAAGGCTTTAATTTTGTTAAACACTACGAATAAAGACTTCATTCTCATTGGGACAATGTAGTTTTAATACTACTACCACCTCAGACTACGAGCAGCCAGCCCCCACTCATACCACAGTGTATATGCATCCAGCTTAGACGATGGCTCAGCTACCCCTGCTGTCCCCTTGCTGGGTTATAGCATTAGCTGGCACAAGTATTAGCCATTATTTACAAGACTCATTCTACCCTAACTAGTAAGCATTTCTATATGCTGTAAGAACATCTAATATAAATAACAATCAACTTCCAGGGTTGAAGATGCCTTTTCCTTTCAAGGACAAAGAACTGAATAAGATAGCAGCTTTCTTCAATCTGTCAACATTTCTATTGACTTGTGCGGCCTTGGTACAGCCCAGTTGGTTCAGAATAAAAGGCTTACACTGCACTCAAAGCCTATCACTGACACAGTTTTTTACATTTGATGAGGATGATGATGACAGTAATTTGAATATACATCCTGAGGAGTTTGACCCAATTAATAGATCTGACTTTAATGGTAAGTCCCTGATTATAGTTTATACATGTATAGAGTGAAATTTAACTAAATTATTTTATTTTATTAAGGTTATAATAGTATTAATATAATATATATACCCATTTTTTAGCTTAAGCTAATATTAGATGGTTAATTTCTACCTTTCAATTAAAATTAATCAATGAAAGTGATTGATATAAACATAGTGTCTTTTCAAACAAATTGATTCACGGCCGGTTCCTATATCTTATTATTCATTAACTTGTCTTACCATCATTTAAATTGTGACATTACTTGTATATCCCTTAAGACTATTATCAATATACCAAAAAGCCACAAGACTAACATTAACATTATGAATGTCAAAGAGGCAAGTGAGGTGTGTAAGAATAAGCCTAAATGGCACTCCGTTGTTCGTGCCTACCCCGCAAGGGAACTGGCGTGAAGTTATGTATGTATGTATGTACTAACATTATCATTATCTCGTAATATACCAAGAAAATATTTCTGTTTCATACAAATCATACAAATCCTATATAAACAGAGTGAGACAACAACACAATTAACAATCACATGCACAAATGCGATCTGCACTCTCATCGCGGACACATGTGCTAATAGTGAGCTGAAGAGTTAAGTTAAATTTTAAGGGATAGTATGGTAAATGAATGGTCAATAAGATATAGAAACTGCCTATCAATTTGGTTGATCCATCTAAAATAAGCATTATTATTAGTAGAAAAATTGGAAGATGTTAGTGTAAGGAGTATGTATGCGTGCCTAGTCGAAGAAAGGCTTGCAAAAGCGGACTTCTCCGACTTAGATGTGGATAATGACTGGGATAGTATGAAAAAAAGTATAGTGGAAAGCGCAAAAGAAGCATGTGGATGCGCGAAGAGGCCCATAACAACGAAAAGTGATGAATGGTGGGACGCGGATGTTAAATCCAGCGTAGAGAGAAAGAGAAAAGCCTGGTTGGATTATGTTGCTTCCTTGCAACAGAATGACAGTATGAAAGAGATGAAGAAAGAAATTTATCGCCTCTGCAAGAATGAAACCAAAGCTTTAATGAAAGAGAAGCGTGAAAGAATAAAATTGAAAGAAGAAGAGAAGCTGACGGAGAACTTCGAGGCGAATACCAAACTCTTTTGGAGAGAGGTTAAGAAGTCTCGGGGTTGTTCGTCAGCTTCCAGAATGGAAAGAATAAAATCTAAAGCAGGGGACGTTCTTGCTAACCCACAAGAGGTATTAGCGCGATGGAGTGAATATTTTAGAGTAATGTATGATAATATCCCGGATGCTGGCACCACGACTGAGTCTGTGACCGACTCCGAGGAGTCAGCATCCGAGATCACTTTGGAAGAGATCGAATGGTCGATAAGAAGTCTGAAAAATGGAAAGGCAGGAGGAATCGATAGTGTGTCTGCTGAGATGATCAAATATGGTGGAACCTGCGTCCGGGACGCTGTCCTGTCCTTATGCAATTTGTGCTGGAGGACGGGAAAGGTTCCCAAGGACTGGAGGCGCGCTGTCATCGTGCCCTTGTATAAAGGCAAGGGGTCACGTATGGAGTGCGCCAGCTACAGGGCCATCAGTTTGATCAGCACAGCATCTAAAGTGTATGCGAAGATTATTGAAAAGAGAATGAGAGTTGTATCCGATGGATTACTGTGGGATACACAAGGTGGGTTCAGAAATAGAAGGGGATGTATGGATCAAGTTTTCTCTCTGCAATATCGTAGAGAAGCAGCTGGCTATGGGCCGGAAGGTTTCCTGCGGTTTTGTGGATCTAGAGAAAGCATTTGACAGGGTTGTGCGGAAGGACCTCTGGAACATATTGCCCGGATATGGGATTAATGGCCAATTGATGCGTGCTGTGCAGTCCACTTACGAGGACTGTATGGCATGCGTGCGAGTGGAAGGCAGCCTGTCGCCCTGGTTTGACGTCAATATTGGCGTCCGCCAGGGCTGCGTGTTGTCGGCTTTGCTGTTCATCCTATACCTGGACGATTGTCTCCAGAGAATAAGATTGATGGATGTTGGGGTGCGGATGAGTGATCTAGTTGTAAGCACCCTGCTTTATGCGGATGATGCCGTGCGTTTAGCCGAATCGCCATCAGAACTGCAAACACTAGTCACAATGATGAAAGATGACTGTCAGGCGAGAGGCTTACATTTGAATGCGAAGAAAACAAAGGTTATGGTGTTTGAAAGAGAAGAAACCAGAACGAATGCAAGGATAATGGTCGATGATGTTATGCTAGAGCGTATGAAAGAGAGAGCATGAAAGTAGAGTAAACGCGGTCGAGATGCGAGCACTGCGCAAAATCTGCGGAGTGACGCTCGCAGACCGCGTTCGTAATACCGAAGTAAGAAAGAGAGTTGGTCTGAAAGAGAGTGTCGGGGTGAAGGTAAGGAAAGGAATGCTCCGGTGGTTCGGGTATGTGGAAAGAATGCATGATGAAAGAATGACTAAACAGATATACAATGCAAAAGTGGATGGATGCAGAAGTCGTGGAAGGCCACGACACACCTTCCATGATCAAATTGATCGTGTAAGGTGTGTAAGAATAAGCCTAAATGGCACTCTGTTGGTCGTGCCTACCCCGCAAGGGAACTGGCGTAAGGTTATGTATGTATGTATGTATGTATTATTAGTAGAAAATTCACATCACTTGCATGGAATTTATCTTAAAATTTCATGACGGCAGTGCATAAATAGCATTAAATAAAGAGAACCTAGACAAGGTTTTCTTTATATTTATTACTTTCGTCATGGAAAGAGGATGTTTAAGAATGTATATTATATTTTGTGTATTAAAATCACAAAATATATGATAGTTTTTACTCTAAGACTGATTTGGTGTCAATAAGTATTCTGGATAATAAAAATTTCATTAATCTTAGAACCCTCCATATGGAACACCTCTAATTTTTTATTAATTTAATTCTGTATAAAAACAGTACAGATTTATGATATTAATACATTTATAATGATAATTAGCAATTATTACCATAATAAACCTGTTACCAATTAATAGTTTTTGAAAACTAGCCATAATACTGTTGTTAGATACAACTTTTCATACATCATGTCTTCTGAAATCTATAAATTTTTTCTGTGAAAATTATTTTTATTAAGCTAGGAGTCATGAAAATCATTATTTTTATATTCAGATTAATAAACCAGTTTTCACTTAACTTGATAATTAATTAAAGCATGTTAATAGAGGTTCATAAAATTAGTCCAATCCAGATGTGATCTACAACATGTAATAATAATGTGTAACTGTAAATAAAACACATGGCCTATGATTACTTCATGCAATTCAAAATGTAATGGAATCTTAATCTATATAAGCACAAATTCAAATTAGCAGTTTTAAGGTAGACTGAAGCTGGTGTGCATAGACATTTAATTGATGGTTAGAATAAAATAATCTCTGTTTAGACATATATTTTTAGTGATTATCTTATTTTAACCATCGGTTAAATGTCTATGCATACCAGCCTTAGTAGGTCACAATACAAATAACTGCGGACATAATGTCATATTACAATAAATTCTAATATTTTAAAATATAAAAGAACAGGCATTAAAACAACATGTCATCATCTAACTTTTAAAATATCATGATAGAAATAATTTTAATTACTTTTCATACAATAATTAATAACACCTACTTAGGACTTAATAAGTAGGTAGTTCATTCAAAGTCTATGAGGTTAGGACATTCTGTAATTTTATAAAAAGTATCTTACTAGATTTGACAGTCTACTCCCCCATTGTATAAAGAACTGTTGTCTTGCGCAGTTATATTTGCCTCATATATTCTTCATACAACTGCATACAAACTGAATGTTTTGTTTGCAATCTCTTACTTTGTGTCGACTTCAGTTTAGCTAGTTAGAATACTTGATCTGATGCCAACAAGTTATTTTCACAACTGCCCTGCTTCACACTAACTTAAGCAACAGTTCTCTATCTAACTTGAGGGAACTTCATAGTGTTGTCTAAAGAGAAGTTTATAAAATTGCTTTGAGGATGGGATCAGTTGGTAATGATGTTGCTAACATCTATTGGCGATGGTAAAAACTTTACATCCGGTGGACCTGCTTGACCCACTACTGTGCTAAAAATTTAGAAGCGTAATCTACTTTGGAGATTCAGAAGGAAGTTGATTATCATAAAACAGTATTGTGGTTGCTTGTGGGCTGCAGCACCAAGTGTGTTATAAAAAAACATTGTAAAGATTGAGATTATCGATGCACGGTTTGTATCCATGCTATTGGATTGAGAAGCTGTGCAATAAAAAGTATGCTGTAACATACAATACAATCATACAAAATTGTGTGTTTGTAATTTTCCAATGGTGTAAAAACGATCAATTACCACATAGTAAAGTAGTCAGTACTACAACTGATTAGTTTATGTATGTTAAAAAAAATGTTTTATTACTTTACATGTTTTGTTTTCCTGTTATCTGTTAACATGTATAAAATCTGTAAGTTCAGTTACATAATTATATGCATTTATAGTTTCTTGTTATTGGGCTGAAATGTGTCTATGAAATGTGTAACTGTCATTTACCTTATGTTATGTTGCAGTCCCAGCATTGATTGCCCTAGAAATTATGATGAGTTTTTAACACTCTGGTCGTGTGATACATGGTCTTTATATTCTGATCCCTGCAATGTATCGAAAGAAAATAAAAATTCCTGTTTTAATTGGTTACATTTTCATTGAAATCAGTTAAGCCTTTTCGGAGTATATAAGGGACATACTTTGAGTCAGACAAATAAAAAAAATTAAAAACAATCTTTTATGATTTGGCATTTATTTTGGAATTACAGTTGGACACTTCAATCTTGTTGATTGATGTAATTGTCTAAATGCATATTATGATTAAAAAGTAATTATTATTGAATTACAGGTTTGCCTCCATGTACAACACCAGAAATCATCACCCTCATGAGGATACTTATACTTTTGTGTTTCATGGTACTTTTATGCTCATGCATTGGCACACTCATCAACCTTACTAGCCTTAACAGTAGAGCAATAAAGGTGCTCCGTAGGAATGCAGTTCCAAGCATTATGTGTGTATTCTGGGTGATAGCAATAGTTGGTGTCTGCTATTATACAACAGTAGTATTGGGAAATACCAACAACAGTGATCTAAATACTATACAAGTGGATTACGAGTATGGATTTTACACTATAACTGCAGCAGGTAAGAGATAAGTTTTGTTTTTTTTACTAAATACACAAAGAACATTCACTGTGTCTCTGGGAAATTGATGTAAATTAACATAGTCCTGTATTGACCAAGTTCTAAAAAGTTGAATTATTAAAGTTGAAAATTTTAAATAATGTTTTTAAAGATAATGCTTTCAGATAATGAGAAATGTTAAGTAGTTTTATGACATATGGCTGGCTTTTTTTTCGATTTAATGCACTGTTAGGGTTTTGTGACCAAATTATTATAACATTGTGCATTCTATGCTTCTTTGAATTCTTTCAATGCCCATGATCTTCTACACACCTGACCAATTTCTTTTTTAGTAATAGTTCGGCAGATAAAGATACAGTTCATAGATTTATATACAAGTCCAGTTTCATACTGAGTAACAATTCGGTGGTTGATCTAAAGTACCCAGATTAGAGTAAATAATTTTGTTTTCATTTACAATATTTACCCGACGAGTAGTTGAAATAAGCACATCCAGTGAATTAGGCAGGTTAACCTTTAGACCACTACTCCACAGGCTAACATTGGCGTATCCATCTGTGATAGTGTAATCTGTAATAAATGTGATAATGACTTCATTTTATGTTTTTCTTTTTAACGACCTTGAGGATGAATTGATTATAAATAATGTGTTTGATATAATTATAACCAATATTGATAAGGGGGATGAACCTAACAGATAAATATTTAATCCACGATATACATCGCGAGTGAGGCTGCATGTTAAGCTCAAGTATTGTATGTCTGTCTGTAGTTAATTGTTGTTTTCAATTTCCTAGCATTATATCAAAATTTATTACTGTGGCCAAAAGATAAACATAAATAAAGAATATTTCAGCCAGATTTACTATATATAAGAAATAATATAATACTAGCTTTTCATCCGCATTTTGGTGGTATCAATTTTTGGCGCAGCCAACGTGTTGCCAGCCTTTAGGATGGGATACGGGGTTGAGAGCGAGGGATCAGATAGGAGGAGTGGGATTGAGGGGATGGCGTATGGGATTGGAATACGGGAATGGGATAGGGGGCCTCCCCGATGGAAGTGGGCGATCGGAACACTCACTCATCGCACGAAACACTGCTCAAGGCTAACTATTTTATGCCGTTAGGGGACATCCACAAATTACGTGACATGAATTTCATGGGCTTTTGACTCAAAGGGTGTGGGTATAAGTCCTCGCTGAAAAGCACATACTACTGAGACAGTTTTCTAACGGCGAAAGAGAACATCGTAATGAAACCTGCATACCGAGATTACCGATGTGTCAAACCCTTCAAGCCGTCTTGAATAAGCACGGCGGGTATACTGTCCGTTCCCCTCTAAAATTGGCAGACCCTAGCTCAGCAGTGGGACGTTTATAGGTTGTTATTAAAAAACGTGGAGTGTACTCACCATTATTGCTATTGAAATTGAAATGCCTGTGTGGTCGTCTGTGAATTGGTATTGCATAAGTACCCCTATGTAATATTCCTTCGAAAAATTTCAGGTGCTCTAGCCCTATTAGCATCCGCTGCTAATTTATGGGGAGCTCCATTGTCTAATGACGAAGATATACAAAGGCGAAATCTCATGGAGGATTGGGATGGCTACGAAGCTCACAGTGTTGGTCCGACGCCTGCCGTGCCCACTTTACCCCCTTATACCCCCAACGCCGATTACATACCTACAGTTCATACACCTTATGCGCCACCAGTACTTGGATCGCAACAGTACTTTCCCTTTGACGATCTCTCGGTACTCCCACCACCGCCTCCCTACACTCCTTGAGATCCTTTGTTGTTGTTAAAAACTCATTACTTTTGTATAGCTTTTACGAATGCATCTTTAATAACGGAACTTTTAAGCTTACTTGTTTGTAATAATAATTCTAGGGTGGAAAGTAGTATAACTACTGATTTCTTGGATTATTTTATCATAATTATGATCACGGTTACCGAATAGAGGTCGAAACGTCGGATTTAAAAACGAAAAATAGTTTTATTTTTGTTTATTACATATATATATAATATATTTCTTTATATATTAAAAAATAAAATCTACATTGCTATATACCATCATAGAGTGATGCGAGTGCTGGTTAGACCCTTAATGATTTGTGGTTATTGTGGAGGTCCATTAAAAATCAATCATTTGTATCATTATTCTGTGCGCTTAATCCGAAAAAATATATTTTATTAAAGTGCATTTGTATGAGTTCTTCAATTTTTCTTAAGTATATGTTATTTCGTGAGAATTTGAGAGGAAAGATAGTAATAAGAAGGCTTGTGAAATGCAATCTCTCGTAAAAAAAATCCACAATAAATGTAGGGAACATAGCTGTAATTGTGTATTTAGGAATCTCAAAATTAACATAGAGGTATTTTATAACTGTTTAACACCATAGAGGTAGAATATCATAAATGACAATGGCCCAGTAAAAAAGTAACTCTGAATAGTTCCTAAATCCTATATAAGTAGATTGCGCTACAGGTCATTCATCTCAACCTTTTGACCTTTAATTTTTTAAAACATATCTTTTTGGACCAAGGCATTTAAATATTTCCAATAATACTTATTAAGATTATAATGTTAAGCAGCTACCTAAATGAAATTGCTCTCTTTTTCTCTTTTTTAAGGTATAAATTGTCAGAATTTACTTACGACAAGTCTGTACTCCACAAAACTTAACAATAAAATTACGAACGTTTGACAAAAAAATATCGCGATTTAGACAAGGTTTCATATATAATAGTTATTTATAGTACTAGTGTAGTAAGTTGATTTTGACAAACTAGTAGACGACTGTAAGCTCGAGACGAAGTCGAGGGCTTACCATAATCAAGATTTACCAGCAATCGTACGTGTGTCATACGTTTATCATCACATTTGCGAGAAAACGTTACAATAGATAAAGAAACAAACATGAATACCAGGCTGCAAGTCGCAACAGTGCAAATGGCGCCACGTGCGAGTGGTGAAAATTAGAACTAAATATTTCGTCTAAGTTTATCTATAAGTAATATTAAAGTGAGACAATTGTATTGATTAAAAGCGCTTTCAAGGAGGTTCGATTATTCAGCTTATTTACTTTCATAATGTGAAACTCCTTGGTGAAATTCTTATATATTTTGTTTCACCTAAGCATGTATTTTACCGCACTGCGTGCGTTGAAATAAGTACGTAGGAGAGTACTTATCTACTTTGTCGCACGTTCCGTAATCTGGTGCGTAATTTTTAACTTTCAGATGATGTATAAAAGCTTCGTAAATGCATTATTTGAGCAAAAGAAAAAAAAAATCACAACAATTAATTTTTTATGTAGATATGTATATGAAATCAAATTTCTACGAAACATTCGTAGTTTTATTGTTAAGATTTGTCGTAAGTAAATTCTGTCAATTTATATATCTTCAAAAAATGTGATATTACGCGAGCTAGATAGTGAACTCTCTTTAGATAGTCTATTTAATTTCTTTAACACTGTTTAACATTTTAATCTTAATAAGTTACTTTTTAATTTTAGGAAATTTCCAGAGTTATTTAGTTACCGGGCGATTGTCATTCTAGGAATTCTTCCATAATGACACTGTAAATTGATGTAATGAATAGTGTGAAAGTGTTGTTAAACATCATCTAAGTCTAAATGGTCTTTTAATAATTTAAATCTATGGATGAATGTCTACGAAAATATTCTTATATACTTTTAAATTATTTATTGATCTTATTGTATCCTTTCCTTATAATAATAGCCAAATATAAATTATTGTTAAAACATAATGAGATATAACCGTAGATACTAAAATAGCTATTAATCGGAATTATTTCTTCTCTGTATATATTGTGGTTGTGAGTTGTCTGATATAATTATAAACCCTATTGTTCATGGAAGAAGAATACTAGGAATGACAATGTCAGTACTTCAATGCTTTGACGTTGCCTTTATGGCTTGTTCCATTTTTTCGCTAGATGTCACTAATTTTACATATGCGACATATAGTCGGAATCAATGCTAGTTACATGTATAATGGTGTATATCACAATTTTGTCAAAAAAAATAATTCACCAAAAAATTTAGTTACAAGGTCCTGCACTGATTCCAGCGATATATGGAAACTTATTTATTTAAGGCCGCATATTCAAAGAACCAATTATCGTTTTGACGTTCGTCGGCAGTCCACCGACAAAACGTCTAAATAAAACCAACAAAAGCCGACGAGAGCCAGGAGTTGGCTTTGTCTGTTACTTTTTTTCATGAGGAGTAATTCCTTTGCGGTCTTGCTGCCATGTGGGGTTCAGGGTAAGGGTGTTTGGGTAACGGAGAATTCAATAGAAGCCATTGATCGGAATACCGACTAAAATTCCCACACATTCCATCCTTCGCCTTTTGCCAGGGTCATAGAAAAGTGGCCCCACGAACTCCATGGGTACTGCCAGGCGGCGGTGAAATGGCCTTGTCTATACCAGGCATGATATGCGTCATGATTCAAGTACGTTTGGATCCAGTGCACTTTTACAACGGCGTCTAACGAACATTTACCGCGTCTACTCTGATATATTTATTGAAACAAAATAACAACTGCTCTTAAGTCATCTATATCATTGAAAATGAACAGATGGATCTTGTAAGCCCTATCTAATAAGTGTAAACAGCTGTTCGACTATTCTTCAATGAAGTTATTCCATAGGATTGCACTCGGTTCAAGCGTATTTGGATCGTACCAAAGCGGCTTTAGTCCTAGAGTATCAGAAGATACTCTGCTTATATGTGAAATCGAAAAAAATAACTTATTAATATTCAGTTTTTATTGTCTTAAAAATATATTTGTATTTAAATAATAAAAAGTTAGATGAAAGATTTAAGAGTGTGTAAAATTTAGGGGCTTGTTATTCCTTCTATTCTTCCATGCTAATGTTCACTTGTACAACGTGATTTGCCATTTTAGTGCCTATTCATGTCGTTTCTAATGTGTTAAGATACTTTGTTTATTATAAACTAATTAGATATTAATAAGAAAAGTGCCGTTTAATGTTCACTTCTATGCAATAACATATTCGTGTATTAGGTAGGTCTATGAAAGTTGAAATTTAATAGAATACATAATATCGTCTCCGTCGTGGCAAAATTTTATAACTGACACTTTGCGAAATACAATTTATTGCATTTTATAAAAAAAAAACAGAAATTACATAAATAAACTAATTTTTTTAATTCTATAAGCCGACATCAGAGATTATATGTATGTAATATTTATTTAAAAAGAAAAGTATTAAATTTATTCAAGATATTATGAAATCTTCATATTTCTTATTTATAGCATTCATTTAATATGAAAAGATGAAATTTCTGTATGGTTTAAAAATTATCGCCATTAATTTAAAAAGATTTGTACTAATGTTGGTCCACAAAAGTGATAAACCACAAAAGACGCCACTCAGCTGAGATGAGAATGTTGCGTTGGATTTGTCGTGTTACAAGAATGGACAAGGCAAGAAATGAGTGCATAAGGGGATCTTTGAAAGTTGCACCAGTTACTGAAAAATTGAGATAAAAAAGACGGGCGGTATGAAAGTCAAGATGATTTGTGGTGTGACAGAGGACGTATGTCAGAATAGAGGAGTATGGAAGAAAAAGACATATTGTGCCGACCCCAAACAATTGGGAGAAGTTGAAAGAAAAGAGAGATTTAAAACCAAAATACATAACTTTATTAAACCTTTTATTAGTCTAAACTACATTTAAAAAAATACGACACTAATAATTACGAAGTAAAGATAATATTGCTGGAGAGTTTGTTGCACCGCTTCTTCTCCTTTAACAGTAACTGAAGTGCTTTGGAAGCGGTGCTAGACTCATGACTTTCAATAAGTAATCTGTAAGATTTCATATTAAAATAAATACATTCATTTTCATTAACAAAATCGTTCTTTTTCAAGGTTTTTGATTTGTTAGTTATTCAATTTTGCCATAATGGAGACTAGCACTATGGACGGTAGCACTTCTGAATGCACGTAATATTTGATTCCGTTTTTAAAAACATTTAGTATTTACTAGCGTTTTTCAGTAGGTCTATGTTACATACATAAAAACTTAACTTGCTCTTATATTCACTATAACAACAAATAAACTAAATCCATATAGTCTACACAACTGCCCAGCAAAACGTAGAGGCGAGTCGAAGCCAACCTAATTTGAAGTAGATAATATAATGAATGACATGTTGTTTATGACAATTTAAGTAATTGAAAAAACGCGATTGTAGCGCCATTTATTTTGCTAATCCGTTTATTTTAAGGAAACGACGCCTTTATTTATCGGGATAAAATATATCCTAAGTGTTAACTCAGGTTATAAGCTCGCACTATGTCCAGTTTGATTCATATACGTTCAGTAGTTTTCAAAAAAGATGCGATCGCAGTGCCATCTTTTTCGCTATTTTCGTCTATTTCACAGAAACGACGTTATTTATCGAAATAAACATTATCGTAATTTACGCCCCGGGATATAAGCTAGTTCTGTGTCGAGTTTCATTTAAATCCGTTCAGTAGTTTTTTATAGTAAAGAAATACACGACACATGCGCCTTTTTAAACGTGCTTCATATGGGTTGCTTATAAACAATTTATTCATATTAACAATATACACAGTCATGAGGTTAATGATCGACAATGTAATAGCCTAATAGCAAAGTTGGGGCCCAGTACTTGGGTTTGGACTCCCTAAATTTAAAATTTCAGAATGAAAACATTCATCGCGCTATCTGATAAAGTAAATGCCAGTCAGCCATTATATAAACGTTAAATTGAAATAATTTATTAATAATCATTACTTTAATATTCATTCATGACCAAGAAAGGTTCTAGAATGTGGATCTACAAAATTGATTCTTGCTTCAGTAGATAAGAAAATATAGTGATTTTTTAAAGAAATTTGTTTCTTTTTACAATAAAAAGTTAAATAGAAAATAATTTAGGAATTATGCTGGACGATATTTAAGTATTACTTCTTTCTTTTTAGATAGTTAATTTAAGCATGCATGCATTTAAGTTTTTAAACTTACATAATTATTGTTTTACTTTATTGATGTCTTTTTACATGTATACTTACTTCTTTCGTAAACTACTTACTAATTTGGCATATGTATTACAATGTAAAAATACCATATTTATACATTATAAAACTTTTATATATCTACTTATATATATTTATACATTATCCACTTAAGACAGTAAGTCTAAATATTTAGTATATAATTTTTAGTTTTTTTTCTGTTTCTTTGGGATTCTCGTAAAACCAGTAGATGTATACTATGCACGCACAAAACTTATACGCTTCGAGTGAAGTCAGTTCCGTTCCGTGCGGTTGCGCAGATCCAGTCAAATATTAATGATTATTAATTTTACACAACTTATAATTATTCCGAGCGGTAGTTTTCGTTTGCGCAAAAAAGTACAGACAGGTTTCTGACGCGTACATAATCTATATTGAACTTTATTCGCAACCGGAAATAGCAGACTGTTGCTTGCTATAAATACTTATCTCTGTTCCGCTTACACGATTCGTACACTGTCGAACGTTTCCAGCATTACTAAAACTGATCAATTATGCAGGTACACGGGCCATTTGCCTGTTTGCCAACTTCGCACTAAGGTAAGTTACAAATTTTCCAAAAAAATATTAGATTCTCCCGCGTTCAACCGCGCGCAACCAGATTTTTTTTTGTACATCGGGAGGAATTATTAGTTGTGTAAAACTATAATACCCTTTGGTCGGTTCCTATATTTTACTATTCATTTACTTGCCTTATCATCGGTAAAATTTTTGCCATTACTTAAGTCAAATTTTAACTTATAGTAACGTAAATAAACGGGTAGTAAAAAATATGGGAACTGGCCATTAATGGTGTGTTGTGCGAAAGAGTTGGCATGCGAGCCCACAGCGGCCGAGCGAGAGTCCAAAAATCCCTTCTCTCTCCCTGCGAACCTTATAACTGTTCAGTGTAATGACGTATTTACGTATTTCAGGGACGCGTTTAAGTATTGCTTGTACTATGTATAATTATAATGAAATGAAATTGTATTTCCCTGACAAGACCCACACACACATCTCTTCTATTGTTTGTCTTACATTCGCATCCCTTCACCTGGCGTGTGAAGTATGATTGTTGTTTTAATGGTTTTCTAGTGTAACATAATTATTGCAATCACTCACAATACCTGTTTTTGTAGTAAAAAAAAACTTTTCTAGTGAGTGCAACTATCTGTTGCTAAGAGAGCGAACATAAAGTTTTACCCATTCATATAAATGAGGGTTTATATTAATCACAACACTATCTAGTTTATACAGATATCCTTCAGACTCTTATAATTGAAACTCTTTGCATCATATTCAAAGTTAACAAATTCACTTTCTCATTACCTTTTATAAGAATTTTAATGGAAAAGAAAAACATTTTCATAATTTTGTCGCAATTTATGTTAAGCCTACTTCATGAATAAAAATTATACTAAATATTTAAATTATATTATAATTACATTCAGAAAACTAAAATGAGCTTTTAGAAATATTAAAATGTACGTAGTACCTAATATTATATCGTAAAGTTTATGTTATATAGTATGGTAGCAACACTATATCATAATGTGTTACCAAAAATATGAAACGATAATAGTTTTTTATTATTTGTTAATGTATAGAACTTTTCTAGTTATAAGGATAGTTATTCCTAGTTAATTGACTGGGAAGTTTATTTTTGCATGTAAATCAAGAGTAATATTTTATTTTTGTGTCAGACCAATATGCAATACATATCTAATAAATAGTTTGGCTTTTTATTTTAATTAACCTACAAGACAGTCACAAACACATTAACAAGTATTTAATGTTTGTATGAATTAGTAAATCCTGGTTTGATTTCTTTGAACTCCACTGCATTAAATCTTTCAGTTTTACTTGAAATGTAATAGTAGCAGCAGCTTGTTGATTCCCCGAGCAAGTGTCCCTTCTTAAACCTAGCTCTTATTTTACATTTGCAAAACTGCTTAGCAATAATAGTGGTATGAAGTATTGCAATTACTTTATCTGGTAAACATTCCTATTATAAATGCGAAAGTAACTGTCTGTCTGTTATTCATGGAAAAAGTACTAGACCAATTTGGCTGAAACTCAGTATATACATATATATATATATATATATATATATATATATATATATATATATATTCGATACCACGGATGAACATAGGAAACTTTATCTCAAAAATGGGATAGTTTCCGGGATAAAAATATATTATGCTTTTATGGACTATTGGACCAATTTGGCAGAAGTTCGGTACATTTTTAATTTTTATACCGAGGGTGGCCAAGGTATACTTTCATCCTGGATAATGGGATCGATTTACGTAAAGGTTATCCTGGAAAGTAGGGTAGGTCCAATTCATTCATTTTGTCATGAAGTTTACAGAGACAGGATGGGATAGTTTACAATATAAAATGAAGTGAATTTTCTGGGGGCAAATATACAAAAAATTAATACAATGTAACCTGTACTGCCTGCTGTTTAAATAAGAGGTATGCACTAGAGCTTGACCCGTGGCACAGCCACAGGGTAAAATGCAAATAGATGGACTTGTTATTTTTATTTTTGGAGATTTAACTTTAACAGTTAAGATGTTTAATTTCCACCTTTAAAATGTATATTATTATGTCTTTAAAGATATTTGACAAAATTCCCATAATAAATAAATTAAAAATAATTCATAGATTTTAAAATTTAAATCAATTAATTGTCCTTCAAAGCACTTAAATCAAATTGTGGTTGGCTAGGTCTATCTAAGCTCACTGGTGCATTTACAGGCCTATTTGATTGTACAGGCACTTTCTGCAACAATTCATTTGAAAGACCATCACTTACAATATTTAAGTTAGAGAAATTATGTTGTATTAAGTCATTACGAGGCAGGTTTAAGTACTTAATTCTTTCTTTTTCTAAGTAGTTAACTCTCTCCTTTAATGTCATGTTTTCATCTTTTAAAACTTCCACCTGCAAAACTAGCTGTTCAACAAGAGAATGTAAATTCTGGCTGAGTATTTGCAATTCTTCTACAACAGTTTCTTGTGTTTTCTCTGTTCTTTTACCATCAATAACATCTATGCCAATACCATCATTATCTTTTTTGTTTTTTAAAGTATGCAATAAAGATTCAGTTTCATTTATTGCTCTATAAATAGCAATCTGTAATTTTGAATACTCATTGCCTTGTAAATTAGCCAGAGGTTCCTTTCCTAGCCATTTAATATTATCCATTGCTTTTTTCACCCTCGCATATTGTTCCTTTTTAGTTTTTATGAGATCCTTTTGTTTCAAATGGTAACTGTGCTGTAGTGTAATAGACTCTAGTGCAGCAGATGAAGTCGTAGATTTCATGGCATCCAGGAGTAATTCAGCAGCATTGTGATGACACTGCATGGCATCATCATATCTATTATTGATTAAATGTGCTTCAGCACGGCGATGTTGTTGGTGTGCCTGAAATAAATTAACATTTTACTTTAGTAGTACAATACTGTCCGTATTGTGATAATAAATTGATTATATTTTACCTATTATTGTAGTATGTGTTTTCTTACCAAGTTTAGAGGATGAGATTCCATGTTATTATATTTTTATGAATAATTTTATAATAAATAACAGCTAACTTTCATGGAAATAGTGATTACTGATTACGTTTTATATTATTAATTATTTATATACAAATTAACGATATGACATTTAGACATTGACATTATTTATTGACGACACAAACTACTATGGATATTACGTATATTGACGATAGTGTTAATTTGTTTGGTTCGACAGAAATACGGATTAAGAAACTTAGCCTGTACAGCCTAGTTAGATTTTACCTCTCAATAAAACACACTACGCACGACTTCGGATAATGCGTCGAGTGGCGTTTATACCCCCACTACTCAACGCCAACACGTCAATCTAAATTTTAGAGCGTGAAGATTGTGTCACTTCTTTTTTTTATTGCAGGAGATCAGCAGACAGGCAGACGGCCCACTTGATGGAAAGCGGTTACCATCGTCTATGGACATTTGCAACACCAAAGTTGCTACAAATTCGCTGCTGCTCTCTTAAGGGAAACTGGAACCTGGTCACTAATGCCGGAACACAACTCAAGGTAGTTATGGCGATATACTTTAAGCCAGGGATGGTAGCCATCCAGTCGGGCAAATGCCCTACCACCTGGCAGAATTTATGGAAATGGCACTTATGGAAACATGGCGTCGCATCGGGTGTTCTAATATTTTTGCTCATATAAAATAATATATCGTAGTATATTCTGGCATAATTGTTTTGAATTGGAAAGTTTATTCTTCTTTCCTACTAGCAACATTTCTAACTAGTTTGTGACTAGTAGTCTGTGTCTGCTTTGACATATGATGTAAGTAAATAGAGATACAGATGCTCGTAATATTTTTTTTGTTTCATATTAACAGTAATTAAAATACGTGAAAAGTGTAAAAAAATTAAGAAAACTATTCTAAGTTAGGGAAGAAAAATATGAAGCAAAAAAATATTCTTTCGAACCTCGACAATGTTTGCCAAAGAACCACTGATATGACAGGTATATTTAAGTTTATATTGTTGTTTTAGTTCAATAATATATTACTTGATAAAGAAATAGCTATTTTGGTTATCTAGTATAGGATATATGTGAAAATTTTGTACAATTATCGTTTACCAGATAGGTTATGTTTATGTTTGGTATTTTAGTATTTGTTTGTACTGGGGCCGCACCTGCAAAAATGTTATCACAATATGGGATAGATTGTCATAAATGTAAGACATAGTTTGAAAAAAATTACGTAATAATTATTTTATTTTGAATTTTGGTTGAATTATATTCTATGAAGATTCAAATTGATTATGATTTTTGTCATTGCAGGAGCGTGTATTTCGAGATATAACTCACTAAAAACGAATGGAAAATTCGTGCCAACTTACTCTGTGTAAGTGATTAGTAGTACATTTTAAGGATGACAATAGCAGTACTTCTGAATCCGAGTCCGACAAAGATGATGTTACGGCCAGCTCTAATCAAGACATGGATGAAGAAGCAGTTAGCGAGATAGAATATTTAGATTACGATTTATTGAATTAACTTATAACTAAATAATACTTATAATTATATATTTCCGGGAATTTTGAATGAATAATAAAATGAACATACGCTTTAACGTCAAGTAACATTAAAATAAAGGTCCTTGGGTTAGTATATTTATAAACTTTGTGTATTACCTCACTATAATGTCGCGAAAATGAACATATTTTTTGCCTTTTAGCAATATTCTATCCTAGGTCAGTGAATTATAACAAAGCGAATTTATCCATGTTATATTAATTTTAACGCTGATCCCAGTCTAAAATTAATTAAAAGTAATTTGGATATAACAATGTTACGCTTCACACGAGAAGTGATTTTATAGTTTACCAAGAATATCTAGCAGATGTTATGCCAAAAATCTTTTCGTTATATTTCGACGATATTTACCAAAGAACAGACGACATGGCGGGTTTGTAAGGGTTCGTTTAGCTTATTTTAATAAAATAATTGTTTTATTAATTATCGCAAGGTATTAAAGCTCTTGCTTACAAAATTATGGTCATTATTATTAAAATAAACATCATAGGTTATATTAAAAAATGCACGTATGTTGTAAATGAAATAACCTGATCCTTGCACGATGTTTGACGTAGTACCTCGTCTGTGATAACGTTACAGATATAGGCCGTTTCACGCAGATGTGGCGATGGGTGTAATGCGTTATTTGTGATCTAATTGGACCATAATCAATATCTTTGACATTATCGCAGGTGTGGCCCCCATCATAAAAGCTGGAATTGTTAGAGATTAGACAATGTTGCAAAAGTGGCGCCCCTATTATTTTCTACTTTAATTTGCCAAACTCTACATTTTGATTTAACGTCACACACTCCACTCGGCACCGGATGCGTATTGTGATATTGTTACCAGTTTTAGACCTATTTGAGTGACGTATCATGTAATAAAAATATCGATTTCGATACAAACCACATGACAAACGTTGTCGTGTGGATCGAAATATCTATCTAACAAAATAAATGTCAAATATACTATTATCTTTTACCATTTTATGAAATAGATAATACTTTCATAGTTCATAGATCCTTTAATCCAATGACAGCTGTGAAACACTATTAAAAAAATATAGACACGATTATCAAAACGTACCTGTTTTAATAGAAATATTGCAGATAGAGTACTAATAACTAAAAAGTGCTAATAAATAATGAATCTATACAAGGCCGAGTAAGATGCAAAATCAGGAGTTTACTCGTCATTGGTGCAAAAAAAGTGATGAAATATTTAGATGCCAAGAAATGTCTTCAGCCCAAAAACTACTCGCTTATAAAATTTTCTTAAGACCCTTACTCATTCACTACTGGTTTGAAGGTCGATACTCACAAAAAAGGAATCTCGAAATTCAAGCTCTTCGTAAGATTTTTGAGGAAAATACCATTAAACGTTTATACGAACTATACACCGATATCGACGTAACCAAATATCTTAAATTACTAGATATTAAATGGACAAGGGTAACTGGTTCCGATGTAACAAATCTACGTGGCTTGATTAAATCTTTGACTAAAAATACCGGACGTTCGAAAAATCCTGCTCTGTACTACAGGAGAACCACAGAATAATTAATGTAATTATAAATCTAATTTAAACTTCTTTTATAACAGTCTTCTTAGTTATGGTGTCAAAGGTAATCTCATATTCAAAACAGCATCATCATCGAATCAGAAAAAATCTAGCCAATAAACTCTGTGGTAGCTCAGTATTTAATTAACGCTCTGGCATCCCAAGCTAAAATGACGCGGGTTCGAATCCTGGCCGGAAAATCATGCACCTCTAAGCCTTTAACTGAAGTTACGTTTTAACGGTATTATTTTCAAATAATAACTTTAATGTTACTCATTAACACTTGATGTATTAGTCTTCTGTGAGCACGGCTACTGAAAAGTGACCTAAACGTCAGTATAAAAATCAAATAAAACCGTTAAAACGTCATTTTATCTCCTACTCGCAAAAACTTAAGAAAATATTCTTAGGCAGTTGTTCTGATCTAATGTGCATACTATTTTACTATGTGTTGACGGTAAAGTAACACATGGTGATGAAAACTTCACATTAAGGTAAGGGTAACCGATTTTATCAAACCCGCCAAACTGCCTCGGAGAATACAGTTTATTCCGTTTAAAAAAAATAGGAGACACGAACCTAGCCGGACGTTTATGGAATGTTATTATTATGAATGTATGTCTTCGAAGACCACGGGTCATAAAAATGGCCCGAACTTTTGAAGGGCTTGTGTGGGGCCATGGGAAGGCCAACACGTAGAGGCCCCTTGACAAATCTAATTGTAAATGTGACGTGACACTGACCAACGATTATCCCTGTATACACCACATAGTAATGCACTCAAGGACAAGCCCCAACCAGTGTAGGACTATCGTGGGAAATGAGGACAGAAAGTACCGGGCTATTGGGGTGAACTGCTAGTGGTACTAGGGGTCTGGTAATATGAGAACTACGACGTCTGACCGTCGCAATGTTCATGTTCAGGGAACATGGAAAAATGGGCAGACGGTGACTTGCCACTCTCTGCATGGGCCACAAAAAATGCCATAGACGACAGGGGCAACATGGGTGTGAGTGGCTAAGGGGTGTAGAGAGGTGGGCTGCAGGTTCACTGAAGCTACTTCTGACGTGATGCCATTTATCACTTCCACCCCTGGAGCTTGAGTTTTAGCTCTAGCGATCTCCACTCAGTGCCGGCTGGTTAAGGCAAGCACAGAGGTGGGGGCCTTGCCTTGGCCCCCGGAATCGGGTACGAGGTGTCGCTATTCACCTAAGGCTTCGCCACAAAGTCCCCCTGCGGGTTATTATTATAATATTTTATTGTAATAAACGCCTGAATCTATAGATTTAATATCATGGACTTTTCTTCTTCCATAATAATCTGTAAGTAGTCTAAGTAATAAGTTAAATTTTTAAAAAAATCCGTTTGATTTTAGGTCTGAAATATGTGTTTGTCAGGGCCATTTTTACCTGGGGCTGCAAGGGGTGGTTAGTACGTGGGTGCATAAACTTAGGGAGTGCCCTAAGTTTGCCGACCGCCTGGTACATACCATGCGTACCTACCTAACTAAGCAGCTAGTTTCCAAATTATCCGACCTTCACTACCTACAGGATATGTATCGATCCGATAAATAAATAACGATAACCAGACGTGCCGGGTTACCAAATTCTAAAATTAACATCACTCAATATCATGTTATGAAATAGGTTATAAATAGAGATTATTACAAAACGTAAACTATTCTTAACTTTTGTTCGAATTTTCTTGTAGTTATTCCAATTTTAGATTTTTTTAACTCGAGGTTTGGGTGTTAATATTTTTGATTCTTGGTAACCCTGCGCATCAAGTTATTGTGAAATTATAAAGAGAATCACGACGAAAACATAAGGATTGTTTTCTGTCGAAATGGTTTTGGGACTCCGAAAATTTTACATAAAAATTTCATTTTATTTCTATACTTGCAATGGGGCGCAGTCGAATTTTCACACCCCATCACTCAATATGGTTAAGATTGCCCTGAGTTTTGTATACATATATACAAATATTATTATCATATAATTATAATTATCATCTGACAATATCGTAGCTGCTACTTAAGAATCTAATACACAAATGTTAAGTTGTGGGTGGGCGTAGTGAATAGGGGGGAGGTATACTTACCCCTACGACAACCCCTAAGGTCCGGAGGTTTTAAATTTTTTTTAGTTTATAAACATAACCTCACTTATTTTTGTTGTAAAATTGTGCCACTTTTGATAATAACAAACCGTGATTTGAGTTTATGAATGTACTCACGAATTGTTTATGAATGTACTCATGAATTACATATAACCACTAGAACTTTTTGTAACACTAAAACTGTTTTTTAATGTAGAAATAAAGTTTCAAATTTAATTGACGCATAAATACAAATTCATGCTAGACATATATAATCGATTGATTAAAAAGTGACAGTTTTTAGTTTCACTTTTGTTTTTAATGGCTTGGCTAACAAGGTGTGATTATAAAAATAAATTAATCGATATGTCATTAATACTTATCGATTTGTAATTAAGAAATTCGAAATCTTGTAGCTCAAGATTTAGAATTAATTAATATATTGTTTTATATAATTTTCGGAAATCGATATATTTCTATGAAAAAAAAAATTATAAATATTTTTGTTTGCCGCCTTTATTGCCCCTTTTATTGCCGCCATTTTATTCCTTTTCTCTAGTAGTTGAGTGAATGTGCTTTCTTCTGTTAATTTTTGATTTTACGACGACTTGTGCTGTGTTTTATAATAATTTCGATTTACTATTTATTTTATACACAAACTGTCGGTTATGTTAGGTGATATTCAGACCAAAGCGCACGAGCCGAGCGAGCGAAGCGAGCGTGCCGCGGCAGCGGCCGGCGAGTGCCAGAACCGACTGGTAACCATTTACTATTTATTTTATACACAAACAGTCGGTTATGTTAGGTGATATTCAGACCAAAGCGCACGAGCCGAGCGAGCGAAGCGAGCGTGCCGCGGCAGCGGCCGGCGAGTGCCAGAACCGACTGTAACCATTTACTATTTTTTTTGTACACACAGACAGTTAGGACGCCTTGAAAGTCTCATATGAAACATTTGTTTTATTTATCAATTTAGTGGACGACTAGCAAGTTGGCTTTTAATATGACAATGAATCAATATATTAATGATATCAATTTTATTATTAAATACACTGTTGAATTTTTTTTAAATATTGGTTAAATATAAATTAATGCGATTACGTAAAAAAAAATATCGTCTTTATTGGTCGCCATTTTGAATGGTTACTCTTGTAGTGTATATAAATGTGCTCTATTGTGTTTTTTCTTCATTTTTATCCAATTAAGTTGGTTTTTGGGTTATTTTGGCTCTTTTTATGTTGATTACTGGCTTTTTTTTGAACTTTGAAAGGATTTTTCAATTTCGGACCTATAATAGAAGTGCAACATTAGCGAAAAAATCAGTGAAAATAAGTGAGGTTATGTTTATTAAAAAAAAAAAAATTCAAGATCTCCGGACCTTAGGAGTTGTAGTAAAGGTAAGTATGCCTCCCCCCTTCCCCGCTTCACCACCCCACTACTTAAAATTCCTGTATAAAGAAGCTATAGATTTACCGTTTTATAATCTAAACTCATTACAATGGCCAACCAATCAAAAGATTGTATAATCATGTTTTCACAACAAGCCATTATTTCCATTGCTAAACCCTAGCGAACAGTGCGACCACTATTATTTCATACATTCAATTATAGGTGCAGTGTAACTGGTTTTAATAAATTGTTAGCTTGAATTGCTTCAAAATGTTTATTTGGATCATACGATTGTTTTTCACGAATACGGTTTATGCAGCAACTTCTCAGTGTTCTACTTTGGAAGTGAAAAGTTTAACAGAAGGATGTGATAGATTGACTGGGTTGAATTTGACCAGCGTGGGTGGTACGATAGTCAATGATCACAATTGCGATGTACTGTTGCCAAAACAAGTATTTCTCGAGGAGCCGCTTTTTCAATATCCTTTGGCGGATTCGGTTATTATATATTTTAATACTATATAATTATATAAAACTAGTTTTTTTACCTATAAGTTCTGAAAACATAAGCAGTTAAAGCCATACAAACAAGTAGGTACCAAATGCATGCTAGTCTAGGACTTTAAAAAAATCTTAAAGGAAAATTAGTTTGGAGGAGATTCGTTGACTATAATCTTAAAAAAATATTCTGTTGCCAAATGACAAATTAAATAGTTGAAGTTCATTATCTCTACGGAATCATTAATCGTGTACGGATGCCACGCACTTGACCGATTTATGGGTTATTAAGTTGCAGAGCAAAATATCACTTTTTAAGATCCCACTCACATATGATTACAGAAAAAGTTCTACACGATTTTAATGGTAGATCCAGATGCACCACCTCAAGCTGAGGGAGAATTTTATCTACATATGCTTAAGTTAAATATTCCTGTAAGTATAATATATAACCTTTATTATTCTCTCGTTCGAGGTCAATAGGTGTAACCCAATAAGCCTGATTCTTTATTCATCAGATAAAGTTATCAATCAATTAAATTATAACCCAATTGATTATAAAAGTGAAATGATAGAACCATTATTATTATTTAAATAAATTTTGTATTTCACACTTCGAATACATTTGATTAAAAATCAGCTCTTAATAGCTAATCTGAAAACGGAGAAATCGGCTCGCTTTCGCTAAACTTGATTAAATTAATTTCAATTAAATCTATTGGCAATTTTCAAAACAGACCCTTTTAAGTACAAAACAGTACCTTTGAGCTCACGGCCGTAGCTAAGGGGGAGGGGGGGGGGGGAATTGTGGGGCAATGCCCTACCTTAAAAATACTAAAAACTAAGATAAAGTACTATTATTAAATTGTTTGTTAATAGTTTGAGATAAAAAAATTGTAGCAATATCTAAACTTTTCCGAACATACCGCAGTTATAATAATTCTTTGTTCTGTGTATAGATGGCATTTGAAGCGCCATCACATGAAGCGATGGGTCTATTTAGTTATAATATCTGTGATGCCCCGTACCATAGATTGCAATATGGGCTATATTGCAATCTATGGTACGGGGAATCCCCTTTTAAACTAAAATAAACACAAACTAGAGATTGATTATAATTGTTTGTAGTTTGGTTAAGTGAAGTGTACGGTAAAGAGTGTTTTAGTCAGAAATCGATACATTTATTTTTTTATTTCCACCCTACCTGTAACCAATGCTGTCCTACCTCAAATTCGACTCTAGCTAAAGCCCTTTTTTTTTTTTTTTTTTTGATAACGCAGGGGGAATGTCTTTGGACACCGTCCTCGGGCTTTTCGGGGGAAGAGCCAAATGCAGCGCAGAAGCATGCATCGAGGGTGTGTGGGACTCTCAGCGATCGGTTCTCCACGCTAGCTTCAAACAGAAGCAGTCGCGAGAAACCGATCGCCAAACTACCCACTAAACCTAAACCTGCGCCCCTGTATCTGCGCTTTTACGGGGCGCCACGGGATCTAGAACAGAGTTTCTGCACCGTGACGCCCCCACGCTCGGTAATACTGGGCCACCCCGGTGACAGAGTGACCCACTTCATCAATCAGGGGGGGGAAGTCCGCTGCTACCCCCGTAGCAGCGGCCCCCTGTGACGGTAATTATGGGAGGAGGAGATGCGCGTAGCGGCGCCTTCGACCGCCGGTCCGCCTCCTGCGGACGGGGTCCGCATACGCGTCCTCCTCCCTAACTCTTTCTGCGGTCTCCTTCTGCGCCATAACGGACTCGCAGAAGGAGGAAACCGCAAGCCAGGATTGCTGGCCCTGGAGCATCGCCTCAACCATGCTACTAAGCGAGCTCACAGAGCCAACGACGTTTTCTAAGAGGGCCCTCTGGGGCCCCCAGGCGGCGCACTCCACGAGCGTATGAAACGCCGTGTCTTGGAGTGCGCCGCACTCGTGACATTGCGGGGAGGGCTCCCGTCCCGCGATTTGATGCAGATACTTACCAAAGCAGCCGTGCCCGGTAAGTATCTGCACCATCCTAAACGTCAGGGTCCCGCGTTTCCGCGAGACCCAACGAGCTAGGTGGGGGCGGATCGCCTCCACCGTCGCAATCCCAGCTTCTGGGGACTCCAGGTCCCTCTGCCAAATTCGGATCAGAGCCTGGGTCGCCTGGGCCCTGATCATCCGAGTTTCTGCCAGGCACGGCACCTCTACTCTCGCCCGAGCATCCTGCCGGAAGCGGTACACTGTTGCGAGCACCTCCGCCTGGAGATCCCAGGGCGGATCACCCGCCAACAATGTCGCCGCCGTCCACGATACAGTACGGTATTCCCGTATGGACTCTAGCTACAGCCCTGTTTGAACTCCGTCTAACGACCACGACTTATTGGACATTTTAAGTAGTTGGTGTATAAAACTTATTTTGAATATTGGAGGAAAATTAATGTGTTTGCTTCATAATTTGATCTTACAGATTTCTTATTCAAAGTCAATAAATGATTATACCGTCACTTCCAAGTTAATTTTTACTTACTGTTAAAGGAGGGGAAACGGTTCAACAAGTGCCATAGCTACGTATTTTTTTTATTTAATACGTAACATAAACGAAAGTAATGTTCAAAAAAAGTATTCTTGCTTGTATCTCTGAAAGAGCTTGGTAGTCATCGCATTATTCAGAGCGATAGAAAATTCTTTGTAGCCTTCTCGTACAAATGTAGCTTTAGGTACTAACTACCGGTGCTTACAAAATAAATATTGTGACATTGTTTTAGTTAAATTAGAAAAAAACTTTAAGTATTTCTTTTTTTTCTAGGGCCTTGCGTTAAAGGTAAAGGAAGGCACTAAAACAATTGGGATTGATTTTCGAGGTAAAACAGGTTGCTAGTGGTATTTATTGTGTTTTACTATTTAAAAACATTGTCTTATTTCCCAAATACATAATTATAAACGAATTTCTGCTATTATTCTTACAAATATTTTTTAAGAAAAGTAATTATGACAAAAATGGTATGAGAGACCAGTCGTCAATCCGACGCTGAAAGCGTCGTCCAACGTCTATTTATTCTAGACTCCCGCTTTCATTGACATCAGTGACAGACCACTGCCTAAAACTGTACATACCTAATAGTAATACCATGGAAAAAGAATTAGTATTCTTCTTACATGCCAATACTATCTAATACCATACTTATTTTTTAATTAATCGAAATTCTACAACTTCAGCTAATTGTTATTACAAACACGGTTTCAAAAGTTCATAAGCTAATGCTGTGAAAGCAAATATGCATTTCCTCTTTTATTTTAGTTTTGAAAGGTGAGTATATTGTTTGTAGTGGTTCATTAGCACCGATCGGATGAAACGAATGGAGATAATTCACATATATTTGTACCCAGTGGAAATTAGACGCTTCTGTATCTGCCCCTATCTCCTAGATCGGGATTTTTTAAATGTTCTTTAGTTATACTAAGTGATGTTGTTACAACTTCTTTTTATCTTCATTCCTATATTTATCTTCAATGCATTGAAACAATAAATAATATTCATTATTATGTACATTTACAATGTCATATCTTCATTTAAAGGTTCCTTAATTTTCCTTTCAGGATATAAACCGCCAACGCCACCTCGCGGCTCGGGCTCGCATCGCTACATAAGCCTTCTCTATGAACAGGCAGATGGTAACAATTTCTTACCAACCGTACCGACCTTTCGAAACCGGTTCGGTCTTGCCAAATGGTTGATTGGAAAAAACCTCTGTGGACCGATAGCTGGCACACAATTCAGAAGTGAATTTTAGATGGCGCTAGGTGTAATTTTTTTGCAATATAATTGTTTCCATCATACAAAAAATTCTATTCTGTAATCAAAATAAATAAAGTTATTATTAGTTTTTTTGTAGTTCCGTAGCCATTTTGGCGATAACATTATTATTGTATAGGTAATCGTCAATTTCGTCGTTCTATATATGCCACAGTATTTTTTCTGGGAAAGAGACTTCTGGAGTAAACTTGATAAGAATAAACGTAGGCAACGCATCGGCTACCTTAGTGTTGCAGATGTCCATGGGCGATAATAATCACTTGCCAGCAAGTGGACCCGTTTGCCAATTTGCCTACAAGCAAGCCATGTAACTGAGGGTTGAAATACCTAATAAATAAATGTTCAGTTGTTTGCTGTGCGTGTGTGTGTGTATGCGCACACGCGTGTGTGTGTGTGTGTGTGTGTGTATGCGTGTGTGATGGGCAGCATAAGATCATAATGGTGTATGTTAATTAACTTAAAACAAAATAGGGCGGAATATAAGGTCCCAAACTCGTAAAATTGAGCCCTGTTCGGTAATTTTTGAACTATGAAGTGGAAAAATTTGAAAAAATTAAAGTAAAAATAATTTCTTGAACTTGATTTATTGTGTAGCTTTTGAGATGTGTGATATATACAATTAGATACTTTTTTAGGATTCCATAGTTAAATTACAAATATCTCATTGTGTGTGACAAACCCGTCGTTGTGCGCGTGTGTGTATGTATTACACGCACTTGCCCGGTTTTTTATTCGATTATAATTTGATTCCCTGATACGAAGTAAAAGATCATTGTGTCATCTTAAAATCTCACTTAGGCATACTTTCGGCCATACAATATTTAACATCGTAAGCCTATTATAGAGATAACTAAACTCTATTAGATAAATGATGATTACACTATTACTTCATCATACTCTTGTAAAAATAAACATTGGAAAGATGTTTATTATGGCCGTAAGGTCAAAAGTTATTGTGCCCATACGTTTTGAAAGTATATTATTATCATTTGAATATGATAAAACAGTATTAACGACAAAATGTCTTAATCAAAATTGGCTATTATAATAATTCCTTCTTATCTATACTTAATGTAATTTAAAAACTTTAATGATTTTCGTATAGAAGCGAAAAATAGTAATCTGTTTTATTATTATAAAAAAAAAAAATTAATTTACAAGGCTTGCTCTTTTTCCAATTTTGATCCTCTCATAAAACCTTTATTTTTTATGGCTTCAAATTTTGATTATAGACAAGTACGTAATCAAAGTCTTCAATGCTTTTGACATTTTCACACATTGACATTGGTTTTGCCCCCATCAAAGTTTTTTGTAGAGACAGGCGAAAAAAGATTAAAAACCTAAATCAGCAAAACTATGGAGTTTCAAGGACAAGGGTTTTTCCAATCTCAAGTACGATACACTTATCTATCAATAACTCTTTATTGTACACCAATACAAAAAAAGAACTTACAGACTAAAATTATGTCTAATTATGCACAAAGGGCGGTCTTATCGCTAAAAAGCGATCTCTTCCAGACAATCCCAGTTCTTACTCAGTACACTTAATTATTAATTCCCCATATTTTATTTTTAAATATCAGAATCTATAACTACAACTACACACTACACTACAAATCCATCCATAATAAATGTAAATGCTACAGTAAATTTATTTATTCCATGGTCTTGGATCTGGACTCATTGAAATGAAATGCAGTGTAGGTATTATTTGGATTAAAGAGTTTCTCTTTATTTTATATCGAAGTAGGAAGGACTCTAAACAAAGTACGAAGGGCTAAGCTAGGACAAGCCCTACTTGGTTTCCAAAAACAGGACCTAATCGACATAATAGAAAATTTGTATAGCTTATTGTAGGCATTAAATTTCTGTTCCAAATATATTTTAATTTCTTAAGACTTTAATTTTAGAATACATAATAAATAGTCTAGCATGTATTGTATATTGGAGTGAGATTCAAAGAATGGAAGCCGTAGAGGAAGTTCAATGACGGGCAATTAGCAAAAGCATCTAAGGTTTGTTAGTTTACAACCTCGTCATGGCTCACGTGAGCCGTTGAGAGACCACCGTTATGCGTGTAGGGTCCGAGGGCTCCAATCTCCGCCACCGGCTGGTAGTTGCCCACTGAGTAGAAGCCAGAGCAAAGAGGTTTTCCTCGAGGCCCCAACCTCCTCGCTACTTTAGGAAGAAGACCACCGAGAGAAAATCTTATCAATATAAAGCAACCTCAATCTTCAAAGCAAGATGTTGCTGATCTTTGTTGATAATTTTCTACGCAAGAACAACATAAGTTAATATGTATGTGCGTTTATTAAACTTTCGTAAAAAAATACCCTGATTAAATGTTTTGTTGGTCACTGCTATAATAGTTTATTTTGTTTTATTCCATGAGATAAGTTGAAAAGTAATAGCGGTATGAGCACGAGCGCGCGTCCGTTCTGCGGCGTAGGCTGCGCACGCGCACGCGACACTTGCCTCTCACCTCGCAACCCACAACCCACGCCACTGCGCCTAATTTATTTAAACAAATTATTTTCTCATCTCTAACTACTGGTTTTATATCAGGTGATTTATGTATGACAGACGGATGAAATAAAACGACTTAAGGTTACACCCATACGGCTTGCGCTTTTGGGAACAAATAAATCCACTCTGGGTTACCGGTGTAATGTCCGCGTCACATGATGAGACAATTCTCGGAATGAACTCAAAACCTGGGGTGGTCGCTTGGGTTTTATGATGATACTTAATATGTCAAAGTATTGTAGCGAACTGTTGTTTTAAGACGGTTTTATATCGTTTTTAAGTTTTAAGAGCACTTATAAAATAATTGCGGCCTTGACAAATACATTCTTGGCATATGTTACAAATGGACAAATAAGTTCAATAATTAGGCAAGGCAAATAATTATATATGTACCCATAACAGAAACGATCTTGAAGATATACAATGTGTCTGCTGGTTATTATTATAATAAAATATTAAGTTTGAATAATTATTTTCACTGGAATGGTTTTATTTTAGGCTCACTCTGGCATTTATCAGGTGATATAGGGACATCATTCTATTTGAGAGTTTTCGCAGCGCGTCAACGAGTTTACTGTGACATTAGTTTAAAATCAAATACTATATATCTCTAAATTTATTTTAAATGTAAAAATACATAAGTATGTGATCATTACAAACAATTATTGAATTGGCCTACGTAAAACGTTATAAATGTTATTCATACGTAAGTATTTGCCCAAGAAATTGGTATCAAAGATTATTATTTTTCCTCCCAAGTAAAGTAAATCAAGCAGAATTAGTTTTCGATTTCTTAAGACTGTCGATTGATAAACTTCTATAACATTAGTTGAAAATGAACACTGGCATAGAATATTGACTGCTTGAGCAAGAATTGTGTGATTGTGCTAAAAATCTGTGTGCTTATTAGATATTTCTTTTTATCCAGGGGAAATCCGCTTGAGGATGATAAGCCGCGACAAGGGCAGAACCTTGGGAGGATAAATCGAGGGTGAAACCAGCATGCCCAGTCAGAACTGGTGCCATGCTGTTGCCAGCCCCGGTTAGGGATACCCACTAAAACCTCGGGGTGTTCCGTCCTTCGCTTTATGCCAGGGCTACGGGTATATGACCTAGCCTCTTTGCAGCCCTGGCAAGCGTTGGCCCCCCTCACGAGGCCTCTTCCATTGCCGGGGGACTCATCCTCCGGCATCATCATGCTATCTAGGCGTGGGGCGGTCTGTAACGCGCCCCACGGGAGGAGAGATGAGCGCGCGCGGAACACTCGCGCTGTCATCTCGACGGCTGCTTATGGTGGCCGAAAGTCAAAATCCGCCCTCCGGCGTGGGCGCGTCTTCCTTTGGCGGGAGCGGAGCAAGAACGTCCGCTGACGCTCCCGCTCCGCCCCCACCTTCGCAAGCATAACGCGCTTGCAAAAGAAGGAGACGGCGTCCCATCCGGTTGGGCTCCCGACCATGGTGCGTACCACGGACGGGAACGAGAGGTCAAATCCGGTGACGGCGACGAGGTCTCGGCGCTGCTCTGTCCAGACAGGACACTCCTGGAGTGTGTGCAGCGCCGTATTCTCGTCGCCGATGTCGCAGTGCTTATTAGATCTGCCACAAGAACGTCTATCGTTTGATGTCAGCTTAAGAACTACAATTTGGCTGAGGCTTCTGTTACATGGGTTCAACTCTCGCCTGGTGTCTATTTACTTTATAAAATATGAGTATTTGACACTCGCTACATACACAAATTATACATAGTCAACAAAGCTCATATACAGTGGACTAAGAGTGTCTGAGAGGCTATAAGGATTTATTTTAGATATCAATATCAGAACTCTAAAACCAATTACAAAGTACCTTCTTCAAGTTGATCATTACTGTATAGGTGTTAAGATCACTTACCTGAACTCAAATATGTATAACATGCAATCCTCTTTTAATTGGAGCTTTATCGAAATAACAACGCTTCAGAAAATTTATAAACACCTGTATTAAAATGTATTGGTTTAAGACTCGCTCTTGTGTATTTATGAAAATAAACCCACTGAAGGGTAAAGTTAAGGTTAACTTAAATAATATGAGCATAACACTTCGTTATTACTTTTAATGTAGGAACTTTTTAAAAAGTAACATGGTAATTATGCATACATATAAATAAGTTACTGTAAAAGTCTGTATTTTCATAACTCTTAGGATTTACCAATATGAGTTGGTAAATATAACTAGTAATTTTATAAAATACAGACGATTTTTCGAACGTTTAAGTACTATTAGAGTTTGGTAGGTACTTGATATGTTAGGTTAACGAAAAGTTGGCAAAGCGATGTTGGCACTCATCGGCCGTTGCTGGCCGTCAGACAGGCCATATGATTGGGGAAAATTGGCTTCTTCGGTGAACTTAGCTGCACATAAAACAATAAGAAGGGCGCACGTCGAACACTTGGGACTTCTCATTTTAGCAGTCATGATACGAATGACGGCGAACTCCAAAGGCCGTCACCCACAGCGAGGTACATTGAACAAATTCATCTGACATTTAAATTGTAAATAAAGTACTTATCTTTAAGTGGCGGTGAAGTGTCATCAGGCCCAAAGACCTGACCATGAACTGTGCATAGCCCGATTTTATTTTCTCTTCACTTAGGCGATTATTCTTTTCCTTTCTTACGTTCTTGAATTTGCGCTTAGTTACATAAGATGTAGTGAAGATGGTCGGAGGTTTTATATGTAGAGTTATGACTTTGTTGTTGAGCCATGTATTATGAGAAGTTACGTGGAGAATCAACATCCAGCCATACCACCTTTGCCAGACTTCGATAAAAGAAACGTAGACTAAACGTAGTAAACTAAAAAAAGTAAACATCAATTTTTATTCTTAGAATAGCTCGAACCAACCATGGAGTCCAAATTAAAGTTAATTATATTTGTATATATAATCCTATAATTAGAATACAATAATTATTTGCACAAATAAGCAGAAATAATTGATTACCTAACGGCGATTAGGGTTCTGCGAAATGTTCAAGATCAGTCATTGTTATTGACCCGATGATTAATTTAGGTTAACCGCATACAATTTATTATAAAGGTTTTGTTCCTATATTTAATTCAGATGACACAAGTAAGTCTTTGTTGAGTGCAGATCTTAGAAAATATTTCTTAGAAACTCACAACAACAACTGTGTTACAATTTTAATAACGCAATCGAATAGAGATGTGGTTACTAGGCAAAGGCATGTTGATTGACTTATCCTTAACAAGATGTCATTAACAAACAAAAATGGTTAAATAAGACTCCTTGTTTTTTCTTTAAAATAATGAAATGAATCTAGTTTCGCTCAGTGCGAATTTCCTTTGAAACTGTTCCTAGATAAGGTAAAGAAACCATCTGTATAGGAATCTATATTATGTAACATCAAGCTTAATTATTTAGTTTTAATTTTATTTATGGTTATTGTTTACTCCATGGGAGCTTAATCTATTTTATCACCGCTTCACAACATGTTATAGCTTGAAGAGTTTGAGTCTCTTGCGTCGCTTCTTCTCTTCAAGCCACAACATGTTGCGAAGCGGTGGTAAATTCGATTGGGCTCCTATAGAGTAAATAATAACCATAAACAAAATTTAAACTAAATAATTAAAATGGACAAGTTGGCAGTAGCCTAAATAAAACTTTAACAATACTAATTGATACTTGACATCTGTGCACCCCACGTGTGACTTGTGAGATGCTATTGCCACGCCGCGGTTAGGGATACCCACTAAAACCCCTGTCCGATCCCGAGCATCCTTTGTCCGGGCTGTGGGCTCGCTCGCGCAGTCACCACCAGCCCGGACGGACGGCAGCCGGCCCCTTTGCGGGCTGGCCTCACTATTTGGCGGGCTGGCTACCTAGATGTAATAACAGATAAATATGTTAACTACATTACATAATACAGAATTGTAAAGACTATCACTTTCTAGTGTAGGTATTGTCCATCGGTGACGGTAACCGCTGTTCATTAGTGGCCGGTTCCTATATCTTATCAATCGTTCATTTGCTTTATTGTGGGTTAAAATTTTACATAAGCTTCATGTAATGTCAAAATTCAACCAATGGTAAGGCAAGTGAATGAATAGTGAGATCTACTAACCGGCATGAGCCGACAGCCCGTCTGCTGAACATTAAAAAAAAATACTGTACCTTTCTAATGAAATCTTATTCAATTTAAGTCGCGTTTAGTAGTTTGACTCCTCTTACGGTTGCTGTCATTCGCATGATGGGTTACGTCGAGTTATCACTTTAATTAACAAGTCCGTTGAAAGGAGGAATGTCGTAAGAGTTTCAATATCAAAGTACTTTATACTTGCCTAATGGTTGAGATGTCATATCATGGGTTTGAATGTCGCATGTGTTTTGGACAGGAAGCTCGTCTATCGTAAATTAATCGACATGGCTCTCAAGAAACACCAAATTACGAAACCGGTTTGGCGTGTGCGCTTGGCGGCGTGGCGGCATGGCGCGCGACGGCCGGTGACCCAGCCGGAAATACTTGCGAGACGCCATTATACAGAGAAACTCGCGACGTTTTTCTTAAATTAATATTCAACTTATCCACTTATCACTTGAGTTTAATCAAAGCTGAAATCGATACCAACCTGTATCTATGAATATTGATTAGGAAAACTAAATCAAATACCAGTCATTGCAGATGTTTTATGTTGAATGGAGTTATCTGTTAACCGCTGTGCTGCATGAAGATTGATAATGTAATTTGTACAACATTTGTGTTTTTTAATATAAGTTATTTTATTTATATACATACTTAGATACCTATATTGTACCTATAGATATTGTATAATATTCTAGGAATAAATGAAAAGAAAAAAAAATCGTTTTTCGTACAACTAACAGATACTTTAATGTTACATATATATGTATGTGTATATACTATATAGAACTTTCACTAAATATATCAATTAAGTAAATATGAATTTTAAATTTTATAAGTTTGTTGATAATTAAATAATCTTATTGATTTAAATAGGTATAAAACTAAATAAATAAACTTTTGTACTTGTATACTAATGTTCTTGATTTTATGTAGGATTTTGTACAATATAGTTTATTCTATTCTAAATATGTACAAGCTCATAGTAAAATATTGCAGAACATATGTTCAACATAAGTGTTCCGCTTTTTCATTTTATGACAACTTCGGTTTCAATATTCGCTTCAATTCAATTCAATATCGATATAGGACTTGTGAGTTCGCAAAATTGGCACGTCACAAACAAACTTTTCAGATTTATTACGAATAGTTATACATGCTACTAATATATATATGATATGTTGATGATGATGAGTTGACTGATACCTGTATAGTAGTTTTAGACCCGTACTCCAAAACACTCATTATGCCCACGATGAGGTTTGTTATAATAATTCGGTAAAATTGAAATGCAATGCGGGCTTATGATCTTACAGTTGTGACCTAAAACTTTTTAATTGGGTCGGATTATCACATCACTCGTTTACATGTGAGTATTATTCAACACTAACGCTCACCGGAATAACGCTTCAGCTGGAATGGGTGCGAAACTTTAGATTAGGAATCCCTAAAGAGTATTGCTACTTGAGTTCTTGAATGGTCTGCAGATTGTTACGTCATTACCGTTCTAAAACACAGTATTTGGCTGAAACTATTGAATGTTAGCAAACACGTTGCAAAACAGCAATTACGTGGTAAACATGTGACTTGTTCTGAAAGCCTGAAGCAGTATTAGTGCATTTACTGCAGTTTCTTGTTATATCGCAGGTAGCAAACCAAAACTAGGTCTTCCTTCCGGCCGCCCACACCTAATAAAGCGCCCACGCGTGGCCCTCCCCACGCCTCCACATAATATCAATCAATTTAACAAAACCTATTTTCACGACACACAATCAAGTTTAATGTTTGTGTATAATTTCGATAGGGTCACACTATGCACATAATGTATTTTAGGTGTATTATAAAAAAACCGCCAAATGCGATCCGGAAAACCGTAAGTGAAAGATTCTGACATCATGGGACATTCAACTATTATTGATATTTTGCTACAAAACTCTAACATACAAAATTACTTGTGTGTCCGTAATCTAACCTATCTCATCATCATACTAACGTTAAATCCATGCAGGTGTCAACACAAACCTATAGAATCATATTCGAGTACTAATATATGCCCGCGACTTCGTCCACGCTTGACTTGACATTTCCGGGACACAAAGTACCGCACTATTTAAAAAAGAACGTAAACTATTGTTTTAGTGAAAATTGTCTCGGAATAAGCAAATTTTTATGCACTCGAATAATTACAAAGCGCTCCCAGGACAATTCCCGCGCAATTCCCGGCATAAAATATATCACACATTTTATTACATAAATTTGCCATCGATCGATGAAAAAATCGCATAGGAATTCCATTTTTTTTTATTTAGCCAGTTTAAATTATTCCCAGAAAAGTTCCCGCGGGATTCCCAGGATAAAAAGTAACGCAGGTATTAAAGTCTCAGAATTTGTTGTCGATCAGCGAAAACCACATCGAAACGGGCCCAGTAGTTTTTACGTGAATACCGAACAAACAGACACACCGACAAACAGATAAGAAATCTAAAAAAATTACTTCGTGTTTTCCTTCGTTTATATAGTCTAATCCAGTTTTATTTTTAAATAGCTTTAGTGTACAGACACAGCATGCTTAGAATTTTGTAATATTATAAATCACATTTCCTGCTAAGTTTATACAATTTGAAATATAATTTGGCGTGTCCTTTGTTACATATTCATTCACTGTAAGGTGTAGTAGCTTTTTTATCAGAATTATTTAGAATGATTTTTTGTAGAATTATATATAGTATAGGCTCTTAAAATGTTTGAAAGTTTATTGAATGAGACAGGCGCCTTTAAGTATCTAGGTACATACCACACTACTTTTTGTTTATTTCGGCTGTTTCAAACAAAAAAAAGAGAGAGCTGGTGAAGTGAATCAGGATTATCCTCAACGAAAAATGAAGTTCCAAAAATATATAACTTTGGTTTTATTAGCATCGGACACATTTTTATAAATAAGTAATACGATAACAAGCCGTGACCTATGACGTCATCCACCTGTATGTTTGACATTTTTGCGTTAACTTGATATCATGAAAAACATTATTCGTATATTGGAAGTATCATCGCCCACGATTGAATATGATATTAATAGAAACGTTACAATGAAAAGTCACCTTTATCCTTTTTTCTAAGAAAAATGTCTGCTCGAGTATTGTACACGCTTGTGCAATTTTGAAAAGTTAAAACGTATTACATGAACAGTTTTTTTACGATGATATCTTAAAAATATTCATTTAATTAAACATACTTAATTTTTAAGTATTAATTTTGCCATAATTTACAATCAAAGGGTATTTCTAGCAGGACTATGGGACTTTTAGTGTAAAAATACACGTAAAAATTCCAGATAAGTAGGCCCAGTAGACGTTGTCCTGCTCTAAAAATAATAAAAATCCTGAAATCAGGTCGCAGTGCCACCTACCTGGTTTAATTGTGAATCTAAACCACTCAGAGACCCATTCGAATACACACAAACAATTTCATTATAATCCTGGAACCCGATTGCAGCACCACCTACCGGGTTTGATTTTGTATCTAAACTATTCTCAAATCCACTTAAACACATTAATGTAGGATAGGGCAGAAATGCTGACAAACTGTGTCCCTACGCTAAATTTTTTTATCAAAATCGGTCTAACTACTTACAAGTTCAATGACATACACATGAACAGAAGAATTTTATATATAACGATACAGAAAGTGTCGTAGCAAACGAATCGTAAAGTCACGTAGGAACTTGAGAAATCAGTGTCAAAATTGGTTTAATAATTCAAAGTTAGGAAATCCCTGAAATTTTAAGAATTCCTAATATATTCAAGTATCTTCACTTCTATCGAAATTCACCTTGAAGTTATTTTCTGGCATTAGTGGCCAGGTTCCAGTCCCCCTGTAGAGAGCGGCAGCACATTGATAGCACCTTTGGTATTACAAATATCCATAGGCGATGATAACCGCTTTCCAACAGGTGGGTCGTCTGTATGTCTGCTGAACTCATGCAATAAAAATAAAAGTATGACAAATGTCATAGCCGTATTAAGAGTTGCACGGCCAAAATTTATGCTATAATTTTAGATTTTCAGTAATACTCATCTTGCATTATACAAAATGCACTATGCAAAAAAAAAAACCACTGTCGCTCATCGTGATCCCAATGGGTTATGCGTTTGATAGCGATGCTTGTTTCTTGTGCCTAAAGCAATTAAGGTCTTTGACCTTGTAAGAAGTACACGAAGCGTTTTGAAGTATCGATAAAGTTTCTGAGCGTCTAGAGCTCACGGACTAAAACATTGTAAATACGTAACCATTTCCATGTCAATCACAATGTGTTGTGACAATTTATTTATGTTTTGTATGTTTATGCTTTATGTGAAGCAGACCGAGCCATAGCACACGTAATTGAAAGATGGGATGCACCCAGAGTGTGTACGCCAGTACTTCCATATTAGTGTACTGTTAGGCTTAATAGCGTGCAAACCGATTTTCTAATGCAGTCATCGCCAAATACAGCGCGTGCGCCGTTTACGTTTCTCAATGCTCGAGATAACTGCCGCGGCTACGTCATGGTTAAATCTGAGCGAAGGCTAACTGGAGGCGTTAACAGTGCCAAAGCAATTAAATAAATTAATTATTTCCTTTCGAATTTGCTTCAATAATTTAATCAATCGTATATTGGTATGAGACAGACTTATTTTGTAGATCATACAACATAATAATAATGAATTAATGTTATTGTAACGGACACAACGTTCAAAAATGTAAGGAGAATAAAAACAAGGGTTTTGAGGTCTGCAAAGTCGGCCGTTGAGTGCTGAGAAAGATCGAATGTAGGGCACGTATAGCACGGTTGGTAGTTGCGGGCAACTCACTTTGGCTACTCGAGCTGATCCCGAGTGACGTTCGTGCATATTCATTCGAATAATCTCTGTGTACTTAAATATGCTTTTACTTATTATTACAAAACACAAAGGTAACTTTACAAAAATGTTACAAAATATATTTTATCTTTTTTAATTTTTAATATAATATAATTATGTAAGGATATTTATTTTATTTTACAGGTAACACGGAGTGGGCCGGTAGTCCATCGAATTCTAATGTTATCATTTAAAAGTCAGTCCACCCGGACTTGTATAGATAGTTTAAATGATAACTTTTATTACCTATATTACAATAATTTGTAAATCTTCAAGTGATTTTGTTTAGATATTTGTTTCTTCCTTCTTCACCGTCTTGTGAATTATCTTATTATATTGTTTGAATTGAACTCTGATGAAATCGTCAAATTTACTGTCTGTATCTCATAGTGATTTTTCTAAGAAACTACCGAGCATATTTGGATGAAATCGCTAGATTTTTAATATAAATAGTGGAACTACTACGTAATAAAAGTTGTGGTTTGAAAAACAAATAAAATCGTATGGGTTATCGTCAGCCAGAAAAATAAAAGAAATTATCAGTCAGTCAGTCAGTTTATTTTATTTTTCCGTCCAACCATTTTAATATTATATTAAATTATTAGAGTTAGGCATGTATGCTGAAGAGTTTCTGGCGCCGCTTTTTTTCTTCAAGCCATAACATGTTGCGAAGCGGTGGTAAATTAGATTAGGCTCCCATAGAGTAAATAATAACCATAAACAAAATTAAAAATAAATAATAAAAATGAAAAAGTTGGCGGTAGGCAAAATAAAACTTTAACAATACTCGTTGACACTGGACATCTTTGTTTTCCGTAATCACGGCCACTTTAAAGTGGCCGAAACGTCGGAATAACAAAAATCATATAAATTACGGTGCTTAAAACGTAGTTTTATTATGTATACAAGTCGCAAAACCTAAGAAAATACTATGCTCATACTTGGAAATATATTGAAATTTTTCGGCAATAGTTCAAATTTCGTGTTTTAAAGTTTTAATATATGTATAAGACTTTGAAATTTGAAGTAACGAAATTTAGGACCCCACTCCTTGTCACACAATGTCATATTTCGTCTCTTTCTTTCCCTTCCCACCTTCACGTGTGACGTATTTTACTAATGGCTCCTTGTGACAAAACTTTTTTATGAAAACATAAACTTTAGTAGCAAGTCATTTTTTTATTTAATGACGGAAAACCTACAGATAATACACACATGAATATTATATTTACCTATTATATATTTTAAATTGTGAACAGACAGCCAATTATAGGTTTTCGCGAGTAATATCTTAATAAAGTAACACGTAGGTTTAAGTTTTTATTCCTGCAGGAACGGAGAAAGAATACAATTTCCTGCGGCCGGGCGTCCTGTCGTAAGAAGCGATAAAACAACCCACAGCCAGGTGGTAGGGCATTTGCCTGACTGGATGGCTACCACCTCTGGTCTAAAGTATGTCGCCACAACAACCTTGAGTTTTGTTCCGGCATTAGTGACCAGGTTCCAGTTTCCCTTAAGAGAGCAGCAGCGCATTTGTAGCGCCTTTGGTGTTCCAAATGTCCATAGGCGATGGTAACCGCTTTCCATCAAGTGGGCCGTCTGCCTGTCTGCTGAACTCCTGCAATAAAAACAGACGTAGATGATATACCTATATGATAGTACTTTTATAATATTATAGATGATATATGTATAATATTATAAAAGTCTGAACACGCTGTGTCAGTACATTGAAGCAATTTAAAAAAACAAATGCAATAGACTATATAGACGACAAAGAATACGATGCATTTCTTTTAGGTTTCTTATCTGTTTCTTTCTTCGGGATTCAGGTAAAAACTATTTTTTTATGGTTTTAATGCGGTTTTCGCTGATCGCCAGCAAATTCTTTGACATGTAATCTGTATATTCTGGGCATCCCGCAGATTAAAAAAATCGAATTCAAATGCGATTTTTTGACTGATCGAAAAAAAAGTGTAATAAAATGTTTGTTTTTTTGATCCCGGGAATCCTGCGGGAATTTTCGCAGAAGTGGTTTGTAGTTTTTCGAATGAATAAAAATTAGCTTGTTCGGACATAATTTACAGAAAAACGATAGCTTACATTCTTTTTTAAATGCTTCCCGTCGTTGCCTTGGTAAAAGGTGAAACTTCTTACAGAGGTCTTAATATAATTCGTTAGAATACTGTATCTTTTTTATAAGATATGAATATCAGACAAACCCCTTTGGTTTACTTTCTATGCGGCCAATTTATTTATGATATCAAGAGAGTATTCCAAAAATAGGGTGTGTATTTGAAGTGACATTTGACATAAGTGCAGTATATATAATATTAAATATTTTGATCTCGTTAAAGCAATTCGTATAATAAAACCCAAGATGTGAGAGGATATCTTAACGACATTATTGATATAAACTTCGAACGCTAGCTTATTATCATGGTACAAACCTAAGTCACGAATGCCGTTAGAACTTGGTAAGACCTGACCAGCTAGGGTATATATGTTGCAATTAAACTCTCTTAATGTGTGAACGTGACGAGGAATCATTTAAGAGAATTTAGATCTAGTTGGTTGACAGAAAAATAGTATTCAAGGTGTAAGTCGTTTTGAAGAGCAAACATGTCATCGCCTGAAGATATGTAAAGATTTTTATGTGATCTGCAAAGTTCAATAGTTTAAATGTTCAAAGCTAATGCTCAATGTCATTGACATAAATAATAAAAAACAGAGGTCCAAGCAAAAATCCTTATGGAACCTCGTTCAGAATCTTCATTCAACTTGATAATACAATAGCGATAGTTCAAATTCACACTATACCCAAATGTGTTTACTATAGGTACACTGCCGGAACAGTGTGGGAAACTTTCATGTCCGTCGCTTGCTTATCTTCCCATCGAAATTAAAATTTTGTTAGAAACTTGCGTTTATGTGTCAGCAATAGAATGGCTGTTGACATTCCTCATTAGCGAGGTTGGATGTATGTTGGCAGGCAGCTGAGCGGCGTCCGATGACCGTGACAGGCAGCTCGTCGAGCGTACGCCACAAATTCGCCGTTCATTGATAAAAACTGCCGCCCACTCGTGGCGCGGAGGCTCCATTCACCGGCGCCACTGGTTGCGCAAGGCACATGCGTGGCCCTGCACACCGCATCACCCGCGCGCCGCCACCACAGACCTTCATTCGGAACACTGCCTTCCGCAACGGTTGTCACTATTTCGCTACAAGTTACAAATTTCCACTTAACAAGCACTGTTTAGTGTCATATTAGTTAACCAACACTAAATGGTTAGACACATTCAGAAATGTGTACCACGTATTAGTTGGTTTCCACATTCCATACAATTTCCATGTTGGATGTAACTAAAGAAAACAATGTTATTCATGAATGAAAGCTAAATGCCGTGATAGAAATGTCAAATATTAATAATAAGGAACATTTTTAGATAGTATAGACATGGAGGAATGTCTTGTTATCATCATGGTATTCAAAGGTTAGCTCTTATCGGCGGAGATTCTTCCGAACTTCTGGATTCTGGCCAATTGTTTTCTTTTTTTGTACGACACAGTATCTACTGTCCTTTATTTTGAGAATGCATTTCTATTTTTTTTTCTATGTTTTAGCCCGGGCGAACGAGGTACGCCCGAGTTATGTATTTCTAGTTAGCTCTTGCTCCTAGCCATTGTATCTGCCGGATTTCATCATTGCCCTGGATTGCTCTCTTCAGCAAGTGCGCGGTCTTAGAGCCTAAGACCCTGCGTCCGGGTGCTCTACATCCCTCACTCTATAGATAAAGCTCGCCCTGCTCTTGTGTAAAAGTTATATGTTTGTATAAAAATATAAATTTATACCCAGTCCTATAGTTATGTTACACATAATATCCGACCGTAAACGCCCCTTTCACTTTTTATATTATGACGTACACGTGGTTTACCATGCTTGTTCGAGGAAAATTGGCGGAAATGCACATTGGCCAGAAAAACTAGCTATGCAGTGCATAAACTGACGATGTCATTCAAATGAGTCGCGTATGCATTAACCACTAAGTTACCACGATTTATCGTTACTACCACGACTATAGAAGATTAATTGGTGGTAGTCAGGCAAACAGGCAGACAGCCCACCTGATGGGAAGCGGTTATCGTCGCATATGGACGTTTGCAACACCAGGGGTGTCGCTAGCGTATTGCCGACCTCTGAAAAATTTTGTAACACCATTCTTAGTCAGTAAAGTGTAAGTGTCAAGTCATAGCGCAAAGGGAATACCGCGGCAGGAAGTTTCTTCCAGATTATTGTTGTACGCGGATTAAATGTTTTAGAGAATTCTTGTGTAGTTGAGCGTTGAAGCTCAAGGAAATGGGGGTGAATATCCCGTCGCTGGCGCGCTGTGCGGTTGTAGAAGTGAGGCACTGGCACCAGGTGAAACAATTCCTCGGAACACTCCCCGTTGTATAGGCAGTAGAATACGCGGAGGGAAGCAAAGTCTCCCCGAAGGCCTGTTAGTATGGGATCGTCAACGATATGGACGGCGGGGCGCTAGATGGAGTCGAGGAGGTCAACCTAGTAAGCGGGTGATCTGGCCTATAGATGTGAGCAGTACTCCATATGCAGTCTGATTTGCGCTTTGTAGAGCGCAAGTCTTTGCCGCGGGGTGAAGTACTGTTTGGAATGGTTTAGCATACCAAGATTTTTAGAGGCAAGTTTGGCCTTGCCTTCCGGATGACCCCGAAATTGTACGTCGTTCGTTATATCGACCCCAGGGATCCCAATACTGAGATACTAAGGAGATGGTCAGGGATGTTCCTTGGAATTGTAGCGCACTGACGAATTGAGTTTTTTGGCTGAGAATGCGCAGACTTGTGTCTTTGTAGGGTTAAAATGGACAAGATTTTGTCTTCCCCATTGAGAGACTCGCTCCAGAGAGTTCTCTAGTCATGGTAGCTTTGTAGTTAAAGCAAAGTAACTACTTTGGCTTAAACACCCAAAATGAACCCTAGGCTCCGACACTACATTTCTTTCTGTCCAGAACTGTCTCCTGCCATTTGTAAACTACAAGCTCACACAGATCAGCCTCGGCCCACGTTACCTCTGTAATATTTGGAATACAACGGGTCAGCGTTTAATCGGTTGGCCCAGATAGGATCTCCTCATTCTACGGTCATCCGCCATTCTTTACAGGTGCTCAAGCCAGCACAAAAGGTGCCCGTTGCTTTCTGTAAATTGAGCGCACCCACCAGCTCTTCAATTTTAGCAGTTTTTGTGAGCCGAATTGGATCATCCCCTTTTATTGGATTAATAATATTTTGTAGAAACTTTCTTTCTTCATATTAGTATTGGACATATAATAATTAGACAGTAGCTAGAGCCTTCCTAAATTCTTAAACCATATAGACTTGTTATTTCTTCTGGTCCAATGTGCATACCGTTACACTGGTTGCTAGTAAAAATAAACGTTTAGTCGGGATAAATATTCTTTATTGTATAAATTATGTTATCACAATATGAATAGATAATTTAAATCTTCTTAAATTTTGAAATCAAAATCATTACTTATGCTAAGGCAATTGGGCTCGTAAAAGTGTTCAGTGTTATATTGCTCGTAATTATAAAGAACATATTTTTTGACATACATATATATATATATATAAATATTAATTAAAAAAAAAATTGAATAAGTGTTTTAAATTTGTCTAATCTTAATAAATAATTTAGTACGCAAATCGCGCTGTTAATTGGCTTTCTTGGTGTTTATTTATGTTTTTAGAGTTCCCTTCACAGATAGATTTTCTTATCATGATTCCACCAGGTCCCTATAGAGGGGCTAGACCCAAGAAATATTGGCTTGACGTGTAACATGCGTGCTATTGGTCTCACAAGATGCCGAAGATGTCGTAGACTGCAAAGTCAGGAAAAAATTGAAAAGTGGACTATTCGAACCCAACCAAGATTTAACGCTAGAATAATAATTAGTATATGCTTTTGTACACAACATTAATGTGTTGATAAATATATTTCAAATTGACTTTTAATTTAAGTCAATACTTGTTGTGCGTATTCACTTTCTATCTTTTCAACTATAAGGTAAATTAAAAAAAAAATAAGGTAGGGCATAAAAATATTTTAAGAAAAATAGGTTTAAACAATATTTGTAAAACAGTTTTTTCGATAGGCCGTATTTTTGTTTACACGTCACACAATTAATGAACGTTTTTCCTCACTACAGAACCCTGCCTTGTGCGTGGTTGAACACGTATTTGACTTTTTTATAATTTAGAACGAGACCATCTCGCAACGGAAATACCTAGTTTTGGTAATGACTTCTTTAAAAACGACTCATAAAGTTATCACTAATGACAATCAATTTAATGCCCACTGAAAACGAAGACAGGACTCTTTAATGCGTAATAGGTTTGTTTTGTGTTTTGGAAATTTGTTTTTTTATTTTCATAATAATTTTAAAACTAGTTTACCTTGTTTTAGCGCATGTATCTAAAAAACTTGCGAACTATATAATATGTTCATTGTGTATATTTTTATAGGATTGATAGATAAACACATACAATCTATTTTTAAGCTAAGGAATTTACACTTGTGTCATAAGAACCGTATATAAGTAAGTAAAAATATAACATACGTAAAATAAGTACTACGGACAACTTTGGAGGCGATCCCAAACATCCAGACCATAGTAAATAACGGGAAGTTTGTTTACGAAATGTACTATGCCAAGAACCGAACCCCGGACATCTGGGTTTAAATAAACTTAGCAGGCAAACACATAAAACACTCGATCACAGACACCTACGATTTAATCACATTATGGTTTCTAATATTTTTCGTACTTTTTTGTTTGTTAACAACGGCAACCCTTATTTCAAAATTAAAATAATAAATATTAGGTCTTTACATATGAAATTGGCGTTTTGTAAGGGAGGCACATAAAGTCGATTTTTTTAAATATAATATATTTATTTGATCAAAGTATATACCATTGCTATCTATGCGCTTCTGCCATCTCATAGGTAGTTCATTGATCCCTTTACTAAAAAAACCATTCGGACGGGAATCAATAAAATCTTTGAAAGCGCTTTAGACTGCCCCATCGGAGTTGAATTGTTTCCCTTGCCAGAAGTTATCCAAATTTCGAAAAAAATGGTAATCTGTTGGAGCAAGGTCCGGGGAGTACGGTAGATGTCTTAGACATTCCAATTGAAGCCGTCTGTTGTGCAGTGTGTGGTCTAGCGTTGTCCTGAAGCAGCAGTGGCCTAGAGCGATTGACCAGCCTCGGTTGTTTAGCAGCTAGCTTTTCCATCATGGTTTGCAGTTGCTGACAATAGACATCGGCCGTAATCGTCTGGCCAGATTTAAGAAAGCTGTAGTGAACGACACCGGCACTAGTCCACCAAACGCTCACAAGTAATTTTTTTGAGTCAATTTTCGCTTGGGGGAGGATTTGGCTGGTTCGCCAGGGTTCAGCCATTGCGATGAGCGTTTCCGATTATCGTACAGAATCCACTTTTCATCACAGGTAATGATTCGATTTAAAATCCTTTCATTATTGTGCCGGTTGAGTAATGTAACGCAGCAGTCGACGCGCGTTTGTCGGTTTGCTGCACTCAATTCATGAGGTACCCACCTTTCAAGCTTTTTCACCTTCCCAATTTGTTTCAAGTGGATTAAAACAGTTTTATCACTAAAACCGCAGCCTGCAGCTATCTCGGACGTGGTTTGCGATGGATCCGCTTCCATAATAGCATTTAATTCTGCATTATCAAGTTTGGTCTCCGGCCGTCCACGGGGCTTGTTCTGCAGGTCGAAAACGTTGGAACCAAAAACGCACTATGTTTTCTTTTGCGACACGGCCGCCAAACACATAATTAATCCTTCGAGCCGTTTCGGCAGCACTGGTGCCACGATGGAACTCGTACTCGTAAATAATGCGATATTTTAAGTTTTCCATTTTGTAAACTGAGTGACGCAAAGAAAAAACCAAAAGACGAAAAAAACAAATGAATTACGGTTTTCAAAACACAAAAGCATAAGTAAATAGCTGTATAAAATTGAAATTGGAATTCCTAACCAAAGAGGAGATATTCGAGATCAAAGTGGCCAGTAGGACAAAACGCCAACTTCATATGTAAGCACCAATAATACGTGGGTGGAACTACCATCTTGATTTTTTGACAATTTTGACTTACATGTGTGACCTTCAAAATGTTTTCAAACGGAATTTATTTTGAATAAAAACTTTTGAATTTTGGTTAATTTTAATTTCGGTATAAATTATATTTGTCAGTTATATATTTTAAAATTAGGATTTATTCACTTGGTTATATACTAATTACAGACGTGATTATTATATTAGGTCTATTTATCTAGCTTATAAAAGTTTTAAAGTAGTGTAATTTGTATCTATAATATTATGCAATTCTAAAATGCCATGTCTGTACGTTGAAGCTATTAAAAAACACAACTGGAATAGACAATATAAACGATGGAGAACACGATGCAATTTGTTTTAAATTTCTTGTTTGTTGGTAGGTTTGGTCGAGATTGACGTAAAAACTACTAGGCCGATTTCGATGCGGTTTTCGCTGATCGATAGCAAATTCTTAGTCTTAAAATCTGCGCTACTTTTTATCCCGCGAATCCCGCGGAAATTTTCCCGGGAGCGGTTTGAATTTGTTCGGGTGCATAAAAATTAACTTATTCCAACACAGTTTTCACTAAAACGATAGCTTACATTATTTTTTAAAAACTTTGTTTGTGTCCCGGGTAGCCCACGGGAATTTTAAATCAAACGTGGATATAGTCGCCGGCACATCCTCGTTATCAAATAAATACTTTTTTTACGTTTTTACTTCTGACGTCGACGTCGTTATTGTATTTTCAATAAAAACGATAATATTTATTCCTGAAAATAGGACATTTTCCTAGGAATATAGGTCCGAAATTTAACTACAGGCTAAGATAAAATAGCATTTTTAGTTTTTTGGTCAAGAATTATATCAATACTTTATCTACTATCGTTGATTTTTAATATACAAATATACCCAATAAGGTACTTAACTAATTTTCTCTTTAATTTTTATGAAATTCGTGAAGCTTCCATTCATTTATCGTCTTCTCTAAATACCGGTTATCGTACTTGAACCTGTTATATTTAATTAATTGAGAATACATTAAAATTCATCAAACAACATAACACTCTCTTCGGAACGTTCTAATACATTGCTATTAAGCGGTCACACCGGAGCTCTTAATTTTATAAAAGTGGTTCATTTGTAAGCAAATAGAGTCGAGCTACTTTAGAATTATTTAAATGCAACTTTAATCCATATAGGTGAGGGAAAGAGAGTTAAACTTATTAATAACCTAAATTAATTTACATATTCAAGTAGCTTTAACTAACAACAGACATTTTGAATTACAAATGAGATGAAACATAAAACGTAAGCCTAGAAATTTAAATACCATAAAAGCCAGCTTAAACTAGTATTAAGTGTCAATAAACGTACAAAAATAATTGACGTAACATGTTGTTCGTAATATAGCCTGTACACATTAATGTCCGCAATCCAGCCGCCTCTAAAAGCCTCGATTATTGTCTGACTCGCTGATGATTTATTATAACTTTGCACCGCATTCAAGTGTCAGGAGACATAACGTACGGGTTCTTGTGAAGCGGCCGGGTCAAGGTACCTATTCTAGAGTTCCTTGGCCAAATAGCAAATTTGAAATTTTTTCAGTTTTGAATTGTTGAACCATCCCTCTAGCTATCTATATATGTAATAGTATTGTGAGATTACTGAGAGACCTACGCAATATTTCAAAGAAATTTGGAATGAAAGCATCTTTTATGAAGCGTTAAATATTAATTATATAACATAATAGTTAAATATACTATCAGCTCATAAACGTCCCACTCCTGGGTTTTGTTTACGTCAACAATAAAAGTTACACTTCTAAGGTTGTAAGCACAAATCCCCTCTTGTACTTTTTAAGTACGTACATAATTATATATGTAATATGTGTATAATTAAACTAAGATAAAAATATCTAAAAAATCAGAAATGTAATTAAATCAACCAAGTGTGCGTCATATTATGTATAGGTGTCCTTAGAGGTGACCATCATCTATAGTTTAAGTAGTCAAAAAATCAAATTTCTTTTACATTTCACTACACCAACATGATCTCTTAACAGATTCCCACATTCTCAATTAATTTTTCATATGTTATATGTTTAATTTAGTTTTTTTTCCACTTTCAACCACTGTTATGTAGCGTCGTATAGAATAGGTAAGTTTTCGTCACTACGGATTTCTTTAGCACGCGCGGATCGACACGCACTTAGACAGTTTTTTTACCATATATTATGTATAATCTTTCAATTTAAAGTGACTGTGGCGTTCACATCATCAGGGTCATATTGGACGCCGTCAAATGAGCTAAGCTACATCACTAAATTATGGCCAAAGGTGATCATTAAAGCAGTGTTAGCCTTTATATTAAATTTCACGATGCGAACAGGAAACATTTGTCGATATTTACATTCTAAATGGCCGTTTATCAATTCAAAACTGTATCTCGTATAATCATGTTACTCGAATTTGGTATTCAACTATTTTGACTGGATTATATATTGTTGTCATCTCAAGTACTAATAATTGATGAAGGAATATGTTACAATTGGTATACATTGAAAAATGAGACAAAATTATTTTTATCATTTTGATTTCGTATATAATTATAATTATTTCATATATACCTATATGGTATACTTAATATGGTTTCTATACACATTACAACTTCATTAGAAGTAAAAATACAAACAATACAAATTTTTTACGTAACTCCTTCATCCACTCATGTCTTATATTAGTGCTGGAGTAAGTGGTATCGTTGCATTGAGAGGTACTTGAGGCGAAGACAGCTTAGTTAGTGCGATCATATCTTTAGGCTGACCTGAAATTTGGCATGGACTTTCATTTCGCCAAGTAGAGGTCAGTTAAGAACGGATTTTACGGCACGCGAAGCGGGCGGGAATCGGCTAGTACATATATATAGGTACCTATAGAAAATGCATCTTTCTGTTCCCTCTCCTGTAGGCGTGGGAACAGAAAGAAGAATCAGAAGAAGGAAGAATCAGTTACTATTAATAAGTTTGATTGGAAGTGCCTACAAAAATAAAAATCAAGAGCTTTGAAGAAAAGCGAATAAAGTAGATTTATGTCAAACGTGGCAAAAAAGGCCGACCTTATCCAGGTGGTAGGGCATTTGCCCGACTGGATGGCTACCACCCCTGGTCTAAAGTATGTCGCCGTAAGAACCTTGAGTTGTGTTCCGGCATTAGTGACCAGGTTCCAGTTTCCCTTAAGAGAGCAGCAGCGCATTTGTAGCAACTTTGCTGTTGCAAATGTCCATAGGCGATGGTAACTGCTTTCCATCAAGTGGGCCGTCTGCCTGTCTGCTGATCTCCTGTAATAAAAAAAAAAAAAAAAAAAAACCTACTGCCATAACCTATAATTATTATTATGGCATTTTGATCTCTCTGAAGTTCGAAGTATGATTGCACATTGCTAGCCTAACTATATTATACAAACCGCCTGCGAGCACACGACTGCATGTATTGATGTCGACGAATCTCGTCACGTGGCCAGTCCAGTCGACTACTCGACCTAGTCGCCATTTTAGTAGTGGAGTATTATCTTCCTTAAGAAGCACAGTTTGTTCCAGTTGGATATCTTGCTCCAGGCAGCAGGATTCGAAATTTTGTTATTATTTGAAGTTCGGCAAGATATTTCTTTTTCCATCGATCCCAAATTCATTGTCTAATATTTTCAATCCGCTGATATAGTAGGTCTTGCCATATCCATTCGTTTTAATGGCACCGATTTCAGTAGCCAACCGATTAGAAAATGTTCAGGAGTAAATGTATATAGTTTTGAGTTTTTAAAAGATAGTGGAAAAAGAGTACGTGAGTATAGGAAGCTTCTATTTGAGCAAAGAGTGTCGATTCAACGGTTAATGTCGCATTACCTGCAATTATTTTGGATGAAGTTTTGAAGACCGCGCCCGCTTTCCAAATACCCACTCTCAAATTTGGCAACTAAGCTAGGATAGACTTCATGTTGTATTTTTGTTACTAGAATAATCGCTTATTGGCTTATCTACGACTGGGCCTTATGTTGTATCTAGTATTCATTGTTCGCGCCTAGGAAGTTGTGCCATTACAGCAATATATTATTTGAGATTTGCTATGACGAGATATGTATAGTCGTAAACATAAAATTAAAATACATAAATACTATTGGTTATGCGATTAGCATGCTTTATTTTGCTTGAAATATTAAATAGTTTAGCAAATCAGCCCTGCATATAACATATAATAAGGAAATATAACGATGGTAAGTGTCCTATTATAGATTGCATAGTCTTACCTAGAAAACATATCTTATACCAATATACAAAGCTGAAAAGTTTGTTTGTTTGATTGAACGCGCTAATCTCAGAAACTACTGATCTTATTTGAAAAAAAAAATCAGTGTTAGATAGCCCATTTATAGAAGAAGGCTATAGGCTATATATCCACACGTTAAGACCAATAGGAGCGGAGCACCAATGAAGAATGTTTCAAAATCGGAGAGTTTTGAAAACAAATTCGACGGGGACGACGTCGTGGGCACAGCTAGCACAGATATATGATACAAAATCTAGTGATACTATGAGATAGCATGCCTGCCGCCTAGAATTATATTAAATAAAAAATATAAAGATTTATCAGGGAACAATTTTATATACTTAATATAATTCTTTATTATATTAATTATATAAAATTGTTCCCTGAAAATATATAAAGTAATTTAAGCCCTGCGTGTTAGAATTAGAAAACTTTCAACGACTACAACTCGTAACGTACTATTATAATCCAAAAGAGAGTTTGAGAAAATAATTTAAGACACATATTTCACTACTTCTGGAACTATCAAAATATGTAATCATTAAATGGCATTAATTATCTAATTTTAATAGAGTAAGTCAACATTTTAAAAGTACAACAAAAAAACGTACAAGTTACTGTTTTAAAATTTAATACTTCTGGAATACAAGAATATAAAACCTAATAATAATATAGTTTGGTTGTATATACCTAATAAAATTCTTAATATGGTTAGTAATAGTGACATTTATATTTTAATGAAAAATATTTCTCACAGACTGGCTCGAAATATTGGACTGGGGTACCCCAGTGCCGCCTAACTTATCCAAATATTCGTCAACCATTGCAAATATCGGAGACTAGAGCTTTAATTCCCACAATATAAACTTGATTTAGTTGAGAAGCAGCAAAATGAGTTAAAAATATAACTTTATTATATTTATTTTAAACTAAAAATACAAAAGTATTTATTTCATGACTTAAGAAATAGAAGTGAATACATTTAACAAAAGAATACATATTATTATTTAGATTAAAAGTGTTATTCATTTTTTACATAGTTATATTTACATTTTGTTGAAACAGAGACTTCATTCGAAACTATCTTTAAAAATATATATACGTATACCATAATACCAACTAAAAATAGGACTTAATATAAAAGGAAGAAAATAAGTGGTCCTAATTAAGTATCGCTCATCGGAAAAATTCCTAAAAGGCTGGCAGCGTTGTCGCGTGGTATTACAATGCTTTTTTAAAAGTAAATTAAACGCCAGTCCTTTGATCGTTAATGAAAGTTGTTCATACTTAATAACTAATGGTTATTATATTCATAAGAATGGTAACCGGTACTAACTTAGATAATGATTTTTTGGGCCATGGAGTATTATGAGAATAGTCGTATTGTAATCTAAGTAGCTATAAGCAAAATCGGTTTCTGACATTATTATTATTGCTGGCAGGAAGTGATGGGCAGTTGTCGATGCAAGTGAAAGAGAATACTGCTGAGCTAAATTGGCAAATAATGCGTTTGTTTTGTGAGAAGCGCGTGCGGCGAGCGGGGGCGTTTAGTATGAATGGATGCGCGTGACTCACTGCGCCGCGGCCCATTCATAACCGACGAGAGCGGCGCGTGCGCATCATACTCCTCCATACAATATTCAATGCCGCTTAATACCTTAACGCAATTCGTTTGCAAACCATTTTTCAATTGCGAAATCATGAAAAACTAACTAATGTATCCAGTACTAATAACTGTAAAACGTATATTAATAAGGATAGGATATTTCTTTAATAGCATAACATATTTTGTACCTAGAGTAAATCTACAATAAGTGTAGAGTAGTAGAGTATATCTGAATAATTGTATTTTATTTATTATAGGTATTACAATTATACCTTGAAAATTGAAATAGCTCCAAAGATTTTACCAAAACGTATGCAGGAGAATTAAGGCCCTATTCATATTGAGTTACAGTAAGTTTGAATGCTTCTTTACGGTTATTAAAGAATATTGCAAACTTTCTCTAATTCAATATGAATAAGACTTATAATATAATCTGATTATAATAAAAGAACACAGCATTTTATGTATTGATTGCTGTTGAATTTAGTATTATAATCATGTATTATAATATCTAACCTTGTTAATTTCTGACATAATCAGATGTGATACACATATAAACAGACACCGAAGTGACACCATAGAATTGGGTTTAACCATTCAACATAACAAACCTAAAAGCTAAACTTTACAAAATTAGTATCGAAAATATTGTTTTCCTAAATTGAAAACAATTGAAACGATTAAACGTTGGTTGTAAACGGCCTTTTAGACGGTCAATCGTCTATAGCCTCAATATACAGTTGGTTTGACTCGAAGGCAAAAGGTTATAAGATTTCAACCCATAGATTTGCTGATAGCATTTAACTGGACGGGTAATTGTTTGGTGAACGAGCTATTAATTTTATATAATGGCTTTAAGCCCGCATTTATGTTAGCTAACTAAAATTATGGGTACCAAAATGGACGTGAGATGAGTGCCATTGTACCGTTTGTATGCCAAAATAAACTTATAATCAATGATACTTACTTGTTTTAGTTTTATCGCTTTATTTACATAATTGAACATTCTACAATAATATTTAATATCCAGCCTCTGACTTTGGGAGCGAACTTACTTCAAAATTAAATTGGTAGCGCTGTACTGAGTTCAAATTAATTTACGACATCAGTATGAAGTCAGCAATGGCTTCTTTCGAATTTAAACTCAGTAGCTGGATCAATATAAATCAGCTTTTATTTAGATCTAGCCTAACCAGCCGCTTTCGCAGATTCGTAATTCGAATATGACAAGTATAAAAATAAAGTGACACTTTATAATCGTACCAGAGGTACATATAGACATATTTATATTATTACTAGCGGCCCCCGTGGTATAATATAGCGTCATGTTATATAGCCAATGACACTTCCTGTTAACGTAGCTTTACAACAGTAAAAGAATTTTTTAAATCGCTTTAGTAGATCCAGAGATTACCCCCTACAACGTCACAAACTCACAAACTTTACCTCTTTATATAATTTAATTAACTGAACGTGAGAATTATCTTGAGCAAAATGGGAATAAATAATTATAGCACTGTAAATTGATGATACATTTACTATCAGAAGAATAAACTTAATATGAGAGTTGCACTGAGAAAGTAAAACGATTCGTTCTGATCCCTACTCTGTGCTGTTTACGGGGTGAGAAGTGACACTGGTAGACGCCTGGTGGGAATAACTTATTGAGTGGTAACTGATTAATTTGCAGCACGCACTCTATCAATTCTATGTCAAACGTCATAAGGTTACATTAAAAAAGTCTATATTGTCCAAAGGTTCATCCGTGCAGGAACGGAGAAAGAATACAATTTCCTGCGGCCGGGCGGCCTGTCGTAAGAGGCGACTTAACAACCCACAGCCAGGTGGTAGGGTATTTGCCCGACTGGATGGCTACCACCCCTGGTCTAGAGTATGTCGCCATAACAACCTTGAGTTGTATTCCGGCATTAGTGACCAGGTTCCAGATTCCCTTAAGAGAGCAGCAGCGCATTTGTAGCAACTTTGGCGTTGCAAATGTCTACAGGCGATGGTAACCGCTTACCATCAAGGGGGCCGTCTACCTGTCTGCTGATCTCCTGCAATAATAAAAAAAAAGGTAAGATTAGAAATAATTTTATGGTGATTAAGTATTCTTAAACTTTCTAATTTCCGCGCAATTTACTTAATTTTTCTTTCATAAGAACCTTCTCCTGACAGTAACAAACGCAACAAAAGAAAATTAGTGAAATCAGTCCAACCGTTCAAGCGTGATGGTGTGACCAAGGGAAATAGGGATTCATTTATATATATATATATATATATATATATATATATATATATATATATATATATATATATATATATATATATATATATATTGATGTCAGACACGCAATATCGCTACCAATATTGAAAAATATAACAGAAATCTTGTCCCTCATTTACATTATGCCCACTTCTACGGTAGCAAACAGGAAACTGGAAATATAAGACATAAAATAAGTTTACTAAATGTGTTAAAAGAAGTTAATGAGGGATGTAACCCTGAAAAATGAGGGTAATAATCACTGCCCTGTCATATGGCAGAGGAGGTGTGATTAAAAAAACAGGAAACTGGTGAAACAGTTCAGCGCGAGTACGCCACGTATCAAATATGTTGTGTTTTCATAATTCCACTGTCCATTTCCCTCGTCACTCCCCTGCTCCCTGCCGTGGAAGTGAATGTAAAAGAGGATAAGGTTCTGTCTTGATATATTATAATGTCAAAATTAATTTATATTGAATGAAATTCATTATCATTATATTTTCCATAAACGTTGTTCTTTATTTGTATGTAGGTATACATATCATCTATTTAATGTGTAAAACCTAAATTGATAAAGATTGTTTTTATTACTTTTACTGACGGATATATTTATCACCAAATAGTTTTGTTTCTCGAAAAATATATTATGATTGATTATTAGATAAGTAAATAATCATACCATAATATGTAATTCCGTAGACGATGTTGTTAATCTACATTATTCCAGAGATCCTGTGGAAGATACAACTAATTTTTGGGAATAAGACCGTCTTTTGAGCAAGTGAACTTAATAAATCATTAGAAATAAATATAAAGTACAGTAAATTTATTTAGTGCCTACAAATGTAGTCTCCTACCCATATATGTAGTGTTATAATATGATAGTCTTATTTGTTTGTAAAGTTTATTTTGAGTTGGTATATAAAAAAAATCTATATAGGTTGTTAACTACACATTACGTCGTCGTCAGCCATTCGCAGTCCACTGCTGGACGTAGGCCTCCACGGATTTTTAACACATATAAACTCTAGCGAACAGGGTTGAAAAACAATTATCAGGTTTTCCAGTTACCTACTATTCTTTAAGATGTATTTAGTGAGTAAAGGAACGAGGCAAAAATAATGTATTGATGTCGAGCGACAATAATGTTATATTTATTGTATGTCACAAATTCTTAAATTTTGTAACATTGTAACACAGCAGCGTAATTTGTTGATGTGGCAATTATCAACTAAATCACTTTTGTAATAAAATATAACGATTTCACATAATATGTATATGAATATAAATATTCGTAATTTTATCTCCCGGTTTTAATATTTTTACGAGGAACATAAAACATCCAAATAAAGCCCCTTAAATATTAATATACCATAATTTGAGTCGGTTTGTTGAACCAACTGCAACGGTATGAGATTTTGTGCTTATATTTATATAGACATTTTATTTAAAAAAAAATATTCGCAGACCGATTCAGAGCCCACACAACAAATATTATGCCGCTATCTAGCCTAGGATTTAGGAACTCTTTAGAACGTCTTAAACTGGGCGATTGAGGTGCCTATTCTTCTTCAATGGTATTATGTAGCATATTAGAGAAGATAATAAGGAAAGGCAGTTTTATACCCTACAATCTGTGATTTATTAGTTCAAATATATATACTACTAGCGGCCAGGCGCGATTTCACCCGCGCTCTGTCTCGCTCTCGTGGTATATAGCGTCATGTTATATAGCCTATGACACTCCCTGTTAACGTTAGAGCTACGTAACTTTCTAACAGTAAAAGATTTTTTTAAATCGGTTTAGTAGATCCAGAGATTACCCCCTACAACGTCACAAACTCATAAACTTTACCTCTTTATAATATTAGTATAGTATATTAGTATATACACTGGCTTAAGAGAACAATCAACAATGGATGATAGTAATCAGCTCAACAAGGTCCATAGTATATAAAAGGCAAAAACAGATACGTAATAGGTAAACAATAAATAGTTTAACGAGTCGTTTCAATATGTTCACAGCTTAAATAGTTAAAAGATAAGCGTTCCCGGCTGCCATCCGTTCACTTGGAAATCTTTTGCAATGTAAACAAGATCTGATTAGATCTGTCCGTGGATAATCTTGCCTTATTTATTAACACCTGCTGGCAGTACTATCCAATATTCATAATTCATTATTGGAACAATAATTTAATGCAACCAGTATGATATTTGCAACCCTATAAAACTAGTTATTCATATAGAAAATAACAAGTATTAACTGACTTGTTAATGCATGACACAGCTTAGAAAATAATTCACTTCGGCTTTAAAATGTAACTTTTTTATTAAATGCTTTTTATTTTCAATTGAAATAGAAATCTAGTAAAAGATTAAATCAGAGGATGGTTTTACACGCGGTGTATATAAATAAACCTCAACTCCCAGTCATTCAGTTGTTCCAGCGATAGCTGTTACTGGATTTTTTTAAATGGGTTATGGAAAAACTGCAAATGTATTAGTATCTACTTAATTACATATACAATCAATTTCATGATAATCGCTTAGCTTCTAAGTGAAATCCAAAGTTACTTAAACATTTAAATGTTATGCATTTGGAATACAATTTTTGCAATGAATTAGTCTATTCACTGAAATTAAATTAACTAAAGTAGGCCAAAATTTTCCTAAGCCATTGCCAGATATTCATTTTTTTAATTATTGTCCAATATGCTTACATTCATATACATTACAACATATTCGAATGTGGCACAGAAACCTCATGGGCTTATTCGTGCCGCAGAGCGTCGTGTAGAATACATGCATGGTACATAGTGCAATTAAAAAAATATATATTTACACAATATTAATGTTATATCAAAAATAGGAGCAGAGGCGAGGAATTGTTATCATCATTCAAATATTTAGTTCTGATTTGATAATAAAAGCTGAGTTATCACCATTCTAGTATATGGTTCTGTTTTAGTTCCTGGTCTGCACATGTGACCTTGATGGTCCGGTTCGGGAATCAATATAGAATCTTTTCAGATTGTATTTAGTCGATTTATGGTTATTTTTGTACATTGATTGCAGGTCCTCTGAGAGATCATTTACAATGATTGGTGGCATATATTCCTCGAGCCTTGTCCCATATACGTTATTATATTTTCACGAGTCAGATCTCTGTCTCATGTAGTTAGGTCGTCTTCCTAACTAATAGTTCTGGTTTGTTACATTCAGTTATTAGTAATAATTTAACCTTATCTAATATACTCATTAATATTTTTTAAATTTTAGAATAATATTCAAATACCTAAACGAAAACTTGGCGAAACCCCAACCCACCCATATATACATTTATATAACTTGAACCCAGACTCATTACGATTGTAGCTTTAGAAATGAAATAAAAATATAGTTCTTGTTACAATTGAAAAGTCATACCTTACGAACCATTTGAATTTTTTACTTATATATATATATATATATATATATATATATATATATATATATATATATATATATAGGCAAATAATTATTGCATTAAAACATTCGATATCTCTGAATGATTTATTTTTCACAAAACTTGTACGTTGTTGTTATTACGTAGTTACAAGTAAAACATGTTTCTTAAAATACATATAATACGATCACTTTTACAGTTCAAGACCTAGACTGCCAATTGGCTTAATCTTTATTGATATGATACCGTCAACTTAATTTTGTAATTCCCGTTGGTCCATTCATTTAGGTGCGGTTTCATTGAGTGAAGTATTTAACTAAGCGATGTCCCTTTCACAAAATCTTCAAGACACGACACTGACGTCATTTATGTTTAAAGGTAACCTTCGATAGCCAAGTTCATATTATTATCTGTTTTCGGTCACGATCGCCATGAAGGCGAACGACAATAAAGGCACATAACTTAATACACATTATTGCAAAACCACTCCATTCTGTTCCTTGTGTGGTGCTTATTTAAAATTACTAACTTGGTTAAATTGGTTGCGAGCGTATCGTACATCTGAAGTATAAAGTGAGCAGCTCCATAAAGAAGTCAGTGGCTGTTCTAAAAGATGGTTATCGTTTTAGCTGTTGTAAGTTTGCAGCACGCTGTGTTAAAGTGTGTCATCTAAGTGATGTTCTGCAATGAATGTAATGTACGCATTGTTACGTTTACCGTCGCAGCCGAAAGAAAGGAACGTCGCAGCAAAATCGTTGAGAAATCCACTCCAATTAAATTAAATTAAATCGGCAGACAAACAAATATTGTATATCCCCAAATTAACCAAGTTACGATTGTCTGTGTGTGTGATATACAACGGACCACTCTGGGGCCGGCCGATCCCAGACACCCAGACCATAGTAAATAACAGAAAGGTCGTTTTCCGAAATTTACCATGCCAGGAATCGATCCCCGAGCCTCTGCGTTCCAGGGAATTCGACCGTTTAGCCCGCTCAACCATAAAGGCCGTCAATGATATTGGTATCATATGATAATGATTATTTAGTAATTTTACGGCTTAAATCAAATTAAACCAAGATCAAGATCTCTTAACCGTTTAATTTACCTTTAAACATATACAGTTAAATTTCAAGTTTATTTGTAAAAAAATTACTAGGACTGTTCACACAGCTTCCCCCTTCCTTCGCTTAGACTACAAATATGTATAACTTGGAATGTTATCATTTTCGTTATCGAAAATACTTTCCTATGTATAGTATATAAAGTAATGTACAGTAGTACAAAGGGAGCAAACAAATATTCAAAATCATATCTACGTCTTAATTTGCAGAATAATAAGTTAGTAACACACGAACAGACAAACACTAACCTGAAATCGTAAGTGTTCCTTTTTACCTTTAGATATTGGAACTAAAAAGCATACAAGCGTGTCCGGGTAGCAGTCTGCCCATTGTCCCCTCTATACAGAGGTCCTGGGACGGGCCGATCTGTGAATTGTCACGTAAAAAACTATTGGAAACGTCGATTAGTTCTGCAGATCGAGCCCGTCTTTTGGGAAACCTCTGTATGGGAATCAGAACTTTGGTTGCAGGCCCTACCGTCAGCTTCTATAGGAATGCTAATGGATGCAGCCACATTCAGGTCAGCAATATGCCTTCGTCTTGGGGCAAATTGCTGTGAACCACACAACTATCGCTGCGGCCGGGCTGTCGACCGGCTTGGCCACCATGGCCTATCTATCGTGTGGCAGAAGCGCAGGCAGAATTCCGCGACATGCCGGCCTCAACGATATAATACGTCGGGCCCTTGTCAGCGTCGGTATGCCAGCCGTTCTCGAACTGAACGGTCTGATCCGCGACGATGGCAAGAGGCCCGACGGTATGACTTTAATTCCCAGGAGTTTGGGAAGGCCGCTTGTGTGGGACGTTACCTGTGTTGACACACTGGCGTTTTCTCATCTCCAGGAGTCCTAAGTTGGGGCCGGTCGCACTGCCACTTCTGCCGAAAACCTCAAACGGCTCAAATATTCAACCCTTGGAACAGGTTACATATTTGAGCCGTTTGGGGTAGAGACTTTGGGCCCATGGGGCCAATTGCCCACAAATTATTTCAAAAAATTAAAAAACGCCTAGTCGACAATACAGGAGACCGGAAGGCTGGAGCTTACCTCGCTCAAAGGATTAGCCTTAGTATCCAGCGAGGTAATGCTGCCAGCCTTATAGGTACAATGCCCAGCGACAGTGGTCTGGTGGGGCTGGACGGGCTTTAATATAGGTTTTATTTTAATTTTAGTTTTTTTACTATTATATATATATTTTTAATTTGGGTTTATTTATAAGATAGTATATAGTTTATCATAGTTTTTGTTAATATATGTTAGATTTAGATAATTATTTATTGTATTCTAATGACAAATTAAATTGAAATAAAAAATTACAGTTAATAAAAGCGTACAACTAAAAATATTCCATATATCAAATACTTCTTGAAATATCTGGTCGAGACTGTTCTTTGATATTGTTTATAAAAGATACCTTTCAAATCACATGCATATGATTAGTACTAAGAGTCTGAGAGACAGACGTAAGAAAGAACCTCACAAACTTATGAGAATTCTAATTCTCTTCAGTTTCCTACAGATCCTCAAAAACAATATTACTTAGCAAAGTAGTAATATAGGTAATAAAATACCTTGGGAATAGTTAAATAAAGAGTTCGAAGTTACGAAAAAAAAGTGTGTCAGTAGTGTGTGCATGGCATTGCACAAATTTGTTATAAAACATTGACATTTAACGTGTGTGTATTTGTGAATGGACAGCTGCGTAAGTGCGCGCGACCACGGATTGCTTTGCGAATCACTTCGGCCAAGAGGCTTGCTTAAAGTCAGTCGCCTACATACAAACACTTGGAGGTCGCCAACTTTCATTCATAACCACAGACACATTTGCAACCTGGAAATATGCTAAAATGTAATAAACTCCCTGATTTTATATACTTTTAGGATTCTATAGTTAAATATAAAAATGGAACTCTTGTTTCCCAGCTAAGGTTCTGATTAGGCATTAGAGTCTATGTGAATGAAATTTAGAAGGAATATAATGTAAGGAGTGAAACAGGTAGCTAGGGCTAATTATAATTGATTTCGAAGCCTTATCTAATGAGATAGAGTTTTAAAAAATTATAATTACACATATCCCTTAATGGCTTTTGTACCACAACAAAAAAGCGGTAATACTATGCGTTTCTAAACTTTGTAGTTGATAGTTTCCGATACTAACACTTTTTGAGACGTTACGAGAATTTTAAGAATTTTTAAGACTTTTTAGGAATATAGCGTAAGAAATTTTTATTCCCACCATGTGTCCCAAAAACACTTGATTAGGTTTTCTTTTGTAATATTCATAAATGACAAAAATAGTGGAAGTTGATGCCACTACGGAACCGTTTACTGTCCATGGAACGATACGCTCCTTGCTGGTTTAATTTTTTTTCTGCATAATTTCAATAAAAATCTTGAATGATTCAGGAAGTCTTATGTAGGCATACTTGCTTTAAAAATCAAAGAAGCAGCAATGTAAATAATTTTGCTTCCGCCTATGATGTTAAAGTACTAAGAGATCTGTGTTGCTTGGCAAGTTACATCTCGATTTCTTTCTTTTGAAATTATTTCCATGATTGTTGTTACTTCCTTATCTAATTGGCGAGTAAATATTTCTCCATTGTGTTTTATTTACTACTTACTTAAACCCTATACTGTAAGTAGGTAGGTAGAACACGATGAAACGAGAATGTGCTAATGCGGATACATTTCAACACAAGTTTGCTCATTGTTTTTATAAGAGTTTGAATAGAAAACTGTTAGAGAAAGACAACAAACGTTCAATTAAATTAAATGAGTTATTACTCGGCCATACATATTAAACACATGCAATAACCAATGATTGCCCACGAAGCTCGGTTCCGCTGGCACTAAAATGTATAAAAACCAAATATTGAAACGAGCGCCTATTAAACGGTTTAAATCATCTAACGCAACAACTTTGGTTCGTCGATGGCGTCCAAAATATTCCCGTCGTTCGTTGACACGTGCCAAACCAGTTTTCGGGCGTGTTTTTCTGAATGGTCGCTTCCTTTGTGAGAGTAAACATATTCAAATGTTGCGATTAATTCATGGCTAGATAGTGCCTTGCCTTTATGAATGGAAGCCGTATTGCATCGGTGTGAGTGGTTTGTTTGTTCAATGCACGCTCACACGCGCAGCGCGGAATTTGCATACCGGCCTAGGCAAGCCACGTGCTGCCTTCATTTCAAGCACAGTTAACTCTTCAATATTCGAGAAGTTAATTTTAAATGCAAATGTTATTTGAAAGTCAATATTCAATATATTGAATACAGGAAATAAAATTATTTTATATTATGGGTTGACGTTTTCTTTTCCGCGTGGTTTATGGATTCAAGGTCCAACATGTAGAACTGCTACGAGTATTAGGATCACAATGTGTTAACTGTAACGACATAGGTAGTACACTTTCTAATTTTTTGTAAATAGGTACCATACATGATGTTCCATTAGACAATTTATTTTACATTTTTTGCGGCTGCAGAAACCTTCTCCAGTTTTTTCCTTTGCGCTTAATTAGGATATTTAGTTATTTAAGGTAGGATCGCAATATTTCTTTGAGGACGGCAACGCGTTGGTAGCGCTCTTGATATAACGAACTTTTGTAATATGTGACAATAGCAAACTTCCATTAAGTGGGTTGTCGGCTTGTGGGGGACACAATTGTCTCGCCTTTGGGAACTAATATATCGCCACGTAATAAGTCTTTAAAAACATTATTGTTAATTATATCTAATTATATAATCATTATTATTGTACGCTCACATCGGGCCAATTTTTGTTTCTTAATTCTATTTATACCACCTTTGTGTACACAAAATACTTTAACAGTAAAGTATTCTATTCCATTCTAATGTATTATTCAATATTTTATGTAGTAATAATAATAATATACGATGATTCAGAAAATAACTTAACTCTTATAAAAAAAACTGTTGAAAGTTATTAAAGAACACACTAGCTGCAGATTAGGTATATTAAATTGGCGATTATGAGCGATGCACATAAAGATGTTTCTTTGATAGTTCATTCAAACCCTCGTCATTAACAAAATATGTATGTGCAAAATGCATTCACAAATAGACGTGCCGTCTTGCGTGCGCTAGCACAAGCAAAGCTTGTTAGCATGACTTATTTAATAACTTGTACACAAAGGTTTTAATACCCCATACTATTTTATAGTTGGGACATTTTACTTACTGTACACAATTCTAAGTCTACACTTATGTCATTTATACCTGATTTCTGTATGTTACTATCCATCCATTCTTTCATCTTAACATTGGCAGAAAACTGTCAATGCTTAACAGAGTTTATGTCAAATTTTAAGCAAGGCAAATCGAATGATTAGCAAGAATTAGAAACCCGGCATTAGTCAACCTATTCAATTGTTGCACAATTAAAAAACAATACCCAGTAGGAGCGACAATGGCAAAACTTTAATATGATTAATTCCACTTACATATTTCCTTAGATGTCACATCGTAATTTTACATTCATAACACGAAACTTATAAATTTACTTATGATAGTTTGTTTAAAAAAGTTTTAAAAAGAAGCTGAGTAAAAAATCGTACTAAGTTTAATTTCTAACTGATTTGTATTAAAAATAAGGATCTTTTAAAAAACTGTCTGGTCGTCCGATTAGCGGACCATTATTATTTATCCGGTTAGGGAACAACAAGACGTTTCGTAAAGATAATATTTAAATTTTTTTAAAGACTGCTTGTTCTTTTTACACATTACAATGGCTAAACGGTCCACAGACCCTTGGCAAAGCAATAGGATACTGGCATAAAGTGTCAAGATACTTTTAATCTTATACTAATATATAAAGCTGAAGAGTTTGTTTGTTTGAACGCGCTAATCTCAGGAACTACTGGTCTGATTTGAAAAATTCTTTCAGTTTTAAATAGCCCATTTATTGAGGAAGGCTATAGGCTATATACCATCACGCTAAGACCAATAGGAGAGGAGCACCAATGAAGAATGTTTCAAAATTGGGGGCTCTTGAAAACAAATTCCACGCGAACGACTTCGCGGGCACAGCTAGTGAAAGTATAAAGGAAAAATGGTGTGGTTATATGTTGGTAAGGACGAATTCTAAACATAAGTGAACGCAACCGCGAGAAAGTCTTGGTTGCAAATTAAAATAAAATCTTTTAAATTTTGAAATGAGACTTCTTAAGAATCGTTATGATTTGAAACTCGGTAAAACGAAAAAGCCGCACTAAAAGAAGATAAACACATAAATCTATAGGACTACGCCTGCGAGAGAATGAGACAGAATACATAGTATTTTACTATTTAAACGCTATGCTCAAACAGATAGAGTTAGACATGTTTTGAAGTCGAATGAATGAATGAAGACTCTTTATTGTTGACCATAAACCTAAATCAAAACAATTGATATGGAAACATCTGCATTAGAACAATAACAAGTTTTTCGTTAATACTTCAAATTTCGTGTTTTAAAGCTTAAATTATTATAACGATAACATATGAAATGTGACGTCACGAAATTTAGAATCCCTTCCACCTCTTGCTACACTTTGTTTCACTTCTACTCTGTGTGAACTGCACAAACACAAATTTTTATTCCATATCTACTTTTTCTCACTGTGCATCTATTTTGTAATCTATATTCTACAAAGTGTCTCATTTCATTTAAACTAGACGATGTGATTATAACGGTAGTCCTCCAGTATATTGATTGCAAAGAATATAATAAATGTGCGTATTCATTAGACTGTATTCATAGCTCTGGGTATTGCCAGCGTTAACGAATGTAAAGGGGCTGTATATTGTAGATGTATAGCATACATAGTGATATCGCGTGCGCGATACACGGCTCTCGGATGAGAGACACGAGTCATTTCCGGCGCTAAGGCTGTTGTCTGCTCAGCAATACAACGGTGTTTGATGTCGCAACCGAGAAGAATCGCTGCTAATAAATAATCGTCAGTTTCATAAACACTGACTCACGCATAAACAAAACAAGGCTGTGCCAGCGCAATGTCGTGTTGGTGGATTTAAACTGACGTAATGCATGGTTCTTACGCAATTTTTGCCTCATCTTGTATTACTGAAATCTTGGTGATAATTAAGAGTATATTTCTTACAGCACTACTTACGTAAGTGTCTATTGAGATGTCCAAATAAATATAACACGATAATGCGTACAAAAAATGTACTTGCGGCGCCTATCATTAACGACTATAATATATTTTTTATTGTAACAAGTAAAAATCAATTACCTAAATGTAAAGAATTTAATTCAACTTAGTTTGCCTTGAAGAGATTGCTTTTATAAATAAGGCCGTTTTTACCAACAACGTATTGTAATTAAGCAGTTTTATTCTTATTTATTTTGGTGAGCAATAAAGTGTTATCTACCCATCTAAATGTGAAACTTTCTTTAGATAGTTTTAAATTTGTTTGTTCTTTACGACCCTAGAAATAAACCGACTACCATGAAGTTCGTTATAACGTGTTCGACGTATATATATAATCTTTAGATATGTACCTACCTACAATTTATGACGGGAATTGCGATGATGTTTTTTTGTGCAATGTTATTAAAAAATATGTGCCTAGTGTAATTATTGGCTTCAATGGGCATTCGTTGTAGTATTGATTGTTTTAAGCAAGCACCGTGTGTTGAAAATCTCAACTATTTAGTTAAAGCCTTTTCAAGCTACCACAAGAACTCTTTTGTTTGACTTTAGTTAAATATCTATAATTTGACTGAGGCTTCTGTTACGTGGATCAGCATGTTGCTTAGTGACTATTTGCTTGAAATTTATTGTAAAATTCGAATATTCATGAATGACTTGGCTTGAAACCATTTATCCTTATAAAATAGCAGTTTTCCTAATATGAATCCAAAGTTTATGTCAGTGAATATTTTAAGTGCTATACATTTTTGTAAGCTCCACAATACGGGTCTCGTAACATAAATGCATAAACATAACTTTGACAACATAAAGTGTTGTTACAAAACTTTAAATCTCGTCGATACATCGACGTGTAATTATGGAAATGAGCACAGTTATCTGCTTATATTGTATTGTGTGTGTCGGTTGTCAGTATTGTCACATTATGCATGAAGATGTCGGCGTGTAGTGGTCACTCTTACGCTGGTACTTGGGCCGCCTCGCGGTCGCGCCGGCGCCAACTTCGAAAGCTGGAAACCATCCCAATTTTCGTTTCCATCTCATTAGTAGTTAGAATGCGATGTAAAATATATTAAACTGGTTTTAGTATGTATTTATGCAAACCACTGGCGACCATAGAACTGGACCTAATCGCAGTGCCCAATCGTAATTGATTTTGTTATCGAACAGGGCGCTCGACAAATATGTGTCCATTCCTAATTTAATTACCTGTATCGAATTTTGTTTAATTATTGGGCGATATCACGCAACACAGCAATCTTTAGAGTTTTACGATTGAGTTTTTGATCGTGGATATCAATAAAATGTAAGTGTCGATATGTTATTTTAAACGAAATGCCAATATGTGAAATTACTATTTATATGAAGCCAAATCATATATGACTCTTGAGAATTTTAACCATGAATCTGTTTGAAAGTTTGTCTGGGGTAGACTAGGTCGACGAAACTGTTTAACGGATTTAAATGAAAACTTTAAGGATTAAAATAGGAATTTTATCTTAAAATTTAGCCATATTGATTTTTTTTGGTGATTTTTTGTCATTTTGATATCTTGCTGAATTCGATACTCATATAAACGAAGTGGCAGACACAGGTACTATATAATTATTCTTTAGTTGATTATGATAAAACTACACAATTCGTCAAAGTCTGGCCCCCAAAACTCTCGAAACTCGAAAAATAAATGTGATCGCAAATACCCACTATCAAAAATCATGCGTTGCTACCATAGTAGTATTGTCTGCCCTAATTTTCATAATATTGCTGTTGCCACTTATTGGTGGTAAGGAACTTGCATATCGAGATAACAGATGTGTCCCTCTGATTTGCCATGGACAGGCTTGGCATTTGCTTCAAATCGAGTGGCTAACAGTGCTGTTACCTAGCTGATATTATTATACCTATATTATAAATATCGCCTGCCAGTGTTATCAAGTGTTATATGTCTGCTGAACTCCTGCAATAAAAAAAAGTAAAGCATCTAGTATTAAATTCAAATCTCAAAATCATAACATGAACAGGAAATGTTAAAAGAGATATATGGTTTGAAATTTAACGAATTTGTATTGGAGAATAGGAAGAGATGTTGCGTGAATCAAACTGTAAGACCATCACTGGCCGTAGGCGGTTAACGGGAACAAGCGGCGCCGCGAACGGCCAGGCGCCCGTTCACGCGTCGCACTATGATATGGTTTCGCAACATAGTTTTTCTAGTGACAGTAGCCGCGGGTGGTCGAAGGTAGCTGGTTCTCAGTTTGATACCGTGTGTTCTCTCCCTCTAACAGATCAACCTGGTTGCTGATAACAGGTATGTAATGTTTTTTAAACGGTCTTATTCATAGAGAGTTAGAGTAAGTTTGAACGTTTTTTTATGGTTCTTAAAGAGGCGTTCAAACTTACTCTACCTCTCTTTGAATAAGACCGTAAGTTAATACGTGGGTGTTACAAACCTTCAAATACCCTACAGGTAATTGGTGATGTTAAAGAAGAACACTCTCTAGATGAAGGTGCAACTCTAGATGAATGCACTCATTTCAAGGAGGCCTAAATCCAGCAGCGCTGATATTGTGACAGCAAGAGATTCTCGGCATGCTTCAAAAAAACCGGCAAATTACGTTAGATATTAATTTCTAGCCATAGCGCCTCCGCCAAGGCCCGGTAGACAGGGTAGACCCAAGAAATGTTAGCTGAACGTTATAAGGGATGATATACGTGCCAATGGTTTCACAATAAGAAATATCGAAAATCATGCGAGGTAAATAAGAAAATTTAGGTGAATGCTGGGCAGTTCGCGCACGAGGAAGGGTTATCTAGAGTGGAGTAATGCCGACTGTATTTTACGTTTGACTAAACAACCATAAAAAAGTTTCCGTGGTCATTTTGGTATAAATGGAACACTGAAAAGTAGAAAAGCGGTCGTCGCAAATACAACCGAAATTTAACGCTGGGCCCGGTAGTGGTGGTTCTAAGTGGGTATTAAAATCAAGTCAATACTTTAAACACTGCATTAAAACATAAATAATTGAGTTGGTTCTGAGTAATTTCTAAGTTATCTTTACATTACGGTAAAGCTTTATATATTGTGAAAACACGTAGATTAAAACCATCACACTGTAACTAACGTGGTCAAATCATTACGAACATTTTCTACAACAGATTTCATCTCTATACATGGACGACCATGATCTTCACAATACCTACAGACTGGTTTTAAAAATTACAATATATTATTTATTGTCACAGCGTAGTACAGTGGCTTTATAGCCATAAAATGTATTGATTTTAAAAACGCCTACTTACAACTTATTGTGCTTAAGACTCACCCACGTGAACAAAAAAAGCAGCAGATACCAGCTACTGTTGTAGTTCATGTATCGGTTGACGTCGTTACATGGAATCTAATCCATTGGCAAGCTGTATCTTAGGCTGTTACTACAGCTATTGGTGGACTAGGACCTTACCCCATAATTGGTCCTTGATAAAATGGGCGAAAGTTTTTTGTTCAACCGAAAAGGCATGTCCCCTTACAAACAACATTATTTGTGCAGCATAAGTCCAATTAAATAAAAAAAAAAAACAAGTTTTTTCTAATTTTAAAATCTCTTTAATGATCTTAAATAATTTCACACAAACTTTAGACCCAATGGATGTATGTATGTATGTAAGTTCGGGTGGAATCTTGCAAGTTAAATTGACTAACTTCCCGGTTTCCGATTGAGCTGAAATTTTGCACACATATGTATTAACCTAATGCACATTATCATCATCCTAGTAATAGTTTATTCCAGTTGTGTTCGGATCGTCTGCGTTGAGTCCCAGGTTATGCTTTCCTATATTTTCTTCTACACTTCTTCGGTCTTCGGCATCCCTATTTTACCAACCGATTAGCACGCATGTCCTCCTTCACCCATTCTACCGCGAGCGGGTGGAAGCGGCATGACAATATATTTCTTCCCCACTTAACTATTTGTTTTCCGTAAAACATGACTGTGCTAGCGTAGGCGACTCTCTTACAAGCCTCACAGCTCGTCTGCTAAATATGGCACGGAAATTTATAACCTTATCTGCAAATGTGTATATTGTTACAATTAGATAGAACGTTCTGACGTTACTGCCATCCTCCATAGAAGGTGACCGTAAGGAAACTAATATATTTCATATAACCGCCTTAGACAGGGTAGTGGGTATAGATTCCATGCCTTTAATTATGAAAGAAGTATTCTTTCAGTCACCCAGCAGTGGGGCGTTTGTTGTTTTCATCGCGTATTATTCGCCTCGCTTTTGCTGAACATCATCAACGTACAATATGCGTACGCGATTCGTAATGCATGGACCGCGCCCACACTACCTCCACTTCAGAAGAGGTTTGATACGAGTATAATGTCTGCATATTAAACATAATGGACGATTACCAATATGGGTCAGACAAGATTCATTGACTACCTAATAGACTTGTATGATGGTATTGTATCATAATTTACAATGTAAGTATAGTATATTGTTTTAACATATCATAATTATCACTGGTTACTCTCATTCATGTTCTATGCCAATATTTAATTATTTTCTATATACCTACCTATGTAATATGTAGATGTAAAGTGAGTTTTTAAACGTTAATACGCTTACTTTTATTCCTTCTTCATGACCTTGGGAATGTAGTGATTGTTATGAAATTTGGTATATAGGATTATAGGTCGGTTTGAAACTTACGCTCTTGGGGATGAACATATGGTATGTATTTTTATCCTGGAAAATAAGATTAGTTTTTAAGGTAAAGTAGATCTTGTTACCTAGATATGATGATGACAGGTGAACACGGAGAGTTTTAGTGGGTATTCCGGCGCCAGCCTGGCGAGTCCCCACTCGTTCTCACCCTAATCCACACAGTGAGATATCTGTAAGGGGGTTCTCCTCGCAAAAAGGCATGATGATGACGAGTGCTTAAAAGTTTAAACAAGAGTATCAAGGCGTTAAACTTTAAAAATTCGTATTACGAAAACAATTGGATCAAAATTAAAATTAGTTTCTTGACATAAATTAGTTATACGAACGCCAGTATTCGTATAATGAGTGGGGGCGTTACGTAAACAAAGAGTTGGGCGGACCTGCCACCGGGCGCCACCCTAACACCCCCCCACCCCTCGCCACGATCAGCGAGCCACCTGCGCACAGGCACATTTTCGCAATCAACATGAAATTCAATTGAGAGACACACGACGAGCGAACGAACGTAGGTATTCATAATAACCATTCACGCTCACATAATATCTTATTAGCAAAGCGACATTTAATTAAATGAACTTTATGCATAGTACCAATATATATAAGTATAATATAGATCAGTTGAGAGTGAGTTGAGATTTGCCGTTTACAGAATGTAGTAGGTAAGTCTGCGATCGGCCACTTAGATGGTTTTAAATCTATATAAGAAATTGAAATAGGTACTTAATTTTGCTATTCTTATACGAAATATCAATTAAATAAATAAAACAATACTGCTAGTATTATATGGATAACGCATGTATAGCGATAATATGGATATAAGTTTATTCAGTCATACATGTTTATGTACTTAGTTTATCGTGCTTGAATGGGGCCTATTTAAATTAAGTCGGTACCTACATAATTAGGTACTTGTTACAAATATTATTACGTCAATATTTGCTGTTAATAATCTATTAATTAATATTATAACTTGAATTATTATGCATGATGAAAGAATGACTAAACAGATATACAATGCAAAAGTGGATGGATGCAGAAGTCGTGGAAGTCCACGACACACCTTCCATGATCAAATTGATCGTGTACTAGCAGAAGGTGATGTCAGAAGCCTTAAGAACAGACGAGCTTGCATGACAAGAGTTATGAATGTCAAAGAGGCAAGTGAGGTGTGTAAGAATAAGCCTAAATGGCACTCTGTTGTTCGTGTCTACCCCGCAAGGGAGCTGGCGTGAAGTTATGTATGTATGTATGTATGTATAACTTGAAGAGTTCTAGGACCCAATAAAAGCCCATACTTTTTTTTTATTTTTTTTTATTGCAGGAGTTCAGCAGACAGGCAGACGGCCCACTTAATGGAAAGCGGTTACCATCGCCTATGCACATTTGCAAAACCAAAGGTGCTACAAATGCGCTGCTGCTCTGTTAAGGGTCACTGGAACCTGGTCACTAATGCCGGAACACAACTTAAGGTTGTTATGGCGGCATACTCTAGACCAGGGGTGGTAGCCATCCAGTCGGGCAAATGCCCTACCACCTGGCTGTGGGTTGTTTAGTCGCCTCTTACGACAGGCCGCCCGGCCGCAGGAAATTGTATTCTTTCTCCGTTCCTGCACGGATAAAAATATTTAATTTAGAACAACACTTATGCGCTAGACACGATATAATCGGTAACATTGAAATGTCGTGCACACCTATGACGCCTCATGCATTAAAATATACCTATTTAATTTTTAATTACTGGACGTATTTTCGAGTTTATGCATAATGATTGTTCTAATTACGCTTCTTAGAGACTAAGTTTGAGATTAATCATTATTTATTTTATACCTACAGTTTTTCGAGCTTAAAACATTATTTTCTCTCACCTGAACTTCGTATTCGGATTACTTGAGTGCTGAGTCATTATTCGAAATAAGTATCCAATTTTAATATTAGGTATATGTATCTAATATTCAGCGAAGTAATCTAACCTGCCTTCTGGGCACCTTTCCAATTGAAAACGTTTACCTGGACTCAGTATTTTACTTATACTCTAAAGCATAGGTCCCCAAACTTTTTTATTCCCCCTTGTTTAAGTAATATTTATTTTACGCGAGAAACGCTTAGTGACCTCGTTATCGTAAACTATTAGGCATTATGTGTACTAATATGGTATAGGAATAAACGTAAAATACTTTTGTCCCGGAGCAATGGACATCGTACTAAAATTAAAGCAACGGAGAAACAGGGATAGTTTCAGTTTTAGAATTTTTAATACTTAATCATACTTCATATACTAATTTACTATTCTCTCTTGTTGTGCATATATTGCTACAATTTCATTGATTCTTTCAAAAGTTACTGTATAGGCATTACATATTTAACTCTTAAAAAGATTGCGATAGAAAAATATGAAGTAAAACAATTTTTTGCTACACGTTTTACCGGGGAGTTTCTTGCTGCTTCTTCACCTTAAATAGCGATAAAACGTCGAAAAGTGATGTACAAATGCAATAAGAAGTGGACTTAATTTTTAACTTTATATATGATCTTCAAAATTATCTCCAGTGGAACATGATACGTACTGAAAACTTATGACGCCTGCACACATTTCATCCTATTATGATAATTCTTGTACAGTGCAGGCCGTCAAACTTCGGAATATGCTGCCTCTTACTGTCAGGGAGGCCAAATCCTTAACAACATTTAGAAATTTGCTTAGAAAACACTATTTGTCTACAAATAGCTATGTCTGACACAATATAATCATGCTAATACATTTATTATAATAACTTATGTATTTTGAAATGTATTATTGTATATATTTATATAACTATGTATGTATGTATTTTTCTTAAATTAGTTTGAGTATTTATGTATCTATTGCCTATTTCCTGCACCACCTAAATCGCCTGATTAATTTTTTTTCATTTAGGTTGCGTAGAAGAGATCGCTTTGAGTGATAAGGCCGCCTATTGTATTGCCTAGAAACTATTGTAAATATGGTCTGTTTTTGTAATTGTATATTTTGGTGTGCAATAAAGTGTTATCTCTCTCTCTCTTTCTTAGTATAAATAAAAAAAATGTATTTGAACATTTATGTTTCAACAAGTTTACTTCTTAGATAAATGTGTAACTTATTTTTATAATATAACTAGCGGCCCCGGCAGACGTTGTCCTGCTCTGAAAAAATAAAGATCTAAAATCCGATCCCAGCGCCACCTACCGGTTCCAATTGTGGATTTAATCCATCCGGGAAATCACTCAAACACACAAAAACAAAATCACCAAAATCCGACCAGGTGATTAGAAGGATTCTAGAACCCGATTTCAGCGCCACCTACCGGTTTCAACGGGATAAGAAGTATCCTATGTCCGTCTCCTGGTTTTAAGCTATCTCCCCACCAATTTTCAGCTAAATCGGTATAGCCGTTCTTGAGTTATAAATAGTGTAACTAATACGACTTTCTTTTATATATATATACCCTCTATAGTACATCATAGATAACCATTTTGTACCTATATATATATATGTATATGTATATATATATGTGTATAGCTGTATTCATGAAAGCTAAAATTATAGTCCCGACCTTACCAAATGCGATCCATTTTCACTGACCCCTTGGAATTCGTAGTCGAATCCTGGGGGTCAATATAGACTATTTGGGTCTCGATGCCCTATGGGATTATAAGTATACAATGAAAATTAGTGTTCTATTTAAAAAATATAATATAACTATTAAGTCACAAATTAATTTCGTTTAGTTTAAGACTAAGGTTTTTTAATATTCGTTTATAACAGCTATCTACTGTATATATATTTTAGTAGTTACCAAGAATTGACAATTACTTAATAAGATACAAGTCGACAAGCTCATAAATGTTATACAATTGTACTACAAGATTACTTTCCTCTCACTTTTTGATGTGTTATTATTATTTAAAAGAAATCTTTAAAAAATTACATCGTGTTCTCCATCATTCATATAGTATTCCAGTTGTTGTTTTTAATACTTTCAATGTACAGACATGGCATTTATAGATTTTTTTAATATTATTAATAATCTATTTTATGCCAAAATCAGCTTTATTAAATACTAGAGTTTACCGAGTATCAGCCAAATCGGTCCAATAGTCTTTCCATAAAAGGATAACAAACAGAGAGACAAGTATTAGTACGAGTACGACGAGTACTTTTATCCTGGAAACTATCCCATTTTGCGGGATAAACAGTATCCTATGTTCATTCTCGGCTTCGAATATATATATATATATATATATATATATATATATATATATATATATATATATACTGAGTTTCAGCCAAATCGGTCCAGTAGTTTTTACGTGAAAACGGAACAGACAGACAGAGTTACTTTCGCATTTATAATATTAATAGGGACTAGAGTTTACCCCGCGGCTGCGCCACGGGTCAAACTCTTGTGCGTGTCTCTTGTTTAAAGAACAAGAAGTACAGGTTACATTGTATTACATTTTTATGTATTTGCCCCCGAAAAATTCACTTCATTTTATATCGCAAACTATACCACCCCGTCTATATGTAAACTACATAAATGACAAAACTTGTCAAAAATGACAAAATGGATAACATGGACCAAGTGGACCAAGTGGACCCAGTGGACCCAGTGGACCAACTGGATCCAGTGGATCCAGTGGACAAAGTGAACCCAGTGGACCCAACGAACCTACTGGACTAAGTGGACCCAGTGGACCCAGTGAGTCCAGTGGACCAAGTAGACCCAGTGGACCCAGTGGTTTAAGTGGACCCAGTGGACCCAGTAGTCTAAGTGAATCCAGTGGACCCAGTGGTTCTAGTGGACCCAGTGGACCCAGTCGGCCCAGTAGTCTAAGTGGACCCAGTAGGCCCAGTGGACCCAGTAGGCTGAGTGTTCCAAATGGACCCAGTGGACCAAGTGGACCAGGTGGACCCAGTGGACCAAGTGGACCCAGTGGACCAAGTGGACCCAGTGGACCAAGTGGATCCAGTGGACCAAGTGGACCCAGTTGACCAAGTGGACCCAGTGGTCCCAGTAGACCCAGTGGACGAAATGGACAAAATCACAAACCAGTCCTAGTTTCCGGGATAAACTTTACATAAATCTATTCCAAAATGTATCCCATTATCCGGGATAAAAAGTATCCCTTGGCTACTCTCGGTATTCAAATTATATATGTACCGAGTTTCAGCCAAATCGGTCCAATAGTCTTTCCATAAAAGGATAACAAACAAAAAGACAAATATATTTTTATCCCGGAAACTATCCCATTTTTCGGTATAAAAAATATCCTATGTTCATTCTCGGCATCGAAAATATATATATACTGAGTGTCAGCCAAATCAGTCCAGTAGTTTTTCCGTGAAAACGGAACAGACAGACAAACAGACAGAGTTACTTTCGCATTTATAATATTAATAGGGATATTGAAAGTCTTAATAAGTTTCATTTCAATTTCATATTAAAAAATACTTAATTCAAGTAATAATAATAATAATAAATGTCCCCATATGTTCCGTTTCTACTTGGAACATAAAATTTCAAAGAATCGATACTAACGACGTCTAGCGAACACGGGGTCGTAGAAAAACTAATTATCAAAATAAAACTTAAAAGTTGGAATTGTTATTCTCAGTATTCTCTCTTCTATGCCCGAAAGTCAAACCAGTTGTTAAGAAATAAAAATTTCATGCATTAACAGTCATAAAGTTCGTAAAAGCGTTCATAGCACCGGAATTCAAAGTTGAACGATTGAACCCAACTGGCTACCGTAAAAGGCGGCCTGGGGAAATTGAAGGGGCAAACATTAATGATTTTCTTTCATTTACATTTATCATTAACAAAAAATAAGTATTCTCAAAAAGTCTTTGCTTACTAGGCGACCACATATGGCGTCGATTCGCCGCCACGTACTAATTGAGAGCGACACTAGACAAATATATCGCCTTTTATGGCCGCGGTCAGCATTAACTACACTGATTGGTAAATAAACAGAATAAAGGATCGTAAGACCGAGATGAATCAGCTCTCGATCGAGCCGTGATTAGAAGCGATTAGCATGCGCGCGAGTCGCGGGACGCGAGTCCGCCGCACGGCCCCAGCCTCGTGGGAGGTGGGTGGATCGACTCCTCTATTGTCTTACGACGTGCTATAGCGCTGTAATAACACTGCCATTGCACACTATTTATGTTAATCTCTTTGAGAATTCAATTTATCCATTATAATCTATTCATGAACGGATATTAATTTTCTATGTATCAACTTTATTCCCATCGACAGCCTGTTAACAACCTTTCACTAGAAGTACATTGATTGAACTTCAACCGATGTCATTTAAAGTTCATTTGTAAATAGTACCTACTTAAGTATCACACTTACGAATGAAATATATATGTTTTACTCTCACTTTTCAACATAGTATATCAGCTTCATTTGAAACTTCAAGCTCTATTGTACTGAATATGCATAATGTATTATATTATGGGTTGTGTGAGTTACGTCGATCGCAGAATGCTACTCGCACGCTGGCAGGCTGCTACGCGTGCCAGCCGTTGTCGACCGTTTTATTGAAGTTGGCGCCATCAACAACTTTCTCGTCTCGCGGACAATAACGCCTAAATTGGAAACCAAAGTCATTTTTATAGCGCGCCGCTGACAATCACTGATTTCGATCGCGATCACCTATAGTATGCTCGTGAACTGTCGTAAATTCCGTGAGCGCGCGGCCACTTAACGCGGGAGCGATACTCGGAGTTATTCCGGCTGTTTGCTCGTTACAGCGTGGAGTAGGTACTTCTAAAGAAGGCAACCAAAACGTTCCCACAGTCGTCGATCACCACAGTAAAAAAGAACCAAGTGCCTACGAATTAACACGTCCGCACGTTGTGTGTGTATGAAAACACTCGGTGGCCCCGCGGACTAAGAGCTCTCGAAGTGACGGAGAGTTGTTGTAGAGCGATGCCGGCCCTGGTGACATTGCAGTACCCTTTGCTCGTAACATGTATATCATTTTTCTCATTCATTCGCTTTTAAATGTTCTAGTGGTCGAAATAACATTACTGTCTTCAACTTAGCTATAAGAAGTGGTCAAGTCCACATGTAGAATATAAAACTCAGTGTATTCATAGTTTAAATCTATGTATCTATACCAATCAATATACAATTGAATATTGATTAATAATTGATTAATTGAAATCTATTAATTATACGATGTTTAATCATAAATTAACATTTACAAAAATTATCGGTATCTTGGTCTGAAACGTTGACTCTAATAGATTTCGAAAAGTTAATCCGTTCAGGATTTCTTATCGCAGGTCATCCTATTCAACAGACTAAACCACGTCTAACACTGTGTTTACTGAGACGCAGTTTCGACTCCAGGATTTGTCTGCTCCATTAACTTTTGATCCCACTAGAGACAATAATAAACCACTGATACTTCAGCTTGCTGATTTTACAAGCTTTCTCGGTTACTTTGGTCCTTTTCGGATATTCTCGTTGTAGATTTTATCTAAAAGGAAAACATTCAACATATGTGTGTATGAATACGCTCCATAGCCCACCTGAACTACTTTATATTTCTTTATCAATCTCACTATAAGCATACACGTCTTGATACCTTCTATCATGACAAGTAAGATGCATTTCTCGATGACAACTCTCCAAGCATCGCGAAATGGAATGGCAAAATATTTTAACTAGGCATAATGTTGAGGAGTTTTTATGACGATAACACGTTGCGAATAAATGCTATATATATAGATTAGAAAGTTAAATTTATGTGACAGCAGAACTTATCATGCCATCCATAAAAGTACTGCTTCAAGGAGCGAAACGGACGGTATACCTGCCACGCTTGTACAAAGTGGAATAATAGGTTTCACATATCGGTAATCTACTAGAGATATACAGGTGTCCTCGCGATGTTCTCTTTCATTGTCAATACGTGGTAATTGTAACAATATACACGTTAGGTCAGAAAAACTGCTTAAGCTACATGCTTTCCGGCTAAAATTCGAAATCACATAAAAACATGAATCTGAACACAAGGCTCTAGTACCCATTTCCTCGAGCAAGTATTAGTAGTGCTCCTAAAAACACAAATAATTGTCAGATTCGCAACATTTTATTACGCATATTCAGGCAGTAGCTTCATTAATATCGAAACATGGTGGTTACTTGCGACAGTTACGCCCGTCCACTAATATTTTAAATCAATACTCGGTCGAGTATGTGTGTGAACTAGCTCCAGTTCAGATCTGACGCACTCGTTAATGCACTATGTAAACTATACTTAATCTTTCACTTTGTATTGCTTAGAGAGAAATTAACAAAGAAATACTACACAAACACCGCCTATAGTCCTCTTATTAAGAGTCTGCCTTATTATATCGTTGACATTCGTAGCGATGTTTGGCAATCTAGATCTTCAAATTCGTTTGAAGATGTTCTAGAATTCGGTAACACGAAAAATTTAAAACATTTTAAGAAAACGAAAATACCTTCTTTGTCTTTAAAAAAAAAATATGATTTATTCCTTACTCCAATTCAAATTACAAGTGTTGCTATATAAGTCATAAGTAAAATACCTATGCAAAGGAAATTTTGAACGTTAATCTTATTTAAACTTTAAGAAATGTATCCATATTTTGTATTTTTAAAATATCTTATGTTAAGCCACCAATTTTTTAATGAGTCTACAGAAAAGCACTGAATTTTTCCTCAGTGTTTGCACTGAAACATAGACAATGATAGTTTTTTTAATTTTCTCTAAGCAGTTTTTAAAACTTATAAATTATAAATACTTGATTCGACGCATATGCTTGTTAAAGTTCCGTAGGCATTTTTCCAAAAATGGAACCCCTACGAAATCATCATGTCTGTCCATCTGTCGATCTTTGTATGTCATAGTATTTTTTCGAAAACCTCTGGATTTTGAATAGATGAAATTTAGGCCACCGCTATACTTTCAACTGAGTGTTTAAATTTTTTTTAGTGTAAGTACCTACATAATCATGAAAGGTATCTGAGAGACGTCTTTATTTCTGGTTCTTGAAATCTATTAACTATTAATCTACGACTTTATCTTCTAAAGCAACATCATTTCTAAGACTAGATAGAATTTGTTTCTCGACATAATATTCAAATGAATACATTAGGTACACTAAAATGTCAGTGCCTTCTCACACTATTCTTATCACATCAAAATGCTGTTCAAAGTTATTGCATTTCTCTTTTAACACATGGAATGTAGTTTAAAAACGTAGGTTAAAAAGTTTGTAAAATAAATTATTCTTGATTAAACTACTTTTTTATAAGGATTTTGATTTTTAGTTAAGTCGTAAATACAATATGATAATAGAAGATAATAAATATGTAAAATTATAATAGTTTACCTTAAAGGTGACTAAAAATAGTATCTATACCTATCTATATATGTTACTGATTAAAATTACAAAACTATCTAGGAATTGAGAAAATATTTTTGTATAGTGCAATAGGAACCTACTCCGCTTCTCAAGACGCGCATACATATTTATACTAACCTTAATAAATAAGCAGATAAACTACATAGTAATCTTATACACACAAGTAATTCTCATTTAATATTATATTTTTAAAGGTAGGAAGTATACTAATGAGTAAATTGAGTAAGTGCTTGACAGTCCGTGTCTTATGAAAGGTTCTACAAAGGTCACATTATCAATTCAATTTCAATAAATATTATTATCTCAAAACTAAAATTTGATTTCTTTTTCAATATTTTGCACATCATAATTTAAAAGTTAGTGAGGACATCACATGTCACAACTTGGAAGCTAATTATCTATCATCTATTGACTTCACCAAAAGTCATTAAAACTTTGTTTTTTGAAATGAAGCTTCTTTAGAATCGTTGTGATTGGAAACTCGATGAAACAAAAAAAGCAAAAAAATATGAAATGTGACGTCACGAAATTTAGAATCCCTCCCACCCCTTCTCACACTTTGTCTTACTTTTACTGCGTGTTAACACACACACAATTTTTTTTCAAGACCGGACTAGGTACTTACCAAGACCATATTCTAATCTATCCCATTGATAGTTAAGTTTAGAATGTTTTCGTTTTCGGGAAAATTATTTCAATTTTAAATATATAGGTTTATCATTTTCACATTTAGATCAATACTGAGATATACTGAGAGATACTGAGAATTTTTCAGTTCACTATAAAATATCGCAGACAGTTATTATAAATCCTGAAAGTCGCTCCACTTCATTTCATTCATTCGCTGTTCATATAATGCTGCAATCAGCCAATAGCAATAATAAGTTGTGTGAGCGCAATAGTCAGCGGCGATCGTGGCCAGAAGGTGCAAATAAATCAGCATTTGCCGGTAGATGGACGGTTAAATTATTGATTTATAGGGTGGTGTTCAGAGCGAGGCGCCGGCTAATTGGTCTTGGCGAGCGGTCGCGTGACACCAGCTCTATGCTAGAATTATTGAGACAAAATCGTCCAATTTTAAACACTACATGGCAGGCATGACTTCGTTACCTTTATCTATTCACAGGAGTATAAACATTGAGGCAATAACCACAGTGAGTATTCAAGCCAATTACTCCTCTAAAGCAAGTTGTTCATGTGTCGTACTAAAGAATGTTTGCTTGTAAAATCGCTCACTTCCTAAGGTGACAGCCGTTACATAATTTGTTCTGTGCGCATTGTTTAAACAGCATCAAGTCAAGCTGGTGTTAGTCGTTTCGCAGTGGACAATGTACCGCACTGTATAGAGCTCTGTATGCCGTGCCAGTGAACCGAGAGACAAAAATACAAACCGCGGAGCCAAAACAAATAAGTGCGTGAGACTCGTCAAGAGTTAGGATCGCGCCCACTTCATAACCGGAGCCAGTTTAAGCTTATGTAGCCAGAATAAATTTACAATAAACAAAATGTGTAGCTTCGTGAAGACTGGTGAGACTTGGATAAGTAGGACAGACCTGCGAGTAGAAGGACCCACGAGAGTTCTGTAATATATCTACTCCTGTATAAACCTTATAAAAAAAGAGCTTGAGATATAAATTCAAGAAGAAATATAAATAAAATCAATTCTTTAGCTAGACGTGTTGCTGGAGCGTTTCTTGCCACTTCTTGTTCTTAACAGCAATAACACGTTGCGAAGCGGAGTGAGTATATAGAATAGCAAGGAAAATTAAAATTTAACTCATATGCATGACTTTCAAAAAGTGTTCTCTTACTTAAACTAACTTTACATAAAACTTTTGAATTTGAGTGAAGTTATAAATTAAACAAACGTATTAGGCAAAAAGATATCTGAATAATCGAGGCTTCATAAACACGATTTTAGATATGTTAGTCATCTCTGAGGAACTTATCATTTATTGCGAAAAATACTGCGCGTTATATTCGTTTATAATTAATTATCTCTTATAATAAGACTACGTTTTAACGGTTTTAATAATTAAGTAATTTTAATTACTAGTCCTGAATACTTATGAAAATATTAAACCTCATTTATTTGGATTCCTGAAGACACTATACCAATTTGTAGAATAACATTTATATTATGGTCATCCCGTTTTTCACAAATATCTATTAGCCGTGTTGCTAATGGCAGCGTGACCTCATATGCCTATGGTTAGTAATATTGACAAAAAAAAGGAATACTTAAATAAAAATCAGTCAAGTAGCAGTCGGACCACGAACAATCACTGGTTCCGCTCAGTGATGAACATCCACAATTGTGGTATTCGACTATGGATTCCTTAAATAATGATTAAAAAGAACCCTAAAATAACAATTCAAAATACGCAATATCTTAAAAATGAAATAAAACAGTAACAGATTCTGTTTAAACCTTTTTCATTGTAAGTATTTTTTAGTTTCCACCTTTTGAGTTTCCCACAGTAATTTTTTAAAGTTACAAAGTTACAGAGGCACACAATTTTATCGTCTTGAAGCAAATAATTCGCCACCTATTGATTCTAATAAAGAAAATCATTAAAAACTCATTATTAATTTGCAAAAAATATTTCACGATATCCCCACACATCTAGTACATTGAAAAAAATTCAACCGTCAGTTATATGCGTGGCAACGAGCCCTAATTATTATTTTGTCATATTGGTATGATTAATAAATGAAGTAATTATTTTTAATGTTCGCTTGTACTGGATGGAGAGCGCGTGAATGTCAAAGCGTCGTCGCTCAGAACGCACTCCGCTCTCTCGTTTCAATATTGTAGTAGCGACACAAGACAAACAGAGCTAGTAGTAGACTTAGTAGGAGGTCAGCCGTGTATGAAGAAGAGTTTCCGTGTCACTATCGGACTTGCTTGGATACACATTACTGCAAACTTTACGAACAAATATTTTTTTGGTTCCCATCATCTGTTATTGAAAGCTTAAACGTAAAAGAATGTTTAATTAGGTATTAGTTTCTATAAAATCTTACCAATCGCTTTTAGGCTGATATCTTATCGAGTTTATAAAACTTACAAGGTTATTGTCCAAGGTGGATTGGGGAATTTCACACATCAATAGGTAATCTTAAAGTGCAGGTTTTTCATGATATTTTCCTTTATCATCGGCATGTATAAATTTTAGCACTATGCATATTAGGCTGTAAGTCGTGGCAATTTAGTGGAGAAAGCGACCGCATCTTGTTATTCGAATTACGTAGGTTCGAATCTCGGCCAGAAAGAATGCACCGATTTTTCGATTTTTCCCACCTAATTTACGTATTGTTAAGCAGATGACAGACGTGCGAGCAAGTATGTGCACTTATAGCTCGGTGAGCTTTTTCGTTCTTGTATCACATTAGGTTAATGTGTTTAATTGGAAGCGAGAAAGAACACTGTGTTATACATAATACGTATACTTTCGCACATGTCTGTCACCTGCTTTACCACTACTAGGTACTTAGGGTGAAGGTAAACAATAAACACCTTGAAAAAACCTGGATATCAGGATAACAATATATAATAACCGTCAATCCGCGTTGGACAAGCATTATGGGTATATCTTCGGTTCCCCTTAAAAATAGAGAGGCCCGAACCTAAGAATAGGACTTTTATAGGCTGGAATTATTGCACAGCAAAGTATTACACGCTCACTGTCCTTGATACAAATTCACGTCAATGACATGAGAAGTGGGTGCGTTTGCCACTAAGCTACTACGACTTTAATGATAATGGCAATGTTATTTGCTAAATATTAGGTGATGTATTTGTGTCTTCATTATTATTAAGATTTAGAAGATTAATATTGTGAGTATAAACTAAACAACAGAAACCGAAAATTAGCAACTCATTAAAAATAAGATATATAGATAACACATTATTGCTTACCAAAATAAATGGATTATACGATAGACAATACGATAAACAACCTTTTCTCTTAAAGCGTTCCAGGTAACCTTACTTATAGGATATTGTTAGTTAATCCAGAGATGTATGTAGTGCATTAACTTAAATGCTACTAATTTTAAATTTTACAACCTAAACTTACACATGTATGTAATATAGGTTTATTCTCAATAAGCTATATAAACTCTGTAAGGAATGTTATGGTAATCGATAACGTCAAAATTAAATCAGGAATCCAATATAATCAAAATAATCTGTTAAAAAATGACCTTTTGTGATACACTCGACTGAATCGTCATTGGTATTAACCCTATATGTGTATAAAACGGATAAAATCAAGGTTCAAGCGGAGAACAGCCTCAGGTGTCACCATATCGCGTTAATACACGGATTGTGGGGTCTTAGCTTTGTACCAGTTTTATGTCCTCCCGATAACATTGTATCTATAGGTCATAAAGTTGATAATAGTCACCACTGCAATAAAGAAACTTGAGCGTAAACAGCTAATAAATAAACATGAAATTATGTTTCTACAAAGTTATTATCATGTTTTGTGTTAAACAAGGCCATCAAGATAAAATTCTGTCAAGCCAGTGATACAGGCCTAAGCTTTCACAACGATGTAAAAACACAATAGGGATGTTATTTTCGACTTTTATCGTTGATTTTAAATTTATAAAATAAAGCTTTGACTGTTTAAAGCCCCTTAAAACTGTTTGATTTAAGATCTTTAAAGTATTCCTTAATTTAATTTCAAGTATACCCTTAGAGCCAAATTGTATTTAAGTACCATATACACACCATTTGGTATTTAATTTCACGTTTATTGAGTTATCTAAAAAATTCAAATTGAGTAACAGTAATCCATATATTTTGTTAATACTATGACATATTATTTAAATATGAAGGTACAAGATTTTAAAGCTTTCCTAGTGGCTTCCCTCTTGTAAACTTTAGACTTGTACCTACCTCAAAAAATAACAAATTCGAGAACAATAATATATATTATCCATTCATTTGATTTTTTTTATACAAAATTCGTACAAGTAATGTAAATAAATTTTCCAGCAATGGTAAAATAAAATAATAATTAATACTAATATATAAGAGCTCAGCTAATAACCGGTTCCTATATCTTACCGTACCGATCGTTCATTTGCCTTGCTGTAGGTTCAAATTTAACACGAACTCCATACAAATAATGTCAAAAATTTAACCGATGCTAGGATAAGTGAATGAATAGTAATGATCGACCGGCAATGAATATAAGAACCGGTTGTTAGTGCATTGTATCGTCCGCACGACGAGTGTTCAGATGAACTTTTTAAGTTTGTGTCATCGTAGCTTTTGCCACCGCATTGCCACTAGTGTACAACTACAACTCCATCCATACAATAAAATATGAGATGTCCTTCGAATGTGGCATTACAACTAATATTCATAAGTCTTTTCAACACTATCCTCAATTTCTTAGTGATAAAGAATCTACCGTGGCGAAATAATATTCTTATCTCCACACCATAAATAATTGATATTTTAATGTCACAAATGATCTGTATGTATGTGAGAAACATTTTAATTATCCAAAGGACTTTCCTGACAAGATCTTAATACAAGATTATGACCTTAATACAATCGTTATTAAGATCAAATTTGCTTGTTGTTTAAATCAACAAAGTACATTATACATTCGACTCGTTAAAGCAACACGTTTTTCGAGCCAGTGCTGTGGCTAGTCCATAAGTTATCGTATGTAATAAAATTAAATGTAACACATTTCTCTTTTTCAAGTAATCTTCATAATTTATTCATATTTTTAGTTCGCGACCTGTATAGGCGCCCGGGGGTATATAGTCGTGCCGACCCGAGACAGTTATTCATTCTGAACTCAGTCATATTAAACTTTGCACTATCGATCAAATTTATGAAACAGAATTAAAATATTTCAATTGGATATTTGGCATACGTGTATCATAATCATCAATAATTCCAGATTCTCCATAGACCAAATAAAAATAATTTATCAATTAAATTAAAACTCGAACTAAAACAAAAGTGACATATATGAACTATTAAACGTTTACAAAAAATTCATTTTTTTGTTTTAACTAATATTCGCCCACAACTTCGTCCACGTTGGACATGTAGCAAAGACAAAAAAAAGTGTTTTGCCAATAAATATAAGGGTACTAGCGGTCCCGCAAGACGTTGTCCTGCCCTGAAAAAACAAAAATCTAGAAACCGATTCCAGCACCATCTACCGGGTCTAATTGTGAATCTCAACTATCGCGGGACTTACTAAAACACACACAAAAACTTGCATCAAAATTGGTCCAGGAATTTAAGAGGAGTTTAGTGACATACATACGAACAGAAGAATTTTATATAGATAAAGATTTCCAGCAGCGCAATGAGTTTTTTAGTATCAAAATATATGAATCCTGGAAATTCCTGAAAAACCAAGGAATAAATAACTTTACTAAAGACATGTGTAACTTTGACTGGTCTACTAAATATATCTAACAGACATAGATAGTGTTGCAGCAAGCAAATCATAAAATCAAAACGTAGCAACTTGAGAAAATCGCGTCAAAATCGGTCTAGTGATTTCGAAGTTAAGAAAAATCAGGAAGTTTGAAAAAGACATAGATATGAAAAATGTCATAGCATAAATATACGATAGGCATCCCAACCAATGACTGCCATCCAGTCAATCTATTCGAGATTAACAAATCTGAATATTTTTTATTTTGTACTCATATAATAATATTAGTATGTGAGGAACTAATGTCTATCCATGACTACAGTTGGCTTTTAACCAAAACTACAAATAAATTGTATACCTGTCAAAGGCGAAACATGTAACTTTTACCACTTAGCATAACATCTGCAAAAATGTACATGTTTCAAACAAATAAAATACATGCCTCCACCGGTAGAAGGGGAACACCCAAAAATGTTTAGCTTGACGGCGTCGTAAAGTTGGTCAACCTATCAATACAATGATCTCATAATGAAGGACAACGAAGGCCGTGTGAAGTGAAGAAGAAGAAATAGAAAAGCGGACCCCCGGCTATAAAGCGAACACTACAAACGGAACCAGGTTTTAACGCTCGGATGATAATGATGAACTATATTTTGTACAGAAACGGATGAATACATCGTGACGAAACGTGTACATCGAGAAAACTGATATTTGTAATCAGCCAACCTTAGACAATTGTAGTAGGTAGGTAGACCGTTCAGGTCGCTAAAAAAGGAAACGTTGAGCCTACTTGTGGAAGTTTTATAGACTAGTATTATTATTTTTATTACACTTCTATACACCATAAGTATGCTAGCTATAATATAGCCTTGTTTTAAATGTCACAGAGGCAAGATCCATTATTCACTGCTTTGATCAATAGCAGAGTAGGTACTTAAGTTCTAATTTACAAACTTGTTCCGCCATTGCAACGAAATTGCTTTAAATAGATTAAATATCAATGAATAAAACATTTCTGAATACGTAATTGCATTTTGTTTTGAATAATATTTATTATTCAAGGTTGATTGAAACTTCAATATTAAAAATAGCAAATAGCGTGTGCAACTCTTGACCACCAAATGTTTGTTGGTTATATTTAGATATGTTTTTTCCTTCCGGTTCATTTTCGGTGTTTGTAGTATATAAGTATAAATTGTAATATACTAAATTGTTTTAAAACCTATTTCTATCCATAAACAAACCAGAAACAAAAAAACAATCAAAATAACTCATTTTCATATCTATTAAACAAAAATATCAAATACAAGAAAGCATATCGAAAAACTAATATTGTTTTTGAAGAGAAACTTCTTTAGAGTCGTTGTGATTTGAAGCTCGATGAAACGAAAACGGACTAAGCCTGCGACAGAATGAGATAGAATACATTATATTTAATCATTTAAACACTATGATCATACAGATAGAGTTGGAAATGTTTAAAATGTTCATTAACACTTCAAATTTCATGTTTGAAAGCTTAAATATATTATAACTGTATAATATATGAAATGTGACGTCACGAAATTTTGAATACCTCCCACCCCTCGTCACTCTGTTTCAATTCTACTGCGTGTGAACTGCCCACATACACACAATTTTTTATACCTTTCGTCTTGTGCAGTAGATTTATTTTTTTGGTAACAGAAAATTCTAACGCGATCTTCTAAACTACTAAACGGCGCTTTTTTAAATGTGTGTATAAATACGGAATTTTAAAATAGTATTAGATTTACCTTGTAGCTTACGTATATTGGGTAGTGTGAATATTATATCGTAAAGGAATTGTAAAAAAGTTTTATCAATTACATCCAGATAATAATTTGTATTAAATGTAATTAATTCATCAAAGAACTTTGAATTAGTTGAATCCATCAGCAGTTAATGCTGATAGCTGGTATGATTTATGTACCGTAGAGCCGTTTTCTGCGGTGTTGTTCTAGTGAGGGATGGCATAGAGCGCAAGGCAATAGAATGGCCCCCGCTGCGGCGGCGGCCAAGTACTTACTGCATTCGCTCATCAGTATAGTATCCGACCTTAGGGCAGTTTGACTAAAGCCGAAACCGATTACTAGATTATTTGTTTTTATGTTTGCATGGTAAATTACTACCGTCACAAATGCACATTTGCCACATCAACTGAACCAATGCGTCGTTCACCTCGTTGTAACACAAAGAACTTGTTTACACCCTTTTTGTAGAGCCCTATAGAATAGTGCTCTGAAAAAACTATGAGGGGAGTTATTTCCATAACTTGCATGTGTATAGCAAAGGAGCTGGTGGTATATACGGTAAACGATCGCCAAGTGTCGAGGGATCGTAGATGAACTTCTTATAGCATAAAATGTTCATCTACATTATTGCCTTAAATTCCGGTTGCTTCTGGATCACCCATTACAGAGCCCGAATTCCGTTTACATCACACCCTAATTCGCAAGTTTGCTATGATTATATAGAGTGGGACAGACAATCCATCCATTCGTACGTATATCTTTGTATGTCATAGTATTTTTTTCACAAAGTAGTGGCTCTATCTATGTGACTGCAATTTGGTAGGAAAATTGAAGAAATTCTTCCTTCCTAGTTACTAAGAAAAAAATAATTTAGGTAGCCGTTTATTTGCATCCGCGACTGAAAATTTTATAGAGACGATTAAGGGATCATGGCATGTAATGGCGGGGGATGAAAATCATGGGATAAAATGTTAAATTAGTAGATTGGTGTAAGAATAAAGGTAGATAAAAAATAGGATGAATAGACTATGCGAAGGATGACATGATTATTTGTGCTATAACAGAGGTTGTATATCAGAACGGAGGAGTGCGGAAAGTAAAGATATATAGTATGTCGATTCCAAATGAGAGAAGATCAAAGAAAAAGTTATTATATTAAACAGCACCGAATATGACTATGGAACATTTTTTGGACCAGCGGAGCCGAATATAAAGCCGAAAGTTCGGTTGGTTCCACATGTTAAGTGGTACGCACAAATAGCGCAATAAATACCCGCTTATCGCAAATCAGTTCCTCTCACCGAGAGCCGATTTATTCATGAGCTGCGAGCATATGCTTAACAACGGGTGTATTTATCAGTGACATGTAGGCTAGTCAATTAAATTAAAACTCAATGGCAACGATAGCACCTTCGTATCACCGCTTTTTTATGTAATTGTTCATGTAGAAAATACTATACATAGTAAGAGCTAAAAGGTTAATTACACTGGCTTAGGCGACATTTAAAGAGATTTTACGTTAATAACATTAGATTCTTTTTAGAGTTTTAATTTCTAAAGGTAACAAATAAGTCGTGTATTCTCACCTCGCATTTAGAAATATATAATCTGGCACACTTACCGAAGTTTTGTGTATGTATAAAAATTTAGAGGCTAAACCCGAAGATTTTTTTATAGCTGGAGTACAGCAGACAGACTGATGGAAAGTAGCTACCGTCGCCTATGAACGTTTGCAATACCAGAGATGTTATCAACGCGCTGCGGACCTCCACGAAATTTTATAACAATCTGTTTAAAAAACTCCATATTGTAGCGCTATTGGGAAAACTTCAGCTGGGAGCTCATTCCAAATCCCCACGGTGCGCAAGAGAAAAATTGTGGAGAAACGATGGGTGAAGCGAAGCGGCTCAAGGAACTGGGGATAAAGGCGCAGCCAATGGCGAGCGGTGCGGTGATAGAAATAAAACAAAGGCACCATTTTGACTCCCCTTTATACGATCGGTAAAATACGCAGAGAGATGCGAAATCTCGAGACGGCAAGCGTATCTAGACCGTCTGTGAGTATGGGATCAGCGACAACGTAAACAGCTCGACGTTGAATACGGTCCAGGGGATTAAGCTGGTAGACAGATGCGCCAAACCACAGGTGTGAGCAATACTCCGTATGCAGCCTCACCTGGACTTTATAAAGCACAAGACGTTGGCGCGGAATAAAGTTGTGCTTAGACCGGTTTAGCACTCCCAGCTTTTGGAGGAAAGTTTTGCCTTGTCTTCAAGATGGCCTCTGAACTGCACATCGTTCGTGATGTCGAAACCGAGGATACCAATACTCTTAAATATTTTCTTAAGTTTTCGCGACTTGTATACATAATAAAACTACATTTTAACGGTTTTAAGCGCGTTAATTTATTTGATTTTGGTTATTCCGACGTTTCGGCCACTTTTAGTGGCCGTGATCACGGAATACAAAGATGTCAATTATCAACGAGTTTTGTTAAAGTTTTATTTAGCCTACCGCCAACTTGTTCATTTTAATTATTTAGTTTAAATATTGTTTATGGTTATTATTTTCTCTATGGGAGCCTAATCTAATTTACCACCGCTTCGCAACATGTTATGGCTTGAAGAGAAGAAGCGGCGCAAGAAACTCTTCAGCAAACATGCCAGCTCTAATAATTTTATATAATATTAAAATGGGTTTTTTTTTATTGCAGGAGTTCAGCAGACAGGCAGACGGCCCACTGGATGGAAAGCGGTTACCATCGCCTATGGACATTTGCAACACCAAAGGTGCTACAAATGCGCTGCTGCTCTCTTAAGTGAGTCTGGAACCTGGTCACTAATGCCGGAACACAACTCAAAGTTGTTATGGCGGCATGATCTAGACCAGGGGTGGTAGCCATCCAGTCGGGAAAATGCCCTACCACCTGACTGTGGGTTCTTTAGTCGTCTCTTACGACAGGCCGCCCGGCCGCAGGAAATTGTATTCTTTCTCCGTTCCTGCACGGATAAATGATGATGATGGGTGGAAGGAAAATAAAAGAAATTATCAGTCAAGTTGGTTTGTGCTCCGTTGCACGCAGAAAGAGCTCCCAGTGTCTTGAGGTCTCGCAGTTGGTTTTTGCTGGGTTTGGGTCTTAATAGTTTTGATGATCGGATCCCAAACTGGTGGTACTTGCCAACCATCTTCTCTATTGAAATTTGGGTGGGATGCGTGAGGCTATTGGAATCAAAAAACAGTAGTAACAACAGTAGTTTTATTAAATACTCTTAAAGTTAGTAAGGGGAGTTCTTTGGAACTAAACCGCTTGCTCGAATGGAGTTTTTTTGGCAGGGAATATGCAAATCTGGGTCTTCGTGGGGTTGAAATGGACAAGATTTTGTCTCGCCCCTTCAGAGACTCTTTCTAAAGAGTTATCTACTTCAGACACAAGTTTAACTTTCCTCCACAAATTATCAAGGGACGTTTGCTCGACCAGAGTACTGTGCAATGCCAGTGCTGTCCTCCACATACCAATGAATGTAGTCATCAAATTTTTCAATTTCAAAAAAAATAGTGCTAACCCATAACTTAGTGCCTAAGATTCCAACGTCCTAATCCAAAAATGTGAGTTCGGATTTTGAATAAAAAGAGTGCACCACTTAGGCGGTTTTTTTTTATCAGTACCATTAGCTTGAGCTAAAAATTAATGAATGCGTTGTAAGGAAACCTAGATATTGAGTCTCTGATGTGTGAAACTTAAAAATCCACCTTGGGTGAGCGATACTGGTACGCCGACCATTTCTTTAAAACCTAGTAATTCCCGAGCTTATCAGTTGAAAGTTTATGGGCTAATATTATTAAGTAATCAATTAAAGCGCCGCTGCCCTGTTTTGACAAAGTAGCCGCAGGTTATATCATTGATCAAAATACGCACCCAACAAATGAGAAGTTGTACGTTTTATCACTAGCGTTTGGACTAAACTGCTATTTGTAATCGACTTGCTCTAGAAATATTACAACAAACTAGTTTACGATATTATCTTGCAGTTCTACTTCATGTTATAAAACGCAAACTGTTGTAACTTGAAACGAATAAAATGACTAATTGATACATAGTAGGTAAAGTATATACAACTAGTCAATGGATGCTTGCTTCATTCAAGTATGAACTTGGTATTCTCTTAAACAGTTATCAATCAAAGTGACAGCAACATATTATCTTCGTGACCAATAAGCTTATTATGCTTAGCATGTCGCATCTTTGCATGGTCACATTAACGATAAAACTTTGAATTTAATCATTTAAAATACTTTCTGAAGAATGGATCATTTCGGCTGCTTTTCTGGCCTAACTTCCGTATTATAATAATTACCACGTGTAAAACAACGACATGTTAAGAAAATCTGTTTATCGAGATAAGCTATGTGTAAAACTAGCCAATTAATCTTATGCTAATTCATTCCTGGGGTTGTCTGGACGAGATCGCTTTTTAGCGAAGACCGCCCTTTGTATATAATTAGATATCATTTTAATTTTTAAGTTCATTTTTGTATTGGTGTATGATAAAGTGTTATCTATCTATCTAACGTGGCGTGTGTGACCGTCCCTTGTAATAAAATGTGGAGGCTTTAAGATCTAAACTTTAATGGTTAATATTTTTGAAGTGAAACTTCTATATAAACGGGGTCTTACGATTTTTCGCTCACGAAAAAGCGTCACGGCCGCGTGTTCTAATACATACATTTTTAAACTCGTGATATCTTTTGAATAGGATGTCCGAATTGAATAATTCGGAAATTTATATAAAGGTATTGAAGCAGTCTTGAATATGAAGTAATTTATTTTGATAAGGATGAATACCAAGATACAAATAAAGAACCTTTTCTAGCGCCGGCATTTTAATTAAATTTTTAAAATAAAAGAACACTTATTGTGGCATAACTATAATAGTTAGACATATGCTGTCACGACACTTTTGTAAGTAATGATGTGTTCTACAAAGTCGTAGTACATTATTTTATTCTGTCATCAATAGTTTTCGCAGCGCACGTGATTTTAGATATTTTTTTACACCTTGGGTTACATTATTAGAGTTTTAGTAAGGATCCCTAAATTTTTGTAAATATAATATAGCATATGTAACCCGGGGATAGTGTAGCTTGCCAATAGCGAAAGAATTTTTCAAATCGGTTCAGTAGTATCGGAGCCTCTTCAATGCAAACAATCTAATCTTAAATCTTTATAATATTAGTATAGACATTCATATATATTTATTATAAAATTAATTTGATATTTGCATATTATAAAAAGCGTAAGATTTTGCGCTGGAAGTTGTTTAATAAAATTGGGAGCTGGGTTACCCTTAAAGGCGCAATATCTAGCTCCGAAAGCGGTAAATTGGCAGCCCTGGTGAGCCGAACGCCGGGGAAGTCCCGTAAACGAGAAAGCGAGCGAGAGAGCGACAGAGGATATACCTCGTCCTCCGACGACCTCGTCCCTCTAACACCTAAAATCGCGATCTGCGCATCGGTACGTGCGATGTTCCAAGCCGCCATTAATGGAGGCAAACTTAAATTTGCACCGAACTATACCTCTGCTCTCCACGTGGCTGGGCATCACTGCCTCTATTGTAGTCTGTGTAAAAAAATATTAATAAATAATTTTAGAGTAGACTATGGATGTTTTTTTGGTTCCGGATCGAATTCAGTTTTTTGTTTGATAAAATAAAATAAATTTAAATAAAAAATGCATTCATTAAAATGTACCTAACCTAACCAAATCATCATTTGCAGTAAACCTGCGAAAAATCGAAATGTGTGCTGGGACACATATTAGAAGTGAAACTTCAACGGACAAGTGGAAAAACGAATCACAACGGACAAGTTGAAAAACGAAATGCCAAGGGATGTGTGGAAAAACGAATCGCAACAGACAAGTGGAAAAACGAATGGCAACGGATAAGTGGAAAAATGAATCGCAACGGACAAGTGGAAAAACGAATGGCAACGGACAAGTGGAAAAATGAATCGCAACGAACAAGTGGAAAAACGAATGGCAACGGACAAGTGGAAAAATGAATCGCTACGCACAAGTGTAAAAACGAATGGCAATGCATAAGTGCCGTTGTCCGTTGCGATTCGATTTTCCATTCATCCCTTGGCATTTCGTTTTTCAACTTGACCGTTGTGATTCTTTTTATTTTTATTTTTAATAAATGTTGTTTACCTTTGCGTATAATTACTTTTATAGACACTTTCTTGTTCACCAAAATAAAAGAAACAAAACTTGAGTTACAATATTTTTAAGCAAAACAATAGGCGGCCTTATCGCTTACAGTGAACTCTTGCAGGCTACCTAATTTATAGGATATTCTTAGCTAATCTGGCTATATGTACGATAAAGCGTAACACCATAACATACAAGAAACGAGTAATACAGTTGGCTTATCAAGAATACAGAAAGGCTCCGCTTTTAACACGCTAAATATTTTATACCTTCATCACAACATTATCCTTTCGACACGGTAGCCCTAATTGGATAAAACATTTGAACAAAATCTTCTAAGAAACAAACACTTTAATAACACGGACGTTCGTAATTTCGAGGCGCAAAGGGATTTCCATTTAACATGTGAATTGGATGTGTCGGGTCGGTGCGAGAGCTGTCATTAGAGGGCGTTGCGTTGCTAGCCACGAGGCGACAGCCGACGGTGCAGCGGCCTGGTCCCGTCACCCCGTCAACAGCGCTCTGATTGATGCTGGGGATCGAACAATTGTTAGTGTTTAACTAGGAGTTACGTCTCAAAACAATCTTGATTGATGGGATAATGGTATAAAAGTAAATATAACGACACATCGAAACGTTCGTCACCTTGAGCACACGTATCATCAATGCAACAGATAACCCTAAAATCATTTAGGGAAAGTTCCTGCAAAGTTGTAAATTTAATTTAAATTTAATCTTAATTGTCCTTTGTTACTTCACTTACTGGTCCCAGGCAGAATAGCGATGATCTTAATTGGCCAGGGTATGCTGAAAGTGGGTCCAATTTTAGGACTTATTCTGTTTCTATTGTTTGTTAATCTTCTGTTTCTTTCTTCTTGTTTTTGTACTTAATAAAAAAAAAATCTTTATATTTTATATATTCGAATTTTATTTAACAATCTACCGCCACATTCCGATGCGACATGAAAATCCAATGTACTCTCAAACTCTTGGAACTGCATCAGACTTTGTAGCAAGTCACTTATTTTAAAAAAACAGAATAATAATTTTAATAATTTACTTGATGTCTAAATTGCTGTAAATTTATTTGCAGGTATATTAGATTAGATGGATATTTCCCGCCATATTGACCTCGAGATTGTTGGGCCTTACCAACGCTGCCCTCCACTTTGCTCTATCACGTACATTTAATATCATAAGCTATTAGGCGCCTCGGTCAGGCCTTTATTATACTGTGCCCATATCATAATACGGAATTGTCTGTTGAGCGCTTAGATTTTGTACTTTTTACTTTCATTGGGTGTAAAACAAAAAGACGGGACCGTCGGCGCCGGCCATTGTTCTCCGCGGCCATTCGTCGCACTTCATGCTATTCACATTCAAATTAAATGCCTTGTGTACAAAATTAATTTGTCTTTTGTCTTAGCTTAGGCTCGACCAGCGCCGCTGACATGTCGCTACGCAGCAGGGCGCAGCAGACAGACACACACAACATAAATACAAACCAACTTCAAATTTTATATCTCAAATTCCACACTTGGTTTAATACAGATAGACATTTATTTAAATATGTTATTTTAATTATTTATGTTAATTTCAAAAATTACAACCTGATATTTCATTGTGTCATTTTATTATAGGCTTATATTTTTTATTGTTTGTACTACAGAAATTGTTAATTCACACATTATTGTTGTTTAACATAATCATCATCGTAGTGTTAAATATTGTACTTGTAATTTTTCTTCTCCACGTTTCACGGTCATCAGCACCTTTAACTTTCAGTGTGAATATTGACTCCTATATCGAGAATATATCTAGTACACGTAGCTGCTAAAAAGCCGAGAATTCTTACAACGGTGACAGTACTTCATTGTAAAGTAGATGCTTACGCACCTTGCATGCAGTGCCTACTTTTTTCACCTTTGGTGGCTCGTCTAACAACTTGATTCGTCGGCGTTGATTGAAATTGAGCTAAAAGGATAATTAGACCGTCTTGCTGATCCAGGGCTTCAAAGCCCAGAACACCGACGTAAGATTGTGATTTTATCGTCCTTTTTCAGATACAATTGTGCAAGTGTAATTGAATTATTAGACCTGATTCCCACAGTGGTTTTCAAATTCTGATAAAAAGGTACTTTATTATAAAAAAATTCGCAATGGAAAATATCCAGTGTGAATAAAGAAAATGTTTGTCTCCACATTCTTTATACGCACGGCAGATTTGTGTAATGCTTTACAAAAGTTAATTTTTCCCGCAAAACACTAGGTATAGATAAAATATTAGTATCTTCCAGATAAGTGTAATTCCATCTTCGATCAAATCATTGCATAACATTAAGCATGATAGTGGTCTTATTGTGAAATCATTTTACGCGCATCAGCCTTCATGACATCAAACCAGTTTTTTGGGCCAACACTGAAATGGCATACCAGGATCGTATGAAAGCAAATTAATACCCAAAATTAAAAAAAAATAATTTCCCAAGAATTGAGCTTGAAGAGTGGTTACAACGCATAAAACTGACATACCCATTTGTCGTCATATTCGATATCATGCGGTGGCAGCCGTCCCCTGGCCAAGTGGGTTACGAATGCACAGTTGGTATCAGAATAATAATATTCTAAGATTAATGACGGCCTGCAAACTCAACAGTTAATTTTGTATTTATTTGTCGCCGTCTCGTGTTTTTATTGGCCGCATTGTATTTTTATCAGACATAAAAATAAATATAATCCGGCCATACACTGTAAATTATGGCCCGAGATTACAATAAAATGTAATTTCAACCTTAATTGTCAGAGATGGAGAGTTACAGCAGCATAAACAGAATAAAAAATGCGCTGGCTCAAAAGGAACAAAGCGTTTCACCAGAGATAGCCGTGACGAACACGATACTCTCCGCCCCTCTAATAGCACATCTTTAGTTATGTGTAATTAAAAACTCAAACATCGACAAGAAACAAATCACGCCGCGTCCACGAAGTGCGCCATTATGAATCATAGTACGTGTCAATTAAAACTCATAGATAGATTAATAAAAATCACTATATTGGTCCTGCCTTCGTGGAAAATTAAGGTTACCTTTGTGAATCACGATTACCTTTATCTTAGCGTTAAATCCCGGTTTCTTTTGCAACATACGCATTCGAGGTCACAGTCTGTTTTTCTGCTTTTTATTCATCATTTCGTAAGCCTATATCATCCCTTAATGTGAGACCATTAGCCATATGACTTGATGCCGAGAGGGATTGATATCTAGTTAATGTTTCTTGGGTCACTTATTTTAACATAATCTGACAAACGTTGCATGTTGTTATAAACACACAAACACACGGGAATACGCAGGCACCTGTGTATAATTATATGTATCTTACTGATTCCTCATAGAAACCAATATAAACGATAATTTCATCTACAAAACGTCCCACTATTAAGTAAACAGACGGTACCACCAAGCAGTCCAAGCCAAATTGGAGAGATTTACACAGATTATATCAACGTTTAGGTTTCCTCGATGTGTTTTTCTTGACCGATAGAATGTTGTAATTGTAACAATATGTTAATCTTTTTTGTATTTGTATGAAATTCTTCTTTTTAATGCCAAAAAATATTATATTAAAATTAAAATAATATATTAATTTTGTGTTTTTGTAGCTGTTTTAAACATTGCAAAATTTTCAGATTAGATCAGAAAAGAAAACTGCTTAAGCGACGAATGCTTTACGGATAGGAGTCGAACACACATCATTGGTATAAAAGGCGGATGTATTAGCCCAAGGCTATCATGACTGTCACGTAATATCATTAAATCATGATTGAAGCAACACAAGGCGACACACCGAACACTATAGCTTGATCGTCTGCTGAGCTTACCCTTCCTAATTATTATTCAGTGACTGAGCAACTTTCTAACACTAAGCTGTGAGTGGATGCTCACTAATACCAGTCAATTGTTTGAATATTAAGAATTAAATATCTATATTATTGACTGTGAATTTGCTTATCATCATACGGCGTCTTATTAAGCTATGTCTACATTGGTATCAGGTATTCGATCCGATCACCGTTACATTGCATGGTGGGGTACTACGAAATACATCACATTATTATATTTATCGTTGCAAATTATTAAACTGACCGATTATTGAATCTATGTAAATTTAAATCGTCAAAATGATACGGATGTAGACGAGAGAGCTTTCGAGATCTTATTAGATCACGATTTTTCTTATTATTTAGTCCGCTTTAATTAGTTTAAGGCATTGAGTTATAACATGTCTAGAGAGAGCATTGCTAACAAACAACACCGCTAAAAACGGCATCAAAAACGCGAAGCGTTGCTAAATTCACTCTGCGTTTTCGGGATATCAGGAAAAAAATATTACCCCATTTTTAATAAAAAAAAATTTTTTATGTAAGTGATAAGTTTAAATGATTGTTATGATTTATTTGCTTTATGTGTTATAATTTAATATTACTCAGAGGTTTTAGTTTTTTTTTTTTATAAACTATTAGCAACAAAAGTTGTGTGCCTTGGAACGAACCATAAAAAATACATGCACAAATGAATTCATAACATATTTTAGTACATGTAGTAATTTTAATTCGCAATAAAATGCTTTTACAGATATTAGTACATATTTATAAGTCTGTTAATAACCAATACTAATGTAATAATTCTAAAAAAACTATTCATAATGGCAAATTATTTTTGTGTTACACATCATGTCCACGAAGGTTATTAGATGACTATTTATAACCCAAAGATTATCCTGCGCTAAAAGTCAGTGAAATCATTTGTAATAGTAGACTTGGAACGATTCGATAGGTTCATATTGGGTAGTAGGCTTTATGTATAATCCAAAGTTTATATCAGTAGTAGGAACTACGGGGTAGTTACACGGGATAGTTTAATGCAAGGACTTAAGTGCAAGTAAACCACTTGAAAAGGGCTATTATAAAAATAAAAATATTCATATCCAAAAGTTTTTATTCAAACTAGTTCAGTTTGATTATTTTATGAACTAAAATTTGTTTTTTATCATATTAATATATTAAATTATTTATTTATTAGGAATTAATGGAGATGCAGCTAACAGAATATAGACAAAATTAATATCTTAATTATGACAATAAAGAGTTATCTATAATATTACTGGCGGCCCGGCGCGGATTCACCCGCGGTCTGTCCCGCTCCCGTGGTATAAAGCGTCATGTTATATAGCCTATGACACTCCTTGTTAACGTAGCTTTCCAAGAGTAAAAGAATTTTTAAAATCGGTTTAGTAGATCCCGAGATTACCCCCCTACAACGTCACAAACTTACAAACTTTACCTCTTTATAATATTAGTACAGATAACTCCGACCGAAGCATCTGCTTTAAACGATATTCACTTTTTTTTCACATCCTCTTTGACGATATTTGCAGCACGCATTCTGTCAATTCTCTGTCAAACGTCATAAAGTTACATTAAAAAGTTTATATTGTCCAAAGCGCTAAGGTTAGATTAGAAATAATTTTATATGATGGTTAAGTATTCTTAAATTTTCTAATTATTCTTCACACAACTTATATCTTATCGGTCACGATCATATATAATTTTTTTAGGTACTTTATTTCAATACAATTGTGCCGTTGATAAGAAAATATAAAAAAACATAGTGTAAAAATATCTCCGAAAATGATTCAAAATATTTCCTTTCAAAATCCATCTCTTTGTTCAACAATATGCTACAATTGGATCCGTAGGAAGTCTAAAACGTAATATAAACTAGTTTAAGAAATCCGGACACACAAACATTACATGTCTGTTTTCTATAGATGTTTTCAATTATTCATATTTCATAAATAATAAAAAATCGTAACAAAAGTCCCCAAATTTTGGAAAATAAGTCACACTTCTCACCTGACAACATCAATCAATTCGATAACCTTGAAAATGTCGAAATTAAATTTCACGTTTTTACAAAGAAATCATGAGAAAAGTGTTAAGTTTTCCGATTAAATGACATCTCATCCTTATCCTTTCCCGTTTTAAAATAGTTCAGACACATTTTAGTAGCGCAGGCCGGCATAATTATTTTTTTTGCTAGAGCTCTAACCAGTAAAGTAATCGAAACGACACTAACAGGCGTGAGAAGCCACTGAAGCCAGTGCACCAATTTTGGTGCACTGTTTTTGGGCCGTTTTTGTGCAATTGATGCGTGATCTAGACGTTTATATGATCTAAGGTTTAAGGATACATTTACATTTATTGAATTATTATATAATATCAGCCCTTAAACATCCCACAGCTGAGCTCGAGACTCTTCATTTTAAGGAAAAGGGCAAACTGACGTATGTGTCGAAGGCGGATTGGCGTATTTCACACATCAATTATTTTTGTATACAATTTTTCTTACAATTGATTCCTTTATCGTTAATCTGAGGTAGTTGTGTCACTATGCACCTTAGACCCTGGTCAGGATTCAAAGCCATTATAATGACACACGGATATTTAGCCACTAAACTACTATGACTTTTGAAAGTTCATAACAGTCAAGAATTAAATTATTTATATTTGTAAAGCTACTGTTCTGTACCTACAACCTATATATATAATAATATAATAAAATACAATAGTTATGTCCGACGTAAAATAATATGTTAATTTTAGTAATTTAACTGCGCTACTTGTGTGAAAGGGTAAGTGAATAAAAGTAATAAACATGACAAAGACAAATAAGCGAAAGTAAAAAACAAAGTCTGGTATAGTGATAAAGGTTCAATCAAGGTGGTAAAAACAATTCTGAGAACATCAGATGAGAATACGAAGGACTCGCGTCGCGTGGACAGTACCTGCCCATCGAACGGCACTTGAAACCCGTCTCGATCAATCCACCTCTTGTTACTCGTGTTGAATAAAAAACACTCTTAAAATACCAATGGGATGAGCCAGCTGACACTTGTCATTCCGGTCCTCAATCCTTTATATTTGTCTTTGAAATGTGATGACAGTGGTACAAATTACGGGTACAAATCCGTGCGTCGTTCATAACGCGCTATCTGACGCGCGTGATGGATGTTCCAGCGACGTTCTACGCGCTCGGATCATTGCGCTGTAATTAATACAGAGAGCGGTCCGCCCCATGGGATGGGAACCGAGATCACTCTCACAACACCTTGTCTTTTACTCTTAAATTTAACGCTGTACAAAGTTTAGCTATGGTTTTGCGTAGAACTTAAGCTAGGCTAGGTTAAATTTCCAAACTGATTTATCAGTCTGTAATCTATACAACAGTATAATTAATATAGTATAACAACAGTATATAATATAAACTTATATTATAGAGTAAAAAATGTAACCATCGTCAAATTTGAAAATATTGCATCTTGGTATAAAGCACTCGCTTCGTATTTTAGTGTAACGTTAGAGGACATATACCGCTTGTAAAGGTTTCTTATCAAATGTGCATTTCATGTGATTTGCTAGATAAAGGCAAAGACAAACCTGAATAAGGAGATTACTTTGCATAAAATCAGTCAATCTATTTTGGACAAACCCAGTGGGATTACTATAGGTTCCTAGTGTCCGTTACCTCATTTTGCTGACACTACTCTGTATTAGCAACTTATTTTTAAAAACAATTGAAATAATGTTCACAAAGTTTGCTTTAACTTTTCAAAGAAAGACATTGTACACACAGATATCAATTTCATGGCGCTTTTCATATAAAATAGACATCTACGAATGCAATCTTTTTAAAAATTAAAAGTGTTTCTAAAAGCTAATGTTGATAAATAAAAAATATAGGTATAACTTTAATGAACATGTGACTGACAGGAATATAACATTAATATTCTATTTAGAATTATTATTACTATATTGACATTTGTTTTGGCATTGTAACATTTTACTACTACACTTTTAACAAAGCAAATTATACTGGTACTTATACCAATACAAAACATCTAATTTTTATCAATTATTGTGACAATATTGAACTTTAAATGATTATTCCTTATTAGCGAAACATACGTTGCGAAATAATCACGGAATGTCAGTAAACATAATTTAAAGATAACGAGTGAATCGTAAAGCTCTTGCGGTAAATAGGGCCTGGGTCTGGGCGCGTGAACCGCAAACGCGGCTATTGTTGTGCGCAATTTACCGCCGCTTCAAACGCTGAAATACATATTTCGTGCAACGGGCATGTCCAATTGCTAACGAGCCGACTGCGACGGGCAAATGAATAAGCACCGCATGCATAGAGTAAGTGATTGTACTCACACGTTACTGATGCTGAGCGCTGACACTCGCCTCATAAAATTTAGAATCGTCTAATTTATGCAAAGTATAAGCGACTAATAATATTAGATGACTGGTTTGCCTCTAAAAATTGTCTTGGTTATTTAAGACTACATCTTTTCTCGCGGCTTCGCTTTGTTACATTTCGAATTCATATCGTACGGATCCTACTAAATTTTTTAGAATGAAATGTAAGCATATAATTTTCATTCTATTATTGAAAATACACGTAAGTACCTATATCAGATTTGATGATGATCGGTTCATTCACTTTCGCTTGCGCAAGTTGTTAATACGGAAATTAACTAATTCTATGGGATAAAACGTATGTTCGTAATTTTTCTACCGAAAGTACACGTAGGTGTACCATTTTTATTGCATGAGTACAGCAGACAGGTAAACAGCCTACATGATAGAAAATTATCACCATAGCCTACGGGCATTTACAACAAGTTGCTACCAATGTGCTGTCGGCCTCCAGGGGGGGGGGGGGGGGGGCTGGAGTCTATCTACTCATGCCGAAATACAACTCAAGCTTGTTACGGCACCAAACTCTGGACCAGGGGTGATAGCGATCCAGACGGGTAAATGTCCTACTACCTGCCTGTGGGTTGTTTTGTCGCCTCTTACGACAGGCCACCGGACCGCAGGAAATTCATTTCAATTTATTATTATGCATTAATTAAGAAAACTTCACAAAGCTAGAGAATATTCACGTATTCCTAGCATACTTCTTCCATTGTCAAAATGGTAAAATAGATTATTAGAAAAATAATCAGAATAAAAAATGAACATCGCTTCACCGTTATATACTTACATCTCTATTATATTTAATAAAGCAACAGCTGTTATCACTCCTAACAATAATGAAACATCGAAACAAAATAACTTACACAATTATATTCCTATATATGTATATTTGTTTTAATATTAATGTCGATGATGTCGACAATTTTATAAGTTACAACAGCAACGTTTGAAATCAGAGCAATATTAAAATTATTAATTATTTACGGGTAACATTAAAATTTAAATTATGTTAATCGAACACGTTTTGTGAGCATGGCGTCCTCTGCCTTAATTGTTTAAATATCAATGTTTTTAAAATATGCTGATGAAGCTTGACGATGACAGTAGGAATGGACTCAAGTAAAATTATTTTCGGGGTTTTATTTATATTTCTAAGTACCATGATAAAATACAAATTTAAAACCTTGACCTTTTATTTTATATTAACATTAATTACGTAAAAATCGTTGAACTGCGTGCTAGTCTACATACAGTGACGGGTTCCGTAGAGGCGACAAATATTCATTGTTTTTATTATTTGGCTACAGCACACTTTGTAAACCAGGTATTAAAATAAATTTAATTCTATAAATTAGATCTGGTTCGTCAAATTGCTATCTTCGGGCAGGTCGACCTATGTGCCGGATAGCATTTATAGATGAATACAAAGGCTAATTTTTAAGCAAGGTAATTAACAATTCGATATATATTTTCTTATATCACAAATCTACTCTTACACTCCGTTGTGAAAGTAGTTTATAGAATTTTTTATAATATAAAAATGCAATAATTAGATATCATGCAATGTTCAGTATCTTAAAATAACGCGTTCCCAAACCAAGAAATCAATAATAATTAATAATCTAGCCAGTTACTAGAGTAACTATTGTGCAATACTATAAACGAGGTGTTCGAAACGCATGTATGGGAACTAAGAACGTTTTCATGCGAGGGCCTATTACAAGTCGCCTCCGGGCGCGGCGCACGCCACTCACTCGCTTAACACACGCTCTTTGTTTAACCAACTCTTACTTGAGACAATTATCTCCACATGTAATATATCTTTGAACCTAAATTAAGACGCTTACAAAATCTAAATAATAAAAATAATTAAATCCTAAATCGATGACTTTTAATTGAATTGCATGTAATGGTTTCTATATCTTATTATTTATTGATCTTAATGCGGGGCTTCATCTGCGTTTGCATTAAAGATATAGGCTGTCACTGAATGCTTCTTATTTAAAACGTTAAAAATAACGTCGTACGATGGATGGATACAAATGTAAAGGTAGACCAAAAGATGCATGGATTGTGTGAAGGATGATATGATGATTTGTGGTGTGACAGACAGAAAATGTATGTCAGAATAGAGGAGTTTGGAGGGAAACGACATATTGTGTCGACCCCAATTAATTGGGATGTGGTGAAAGAAAAGAGGCATAAAAATCACGTCGTAAACGCATAGTCACATTAGTGTATTTGACGTCATTAACAATGTCGCATCCCAAATAACGCATTTAACCCATCGCCATATCCGTGTGAAACGGCGTAAATCTTTACCACTAACGCAGATGAGCCCCAGCAATAGTAGTGAAAACTTTACATAAACTTCACACGAGTATGTAAATTTTCTAGCGATAGTAAGGTAAATGACTAGATAGTAAAATAAAAAATATCTGGCTTAAATCGTATCTTAGTTAGGGACAATGAAGGGTTAGGTGAAGTGACAAATGATCACTATTTTCATTATTTGGCTACGAAACCAAAAACATCACGCAAATAAAAATATCCTATATCTCTAAAACTAGTCAAGAGAAGTTGTTCAAATCGATTTTCATTGAAAATATTTTTGAAGCTCTACCAACTTAAATTTAAACAAAAATATGATCGCTACATTTTGAAAATTAGACGTGGGGCAGTCACACCAATTTTATAACTTTAGAAGCAAATTCCTCCCCAACCATTGACTTATACACAAAATAATTATAGAAAGAACATCATCATGATTTTTCAAGATCTTATTAAGCATACCACACGATTATGTACATTGAAAAAAAATTCAACGCTCGATTACTTTTCGTTACGGCTTTAGGTCCCCATATGTTTATATGGCAACCATGCCTGTAGCCGAAATTAGAATGTTATTTTCTGTCTTACAATTTAATTGAATCAAAAAAAGTGGATCACTTATTATACATGTAACCTAGAATCATTCAATGCCATTGAATACTAATTCCTGCGGCCAGGCAGCTTGTCGTAAGAGGCGACAAAATAACCCACAGCTAGGCGGTAGGGTATTTGCTCGTCTGGATGGCTACCACCCCTGGTCTAGAATGTGCCACCATAACAACCTTGAATTGTGTTCTGGCATTAGTGGCCAGGTTCCAGTCACATCTACGAGTACGGCAACACATTGGTAATTATGTTATTAATAATTGTGTTGCAAATGCAAGAAAAAAAGTTTATAGGTGACGGTTACTACTTTCCATCATAGTTAAGCTGTCAGCCTGACTGCTGTACTCCAAAAATAAAAAATAAACTTAAAAAAAAGAATACCGTCATACGCTTTTAGTTTCGTATTTTTCAACCGACTTGATTAAATTTGGTTGATCAGTCTAATATAAGCATAATTTTTATTTTTTCATAATTTCACTCTTGTATTGCATAAAAATTGCACGAATACGATAACTGTTCTCTAAGACTCATACATACGATAGTTGTGTAAAAAAAATACACAATACTTCTTATTACACAGTCAGTAGGTATATTTTTCAAACTTTATTTAACTGTTAGAGAGAATTAAATATATTTTAATGGTTTCGAGTAGGATTTTAATTCTTATTAAACTTATAATTCATTTTAAGGAAGTGAGATATATTTAAAGTCATTAATAGCAGGTAGGAAAGCATCAAAGAAATCATAGGCACTCGTATTCTCTTACAGCAATGTTTTAAAAGCATGGCCTCTGACCCGTTTGTATATGCCGATTACTCCATGAGATCCCATTACACTTGTCTATTTTATTGTCTATAAAGCCTTAAGTGTCTACGAGTTCTCAACTCCATTTCACCCGATACTTATAACATAATACTTTACTGTAAAAAGAATGGAATTACCCATTTTTACATCGATTCTATCTTAAATGACTATTTCAAATGTGACACTAAAATAAATTAGAACCTAAAACTCTTCACAGAAGAATGGTTCATTTACGACATCACGGTCCATTCACGGGTTAATATATCCCTTGACAAAACATGTATTTGTAACAAAGACGTGTAAAATTTCTTAGGGAACAATCATAAGCTATTCTTTCGAGTTTACTTGCGTAAACTTTGAATTTATATGCCAAGGGAAATGGTACATTTTTCGGGATAATAAGTACTTTCTGATCATCCCAGTTATCTAAATTGTCTACATATATGTGTAGACAATTTAGATAACTGGAATGATCTATAATATAATAATTTTCATAGTCAATACAACAAACAACTTGGTATTCCCCGAAAACAATCCCATTTTTCGGGATTAAAATTATCCACCTTTCATGAGAATTGGTTCGTTCCAAAAGTCGTAAGAAGAAACAAAGTTGAATAAACAACAAACACCGAAACAAAACCGCGTTCACATGATATAAATAGTAGGGATAACCTTAAAGACAGACAGAGTTAGATTGACGTTCTTCAGACTGTATCCACGTACCAGCTTGCAGCTGTGGGAAGGCAAGAACACCGTGAAACCGAACCGTCCACAAACATTTTAATAAGGTGGTGATTTGACATTGAATTAGGAAGAATAATGGCGTTCTCATCGCACTTGTTTTACCCATGCTTGAGTCTATACCATCTTATATACGTCTATACCATAATAAATCGGTAAATGGTTCGAGTTTGTACAATGCGTTTAAAAATGTGAAAAAAACAGGGGGGCTAATTCGGACCAGCAAATTCCGAATATGCAATTTTTGACTTTCTGCCTTTCTATGTGTCTGTGTTTCTGTCTATCTGTTAGAGCATCACGTAAAAACTACTGAACGGATTTAAATGAAATTCAAAACAAAGCTTATAAGTTAGCTCCGTTTGTGTTTATTGTTCATTTGGATAAATGGTTTATAAGGAACCCCCATATTAAACACTTTTAAAAAGGCCGGTGTCTTGTGTAAATCTTTACCATAATAAATCTGTAAATGGTCCGAGTTTGTACATTGCGTTTAAAAAAAAATAGCGGGGGGGGGGGGTTAATTCGGACCAGCAGATTCCGAATATACTATTTATAGATTTTTTGTCTGTCTGTCTGTTAAAGCATCACGTGAAAACTACTGAACGGATGTAAATAAAAGTTGAGTGCTAGCTTATAACCCGGGGCGTAACTTAGGATACTTTTTATCTCGATAAATGACGTCGTTCCCGTTGGATAGACGAAAAGATGACGCTGCAATCGCATTTATATTGGAAACTACTGAACGTATATGATTGATACTCAACATAATACTGGTTTGCAACCCGAATCAACACTTAGGATATGTTTCATCACGATAAAATACGTTATTTACCTGGAATAGACCGATTAGCAAAACAGATGGCGCTGCAATCGCGGTTTTACAATTCACTAACAAATACCTAAGTGTTATAAACAACATTTCATTCGTTGTACTACTTCAAATCAGGTTGGTTTCGACTAGGCTTTATGTTTTGGTGGGCAGTTGTATAGACTGTATATAATTAGTTTCTTTGTTATTATTATATGTAAATAACAAATTTAACTTTATATATAAGTAACTTAGAGCTACTACCGAGGGTTTTAAACGCGGTGTACTCTGGTTTTATCATATGTTTTTATTACCGATTTGGGAGTTTAAGTGCTAGTCTATCTTAAAGAACAATAAAAAAAATGAATATATTACGATATTATATTGCACATTTCGTGAATGATGATATTATTTTTTAATTGCTCTTTTCTTTAACCGTTATTCAAGTTCTATGTATACTCCGTTTGACTTGCCTATAGTATTTTAACTCGCCTTAAGCATAGCCGCAAGATAGCAAGTCTGTCGGTGTTCTATTACGGATACACTTTCCAAAGTGTATCCGTACACTTTGGAAAGTGTACTATGGAACTTCACAACTTAGATCCCTCATCCCCTTTCTATCATCGGACAACCAAACGCATCGGTTTGGCCCATCGTCACATGGTGGACAAACCATTGGTTACAACTAAACGTTTTTCTTTCCACCTTTCTTTTGCGCACCGCTGTCAAGTGGAACAATTTGCCAGAGTCTGTGTTCCCCAATTCATATAAACCAGTGGTATTCAAGACACGAGTGAATAGGTATTAGGTAAGCATGCTCCATCCTAGATCACATCGTCACTTAACATCAGGTGAGATAGCTGTCAATCGCGAACCTGTACCATGATAAAAAAAACTTAGCCCTTAACTGCATTATGTTGTAAAAGTACAACATACCATTCAAACAGCCTCAAAATCATCGGTATGCGTTTAGTGCATGCTGATGTAGAATTATCACAAACAGGATAACATATTTTATCGAATGGCAATACATTTTATTCCTTCACGACTGTTATAAGTCAACTTGGCAGTAACAAAGCACAGACTATTTTGAATTCTGGAGCAGGTGAAAATTTAGTTGTTGTTTTGTTGTGTAATTCATTGATTTTTGAAGGTGAGTACAAATAAAAATGGTTTTTATTGAACAATTCATCTTCTTTTCGATACAGTTATTAGTTTGGAAAATAAGCTTTTGGTTTTTTATGAAATCTCGTGTAAATTGATGTTGTAAATCTACAACACTGTGCATTTATTAGAGAATGTCGCTGTTTAGATTCTGATCACCATTTTCTAAGTTTTTCAGATGTCATTCTGGAATCAGAAGCAAATCGAACTACTGTTCGCTCAAATTAATGACGGAGAGAGATCTGTAGATGATCTGGAGGAGTCTGATGCAGAAGAACATGAGAATTTTTATGAAAACCGAGAAGATATACTTCGTGATCTTGAGAATCCTATTGAGGAGGAAAATGATGATGATGATGATGATCCTATCTTGGCAGAAGACCCACCATTGACAAATGAAAACCCTGCATATCACCAAGTGCCTCAGGTTCCATTTCCGTCAACAAGTCAAGCCAGATGAAGAAATCTGTTCCCCGGGGCAGTTATGAAGAGCAAATGACTAGCTTTGAAGGTGTTGATTTGACAGCTGTAAGTTGGAAGGACAATTAACCTGTCACTTTCCTATCTTCATATGTTGGTGCAGAACCTGTCTCCCTATTAGAAGGATTTGACAAAGCTAATAAAACCAGGACCAAGATGACATGCCCGCATATAAGAGTATAATACCCATATGGGTGGGGTGGATCTTCTGGATAGCTTCATTTATAGGTATCGTATATCAATGAGAAGCCGTAAGTGGTACCTACGTATATTTTACCATCTGTTAGATATGACAGTAATAAATTCCTGGCTTGTTTATAAAGACTTGAAATGTACTGAAGCAACTTCATCAGTTCTGAATTTGTGTCAATATAGACTGGAACTAGCTGAGGTTCTAGCTAATATAAATAATGCATCTGAACTCTGTAACAAACGAGAAAGGCCCAGCACCAGTAACAGTGTTGAACTGGCAATACAAGCCAAGAAAAGTAGAGGACCAGTTCAGCATGTTCCACCTCTTTAGGTGGAAAAACAGATATAAGGACAGATAATGTTGGTCATTGGCCTGATGATTGCGCCCGCAGTAGATGCAAAATGCCTGGATGCAAGGGATCTACACAAACAAAGTGTGAGAAGTGTGGAGTAGCCCTTTGCCTTTCTAAATCTAGGAATTGTTTTAAAAATTTTCACTTGTAATTATTTCTAGTAAATGCATAGTGTTGTATTTATGCAAGAATTGTTTTTGTAATAAAAACCTATAAAAAAACGATTTTTTATTTTTATTATTATTTTTCGCTGCATAAGCATGTTCATGTCTACTACATATATTTATCCTACTTAATAAGAACAGCTGCGCGGTAGCGGGCGCGTCGCGGGCGCTGATGTCATCGGCACAGCTTAAATGTTATTTTCCGTCGCTTGCTGTCGCGTGGGTGCGGCACACAGAATAAGTTGTAGTCACACAGCGCGATATTCGTATATCGAAACATATATATCTTTTTTAACTGAAATATATTGAATCACTAAATTATAAACTAGTACAATGAAGGAAATTTAACTTATATTTTATTCTATCTATAATCCCTCGAAACTATAAGTAGAATACTGAGGCTAGGTCATTGAAGTCAATGGGTAACATTCCAGGTACTGTTACTTTCACACCCTAATACAATAACCGACATTCATTAAAATCCTTTAGTCAAGTGTATCTCTTGATAGTATGTATTAAAGGATAGGAGCACAAATAAATAATCAATAAGATATGGTATCTATATAAAAAGTACAATACGTAATCATGAACTAAAAATTTAACTAAATCTTTAAAGATAATTTTATTGTATTATTTTAGTTTTCTACAACAATAATGGCCAATTCAATCGTCACATTAGACCACCGATACCGTAACTGTAACAAATGTCTAATATAAATTAGAAAATGAATGAGCAATGTTAAATAATATAACGTATCTGTCTGACAAGTTTTAATATCAAACCTACCATTATTATATCACACAAAAGAATGTCTATGTATATTTCTGAATGAACTATAAATATTTGACTGCAGACAATGTAACATATAATAGGTTGGGGAAAAAGTCTTTTCACATATAGTATGTATGAACTTGTAATAAGATCTCTTTGGCTATACCATTTGTATCTGGCTCGTGTTGGTATCATTAAAAAGTTTAAATTTTAAAGAAGACAATTCCAAATTAAAATTAGGAAAATGTGTGATTTTAATTTGTTTTTCTTATTGTTAAAATGAGTGAATCTAATGAAGAAATTCGATACATTTTAAAAATTTACTACAAAAAAGGTAAAAATGCAAAACAAGCCGCGAAAAAATTTTGTCATATTTATGGACCTAATGCAGTATCTGTGAGAGTAGCGCAAATTTGGTTTAAGCGTTTTCAATCCGAAAATTTTGATATCAAAGATGCACGTCGCTCTGGTCGCCCTGTTACGGACAAAATTGATGCCATTTTTGAAAAAGTGGAGCAAGATCGGCATATTAGTAGTTAAGATGTAGCTGGAAAACTGGGAATTGACCACAAAACGGTTTTGGCGCATTTGAAAAAAGCTGGGTACACAAAAAAGCTCGATATTTGGGTGCCTCATGAGCTCACTGAAAGAAACCTAATGAACTGTGTACTTATTTGTGATTCTTTATTACGACGTAATGAAACCGAACCATTTTTGAAGAAGCTGATAACTAGTGATGAAAACTGATGAGATTAAAGCAAAAAGTTGAGAGAAAGCGGCCGGAATTAATCAACAGAAGGGGTGTGGTTTTTCACCATGATAACGCTAGACCTCACACATCTTTAGCCACTCAGCAAAAATTACGAGAGTTTGGCTGGGAGGTGTTAATGCATCCGCCGTATAGTCCTGACCTTGCACCTTCAGATTTTCACCTGTTTTGGTCTCTGCAGAATTCCTTCGGCAGTGTCAGGTTAACATCACGAGAGGACTACCAAAACCACTTGTCGCAGTTTTTTTGATCAGAAGCCCCAAAATTTTTATAGGAATGGGATCACGTCCCTACCTACAAAATGGCAAAAAGTTATCCAACAAAATGACACCTACGTACTTTAGTCAAATGTAAATCAACTTTATAAAAAAACCTTTTGAATTTTTATATAAAATGCGAAGAAACTTTTTCCCCAACCAATATATATAAAGGTTAAAGAAAGTTTTTTGCATAATATACTCATTATATTTGTATGTTTTGGCTTCGCAACTTTGCATGATTTTCAGTTTTGAAGAAATATAGATACTTTATTTACGAGCCGTGAATATACTCGTAGGATACTTTTTGACGTGGTAGAGCCATGCTGAATTATTTTACAACTGCACTCTAACGAAATATCGGCATCAGCTGGTTAGCCTTGAGCTAAATCGTATTTCTTATGGTAAGTGAGAGTCTCGACGGCACACCTTCCTCTCCTTCTACCCTCTCCTCCCTATCCCTTTTACCCCATATCTTCATCATTCCTATCTTATCACCCCTATCGAGGTCGGTATCGAGGTCCTCGAGCAAGGAGACACTCAGTACTAGTATTAGACTTTAAGATCAATTCTTTTATTCCCTTAGTTACTAACATTAAAGCAAAACAGTGCTCGGTGTAACCGCGGCACGAGACAAAGTTATGAATGAAATAACGTTTTGCAAGAGCGGATGTTGCGAGGTTGCTCGTGTCGAATTAGGCTTAGAGCCTTATGGAGTCTTGATGAATGAACCGCCCGCCCCCCTTCCTCAGTCTTACCTTACTTAAAGACTTTACATATACATTTAGGTATAGATAATATTAGACAGCAGCGGAAACTTTTAAGTGGTTAACTTTTAACCTTAACAGATATCTTTAAGGAACCGAAGACGATATCCCAAAGATCAATTTAACCCGCATTTCTATAAACGTCCTGCTTGTAATATTAATAGGACAGATAGATAACTCTTAATTGTACACACTAATGATTCGCCAGGTGGTACCTGGGGCATTAGCCCGTACTGGATGGCTACCACCCCTGGTCTAAAGTATGTCGCCATAACAACCTTGAGTTGTGTTCCGGCATTAGTGACCAGGTTCCAGTCCCCCTTAAGAGAGCAGCAGCGCATTTGTAGCACCTTTGGTGTCGTGCGATGACTGAAAGTTCCGTTGGTCCTCCGCAATAGAAAAATAATGTTAAATATTATCCATAACATATATTTTTATATAGTATAAAACAAAGGCGTTTTCTATGTCTGTCTTCCTGTATATCCGCTAATCACTCCTAAAAAGATGTAGTGTATTTGAATCGGTTTCCACCGTCAGTTACGTAATTGTTTGAAACTAATAGCAACGTATTAGTTACGTTGCATAAATTGTTTGCTAATTGGTTTACTGCAGAAGCGTGAACCCATAAAAAGTAATTAATTTGCATGCAGTTTGGTTAGCTGTTGAATTTCATATTTACACTGGCATTAGCCGTCCCCGCTCACATTCATTTGGGCACCAAACGTTTTATACTACGAAATTGGAATCCCGATTAGAGAACATAATATGTGCCTAAGGAATTCAAACTCAAAAAATTGTCACAGTGAAACATATATAAGAGGTTTAATCTTGTGATCAAGGGTAGGTAGTAATTTCTATCCTTCAACATAATACGCCGCTGCTACTAGTAAAATAATTATGATACTGTTTCAATCAGAGACGGACTCTCCACAATTCTTACGTCATTGATGTCAACGTACACTGTAGTTTAACATAAAACTTCAATTTGCATAATGCATAAGGTATATGTAAACTTATCTTCAACACGCCCTTGCGAGTGACACGGACTGAGGTGTGCCAGGATAACATTATTCTCTCTGCGACGATATCCAAGTCTAAATAGATCGCATTTGCAAAGCCACATGTTGTTTGAAACTTTATTAGTCCAGCAGATGTGTGGATGCGAGATTATTTTTACGAGAACGTGTCCTCGAAGAAGTCATTTAAATAATAGCTTCAATATATTTGTATGATAGCATTTAAAATAATAACTGTCTGGATTTAATACATTTCTGTATACACTAATACGATAAAATGTAGACCTCAGTACATTGACCATAAAATTATTAAGTCAATATTGGTTCTAGGTAATGTTAGAAGTTGTATAAGAGTTTATTTCATGAAAGTGAAATACACACTTCTATTTTAAACTATGCAGTTAGTTAATGGAGAGCAAACGAAAGTAAACTTAGTAACGTCAGCGATATTAAAATGTCTTGATATTTATTATTGCGATGCTGGCAATTTAATGCTTTCTTTTAGTTCCTTAGTCAAATAACTAAAACTGGGTACGTTCGTCAACTCTACGGAACCCTGCGTCGTGTGCGGACTGCCAAGTACTTGACTCATTTTTTGAATATGAATCAATACTCGGTTTGTGTAAATTCAAATTCAAAAGTTTTTATTAATAATAATCGGCAGACAAACACACGTTTTGTATATCCCCAAATTAAGCAAGTTACGCTTGGGTTATGGGTAATATACAACGGACTAATCCGGGGCCGATCCCAGACACCCAGACCATAGTAAATAACGGAGAAAATACGATTCCGAAATTTACTATACCAGGAATTGAACCCGGAACCTCTGCGTTGCAGTTAGGTACGCCGGCAAAGGCTTAGCCCGCTTAACCACAGAGGCCGTCGTCGGCTTTATTCAAAGTAAGTTCCACTGAAGAACACTTTTTGAAGGTCATACATATAAGTTAAAATTTAATTTTACTTCCTATTCTATGTACACCGCTTTGCAACGTGTTATTGCTGTTAAGGAGAAGAAGCGGTAAGAAACTCCCCAGTAACACGTCTAGCTAAAAATTGTTTTTCTAAATTTCTTATCCTATTTATATCTCAAGTTCTTTTTTTTATAAGTTGTTAACCGAAGTATGTTACAGAATTATTTTTCGAAGAATTAATGGAGTTGTAGCAAAAAGTGCATGCTCAGTAAGACAAAGACACAGAAAGAAGAATATATTACGAGTATTATTGTTAATGACGAGGCGTACTAAAAGTTTGTACTGCAACATATCTCCATAAATTCCTTACATGTTTGGAATAATTAAAACGTTATACAGACGATTGTATAAGAGACTGGAGCGAGCTGCTATGTAAATGGAGTTTTATCATTTAAATATTCTTCAATAGTGTAATATCACTTTTAAAGCAAGATACTTTTTTTTTTTTTACATACATACATACATACATAACTTCACGCCAGTTCCCTCGCGGGGTAGGCACGAACAACAGAGTGCCATTTAGGCTTATTCTTACACACCTCACTTGCCTCTTTGACATTCATAACTCTTGTCATGCAAGCTCGTCTGTTCTTAAGCCTCCTGACATCACCTTCTGCTAGTACACGATCAATTTGATCATGGAAGGTGTGTCGTGGCCTTCCACGACTTCTGCATCCATCCACTTTTGCATTGTATATCTGTTTAGTCATTCTTTCATCATGCATTCTTTCCACATGCCCGAACCACCGGAGCATTCCTTTCCTTACCTTCACCCCGACACTCTCTTTCAGACCAACTCTCTTTCTTACTTCGGTATTACGAACGCGGTCCGCGAGCGTCACTCCGCAGATTTTGCGCAGTGCTCGCATCTCGACCGCGTTTACTCTACTTTCATGCTCTTTCTTCCATACCCAACTCTCGCTTCCATACGTGAGCGTAGGTACCAGCACCGCGTTGTGTACGGCGAGTTGGGCCTTCTGGCTGAGGTTCTTAGCGCCTAGAAGTTTACCTAACGCTCCATTTAAACTATTCCCCAAATTCACTCTTCTTTCTATATCAGCGGTGTACCTTCCATCCCTGCTAAAAGCACATCCAAGATATACAAACTCATTCACTTGCTCCAGCATAACATCATCGACCATTATCCTTGCATTTCCTTTTTTTTTTAAATTTAGTGAAAAGCCGATCTAACATTTCATTTGGAATTTTATTGAAGAAGATATACTTTTGATTTTTAGATATACTTTTCAACCATACACCTTCAGCTTTAGCCTTATTATGTCTTAAAGTGAAGCTTAAAAAAGCAGTTTTTATGACAACTCGTAAAAAAAATATAGGTATATATTTCACACATATATATAAAATTATTAACTATTGCTTCAAATAAATTATTTTCGCACATCAATTATATTTTATATATACCTAATATGTACTTTATAAAAAATAAAATTACTACAAAATGTCAATCTTCAAGATCTCTCCAAAACTCTTAAAGGAGTTGTAGTTTTGACCTGTCCAAAGTATGATTGCATTATATAGATATGTTTGCAGAAGCAGGAGTCGGTAATCTATATGATATTTTAGAAACAAGAGCTGTCTGATCGCTCTGCAGGATTTAAGCCAGCTCCAACAACATCCTGAAAGTTCAGGCTGACCGATTCGACGTACCCGTACTCAATTGTTATGCTAGCAAATCAAAGAGTAACACAACAATTGTAACAATAGTAGAATACGTTAAAAAAGCTTGTATTAACAACAGTTTCTAAGTTACTTTATGTAATTTACTAACCCACTATAAACATAATTCGAAATAAATTATTATTATCACGTCCATTTTCCTAGCCAAATTTAAAGTTAGGTTAGGTATATGCATGTATACGATTAGCTCCAAAATCAAACCTCTAATGATCACTATAGCCGAAGTCGGTTTAAACAAGTTATATTATCAGACTCAATAAATAAATGTTTGTTTGGGCATTATGCTGTTTCGTCATTACGGTTTCGTAGCCATATTTTCAAAAACGAAACCCTCGTGGTATCGGCATGCCCGTCTATCTATTTTTGATTTGTCTGTTAGAGTATTTTTTTACCATAACTACTCGGTCTATGTGGACCAAATTTAGGTCAATGTAGGTAAGGACATATTAGCGTCCTAAGTCGCAACAATTTGCCCCTTAGCTAACTTTGAACTGTGGTATAAAATTTACTGAAGGAAATCAAACTTGTAGAGCTTCCAAAATATTTTCGATGAAACTTAGTTTAAACCAGAGCGTAATTAGCGTTAATCAGTTTATAAATGTGTATTACTTTTGATTAAACGGTTTTTATGGTACAGTAGGCAAATATCGAAAATCATGTACCTTTGTCACCTCTACATAACCCTTCGCTGTATGTGATCTGATTCTCACTTGCCAGTTTTTTTTGTCTTTAATAATTTAATAAGATACCAAAATGACTATACTGGTTACGTATCTTTTTTGGTAATACCTTATGAACACAAGTATGGAACGTGATTTCATTTACCATTCGCCGACGGATATTATCGTCTTAAAGAATCGTTAAAGAGCGGCCATCCTTTCCTTATTAGCCTAACACGCGCCACGAGCCCTATTTCGTATGCAAATAATATTACAAGGCTGCCATAAACAGTGTTTATTAAGACTTTATTCGCATTTAAAAATTCGTGAAGTCTTATTCAGCACAGACTGAACCCACACGTTCGGATTTCAAAGTTTTAAAATGATAAAATTATAGTCTCCTTCGACACAGAAACGAGACTTAAATGTGAATATGTGTTTGTAAAGTACAAGAACTAAAGATAAACGTTTACGAGGAGCATGCAACAAAGTCATCATATGTGTACAAAAGTTTACTGAGAATAGACTCGCTTGGCATATACGTACAGAGATTCATTCGATTTTCCATAACGATTTTAAAATTTCCATAACGATTTTATAATACGAGTAGGTGTGCGATTACCTTTAGATTCAATATTTGGTTGCAAGACAAAATCTGGCCAGTGTTGAGTAAACTGTGGTATAAAGAGGTTCACTTTCGAAGGGTGCGTTGTATAAGCGGTCAGTGCATCGAGGCCAGTCTTGGCGTGGCCGGTAATCGATACCTCTCTTTTATGGCCCTTTGATAGTTGCAATATATTGCATATAGTCTTCGACATGCATTCAGCGGCAGCATGTTTTGACATTGCGATGTCGCACGTGCACAACTGGCAATTGACCCGAAAACTATAAAGGCCATTTTATATAGTCACAATTTAATAAAACATGTTTAGCGGAACTTTGATATAATTATTACTGTAGGATATTGTGGTGAGAGCTTCCAATGACACACATTAGCTTTTTGATAATATATATAATTTATTGCGTGAGAGCACTGTTTTAGGTGATACATGTAGAAAAAGGAGAAGGATTCGACAGATGGCGCTGCTGTTGCATCGCGCCAGTATTGCAATAGTTAATAAATAGTTAACAATTACTATTTATACATTTTGAAACTAAAGTATGATATCCATAACTAATAAGTAGTCATGTCTGAAACTAACTCGATTATCTATGATTCCTCTCTCTTTCTCTTTCCTTGTTCACTTTATCCCAATTATTTGGTGTCTACATAATATATTGACAATATTTTGGTGACATTTTTTTTGATACAACACCATTCATTTATTGAAAAGTAATTGTTATGCAACTTCTCGGTATATGTTTTTTTTTTAAAAGAGCTTGAGATAATATATAAAAAATTATGATGAAAATATCTCTTTTAGCTGTACGTGTTGCTGGGGAGTTTCGTGCCGAGTCTTTTCTCCTATGAACAGCGATAACAAATTGCAAAGCAGTGTACATAGAATAGGAAGATTTAAATTTTGACTTAATGTATCACCTTCAAAAATTTTTCTCCAGTGGAACTTATTTTGAATAAAAAAAAATGAATTTGACTTTGAATTTATTTATTTACTATGGTCTGGGTGTCTAATTGATTGAGGCGTGATTTTCCTATTTTGGGGATATACAATACAACGTGTGTGTTTCTCTGCCGATTATTAAAAAAACTTCTAATTTTTTCAGAAAAAAGCAGAGCATGGTAATAGCCGGGTGTTCATTAATTGCTAAGCAATTACCACGGTTTTCCCAGAGAGCTACAATATGGGCTCTTCAAAAAGGGCGAAAATAGATATTCAAAGTTTCAACGAGGTAGGTCACGCATCGGCTCCTTTAGTGTTGAAGACGTCCATGGGCGCCGGTAACCATTTGCCATCAACTGGACCCGTTTGCCGGTTTGCCTACAAGAAAATATAAAAATGCAAAAAAAAGATGATCAATAGTAGTACAGTAGTTAGTGGAAGTCAAACCGTGAAGAAATAAATAAACAAATTCTTTTTTTTATTTTTTTTTATTGCAGGAGTTCAGCAGACAGGCAAACGGCCCACTTAATGGAAAGCGGTTACCATCGCCTATGGACATTTGCAACACCATAGGTGCTACAAATGCGCTGCTGCTCTCTTAAGGGTCACTGGAACCTGGTCACTAATGCCGGAACACAACTCAAGGTTGTTATGGCGACATGCTTTAGACCAGGGGTGGTAGCCATCCAGTCATTCTAATAATCATAAATATATTTAAGTGTACATTTTATACAAAAAATCTGGTCGATTAGCATTTAACTTACTGCTGATTATTATTAGCTTTTGATTACGATATTTTACGAACAGTTACTTTGATAAATTGAATTCTGACATTCATTTATTCCATGTATAAATTTCCAAACTTTTTATTTTATTGTATTAAGTTTTGATGAAAAATATTATTAAGATGTCATATAAGTTCAAATTACATTTATTTCCTACTCTGTACACCGCTTCTTAATATTTTGGTTGTTTTATGAAGAAAGAGAGGCGGGAAAGCCTCCAGGAAGAAGTCTAACCAAAATGCAGTTTATTAAGTCGTTTTTGTCTTTTATCCTCTTTTGAAATATGTAATACCTACAAATTATTTTTCAAGAATTGATGGAGTAACATCAATCAAATCAATATATCAATCAACACATGTAATATCACCACTTATATAAACTTCACTATATCACTGTATTTATTCCTGACTTATACAACGGTACACACCATACGCCTTTACACTGAAACATTTTGTATCCCCATTTGCATACTTTTTTATTTGCATATTACTTTAGGCCATTTTAATACACCATACTAGGGGAAACTAAACCTCTGTTGGCACCCGAAAGCGGCACCCTGTCTATCTATTCAAGATACATAACTCAATGTTACATAAACGAAATGGCTCTAGCGGAAGATCAGCAATGGTTAACTCAATCAGCAACCTGCTGATGGAGGACCAATTTAGAGCCTGCTTGGTTTTTTCTATTACTTTAAAAGTATTTCACATTTCATTTATGCTAGTGTTATATATATATGAATATATGTATATGTCTATATATATATATATATATATATATATATATATATATATATATATATATATATATATATATATATATATATATATACATACATACATATACATACATACATACATATACACACAGTACAGTAAAAACAGCAATTTCGCTTTCCCTAAGAAACTATTCCTACCTGTCAACCATTTGACGTTCGTCCCGTCGTTCAGAAATCAACATTTTTTATTTTTTGATTCTGAGGCGGTACGAAGTTTGCCGGGTCAGGTAGTATATAATATATAGGTCTATGTCTACTCATTTGTGATATTATAATTGTAAATGAATTTTTCTTCTTTCCTTATTTCGATGAGCAGACGGAAGGATATGACGATTTTATAAGGGTTCCATTTTTGAACAAAATGGCAACGGAAACAATAAACAAACATAAAAAGTGATAAAAAGCGAGCTTTAAGTATCTCAAATATAAACAAGAGAAACACATTTGCCAGTCAAATATTGGAACACATCGCATGAAAATAATGCAAAGGTAAATCCAAAGTATCACTTACAACGGGTTGATTATCCAGCAGTAATAATAAGAAAGTATAAACAGCATTAGTTTATTTGACTTTTCCATATTATAGATAAAATCGTGTAATGGCCGTCGACGTACATAATTTGTAGCGACTCAATTGGAAGGTCAGTCGTACACACATTCAAATGTTTGTTATCCGAGCGTACTCTCTTTGAGACTTTCCAATTAAGCAATTTAGATACGGTCCCGGTTGTGACACGACGTTACACCAATGTAAAACAAGGGCTATCGAAATGATAATTCGGTGATGTAAATAACAATAAAGTTATCATGGGAGGCAGCGTCACTATAGGTTTTGACAATAAAAAGCGACGTGGAGTGCACGGAGCGGGCATGACCCGCCACGAGCCGCTTTGAGGACGAATTTATTGTCGCTTTGGACGATGTCTACTGACCCACAACATGCTCTTACAGTCGTTTTCCATATCGAGCGTCTCCGCCTGTGTCGGTATGTCGACCCGATCATCGTTCTGTTGCAGTGAAGCATCGTTGTAGATGAGAAATTTACGTGATTTGCAACATTCTATACACATTATAAAATACCTGAATTAAGCACACGTGACTTAAGTCTTGTGCTACCTGTAATGTATCATACAGTTTTGTATTTAGAGACAATACACGCTTGTGAAGTAGAAAATATGCAACCTAAGTATAAAATGTTTTAAATATTGGACAAGTAGTACCTAATTTGAGTTTGACTTCGATAGTGATAGTATATTATTTATTGTAATACCTTATATGACTACTAAATTATAATTTAAGGCTTGATAAGAAGCGACAGAAAAAAGTCTTATATGCTGAATTTTTATTTTATTTATTATCTTTAATAGTAGGTGTAGATAGAAGTAAATAATATATCTTAAGGACTGAACGATCCATTATTATATCTTACGAACAGTTCATTGGCCTTGCTGTCACTTAAATTTGACATAAGCTCCATACAAGTAAAGTGAAAATTCAGCCGACGATAGGGCAAATGAATGTATATGAAGACATAGGACCCGGCCATTGAAAATCTTTTGATGTAAAAGCTCACTCGGAACCGCGTTTAAATCTTTTGTATAAAAGCATGGGTTTATCGTCTAAATTCTCCTATATAACTGTTTACAGTTATGAAAAACCCATTAAAACAAAATTGTAATCAAAACCAACTTCATTAATCGAAATTGTCATCATCAATTAACAGCACATGTTAATTGTAAGCAATTGTTTATTAACGTTTTGATCGTGCGGTGTAATCTATTGCCATTTAAATAACAGATGAAACAATAATGGCACAACAAGAAAGCATAGTGGACCGGTCTTGGAGCGCGGGCTGCATTATTCGGAACCTGTTTGTGTTGCTCTAATTAACAATACACAAATCGTAGCTTGTATGCAAATGAGGTAGGAGTGAAGCCACGCCGCGGGTCGACCGCGATGCGGACGCACTTAAATTCCACCCAACACATACGGCAGGTACTAGATACAAACAGAGTGTCTTTAAATATATTTATGAGAACAATAAACATATAGTTTACATATTTACCCGTAGCATTGCAAACTTAGGAAGTTTATATTAATGTTATAGATACATGCGTGACATTTTACAATTTTGGTCATTAAATATGATGTCAGAAACGAAGATAGATAGATATTTAAGGTCAGGATGACGTAGGCAACGCATCGGTTCCTTTAGTTTTGCAGATATCCCTAGATGGCCGCAATAACTTACCATTAGATGAACCGTCTATCCTTTTGTTGCCAAAAAACCAAAATGTAAGATAATATTTATATATAATTATAATTCGGTTTGTTACATTTTTGAACGCAATAATACTATGTACCCATAAACGTCCATATTCTGATAGCTATTCCCATTCCTTAACGGTTTATTCGCTACACTTGTTCAAATGTGACTGGCCAGTTTCACAAATTGGTAATCGGGATATGCAGGTTCGTTCTGTAGTCTAATGATCTTGTTTTGGCCTGCCTACTTCATCAGAACACAGAGGTCTCCGGATCTATTCCTAGCATTGTATATTTCTTAAACGAATTTTCTATTATTTAATCAGAGTGTCTGAGACTATATACTTATTTCGATTATACATAAAATAACATTCGGGTTACAGTATAATCTAATCTAAATATTCATTGTGAGCAGTAATGAGCATAATAATTATAGCAGATTACTTGTCATCTTAAAATACGTCCCAATATCAGGAGATTTTCTTAAAAGTTTGATAACGTTTCATGCGTGACATAAATTCATGATAAAGCTTTTATTCAAAAATTAGAAAAAAGAAGAGAGAAGCAATGTAATTCTTATTGATAAAGATATTTCTTTAAAAAAAAGGTTGCTTTGTCACAGTTTAAGCAATTCATGTTGTAATGTGAGTGTTTTTGTGGAATTATTGTCTCTTGTTTGAAAGCCCGAGGCCGTGTGTACGCGAACTTATCGTAAAATTGAATTAAAAAGGGAGATAATAAAAGAGGATCGCGTCGTAATTCTGTCGTGCGACATCGCAACACTTTTATTTGGAGGAACCTTGCGTGTGCGTGTGACTTTCAGTGTTGCAAGATTTGAAAATAAAATATCAAATAATTATTTTATTTCTCAAGGTTTTGAAGGGACTTTATTACCAATTAGCTTTTGCCTGCGGTTTCGCTCTTATCCAACATTTTTTATTACCAGATACATATTATAATCTATGTCTGTGCTAATATAAATTTCATTCAGATCCGTTTTGGCGTGAATAAGCAACAAACATCCATCAAAATTTTCGCATTTATAATATTATATAATACAGATAACTCAAGTAAATTTTTATCGTGGATGATAAAGCTCACTTAGAATCACTCTTTTATATGGAGCACATTATAATTAAATAAAATAAATAATTAGAAATTTCGGTAATAATTGGTATAAAATTGATAACAAGTATTGGCGAAGGTAGTAGAAGTGGAAATTTTGTGTTGAGGAGAGCATAAATTTTTAAAACATTAAAGTCTGTGCTATTTGTTTGATATTTTATTATATTTATACGTACGACATTATTTTACGCAATAAATAAGAGTTCTAATCGATTGAGTATTTAAGAAAACACTAATTAATACAATGCAAAAGTGGATGGATGCAGAAGTCGTGGAAGGCCACGACACACTTTCCATGATCAAATTGATCGTGTACTAGCAGAAGGTGATGTTAGGAGCCTTAAGAACAGACGAGCGTGCATGACAAGAGTTATGAATGTCAAAGAAGCAAGTGAGGTGTGTAAGAATAAGCCTAAATAGCGCTCTGTTGTTCGTGCCTACCCCGCAAGGGAACTGGCGTGAAGTTATGTATGTATGTATGTATGTACTAATTAATAAACATAAATCCCTTGTTGATTTTCTTTTGTGTAGCAAATATGATTAAAAAAAATTTAATTTAATTATTTACGTGTATGTTGCTAAAACTTAAACATTTGAAACATTCTGTATGCAAATTATCACGTCACGTTCATGGAATAATTTATGGTCACATAATTAGCAAAGTTAAAACTGAGTAGTCCATGTACATGCCCAAAGTCTATCAATAGAGAAAACCTTCAAAAATGCATCTACGGACATGTTTGGGTTTTACATATTTTCACGTAGTAGTTAAGATTTCCATGTATATAGTCTTAAGTTTAATGCTAAATTAACTAGGCAATAATTACATGTACAGTACAACACTCGTCATCTTATTTTGTATTGCCCTCATTGCGATTGAGCCATGTGCTCTCGCCAGTGGTGCGACTATAATGTTAAACTCGTTGGATATGGTGACGGGACAGGGAAACAAATGTCAACATTATTATTCTCATGTATAAAATCACATAATAAGAATTTAGAATAAATATTACTCATTAATTTATTCAATAAAAAATATATAAGACAAAAAATGTGTGCTATAAATATTTAAATATATTTAATTGGTGCTTTTATTAGGCAACACTGAACAGAACGCTACGATTACCCGCCACCCGGGGCTCGAGACGAACCTAATCGAGCGAGCTTTATCCTGTTCTGTTCGGAGCCAAAAGCCAAATAGCCCAAGTAAAAAGGCGTGTTAAAGATTAACACGTTTTATTCAAAGTTTACTCGACCGGCTCCGCAACAATAGAAAAAATGTTCTTTTAAAATTTATAAGATTACAACATTTCTATCTACTAACATATAAATGTGAAGAAGAGTTTGTTTGGGTGATTGTGTATTTGTTTGTTCGTGCCTTTGTTGTCCGTACTTCTTTATGTAGTTGAGTATGAAGCGATTTTATTGAAACTTTGTTATATAGTTTTTTATAGAGGATAGAGAAGTATAGAATACTTTAGATAAAAATACTTTATAGCGTGAAATAAGTTAACGCGGAATACACAATGCGGGCATTACCGAGTAAAACTCTTATATTAATTAGTATAATAATAACCACTCCACATAAACATCCTACTGCTGGGCTTTGGCAGAACAGATAAACCTACCCCTCAAACTTGTCCAACGTGGATTGGTGGGTTTTATACATCATTGTTCTCGTTATACAGATTCCCTTATTTAATTTACCTTCATCGTCTGCACGTGGTAATTGTACTTAACAACATGCACCTTTGATCAGAAAACCTATGTGGTATATGTTTTCTGACTAGCATTCGAATCCGCTTCATTTCAATGAGAAGCGAGTGCTTTAGTTACTAGGCAACGACCACTTGTCCTGATATATTTTGAGACGGAATTCCAATTAATTAGATGCCTTAATATAAAGAAAAGGAATCTAAATGGGCGATGCTATTTATTGCTACGTTACATACTAAAAAACATCTCTCTTTAATTTCACATTTTTCTCAATTATTCGAAGTTAGTACATTATGAGTTCTTGGTGTATACTTTTATTTTCTAACATAGTCACATCACAAATAATCTTTTCATCCTCACGCAATCCATCCGCCTTTCTATACGTGTGTAGTTTCCATTCACTATTATATTTACCTTCGTATTTAATAATGCAACCTTACTCAGCTGTTTAAAGAACAACCGGAATGAGCTGTAATTTTAAGTTTTGTATAGTTTTCACGCTGGTTGGGCTATAATAATATGGAACTAAGACTTGTTTATGTTTTTCCTAAATTTATAAGTCTACCGACTAACTACTTGTGCGCGGGCCATCGCGCGAGACAGACACTAATTAATTATTAAGTTATATTTTGGTCACTTTGTACAACATAGGTATAAATTATAGCCTATGTGTTTTCTAGTATACACTTATAGTACCTATACACATATATCTTTATACAAAACTATATTATGGTAAAGTTTCATCAAAATCTGTTCAGTATTTTTTGTATGAAACCGAAATAAATATCCCTCCTCACGAACTTTCTCGTTTTCACCTAGAAGTTTAATAGAATGACATAAAAACCTTGAAAATCCGGCTCGAAGGACCTTGTTCAGTTTTGTAATATAAATAATGAAATAAAACTACATTATTTTCCAATTTTAGAGAATTTTATCATTAACATATATTTTCCTTACTATTGAATGACATGACAATAATGACAGACATTGTCTTAAATAAATTTCTTTATTAAACAATTCTGTGGCCTAATGGCCGGTTCCAATATCTTACTATTCATTAACTTGCCTTACTGTTGGTTGAATTTTGACATTATGTCAAATTTTAACCGATAATAAGGCAAATGAACGGTCGGTAACACATAAGAACCGGGTATAAACCAAATTAGTACATAGTTTGTATTATAATTTGGCCCAAACATTTATAGTTTAGTTATTAATTACATTAATTATCATAATTATACATAATCTATTTTGTATTAAAATAAACTAGTGGTCGCCGTTGGTCGAAATTCAACCATAATAATTAATGTCAAAGTCTATATTTTTATAATCACAGATTTCGCCAAGGCTACACTGTTAATTTGATTTGAACAATAAACAAAAGAGTGTATATGCGTGTGTGTGTCAAATGCATGGTAGTGAGTGTAATTTGTGGAGACATATTCCAGCATAACATTTTAGTACGTCATGTCATTATTATAACTATAACATTATTTTTCTTTCCTTTTATTGTCTTGGTCTTATTAAGTATGCATTGTTTGCTACAACTCCATTAATTGTTCAAAAAGTAATTCTGTAACATACTTCTGTACAAAACTTATAAAAAAAGCATTTGAGATATAAATAAAATATGAAATATAAAGAAAAACAATATTTAGCTAGACGTGTTGCTGGGGAGTTTCTTGCCGCTTCTTCTCCTTTACAGCATCAAGACGTTGCGAAGCGGTGTAAATACAATAGGAAGTAAAAATTAAATTTTAACTTACATGTATGACCTTCAAAAAGTGTTGAATGTTTGAAAAACTTTTGAATGTTTTTTATTGATAAATCAATTTATGTATTTTTATGCATAATTGAAAAAAAATAGCATTCGTCGCCTTTTCTCTATATAAACTATAAATGTGTGAAATTTCATACTCCTCCGTCCGCGTAATTTTCTTAAAAATGGGTACAAAGTTTTTGCTTCACGTATTAATATATAGATTAATAACAAAATTATATCTCTCTTCGACTTTGCATTCGCTCGTGTTCATTCACGTTTATGACCTGATATTATTACTATAAGAATAATAATAATATCGGATGATATGGATAATAATAAACACGGGCTTATAATATTACAAATGCGATTGTTAGTTTGTTTGTTTGTTATGCTTTCACGCTTTATCTACCAACCGGTCTTCATGAAATTTTACATACACTTGTCAGGGGTACAGAAAACACATAATATAGTATATTTCACGATAGAAAAATTACTCTTGGACGGTCGTGTACGAACTTATAGTATAATATATAGGTATGTATAGATATTTAATTACAATTCGACAAAATCTACATTAACGCGAGTGAAATCGCGAGGATAAACTAGTATGTTATAAAGTGTACGCAAGACAACTTGGTACTCATTACTTCTCAGCAGTAAGCAAGCATTGGATGAAGTTAACATTTCGTATTCAAGCAAAAAACGAGTACATTAGTAGCAAAATAAAAACATTTGAGGTATACCAATAAACAAAATTGAAGTGTCTGTCTGCGATTTATAAATGCCAAAATGTAAGTGAAACCCGGTGTTTTCACGATGCTCGTTTTTAGATTTATTGCCTATTTCCCTGTCTGAAGTTTAGTCTTCAGGCGTCATAGCCGCTTAACAGATTTTATTGAAAGTCAAGGATTAAAACTGTTTCTTTTTAATTTTAAAATGACGCGCATTTTCCACTTAAATGTCTTTCGGGGTTTACAAAACATGAATATAAATATTTGTTAACCGCGCTAACTAAGTCGCGGGTACAGCTAGTTCTACATATAAGTGTATAAGGAATGAGATGCTATCGCTGACCCTGAACCGGCATAACACGCTTCTGTGATACGCCGATTTAAAATAGCAACAAAAAATACACAGTCCTATAGCTTTCCGCGCGGATATACATGAACTTCGGATTTGCATCCCGCGAATCTTTTTTTTTGTAACGAGGAAAATCCGGTTGAGGACCATCAGTCGCAGCCGGTGTGTGTACAACAAGAAAAAGTGCTATAGCACACCGCGGTCGGGGATACCCACTAAAACCCGTCGGTGTTGCTTCCTTCACCTTTATACCAGGGCCACGGGTACATGGCCTGCCGGTCCACGAGCCCTGGCAGATCTCGGAGAACCTATCCGAATTTCCAGGATAAGAAATGTCCTGTGTTCATCCCTTTTATTGAAAGTATACATAAATATAAGTATATTAAATTCATGCTCACTTGTATACATTTTTATTGCATGTCCCGCAAAACTCATCCTATCTTTAGGGATAAAAATATAATAAACTCATTCCTGTTATCAAAGGGAAAAATGCATCAAAATTCATAATCATCAGTATATTCACAAGTCTGTGAATAAAAAAAAAACATCCAAATTACCTCTGATATGTTTAAACTTGGTATGAATGAAGGAACGCAAAAACTGTTGGCTTAGGGCTAGCGTGCACTGCGGCAGCAACCAGTGCGGTTGGCTCCCGCAATCATTTGTGATGTATGAACTACAGTAGAGATGCGCGCACTACGGTTGTTCAGCCTTGTTAATTGTTTAGCATGCGGCTAAAAAATCTGTGACTTGCTACAGAATTTTTGCGGTTGCGCGCCGCACGGTTATTTTCATCCTTAGTACTTGTACCTAACTTCGCGCACTTCGGCGGAACAACCGCATCGCGCGGCAGTCAGTAGCGCCCGAGCCATCAAGGGAGAATGTTGTCGCCGAGCGCTCCGTCTGACTACGACGTGGCGGACCAAGCAGTCGCCGATATAAATATTGATGCATTGATTGTGGAAATCCAAAATCGACCCATACTTTGGGATAAGAGTTGCAAACAATATGCAGATAGAATTCAAATCATCAAATTTGAAAAAACTCTTTATTTGTCTGCTGCTGCTTCTGTTTCCGTTTTCTTGCCAATACCAATAAAATGCAAATTTGGTTTCGTAGTCCATGCTGGCGACCTTCCTCTACGAAAGCTGTGATACAAATAGAAAAACTTGCGGTTAGTTAGCCGTAGTGCGCGCGCCAAATCTCAATGCTCCGGTATTACAACCGCAACCGCAACCGCAACACACCGGACCGAAATGCGCGCGTACACTTAATGTCAAAAATATTTAAAACGTTAGATAGCACTGAGTCGGAAATACAAATAACATTTTTTTGGTAGATTGTTGTTATTCACTGTAATATAAAATAATACTTTAGAATTAAATTAGACACTATCAAATTTCTTCTCTAGGTGCATAATAATAATAAAAAGTTACGAAAATATCATAATTATGTTCAGTAGATTAAAAACGGTTTTATCCGTGCAGGAACGGAGAAAGAATACAATTTCCTGCGGCCGGGCGGCCTGTCGTAAGAGGCGACAAAACCACCCACAGCCAGGTGGTAGGGCATTTGCCCGACTGGATGGCTACCACCCCTGGTTTAAAGTATGTCGCCATAACAACCTTGAGTTGTGTTCCGACATCAGTGACCAGGTTCCAGTCTCCCTTAAGAGAGCAGCAGCGCATTTGTAGCACCTTTGGTGTTGCAAATGTCCATAGGCGATGGTAACCGCTTTCCATCAAGTGGGCCGTCTGCCTGTCTGCTGAACTCCTGCAATAAAAAAAAAGAAAAGAAAAAAGAAATCGGTCATGTGAATGACCGATATTACCATATCACAGAATTTTTGATAAAAATAAATATAATACTAAATATTTTATTTTAAATGTATTATTATAATTAAGTACAAAAACCAAATCTTTGGTTTGTGATAAGACCTTGATATTCTTGATCTCTTAGTCAATGAATTTTAAGATTTATACCTTAATGTACATAAATAAAAGGTTCAGAAATGTGTCGTATGTTATAAGTGACGTATGATTAATAATTAAAATAAAAAAGATGGCTGGGTGTATTGGCCACACAATGCGTGAACATCGAAAAATATTTTTACTCTCGTCGGGCGTAATATTGGAAGCGCATTTTCCTTGCACCGATGTCTCGATATGAGCGTTTTGTACGACCTGACTTGTAATTTCAAGTGTTTACTCAACACACGCGCAGCAGGACGTCCAACAACAATGCCCATATCCTTTTCACATAAAATATATGAAAAGTCCGGCTACCCGCGAGCTACGGATCGGCGGTCCGATACAGCCACTGCATTATACTCGCTAGCTGCCTACCGAGAACTTTTTATGAGGGATCAAATTGATTGGTTCATTGATAATATCACAGTTGCATGAATTGTATGCAGCCGCTTGATCAGCTCGGATGCCGAGGTTTTAACGCGGAGCAGTGACTTCCCTTGCTACTAATTATGTATGCAGTTTCATATCTCACACCTTTTAAAAGATGTAATTTAGAGATCCGAGAGATATGGCATTGTAATTGATATGCACATTTTAAAGACGCGGTGAAAGGAAGTTCACCTTGTTGCTAGCTCGGTAGGCATCGATTTTGTGGTATTTTCAATCATCACGAACTATATTAGTGATTTATAACAGACACCGACATAATGTGGAAGGAGTTTTGTGGTGATAAAATGTCTTTATAGTGGCGGCATTGCTAGTTAGAAACACCAAAATGAAATTGGAAGTGTAATGGAAATTTATCGATCCGCGGGTAGGTCGAACGACGAGGCAGGACGTGCTTGCGAACAAGAAACACAAAACCACGAAGATAAAAATATATTACAAAATGAGACCCACTTTGTGTTTTGAAATTACAATCAAATAAATTACATTTTATTGCTCAATCTCGTTGGATTTTATTAAGGTATCGGTGCTGAATGCGAGAGAATGAAACATGGTGGGTTTACGCGAGCGACATGATGTTACTGTGAACCTTGTAAGCGCAGATAAACTGAGATGCTTTACAAGACCCTTGAGAATTTGGAGATAAGCCGTCGTGGCGTGTTCATGTCGACATGTGGACAATGGACACACCCGAATACTTTCTCTCCGAGCTTCACCTCAGTTACAGTTTAAACACGAATATAGTGAGACGACGCCGGATATATAAAATGATGCTATCTTCAGTATAACGAAGGCCCCCACACTAGATTTTAATTTGTTCAACAACAAGTGATGTATCACGTAATTATGCCTCATATTGCGATATGCAACATAAACAGATAGTTGCCTTGGAAGTCTAGGGTACTGGTTAAATAGTATCGTAGCTAATAGCCGCAACTTTGATGAATTACGAATATTACCCATTTTCAAAATCCCGGAAAACTTTCCAGATAACTCCCTTTTTTCGTCCCAATTGGCCGGACTATAATTACAGAAAATTTAAGAATTTCCTTTGAGTCAAGTTGGCAGAATGAGATCGCTTATAGCGATAAGTAACCATTGTCTTGTTGTGCATTTTTATAATTTTTGTTTTGGTGAACAATAAAATTTTGTCTATGTCTATGAATATTTCAAGTTATATTTATAAAGTTTTCAATGACCAAATAGTTTAAAAACTTTCGACTTGATTACAACGAAAATTTTCATGTTGTGAATTTATGTCAACAATACTAGACGCAATTATGGCGGTGGTTAGGCATAATCCCGGAAAGCTGACTCGTATTGAATGGCGCTACATCAAGTTCATCACTGCTCCGGCTGGGCGTAACTATGTTCTAAATCTCAGCCTTTCCAACACATTCAAAGCGCAGGGTCGTCAGGGAGGAGGGGGTTTTTAGTGGGTATTGGGGTTGCTCGCCCGTGCAGCAACGCTCGGAGCTATTCTGTACGATCGCGGAAGGATGCCAAGTGCTGCTGTGTTTTCGCCCCCGACCGACGCGTGTCGTTCCCCTAGCAACGACCCAGTTTGTGCGTAAATCGGTTAAGCATTTTCCCTCGCCTCAAAACCAAAAAAAAAAAAAAAAAAAAAATCATCACTGCTCAGACAAGCAGTGGAGTATACATAAATTATTTACACCGTCATAACATATACAAATTATATGTTGACAACCTTATTATTTTAACAAACCGTATTTTAAGTGAAAAATAAACAAATCCGAATCAGAGATGGGCAAAGACAAGAAAACATATCGTGTTGATTAATGCTGATTGCTAAAATGCGTCGACGCATGTATAAGTAATGTTACAGCCCACCGCGATGTTTCCGACTTAACCGGTCTTAGAACAATGTGCCTAAAGCCCAAAGGTTTACTTACAATTCAAATTCAGTGCGTAGTGTTTTCCATAACTTAAGCATTTTGCCTGCATCTGTCTGACGCTCCTTGCAAATTGTAGTTAATACAATTACATATCATTTGTCAAAGTATCGCTTCAGAGATAATTACAAATGATAAACCACATTGTTGAGACAATTCTGAATTATACACATCCAGTTAAGGATTGAGCTTTGTATTTAAGAGTTGTAAGGTCAATTAGGGGTCAATGTAAGCTGGCGTCGAAGAAATCTGCACGAGGATATAAAGCGCTGCGTGTGTCCCTTGCCCAAGGAAACACATTTATCATCGTCACCCAGCGGCCGGCGACTTGTAATTGTGCGCCATATTGTTACCTTGAGTTATGGAGCCTAAGCTTGAATTTTGACTCTTCCGCTTAACCTATGCTAGACCTTATGACGCAACTAATATACTAATATGATCATATCGATTGTAGAAATTTCTTTGTCGTAAATTGTTATATCATTTTTTTCTCTTTATCGATCTGTGTATTTTAATCCTTGATAACGCTTAAAACCAATGAGTTTGTGTAATCACAAAGCAATATAATAGTTTAAATAGCATAACTCAACTTTCTACAACAATTCTCATACCGTTAAGGCTTATACAGCTTTGGAACGCGCTTCCTGTTTTCCTTACAGACAAGCTAAATCGCTACCGATATTTAAAACTACGACCAAAAAATACTACCGGTCGTTGAAATATGATATTTAAATTAATCTTTTAATATTTATATATTTTGTAGATATGTATATGTAAAATTTCTGCGTATGTAAATACATAAATGATATATACCTATATTATTTATTATTAAAAATTAAGTACTTCGTACTGTATGTTATGTATACCACCATCGCCATTATCATCTCAATTAATTCTGGGGTTGTCTGGAAAAGATCACTTTTTAGCTATAAGACCGCTCCTTGTACATAACTAGATATAATTTTAGTCTTTAAGTTCATTTTTGTATTGGTTTATAATACAAATGTTATCTAAGTCAAAAAATTAGGCCAATATGATTTCCATTAGAGTAAGACTGTACACACGTAGTACGGTCACATTAAAAAAGACATTCATTCAATAATTACTATCTATGCGTAATGTTCTAAATTATTGTGTGACGAGATTTAATCAGTGCTACGACACACAAATTAATTTGGAAACAGCATATACGTTTTCAAAATGATCTATTTTGTATGTATGGATATACAAAAGCTCATAAACTTATTAGTATATAATTGGAATTTAATTGTGTTAAAAATTTAATCAAACAAGATTTTTTATAAAGAAATGATTATACGTTTTAAATGTTATGATATTTAAATCCACTCGATTTAATATGCAAATCTACAAAGAAATATGAATTTATAACTAGATGCGATAGTAAAGTTAGTATATAATATATATGCAGACTGTAAAGTTTTTACCAATTTCAGTTCGAAAAAAAACGATTTATCAGGGCCATGTTTAAGTTAAAAACTAAAGATACCTGTTTGCCATATTTTAAGAAACATAAAATATTGACTTACCCTCTCTGTTTATTTTTGAAGTAGTACTGTTTGTAAAAGCGAATCCGAAATTGTTTAGTAAGTTTTCCGACATGGCAAGTCGTAATAGACGCGATAATAACAAGCTTTGTATGCCAGCCCGTAGAACAGCTTTAATAGGAAAAAGTGCATTGTGTATGGCGCCAGTGATATTTAATAAAGTACCCAGGTCTATTAGCAATGATAACATAGATTTGTTTCAAAAGAGGCTATAAAAGATATTATTCGAAAAATGTTGTTACGACGTTAAATTTTTTCTTGATGACCAATTCTAAATTAAATTTGATAATACATAATATATACTTTGACAAACTTTATTATTCTAATATTTCATTTTTACATTTTTGACATTGTTTTTCTAAATGGCATAACTCTGCACTTGACATATTATCTATAATTACTGTATAGTTATAGAAAAAAAGTAAAATTAATGTCTGTGGATTCAATAGATTACAGTCTGTTTTTATTAATTAGTTGATTTTCAGCTTTTAATTACTATTTTCATGCCCGAAATGGCAAAAACATGTGAAACATAAAATAACATATTGTCATCTAATATTTTTACTAACTATGTTTTTAAGCAAATAAATGATTTGATTTTATTCAATTCCTGATGAATTAACTGTACCATATTTCACTAGAAGTCTACCCCACGCAGTGAGACTAGACAAAAATCGAATAGCTTTCACATACATTAAATCCTTTGTCAGTGTCCAAGAAACAATGCAGTAAAGAATTAAAGAAAATTGAACATAAAATACAGCGTATACGCTCGATCGTCGGGCCATCAGCATTGTGAGGAGGCGCGCGCGCAGGCAGTGCACGCGCGTCGCTTTGCCCGATCGAGCTGCGATTTGTCGCTGTTTGCGCACGCGGCGGTGTAGTGGACGCGTCGACTTATGACGGCTCTTATCCGCCATCGCGGCTCCACTCCGCGCCTCTTGACATTCCTCTTCGTATCGCCTACCTGCTGCCAGTAAGTTTTTCTCACAGAAACAATGAGCTTTAAAGGTTTATTATGACAACAAATCCACACCAAAACCTATCCCATCCAGGTGTTGCTTTGTAAATAAACTTTACCTTGCTTTTTCTTTTCTAAAGAACGTACTGATGTATTGTTACCCAATTATACAAGTAATTTTAATATGAATGTCTTTCACGAAATTTATATTACCTTTGGCATCATTCTACTTATATATTCATAGTTTTATAGGAATACGTTTATTTATTTCCAGCTTACAATGTATTTAAGTAATATCTAATATGAATATTCACACAACGAGTTGTTTAGTTTTTATTGGAAACATAGTGAGGCGATAAGGTTGATCTGCAGAGCGCCCGGAGCGCGGCAGGTCCAACCTATAATAAAGTGTGCTCGACGACGCTATCTAAGGAGGGATCACCGCCGAAATCAATTTTAAATAAACTCTAGCCACCACCTACAATTATCATTGTACCGAACAATGCGTGGCCAGGGCCCAATACCCACTAAATATCGCCTCAGTGTTAGAGGTCACTCGGATACCAAGATAATGGACGGTTCTTTACGGATCGCACGAGATACAATCGGGATGATTTGTTGACTGAACACAACTTTAATATTGAAATTAACATTCATTTATGATTTTTATCTATAACTGTATTAAGAGGCGTTGAGTGTAACTGAATATCTTATTGCGTTATGTAATACATGTAACATTTGTGTGTAAGATGAATGTTGTTTCCATAACTACAATTTACATTTCAAATATTTGAATATTGCATTAGGACCTGTTATTTTAACATATGAAGTAGTAAACTTTAAGCGTGCTTATTTGTATAATTTGCTAATGTAAAAATAAAATTATTAATGAAACTCAATAATTCATCTTAAACTTTAAATATAATCAAAAGTACACTGTTGCGTTAAGGGAATTTTATTTTATTTGTTGCGTACACGAAATACTCCCGGTAATTAATTAAGAGTGCATCCTATACAATTAATTGTGTTGTTGTTTGGCATTCTAGGTCTTCAAATAAAGGTATAAAAAGTATCGGTATCATATTTAGTACATAATAATAAACTTCAAATGTATACTTATATCTTAAATCTTTCAAATCAAAAATAGGATTTTAAATTATATTTTTATTGCTGGGAGACTTTGTATTGTAGTCTACATATGCGTTATTTTTGCGGATATGAAATAGCTTTACATGTCATATATATTACAAAATACATAACCCATAATGCTATTGTATCATATTTCAGAAAACTTATAAGCTAAAAGCTGGAACCTCACTAACTGTATACAAAGGGGAATATTTTATTATTTCCATACTCTCAGACCATTTTTTTAATGGGGGCTGGGCCGCCTATTTACTATAACCCTGGTTCCTCATGCATACTCTAATTCCGACTGTTTTTGTTGTATCTGAGAATATGTACTAATGTAGTAAATGTGCCCAGTTTTCCATGTTCCTTGAATATTGCGACGGGCAGACGCCATAGTCCCCATAGTCTTCGATCCGTAGTTCCACTAGCAGTTCATCCCAATAGCCCGATACCTTTTGTTCTCATTCCCTATAATAGTCCTACACTAACCGGGGTGTACTAGTGTAGACAGAGATAATCGCCGATCAGTGTCATGCCTCATTTAGATTAAATTTGTCAATGAGCCTCTACGTGTTGGCCTTCCCGTGGCCCCACACAAGCCCTCTAAAAGTCCGGGCCATTTTTATGGCCCATGGTCTGCAGAGACATACATACAGTAAATATGCAATGATTAAAGTGGACTCTTGAAAATATACTTTTACAAGTATAATAGGGGAAGTAATCAGTTTGTGGAAATGAACTAAAAATATTAGAGAATGCGTTAAAAAATAACTTTTAGAATTAACTGATTACGAAATCCTATAAAACGTAGCAAAGGCTGATCACATAATTAGTATTTGTCAGGCAATTCTGACTACAAAAACAAATAACATAAAGCGGTTTAACAAGATGATTATGATGAATAAATGTTTATTGAATATTATGAAAAACGGCACGCGCTTGAGCTCCACATAACTAATGTCTACTTAAATTAAAATTGATTTCCATTTAAAGTTTATTAGGAGAAACATAAAAATGTTAAGTAAATCAAAGAGTGTGCCGGTGTATTGCATGACACCACATGATCTAGTGTAGGGACACCGTTAACACTTTATTGCCTTTCGTACTTCTTGCACCATTCCGAGAAAGTAAATTACATGTGGCGATCGTAAAATTAATGCCTCATACGGTAATACGAGTACTTCGCCTTGTCACTGTCAATTTTTATGATGCACTCACTTGATATCTCGTCGCAAGTCGCAGTCATGTCGATACATATGAGGACAGTATTGTTAAAATATCATTAGAAGTATAATGAGCACTCTAGTAGCTGAAAACAATACTACAAATTTTAACAAAGCCAGCCAACTTATTTATTGTATATATATTTGTAACAATTATCTGTGCAAGATCGGAGAAAGAAGACAATTTTCTGCGGCCAGGCGGGCTGTCGTAAGAGGTGACGAAACAACCCACAACCAGGTGCTAGGATATTTGGCTGTTTGGATTGCTACGAACCCTCTTCTAAAGTATACTACCATAACCTTGAATTCTGTTCGAGCGTTAACGGCCAGGTTCCAGTCTTCCTTTAGAGAGCAGCATCATATCAGTAGCACCTTTGGTGTTACAAATGTCCATAGGCGATGGTAACTGGTTTCCATCAGGTAGGCCGTCTACCTATGTCCCATGTCTAAATTCATGCAATAAAAATATGTCCTTAGGAAACTAACAATATAGAGAAGAAGCATACACGTCCATATTAACTATGTGGGAAATTTGCTAATACGCCTTCAAATGTCGAACAATATACCTAATATTGTTCATTCCACTTGAATGGAGTGACATTAGACCAATTCTGGGTTTTCGCGTGGCTTGGTTTGAATAAATTTCATCCTACGGAATCTGTCCTGTTTACTGAACTAAACAATAGTTTTACATTATTATGGCTGCTAACAAAAGTATATGTATTATATTAGTATATATACATGCATACTTAATACTTGCTGTAATACAAACCATGCGATGGAATCGTATTTAAAAAGAAGAAGACAAAATAATTATGCAAGATATGTTTTACATTTTTTATGTAGACGTTAAGGTAACAAATATTTGTATATCTTTGTATTTAATACTATGATAGAATTAAGAATAAGCTTTAAGAATAATATAATAAAAAGATTCATTAAAATTAATAGCCTGACTATGGACACATTTTGAAACTAAAAAGTATTTATTTATGGTAAGATAAGATTATCAAGATTAATTTCTAAATATGCATAACGTAACAATAAGTAAATAAGTTATTAAAATCAAAGAGTAATTTACGATAATCATAAAGTAAAGATTAGGCTACTTCGATGTACATATCTGTGATTTAAATACATTCCCTCATCTCACATAAATACTCATGCCACCGAAACGTAACATTCTTGCGTTAGATATTTATTAATGTGCCACGATGTTTGGTTCGATCCACGGAACTGTGACATACGTATAACAATAAAAACTCAACAATAAGCGGAGTGAGGCTGTGACAAGACCCCCCGGAACCCAACCACTGCTGCTCTTTCGTATAATAAATGCATTCATGATCTATGATTTGAAATTGATACTTATAATGGCTTCTGTATAAAGAAGCTGCATCAAAACGCATTCAGGTCGCGGTAATACCGCGCCGCGGCCTGCACTGCACCGACGCTACCGTGTGATAAATAACCTCAAATTGCTTGTAAAAGGTGAAACTTTTATATCTTCTCCTTTGTATACATGTAAATATTTGTGTTTAATCTGACAGCTACTTATTTGTTCGATCGTTTACTGCCTTCGATCAACCAAACTGGTCGCATTATAGCCTAACCTTTTGTGTTAAGTTGATTTTTGAGATGCTGTAACGTTCATAGTACCTTAATACAGTTTAGACGGTTATTTTAAAAATCTTATAAAACACTCTTCCCGACCATCTATATTAGATTAGTAAACATGCGCCTGCGGGCGACTAGCTGAGTAAGCTTTCTCCAGCGGAAGGCCCACAGACGCATGTCAGCATTTACTAACTTAAATTTTTGTCTTTTAGATTTTAGATCATTAAACGAGAGACCTGCATTTCGGTCGTACATATATTTTGTATTTTTTAAAAACCCTTTTGGCCCGAGCCAAGACTTGACTGGCGCAGCCGGTAGGATCGTTCGTGAAGGCTGCCCGTCTTTCGTACATCGTTAGGGCGTCGGAATCCGCCCAAGTACGTGAGTGCGGTGTGAAAAAGCTTCGAGCGATCCACGAACCAAATAAATAAGTCCTTCTTGAACGGGCCACCAAGGATGGGAGTCGCGGGCGGTTGGTGAGTAAAACCTTTTTGCCTTCCTTACCATTTTATTTCCTATCTTTTGAGGGTTAAAATATTTTGTTATTCTTGGGATCAGACATATCTCATTATAACGTTTCTGGTTAAAATCTATATAGGTGTATAGGTTAAACTTTGGCCAAGCACTAAAATTTAAAAGTGTAGTAACTTTATTAACTAATTATTAGTGGCAAATAAATAAACTTATTTTCTAAAATAATTTAATTATATTTAGTTATATTTTCTTTTATTTTTCGTCGCCTCTATACAGTTCATAAGTTTGTTAAAATGGAGCCACGTGACACTCCATTACCCAGTCCAACAATAACACCCATACCAAATGAGATGCTACGTCTTATTCCCCAATTTGGAGGGGACACACGCCAATTAAACCTTTTCTTAAGAAAATGCGAATATATTATAAGTCGCTATAGAGGCCACGAAGAACAGGATATTTATGTATTGCACGCCATTACAAGTCGGCTTGTAGACAATGCAGCAGCGTTGCTTTCAGAACGCGATGATATTGTCACTTGGCATAATCTGAAAGAATTATTAGAACAACACTTTGGCGATCCGCGTAGCGAAGAATGCATAAAAATTGAATTGGAATCTTGTAAAATTAAATCGGGGGAAAGTTATTTAGATTTTTGTAATAGAGTGCAAAACATACGGTCATTGTTAATTTCAAAGGTAAACCTAAGATTTGATACCGACATAAAAAGGGCTAAAATAGCTATCTACAACAATACGGCCTTAAACGTCTTTATGTATAATCTGCCCGAAGATTTAGTGCGCATAGTTAGGCTTAAAGAACCCTCGACTTTAGAATACGCCCTTAGCATCGTAATGGAAGAAGTCAACTTCCAGGAGCAGTATGCTCGGCGAAACCGTAATCATAGTAACAATAAACCAGCGGCCCCGCAAGGTCCCAGCTTTAAATTCAACAATAATCTTCAGCCATTTAACCAACAAGTTGGGTTCCGACCCTTACTTCCACAGAAGTTTAACTTTGGCATTCCATCAAATGTCCAAAATTTCAAGCCCATTTTACCAATGCAGCAACAGACATTCGGTTACAGACCGCAATTGACATATCGTAACCCTCCATTTAATTTTGGTAACCAGTCCCCTCAATTCGGGTATCGCCCACCACAATTTGGATACCGTCCTCAATTAGGTTTTAACCCACAATTTGGGTACAAACCACCGCAAATAGGCTACAAGCAACCTCAGCCTCCCATTATGACTCCACAACAATTTGGCAATAGTAACCTACAAAAACCTAATAATTCTACTGACGTCTCTATGAGGACAGCACCCTTAAGGCCACAAAATCAAGGTTTCAGGTTAAACGAATTGACGCTCGGCAACGAAAACACACAACTTTCTGACGACTTTAATTATGACTATAATTATAACTATGACTATAACTATGACCAGAACTATGCACATAATTATAATGATATCAACCCATACTCTTATTATGACGTCCAATGTACGGAAGCTTACGAAGACCATGTTCACAATTCAGATAATAATGACATCCCTGTTACCAAGGACGAAAATTTTCATATACCAGCCTCCCTCGAAGACGAGAAATCTTAGAATTAAACTGTGATCCTAATCTCAAACTACCTTACATTTATATTCCAGAAATAGATGCAAAATTTATGATAGATACGGGAAGCACGAGGTCTTTTATTAGCCCTCGTAAGGCTTATGAATTTTATTTTCAATATATAATAAAAGAACCATTTCAAGTTGTCAGTACACATGCATCTAGCCAACATAATGAAGTTATTGAAATCCCCTTAATGCCTATTTTTAAACGTATCGATAACCACAAATTTTATATTTATGATGTCGACGAGCGATATGAAGGCTTGATCGGCAATGATCTCCTTAAACAATTAAACGCTATCATTGACCTCAAAAACGAAGTCCTTAAAACAAGTACTACAAGTATACCAATTATTAACAATTTGAATTACATAGTTGAAATACCACCGCGTTGTGAAAAGCGTATTAAAATCCCAACTAATCAATATTCAGGCGTAGCTATTCTAGATTATAAAGAGTTTACACCCGGTTTACGAATGCCTAGTGCATTAGTAAATTGTGTCAATGGCTATGCATTAACAGTAATTCAGAATAATTTGGAAAAACAACTTACTTTAGCAATTACAAGGCCTTTTACTGTGACTGAATTTATCCATTCTGACTGTAATTTAAATAATATTCAACTTGATAATAATACAGAAATAGACGATTTATTGAAACAAAACCTAAAAAGGTTAAGACTCGAACATACTAATAGTGAAGAAAAAGAAAAGATATTAAAGCTGTGTTTTGAATACAGAGACATATTCTACTGTGACCAAATCCCCTTGAGCTTCACTAATCAAGTTAAACACAAAATTCGTACTAAAAATGAAGAACCTATATTTATTAGACCATACAGACAAGCTCCTGCGCAAGCAGAGGAAATTAATAAACAAGTAGAAAAATTATTAAAGGATAACGTAGTCCAAGAATCTCACTCTCCCTGGAACGCACCCGTGCATCTTGTACCGAAGAAGAGCGATGCCTCAGGCGAAGTGAAATGGCGAATGGTAGTAGATTTTAGACGACTTAATGACATAACTGTTGACGATCGATATCCTTTACCCAACATTACCGACTTATTTGACAAACTAGGTAAAAGTTCTTATTTTACTACGCTTGACCTAGCAAGTGGATTTCATCAGATCGAAGTAGAAGAGAAAGATAGAGAGAAAACTGCCTTCAGCACACAAAATGGCCACTTTGAATTTTTGCGTATGCCTTTTGGGCTTAAAACCGCTCCCGCGACCTTTCAACGAGCTATGGATAGCGTCTTAAGAGGTTTACAAGGAATACACTGTATGGTGTATCTAGATGACGTAATTATATTTTCAACCAGCTTAGATGAACATGTACAAAAATTAAGGCTTATCTTCGACAGATTGAGACAAACTAATTTTAAAATACAACTAGATAAATCAGAATTTTTGAGAAAAGAAGTTTTATATTTAGGCCATACAATAACGAGTGACGGACTGAAACCAAATGATGACAAAATTAAAGCTGTTTTAGAATTCCCCTTGCCGACTACTATAACAGAAATTAAGAGCTTCCTAGGGCTTGTTGGATATTATAGAAAGTTTATAAAAGATTTTGCCCAAATTACTAAACCTTTAACCAATTGTCTAAAAAAACGTAATAAAATAATTGCCGACCAAAATTATATAGATGCGTTCAATAGATGTAAAGAACTTCTAACTAATGCCCCATTATTACAATATCCTGACTTCGATAGGCCATTCGTCCTCACCACCGATGCATCTGAAGTCGCTATCGGAGCAGTGTTATCCCAGGGCCCAATCGGCAGTGATAAACCTGTAGCATATGCCAGCCGCACACTAAGTGATACGGAATCTCGTTATAGTACCATCGAACGCGAATGTTTAGCAATGGTTTGGGCAATGAAACATTTTCGCCCATATCTTTATGGTCGGAAATTCTTTATTTACACAGACCATATGCCTTTAACTTGGCTCAATTCCCATAAAGATGCGAGTAGCAGACTTACCCGCTGGCGACTGCGAATGCTAGATTACGACTATGACATTATATATAAGAAAGGGAAACAAAATACAAACGCAGACGCCCTATCCAGAATAAAAGTAAATGCTCTCTCCGATTCTGAAGAAGCAGATTCTATGAAGGTTAATGTAGATAAGGAACAGAAACTTCAGGAACATCTAAAAGAAGTGGTCGAAAACATAAAACGACTAGCAACTGAATCGAAACCCGACCGTGACGATTCTTCAACCATAACAATATCAGACACCAGCGCCACGATATCAATTTCTGACTCCGAAAAAGTCTCTGAATATCCAATTAGAGAACCTTCAGAAACCAGCCAGTCCGACACCGTACACTCCGCCATAAATATAGAGTCTACAGGAATCCCGATATTACGAGAGGCTGTTGATACAAAGCCCAATCAAATCTTAATATACACCTGGCACAAAAATGACATACAAGTTCGAGATATATCCCCTAAGAAACAGAAAGTGTTAGAAGTGTTTATGCCTATCAACAACCCTGAACTAGTAACAAAATTTATTAAAGAATATGTAAGACCAAAAATTAAATATTTTATATATTTTGAAGACCCAGAACATCGGAAACAATTTAATCACATTATAATAAATTTGTTCAAAAAGGATATGGTACAAATATTCGAATGCACGGAACGGGTAATATATGTAGAAGACGAGGGCGAACAAAAGGCAATAGTTTTAAAACACCATAAAGGGATTTCATGTCATAGAGGTATTAAAGAGACAATGTCTAGTATACGTAGATCTTATTTTTGGAATAATATGTTAGAAACCATATCAGCAGTTATCAACGCCTGCGAAGTCTGTCAAAAAATGAAATATGACCGAAAACCAATTAATCCTGTTTTACAACTAACACATACGCAAGATGCTCCATTCCAGGAATTGTTTATAGATCTTTTTCAAATTGAAGGACAATATTTTTTAACCATTATAGACGCATTCAGTAAATTAGGTCAAGCCTTCCCTATTTCAAACAGATCAACTCATGAAGTAGTTAGAGCCCTTATGAAATATTTCTCTTTTTATGGTGTTCCTAAAAAGATAAGTTCAGATCCCGGAACGGAATTCAATAATGAGTTATTGAAGGAGTTCTTATCCTTACATAAAGTAGATCTTCACATTGGTACACCTAACAATCCTAACTCCATGGGACTTATCGAACGTTTCCATTCTACTATTATTGAAATTTATAGATGTGCTAAATATGAAGAAAAGTGTACAGATGCAGCATCAGTTATGACATACTCTATAATGGCATATAATCATTCTATTCATTCATTAACAGCATTAACCCCATTTGAAGTAGCCTTTGGACACACTGACTCGGGTAACCCCTTTGGTATAGACTTTGAACGGCAATATGTACAGAAATTAGTTAAAGACCACGCCAAACGCACTAAGTTCTTGTATAACTATTTAACTGAGAAAATAACGAAGGAAAAGGAAAAAATTAGGCAAAGAAAAGGCGGCGAAGGCGAAATAGAATTCCCAAAAGGGAAAACTATTTTCGCTAAGGTAGTTAACAAAAGAAAAGGCAAAGACAAACCCCGTTATACGAAAGCTAAAGTCATTGGTGAAGTCGAAAAGAATGTAGCGCCAGTGCAGATAGGAGAAAGGATAACTAAAGTGCCTGTTAAAAATATCAAACGCCCTCCACAGGTGGTGCATACCGATGATTATGATGCCGGCGCTGGGCCTTCATCTGAGATCACTTGAAGGCAACCCAGGCGTGCTCCCGGTCAAGGAAGGTCAAGCGTATATACAGACTGACCACTGGACTATTGTTAAGGTGTTGAATTTAGATCGTATCTACGATGATTTAAATTTTATTATACAAAAATATAACGAATTAAACAAGTTAACAAATATTAATGAATCCTATTCTAGCGACTACCTAACTTTAAAATTACACGTAGATTATTTATGCGACATGACAATACAAAAGTACAGACAACTCGTTCCGAAGCAACGCTTTAGGAGAGGTATACTCAATCCCCTAGGCTCTATTATTAAGATAATAACAGGTAATCTAGATCAAGAAGATGCATTAAAGTATGATAAACTCACTTCCAAACTAGAACATAATCAAGTCATTGTTACAAATAAGTTAACATTAATTTCACAGATGTTAGATAGTATAATCAATAGCACCGATACTCTCAATCAGAACTCCGCTGCACTGGAGGCACGATTACACATTGTGGAATCCGCTCTTAAGGACCTTGCCTCTCAAAAGAATCGTTGGGTATATTCTACATATATTATTAGTCTTTTCAATCTTTTTGTTAGTAACTTTCTAACGATATTTGTAAAACTGGGTGAAATCGAGACAGCGCTTGCATTTAGTAAGGAATCAATATTACATCAGTCTATTATTAACACTACGGAATTGCTACATCATTTTAAATTAATATCTGAGACTCAAAATTTAGTCTACCCTGCAACCGAAGATTATTTAGTGAATTTAGAAGAAATTGTTAATGTTAAGTCTTATATTAAGAAAAACCAGATAACGTTCATAATGGAGATACCGCTCACTGATAACAATACTTACAATTATTATAAACTTTACTCTTTGCCAATATTTCGCGAAATAGAAAATAAAACATATTCCATTTTTCCCCAATATCCTTACCTCTTGGCAAAAGGAATGAAATACCTTCCGCTCGTAAGCTCATGTCAACTCATCGCACCAGGAGAACACTACCTATGCCAGCAGCAGAACTGCGTGCCGTTTCCTGAGCCAACCTGTGTGGAACAACTCATGAGGTTTGAAGACGACCCTACTAACTGTATACAACACCAAATTCACATTGAAGAGGTACGAGTTCAACCGATAGCTACCGACAATTGGATCTTATATACAAGAATCAAAACTAAATTAACAATTTATTGCGGGACAGACATTAGAAAGCAGCTGATCTTTGGAACTTATTTGGTGACCCTCGATGAGCCTTGTGATTTGGAAATCTGTGGAATTAGACTCCAGTATCACCGGGTCATCACCGAAAGAGAACTGGCAGACCCGATTCCAGTTATTGAATTACCCCAACTAAATGCAAGAATAGATACTACCCCACCTGTTACACATCCACTGAATATGCGCAATATCAAATTAGATGAAATTAAATATATGTCCTATGTGCTAAAAAACAGTGAAATGGTGAATGGTGCTTCGAGTGAATCAAATTTAAATTCTACTATTATATTATATTTTATATTAACCTTAGTTGTAATGTGTATCTGTTTATTCTTAGCATATAAGTTACGGAAGAAAATTATTCCTATGTGTTGTCGAAATTCTCGGCCTGTTATTGAAAATGAGCAGCATCCCGAGAATTTCGATCTTGGGGAGGGAGGAGTTATGAACTCTTCCCGACCATCTATATTAGATTAGTAAACATGCGCCTGCGGGCGACTAGCTGAGTAAGCTTTCTCCAGCGGAAGGCCCACAGACGCATGTCAGCATTTACTAACTTAAATTTTTGTCTTTTAGATTTTAGATCATTAAACGAGAGACCTGCATTTCGGTCGTACATATATTTTGTATTTTTTAAAAACCCTTTTGGCCCGTGGACTAAACCAGATTCCATATCGAGTTTCGACTTAACGATCTTCCAACGTCGAGCGTCGGCTGCATGAGGATTATTAGCAAGGTTGACTTATCAAACGATTTTATTGGAGATCATTTATCGGTAATTACGAGTAAAATTCAATTGGAATAGATGTGGTGCAATAAAAAGGTGTTCGATTTATAGACGTGCACAGTGATATAGGCGGATACGATATTTATTACTGTATGACAGTTGTTAGTTTGTTTATTTATATTAAGCCTGGTAACCGATCAGTTAGTTGTAGTACAGACGCTAGCGGCGAGCTGTGGAATGACGTGTCGCAGATTGCATGTCCAAGAAGAATATATCAATCGCGTAAGAGAGTAATGGTCGTCACTGTCTGAGCCCGCATGCTAAATGAGCTGTAAACTGGCTACTGGTGTATGCATTTTCTGCTTGAATGTTAAGTAGTTTTAAGTATTTTCCACAAGCCTCAGGCCAGATCTCACTACTCCCGAAGACATCAATGCGTGCTTTGTAATTTTATATTTGTTACATTCCAACAAAACAAACATGTATTTAGGGTAGATTACGTACACCCGAGATTAACTGTGCACTTGAACTAATTTAAATTGTCAAAAATGTAGCTAATAAAAAAAACGTATTTTATATAAGAAACAAAAGTAATTACTTTTGTTTTATTAATTTTTCGCGACTTGTATACATAATAAAACTACGTTGGAAGAGTGAAAAGAAAAAATAAGAATAAAAGGAAAAAAAAAACAAAAAATATATGACTGATAATTACTTTTATTTTTTCCTTCCACCCATTTTAATATTATATAAAATTATTAGAGCTAGGCATGTTTGCTGAAGAGTTTCTTGCGCCGCTTCTTCTCTTCAAGCCATAACATGTTGCGAAGCGTTAGTAAATTAGATTAGGCTCCCATAGAGTAAATAATAACCATAAACAAAATTAAAATTAACAAGTTGGCGGTAGGCTAAATAAAACTTTAACAATACTCGTTGACACTTGACATCTTTGTCTTCGGTGATCACGGCTACTGAAAAGTGGCCGAAACGTCGGAAAAACCAAAGTCAAATAAAATTACCGCGCTCAAAACCGTTAAAACGTAGTTTTATTATAATTACTTTTGTTTCTTATCAATAAATCAATCAATAAATTTATTGACATCACCCTTAATTGACTGTGCTCAATCAAACTTTATCTAAACTAGATCAACCCTATCTTGTATATTATTACGTCCATATAATTAAAACATAAAATCAAACGTAAATAAAGCTAAAAAAAATGTGTGTGTGCAATTCACACACAGCAGAAGTGAAACTTCAGAAAAGTAGCCTAGCCTAGCCGAGAGAATGAGATAAATATAGAGTAATATAACATATATTATTCAGATTCCATGTTTCAACGTTGAAAAAATGACACAAAAGGCTTATAACTAAAATAGAAAGCAAATGCTGTAGTTTCAATTTGATTTATGAACTTTTTATCCGTGCAGGAACGCAGAAAGAATTTTCAATTTCCTGCGGCCGGGCGGCCTGTCGTAAGAGGCGACAAAACAACCCACAGCCAGGTGGTAGGGCATTTACCCGACTGGATCACTACCATCCCTGGTAAATGTCCATAGGCGATGGTAACCGCTTTCCATCAAGTGGGCTGTCTGCCTGTCTGCTGAACTCTTGCAATAAAAAAATAAACTACAAAACTTCAAAATATTTCCAACTCTACCTTTATGACTGTTTAAATTATTAAATATCTCCGATTCTAAAGAAGTTTCACTTCAATAAAATACTGTCTCAACAGATTTCAGTTATTACGAGTACTATGTATTGCGAATGATTTATTACCACAAATAAATTTTTAAAAAAATCAATTGAGCATACTGGTCAGTTCACGCATGTTTTTTGATAGCTGGAATACAGCCGAACAGGCTAACAGCCCAGCTGATGGTAAGCGGTTACAGTCGCTTACGAACGTTTGCAACACCAGTGATGTAACCAATCTTCTGCCGGCCTCGAAGAAATGTTAACACCCTTTTTAAAAAACTCCATGACGTAGCGCCGTGGGAAATACCTCAGCTGGGAGCTCATTCCAAATCCCCACACATAGTACGCAAGAGAAAGGTCCTTGAGAAACGTTGTGTATATGAATGAAATGGCTCGAGGAAATGCGGATGAACGCCCAGCCGATGGCGAGTGATGCAGTGGCAGAACGAAGACGAAGGCACCCTTTTGACCAGTTCGTCGGAACACTCCCCGTTATACAGTCGGTAAATTAATTGGAGAGACTCAAAGTCTCTCCGTCTGATGTCTGGCTAGACTAGTAGTAATTTCCCATCAACTCGCTCTCTCTATGAAGTATTAGCGATAATAAGAACGATTCTTTTTACTGTGCAGGTAGTGATAATATATTAATCCTTAGCCACTCATAGGTATAACCAATTTTAATTAATTTGCCCGAATTGTTTGTAGGTGTACTAAAAGTTCGCGAGATGGTCTTTAATCTCTGACAATATAGTCAATTAATAAAAAATTTAAAAAAAATTAAACCAGTTTCCGTTTGGTTATAGGACATATAAAAGGGCCTTAATAATAAATTTTATGTCTAATTATATTTCAATACGCATGTTGAGTATTGAAATATAATTGGACAGTTGTTGAGTATACATATGTCTCTAGGTAATTATGCAATAATTAATTAGTTTTGAATTTTAAAGAACAACACCTTCCGCAAAAATATGTATATGTAAGTTACGTATGTCATACGTGACTTACGGGAACTTTGAATTTTATGAAATTAAAAAAATATTCAAAATTCATCCCGGACACATGTGGGCATGTATTAAAATTAATCTAAATTTCTATGACATGTGTGACAGCCAGCTCTAAAGTTGTTTTGCAGCATTGTATAGCGCCATATAGACTACAATTTCCTATTAAGTTTCATCCACACAAGCCCAGTAGTTTCTGAAATATGTAAGTATAAAGACCAGTGAACTGAAAAGACAGAACCTGAGATAAATAATGAAATCAAAAAGACATGTCATCTTGTTGAGGAGAATTTTTCTCTTCTTCTGTTTAAAACAGTGTTGCGTAGTTGTATACATAAAGTAGTAGACTTAATTTTTAAATTTTTTTGACTTTCAAAATTTGTTCTTCAAAATTTAAATGTATCTAAATATAAAATCAGGGGTTTTACACTAATAAATTAAGATTGATATATTGCTTTAACTACGTATTATTAGACTTGCACGAATCGAAAGTGTGTAGTTTGTAAGGAAACGCCAATGAGTGCTTGTAACATCTTCATTATATTTTGTTGCACGGAAACCCTGAGGCAATGTATAAGAAATGAACCTATATAAATAAATATGACCATTTATCAGTTTTCTTGCTTTAGTAATGGTTGCAAGTATATAATAAGTCATTTGTATTATAAGTGTTATACTCGTAGGTACCTGTTAGCTTTGAAAATAATGATTAGTTAAGATAATTGTCGACAGATTTTTTTTCATATCCTCCTGCAGCGACAGTTTAGATTTTTTGATTGTTATACTATACGGATTTATTTAGAGACATTTAGTACCTTTCTATACGTTAAAATATGATTTCTTTTCAAATTGAAAAAGGATTTTTTGTTGACAACAACAAGGTGTTATTTTTATATGCATTTTTATTCCATTTTATTTCCATAGACAATACTAGTCAGATATTGATGGTTTTTAAGCCAGACTTTGGGTTTATGTCTAACATTTCAAGAGGTTAGCGAAATGTGATAATGTGACTATTCGGGTTTCTGTGAGACTTCTGTAGTTTGGCGACGAAATCACATGGATTTCGTTAAAATATTAAATGAATTAATTAATGTATTGTTTCAATCCAAGGCTTACTAAAATTAAGCCCGTGCGCGTATTAAAAGTATTTTATTCCCGCAGAATTTGCAACATAATATTTATGAAACTCTATACAAGCGCGCGCACCGGGGAATTAATTCCGAATAAAATTCTGTAAATTCTCATAGGTTGAAGCGAGCTAGGCCTAAACGAGTAAAAAAAATAAACTATAATAAATACAATAGTCACAGGTAGGTACTTAATGTAACATTTTAACAGTTTTAAACGTAAACTATATTCAATAGCAGACACATAGATTTCAATTAAGGTATATGTAAATAGCTGACGGACAGGAGGACACGTTTAAATTTTACTTATAAATAACTCGTGGACACTATTTATTTTTCACTTCTTTCCGATTATTTGTGTTTTCATATCTCTTTTATTTATCACTTTGTTTTAGATTTATGTTTCTTTTTCAAAACTTTTATGCCTTTTATTTCAGTTTATTAGTACTGCTTTTTTTTTTAGCTTACATTTATATTTACTATCCTATCTTCTAGCTAGCTTATCTTTGCAAAAATCTTATATCTTCTTATATTTCCTACACTCTAAATATCTTTATAATAATTCGATTTTATGTTACCTATTATGTATTTTATTATATTTGTTCCGTTGCAAAATTGATTTTCTATCCGAAAGTTATTTATATGAAATTGCTATTAACCATAATAGTGTCTAGTGGAATGTCTAGCCTGTACAGCTTTATTTTTAAATTGTTTAAAGTAAATAAATAGAATAAATAAATAGGTATGGATTATTAGTTACGATAAGAGTTTTACAGGCTAAGTGCCATGAGTCCAATGCGACTTGAGCTTTAAGTAGGCTTCGCATGGTTTGCTGCGGGGCTTGTCTGCATTGAAAAATTACTGCTCTCGTAAATATTTTGTTGAAATGCAATTTAATTTAATAATACATATGTATTTTGAACAAGTGTTCATACTTCGTTTTTGTATTCCACTTTCAATTTACGTTCCACGCCTTATAGAGCCGCTCTATTTTAATGTTATGTAAATATTGTGCAAATTTATTGAGTGACTTATTGATTGTGAAAGTGACTTTTTATTATTTACATGTTATTATTTGTTTGCTTCTCCTTCACGACTATAAAAATGTAGTTATTATAAATATATAGGTATATTCAAGTTGTACAAAATAGAACAATAACCAATGTAAAGAGGCTGAAAGGTGGCAAGGGCTGGATGCGTCATAAGATCGATCTCAGAGGCAGGCTTTAGGAAAGGTCATCTCCAGCATCTTACTTCAATTGGCTGATAAGGATGACATTCAAACCACCACGGTCCGTATTCTAGAACAATAATCCCGCGAACATCGACGCTTGAGTTGTTATAGTTATACGGCTTTATAGTATAAACTTTTATATGGACACTAAATACGATAACTGACGCAGGAGGACTCAAAAAAAAACAAATCCTTAACACGAATCTATTAATATAATATTAATGATTGCAATTAATTAAATACATACATACATACATAACTTCACGCTAGTTCCCTTGCGGGGTAGGCACGAACAACAGAGTGCCATTTAGGCTTATTCTTACACACCTCACTTGCCTCTTTGACATTCATAACTCTTGTCATGCAAGCTCGTCTGTTCTTAAGGCTCCTGACATCACCTTCTGCTAGTACACGATCAATTTGATCATGGAAGGTGTGTCGTGGCCTTCCACGACTTCTGCATCCATCCACTTTTGCATTGTATATCTGTTTAGTCATTCTTTCATCATGCATTCTTTCCACATGCCCGAACCACCGGAGCATTCCTTTCCTTACCTTCACCCCGACACTCTCTTTCAGACCAACTCTCTTTCTTACTTCGGTATTACGAACGCGGTCCGCGAGCGTCACTCCGCAGATTTTGCGCAGTGCTCGCATCTCGACCGCGTTTACTCTACTTTCATGCTCTTTCTTCCATACCCAACTCTCGCTTCCATACGCGAGCGTAGGTACCAGCACCGCGTTGTGTACGGCGAGCTGGGCCTTCTGGCTGAGGTTCTTAGCGCCTATAAGTTTACCTAACGCTCCATTTAAACTATTCCCCAAATTCACTCTTCTTTCTAGTGTACCTTCCATCCCTACTAAAAGCACATCCAAGATATACAAACTCATTCACTTGCTCCAGCATAACATCATCGACCATTATCCTTGCATTCGTTCTGGTTTCTTCTCTTTCAAACACCATAACCTTTGTTTTCTTCGCATTCAAATGTAAGCCTCTCACCTGACAGTCATCTTTCATCATTGTGACTAGTGTTTGCAGTTCTGATGGCGATTCGGCTAAAAGCACGGCATCATCCGCATAAAGCAAGGTGCTTACAACTAGATCACTCATCCGCACCCCAACATCCATCAATCTTATTCTCTGGAGACAATCGTCCAGATATAGGATGAACAGCAAAGCCGACAGCACGCAGCCCTGGCGGACGCCAATATTGACGTCAAACCAGGGCGACAGGCTACCTTCCACTCGCACGCATGCCATACAGCCCTCGTAAGTGGACTGCACAGCACGCATCAATTGGCCATTAATCCCATATCCGGGCAATATGTCCCAGAGGTCCTTCCGCACAACCCTGTCAAATGCTTTCTCTAGATCCACAAAACCGCAGAAAACCTTCCGGCCCATAGCCAGCTGCTTCTCTACGATATTGCGGAGAGAGAAAACTTGATCCATACATCCCCTTCCATTTCTGAAACCACCTTGTGCATCCCACAGTATTCCATCGGATACAACTCTCATTCTCTTTTCAATAATCTTCGCATACACTTTAGATGCTGTGCTGATCAAACTGATGGCCCTGTAGCTGGCGCACTCCATACGTGACCCCTTACCTTTATACAAGGGCACGATGACAGCGCGCCTCCAGTCCTTGGGTACCTTTCCCGTCCTCCAGCACAAGTTGCATAAGGAGAGGAAAGCGTCCCGGACGCAGGTTCCACCATATTTGATCATCTCAGCAGACACACTATCGATTCCTCCTGCCTTTCCATTTTTCAGACTTCTTATCGACCATTCGATCTCTTCCAAAGTGATCTCGGATGCTGACTCCTCGGAGTCGGTCACAGACTCAGTCGTGGTGCCAGCATCCGGGATATTATCATACATTTCTCTAAAATATTCACTCCATCGCGCTAATACCTCTTGTGGGTTAGCAAGAACGTCCCCTGCTTTATATTTTATTCTTTCCATTCTGGAAGCTGACGAACAACCCCGAGACTTCTTAACCTCTCTCCAAAAGAGTTTGGTATTCGCCTCGAAGTTCTCCGTCAGCTTCTCTTCTTCTTTCAATTTTATTCTTTCACGCTTCTCTTTCACTAAAGCTTTGGTTTCATTCTTGCAGAGGCGATAAATTTCTATCTTCATCTCTTTCATACTGTCATTCTGTTGCAAGGAAGCAACATAATCCAGCCAGGCTTTTCTCTTTCTCTCTACGCTGGATTTAACATCCGCGTCCCACCATTCATCACCTTTCGTTGTTATGTGCCTCTTCGCGCATCCACATGCTTCTTTTGCGCTTTCCACTATACTTTCTTTCATACTATCCCAGTCATTATCCACAGTCGGAGAAGTCCGCTTTTGCAAGCCTTTCTTCGACTAGGCGCGCATACATACTCCTTACACTAACATCTTCCAATTTTTCACATTTTATTCTTTCAAGCTCCCCGAAATTGGTACGCACTCGCCAGTGCCTCCACTTCTTGAAAAGGCCCACAAACCGGCTTATCACCAGGTAGTGGTCCGTTTCAAGAGTGGGGCCTCTGTAGGCTCTTGTATCCATTATTGTGTTTCGGAGGCGACTATCAATTAAAATCAGATCAATCATACTTTTCTGATCATTCATTCTCCATGTATACGTGTGAATATCCTTATGATGGAATAGGGTGTTCGACACAAGCAAGTTTCTTTCCATGCATACGTCTATGATTGGCCTACCAGCATCGTTCACTCTCTTGTCACCATAGGGTCCAAGGACAGCCTCAAGGCCGTCTCGTTTGGTCCCCACCCAGCCATTAAGATCACCACACATAATTAGTCTTTCGTTCCCTTCAGCCAGATCCAGAATTTCTCTCACAGACTCCCAAAACTTCTCGAGTTCTTGGGGATCCGCTGAGCTTACGGGAGCATAAGCTGCGACCAGAAAAACTCGCGTGATCCCCAGTTTTAGGCGGACCCAGAGAAGTCTCGGGTTCACCAGACAATAAGCTTTTACTCCAGACACAAAGCGGGATGAGAGTAAGACACCTACCCCCCCACTCGCACGCTCGTCCAGGTCCACGCCGGACCACAGAGCAAGCATGCCACCGGGGAGGTCATCGACGTCGCACCCCTTCCGCTTTGTCTCTGTCAGACATAAGGCATCCAGGCTTCTCTCATTCATTATATCAATCATTTCGTCCATCTTATCTTTCATTCCACCTCTCACATTCCACGTGCCTATACGGCACTCTGCTCCTCTCGACCCGCCAGGTTTGGCGCTGCGTGAAGGGTGGCGGGCCCCCTCGCCGCATGCGCGGGAATCCACACCGGCGGGGACATAACCCCCAAATTAATTATTTAAAACAATTAATTATAGCAATTAATTAAAACTAAACCACGTCGGTGAGCGTCGCCTGCGGGGGACGCCCTATCGTGCACTGCACTCGGGTGAACTCTGGTCACTGCATCTATTTTATGTCGTATCTTACGCCAAAATATACCGGCGTACCGCCGTCTAATTGTTTGACTAGTTGCTCTTGCAAAGGTATTAAATAAATTAAAGTGTTGTATTTTCATACAAAAACGCACACTCTAAAAATGTTTCTTTCATTTAATGGATTGTTTTGAGACCAAATTAGGTAATTTAGTTCGGCATAAAAATTAAATTCAAATTCATTAAAAATCAGTGTATATGTTGTAGTCAAACATCGAAGCTCCGGCGCTCCTAGGTTTGACTAGTCAAACCTCAGGTCTGACATATAATCTTAGTCAACGTTCAAATAAATGACGTTTTTCTGCCTTTGAATAATGATTTATTGTCTAACCTAGGACAGACTAATTTATTCAGTCAAACGCCGAAAATCAATTTTACGAAATCGGGGTTTGACCAGTCAGACTTCAATTAGGTATTGGAATGTGTTCGTTTGTAAAATTAGGTAAAAAAAAACCACGTTTCATAATGTTGATGTTTATTGTTTCAATATTTTATTAATTAATTGAGAAATCCGAAAAAGAAATTAAGTTTTTTGTTCTTATTTTGAATTAGAATTAATGACAGTAATTTTTGAAAAAAACATTAGTCTTTATTTTGACAATTGAAAATTATATTTGCTTTCTTGTATCTGATTCCTAGAATAAAGTGTGTCTATTATTCCGTGTTTAATTATTAATTTAATAATATTTCTAGGCATATTTCTGAAAATTGTGATATTATAATTTCTTATTTATAATTTATAAATAACTATGAATTCTATTTTTCACAAATAATTAATTAATCTTATTTAAATAGCAATTTCAAACAAACTAGAACTTAATTACATAGGTACAGAAATACTACAATGTTTAATTCAGCACATATAAAGCGGCATGACACCTTCACCAACATTTCAATCATTATGCCCATCTTTAACGCTAGATACTTAGGAAACGCACTTAATCTTGTAATAAAATGTCAATAAAGTGCGTAAATCAAGATAATGTCAATAGTTAAGACACTGGGACATAACGAAATAGTCTCAGGCGACGATAGGCGAGGATATTACCCCACCTATGAATCGGACGTAACTATCCGAGTGCAATGTATCCTAGTTGCTGAATGAAATTACATTATCTCCTAACATTTAAATATTTGGTTCGAAATTGTCCATTAATAAAGTATAATATACTATATTGCACACATATTATAAAAAAAATGATAATTAGTTATGTTACGACAAATAAAATAAGTGGACTGTGAACGATTTCTAGCAAGCCACTATTGGATGGACAGTAACATGGTGGTAGATAAAGATGTGTGTACTAATATATAGATTTCAAAAAATAAATATTTACAATAATAAGATATCATAAATACATCAGAGTTTTCCTAGTGGCTACGCCGCAGGTCAAACGCTACTAAGTAGCTCTATTTTACTCACATAAAAACTTAACAAGGGTTTTATATATTGCGTGCGAATCCGCCAGCAAAAGCTAATATATATAGATATATATTGTAAGCGTCATCGAAACGTCGTATAACAAATTAATAAATGCACATATCGTAATGACATAAAAAATGGGCCCAACCTGGCACGGTGACCTCCAAGCTCCCCTTATAGTCACCCCAAGCCGCGCAGTTGTTAACTCACTATTTCAAGTATTTATATCATCTCTACGTTATACAGATTTAAACACACATAAACAATCTCATAAACATTTGAATATAAGTCAAATGTACGACTTACTCAGTTTACTGAGGATAGTGGCGCCTGGCGAATGTAGAACATCTGTCTGCCTCGCCTCATGCACCACTTAAATACGTATAGTACTTGAAACAAAATCATTCAATTCGTTCCAGGAAATTGGAAGGGTGTTAGAACCGTATCGCAGCGCCACCTACCGGTTCCAATTGTAAATCTAAACCATCCGGGGACCTACTCAAACACACACAAAAAAATCATCAAAATCGGAAAGTCGGTCTCAAGTTATGCACGTACATATATTTCTACGATTCATTTTGATTTTTTATATAGAAAGATTGCATATAATCTTCTGGTGGCACAGCCACCAGTATAAAAGGCGGGACAATCAAATTTTAACCGTCTATAAAACTTTGACCATCGATTTAATTTCAAAAGTAATCTATTAAATTTAAAAACACGCTTATCTTTTAGATATACCTATTTTATGGACGTCCACATTAAATCACTCATGAATTTAAAACATTTTATTGTCATTTCCGAGTGAAAACAATATAGATGTGTTTTATGTCAAGGTTGATTTATATTTTATGGGTGAGATGTGATTTATTGAGCACTGATTTGATACAGTATTGAGGCAACACAGTCTTGCACAGATGCGAGTCGTATCTTATCTAACTCGTGTTTAAAACATCGTGATTTTTCTCTTTGTTTTGGAATATGTTCTGATTTATTAGATTATTATAAAGAAGAAATCTTTAAAGCGAATGCGATGCATAGGTTTAACATACTGTATAGAGAAGATGGACTAAAAGATTGGCCAAGTGCTTATCAGAGTACTCACGTAAAGGGTTCCGTAGACGTAATAAACGTCTATCGTTTTTAGGCTTCGGGTGCATAAAGATAAAAACAGACTCCTTATAGTTTCATCCCGATGTCTATCTGTGTATCACAGCTATTTACCGCAGAATCTGTTGAGCCTAAGGATAACTTGGGACATATTATTTATTATATAGAAGTCTAATGTGTCTACAAAAGTAAAATGTTAAATTTGAGATAATATTTTTTGAATATTGAAAGGGGGTCCAAAAGAGAATACAACTTCTATGCACACTTCACTGGCCAGAGATAAGGATTGGACATACTTACAGCATACACAAAGTCGCAGGCACGGATAGTCTTGTATCCTCCTCACATACGACAAAGGCATAAATAATACTTTACTTTATTGGTTTATTCAAAACATTGTTGACCGTGCGTGTAACAAAGTCATTGACACAACTTTTGGCACTTAATCGCAAGTTATTTTATTTTACGGAATAAGAAACGCCACAACTCACTCTATTAATGATATCTTCGATAAAGTAACTTTATATTTTTTATATTATATACGTATAAAAGAAGACAAAATCTTTCTAAAAAGGAGATTTTATACGGGTTTTATGTGACACAAATGTTCAGTCGCAAAAATTACTGGTACACGACTTCATACCCAAATACGTGTGGGTATCTTAATTTAAAACTTAATCCGAATATTGACAGCGTATTATTACTCAAGGTACTAAATTATTTCAATAAAAATGTAATAAAAATCAGTGGATTTACTTCAACATATAAATAATAAACATAAAGACAAAATATATTAGTTCATTACAACTACATATTACAAATACTCAATAAATCAACATATTGAATGAAAACACTTTACTGTTCACCAAAAATTAAAACTACGTTCTTAAAAACTGCGTACAACAAATGTTGAACAAAGGGCGGCCTTATCGCTTAAAGCGATCTCTTCCAGGCAACCCCCTGATTTACAATCAGGGTCACGTGATAGAATTTTTATCAGGTTAGTTACATTTATAAACAAAATCAATTTAAACTGTTTATATATAATTATTATATGCACATAATTATTCATAACGCTTTTGCATTTAACTTTTTATTTTATAATAGGATATGCGCGACTTCGTCCACGCTTGACGTGAAATTCCCGCGAGATTCTCGGGACATATAATACCGCAGCATTAGAAAAGAATGTGAGCTATCGTTTTAGTGAAATCTGATGGATATTCAAAGTTTTTGAATATGTTTAATTTGGATTTAATCCTGGAATGCGTGGCTGTCTTAAGTTGTTTCTGCCACCGACGAAGTTACACTTGAAAACATATCTCGTAACAACGTAGACCTCTTGTGTATTTAATAATCACGTCTTCTTATAATAATAATAATAATAATACAAACTTTAATTCAGACCGGGGTCCATATTTCGTTAGTGTGTTAGTTACAATTATCTTCTAAAATAATGTTAGTAGTGTTAGTAATATTTATTTTCCAAGCATTTAAGACCTTTTTTTTTTTTTTTTAAGCCACTTATTTTAATCCGATGACTACCCCTATCCAATGTTCTTGGAAGGGGCAGTCAAATCTGACCGCCATAGCCTTCAGAAGGCTGTTGGTGCTGCCGCGCAAGCGTTGCATCAGCGAAGCGGATTTTTTTCGGATAATCGCCTTAAAACCATCTGTGCGGGCCTCCGCAAACATCCCAGATGCACTACAGTGCCGCGGCAATCCCAACAGCATTCTGAAAACATTATTATATTGTACTTGTAGGGCGTTAATGGCTCGTTGCGTATAGTCTACCCACAGGCCGCTCGAGTAAAATGACTGGCAATAAGCTTTGAAAAGAGTAGTTTTTACTTCAACTGTGCTTCGAGCGAACCTGCGAGCCAACATGTTGCCCCGAACCGCCAACGCCCTACGTTCCCTCTCTATATCCTCGTCATCCCTAAGGTCACTCGTTACAATATGCCCCAAGTACTTGAACCTATCAACCATCTTAAGAGCTACGCCATTGAGAAACACAGGAGGGACATGGGTAGGTGAACGCTTCTGTGTCTTTTGTGTTTTAAAAACTAATATTTCACTCTTCTTAGAGTTGTACTTCAGCCCATGCTCCTCCGCGTAGTTCTCGCATATAGACAACAATGTCCTTACGGCGCTGATAGACGGACCCAGCAACACCATGTCATCCGCGTAACTAATATTATTAAAACAAATTCCATCTATATAGCATCCGACGTGAGTGCTGCTGAGTCGCTCAATAAGCTGGTTGATGTAAAGGTTGAACAGCAATGGCGAGCTGATTCCCCCCTGTCTCACTCCACATTCTAACCTATATTCATCCGACAGTGTACCGGCCCATCTCACCTGGTTTGTCTGGTTTGAGTACCAGAATTTAAGAATAGAAACAAGGTCGGTCGGCACACCCGCATCTCCCAACTTGTTCCACAGAAGGTCATATGCAACAAGATCGAACGCTTTAGACAAGTCAAGGAAGCACGCGTATACCGACGTCCTCCTCTTAGTATAGTACCTGACAGTATGTTTTAAACTCAGTATAGCGCTCTCAGTTGACAGGTCAGCCCTAAATCCAAACTGCGCATCAATTAAATTTAATTTACGTGTGAGTTTGCTGTTAATCACACTGTCAAGTACCTTTGCTGTTATAGTCGCAAGTGAGATTGGCCGATAATTATTCTTATCTGAGGAATCCCCTGTCTTGTTTTTAATGATAGGCACCACTACTGTGCGCATCAAACTCTTGGGTAAATAAGAGTGAGCAAGGCACAGATTAAAAAGCATCGCCAATGCTCGAGGTAAATGCACACCAGCGTACTTGAAGTGCTCGACGCTGAGACCATCGTGACCCGGGGATTTACCTCTTTTCATGTTATTAAGAACTTCTGAAATATTCTTCGCAGAGATCAAAACACCACTAGTCCCGACGGCCCCACCGTCCGACATCTTCCCAGACGACGAACCTAAGGGCGACGATACACTAAAGTGCTCCCTAAATAACTCTGCAATCATTTTGTGATCTTGGATACCGCCCACAGCCGCAGGAAGGCTAGACTTACAGTTTACTTTATTTGTATTTTTCCAAAAGCTCTTAAACATTTTTTTAGAATGATTTAATGCAAGAGTGTCCATTTTTAGCTGTTCTTCTCTATCTTGACACCACTTTAATTTTCTTTTAAAAGTCCTACGACTTTCAAGCATTTCATTATAAAATATACCACCAGAGGGCTTCCCCGCTGTTACCCATGTTAAAAATTTAAGTCTAGCCTCCCTATGAGTATCAGCAACATACTTATTCCAACCAATTACATGTTTTTTCTTCCTATGAGTTTTTTTCACGATATAGCTCTGTATAGCTGCATTGGATAATATACTTATTATACTACTGTACAATTGATCTATGATTACATGGTGATCAGTATTTTGGCAGAAACCATTGCCACATAGCTGTAATTCCGAGGGAAAGTCTACTTTTCGAAGACCCATGTGACACAGCCCTTAGCCCCCAGCAAAAACTGTGTGGGAATAAGAAATTTTTTATGCACTCGAACAACTTCAAACCCGTTCCAGGAAAATTCCCGCGGGATTCGCTAGATAAATAAAATCTCGCATTTTATTACGTAAAACTTGCTGTCGATCAGTGAAAAGCGCGTCAAAATCGGTCTAGTAGTTTTTCCGTGAATCCTGAACAAGAAGACCGACAAATAGACAAGAAATCTAAAAAAAAATGCATCGTATTCTCCGTCGTTTACATAGTCTATTCCAGTTGGTTTTTTTTAAATAGCTTCAATGTACAGACACGACATTTTTAGAATTTTATAATATTATGGATAATTACAGATTTAACTGAAAGTTAGAGTGTGGAAAGGGATTATTAAAACTATTAAAAAATTGGGCAAGTGCATACTAGTGTACACATAATAAGAAATTCTGTTTTTGTTCATTAGCTATAGAACCTTTAAAATAATAGAGTATTTTGGATGAAATCCATGAAAACTAGCTAGACAAATTTTGTTGAAACGAATTTTCGTTGAAAGTATTTAGAGTCTATTATTTTGACTTTTCAGAATTTTTCACCTGATAGTTAAAAACTTAGATGGATCACAATTTGTACGAATCTGAAAGCAAATAGTAGATAATGGTTTCTTTTTTAAATCTCACAACACCCCGTTTTATCCGTGCAGGAACGGAGAAAGAATACAATATCCTGCGGCCGGGCGGCCTGTCGTAAGAGGCGACTTAACAACCCACAGCCAGGTGGTAGGGCATTTGCTCGAATGGATGGCTACCACCCCTCGTGTACAGTATGTCGCCATAACAACCTTGAGTTGTGTTCCGGTATTAGTGACCAGGTTCCAGTCCCCTTTAAAAGAGCAGCAGCGCAGTTGTAGCACCTTTGATGTTGCAAATATCCATAGGCGATGGTAACCGCTTTCAATCAAGTGGGACGTCTGCCTGTCTGCTGCACTCTTGCAATAAATAAATTAAAAAAATCATTTTTTTGCAATTTCAAATACAATACTTATAATGCACAGAACTAAAACATATGTGGTCAAAATGTAGAAGGACGATAAATCAATTTTGAAAATTTAATTACCATGAATCCATTCTGCCTACATTTAAATCTAATAAGAATTCAAAGAACTTTAAGTTGATCGATTGTCTCATTTACGCCTCAAATTTTAAAGAAAGCTAAAATGTTCTAAATATGTAAGTAATGCAAAGACATTTCGTTGTTCACGTCATATCACATAAAAGAGAACAAACTTCTATAAAAAGACGTTACGCCGACATTCCAATCCACGAGTTTCTCCTAAACTATGGTGACCATTCTCCGAGGTGGAGTTTCAATTATTTGACGTATACGCGAATTAGACGTTATCAGATGTAATAAAATGCAAGCATATCCGGGCGGGGCGCGTAGCGCTCGGTCCGCGGTGCCTCGCTCCCGCTCCGCCGACGCTGGGTGGCCGCTACTCGTCTTACGATAAACTTATCTTTACAATCGATCCCTCCGATAAAAATAAAAACACCGATGCCTTTGGATGTCGAATGCTTGACGCGCTGCGAAGCTATAACGTTTCCAATTTTATCGACGTAGCTATCTACATTTGCATCTCTATAGGATCCAATACGATTTCTTACCATATTATCTGAATACCAGCGCCACTAGTAAATTCACGAATGTAGCTTGGGTATACGAAGCAAGTAAAACATTGTAAATAATACCAATGTTTGTCTTAAAAGTATTATATCAATAATTAATCAATACATGGCTCTATTGGAAGGTGATATTATATCGATATAAATATCAGTATTGTTATACACATTATTTTTAATTAAAAGCGAAGAATATACGAATAGCTAGAAGTTTATGAAACTTACAAATCAAAGCACCAATTGAAATTCAATTCAAACTATCAATTTTATTCAAAAAGGCTGTTTATTAATCTTTATACATATATCGTTAAGTTAGTATTTTTCAATATCTTATTATATATTACTAGGATATGCCCGCGAATTCGTCCACTCTTGACTTAAAATTCCCGCGGCATTCCCGGGATAAACAAATGTCACACATGTTATTCAATTTGCTATCGATCAATGAAAAAATCACTTTGGATTTTTTTTTCAATCTCGCTATTTTAAATCATTCCCAGAAAATTTCCCGCGAGATTGCCGGGATAAAAAGTAACGCAGATTTTAAGTCTAAGAATTTGTTCACAATCCGCGAAAACCACATTGAAATCTGCCCTGTAGTTTTTACATGAACCCCGAACAAACAGTCAAGAAATCTAAAAATATTGCATCGTCTTTCTTTCTTTATTTAGGTATAGTATCAGGTTTTTGATATATCATTATTTTAAGTGTACAATTGTGCGAAACCTAAATTCTTAATAATACTTGTGTAAACCAATTTCGGTTATTGCAACCGTTGTGTATGTGTACATCTGTGAGTTATACCGCCTATTTTGAACAAATAAGTGTTGTCACACTTTGGTCAACAGTTTTACAGTAAAGTTTGCTTTTTTAAATTTGAATGAATTATGAACTTCCAAAAACTACATTTCAGATTACATTATAATTTAATAACCATTAGAGTAAGACTCCATAGACTTACGGCATCTATTTACTAAGAGTCAGGATTTTGATACCCGAAGGTATCACTACTACCTCTTATTATTTATTGATTAAGGTATTTATTACCCATTAATTGCGAAGCGGTGTGTATAGAATAGGAAGTAGTATTTTCACTTACATGTATGACCTTCAAATTTTGAATTAATAATCCCAGGGTTTGCCCACGACTTCGTCCACGTTTGACGGGTAACGTACGTAAATTCCAGTTATTTTGCCAGTATTTAAAATCAAAAGGTTATATTTATTCCCGTAAAAAACCGGGATAGGTAACGTTACTAAAGGCTTAAATATCGAAATGTACTAAAAATGTCTATTGAACATAAACAGGCATGTTAGCCAGATTTATTAATATATTTGACGGATTAATTTCGAAAATTATATATATGCTTAAGTGACGTACTTGTAAGACGAGACGTTAACCTTAAAGACTAATGAATACAATATGGCACTCAACGTCACCAGTACAATTTCAATGTCGTGATCTAACCTTTAATGTGAAGGGTTAATGGCATATTGAATAGGTACGGACAGTAATGATTAGCAAAAAGGGTCTATAAATCTATAATTGAAACTGTCCTTTTGTATGGCAGTGAAGTGTACTGTGCTAGCAAGCAGGAACTGCATGTCACGGAGTTGAATATGGCGAGGGCAAGCTGAGGGACCGCGGTAGAAACTCCCTCATCCACAGCAGCCTTCATATCCATGTTGCCTGCACTGTTACGGGCACTTTTTATGGAAGCTGGCTAGTTACATGGAGAGAAAATTTCCACCCAAGCAACTTCCACCCTGTCCTGGTAAAAGAAATTCACCTAAGATATATTAACTTGATAAAGAAGATAACTATAAGTATAGACCCGAAGCGTTACGTTTATGTAAATGATATGTCCACCCTATATTGCAGCCGATATATAAGAGATGTAATAGCTAATATTATTATGACTCACATGTGAAGTGGAGTGAGTGCCGCGGGTCAACGGTTGCGTTGCACACGCGCGTCGCAAATATCAAGGCTTTGTCACAGATCAGTTAGGCGTATTAGGTCATTACGAGACGTGCAAGCATTGCCTCAGCTTACTGTTTATTCTATATTTGACATAGGAAATATTTAAATAATTAGACAATTTGGGCACTACTTTTGCTAGACTTTATTTAGTTTACTAGCATTAAACAATCTTAACGAAGAATTTGTTCATATACAAATACATATATGTATATATGTATATATATATATATATATATATATATATATATATATATATATATATATATATATATATATATATATATATATATATATATATATTAGGGTGGTCCTTATTTAGGGTTTGTCCGAATTTTTTTTCACGATAGTCCTAAATCGGTTCTAAATCTATAAAAAAAATCATGCCAAGTTATAGCTCTTAATTTTAATTTTAACCCGGCCCCCTCGATAATCAAACTTTTAAATGGAAATAACAGGGGAAAAAAACTGTTATTACTTTGGAATTTTTTACGTCATGAACGGATGAACAGATCATGTCGACAAATAATAATTCTTGTAGGAAATTTAACGTTCTACAAAAAAGGTCTCTTATGATTTTTTGCTAACTCTAACGGTTTCTAAGTTATTTAAGGTCATAGTTGAAGCTTAAGTCCATTTTACGATTTTTCTATTTCTACCGTCGTTTAATGATTTAAAAATGAAAAAAGGATTGTAATTCATCATTTAGACCACTTTTTTACCTTCACGCATGCTCTGAAAAAAAAGTATTATTTTATTGAAAAAATCGATTATCAAAATTTCAATAAATTAAAAAGAAAAAGTTTATTATCATTTTTCTTAACATTGATACTATTTTGAAGTTATTACAGGTTTTTTTAGCGCGTCAGGAAACATTTGACGATGGTCTTTAACCAACTGTAATACATATTGCATTTGTTTTACATCCTTTGTGTAATGATTACAAAAATCTTGCACTAGTTTGATTCCTCTCTCAGCACAATCATTCACAATTGACAATTTTTCGAAAAATCGTAATGCAGTTTTACAGCTTTCATTGTACAATTTTTTCAATTTATCTCGACATCTATGCACGTCTTGAACGGGAATTTTAGCTTTTTTTCAAAACACAATAATTTCATCAATTACTGCAGCAATACTTTCTGATACAGAAACGTTTAAAATACGTGTATGAAAAAAGAAAACTTTTAGAGCTTACAATTTTGATGGTAATTTATTACCCACTATTTGGACGTCAACATCACCAACTAAAAACATGTTTTGACGTAAACGTGATAACTGCATATTTTTCTGATCACTAATTCAAATGGATAAATTTAAAGATTAAATTAAACAACGAGAAAGCATAATTAACAGTAAACATTTGCGTACTATTTAGATACAGTTAAGATAAAAAATATAGATTACGGGTATTTTAGAATTAATTTCAATACAAAAAGTTAAAGTAAAATCTAATAGAGGGCGGCATAATCAGTTTCTAAAATGACCTTATACCGAAATGTAAATTTGGGACTAGAATTTATCAATATTTTTACCAATTAAAATTAGAACGTTTTGATAATTTCCAAAAAATATCTTGTGTATTTTAAAATTGGAAAAAATAGTTGAAACTCACGATAGTTCAAAAATTAGAGAAAATGTAATGTAACTATTATTTTAGGGTCACGGTTACTTTGAAAGTTTTCTAATAAAAAAGAAAAAAAACCATTGAGATTAAGAATTATTAGCCTTTTTTCATTTTTAAATCATTAAACGACGGTAGAAATAGAAAAATCGTAAAATTGACTTAAGCTTCAACTATGACCTTAAATAACTTAGAAACCGTTAGAGTTAGCAAAAAATTATAAGAGAACTTTTTTGTAGAACGTTAAATTTTCTACAAGAATTATTATTTGTCGATATGATCTGTTCATCCGTTCATGACGTAAAAAAATCCAAAGTAATAACAGATTTTTTTCCCTTATTATTTCCATTTAAAAGTTTGGTTATCGGGGGGGCCGGGTTAAAATTAAAATTAAGAGCTATAACTTGGCATGAAATTTTTTTAATAGATTTAGAACCGATTTAGGACTATCGTGAAAAAATATATAATATATATATATATATATATATATATATATATATATATATATATATATATATATAGTAGTTCCAGATTAAAATAAAATTGCTTTAAATGGAATTGTTAAATGAAGAAAACGAGGTCAGATAAAAAGCATATCAAATAAACGTGCATGTATGAAGAGGTTAATGAAAATAGATGAAGCGAAAGTTGTTTGTCAGGATCATCGCAAGTGGAGATCTATAGTCTCTGCCTACCCCCATGGGAAAAAGGCGTGATAATATGTATGTATGTATGTATGTAAGAAAATGTAATACTTCGCCCAGTGTACAAATTGAAATATTACGTCGGCAATGTTCAAATATTAGATAATTTTCAAATTATCTAAGGTTCAAATAATTCATGGACATTAATCGTTCTAAGTTTAAACATCGTTTTCTTCTCAGAACCGTATTTTGGAAAATAAATATACAATGTATAATTTCCCTATAGATGCTGTCGAGCTCGTTTAAGTCTTTGATAAGAAGCCACGTTTGATAGCTTTGTGTATTATAACGAGTACTTACCGGTTAACATTTTTACGAGATGCTATCTCGGCCTTAAAGCGTCCATTGTTGACTGAGAAAATTAAATGTCAATAGCAGCAAACATCTAAAACGGATAGCGTATTCAAAGACACGAAGCATTGTTCGCAATTTGCACCACGTCCGCCAGTAACCGAGTTGCTCAATGGACTCGACGAGAATGAATGAAGCAATCTCGGCAGCAGTAAATGTAATTTATACCGTTTCTCTTCCATAAACGAGACGGCGTCGTGGCAACAGTTAAGGGGCAGGCTACCGTGCTACAATTAGGCACCGCACAAAGCAGAAACTACGGAACAGACACTGCTATCGCCACTCGGTAGTCGGCAATCGCGGCGCAATCTCACGAAAACGCCATTCTGAGCTGCACCTGTCATAAACGCGGGTTCAACGACTCGCTTAAGTTTCAATTAACTACAAAATAGAACATTTAAACAGACGTTAGATAAGTAAACAAACGTGATCCTCGGGCTATTTGGTTACGGAGGGCTCTCATCAATAATGCTTCGGAGGCGATAATATCGCGGTCGCGTGTCCCGAGTACAGGAACCTCCGACACCGTTATTAACCTGGCGATACTCATCGCGACTTAGAGATCATTTAGTGATACGCTTTATATTAAATTACTCGGCCGTGTGTTGATAAAATATTCCCAGTATTCTATTACCCAAAATGAGATAAACTCTACTGACAGGGTAGGGTAGGCTAGGGTAGTCATAATAACATATAAATATAACTTTGGATGGTTGTGTGCTTCTTTGTATACATAATTTGTAGCAGCATATAAACCTCTGACTGCTGGGTCGCTTTCCTATTTTTAGAGGATTGTATCGTATACCCATTATGCCTATGGACGATGGATTTTCGAGTTTTACATATTGATTTGCAGTTTCATTCACCATCAACACGAGGTAAATGTAACACTATACATATTAGGTTACAAAAATTGCCTAAGTCCTGTGTGCTTCATTATCATCGTCATTGTAATGGGATGAGGCTGCGCCATCAACCTACCAGAGCATATGTACCGATAATAGCTTAGCGGTACAAAAAGTAGCGTAGGTTTTAAGGCTAATAATTAGCTGTCGATCAGCGAAAACCGTATCGAAATCGGCCCAGTAGTTTTTACGTGAATCCCGAACAAACAGACAAACTGACTATAAATAAAAAAATCGTGTTCTACATCATTTATATGGTCTATTTCAGCATGTTTTAAATCACTTCAATGTAAATATAATATATATAATATAATATTATAATATTATATAGATATAGATTTAACGTGGAAAATAGATTACGCGAGATACGAATTCACAAAATTCATTAGTGAAGTTAAGGTGGATGAATTGATTGTTATAGAAATTGATATCTGTGTGCTTTCGATAAACCAGATAACCGTAGAATATTATTTACCCTCATAAATGGACAACTTTCACAGGATATAAACAAAAATAGTCTATGAGCGAAGCCATGGAAAAAACTCTAAATTATATTAAATAATCTCAGCGATTGCGGGTTCATCTACGCTCTCTCGACACTTGGCAGTCGTATAATGTAACATGGTGCTTGCTTCTTCAAGTCGTGCATGTGATATGGAGTGCACTCCGATCCGCGGTTTTGCCCGCGCGCAGCAAAAGCATTTCAAAAAGGACGAAAACAGATATTCAACGTCTTGATGAGGTAGGCAATGCATCGGCACCCTTATTGTTGTAGATGATCATGAGCGACGATAAAAATTTACTATCACCTACCCATACGCTTATAAGCAAATATAAACAGATCTAGCAAGTACGGCGTGGTCCACTAATTATAAAGGGCTTCTGTTTTGGTCACAAACTATTTCATCATTTGGCTGCGGAACCACAAAAAATCTTTTAACTAAAAATATTCTATACCTTAAAAACTAATCAACGAATGTTGCACAAATCAATTTTTTTAAAGCATTTTGGAAGCTGTACAACCTAAATTTTTTCTACAATTTTCCACTTCAAGGTTCAAAAGTTACAGTGGGAAACACAATCTTTACGATTTAGGAAGACATTGGTCTATCCAACCTATTGTAACAATAAAAAGTCATCAAGGATTATCATTATCAATTTTCAAGAACTGACTAACGATACCACGCGATTATGTTCACTGAAAAAACATTTTTCAACTCTCAGATATATATAGCGGTCACACCTAAACTTTACTTCTTTTGGGATTTTTCTTAATTATTATAAACTAGCTGTACCCGGCAGACGTTGTCCTGCCCTTAGAAATAAAAATCTAGAACCCGATTGCAGCGACATTCACCGGGACCAATAGTTAATTTAAATCATTCTCGAATCCATTTTAATAAAAACAAAAAAATCATCAAAATAGGTCCCACCGTTTAGGAAGACTTTAGCGGTGCCACCTACCGGTAGATCTATCTAAACCATCCCGGGACCCACTTGAACACACACAAAATTAATTGCACCTAAATATTGGAACCCGATTACAGATAAATTGATTATTTTACATATATTTTATCAATAAAATAACTCCGACCAAAGCAACTGTTTTAAACGATATTCAGTTTTTTTTACATCCTCTTTGACGATATTTGCAGCACGCATTCTGTCAATTCTATGTCAAACGTCATAAGGTCACATTAAAAAAGTTTGTAATGTCCAAAGCGCTAAAAGATTAAATTAGAAATAATTTTATATGGTGGTTAAGTATTCTTAAATTTACTAACTTTCCGCGCAATTTTCTTTATTTTTTCTTTAACAAACACAACAAAAAAAGAATTAGCGAAATCGGTCTAGCCGTTCACGCGTGATGGCTTGATCAAGGGAAATAGGGATTCATTTATATATACATAGATTACGTATGTATTTCTACTAAATTTCATCCATATAGATCCCATAAGTTCCGACACGTTGACAAAATAACGGTTCCGTTTATGACAAAAAAATACGGCGACATGCATGTGATAAATTAACTAAACATGAATGATAATAAGTCAAAACGATTTATGTGAGCACTGGTGAGTACTTTGAGACTGTTTATGTTAATGGATGCATTAAGACGTAAGTACGCAATGCGTCAAGTTGCATGTCGATATGGAATCAGGGGACGTCGCATGTCGCCATTCGCGGCGTAGCGACACTCGCTTGTGCAATCGCAGATGCTGCCACTTAATCCTTGGCCCCTTGACAGGAATTGGAGCATAAAGACTTTAATTAATAGAATAGGTACACAATAATACGTGAAAGAAAATGGTTGTAGTTCTTTCTAAGCATAATACGCCTAAGGTGGAATGGAAGATTCGTATAGTTAAAGTCTCTTTTTTTTATTGCAGGAGTTCAGCAGACAGGAAGGCGGCCCACTTGATGGAAACCGGTTACCATCGCCTATAGACATTTGCAACACCAAAGGTGCTAGAAATGCGCTGCTGCTCTCTTAAGGAAGACTGGAAACTGGTCACTAATGCCGGAACACAACTCAAGGTTGTTATGGCGACATACTTTAAACCAGGGGTTGTAACCATCCAGACGGGCATATGCCCTACCACCTGGTTTGTTAAAAAATAAAGAAGTGACTTTATACGTCATGGACCAACTCGGACATGAGTATATTTCATTCTCAATCCAGTTACACCTTGTTTAGTTTTGGATGAATATGATGAAGTTAATACTGGTTTGTTTTTCACGTAATTGAGGAGTTTACAGTCTATCTAATACGAGCATTAAGCGATACGATGCGGCCCGCTCCGGCTGCCGAGATTCAACGCACGCCATTTTGTAAATGAACGCATAATGAGAATCGTTCACTTTGCGTCTACTAACGAGTTACGTCTCCATCCGTATACACCTTATACGGTGACAATATTTAAAGACACACCTATTACGCTGCCTTCGTATACGTCAATAAAAAACTCTTTCGATTTATTATTTACGTCGACATTAACTGAGATACATTGTATATGTTACGCAGTAACTTAGACACCGGTATGAATAATGAACACTTATACAAAGTCAATTTGTAGTGCGGCATCTTCAATATAGATGGACCATTAAATCCAATACTGATAACTGACATTTATTGCTTTTGCATATTAAAATTCATGTACGATAATCACAATCGAGGTATAAAAATTAAACGACATCACAATTACTTCCATTAGGGTCTCATTAATTTCCTAATCAGCGCTCGGGGGCACGGGTGACCACATAGATCTTTGATTTAGAATAAGGCGAAAGCAGCAATCCCAAACCATGATGTTTTTACCTTTAGGTACGTTATATCTTACTCTTGCTGAAATGTCTATGAAGTAAGGCAATTGCCTGGCATTTAGACACATCGCTCTATATCTACTCAATATATCACTGTAATTTAATCAAACACAGTTCTTTCAAATTTCTATATAAAGAATTTTAAGCAAAATAAACGATATTGTTTTTAGTAAAGTTATAAGGAAAGAGTGTGAAGAAGAATCAAAATTATTATGAAACTTTTTGTTACGAGTGCGGGACTCGAATTAAAAATGCCGTTGGAATTATTATAGAATTTATTAGAACTGTACAAACACGTATAACACAGGTACAAATATAAAAGAACCCAATCAGTTCAAACTTGATTCACAATTCAATAACACGCGCAAAGTCCGTCACTAAATGTACACACGTCTTGCCTCGCTTGTGTTATCGCTTTGACTGCCTCCTCTCTCCATCCTGCCGTCGTTTTATACTTCACAAATAGAAGTGTGCCCGCCCGTATCGTCAACTTAATTTTCTAGAAATCGTAATCCGCACATCTGGTTAATTATGCCTGCAAATGGCCATAAACGAGTACAATAGGCTGTTCTCCACAATAACCAATAAATAAGTAAACAAAAGAAGACAATCATGAAGGTATTACAATTGGTTCAAATGCCGACAGGTAATAGCGTGCTTTCTTGGGATTTGTCTTTGTCGGGGGGCTAAGTTGTAACATTATAATTACCAGACAACTACTAGAGAATATTTTCTTAAGTTTTCGCGACTTGTATACATAATAAAACTACGTTTTAACGGTTTTAAGCGCGGTAATTTTATTTGATTTTGGTTTTTCCGACGTTTCGGCCACTTTTCAGTGGCCGTGATCACGGAAGACAAAGATGTCAAGTGTCAACGAGTATTGTTAAAGTTTTATTTAGCCTACCGCCAACTTATTAATTTTAATTATTTAATTTTTAATCTTCTGTCTGTGACTCCCTTGATGTAGGGTAGGGTAGCAGGGCACCGCTCAACTGAAGGTGGTTTGGGGCCTTTGTGACGTTGGTGTGGAGTCTTCAGCTGATTGCGTTGTAGAACTCGCTTGACATGCTGAAGCTCTCCAGCTATGTGGTTCTCGTCACAAATTTTCCGTGCTCTCTGAAACAAAGATTTGCCCACGGTAGCTAACTGACTAGGATGGTGGTGAGACGAACCATTAAGGTATTTATCTGTATGGGTAGGTTTCCTATACACCGTATGACCAAGAGTATTGTCAGGGTTCCTTAGGATGAGCACATCCAGAAATGCTAATTTATTATTTGCCTCTAGTTCCATAGTAAATTTAATATTACTGCTAATGGAATTTAGATGATCTTAGCTCATCTAAATTCCATTAGCAGTAATATTAAATTTACTATGGAACTAGAGGCAAATAATAAATTAGCATTTCTGGATGTGCTCATCCTAAGGAACCCTGACAATACTCTTGGTCATACGGTGTATAGGAAACCTACCCATACAGATAAATACCTTAATGGTTCGTCTCACCACCATCCTAGTCAGTTAGCTACCGTGGGCAAATCTTTGTTTCAGAGAGCACGGAAAATTTGTGACGAGAACCACATAGCTGGAGAGCTTCAGCATGTCAAGCGAGTTCTACAACGCAATCAGCTGAAGACTCCACACCAACGTCACAAAGGCCCCAAACCACCTTCAGTTGAGCGGTGCCCTGCTACCCTACCCTACATCAAGGGAGTCACAGACAGAATTCCCATAGATTAAATAATAACCATAAACAAAATTAAAAATTAAATAATTAAAATTAATAAGTTGGCGGTAGGCTAAATAAAACTTTAACAATACTCGTTGACACTTGACATCTTTGTCTTCCGTGATCACGGCCACTGAAAAGTGGCCGAAACGTCGGAAAAAACCAAAATCAAATAAAATTACCGCGCTTAAAACCGTTAAAACGTAGTTTTATTAAACTACTAGAGAACTTTGTTTTAATCGATCGTCATTACTGTACTTAAAATTATATTTATCTTATTCTAATAATAAGTAGTAAGAATATAACATATATATAGTTAATATACTCTATTTCTTTCGTACTAATATAATATTAAATGCCTTTTTTATTATTAATGCATCGATATTGGCATTTGACGCGTCTATATATTAAAAGTCATATATCCCGCAGGATCTCGCCTGAGGTAGGGAAACTGAACACAAAAGACGCAACGGACATAATTTACTTCTCACCACAATGCTTCTAATTAAGATAATTCGTGAGTCCAAAGAAGCTCATGGCTGTACTTGAAGCACAAACTGGACGTTATAAATAACTCACATCGTAACTCATGCCTTTTTCAAGCTACTCTAAATGAAGTACAATGCTGTTGGCTTTGTTTAAACGTGGACCTTTAGTGACCACAATAAGGGTTATATTAAGAAAAATTTATAATTTCATAAAAGTTGAAAAGCCTTTCTGGCGTGGACTAAATAAACTAAAACATCCCTGCATACTTATTTGTTCCTCCTGGTTTGAGGATGTATAAAGGCAAACACCAAAGATATAGTAACTTCCTACAATGTTATTCGACAATTTAGTTTGTTTCTCAAATGAGATAACACAATGAGGAATAAAAAAATATATGGTACATTATCAAACAGTTAGAGAAAAAAAGTTATTATTATTCGTCTCGCGTATTTTTATGACCAGACATCTAGCACTGATCGGTGGATTTCACATATCAACCATCTCGATGCCTTTGCCACCAGTACGTGGTAAATGTAATATTCCACGGCAGCAAGCAGTAAAGTGGCGAGATCAATGGGTAGCACGAGTATATTTTATGTCGCACATGACATACTCACGCTGCCCAATTCACTCGTCATTTTAATACTTCCTACCTTACAAGTGGGCATAGTGTAAACAAGGACTTAGATCACAAAAAACTTGCCAGAGATTCTATTGTGCGTGGTCGCGACAAAGTATTTACGATCGAATTTATTTTTAAATTACTTACTTAGCCAATATTAAAAATAGTATGATAGGTATTTTTTTCTTGAAAATTAGACCTTAGAGAATTTGGAATTGTATTATTTTTTTATGTACGATAGTTTGCCTTGTCACTGTGATTTTTTATTTATAAGAAAAATAAGTGGGTAAGTTTGTAATTATTTTTGTGGGTATGATCGGTTGTAACATTATTAATTCCTTCCTTCTTCTTTATAGATGCCTAGGACACGCATAAGACAACAAAAGAGCGACATGACATATCAAAATAAAATTACGCATATGAAGAAGTGAAAAATGGTAAATCTCTAAGCGATCCGCATCACGTACCCGTCCCCATGATTCGAATCCACGTTCATACGAACAGATGTACTTAGTCATTAAAGCACCACGTATTGTTTGGTTGTTTGGAATCGCATATTTGTTAGGTGAAGCTGATTACGGAATCATCTCGAGTAAATTTTTATTCATAGTGAATTGAATAAACTATTAATTTTGAAAATCATGTTAAATTCTTTTTTGATAAATATATTAATATACACAAAATTTATCACAATATAAACTTTTTTAATATTAAAGTAGATAAGCTTAAGATATAAATAAACTGTTAGTTACAGATATGAAGTAGATCGGTGCCAGGGGGAAGCGTGCTCAGATAAATTTGTTTTTTTTACCCTGTCTGAGAATTTTTAATCAGCCTGCTCTCGCTAAGTTTAGTTTATTCTTATTTTAAATGCACATATTCCCTGTATGTTAATGAACCCTAGTGACAAAGTAAATAAACTAGTTGGAACAGGACGTTCATTCCTGAGTTGTCAACAGAATCAATAGAGTACAATAAAATAGTTCCTTTCAATGCGCTGTAGTTAACTCTAAATGAGGATTGAGTAATGCGGCGAGTACACGAAACCCTCGCGTGGTCTCACGCATTATTACTCACTTCTCCACTACTATATCTTACCTATAACAGTTCTAAATTATTTGACATGAATTGTATAGCTAAGGGCTTAGTGCTAAAGCACCCGAATATTACTTCAAACGCTTGGACTTAAATAGCAGAAGAAGATATGCATGACTTAGACTATTTTCTAACCTAATATGCATAATAACTACTACCTTTTAACGTGAATGAACAAAACCGACTTATTGACATTTCCGACATGTGAAACCCGCTAATCCACTTTGAACCACGTGGCAGGTAAAACTTTCATAACCCTACCTTACCTTTAGAAAGAAGTTCCCAAGTGCAAAAGTGGGGCGTTTAATAACCTAATATTATATATACGCCATAAGATTATTATATTACTATAAGTCAAGTACAATCTCATTTCATAATCGTAACCCCTAATAAGATACACTAATTTTATGATGCTGCTACCACAAATTTAAATTACCAATTCATAGACGTTTAAATTTAATTATTCAGAAAATCATCTCATAAATATTATTTCGTTGAAAATTCCACATTATAAGGGTCACTCTACTACTAATTTTCATAATTTCTATGTTAATCTAATTGATATCAAAAATTAATAAACGATCGATGTTGTAATGCAAATGAATATTATAAACTCATTTACCAAACGCATCGATAAAAGTATAACTTAATGCAGTAGACTAATTATAGAAACTGAGATTAAATTTGTAATGATTACTTTTAAAATATAAATTCTGAAGTCATCCGGAGCGGAGCGACGCCGACAAAGGCCCGACGCGACGACCACTCCGTCAATTTATAATGCGATTAACAGAAAGAATGGCGATTCGACTGATTGCGCGGATCCTTATGGACTCCTCAAAAATCCTCGATCGGAATAATTATGATCTCTTCCTTAAGTCAAAGTTAAGATATTGTGGTCTTTGCATGTTGTTTATCGCTTTCATTTGTTTCGCCATGTCGGTCTTTCTCGACAGTCAGCAGATAGAAATGTCTCAATTAATATTTAGCCCTAAGATAGTATGTAATGAGGCCCTTAGGTTATCTAGGAGCGCGTAAGCCGAGTGGGTCCGTCGATGGTGATTAATATGATGAAGTGAGGGCATCCATCGCTCGGCGCTGCCGGTCCGGAGACCGGACCACCGAGGTTACCATTCGAGCTCACCAGACCGAGCCGACGTTTGTATTAATAACACCATTAATTGCGTCTGGCTCTTTCACAAGATTTCACATGGAGAGGATTAGCGTTCACTTGTTTGGTTAATCCGCATCAACTCGATGCGTTTGTGGGAAAAAAATTGATCAAGATTAAGCTCAATGTCTTCCACCAAAATGAGGTGATATATCGTGTCAACTTTGTGATTAATACAGTCGATCTTTTATGACCTTTTTCGATATCATTTATTTTTACAACAATAAAAACTTCATGATATAACTTCCTCCATGAATGATATCTACACTAAATAAATAATATAGTACTTGTTACTAAAATATGATAAATTAACAATTCATATTCACAAGAACTAAGCGTGAGGGGTGTACTAAATTCGTGTGTATGAATTATAATTTTGTATATTTTCAAACTGTAAATATATTTCAATATAGGATATAGTTCTAATATCGACACTATTTCAGTATTTTGTTGATGAAATTACGTGGTATTCTATTTTTAACAGAAAGTTCACTTATGATATATTTCTTCAATACAATATTGTTATGTTTTAATGTAATTGATGAAATTCAAAATAGTACTTAATATAAAATAGTTAGATAATTAATGATAAACAACACAATTCCTTTTTGATAATCTTATCCATTATATTCCAGTAAAATAAATAATCAAAAAAAAATGTAGCCACCATCTTCAGCACATTTGTATTAACCTGATTAGTATCGGATAGTGTGATCCATCAGATATTTCATCAATAATTCACATAGCATAGGTCAAAGAATATGATCGATTTAATTTCGTTACTTATTTCTTATGATACCCCGCCTTTAAGTAGATAGTTTACTTCAGTATAATTCTCAAACTTAACACAGTACAAGGCCATACCAAATCTCAAGCTATTATAGTACCCAGAAACCATTAGGTATGGCCAGTAACAAAATTAGGATGTAATAATTTGGTAACAAATTTCCCTTTACGGCAGTAGGACTAAATAAACACACAATAAGTGATGGGAACCACAGCCAGAAAAGATATTATCGACACGATTTACAGCCGATCGAATACTGTTACAAGCGTTAGCTTTTGTCACTTCACTAATTTAGACGTTACCAAAGTAGCTGCACGTTAAATGGAAGATGAGCGGTTACACAGTAAATACGGTCAGTTTATATGGCCGGTAAACAGTTCGACGTGAACTGTACACATGGTGGTTTCTTTTTATTTGTGTAGTTGCTAGTTCTGGTTCAAATACCCGTGAGAAGAAGCGCGCCTCCCATGCCGGCACATGGCAGTCAGTATAAGGCGTAGAAATAGAGGCGCGAACACGTAATCTTGAATGACACCTTACCCGAGCTCTAATTAGCACATTGCTTATAGATTACCCATTTATAATATGTCATATTAGAAGCTCAACTATAAATTACCCCTCTTAACAGCATAGCACAATGTACCTGACATCGATTTTCTATAGTAACCTTAAATTCATACCTCATAAACATTATCCATTTACTGCTATAAAAATATGATATTTTCATTGTTTTTATGGAAAATAAATACAGATATTCTTAAAATTTAACTACAAAGGGTTCATATTCTATCCGCCAGGGACCGCGGAGGGGCTGGGCCATATACCCGTGGCCCTAGCACAAGGGCGAAGAATGAAATACTGAGGGGTTTTAGTGAGTAACCCCGACCGCGGCGTAGAAATGGCACTTGCTAGCAGTCCTAGTGCCACCCCAAAGTGGCAAATCCCACATACCAGCCATAACACCCCACGCGGCTGATGATCCTCAAACGGTTTCACTTCATAAAGTTCATAATCTCGGGCAACATAGCGTAAGACTTCTTTCAGTCCGATGGGTCGACGACCTGAACGGGGGAGACCAGAATATATGGTGTAGACTTGGGGAGGCCACGTCTAACAGCGGACGTTGATTGGCCGAAGAAGAAGAAGGTTGATATTCGATAAAAATCCTATTGCTGCAGTATTAGGAAAAGGAATGGTATATTCGCCATGTTTGTACAAACCAACAAAAAAACAAACAAGCGGGACGCGTTTTCCTTAGCCACTCAGTTACCACGGCTTGTATATCGACTTCCATCACAATTATGTATTAATACAGAAATATGGAATAATTAAAACTACTAAATATACAATTACGTTGTATTACATAGAAGATTTCGCTATGATACGAGAATGTTAAACCGCGCAATTTTCATGGCAGTATAAACATGTTTGAATCTGAGTATCTTGACGCACTTATAACACAAATACTATTTTATAAAATATTAATTTTATTTTACAGCCATCCAGATTTGAACTCGTAAATATATACAATCATAATATCGTTATTATCATCTGTATCATGGCTTCATAAATAATGTTTGTTTACATTGGCAGCAGTAAAGGTCAGAGCGAGGCCTATTGTTATTTAAATTTTGTTTAACTTGGTGCACTTGCGCCCAGTCGTCGACACCATCAATTCCAGATTACCTGAAAATCCGACGAGTGAGAAATTTCCTCAGACCGTAAGCGAATGTCATTTGAATGTAAATTGTATCAGACAGAGTCCGGCGCGTCGCGGCCCCGTGTACCTCTTATTGTGCGTATAACAAGATCAGTATCGACTTAATGACAATATATTGGTAATAAAATTAGATAGTCCATAGCGTCATCTAAGCTAACATCAGAGACCGTGGCCCGGATAGTCCGACTCTCATATTTATTGCGAACTAACTAGAAACATTATCGAATGACGGCCGCAATCTGCCCTGGATAACCTGGTACATCTTGAACGTTTACATTTTACGATTTGAAACCTTAATCCTCCGGGAGACGTTTTAAATTCGCCCCTTGACATGCAGTCTGAAAGCGCGCTTAGCTTTATGACAGTGGATCGTAAGAAAGCTAAGTTATGGTATAAATATTATGACACTTTTATCTGTTAGTATGGTGGAAAAGTAAATATGTATGTAGTATAAGGATGCTGGGAGGGACGCAATTTGCACGTGTAAGTAACTCTCGAAGTAATAACATATCGCATACCTCGAGTTATTTATTGCCATTTGATTGCGGATTATAACATCGAATTGTTGTTAAATCACATAATAATTTAATACTTGAGATTAATTTTACAACATCAGATACATTTGTGATTATTACGATTATTAAATACATAGCCAATACGAGCTAAGCGGCATAAAAGCTGCATGGCACTGCCTATTACTTAAGTGAAAAGTGTATGCAATAACAAACCGCTAGCCGTATACCGACCGCTTATAACACGCATCAGTAGTATTTATATTATTACAAAATACTGAAGTATTAAGTAAAATAAAAGGAATTATTATTTAAGTAACTGTCTGACAATTCTTAAAGTAAATCCAGATCTATATATATTGCCAGGTGGTAGGGCATTTGTCCGACTGGATGGCTACCACCCCTAGTCTACAGTATGTCGCCATAACAACCTTGAGTTGTATTCCGGCATTAGTGACCAGGTTCCAGTCTCCCTTAAGAGATCAGCAGCACATTTGTAGCACCTTTGGTGGTGCAAATGTCCATAGGCGATGGTAACCGCTTTCTATCGAGTGGGCCGTCTGCCTGTTTGTTAAACTCCTGCAATAAAAAAATTAAAAAATTAAATTTTTCTTCAAGTGCCCTCTAGGAAATATCAGATGTTCAAAACATAAAAACTACGATATTGAAATGTACTGCATTTTTACTGTTTTATTGATGATTAAGTTGGCAACACTAATAAGTTTGCGTCACTATATGATATAATAAACTTTCCGTCTCAAGATTAACAGCTTGTTATTTCGCTCCAAACTAAAAGTAATTTATATCCCCATTCTGGAACGCTTATCAATTTCTACACTGTTATTAAACAGTGTAAATGGTCCACAAAACCGGATCGAACTAACGATAAATGAATGGCTTTTCTATTTTAGCTTGTCCTTTCGTCACTTTTCTTCTACTATTGTTATGATACTGCTAATATTTATACCACAAAATTAAATCAGCATGTAAAAAAACCAGTAAAACGTAAAGTGTTTAGTTTTGCTGTTTGGCTAAAGGACCCTAGAGGGAAGCTTTTATTTGGAAATTCTCCATATCTCAAGAGCTAAACGAGTCTAGACCAAACTAATTTTGAAAGTAATTTTTACTCTACTATATTGTTATTTTAAGAATTTTTCACTTGATAGGACAAAAATAAGTTTTTTTGGTTTTTGAAACCAAATATTTACATTTAAATAAAAAAGTAATCAGTTAAAATCGTTATGGCATTTTAAGATTTAAATAATGAATTTCCACACGACTATGCGTGTGAACATTATTTCATCCCTCAGTTGCATATATGGTGGCCTGGCCACCTATAATATCATTTTTAGTATTTTCGCTATTCCACTACCGCACTGTAAAGCGACATAACACCTTTCTGATAATTTCTATTCATATAAACAAAGCAGATAGTTACTGATAAAAAAATTACCAAAAACAAATCCGACTTCAAACTACAAAGCAAAAAATAGAGATTTAACCGACCTCTTCCTACAACATCTTGAAGTCGATGCGAAGTAAAACATAAAAATTATTATATTTTGCAAATTTGTTGTTATTTTTTTATGTTTTACTTTTGCTTTTTAGTTTGAAGTCGGTCTTGTTTTTGAAAAAAAAAATACTTTTTAGTTGCGCAAATACTTGAATAGCTTTAGAATTAACATATATAAGCACCTGTGGAAATTGTGCTACTGGCACGTGTATACAAGTTTTACATCTCACTCTTCGCTGTAGACGCTCTTCAAGTCTTCAACGAGGGTTTCTGTCGATTTTTCTAGGATCCACTCATCAGATCCTGACATGATGACTATGGGACCACCATCTGGCAAGTATACACTTTCAAATAAAAAAGAATCGGTCCACAGTAGACGGAGAAATGGAGTAACAATCATTCGAAAAAATTGGTTGTGTGCAGTTCACACGCAGTAGAAGTGAAATTTCAGAGAATATACTCACAGATAATTCATCGCTAATATTTATTAAAATAAATATAATTAATACCTTGAGCCCATAATCCTTCAACATATTATAATTCAAAATAAACTTCTGAGGTATCACTTTCAATTGTTCTCTGTTTTAGTCTAAAAATATTATTATCAGTTTTCTTTCTGTCCAAATTGGACCTATGTTTAATCATCGGTCTTATTGACACTAATCTGTACTGCACAATGTAAAACTCGTATCTCATTCTCTCGCAGGCTTAGACCTATGGATTTATGTGTTTATCTCTTTTTAGAGTCGCTTTTTCGTTTCATCGAGTTTCAAATCACATCAATTGTAAATAAGTTTAATTTTAAAAGCATATACAGAGAGGAATTGCGAACCTCCTCCATTTGGAAATCGTTTAAAAATGACTGTGACATACATAAACTGAGGTATAGACGTGCATGACAATTATATATCGATTCCATTTTTGCTAAAATAGACAGTCTATTTGAAAATATAATTCGATTAGACTCCGATATAGCTCAACAGATTTCAATGAAAATGATAAGTATTAAAATAGGAATTTTATATTAACTTTTCGTTAAAGTTTTATTTCCATATCATACAGAAGTCAAAAGCTGTTAATCTAAAGTCCATGTACCATACGAAGTAGTGGCAGGCAAAGCTAGTTAAAAATAAAAATATTATTGTCGAATAAAAAAGTAATAGTTAATTTACTTTCAAATTATTGTAGCTTGTATTTGTAATAAAACTCAACATTAAATTTAAAAAGAAAGATATTAAATAAAAAATATGCGATACTATTCCCATTTTATGTTTAAACTAATGACGTTACATAATTTATTGTTGAATTCGCAATGATAAAATTTTTACACAAAAAGTGCATTAAGGTTCACACGAACAGAAGATATTATGACATATTGAACAAAATCTTAACGCTGTGCGGGACAATGAATGAGTTGCTATTGAACTGTTGATGTGAAATATTATCTGCTATTCAATTAATATAAAATATAGTTCAAGTGAAGTGCAGTTTCCATTTTATATAGATATACGCGCATACACCAGCTAAGCGATTTACAGTCTGCTGAACTATAAGTTTTAAACATTTATTTGGTGTGGAGGTCTCAGAATGGAACTTGGAGGCAGTGCGGTGCCTGCGCCCAGTTGATACCGACACGCGATCATCTGCGATAGCGATCTTCAAGATTAACGGCCTATCGTGTGACACCGCCTTAATTACTCACAAAATAAAGCTTATCGGTCGATTTCCTCGACGCTTTTGATAGCATTAGTCTCTCTAACAACTATGCAATTATACACATGGCACTTGCCATGTTTCCAGCTTTCAGATAATTTTTTATATAAATAAATATTTCCGTAAGTAATTCAACCGAGCTGGCAAACAAAGCATTTTAGAATTCAGTAGCCGTTCTGACTATTTTTAGAAGAAGAAGTGTCTATTATAAAATTTTCTTATCCGTCCATTTGTCTATCTGTATTTGTATGTCAGTAATTTTTTTATGATACTATAGAGAATTATTGCATATATGTAGATGAAATTTAATAAGCATATGTTGCTGGGGAGTTTGTGGCGCTGCTTCTTCTCCTTTAACAATAACTAAAATTGCTTTGAAAGCTGTGGTAGACTCGTGACTTTCAATAACTAATGTGTAAGATTGCATTTTGAAATAAATACATCCACTTTCATTTTTCATCTTTATACCGCTATACGATTCTAAAGTGAAATCGCGAAGAAATAAAAATTGAGGGTTGCCGAATGAAGTGTTCGTAGACGTCTACGAAACTGTCTACCTATCACCAGGAGATCAATTCTTCTATTACTGTCTCATCAAATTCACCGGACATTGTCGTCTCAATCGTAGGTTTGGCTGATTTCAGTATTTTGTTCAATTTAACTTGCTCTACTTTTTCATTCCCTATCTGTACGTTACACATTGTCATTGTGTTTGGGGGGGAGGGGGGGGGGGGGCCTGGTGGTATTATACATAAAATTAGCAGACTCGGCTCCGGTTGACACTAAAACAATATAATCTGGGACTTTTTATATTCCTCGGGATTTCCTAACCTCGAAACTAATACATAGTATAGTAATATTAGAACTTGCATGATATGACAGTTTTTATGTTTATTAGACATCTTTAGTTGAACAGATTTAGTTAAGAATCCCGGGTTTTTACGGTAATCTTCGGAATTTACATATTATCATACTATAAAATCCGTGGCCTCCTGAAAATACTTTTTGATCTTAAATATTGGCGAAATAACTAATCTAAGTTACCCGTCAAACGTGGACGATATAGCGGGTAAATCCTAGTTTTAAATAATTTCTAAGCGAAAATATTTTTAAGTCAATAAATCTTTTTCTTTCTTTCTTTAAAAAAAACTTGCGAAATGGATGTTGTATATTTTGATAGCTTTTCAATTTTCATTTCGGCATATCTGCTAGTTTACCTTTTTTCTACTATTATTCTCTCACGATGATATCGAGAAGATAATGTGGATTTAATCGTGGATTGTAATGTAATCGTACCTTGAATATTTTCGTAATGCCAAGATATTGAAATATCAGAATTATTGGGCCCTTGGTGACATAAAAATATGGCCTTGGTGAATCATAAAAATAGTTAATCAAAAATACCCCATATCTCAAAACGGAATTTGTTCAAACTAATTTACATTAAAAGTATTTATTAAGTTGTAGCATTTGTTTTTTTCTGAATTTCGCAATTCATAACTCCAAAGTCAAAGGATACAATTTTAACGATTATTATACGGAAATAAATATTTCGCCACCTATTAACTTAAAAAAAAGGTGATTAGGGCCAATGTTATGATTTTCCAAGATACCCCACACGACTATGTATATTGTACACTGATAAAATTAAACCTCAGTTATCTGTATGGCAGCCACCATCTACTTATCTTTTCTTTTCACGATTGAACTTACAACACAAAATAACGGCATATCGATTACACATACATGCATGTAAACCCAGTAATTTCCAAAAAATGACTGTGACTTACAAAAGCATACAGACCTACAGAACGGGCAGAATCATAGGAAGTGTAAACTAATGTTATGTTATTGTATTTCATCAACTTCGATTTCTTGTGTTTTAAGAGGAAGTAAACCATTTAGTATCAAATGAATGAAACATCTGCGCAATCAATTAAAGAGTTCTTGTCTTTCGGTAAAGTTGTTTTTCAATTAAAACAATTAAGGTTACTATAACGGTTAACAATTCTATCATTAGGTAATACGTTTCGAGCCAACCTCTCCAAACAATTTAATTCGTCTTTCGACAATTTTTGTTGTGTACTTTAATCATGAATATTCATGTTCTCTATAGATATATGTAAAATATCTTCAAGCAAAAAACAGGCGAAACTCAGACATATAAGCGCCCGATTCAAGCTTAGACTTTGACTGACGTCAAACAATAGAGTATTTGGGGCATCTCAAAAATTCACATTTCACTAAGTAGGTGAGAAAATTCAAACAAACTCACAATCCTTGCTTTTACTAATATTTAATAACCAATATTATAATAGTAATACAAATAAGAAAATTTAACCAAAATTAATTAATACATTATTAACAATATTTTAACCTATAATCTCTCAAGATTATAAGTTGAATACTGAACCTGGGTCATTCGTCTTCTATGGATTTGTAAGTTTTTGAAATTAAAACTAAAACGTCGGATTCGCGACCATGACCCAATTAAAATCTAAAGGCGAAGTCTTTTACTGATCAAGTTAGAGGCATAGTACTCGGTGTGTCTCCTCATGCCTATTATAAACATTATCTAAACTAGAGTTCAATTATACCATGTATACAGTATAGTATAATTTAAGTCAGCTTATTCTTCATTCTTGTGAATCAACAAATTAATTCTACTTTGGGCCCGATTTTTAAGATGAAATGTCTAAGCAACGCCGCTTTCACTAGGTCCTGGTAAAGGGGATATGCCCTCGAAATACTGCTAATGTATGCTATAAAATAAGTAAAAAAAAGAAAGTGGACCAAATAGAAGAGAAAGCTTAAAATACAACCAAGATGGTAATAAATCAGTCAGTCACTCAGTATCTTGGTGCAAAATGAAAAATCTCTTTTTACTGTAATATAGCAACCATTGGCATACTTATAGATCATAAAGTTATAAGGTTATAACATAAAGTGTATTTTATAATGTTACCAAAATTATATCGACGTGTGTTACCTCTGATTGGAAAAGTTATAATGTATTCCTTGCACGTGGATGTTCATTTTGTAACCACATGTTCTCAGTTTATAATCTTCCCTTGTTTTTGATTAATCACTGTAACTGTGAATATAAATAGGTACACAAGATGCGAACGATCCTCTCATTATACACAAACTTTCGAACGAGATCTTTAAAAAAATCGTTGTGAACAAGTATTCACTATGTAAAGGTATGTTAAGAAGAAATAAGGAGCGGGCGGCGAGTCGACGGTAACACTGCTAGCGTTGATGTCTACACTCGCACATACCTCAACAAGAGACGAGCTCGAGATAGAACATTAGCCACCCAACATTAGCTACGTAACGTAGATTCCTCTACTGACTATCAATTTCAGCCGAAACATTTCAACCATTCATTCTAATTATACTGACCGTATCGTGAACATCGTGTGTCCGACTGGTGGTTATCTTTAACATTTATAAAAGCGTCGATTCCGTTTAATTCATCAATTATAATGTCCGTAAGACGCACGTATGCAGTTCTTTCAACTGCTGTTTAAGAAGCGAACATCTGTAGTCGTATTTAAGGCTTATCTCCTTCATTAATCTGGTAGCGAGCGCGTGTTGATGTAGATTAATGGGGTGGCACGGGCGCCGCAGATACCATCTTAGGACGACATTTATTTCTGATCTGATGCCTATCTCACAAGTCTAGGACGAATTTCTCCAATCTCATAGATTGTTGCACGCCACCTCCAAGTAACATGAATCTTCTAAAATCCATGGCCTGGAAGCAAACTTCAGGATCAGGTCTGCTTTGCGATCATGAACATAGCTACAAACCTGACCTATTATAAGTTGCGGCTAAATACAAAACATTAAATAATCTTTAATACAGTGTGTTAAATTTATTTTGCACTGTTCAGTACTTCTACCTATATACAGGTAATTTTTTTAAGTGAGTTGAGATTTCCAAATCTCAAACTTATATAAAATATCCAAAAATACTCAAAGGAGCCTCAGGGACCAGTTGAGTGTAAACTTATCTGTATAATAAAATGTTTGAAAAATCCATTAGGTTAGTCCGGAATCGAATCCTTCAGTCGGGACTTGAACATATTACATACATATTTATGATATATTATAACACATACTATTCAGATTCCGTGTTTTCACTTTGAACAAATGACACGATAACTAAAATAGGAAACAGATGCTCTAGTTTCAATTTGATTTATGAACTTCAAAATATTTCCAACTCATTATTAAAATTCGCGGTATCACGCTTTTTCGTTCCCATCGAAAGAATCCACTACCGTGGCTAAAAAAGTTTTACTTCAAAAAATGTATATGTACATTATTTTTCCTTAGATCATTTTCGCACATTATAAAGAGGATTTTTGCTATGAATTTACACTATTCAATGATATTTATATTTCTTAGACAACTTAAGCTACATCTATCGTTATATATTACAATAGGCAACGTTTTATATTATAATAATCATCTAAAAACAAATTTTAACTAAAATTGTATTTAAAAATATATCTTTTAAGAAACACAATCTTTGGTATTATTAGATGAAAAAAAAACAAATGCTTTGATAATACTGTTTAACTATCGTAAATATCCTTATTCTTGTTAGATACTAGGTACATTTTACATTTGAAGCAGTGAAACGATACAGTTTTATCCGTGTAGGAACGGAGAAATAATACAGTTTCCTGTGGCCAAGCGGCCTGTCATAAGAGGCGACAAAACAACCCACAGCCAGGTGGTGGTAGTGTATTTGCCCATCTGGATGGATACCACCCCTGGTCTAGAGTATGCCGCTATAAAAACCTTGAATTGTTTTCCGGCATTAGTGGCCAGGTTACAGTCACCCTTTAGAGAGCAGAAGTGCATTTGCAGCACCTTTAGTGTTGCAAGTGTCCATAGGCGATGGTAACCGCTTTCCATCAGGTGGGCCGTCTGCCTGTCTGCTGGACGCGTACAATAAAAAAAATTTAAAATAAAACGTTTCTTCCTTACCATCCACGACTAAGAGTTTACAAGAACCGTTAATTAAATTAAAGCGTTATTAAAACAACTCACAAATTTTTATCTAGCGTGTAAGTCACGCACGCCAGGGTATAAATAGGTGGAACTCGTGGCACGAGAACAAAAATCCAACATATTTATGAAACCACCATTAATTATCCAAATAATCGATCGCAGTCGTTAGGTGATTTATCTAGCGTCGATAAGATTTTAATGAAGTACTTTGATTGGGCGCGCATGGACAGCGCAGACGAGGTTATCGCCGGAACGATAGCGTGCGCACCATTGGCTTCCTATACCTATCCACGTATTAAGTTATTAAATTAAAAATAAATTTCACAGTGCCCACAAACGATAACAAACCTTACGTTGGTGTAAGTAAGCGCATTTCTGACGAACACGTCTAATTAACAAGGTGGATCATTCAGATTAGAAATTGGTCGATATCGGCACGTCATTCATTGTGGAAACTATTCATGATACTACGGTCTGATAAGATAAATTGAGTTGGATACTTTTTATTGATAATGTTGAGACGGCGGGTGGCGTGCGCGAGCTTGATACAACGCAACGAAAATTAACAGTCTCGTTAAAGACGCCTTGAATTACCAATGAAAGATAGGCGAATGTATTTAAACACAACATATTTGGTAATAAAACACGTCCATATGTATTGTGTTCATAACAATTGAAAACTCATAAAATGGAATGATGGTGATTGGAGGATCCGTAAACATGCCGAAGTAAAAGAACTAGTGAGTAAGCTCAATAATATTGGTGCGAGCAAATTGCATTGCTTCTTCTAACTTGACTGCGAAGAATGGCGATAGATCAATCTTAGTGCAGTCAGATATTCTTACTATAGGTACTAGATATACTAATTTTTATCAAGATTGAACAAGTTATTGTGTCTTTGCCTTACTAAGTATGCACTGTTTGTTACAACTCGATTAATTCTTCGAAAAGTAATTGTGTTAACATATTTCTGTATAAATATTTTTTCTTAAAGAGTTTGAGCTAGATAAATAAGAAGAAAAACATTTTTTGAGCTAGACGTGTTGCTGGGGAATTTCCTGCCACTTCTTCTTCTTAACAGCAATAACACGTTGCGAAGTGGTGTACATAGACTAGGAAGTAAAAATAAATTTTAACTTATGTTTGACATTCAAGAAATGTTCTCCAATGGAATTTATTTTGAATAAAAACTGTTGAATTTGAATATGAACTTTAATTTGATCTAAAAAATAAATTTTAAATAATAAAACTTTTTTTATAGGTTCAATGATGTTTTCCTACCACACAAAGTTACATGTGGCGTCCTCTAGTCAACAATAGAATTATAGAGATTCGAGGGTTTTTTCATGCATAATATTATAAAATTCTAAGCATGCCGTGTCTGTACATTAAAGCTATTTAAAAAAAAAACAACTGGGATAGATTATATAAACGACGGAGAACACGATGCAATTTTTTTAGTATTCTTGTCGGTTTGTCTGTTTGTTCAGGATTCACATAAAAACTACGGGGCCCGATTAACGATGCGGTTTTCGCTGATCGACAGCTAATTCTTAGACTTAAAATCTGCGCTACTTTTTATCCAGCGGGAATTTTTTGGGAACGGTTTAAAATGGCCAGATTAAAAAAAAATCGAATATTAATGTTATTTTTTCAATGATCGATAAAAAAAAATGTAGTAAAATGTGTGATATCTTTTATCCCGAAAACCCCGCGAGAATTTTCCCAGGAGTTGTTTGAAACTGTTCGGGTGAATAATAATTAGCTTATTTCGACACAGTTTTACTAAAACGATAGTTTACATTTTTTATTTGAATGCTGCGGTACTTTGTATCCCAGGAATGTAGCAGGAATTTCATCCAAGCGTGGACGAAGTCGCAGATAGCCCCAACTTTTAGAATATTTTTTCATGGCCTTGCTATCATTGAGTGATATAAATAGATGTGTCTTGTTGTAATACCGAATCATAGTCAAAAAAATATTTAAAAAAAGAAAAGATCTAATCGCTAAAAAGCGATTCCTTCCAACTAACACTAAATTCTAATAGATTAATTGTTATGAAAACTTCATGGTGAAATATTCTTGATCATTGAAACTCTCCAATGATATTGTAATGTATTTCATTGTGTGTTCTTGCGTGTGAATAATAAACAGGCAGCGAGCCGAGCCAGTGTTAGATCTCGGGATTAATTAACGAAAAGTAACTTTAGTAGAACGTGTACAAACTAATGATCGAGAATAGGTTCATTTGCATTAAACAGACGACGCTGGTCTTAATTACTGGGAAAATTACAAATTAAAGAAATATTAATGGGACACCCAATAGTTGGTACAGACCTCGGGGAGAGTTACACAATGGTCATAATGAGGGGATCTTATGTTTGGAAGAAAATAAAAAATTCCAAGGCTTGTCACTAAGCGGTGCCTAATTGAGCAGTTCAGGTCGTTTAGACTCTTTAATGAGAGCAATAACGGAATGATAATTATTAATAAAGTCTCTCAGATTTGATTTCTCATCGAGGTTGTTTATCTAACGTATTAGGAAAGCATAGCCACAACAGAACATTAATCGCATGCTAACGCTCGAAATAAGACCGAAACTACCTTTAAAGTGATGTGTCACTACCGATTTTGATACTTAATTTCATCGACTGAGATATTAAAACGCTAAAAAAAATAAGTCTCATAAAATAAATAAAACTATTATAGCTTATATTCGAGGTTATATCATGAAAGTTATATTCTATATAGATCATAAATATTTAGTATTTATGTGTATGAAGTGTTTTGGAATATATTCTAATAATTAATTTATAGGTAACATATGAAGATGAAAATGGGTTATTACTTTTATTATCATTTGACTCATAGTTGATGTTTAAACAAATTAAGGAGGCTGTGGCATTTTGTAAAATGATAAAAAGTCTCTCGTTTGTTTTGACTGTCAACTAACTATTTATTTTCATACCTGTACTAACCCTGAGTCAAATATGTTTTTACTAACAGGTAGACAGACATCAACGTGTCCTATGTTATAGACAGTCCTATATAAGGTATGTAAGTTATGGCTTACAATTCTGGGGCCAGACTAGAGTAAATAAAGAGAATTTACCCGAAACATCCACGTTTCTATATAGGTATTAAGTATGGTATAACTGAAACAAGGGGAGCATCTTAATAACATCCAAGAAGAATAGGTACTATAAGAATAACTATCGTCCATTAGCAATATTAAAGCTTATAAATCCTAGATCATTAGTTTTGTTGTATTATTTAAAACTTATTTTTAAACCAGTCAGTCTGAATAAATACTTTTTAAATTTGGACTGTTTTATTCTAAAAAAATATTCTTTACTCAACCATTCTCATTTTTAATAAGTATTCTTCTTCTATGAAAATCATATAACATTTATTTTTCCAAAAAAAAAACTATTAAAGTTAAAACCATTTAGAATGTAATGGACTGAAAGTGAGCCTTAAGGCATGCAACGCTTAGCACTAAAGTATCACGACCGCTTTACTTTACTTAAATCTAAACTGGATGCTTATAAATAGAACGGCAGTAAAACTGATATTGTAATAAATACAGTACTTAACGATACCGAGCTTGTGCAGTTTTTTAGTGTTGTGATATTGGAATGCTGGAACAATAAATCTGCACAAGTCAATTGTAAATATCGTTAGATTAATAATAGGCGGACATATTAACGGCTTACAGTTTTCTTGGCTGTCAACTTTTGCAGTTATCACACTGTTTAAATTAAAATATGTAGTCAGTAGTAAAGTGAGCCATTAAATTTATTTTGGTAATTAGTTGCGTAGTTCGCGCACTTCAATAGACTTTCATAGATTTTGCCGCATTGTATACCGCCTTACACATTAGGTATTATTATTTTGCCGTTTAGTCGTGTGACCAGTATTTATTTCACAACGGTACAGTTACTAACTTTGACTTTTATTAATATGGAGTGATAGTGCGGGATTTATATCACGAAACACGTAGAGCTTTGAGAACTGTTTAATTTGAATTCAAAACGGCTTATTACAATTAATCATAAGTTATGATTCTCGCAATAATTAGCTACTCTAGAGCGCTACTGTGACATGTGCATGCATACGTTATAATCCGTACCGATTAGTAATCACAACCCGCAATTACTACAATAGTAGGTGGTATTACTTATAACAAATGTTATAACAGTAGGTATAATAAATATGTAACATACACGTAATTTACCTTGTCGTTTTTTCAAAGTTTTATTCATACTTCAAAAGTTAGAAATGGAGACACTATTTTTAAGACTGAAGTCATCACTTACAATATTCAGGACTCAATATCTGCTACTGAATCGAATAAACTATTCAAATAAAAGAGTAAAGCAAAACATTTAATCGTCGCAATTTAATACTCACATGCGGTCTGAGAGCGGCAAATATTCGTGCACTAGTGTATAATTTTTTGGTGTACGTTTTGAAATAATCACAAGTCTTATTTCTAAAAACGCGGCGTCATCGTAATCCGTCTAGGCACTGCTTCAAGACGATGTGGTAAGCGTGTAAGATACGGGACAGTCCCGTTAAAAACAGAAGACATGGTCACATTGGTTTAAGAGGACATACGGACGCAAGAATCGCTGAGAGTTAACAATAAAACGAGCAAAGACACCGCCCCGCCTCGCGCGATGTCATTTCCTGGCGACAAAATCTACAGATACCATCGAGCCTTCATGTCCTTCGCGACAATCAGATATAAATCAACTCTCAACCATTGTTTCTTCAATAAGGTCTCGCCCCTTTAAACTTCATTTAAATAAGCTATCAACGACACATACCGCCATTTAATGAACATGAAACTCCAATAAAGCACGAGAAAATAATAATAGCACACAACTAAAGGCACTTTACCGGCACAACTCATTTGAATAAATTGAATTACCAATCTCCGCTTCAGCCCTAAAAAGTCACCTGCAATTAATAAAATGAGCATTCCTTAATTATCCATTAAAATAATAGTACTATTTAATTGGAAACTTTTAAACATACATATAAAATAATTAAGTGATTAATTAACAGACTACAACTCTACAACGATGTATACTTATATACAGTAGCGACTAGCGTATAGTTGTCTTATCTATTTGCATCTACAACATTGTTTATTCAACGATTGCATAACTTGGCAGTAGTGCCGTAATTATAAGCCTCTAATTTCATGACATTTATACAGAGACGTCTAATGAACCGGGGTGCCAGACCGTGAGTGGTATTTTTATTTGGATTGTATGAGGCATTATATTTCTTATCAGATGTTTGAAATAAAACACAGATCAAGCGTGTGGCAAACCACGCACAATGTAGGATTCCGTGATGGTGATGCATGTCTACTTTTTTTACCGTTCGGGCACTTAAACTAGCGTGTAACTACTATAATTATTTCATATCTCAAGATCTACTCCATGTATTAGGTTCAAACTATTTTTAGAATCCTTTTAAGGTCTCGTAACTATTTTGACAAAAATAGAAAGGTAATCGAGGGAAGAAATTCCTGTTTTATTTCTCATACTCGGAAAGTGCGCTTTAAGTTACCTGATCACAAGGATGAAAACAATACTTTTCGTCCCTTGAAAACGATGTCATTAAAAAATAGCAACATTTTTGTACCATGATTTCTACTTATAAATTACTTTTCACTAAATTATTATTTAATTTACATAAATTTGAGCTAAATATTTACTATCATCAGTGACAAAATACTAGCTAGTAGAATACCACAGAAAAATAAATTTTCGTGACATATTAAATGAGTTTAACGCCTGATTTCACTAGAGAAGTAGTTAACTAATAAGTTTTTATTTACTTCCTCATATTTGAAATAAATAGCAGAATGTTAACCTCGGGTGAAAGACATACCCACAGGTATGCCCACATTTATGTATGTACGTGGAAATAGTAGATTATTAGGCAAGGGATGGAAGTGGCCTATTTAGGAACGAGATGGTTTAGCGCACTAGCACAGCGAGGGCGCTAAGAGTTCGAGTGTTAATATTGTCAGAGAAAGGTCTTAAATAAATCATTATAATGTTTCTTAATGGCTTTTTATTTAACATGAGATGTTAAGATTTTCACTTCAAATCTTATTACTTTAAAAATTCATCTTTGTGGAACATATTATAATTTCCCATCTTAAATGTTTTTCGAAATTTTTACTCGCCGTCATACTATTATTGTTGGTAAAAACCACTTTCTAACTAATGTCATTTTTATAACTTGAATAGTCTTCGAGTAAAATGACTGTGCTCAGACAGAACACATTCAGACAAATGGACGGACATTAAAAAATTACAAGAGTTCTGTTTTTACCATCTAGTTACGGGGTCCTAAAAAATATTCAAGTAATTAAAGACATGTCTACTGATGTTGCAAGTACTGAAACTAATCACGAAGAGCAGCAGTTGCGTGTGCAACGAATGTTAATGCATCTTGATTGACGATTCATTCCAACCGCATTATCCACTTATTTTCTTATACCCTACGGCTTCAATTAACACTTAGCTAATGTAATTAAAATATTTGATATACCACTTCCAATTAACTCCATCTTAATTAGTATGTACTTTTTAATCGTTAAAAGTTTTATGAGATTTTATGATTTAATACTCACTTAATCAAATTTCGATGTTCCATTACTATAATTTAAGAACGGTTGTCGTAATGCTTGAATTAAAACATCAATAGCTAGTCTCGCGAGCCACCCATGGTCGGAGGTAATGGCTGGAAATGTAAAGGCACTTTCACATAGGTAACGTGAATTATCGCTGCGATTAGTTTAATTATTATTGTTGCTTAAGCGACCAACAGTGCGTAGTGGCCGCTCGTGTCGCACGATTAAGCAATGCTTAACTCCATTATTTTAATTTCATGAACTATACAATATATCCATAGGATTATGTTAATTTACCAGAGGTAAATAAGGAAAAACAAAATGAATCTTGCGTTTGCAATTAGCCATTATACCTGTTATTTATTACTGCAAAATCAGAAATGTAATGATATACAAATAATTATTGAAAATAAACAATTAAATATCTTCTGTTATATGTAGCCTGTCATATAAGCCACACCTATCTTGAGATAAAAGCATAAACATCGTGTATCGCATTGTTAATTAAACATATAAACTTATTACATATAGATATAAAGATTCAGTTGCAATGCTGTTCCCATTTAATGGCCAATTTAATGTACATTATGTGTAAGTTATTCAATTTTTAATGTGATTTGTTTTATTTTAGCCACAATTAAATCTTAATACTGCTAAATGTTATAAAACGGAAATCTAAAACTTAACAATTATTTAAATATAAATGTAGGTAATACGAGTGAGGTTGAGTAAAATAAATATTTTAATATAGATTATAAAGATAATATATTTTTTAATATAGATGTTTATTTGGACTAACAAGTTAAAAAAATAAAAGTCGTTATTAAATCCAGCTAAATGAATAATGTTTTTTTCATAACAACATACTTTTAAAAGTATTTTAATATATTACATACATACTTGTAATTAGGTACCATTTTTTAAGGCACAAAGCGCCAAATGCTAGGTAGTATCAATAACATCTTAAAAGATATCAGGATTAAATAAAAGGCAAAAAAGTAAAATATGAGGCTTTTATTACGTTTAACATATATATATATATTCGAATTTTAATGAGTAAAAATATATACATCAGGTCGCAAACTAATTATATCAATAATAGCGTAGTTTATAGTTCGTCCAAATTGCCTACAAAATCGTAATTGCTCTAAAACATTTTCTCACAGGGCCGCTTATGTAAATAATATACAAACTGCACTTAATTCATAGTTGAATTGAAATTATACGATGAGTATAAAACGTACGCAACGTTCGCTTTAATTCGTACAACGATTTAAAAGCTAAACAATTGAGTGCACTTGAAAATAATTTGCCTTTAAATAATTAGGTATGGACGTAACGTAACGATGTAAACAAAATACCTGCGTTCAATTAATGGTTTGTGTATAAACATTCGCCTCTATTATAGAAATCATATGCGTGGAGGAGAACCAGCTGATTGTTACGACATAGGAATTCAATTAAATTGGATCTCGGTGAGTTCATTAGCGGTATGGGTGCGCAAGCAGCAATGCACCACATCCAGCCGCCGCGCGCCGTGTCCTGCCTGACGACTCGAATGGCCTGCCGCAACCGAGCCGCCTGTCTCCAGGCGACACTAAATGCATATTATAAACATTGTACCGGCTGAAAATCGATGTCGATTTGATTTTGCGGCCTTCATTAAGGATCCGGTTCTACATTTCAATAAGCCTTCGAGGCCTAATGATTCCTCGGTAACAACGCCTTTATACTGTTTAATACTTCATTTAGGATGCGGGTCTTTTGAACTCACTTCGATGTTAGCCTTTTAGGTCGCGCCAGTATTATACTACCCCAGTCGGTTGACGTTATTATTAAAGCACAACTAACTTTTATATTATTTTAATAATAATAACATTGTTTAAATTATTATCCTTTCGCGAATAAATGTGTAAGTAACTTTGTTTGGATGTTTAGTTTATCTTCTGCAGTCTTGAGATACCTATGTATTTTTGATGATGAGAGAGATGAGATTGAAGATTGAAAGTTTCCCTGAACAAAGCTAAATTAACCGATAATTATGAAAATTATGCCATAGGTACACGTTGATTGAAGAACTAGGATAAACATAAAACCGTTTTATACCCGGAAAATAGGTTAGTTACCGCTCTATACGAATCCGAAAATTAGTCCGAAATCCGAATACGAATCCGATAATAAAAGTCGTTAAATTAAAAAGCAAAAACAAACAGAAAAATGTAAATACTTCATTTACATTTTTCTGTTTCTCAAATAGATTTCTGTGATTTAACAACACACTTAGAATGCGCATGGCGTGCGTGGTTTGCCGAAGAGAAAAGATAGCGTCTATCCAGTCAATTAATATGCCTAATGCTAACATCATTATTACTAGGCGAGCGCTCTTAACCCACTATATCCATTTACATTTTGATTTGTTTAGAGCTCGGCTCGGATTAATCGGAAAGCAACGCGTGCCGGCGCCGCAGATTTATGGATTGGCAACGCATAATGCGTTACGCAGATGCTGTAAAACATTCTTTACATTAATTCTTATACAACCTTTTTTATTTAATTATATGTCGATACCAATGCCAGTTTATTTATTTATTAAGTACTAATCGCGAGGGGTGCTAAATCGTTTAAAATTAAAAACCGTATGAAAACTTAAACATTAAGAAATGCGAATCCGTAAAATCACTTTACGATACAATGTAAGTAGCTGCAATGTAATATTATTTTGTGGAGTGTTTATAAAATGGAAAACAGTTTTAAATTATACCCTTTCTCGTTCTTTTTGTAACCGAATAATTGCAATTACGTATCTATTTCGAAACTTTAATATCACTTAAGCAAGCTTCATTTGTGATACATATTTTATGGCGCACATATGCAACCCTCGATGAGAGTTACCGAACTCTTTGTGCCGTTTGCTGTTGAAACTCTTAGACAGTGGAGTCCTGAGGCCATGATCCTTTATAAAGATCTTTCAAAACGACTTATTGACTCTTCGGGCGATCAGAGGGCTGCTTCCCACCTCAGTCGTGGATCAGTGTGGCAATTCGGCGAAGTAGCATAGCCAGCCTTCTGGGAACCTTACCTACTTACTTCGATGACCTAGGCTCAGTATCCTACTTATAGTCTAAAGGGATTATAGGTAGAATACAAAGTCAAGTTTCCTTCATTATAGTAGATTATGTTTTAATTAAGTTAATACATAAATATTATTACTATCATTTCTTTTAGGGACTTTTTATCAATTTTACTTTCAAGAACAATTTTGCAAGTAAGCTTCCTGCGGAAGGTCGTGGGTAGGTGCTGGATGAGGACAGTGGAGGACCGGGATATGTGGCGCAAACTTAGAAGGGCTTACGTCCAAAAGTGGTCTGCAATTGGCGGACGACGAAGCACGCATTCCGTTCAGTCTCTAAAGAAAAATAATAATAATCGGCAAACACAGACATTATATATTATCCATTAAATACAGTTGTGATACAATGAGAGCGCTTTATTGTACTGATAGTTCTAATTCCTGCATATTAACAAATACATAATACACGGCATGTACGATATCATATATAGTACAAATGTTCAAAGAGTAAAATTTGAATTAAATTAAGGAATTAACATACGATGCTATTATAGGCTAGCTTAGTTATAAGTAATCTTTATATATAAAATTCTTCGTTCGTGTGTATGTCACTGAACTCCTAAACGGTTGGAAATATATATATACAATATGTAGTGATATGAATACAGCATATTGTTGGATTGTTGTATGGATGAATTGTGTGAAGGATGATATGATGTTTGTGTTGTGCCAGAGGATGATGTCAGAGTAGAATGTGTGAATGTGGAAGAAAAAGACATATTGTGCCGACCCCAAATAATTGAGACAATGTGAAAGATAAAACAGATGAATACAGCATAAAAGTCTTTATTGTACGCAGACCGCACCCTACTTGCTTGTGTTTCGTACTATGGCGATTTTCCACTGCGATAGTAATAAACATGGAATGTGAGCGTCTAATTCTAACTTTAATAGGTACGTATTAAAACAAATTGTTATCAAAAGTAAGTCAAAATCGTGCATTTATATCTATAGATTATGAAAGTACTGAATTTTATAGTTCTCCAAACAGAATACAGTCATAAACGACTATTGTATTTTTATTTATAAATTTCATAATTACATTATATTGTTACAAATTAGGCCCCGACAAAGACAAATTCCACGACACAAATCTGTAAAAAGCACATTTTATTACATGTCCGCATTTGAACTAATTGTAATCCTTTTATGATCGTCTTCTTTTGTTCAGTTATTTATTGGCATACGTTTCTAGTAATTGTAGAGAACAGCCGTTTGTTCTATTGTAGTCATTTATGGCTGCTTGCGGCTGCATCATTAGCCAGGTGTGCAGATTACGATTACTAGGAAATTGTGTGGACGTATAAAACGACGATCTAACTGAGAGAGGAGCCAGTTGGACTACAACTACGATACGGGCGTGACGTGTATACATTCGGGAATCTAATAGTGACGGACTTTGTGCGTTTTATTGAATTACGACCTTCCGCATTATGTTTAAATTTGTTGTGTTCGGTTATATTTGTACCTGTGTTATACGTGTTTGTATAGTTCTAATAAACTCTATAATAATTCTAACGGCATTTTAATTCAAATCCCGCTAACTCGTAAAAATATGATTTATTAATACACTAAACTTATCTAGGGCAAATTCCAAATCTGCATAGACACTCTTGCGTTTCCTACAATTATTCTGTGCTCTTATCTAGTCTAGGTCATAAAGAAAAATGCAAGAAACATATCATAAACAAATGAAAATACTCATTTTTGTCTTTAGATATTAATCCTTTATCACCATATCGTATACACAGTAAACAGTCTTTTAATCCTGGAAAAGTTTTCATAGGTATAATACTTGATCTTGGCTTTTCTTCAGTCCCTATAGACTATTAATATCTTGAATAAATTGACAGGGTGTCAGCAAAGGTACTTTCCTCTTTATACTTTCCTCCGTTTGTAACTATTCCTAACATCCAGCGGCTACCATGCCGAAAATGGGTTGCACGCCAAAGATGGCTATAGTAGAAAATTCTCAGGAACTGATAGCTTATTTTCCTTTTACTTGTTGATAAATTCAAAGTTAATATTTTGTACCTTAAAATTTCATTTTTCTACGGCAAAATAAACAATATTATTTGACCAAGCCTTACGCGAACGACGTTGCGAGCGCTGCTAGCCAAATAATACAAACCTTATGACATATATTCTGTTTCAAGTCAAGATTTGTTGGAAGCTACATTAAATCAAGTATCAGATGATCAGAGGCAGGTAAACGGTAGCAGTTATTTAGCGGAAACAGCGCCGGGAGCCGGTGGCCGCGCTGCGCCGCCCACTCCTTGATTTATCCGCTTGCGGCCTGTCGCACTCGCGGAGCGATTTACTGGCCTGTTGAAATATCGACAGATCCGTGACGAAATATGCCACTATTTCGAAGTACAGCGAGCTCGATACGCCCTGAAATATATCCAGCTCAGATTTTATAGGTTGCAGAATAAGTACCTTGCATACTGTGAGCTACGAATAAATAAAAAATTACAAGAAATATGCGAGATCATTCAAATATCGGCCATGTATGTGTCGATCCACGCACAGTAACGGGTGTTTGTCAGTAAGCTTTAAAACCCTGAAATATATGTATCCGCAAAAGGATTTTTTTATTAAAAATGTTTTACAAGTTCATATGTAAATAAAAATTATTATTTACTTAATTTTTATACTAAGTATTATAGTAGCTCTATGTGACGTTCATAAAAAAAAAAATATATATATATATATATATATATATATATATATATATATACAATACAATACAATACTTCAGCTACTTGTTCAATTTACTACAATTACAAAGAAACCAAGACAATATAGTGTAAGACAAATGCACAGCAAAACATAAAGAGAAGTCGCAGCCAACCTGATTTGAAGTACCTAATACGTAATGAATGACATGTGGGCAACCTGACAACGTATTTGTTATTGACTTACAGCGATGGTTGTCTACAACGCAATTGCAGCGCCATTTATTTTTCTAATCTGTTTATTCCATGGAAACAACATTATTTATCGAGATAAAAAAGTATCCTGAGTGTTGACTCGGGATATAAGCTAGGTCTGTGTCGAGTATCATTTAAATCTGTTCAATACTTTTCACGTGATGCTTTAACAGACAGACTGACAAACAAAAATAGAGACAGAAAGACAAAAATTCTAAAAATTGCATTTTTGGAATCTCCTGGTCTGAATAAGCCCCCCAGATTTATTTCACATTTTTAAGCGCATACAAACTCGAACCATTTACAGGTTTATTATAGTAAAGATATCTTTATGATTTTGCAAAACATGTCTATTCATCCCCATGCGGCTGTATATACTATAATTTTTTTATCTCTCAGTTACATTAATGGTGGCCACCTTTAATGAATATTTTTCTGCAATTCCACTTTATCATTGTATAGCGTCGCATAAAAGACTTCTTTATCCACAACTTCATCCTGATATAGGCGACAACCTGCTAGAAAGATAGTAATTACATAGACGACAGTTATTCCGATTTTGCCAAAATAACTGCGGACCTAAAGATGCTCCCTCACCGCGAGCATTCGCCTGTAATGTAACATTACAGATCCGAGCACTACATCAGTGAAGAAGGAGAACTGAGCATTCCAGTGCGCAATCTGTAATGTTATAGATTCGAGCATTACATCGGTGAGGAAGGAGAACCATTTTTTTAGCCTGGGGAAATCCGATTGAGAGCCATAAACCGCACGTCTGTAAAGCTAGAAAGGTCAAGTCGGCAGAATCACTCGTTTTATATATCAAAATTTAGTGCTCATTTAGTGCTAATTTAGTGCTGATAACAGACATTTAGTGCTATGATAGGTGGACTAAAAACGAGAACACTGCTAGCTTTTAATTAAGCTAGCAGTGTACTATCCGTGACCGTCGGCAGAATCACTCGTTTTATATATCAAAATTTAGTGCTCATTTAGTGCTAATTTAGTGCTGACAACAGATAATTAAAATTTTTAGATTTTCGAATATTTTCTCGAAAATGTCATTCGATAAAAAAATTGACATTAAAAATTTTTTTTTAAGTATTCTACTTTTAATTAACTTTAAAAAAGGAAAAATTAGAAAAACAGATGACCATACAGGCCATCCCTGCAACTTTCCGCTAATTCCATATGTCGGTGGCCTAGGCACTTAAAATTGCACTTATGATGTTTTTGAGCTCTTCGAGCTCAAAAGTCTGATACGGGTTTCATAGAACACTATTTTTTGAATTTTCAAACCACAATAACTTTTGAATGAATAAACCGATTTTCACGCGGTTAGCGGCGTTCGACGAAGTTTTTTGAGCCGCGAGTTTTTTTGATATTTCTCAAAATCTGTCGGTCCGAATCGGCTCAAATTCACAAAAAATCTAAGTTTGGCCGAGCCCTTTCGAATGCGCGAATAGAAACGCGATAAAATCGATTAAACCGTTCAAAAGTAATAAGCAGTTGACATACACACACATACAGACATAGTGACAACATCGCGGGAGTAGTCAGGGAATCTTCTTGTGACCTCAAAACGTCAAGATCTGATGAAAACTCGATTTTTGCAAAATTGAGTAAAATCATTAACTTTCCGATTTTCGAAAATCTTCGAGTTTCTTAGAGAGTTTTTTTTTTTAATCCTTTGCTACAACAACAGCACTAATTGAGCACTGAATAGTGACGTCTTTAAATTCCATTAGTTTCCGTTTTAAAGTCTTCTTCTAGCTCTTCCGACTGCTGGCGTCGTTATACTAGCAGTAGTAGATTTAAAAAATTTAAAAAAAAAAATCAAAAATGTTTTGCTGTACTGGCAGCACTAATTGAGCACTAATTAGTAACTCTATTCAATTTCACCAATACCGATTTTAAAGTCATCTAGCTCTATGATGGCTCGTGTCGTTATGTCAGCAGTAATCTATACTTAAAAATTGAAAAAAACAAAATTTCGATGAATCTGTTTGCTTGTACGGGCAGCACTAATTGAGCACTAAATTATTAGCTGATGTGCCTCTCTCTCCAACTGTCTCATAGCGCGGTCACGAATAGTACACTGCTAGCTTAATTAAAAGTTAGCAGTGTTCTCATTTTTAGTCCACCTATCACAGCACCAAATATCTGTTATCAGCACTAAATTAGCACTAAATGAGCACTAAATTTTGATATATAAAACGAGTGATTCTGCCGACGGTCACGGATAGTACACTGCTAGCTTAATTAAAAGTTAGCAGTGTTCTCATTTTTAGTCCACCTATCACAGCACCAAATATCTGTTATCAGCACTAAATTAGCACTAAATGAGCACTAAATTTTGATATATAAAACGAGTGATTCTGCCGACGGTCACGGATAGTACACCGCTAGCTTAATTAAAAGTTAGCAGTGTTCTCATTTTTAGTCCACCTATCACAGCACCAAATATCTGTTGTCAGCACTAAATTAGCACTAAATGAGCACTAAATTTTGATATATAAAACGAGTGATTCTGCCGACAGTCACGACGGTCACGAATAGTACACTGCTAGCTTAATTAAAAGCTAGCAGTGTTCTCGTTTTTAGTCCACCTATCACAGCACTAAATGTCTGTTATCAGCACTAAATTAGCACTAAATGAGCACTAAATTTTGATATATAAAACGAGTGATTCTGCCGACTTGACCTTTCTAGCTTTACAGACGTTGGAACAACAACTGTCTCAGATATGCAAACTTAACACCCGACGTATTGCTTTTCGTCGAATACATCATTACTCAAAATAATTGTTTTTGGGTGCCACAATACAATACTTATTGTGTCAATCGTCTCCTTTTACATTACCATAACAAAAGAGTTTTTCTGGAATAACTATTTTTCTTCCATTTTGTGTTCCTGGCTTAACAAGAACCCATTTTCAGGATCAAAAAGTTTAATTTCATTTTACATTATATAATGTAAATCAAATTATTGTAAATCATTACGAAACAAGTTCATCCACCACCTACATAATATGTAGGTGGTGGATGATCTTATATCTTAATTCTTTATTCTTATATCGCGAGATTAGCTAAGATACTTACCTGGAAGCGAGTGCCTAAAAGTATTATTTTGCCACAAATATTGTAACTTTATATTCTTGTGTTTATTGAGATGAATAACAAAGTATCATATATCTGTTTTGTTATGATTTGAGGTCCTTGGTGGATCAATGAAAGAATTAACACTATTTATAATGATGTTTAATATGATATACTTGGGTGAACACAGTTTTCTCTAGGAAGCCATTTGTGCAAGAGAACTTAGTGATGTCTACATATTATAGTGATGTGAATCACTATAATATGTAGACATCACTAAGTAACATAAGATATCGAATAGATTCGATTTCCAACATGTTTGTCCCCATTATCAACAGAATATGCCGTGTCTGTACATGGGAGCTATTTATAAAACCATTTTATAAATAGGATTTTTTCTGAGAATGATTCAAAATGCCCAGATTAAAAAAAATCGAATTCCTAAATGATATTTTTCACTGATCGATAGCAAATTTTATGTAATAAAATGTGTGTTTTTTTTACCCCTGATATCCCACAAGAATTTTCCCGGGAGCGGTTTGTAGCTGTTCGGGTGCATAAAAATTAGCTTATTCCATTATCCCTACTAATATTATAAATGCGAAAGTCTGTCTGTCTGTCTGTTCCGTTTTCACGTAAAAACTACTGGACCGATTTGGCTGAAACTCAGTATATATATATGTCCATATATCAGTATATATATATATATATATATATATATATATATATATATATATATATATATATATATTCGATGCCGAGAATGAACACAGGATACTGTTTATGCGGAAAAATGGGATAGTTTCCGGGATAAAATATATTTGTCTTTCTGTTTGTTATACTTTTACGGGAAAAGTACTGGACCGATTTAGTTAAAATTCGGTATACATGTAATTTTAATACCGAGGGTGGACAAGGAATACCTTTTATCCCGGATAATGGGATAGATTTATGTAAAGGTTATCCCAAAAAGTGGGATAGGTTTTTTTGTGATTTTCCATTTTCGTCATTTTGGTCATCTTTGTCCAATTTGTCGGATTTGTCCGAGTTATCCGATTTGTCCGAGTTGTCCGATTTGTCCAATTTTTCCGAGATGTCCGAATTGTCCGAGTTGTCCAAGTTGTTCGATTTGTCCGATTCGTCCGATTTGTCCTCTATGTCCGATTTGTCCGAGTTGTCCGATTTGTCCAATTTGTCCGAGTTGTCCGAGTTGTCCGATTTGTCCGAGTTGTCCGAGTTGTCCGATTATCCCAATTTGTACGAGATGTCAGAGTTGTCCGAGTTGTCCAATTTGTCGGAGTTGTTCGATTTGTCGGAGTTGTCCGATTTGTCCAATTTGTCCGAGTTATCCGAATTGATCGAGTTGTCCGAGTTATCCGATTTGTTCGATTTGTTCGATTTCACCGAGATGTCCGAGTTGTCCGTGTTCGATTTGTCCGAGTTGTCCGTGTTGTCCGATTTGTCCTTTTTGTCCAATTTGTCTGATTTGTCCGATTTGTCCGATTTGTCTGATTTGTCCGATTTGTCCGATTTTTCCGTTTTGTCCGATTTGTTCTTTTTGTCCTTTTTGTCATTTATGTAGTTTTCATAGACGGGGGATAGTTAAATATAGCTAGGACGGTTTGAAATAAAGGTTGAAAGTTTGGATAAAACCAATCATTTCTCAAGTTTATAGATATAAACATTCATCATCTATAAAAAATGCGATAGTAAGTCGATATGTCTTTCCGTTAAGGTTTCACGGAAAACTACTAGGAAAGGATCGGTTTTGCTGTAATTTTGTTTAAATGTAGTTTTAATACCGAAAATGGACATAAATATTTTTCATGCCCGGAGATGGGCTAGTTTGCGATATAAAATAAAATTAAACTACCGTGCGCAAACAGCACCAGAGGTTGACCCGCGGCGTAGCCGCGGGGTAAACTCTAGTATTATTATATTTTTCAGTAAAACGAAAGCTTACATTCTTTTTTAAATACTGCGGTACTTTGTGTCCCCAGAATGTCGAACGAGGACGAAGTCGCGGGCATATCCTAGTAAAATATATAACAAACAAAATCATGGTAGTTGGTTTATACCGAAAGCTGTGAAGAAAAACAAACATACATCCAAGTAGAAACATTTTGACAATTAGTAAAGTTATGTGACTACACAATTCTATTATATATCATTTTTTGTTTTGACCACAGTTGTTTAATTCATTTGACTTTTATTGTAATCACATACTTAATCCCTATTAATATTATAAATGCGAAAGTAACTCTGTCTGTCTTTTCCGTTTTCACGTAAAAACTACTGGACCGATTTGGCTGAAACTCAGTATATATATATTTTCGATGCCGAGAATTAACATAGGATACTTTTTATCCCGGAAAATGGGATAGTTTCCGGGATAAAAGTATATTTGACTCTCTGTTTGTTATCCTTTTATGGAAAGACTATTGAACCGATTTGGCTGATTTTCGTTACATATGTAATTTGAATACCGAGGGTGGCCAAGGGATACTTTTCATCCCGGATACTGGGATAGATTTATGTAAAGTTTATCCCGGAAACTAGGATAGGTTTTTTATTTGTGGTTTGCCATTTTCGTCATTTTGTTTATTTTAGTCAATTTGGTCGTGTAGGTAGTTTTGGTAGTTGTGGTAGTTTTGCTATTTTCGGTAGTTTATGCTGGTAGTTTTGGTAGTTTCGGTTGTTTTGGTAGTTGTGGTAGTTTTGGTACTTGTGGTAGTTTTGGTAGTTGAAATAGGGTATTAAAGTTTGTATGGGGGACCAATCATTTATCAAGTTTATAGATATAAAAATTCATAATCTTTAAACAAATGCGACTTTCACTCGATCTGTCTGTCTGAATACCGAAAATGGACATAGATACTATTCATCCCGGTAGATGGGATAGTTTGCGATATAAAATGAAGTAAATCTTCCGAGGGCAAATAGCACCAACATAAAAATACAATACAATATATCATGTATTAACGCCTGCTCTTAAAACAAGAGGTACGCACTAGAGTTTGACGCGCGGCGGAGCCGCGGGGTAAACTCTAGTTTCTTTATATTTCTGTTCTCATTATTTTAATTTGCCCTGTACAGTAAGATCATGTGTGATCTCTGTTAAATGAATAAATAATACTTGACATTATATTGGCTTGAGATATTAAATATTATAACCAAATTCAATTCTCAAAGCGTAATCTTTAATCTCAAATAAACTGCATAACATCTTAAGCCATTATCTTTGAATGGGGTAGCGCGAGCGTTCGAGTTATCTGGCAATTAAATCGACATTCAGAAGCGCTTTGGCTTCAATTCGTTGGCTGCCACGCTGCTACCGCCAAACACCATACAATGACTCGAGTGTATGACAAATAACGTTTTGATTGAACACTCACACAGTCCACATTATCAATTCATATTATTTCCACAACACTAAACATTATCAAAACTTATTTATACGTTCACAAAACATATTTATCCATCAATTCAATGCCATCAAATATTTGATATTAATAACATTTGGTTATTTAAAATTTCATTTGACATAACTTAATTTTTTTATCATAATAAATATAGAATGTAATATGGCCTCGACTTATACATTATTCCAATAAGAATATCCAGTTTATAAGGCACTCATGATTATGTCATCTTCGTTTGAGTAATCCTCTACGATAATGGACATCCATCCAACAGAAAGATACAGCAATGTTATTACATTCCATAATGAACACGATTTGATGAACTTTCGTATCGGACCAACGAGTTTTTGACAAGCACTGTGAAGATCTATATCAAATAAATATATATGGATAAATTCGAAGCGACGTAAAACATTTCCAAAGAAGATCGCACAGCCGCTAAACGTCTGTTCGAAAACGATGTGGACTAATTACACTGGTCGGCAAAAAAATCACTCCTAACTATTGTGATTTTTTTTACAATTTCGACACATAATAGTATAGTCTTAAAAGTTTTGTATCACATCCTTTTTTTGTAATCGATGTTTTAAATTAAGTAGTACGTTCTTTTTTGCTTTACATACAAAACGTGTATTTAATGAAAATGAAAATAGCTGATTTAATTCCTCCGAAAACATTTAAAATCATCAATAGTATATGTCAAATTATTGATAAAGACAGTTCAGTTTGTAGTTTTCTCCATTTTCATGTATTCTATTGCAATTTCGTGGCAAATTAAGCAACAAAAATTTGTAAGTAATAATTCTGACCATTTACCGTTGTATCGTTTCTCTCTATATAATATACTTATATATCTTGCTAGAATATTTCAGCATATGAGATATTGCTAGAAGATTTACGGAAAACAAAATTAAACCTATTGACTATTTTGAAGCTTGGTATGAATAAAATAGTTTTGCACAAAAGTATTGCGTTAGGAGCAAATATTAAAAAATAATATACGTAATAGCAAGAATCTAAAAGCAGATCTTAATTCAGCATGTCACATTCTATATATTTATCGGATTTTTATTAAAAGAAAGACTTGGTTACCGACCAGTGTTATTTACATTAGCAAGTAGCCATAACAATATAGCTTTGTTTAAAATGTACCAAAATCAATATTTTAATATTGCAATCCAGATTCGGGTTATTTCAAAACTGACTTCTTTGTGCATTGTCATAAGGTAGGCGCTGACATCACACAATAATACAGGCGTTTTGTAACCTATAAAAATACCCAGTACATAGGTATAAAAAAAATTAAGTCACCATCTAAACGTACCCTTTCCAGAAAGACTATTTTAGAAACGCTTCATAAGAATTAAAAATCATTGCATTCTTAGCCTAAAATATTAATAGTAGGCAAAAATTATCATCTTTGTATATTTTTATGTTACCAAATACAATTATAATTTTCAAAACTTCCATTAGCGTGTCGAATTTTATATTTATAGTCATATTATTTCCCAAGATAATCAGCTACGACACACAGACCAATAGATAGGCACTAGAATAAAACCATGAGTATTTGGATTTCTGATTTTTAAAGAACCCGAGCAATTAATCAGAGGGATATTATCAGGGCAGGCGCAGTGTACGAGTATATTATTATATACTTATATATATTGTGATTCTTAACATAAAAATGTGACGTGCATATGGCATGTAACGTTGGTCCGCAGCCCGCTGAATTCTGATTATGTAGGTTATGTTTTTATGTATTACTAGCTGTACACGGCACACATTGTCCTGCTCTTAGAAATAAAAATCTAGAACCCGATTGCAGCGACATTTACCGGGACCAATAGTTAATTTAAGCCATTCTCGAATCGACTTTAATAATAACAAAAACATCATCAAAATAGATCCCACCGTTTGGGAAGACTTTAGCGGTGCCACCTACCAGTCTATCTATAATCTTAGCCAGCCCGGGACCCACTTGAACACACAGAAAAATAACTTCACCTAATTATTGGAACCCGATTACAGCGAAATTAATTATTTTACATGTATTTTATCAATAAAATAACTCCGACCGAAGCAACTGTTTTAAACGATATTCAGTTTTTTTTACATCCTCTTTGACGATATTTGCAGCACGCATTCTATCAAGTCTATGTCAAACGTCATAAGGTTACATTAAAAAAGTTTATAAGGTTAGATTAGAAATAATTTTATATGATGGTTAAGTATTCCTAAATTTCCTGATTTTCCGCGCAATTTTCTTATTTTTTTATTTGATAAGAACCTTCTCCTGATAATAACAAACACAACAAAAAAAGAATTAGCGAAATCGGTCCAGCCATTCACGCGTGATGGAGTGACCAATGGAAATAGGGATTCATTTTTATATACCTATATATAGATTATGTTTCAGCTATGCAATTCCCAAACCTAGAATATGATTTGTTCTTAATGAGTATTTGTACATATATACATCAATTAACTCTCTAAGAATTTTCTACTTGTTGTGCTAGTCAAAGCATGTACATAGCTAAAAACTGTACCAAAACATGGTAACACGTCCAATGAGCTAAAATAGTTTTCAATGACATTCGTTAAAGTTTGGGATATTTTTTGCTTTGCTGTTAAATTTATCGCGAATCACTTGCTAAGTTTTGATTTTTCACAAACGATTTCTTTTAAGTTTGTATAATTAACAAGTTTTAAATTCTTTGAAGATGTGTGTTCCATAAGAAATGCCTGACACCAGGTGCATTCTACCTTGAGAGGGCGTATAGAGGCAGATCTTTTAAATATTCATCGCGTCAAAACTCTTTTCGTCGCAATTCAATACGACCACCCGAAGCGCGGCTAGCGGCCGCCTCTTCCGGAATTGACGCACCCAGTATCCAGACTTGCTGGTTATTTTGAAATGGTAACCTTATTTTACTATAAACGATAATTCAAATATAATATGTATTTCCAAGCGGTTTCATTCGCATAAACTTTGAATCCGTAAATCAGGGGTGTTCACCTCTGACGGACGGACAAATGGATTTGAAAATTTTATAAGTGTTCCACTTTTATCAAAATGGCTACGAAGTCCTAGAAATGCTAATTTATAAATACATTGTCAGTTACCTTATTTTCCAAGTAGAATTATACCATTAGACTATCTAAAGGCTCGAATTTAGTTGTTAAAACTAGACTCAAAAAGCGAAAAGGCTTTATGAGGGAACTAAAATGTATTTTTAAATTTATGTCGGGGGTTTGAGATGATGGCTCGCTCTTATGGGAGATAAAAATAACTTCTTCACTTCAAAAACAAAAAAAATCTTTAATATAACACTCAAATCTTCTTTGAAATAACTTTTCACGATACACCTTTAAAAACATCTTAATTAGACACACCATCCACACCTACGCTCGTAACTGTCTCCCACCGACTGCCATTTCAATCAATCCCTCAATCACTCATTCCTTTCTTTATATACTTGCGTTCCGATATACATAACCCCACCTTCAACATCCTACATTTATCACCAAAAAAATCTGCCTTACCTATCATTTGAAATTCTTCCATGAAAATTTGCAACAAGTCGACGTGTGAAAGTAAAAGGAGACGTTCAAACGTCGTTGAAAGTTATAGACTTTACTGCTAATACTACTAAATCAACTTTGAGTGTGAAAGTAAGAATTTAAGTCTTCACATAATATGTAAGTATACATCGATTTCGAGTCTAGTAATTTCTTTCATCTTTTGCGTAATAAAATAGTTTAAAGCAGTCATGCTGGGCACACTACGATTATTGGACATCGTTTCCTCCAACAATATCCATAACAATAACATGGCGTTTTTGGATCGTATGATTATTGTTCTTACTATTTTCAACATTAATGATGCATAAATAAAAACTTACACGTGCTTAGTGTTGTATAGTTGTATACACATACGGCCGCGGCGCCGTGCTTCTCAGTATCAATAATCTAGATTCCATTCTGCTTTGTTAGCGTCATTACTTTAAGGATTCTGAGTCTCTGATCATAATAAAAGCGAATATAGATACACCTGTTGTATGGCAATGGATCTATCCGTGTAAGGAACTAGTATAAATTTATATTGCTTTCATTTTCCATTAACCTTTGCTAATACAAGACTGAATATGGCTTTATGAGGAAGCCTGCCGCTAGAACTGGTAGTAATCAAAATATGCTATTATAGTACTAATAGGTACATAAAACATTTAAACCCTGTCATATACGCTTATGGATTGAGTTTTGCCTTTCCCACAACAAATCTTAGAGTCAAAGTTCAACAGCTAATTGCGCGGCGTTATCGACAGATCCAAGCGCTTCGGGAGAGAATATTTATCAATAACATGTAATTAAAATTATTTAGTGGACGCTGGCCGCGCTCTGTGTCCCCGAGGCGAATTATTACACATTCGCCGCGAGAGGTCCGCGCCCGTCATTAACCGGGACATTTTTATCCCTTTCTCTTTAATTTCCGTCAGTGGACATAAATGATGGCGCTAGCACCGCTGCAGCGCCCCGGGGTCCACTACATAGTGTGGTTAACCAGCAGTGGAGCAAACAACACAGTCCACGTTAAAAGAAAATTGCCTAGAAGAGATTTCTTTTAAGCGAGATTGCTGCCCTATGTATTACTTTATAGTGTGTATTTTCTTTTCCGAAATTATTCTGAAACTATTTACATAATTAAGAATGTCTTGTAATGATTAGCAAGTCATTGAAAACATTCAATTTAATAAAAATCTAGCGTTTTATACACTTTTATCAGATTCCGCAGTTCGGTAAAGTTTATTTGTAGGTTTGTAGTCAAATTCGTCCGGACGTTTTTCTGCATTACTAAACATAATAATAATAATAATCGGCAGACAAACACACATATTGTATATCCCCAAATTATATACGCTTGTGATATGGATAATATACAACGTACTACTACTCTGGGTACGTACTACTACTATCCTAGACACCCAGACCATAGTAAACAACGGAGAAAATACGTTTCCGAAATTTACTATACCAGGAATCGAACGTGGAGCCTTTGCGTTGTACTGAGGTAGACCAGCAAAGGCTTAGCCCACTTAACCACAGAGGACGTCGCAAACATGGTGTATGCGAATTTTTTCAAATTAAATTTGGCTAGAAAGCCTATTAGACATTACTGACTTTTGTTAAAAACCATAAAAATAAAATTAATAGAAATACTTCGATAATTTTAAACTGTTCAATTTAATATAATTTTATATTCAAATACTGAAATACTTCTAAAGTTTTGAAGTTCTGTTGAACTGTTCAAGTACAGATTCTTCGATACAAAAGAGTATCATCAAAAAACTGACAAGCTCAGTAATAATAATTTTAGCTTATAATAGAAAAAATACTCGTCGAATATCTAATAAACACAATTTCTTACACGTGTATACTTTAGAAAATGTTAAAAATAATTATGTAATAATAATTGCACCACTAAACGTAGCACTTTACATACTGTGACCACGATTCGGTTACGGGTACGGGCCAGTTGTGTGTTTTATTAATAACGTTGTGGAGCGTACGATTGGCGCAACAGTTTTAAATACAAGGGTTCACTAAATAATTATAATAAAACAACATTACGTATGTAAGAGTTCCAGCTCACATAAAATATGAATTATAGTGACCTCTTAATACTCATTGCGTGTTAATTTATTATAAACAACATTCACTTAATATTTGTTTTTATTACCCATATTACGATGTTGATCTTTTTGCAACACAGCTATATTCGTAACACAATACAGTTTATTTAAAGAAAACAATTCCTATAACTACATAGGGTTTTAAATTACTAAATTACTTAAATATAAACAATCTAAATAAATAAAGCTGGCTGCATTGCCATGCTGTATCGAAATGCTTATTTTCTGGGCGAAATATAAGCCAGCCAAAGATCACGGTCAAAAGGTTTCTTACAGATTTTAAAGAAACTTTTTACCGATGGACCCCACGGGATCAATGTTTCAACCCCAAACGGCAGAAATATAACCTTTTTCTAAGGCTCCATATTTGTGCCGTTTGACGTCTTTATCTGAAGCGGCGGCGTTACCAGCCCTTGACTCGGACGTTGGAAGATGTGACTGGGCCAGGGTGTCAACACAGGTCGCATCCCACACTAGCGGCCGCCCTATCTTTCAAAGAACAACTGAAATTTTGTCGCGTCGCGCATCAAAACATATTAAATGGAACAATAAATAGAAAGTAAGTATAAGTTATAATTATATAAATCTTCGTCTATTGGGTACGTTTCCAAAATTCTGATAACGTTTCTACGTTAGATTGAAACATCAAACATCTATAACTAAATTTACTATCACTATCAAGTTTAAACCGTCAGATTGAATGAAAAATACGGTTAAATTCGCGCTTAAAACCGTTCATAGAAACAAACACTAATCGCTACACAATAAAGGCCATCTTTATTAGTGCTCCCGTTAAAATTAATATAAACAGATAAAAGTCATACAGAAGTCAGTGACAGCTACAACGGCAGTGGCCATAATGGTCTGAATGTTCCAACATGTACAGATAAATGTTCTTAAAAGCGGCACACAATAACGGAGTGCATTTACATCTCCATTGTACACTACCGTGTACAAAGATAGGCATATGGGGTATCTGATAAGGTGGCTAAGTGGCCAGCCGATCACGACATGCGCCTCACTTAATACATTTACTTGATGAATTATACAAATACCAATCAGTTAATTATTTTATTCACGTCGTTCAAATTCTTATCTCGCTTTGTGTTCGACATAATTGATATTTTAAGCTGGTAGAACAATCGGGCTGTCATACTTCATAGCAAGCCAAGATAGGGTGCGGGAAGTTTTTATTACAAAGCAACCGCTCTGCCCCGATTCCTGGCTCTGTCCGAGACACTGTCTCATACGTCAGACATATAAAACCGTTTTAACATATTTCATCTAAGCCTATTCTTTATACGTCTTACAATTTAAACAAAGAACGCTTTTGATACAAATCCGTTGATAGTCTTTAACGAGATATAGGGTGCGACTTATCTTAAACGAATTTTTGATTATCTATTAAATCTAGATACCTTAAAATTAATGTGTCCTATTATTTATGTATGTAAAAACCGACAAATGATATGAATGTAGAATATAGAAATAAACATATTACAATTAGGAATGTTAAAAAAACAGAAAGTATACCGTCACCTATAAACGTTTGCAACACCAGAGGCGGCGCCAACGGGTTACCGGCCTATAGGATGAAATAAAGAAAATAGGATAGGGAAATGAAATAGACGGATCAGACAGGAGAAATAGGAAACAGGGGATGGGTATGTGATTGGAATAGGGGGATGAGATATGGGGAGGGGGAAGTGGGTTTCGGCATACTCGTCTGTCCAAGTTCGAATCCTGGTCGAGAAGCATGCAACGGACCGTGCTGACGGTGAAGAAATACATCGTGATAGAACGTGTACATCACAGTACATCGCAATAACCGAACTGTAAAACTTGTCAATCCTATTTGAAGAAACATAACAGACACGTCTATTCCTGTGCAAATACCTAGCAATGGGATATTTATAGGCGAATATTATAATTAAAAACGTCATATTTAGATGTAGCTGGTATTAGATTGATCTTATGCCTAGTAAGTACATCTTGAATAATCTAGAATCTTAGGAGTGAGTGCATGGATGCATACATATATGCACGAGCCGCATTAGTGCATAAAGTTTGCCCGAGTGTGCACACCGGCGTCGCACGACGCGACGCCGCGCGTCGGCGGCGAACATCGAGTACAATTAATAAGTGGCGCACGTGCTGACACCGCGCCGTAAACATTCCGCCTCGGATTTATTCGCCTCCATAAGCAGCGGCAATTAAGTCATTCCCTTTTAAAACGGCCGACCCGACCGACTTAACTTATCTGAAATGCATACGATTGAATTATTAGTAGCAATTAAAGACATCTCAAAATATGTGTTATCAATATTTTAATACAGTAGCCACTTATATATTTAAATTTTATGTACGCGTGACTGAGTTCATTATAGAAATAACATCCGGCGACACGATAATGATAGCGTCACTGACTAATAAGTACATATTATAATTTTATTTAAAAGCATTCTAAAGTAATTAGGTTTTCGGTGCTTTAATTACATTAATAAATTATTTTCATATCGTTTTTGATAAATATAGAACTTGGTATAATTTTAGTTTAGAGTGTCTTGCCGTGAAATATTATTTTGTCGCATCTCCCTGGCAGCGTGGCATCGTTTCCTGATATTTGAATTACAGTTAAAATAAAATATATTCTCGCGCGAGAAATTAGAACATGAGTAATTTAAATAAATTATATAAGTGCTTGGCAATCCACGCACAACTAACGGTTCCGTAGAATTGACAGCCTTCGACTATTGACGACCGTGTTGTTGACTGTCGGCATTCGGCTAGGGAACCACAAAAACCATTGAATCGAAATTATCCCGTATCTCAAAACTATGTACTTGAATATATTTCTCTAACTAGTTTAAATATTTTGAATACTACAGCCTCAATTTTTTCACAATTTTTCACTTTATATAGTACAAAAATTAAAGAGGAAGGCACAATTTTTATGCCTGTAAAGGCGAACTCCCCACTTATGAAAGTAAAAATTAAAGAACATTATCATAAATTCTCAACATTTGGTGGAGAGGTAATAAATAATGAATTAATTTTAAAAAAATAAGGTTTTCTGTACTATAATGTGTTTGTTTGTGTTTGAATGACTGACTGTGTGAATTGTGATTGTGAATGACTTTTTTCTAATATGACATGTTACTGTGCCTTTTTTTGTTGTAAACAACATTTGACTAACGACATCCGACACAACTAAGTACATTAAAAATATTCCCAACCTTCTCAATTAATTACAAATATGAAAACTATTATTGTATAACGCCGTATACACCTCCCCGTCAAATGTCATAAATTTGGACTGGAACAATTACAATTACTTGGAAATCCAGTAGCTTACTTAAAACTGAACTGTAACATACAAAAACAGACAGATGGATGTGCGGACTTGCTTAAAATATAAAACCCTTTAAAAATATTCTTCTTCAGTTATTCTATTATCCTCTTTGTAAATAAATTTTCGTATTTCGAAGTCTCGGATGACGGACCTCGGGCACATCACTAGTCATCTCCAAGGTGAAGGCTTGTCCACGGGTGCATTTCTACTTGTATAGTGCATACAGGTATAATCGATGCTCAGTGTCACACCCCTTGTATAAATTTGAAAAATACCTGTTAGCCGCTACATGACGTCATATAAACCTGCAAAATTTCGGACAACACTAATAGCCCAAGGTCTTCAACGATATATCTGAAACAAGGACTAAAAAAAATTCAATCACGGAAAAAGATAGTCACTGTCGTGCTTATCGCTGACACCCGTTCAACCTTAATATAAACATAATGCATACTACCCAGAATAAGCGTTGGATTAATAATTTGTAAATATTAAATATTCAAGAGGGCCGAGAGCACAGGTCAAACATTCGGTTTTAAAAGAGCCGGAGAACTGTACCCCTGGCATATTTATTAAGGAGATGAAGGTAATTATCATAACTGACTTAACGGAACGTCTTTCGGCCTTAATGGACGTAGGACAGAAACGTCAGTGGAGATCCAATTTATTGTTATTAGTGAAAAACTCAATCGGAATTGTAACATATATACGTTCACACTCTATAACCGATCTTCCTAATCTGATCGCTATGATCTATTAATATAATTTATTGTAAATGAGCTATTTTATATCACCTGTAAACCAAATTAAAATGTTAGAGTTACGTGCGGGTCTAATTTCAGTTTAGGAAAAGGTATTAAAATATTTTAGTTGTACTGTATTTCGATTAATTTTATAAGAAATTAGAATGCAATACGTGGTAAATATGTTCTTTTTGTTTAAACATGGCTTCACACGATTCGTAAGTCTAGCCAGTGTCAAGTATTCATTAATATTCGACTTTTAGAATAACCTTGAAGGAAGGAGGCACTAGGAAAAATCCTAAGCATATATCCACCCCACCTTTATTCGAATTATAAATCTTTGGCTGAAGCCAAAGAACATCATTATGGCACCCAAACGTCCATATATTACATACTAAACAGTTTTCCACACACATACACACTCACAATTCCTGATTAAAAACAATCAATATATGTGTATGTATGTAATATATGTAGAACTGTTGCCAATTTTAAAAAAGTGTGTGTGTGTGTGTGTGTGCAGTTCACACGCATTAGAAGTGAATCAAAGTGTGACAAGAGGTGGGAGAGATTCTAAATTGCGTGAAGCCGTATTTTATATATTATATCGTTATAATATATTTAAGATTTAAAACATGAAATTTGAAGCATTAAAGAAAAACTTCAAAACATTTCCAACTTTATCTGTATGAGCAGTGTTTAAATTACTAAACATAATGTATTCTATCTCATTTTCTCGCAGGCTTAATCCTATAGATTTATGTGTTTATATCTTTTTAGTGTCAGTTTTTCGTTTCATCGACTTTTAAATCACTACGATTCTAAAGAAGTTTCACTTCAGAATAATAGGTACATTTTGCATACTAAACTACTGTTCTGATTCAAAAACGTACCTATTTTTTTGAAGTGTAGTTCGCAACACAACTCAAGAACACAGTATAACCGACAAATTTTGTGGCCTTTACGGATTAACTGCAATATTATTTTGCTGCCATGTATTCTAGAACAAAGCTTATTACCAAAACGACCGTTGGGATAACAATCCATAAAATTAAAATGACTCTGACGATTTATATATTGAAACTAGCGGCCCCGGCAGACGTTGTCCTGCTCTAAAAAAATAAAAATCTAGAACCCGATCCCAGCGTCACCTACAGATTCCAATTATGGATTTAAACCATCTGGGAACCCACTTTTTTTTTTTTTTTTTTTTTTTTTATTGCAGGAGTTCAGCAGACAGGCAGACGACCCACTTGATGGAAAGCGGTTACCATCGCCTATGGACATTTGCAACACCAAAAGTACTACAAATGCGCTGCTGCTCTCTTAAAGGAGTCTGGAACCTGGTCACTAATGCTGGAACACAACTCAAGGTTGTTATGGCGACATACTTTAAACCAGGGGTGGTAGCCATCCAGTCGGGCAAATGCCCTACCACCTGGCTGTGGGTTGTTTTGTCGCCTCTTACGACAGGCCGCCCGGCCGCAGGAAATTGTATTCTTTCTCCGTTCCTGCACAGAAAAAACCACTCCAACACACAAAATCAAAATCAAAAAAATCGCTCCAAGTGATTAGGAGGATTCTAGAACTCGATCTCAGCACCACCTACCGGTTCCAACGAGATAAAAAGTATCTTATGTCCGTCTCCTGGTTCTAAGCTACCTCCCCACCAATTTTCAGCCAAATTGGTACAGCCGTTCTTGAGTTATAAATAGTGTAACTAACAGGACTTTCTTTTATATATTAGGTTGGAAAAAAAGTTTCTTCGCATTTTATATAAAAATTCAAAAGGTTTTTTTATAAGGTTATTTACATTTGACTAAAGTATGAAGGTGCCATTTTGTTGGATAACTTTTTGCCATCTTGTAGGTAGGGACGTGATCCCATTGCTATAAAAATTTTGGGGCTTCTGATCAAAAAACTGCGACAAGTGGTTTTGGCAGTCCTCTCGTGATGTTAACCTGACACTGCCTAAGGAATTCTGCAGAGATCGAAACAGGTGAAAATCTGAAGGTGCAAGGTCAGTACTATACGGCGGATTCATTAACACCTCCCAGCCAAACTCTCGTATTTTTTGCTGAGTGGCTAAAGATGTGTGAGGTCTAGCGTTATCATGGTAAAAACCACACCCCTTCTGTTGATTAATTCCGGCCGCTTTCTCTCAACTTTTTGCTTTAATCTCATTAGTTGTTTGCAGTACAGTTCAGAATCGATGGTCCTGCCTGGCGGTAACAGCTCATAATGAATAACGCCCTTCCAATCCCACGATACACACAGCATCACCTTGTTGCGAGTTAACCCGGGTTTCGCCACAGTCTGTGAAGCCTGACCGGCCTTTGACCACGATCTTTTTCGCACGTTCTTGTCGTACGTGATCCACTTTTCATCACCAGTTATCAGCTTCTTCAAAAATGGTTCAGTTTAATTACGTCGTAATAAAGAATCACAAATGAGTACACGGTTCATTAGGTTTCTTTCAGTATGCTCATGAAGCACCCAAATATCGAGTTTTTTTGTGTACCCAGCTTTTTTCAAATGCGCCAAAACCGTTTTGTGGTCAATTTCCAGTTCTTCAGCTACATCGTAACTACTAATATGCCGATCTTGCTCCACTTTTTCAAAAATGGCTTCAATTTTGTCCGTAACAGGGCGACCAAAGCGACGTGCATTTTTGATATCAAAATTTCCGGATTGAAAACGCTTAAACCAAATTTGCGCTACTCTCACAGATACTGCATTAGGTCCATAATAATAATAATTAATTTATTTATTTAAAGACAAAACAGTCCAATACAAATATACATACACGAATAAACAGTAAACATCACAAATTTTTTTCGCGGCTTGTGTTGCATTTTTACCTTTTTTGTAGTAAAATTTTGTAGTAAAAAACAAATGAAAATCACACATTTTCCTAATTTGAATTTGGAATTGTCGTCTTTAAAATTAAAACTTTTTAATGATACCAAAACCAGCCAGATACAAATGGTATAGCCAAAGAGATCTTATTACAAGTTCATACATACTATATGCGAAAAGACTTTTTCTCCAACCTATTAGATATCTATATAGAAGATAGATAGAGCTATATAGAAGATAGATAATTTTTCTTTTTAGACGGGTTATGATTTACAGCGTTCCTTTAGGTACTCTTCAGTATCAGTTCTTAAGTGCTTGTTATTGTACAAGTTTTTTAATTTTATATTAATACTAGTATTTTCTCGCGACCTCATCCAGGCTTGACTTGAAACTCCCGCGGGATTCCCGGAACCATTTGGAAAAAGAATGTAAGCTATCGTTTTAGTGGAATTTGTGTCTTACCCGAACAACTTCAAACCGCTCCCAGGAAAATTACCGCGGGACTCCCGGGATAAAAAAAAGACACATTTTATTAGATCAAATTTGCTAGCGATCAGTAAAATTATCGCGTTGGAATTCGACTTTTTTTTTAATCTTGCCACTTTAAATTATTCCCCGAAAAATTTCCGCGGGATTACCAGAATAAAAAGTAGCGCAGAGTTTAAGTCTAAGAATTAGTTATTGACCAGCGCATCGGCCCAGTAGTTCTTATGTGAATCCCGAACATACAGATAAACAGACAAGAAATCTAAAAAAATAGCATAGTGTTCTCCATCGTTGATATATTCTATATTTTTTTCATAGTTTCAATGACACGGCATGTTTAGAATTTTATAATATTATAGACTATAAACACGAGAGATTATAACTCTTTCTGTTACGCTTTCACGGATACCGATTTTGCTAAACTATGGTACTGCAATCACAATATCGAAAATGGACACAGGCTACTTTTTATCCCGGAAAATAGGATAGTTTTCGCAGCATGGATAGGTATTTTCTTGGGGCGAATGACATTTAAATAAAAATTTAATATATAAATGTTTGATGCAATGAAACCGGGGTAATTAATTCTTTCTATAATAGTATACAATTCATTTGACCAGGAAAACCGGATAGCTTCCGCGGGCTGCTATCGGAGCTTTTCTCAGGCTAAGATGCAGATAACGCCTAATGACATATACCTAGGAAACACAGATACAGTGTAAGTAACGGGTACACTCGTAAATGATGCGCGCGGAACGTTCGCGGAAATGACAAAAATGCAGTTTCACGTTGAGCTAGCGGCGAGACGCGCGATTCACGCGCGGAGGCATTTTTTTTTCATTGCAGGAGTTCAGCAGACAGGCAGACGGCCCACTTGTTGAAAAGCGGTTACCATCGCCTATGGACATTTGCAACACCAAAGGTGCTACAAATGCGCTGCTGCTCTCTTAAGGGAGACTGGAACCTGGTCACTAATGATGGAACATAACTCAAGGTTGTTTTTTTTTTTTTTTTTTTTTATTTATTTATTATCCAATATGCTTACATTCATATACATTACATTCACATTTGAACTGTGGCACAGAAACCTCATGGGTTTATTCGTGCCGCAGGGAGTCGTGTGCACTATATTTTTATTTTAATAAATAGGAGCAGAGGCGCGTAGGGCTTATCATCATTCTAGTGTTTAGTTCAGATTTGATAATAAAGCGGAGGGGTATCATCATTCTAGTATATGGTTCTCATTTAAGTCCCAGGACTGCACATGATGGTCCGCTTTGGGAATCAGTATATAATCTTTTAAGATTATACTTGATTAATTTATGGTTATTTTCGTACTTGGTTTGCAGGTCCTCTGGGAGATCATTTATAATATTTGGTATCATATATTCCTCGCGCCTTGTCCCATACACATTATTATATTTAGGTATAATATATTTACATGTGTCAGATCTCGGTCGCATGTAATTAGGTCTAGTCTTCTGTACTAAGACTGTTGTGGCGACATACTTCAGACCAGGGGTGGTAGCCATCCAGTCGGGCAAATGCCCTACCACCTGGCTGTGGGTTGTTTTGTCGCCTCCTACGATAGGCCTCCGGCCGCAGGAAATTGTATTCTTTCTCCGTACCGGCACAGATAAAAAGGCATGTAAGTTCTAAATAAAATATTGTCGGCCATGTCACAATCGCGCAAATGCCTGGTGCTAGGCAATGCGAACAAAAGAACTCGTTTGTGCACAGCACTCGCAAGTTAACAAACACTAAGAGCACACAATAAATTTGGCACGGACTACAAATATGAAGTAATCTCTACTCCATTCCTCCGATTTTATTCAAATCACCACTTCATTACAACGGTTATTTTAATTTACTTTAAATAAATGCAATTATAACTGCAAATTAAGAACCCCACATTTTACAAACAAAACAAAAGAAATTTTCATCATACATTCCATTATGAACACGAATTAATAACCGTTTATAAAATTATTATTTAGTAAGGTTTTGATAATAAATTAAAGGAGATTTCACCACATAATAAAGTTTGGAAGTTACATGTTTCACGAGTTCTTGGTACATTACAAGCTTAATGTTGAGCTCATTAAAAAGCAGTAAAACTGGACACCGAGCATCATTAATAAAATGAATCTGTTAAACCGAAAGCCTTTCATTAATTTCCTTTCATTGATTACAAAAATAAAAAGCTCGCGCGGTGTAACAATAATAAGATGAGTAATAAAGAGTTTCGTAGCCAACTGACTAATCCTCTGTATATCTTTTCTCATATCATTGCTATTTTACCGAGAGACTATTAGGAATTTACGAATATATCGGCTAAGTGCGTGTTCCCACATGGTGAACTAATGAACTCAATAAGATGATAGAACTTAATTTAATAACCGTATAAACTTTAATCACTAACACGGAACCCTCCTCTTTGCGTGATTCTACTCACGCTTGTCCGATCTCTTTATTATTTCGGTACATCCTATCCTAAATAGATACAATTTATACAAACGAATATTGTTAACTGGTTATTTACAATTAAAATTTATATTAATTTAAAACACATAAACTTTAAAATTAAATTATACAAATATAATACATCCTAGAGCTTAATTAGAGAAGAAAATCACAAATAATAAATAAGTCCTAGATTATCGTCAGTTAGGAACGTTTCCCAAACGCTGGCCGCCTTACCAAGCTGGATAGCAACGCTTACGCGTTGCCCAAATTACAAGCCAGCCTTATGGTCGCGTAAGGCTTCTATCACCGGTCTGGATAGTTCTCGATAAACTTGTTAATTTCAATTTTTTTTTAATCATGTATTCGTTACATAGTTATATACCTCTAACTAGGATATGCTCGCTTCGCCCACTCTTGGCTTGAAATTGCCGTGGGATTCCCGGGACACAAAGTATCACAGCATTTAAAAAAGAATGTAAGCTATCGTTTCAGTGAAAACTGTATCGCAAAAAGGCAATTTTTATGCACCAGAACCACCAGGATCGCATCGGAATTCCAAATTTGTTTTTCTATTTGATCATTTTAAATAATTCAATATGCAGACAAGACACGTTGAGAATTATAACATTATAGATATAGATATAAAGATACGAAATGAAATGTTTGCTTCTTTATGCCTTTTTTACATATTCGATAACTGGAATAAAACAGATACTTTGACCCAGTTTGCAAAGAACTATACTATTTCCATTTCTTTACTTTCTCGATGACAGCGCCTGTGGAAACTTGAACGAGCGTCTTTTTTACATTATGTATACATTATTTAATAAAAATATGACGCTTACGTACGTACAAGGTCGTAGCAGAGTCGGAGAAACTGATAGGGATGGAGCTATCGATAAACGTAACACGATAACAGACCCGATATTTTTTTGAAAGTGTAAGAAACTAAACTATTGCCGGATAATTTTGTACAAATTTATTGACTAATATTACATTTCATTACAAGATGTAATTATATTATGTTGATTCTTTATTTATTTATTTTAATCAAAATCTGATGAATCGTCACTATCACTCGATGAGCTCTCCCAACATTTATTATAAGTTCCTGTACATCTATATTATCGAATGTCACATGAATTTCCCAATCAGATGCTATAATGTTTTGGGTTCTTCTCACAATTTTTTCCCAGTGTTCGACGGTTACTTCCACACATTCATTTTTTAATAAATCTAACATCTTGTTTGCCGTAAAAGGGGGATGGGTATTGTTTCGAGCGGCGTTTCCTTTGATTTGTGCCTATATTAGTTCTATAGCATTGTACTGGCAATGATACGGTGGAAGTCCAAGAACCCAATGACCACATTCGGCAGCTATTTCGTCGGTAATATATCTTTTAGGTAGGCTTTTTTTCGATTTTAAAATATTCACTAATTGTAATTTTTATAAAGTATTATCCACATTTTCGCCATGACATTGGAGTCAGTCAATTATTTGTTGTTTTTTATTGGCCTGCGTCGGCATTTTATCAATTTGTCTGGAGTGATATGTAGCGTTGTCCATAATAATTATCGACGGTTCTTCCAGAGACTACACCATTTCTTTAAACCATCCTTCGTAAATCTCCACATTCATTTCTTCGTGGTAGTCCACTGTTTTCTTGGATTTAAAGGCCAGTAAAGCATCTGACACGAATCCTTTCGTAGACCCTGCATGGCATATGATAAGGCGATCACCTTTTCCCATTGGCACTGAACTAGTGGAAGCGGCGGCGTCGTCAGTCCAGTTCTTAGATACTGTGTGGTTTGCATTTAACAAAGTTTCGTCAGTGAAAATAACATTTGACCAATCTGATATCTTTTTGTCTTCGATCAAAAATTCGCAGCGAGCCATAGCAACGTCGTGACGCTCCATCAATATTTTACGTTTGTCCGATTTTTTATTAGAAAATCCAATTTCTTTCAAAACCAAGTTTAATGACGATTTTTAGCCATGGAACAAACCACATTCACGTAAAGAAACAACAAGTTTTTTAAGTGTTGGAATTTCTTTGCGCATATAATAGTCATATATATGACGGCGAATAGCGTCAGCGTCGAAGTTGTTAACCGATGTCACACGACGTGGTTGTCATTTTATCTTCGGTGTACGAAGCTTATTTTCCTGCATGCCGCTTGTACCGTAAGCTTCGGTAGTAATTTTTGAAACAGTAGGTCCACTAATTCCTAATGTGGCCGCAACACGCTCTCGCACTTGCGACAATGGTAATAGCGGGCCACCATTTTGATACTCTGCTTCAAAGTAATTACGAACCTTGATCACCAGTTCTCTCGCCTGCCTTTTCAGAACAGATCCTTTAGGCTTTTTGATATTTTACATCTGGGCAGCAATCAACACAGAGGAACACAAAATACACAACGTAACGTATGGATAATATGAAAAAACTCAGCGAACAGAAATGTAGTGACTATATAGCACGACCGTCTTGTTGCGAGTAACAGATTAAAACAAACACAAAATGGCGGTGGGCCATTAAGTGTTCCCAGCTCGAAAAAAATAATTTGAATGTTTTGTTGTATTTATCTTTGTTCAAAACATAATAAATATATGCGATCGATATCATTACTTATTTGGTCACAACACTACAACTATCAAATTAGTACTGTCATCGAGAAAATAAAGAAATGGAAGTATCCAAAATTTACATGACTGAAGTAGAATGAACATAATCATCATGACACTATGGCAATTGGTTCACGCACTAATCTGTATATGACTTTCAGCTCTAAATATTAACTTGGATAACATACAAAACTAGATAAAAAGTAAAATACCGACGTTGTGCAATTTATCTATCTATATAAGTAATTATAATATAATTAATCTATAGAGGATTCGAATTTGTACAATGAATTTAAAAATGTAAAATAAATCGAAAGGCTACTAAGGCTAAACAGCGACTTCCAGAATGAAACTTTTACAATTTTTGTCTGCCTATTACAGAATCACGTGAAAACTATCGGACAGTTTACATGAAACTCGACACAAAGCTAGGCGTACATTCCGGATCAGAACTTGGGACCTTTTTATCCCGAGAAATGACGTCGTTTCCGTGGGACAGACAAAATTAGCGAGAAAGAGCGCTGCCAATGACGTCCACTAGCAATCATGTCATGCCAAAGCGAATAAAATTTCTCGGGCACATGCTAGTTATAATAATAAAAATAGAAAATCTTACTGGCTGGACACAGCCTCGTGAACTGTGGCAACGACTATTCGAAGAGCAAACTTGAATGATATAGAAAAGGCTTTGATGCATTGGGCATGGGGCACGGGACACGGGACACGGGGCACGGGACATGGCCGTTGGGCCACGACGCGTGCTTTCTCGACTGGCGATCGGCGCCGGCGCAGCACTCGCGCGGCGTTTCGTTGACATATGGACCTTGTAATGTATCGCAATACCTCTATCACTCATGAATATTTATTTTTAAAAACATATAATTCAATATATTATATTGTCGTCGGATACCCGCTTGTGAACGTGTTTCGGGGTAATAAATATATCAAGAAACACATTATGCCCGACATAACATACGTAATTATTTTAGTCTCAGTAAACGGAATATGACGGGCGGTCTAATACTCGCATTAGGGATGCTGTTAATGGCATCGGGAGTATTTCAACTCCTTGTACTCGTCTCCGCAGGCAACGTATAAAATGTCCGATTCGATTAAATTAATAATTTCATTTTGAATATATGACTTCAAATCATTGTATGGAGTACGTTATATGAATTTTGAGATCAGTAATGGAACCACCAGAAGTTTAATGAAATAACGACCTTATTTAAGGACATTTTAATATGCGTAACATATTTGATCAATTCAAACTAATTACAATCGTGTAAAAACTAATTCGTAGCAATGCCGCCTCCACCAGGTCTTGTTAGAAGGGGTATCGAAGATTGCACGAAGTGGTGAAGTAAATAAAAATAAGGAAAAAGGACTCAAGGTTCCGAAACGAACGCTTCGAATACAACTGGGATTTAACACTCGTTTGTTGATTATGGATGATGATTAACAGAGTAAAAATCAATTATAACTTATGTTATAATTAATAAGTAATCAAAACCTTTTTAAGAGCCTATTCTATTTTTAAATTAAGAAAAGATTATCCCAAAACTGTCATATTCATTGAACTTCAAAATACGAGGCGCAAACTCCGTGCATACAAGTCATTTTACTATATTAATTAATCAAGGAATAGTCCATTTAAACCTTCTTAAAACGATTAACTTTATAAACACTCAATTTTAATATTTTACTATAAAATTTATGTGTATCTATTTTGGACCTTTAATGTCAGCTTTAGTAAACATTCGTCAAAACATTGTTATTTAAACTTTAATATAGGTATTTATTATGGTGATCTCACTAAATATTTAATTTCGCAATCTGCCGTTAATTTGTAACTTTATGGGCGTTGTTATTAAATTAACAATAAAACAAAACATTAAAAGTGAACGAATTTTAAATGATGGTAAAACATTATAATGATATGTCAGTTTCAAGTTCTTATAGAACATACCTAATCATTTCCAAGCCATAAACCGCATCTTGTTTGCGTTCAATTAATTTGAATTTAGAATATACTAGTAAAACGCATAAAGCAATAAAAGCAAAGTTATGCGTAATTTTTCTAATCTGTATCAGGTTAAATTGAACCGAATGCACCGTCGTCTCTCGGCTTCCCGTAGTTAATAAAGTACGCTCAGGGTGGACATTAAAAGTATATTTTATCGTGTTTTAAATATTTAGATATTCATCTGGTGAAAGTTTTCTTAAATTTGGTTCATTACTAACGCATTTAGTACATTTGTCGTGAAACCAAATACATAGTTTGTAAAGTGTTGTATCACTGCTTTAATAATTAATTTAATAAATGATAACATACGTCCTTCGTTACGTTAATTTCACATTTACAAATCACATTCAAATGAACTTTGTTCTACATTTTTGGGTTCTAAAACCATTTTAATAAAATTAAATCCTTAATGCATAGAATATGTATAATAATAGGTTGGGGGAAAAGTCTTTTCGCGTATAGTATGTATGAACTTGTAATAAGATCTATTTGGCTATACCATTTGTATTTGGATGGTTTTGGTATCATTAAAAAGTTTTAATTTTAAAGACGACAATTCCAAATTCAAATTAGGAAAATGTGTGATTTTCATTTGTTTTTCTTATTGTTAAAATGAGTGAATCTAATGAAGAAATTCGATACATTTTAAAATTTTACTACAAAAAAGGTAAAAATGCAACACAAGCCGCGAAAAAAATTTGTGATGTTTATGGATCTAATGCAGTATCTGTGAGAGTAGCGCATATTTGGTTTAAGCGTTTTCAATCCGGAAAATTTGATATCAAAGATGCACGTCGCCCTGGTCGCCCTGTTACGGACAAAATTGATGCCATTTTTGAAAAAGTGGAGCAAGATCGGCATATTAGTAGTTACGATGTAGCTGGAGAACTGGGAATTGACCACGAAACAGGTTTGGCGCATTTGAAAAAAGCTGAGTACACAAAAAAGCTCGATATTTGGGTGCCTCATGAGCTCACTGAAAGAAACCTAATGAACCGTGTACTCATTTGTGATTCTTTATTACGACGTAATGAAACCGAACCATTTTTGAAGAAGCTGATAACTGGTGATGAAAAGTGGATCACGTACGACAAGAACGTGCGAAAAAGATCGTGGTCAAAGGCCGGTCAGGCTTCACAGACTGTGGCGAAACCCTTTTTTTTTTTTTAGCCAGGGGAAATCCGCTTGAGGACCATAAGCCGCGACAAGGGCAGAACCTTGGGGGGGATATTCGCGACCCGTGTGTGGGATTCGCCAGATCAGGGGTGGCACCAGCATGCCCAGTCAGAACTAGTGCCATGCTGTTGCCACACCCGGTTAGCGATACCCACTAAAACCACTGGGTGTTCCGTCCTTCGCCTTATGTCAGGGCTACGGGTATATGACCTAGCCTCTCCGCAGCCCTGGCAGGCGTGGGCCCCCCTCGCGAGGCCTCTTCCATTGCCGGGGACTCATCCTCCGGCATCATCATGCTCTCTTTGGCGTGGGGCGGTCTATAACGCGCCCCACGGGAGGAGAGATGAGCGCGCATGGAACACTCGCGCTCTCATCTCGACGGCATATGCGGGTGAGTGAGAACCCCTATACCCCAAGGGGCCCCACCCGCGCCGTCCGCTTACGGTGGCCGAAGGTCAAAATCCGCCTTCCGGCGTCGGCGCGTCCTTCTTTGGCGGGAGCGGAGCAAAGATGTCCGCTCACGCTCCCGCTCCGCCTCCTCCTAACAGTATAACGCGCTAGCATAACGCGCTAGCATAACGCGCTAGCATAACGCGCTAGCATAACGCGCTAGCATATCGCGCTAGCATAACGCGCTCGCAGAAGGAGGAGGCGGCGTCCCATCCGGTTGATCTGTGGCGAAACCCGGGTTAACTCGCAGCAAGGTGATGCTGTGTGTAAGGTGGGATTGGAAGGGCATTATTCATTATGAGCTGTTACCGCCAGGCAGGACCATCGATTCTGAACTGTACTGCGAACAACTGATGAGATTAAAGCAAAAAGTTGAGAGAAAGCGGCCGGAATTAATCAACAGAAGGGGTGTGGTTTTTCACCATGATAACGCTAGACCTCACACATGTCTAGCCACGCAGTAAAAATTAGAAGAGTTTGGCTGGGAGGTGTTAATGCATCCGCCGTATAGTCCTATCCTTGCACCTTCAGATTTTCACCTGTTTCGGTCTCTGCAGAATGCCTTAGGCAGTGTCAGGTTAAATCACGAGAGGACTGACAAAACCACTTGTCGCAGTTTTTTGATCAGAAGCCCCAAAATTTTTATAGCAATGGGATCACGTCCCTACCTACAAGATGGCAAAAAGTTATCCAACAAAATGGCACCTACATACTTTAGTGAAATGTAAATAAACTTTATAAAAAAACCTTTTGAATTTTTATATAAAATGCGAAGAAACATTTTCTCCAACCTTATACTTCTTATCCATCCAAATATTGTCTGGAAGAAATCGCTAATAACGACAACACACCGTCTATTGTATTGTTTCTTACCACATTTATGTTAATTGTATCTTCCAATACACGATAGTAATTATTTATTCAAAATAATATAATATTAGGTCCTTACATATTATGAAGTTGGCGTTTTGTCGTACTGGCCCCTTTGATCTCAAATATCTCCTCTTTCGTTAGGAATTCCAATTTCAAATTTATACAGCTATTTACTTATGCTTTTGTGTTTTGAAAACCGTAATTCAGTTGTTTTGTCCTCTTTTGGTTTTTTCTTTGCGTCACTCAGTTTACAAAATGGAAAACTTAAAATATCGCATTATTTACGAGTACGAGTTCCATCGGGGCACCAGTGCCAAAACGGCTCGAAGGATTAATGATGTCCATGGCGGCGGTGTCGCATAAGAAAACACAGTGCGTTTTTGGTTCCAACGTTTTCGTTCTGGAAATTTCGACCTGCAGAACAAGCCCTGTGGACGGCCGGAGACCAAAGTTGATAATGTAGAATTGAAGGCTATTATGGAAGCGGATCCATCGCAAACCACGTCCGAGATAGCTGAAGGCTGCGGTGTTAGTGAAAAAACTGTTTTAATGCACTGGAAGCAAATTGGGGAGGTGAAAAAGCTTGAAAGGTGGGTACCTCATGAATTGAATGCAGCAAACCGACAACCGCGCGTCGACTGCTGCGTTACATTACTCAACCGGCACAATAATGAAGGGATTTTAAATCGAATCATTACCTGTGATGAAAAGTGGATCCTGTACGATAACCGGAAATGCTCATCGCAATGGCTGCACCCTGGTGAACCAGCCAAATCCTGCCCCAAGCGAAAATTGACTCAAAAAAAATTACATGTGAGCGTTTGGTGGACTAGTGCCAGTGTCGTTCACTACAGCTTTTTTAAATCTGGCCAGACGATTACGGCGGATGTCTATTGTCAGCAACTGCAAACGATGATGTAAAAGCTAGCTGCTAAACAATCGAGGCTGGTCAATCGCTCTAGGCCACTGCTGCTTCAGGACAACGCTAGACCACACTGCACAACAGACCGCTACCAAATTAGAGGGGCTTCAATTGGAATGTCTAAGACATCCACCGTACTCCCCGGACCTTTCTCCAACAGATTACCATTTTATTCGAAATTTGGATAGCTTCTTGCAAGGGAAAAAATTCAACTCCGATGGGTCAGTCCAAAGCGCCTTCAAAGATTTTATTGATTCCCGTCCGAATGGTTTTTTTAGTAAAGGGATCAATGAACTACCTATGAGATGGCAGAAAGGCATAGATAGCAATGGTACATACTTTGATTAAATAAATATATTATATTTAAAAAAAAAACGACTTTACGTTCCTCCCTTACAAAACGCCAATTTTATATGTAAAGACCTTAAGAACAGACGAGCGTGCATGACAAGAGTTATGAATGTCAAAGAAGCAAGTGAGGTGTGTAAGAATAAGCCTAAATGGCGCTCTGTTGTTCGTGCCTACCCCGCAAGGGAACTGGCGTGAAGTTATGTATGTATGTATGTAAGACCTAATATTTGGTTTTGGAATCTGTGTAATTTTAAGTGTCTCAACAAAGTAAAAAAATGAAATAAATAGTTTTAAGCGTTATCTTCTGGACGTTTGAGGATAACTTTTCATCTTCATACATAACAACTAAATTATTTTTCTTGTTATTCTGTGTTAGTTTTATAATCGAAATAAATATAATAATAGCAGCCCAAAAACGTTCCACTGCTGGGTTCGGGGTCACTATATTAGGTAGGTACTTCCTATTGCATTTATAATCGTGTCAGAATTTCCGGAACGATTATAAATGCAAAGCAGATTGGCGGTTTGACATTTCCATAATCCTTTTTTCCTCATGAAATTTACCTTCATCGTCAGCACATGATAATTATAACAATGTGCAAATTAGATCGAAAAACTGCCTAATTGATGCATGCTTTCCAGCCAGAATTTGAAGACACGTCACTTTAAACGCGAGAGCATGAACCACTAAGCTACTACGGTTTTTATATACCTGTTTTGTAGATAATAATAGTATGTCTTCAATAAAATATTCAGAACAATTACGACAGAAAATACGTAAAGGATATACGTAAATAGTGTCAATTAACAAACGTTGCCTTGAGTTCTAATGAGGTCGATCTGTAGTCCTGCGCGTTATGAGATCAAACTCTAGGTCAGACGTGACTACTGAATTATTAATTAACAAGTATAGTCAATTAAATGCAATTAGCTACTTACACTGAATACGATGTCATTGCTAAATCTATAATGATTTTCCCCCCGCTAGTTGCAAAAACATTTAAAGTTAAATTACTTACGACAATTCAGTTTGAGCAATGACCTCTAGGGCACAAAGTTGAACTAATCATCAAGATAATACATTAAAGTACTCGAATTGTCGTTCCTAATTACTCCTTTTCCCTAGTAATAATATGAAAGTGCTTTTGATTGAGTATTTTTACAATTGCTTTGACCCTTTTTGTCGAAGTGTTTCATGAGTTTACGAGGAATAGCGCTTACTCGTTGGTCTGCAGGATTCCGGTTCAAATGTGAAAGCAACTCTTATTTAGTCATCGGATATTTATTTATTTATTTATTATTCACAACCCTAGGATTTAACAGATTAACATAAAATTTGATGTATATGGCACTTTGGATTCCGGAGACTATCATAATATTTTTTTCCCAGAAAATGGGATCGGTCTTGCGGAATATAGATTCAAAATTTAAGCGAGCTAAAGCATGTTATTAAATATAAACAATAACAGCCAATGAACTTATGTTAATAGATTCTTTAATATAATGAGCATACGTCAAATATGAAAATAATATTTAAATCGCCAATCATCGAAGCGTTTAAAAATATTTGCATACATATTATGTGTGTTTGTCTATAATAACAGCATCTTTTGTACAATGTTTAGTGCATCAATCACCGGTGCGCAGGTGCTTGGCTTGTAACGCGTCGAATCAACTATGTTTCGCTGCACTGGCTGCTTACTAATTGCGGATCAGTGGATGTTCACATAAATATAATCCGTGGTGAGCGGCCACGCTCATTTGTACCTCGCCGGACGGTTGTCATGTAACCGTATTAATATCGATGAATAAGAAATTCGTTATGGATGGGCTACATGGCTGGCCATTACTGCGCGATGTGCCGCTGAGTGCGTACTATGCTATGGCTACCATTCCCTCATGTCGTTTCTGGTTTTTATCTTCCTCTTTTTATGTTGTACCATGTTCAGTGGGCTATTCGTTTAGCTTGTTTAAACGGCTGATGAAATTTACTCATCGAGACTATTTTTATCTTTATGTTAAAGAATGTTTTAACTTGACTTATATTCCTACTTTTATTTGGTACAATAGATATTGTATCATCAACGAAACTAGTACGTATATATTTGTTCTACTCACATTTAAACGTATTTATGGATTAATTTATTTATTATTATTATATTGTATATATTTATTCACAAAAATTTTACAAATTTTTTAAAATATATAGACATTTTTTTTATAAAAAAATAGAAGACAATTATTCTTTTATAAAAATACATCAAAAAGAATACATATTTAATAAAAAAATATAAAATCTTGCAGCTCACCGCCAGCGGGGCCTAGGGTCCAAACTATCGGTGGTTAGAGAGACCTTCAGAGACAGAAACCTCCTCACAATTCGTGCCGTGTCCAAGAGTGCTACCTTCAGTATCTGGCCCATCACCCAGCTTCCTAGCGAAAGCCTCTCTAGATGACGGTCGAGGCTTTTCTCTATAAGACCGTTAACGGTGACAACTATCGGCACAATGCTCGTTGACTACAGACGTCACATAGCGGTAACCTCGTGAGCAAGATCTAAGTATTTACTTAATTTTTCTTTTTCTTTCTTCACGAGGTTATCGTCATGCGGGATACTGATGTCAACGATTATTGCTCGTCGCTTTGGAAGGCTTGCGTGGGTCCATGGGAAGGCCAACACGTAGAGGCCCCGTGACAAATTTAGTGGCGTGACACTGTCTACACCATATAGTGATGCACCCAAGGACAAGCCTCGGCCAGTGTAGGACTATTGTGGGAAATGAGGACAAAAAGTACCGGACTGTTGGGGTGAACTGCTAGTGGTACAAGGGGTCTGTTAATATGAGGACTATGGCGTCTGCCCGTTGCAATGTTCGGGGAACATGGAAAAATGGGCAGACGGTAACTCGCCACTCCCTGCATGGGCCCCTAAAAATGCCATAGAAGGCAGGGGCAACATGGGTGTGAGTGGCTAAGGGGTGTAGAGAGGTGGGCTGCAGGTTCACCGTAGCTACTTCTGACGTGATCTCCACTCCGTACCGGCTGGTTAAGGCAAGCACGAAGGTGCGGGCCTTGCCTTGGCCCCCGGAGTCAGGTACGAGATGTCGCTACTCACCTAAGGCTTCGCCACAAAGCACCCCTGCGGGTTTATGTGTTATTATTATTTCATATGAAACCATACGTCATAACTGAGCTAAAATTAACTTCAGCGAAAATATACGATCAACAATACACCTATCACACGCGCTAATAATAATTCGGTACATCTCTACGTATTACACGTGTCATCATTAAAAGTAAAAGGAATTGATATTAATACACCATAATAGCTTGACGTCTGAAGTTTGGGTTGGTCGTGTTAAATACAAATACAAAGGCGATGGACTTCTTTTAGGACTGAGATTTTTTTTCTTAAGTTTTCGCGACTAGTATACTTAATAAAACTACGTTTTAACGATTTTACGCGCGGTAATTTATTTGATTTTTATTATTCCGACGTTTCGACCACTTTTCAGTAGCCATGATCACGAAAGAGAAAGATGTTAAGTGTCAATGAGTATTGTTAAAGTTTTAGTCTGGCAGTTTACCCTACCCACCTTTAAACTTTGTGATTAATTTAAATACCCCTACTACCTTGCTAATGTTATCCAACTTAATTTCTATAGGACTAACTATGAACAAATTGTTAAACACCTCACAGACTGTGACTGAGATTTACTTTTTACTAACAAAAATGTTGATATGATACTTGACACATTTTATACAATTTTAAGACCAGCCATTGTTAAATATGTGCCGATTCATAGAGTAGGCAAAAATAAATACTCCACGTGGTTTAATAAATCTGTTATACGTGCATTAAAGAAAAAAAGAAAAACTTAGGCAGCGTTACAAGTACTATAAAAATTCTTGGGATGCAATGGAACTGATGATACGTTCAAGATGTGAAAAATTAGCTAAAATTTTTAAAAAGTACTCCACTATTCTACAACAATGTATCATAAAACCCAAACTTTTTTGGACCTTAGTTAAAGCAAAAGGTGGTGGAACCAGTGCATACCCTGAGACATTTACCAGTGGCCATATTGTGTCTTCAGGCATTGTTTATATCACCAATATGTTTGCCTCATACTTTTGCACACAGTATTGTTCGGACAACGTGCATGACAATCAATATAATTAATTATATATTGCCAACATTAAGATCACAACAGTTTAAATTTAAACTCAATCAGCATTGACAGTGACTCGCTACTTAAAAAACCTCAAGTCCATAAATATAAATAAGGGCTCTGATATCGATGAAATTGCTCCTATTTTTATAACATCATATGCCACAGCATTAGTTCAGCCACTATTATTAATTTTTAATAAGTCATTATCAACAGGTACATTTCCGGCCCTTTGGAAATCTGCTAAAATTGTTCCAATTTTAAAATCAGATAAACCAGTATTGATAGAAAATTATAGATTAATATCTATACTGTCATCCTTTACTAAAATTTTTGAGTGTTTAATATGTCCAATATTACAAAATTACCGTAATTACCTTACCCTATTATTTTATTACCATTCACCAACATGGATTCATTAAATCTAGATTAACCTACACAAATCTAGCAACGCTTACAGAAAAGATAGCATAAACTATAGATGCAGGCAAGCAAATGGATGTAATATACACAGAATTTATTAAAGCGTTTGATCGCGGATCGCAAAAATATTGAAACAAAAATATCATCAAAAATGTAGTACTTAATGGCGCACAATTTAATGTTCGTTGTGTAAAGCTCTGGAATCCCTCAAGGCTTGGCCCAATACTTTTTAATAATTTTTATAAACAATATTCTGTATCTACTGTTTTTAGAACTCAGGTGTATTTATGTATGCAGATGATTTAAAATTCGCATGAGTTATTAAAACTAATTATAATTCAATGTTACTCCGGAAATATTTAAATAGCCTTATTGTTTGGCGCAAGCTCAATATAATGTTGTTAAACACTAGCAAGTGTGCACATTTAAAATTCACTAGAAAATTCAATTCTATTTTGTCTTCTTACGTCATTGAAATTGTAATTATAATACAGAAGGAGAAACTATAAGAGACTTAGGAATTTTGTTTGATAGCAAATTAACTTTTAAACAACACTTAGATAGTATTACAAAAAACACATTTAAAATGCTGTGATTTGTCTTAAGAAATAAGAAGGCAATTCATAACTACAAAATAAAGATATTACTGCACAGTCGTTTAGTAAGAAGTGTCTGTTGTCTGGTGAACTCATTACTGCACACTCACCTTTAGAATAGAACGCATACAAAAGAGGTTTCTGTGGCACCTTTCTTTTGCTGAGTACGGGGTAAAAAAGGAAGCATCATACCAGAAAAGATTAATTTATTTCAAATTCGATTCCCTGAAGACGCGTAGAATTATTTTAGACGCCATGTTTGCTATTTCATAATAAAATAGATTCCCCTCAGTTGTTAAGCCAATTTCGCTTAAGAGTCCCATCGAAATCTCCGCGACAGCCTTTAACCCCTTTCTTTCTCAATAGCAACAGTGATGTCACGGATATTTACTTTGACTCCAAAAATTCATTTTATAAAAAGATTCGTTTAACCCAAAACAAAAATTACCAATGTACACGTTTAATAAAATGCATATTTTTTCAACATTTCCCGTAGACATCTTAACATTAATCATAATTAAGGTAATATAACTTGTGTTCGCAATTGCCTAAGAGGCGTGAGTAATGTAATGTTTTGTATATTATTTTTTGTTGTCGAGCAAAAGTGCCGAAAGTTACAATTACTACCGATATTTAATAATCAATGAACTTTAAGTGTAATTAATTTTATTGGTTAATGGGGCGAGTCGTGACAGTGCCGAAGCAAACGATTCGTGTTTATTGAGAGCGCGTTTCCCCTAGCACGCCATGAGCTGTCGTGACCAACGCGTATTATTGCCGTAAAACCTATCGATGATAATAGTAATGCGATTATAATGTATGTTGTTAATGATTTTTTTTAGATTTAAGAGTAAATTTAATATTTCTAAATGATGTAATGATATCTTCTCAGTGGTATAACAGTGCAACTATGAACAAAACTTAAAACATCATAATAATAGGTACTTCAAATTCGAAACGTGCCGAAAATAGAAAGGAATATTTCTTGAATAATTGCCTAAACTGATACGAATCAACTCGTATGCTGTTGTTATGACACATACACCAATAGTAAGAGCATAATAAACAATGGAGCGTTTCAAAGTATATAATCGAATCTTTTAACTAAACTAAGTGGAGGTGTCTGCGTCGTCGAGTGCACAAAAAGTTACAAATGAGCGTTCCTGTTCATACATTCAGTTATGATTTGGAGTAGCTCTTATCAAACAGAACAAATAAAACAGAGAACAATGCGACAATGTATGGTCGTTACCAGTAACTGATCATTTTATATGTTATTTAGACCTTACGATACTAATATTTCAAAACAATTTACTAAAACCATATACAATATGTAAGTACCTATATGATTCGACTGTATTTGTAAGCGCACATGTAGTAATCCAAAAGATTTTTGATTTTCTCTAATTAACAAAACTCACTGATGACTTATTGGCTGCCAACAACAAATCCAAAAGTTTGTCTAATTATACTTAAATGAGAAATAACATAAATGATTCAGGACTCGCCCTAGTTCGAGAAAGACGCCTACGAACGTGTCAAAAAATAAACATATTGTTGGTATATTTCTCACGTAGGCATCAATTATTTGTATTTCTAAATAGCGCGCAAAAGATTTGTTGGTGTTCGGCTCTGCCCCTCGCCACCATCGCTCGTCTAATTAGTATGTACAACCTGGCCATAATGTCTAGAACATTAAATATTTTTTTTGCGTTCTGGCAATTTTCTATTTTGTCTCTGCTCAATGTCGGCGAATTATCAGAAAAGTGAATTTGTGCATGTTATAAGAATTTTAACGTTGATCCAAATTTAAAATCCACTTAATATAACTAAATACGGATATAACAACTTTACACGAGCAGTTGTTTTTGAAGTTGACCAAGAATGTCTAGTTAATTTGTAAAATGTTTTTGTCAGAATTCGACAATATTTTCCAAAGAACCGCCGACTTGACAGGTTTGTTATTATTCATTTCGCTTATTTTAATCGAACAATTCTTCGATCAACAATAGTTACTATTGTTGATCGAAGGAACAATTGCTCTATTACTTATCACAAGGTGTGAAAGCTCTGGCTCACAATTATTTTTTATGCAAGAATTCAGCAGACAGGCAGACGGCCCACCTGATGGAAAGCGATTACCATCGCCTACGGTTATTATGACATTAAAGTAAATAGGTTATGATAATAATATGCGTGTGTCGTAAATAAGCGACTGGAAACGTGCAAGATTTTTGACGTAATACTAAAAATTACTAGTCAGTATCAAAATTACTCTTGACAGCAATTCCAATGAGTTGCTACAGTTTAGACAATTTAGCGAAAGTAGCACCCCTATTATTTTCTTCTCTATTTGGCCAGTCTGTACTCCACAAGTACGGGGAGAGGTCATAGGAAGCAGGAAGTGTGCTCGTCGGCAACCTACTATGCGCAGCTATTACAATGTATTTCATAAATAGAATTATAAAAATCCCGATTCCTGTCATTACATATATTTTTGGATTCCGTAGCCACTTTGTCAAAAACGGAAACCTTATGTAATCGCCATGTCCAACTGGCCGTCTGATAGTGAATGTCACAGTAATTTTTCATGGAAGCTACTAGGTTTCTCACAATCCTCCATCTTTGTGGGTGTTACCTATTTAGTACTACGAAGTTACGTCTTGAAATTGCGAAAAGTAAAGATTAGAGGTGGCCATACGTGTAACTATGGGTTATGTACAGATTTTTGTAATGAAGTCGATAGGTGGCGAAATATCAACTTCGAAATTCGTGAAAATTGCGTTGCTCTTTAAACATAAAATTGACTAATTCTTGTATTTGATATTTATACTTAGTCTGTTTTTTACTTGAGATTCGTATATATAACCAATTGTAATAATATAATCATAATAATAAAATTGTACTGTAAATAGCTTGTACCTACCTCAAGAATAATTTTACATGCTAATATGGCAAGCACACGTGCAACTAATCTATAATATTACAATATTCTAAAAATTTCGAGTCTATGCATTAAAGTTATTTAAATATGATATATAAATGATGGAGAACACGATACAATTTTTTTTTCTTGTCTGTTCGACTGTTTGTTTGGGATTCACGTAAACACTTCTGCACCAATTTCGATGCGGTTTTCGCTTATCAACTGCTAATTCTTAGACTTAAACTCTGTGCTACTTTTAATCCTAGGGACCCCGCAGGAATTTTTCTGGGAATGGTAGAAAATGGCCAGATTAAAAAAAATCGAATACCAATGTGATTTTTTTACTGATCACATATTTTGTTACATTAAATTTGCTATCGATATAAAATTAAATATGTGATATTTATTATTGTGTCCCGGGACTCCCGTGGGAATCAAGTAAAATCAAAGTCAAATGTGGACGAAGTCGCGGGCATATCGTAGTAACATTATAATTGTATTATAACACCTGCCGAAACCGTGTCTAAGGCAAAATAAATAACATTTCCGATTTTATTTACAAAATACTTTAAACAAAAATTGTTAGGAACAATATCCGTTTAAATCATACGTTAAATGATTTTAATATTAAGTACATGGTACTTTCGATTGAATGCTTTTTTATTGTTCCTTAGCCAGCTAACGAAACGTATATCAAGCATTTAACCAATTTTTTGATTGTGGAAATAGTATTTGAAACTTTCTCTGTGCATTTCTTTAACTAGTAAAACATAATATGTTATTATACTAAACAGAACTATTGCACAGGTATGGATCCTTACAATTATTTTTCTCTTCTTACGACATGAAAAGTTAATATAATACGAATATAAATGTTTAAACTGCTAAGAACACACAGGTATTCGAGTAATCCTAGGATTTTCAAAGCTTAAATAATTTAAAGAGTCTTAAAGTGTAAAAGGCGATTTAATCGATGACGCGAGCCATAAAGTGAGTGGCACACGAGTGGCGCGTGTGTGGCCACCGTTACTGTCTCACAACAATGCACCACTGATATAAAAAAAATATTATTTATTTAAATTCCACAATAAAATTCAGTCATACATATGTACCGGTGCTTTGTGATGTAGGTTACTTCACAACACAAAAGGGAACATGCAACGTTTTATCTACAGATATTGTTATTTATAATACTCGGAATGGGACGCAACAAGACAAATAAAAGGAGAGATCATCGCCATAAGGAGCATCTCATGGTTACTTTATAACATTACAAGTTGACGTGCTTGATAGCCTCCTCGGTGTGGTACTGCCATAAATACCTATGTAATTACATTTTCATGTACCATATTTATGGCTACAGTACGTAATTACTTTATCGATATTTAAAGACAGATTAAGAAATAGTAGCAATTTTATTACAATCTAAAAATTACTATGTTATTTTTAATTTTGTATAGCATTATTGAAACAATGTTTCCAATAAAGTGGCCTAAAAGCTAGGAATCAGATGTACCGAATTCGACTCATACGGTATCTGTTCTTATTAAATGGGCAACGGAATGATTAGAAAGACTTTGCTGTTGCAAAGTGGGCTTTGCAAGTCCTAATTTCTGCTATATGTAGCCATTACCAAAAGATTACGCTTCATTTATATTACGCGCACTTCTACGGCAGTAAATAAGAAAACGGTTTTTTTATGTCAAACGTGGTCTATCGAACGGTTTGAATTAGAGAGTGAAATAGAAAGTATTAACTTACATAATTTTGTGGGGTTTCTACTTAAAGGAAGAAAACAAATGAAACTCAGTTAACAAATATGTCAACAAACTTATATGATAAGACAAAAAGAAAAAGATGAGAAGAAGAAGTAGACAAACGTTTATCTGCGATAGGCTAGCAACAGAGACGCAGATAAACAAGGTGTCAAAAGGGTTTTTAGCCGGTGGAAGTCCGACTCGTTGTCAATGATGATATTTCCCTGACAAAAAAGTACCTATGAAAGAGAGAAATGGGCAGCGCCAGTATGTAAACACAACATCTATTAAACATGACATACATGCGCTGCACACTTCCCTCGCCAGTTTCTTGTTTGCTGCCATAGACGTAGACGTAATGTAAACAAGGAGTTAGATTTATTTTATAACCATTGAAATAAATTTTACATACCTTTGAAAACTCGATCTACGGTCACTAACAACAACAAGTATTATCAGGCGCGGTATGAGTATAAACCATCAGGGAACAAAGAATAATTACACAAAATTAATGATATAGTTCCAATTCAACTCCGAAATCATTTAAAGCATTATAAATTATAAATCAGGAGAATATACCGACTTGCTCGGTAGTGTTCTTAATTAATTAGCAAGTTCAATGGAAGCCGACTGATCACGAGTTTGTAATAAATATACAAACAAATACGTGCCGTTAAGGATACGAAAATAGGAAATAATAATGGATTTTGATTTATATAAAGAACAATTTCCGTAACAATTTTGACAGAAATGGAACCCTTATACAATTATCAAGTACGTCCATCCGTGTGTCTTTGTATGTCAAAGTATTTAATCTCAAAAGAAGTCAGCTTTTAAAACATGCGTTTGAGCATAGTGGAACCGTTGCTACAACAAGCTTAATAGATCAAAATAATAAACAAATAATGCATATTAAAACGTACAGATTTAGTTCGCTAAGTCGTGTATTTAGTTTTGTTTTCTAAATAGCCCAAGGGATACGCAGTAATCTAAGATAGAAAGATACCCTACAATTAAACAAATTATTACAGGCTGCTAACCTAAGCTCGTTGCGCTCGCTATCCGCTGGATGTATTGCCATACATCAGTCGCAATCAAACCTTGTCGCAGTTGTTATGATTAAATGCTTCTGTTATCGCAACAGACTGTTAACACAGCATCTGACAGTGTACGTTTAAAGACATACCACACCATTATTATTAAGATTTATCAATCTAGTTCATTTTTGATGAGCAACACGTAACCAAGTTCATTGCTTTACGTATAAATGTTTAGCCATGCTTAGCTTAGTCTGACAAAAATTTGCTAAGGAAATCAATCTATTGAATACTTTTAGAGTATTGTAGATACAAACATATGGTAACTAAACTTTTATATGTAAAGACAATCAAAATTATTGCATTTATTTCATACATAGACGATGCGCGGAACTGCGCTACGAGTCGAACGTGTTTTGAGTTACTCCGTGCATTATATTAAATTAACACAGTTAAAGTTGGTATATATATGTGAACTATAGCTTAAGTTAATGTCACAAATCTTAAAAACATAATCCGAATAGTGTCACAGTGTAAAACTAATTTATATTATAAATATTCAACGAAACAAAGTGATAAAGATGTGTTCCTAAAGTACCCTCAACCTAAATAGTAAATATGGGTCAGCGCATACAGAACGCAGCGCAGCGGAGACGATTTTATTAACGCAATTGAAAATAAACTTAAAATTATTACAATAAAGTGCATAAATCCTTGAACCTGACAAACGCGTCCTCGAAGATACGTGGGAATCCTCGCGCGGCGTCGAGTCGGCGCCCGCGACGTACGCGTACTTTCAGTGTTGTCACTGAGTTTAAGAAAGGATGACGTCATTTTTTTAGATTTTGAATTCGAAGTACCTACATAACGAATAATAAATATAACTTGTTGAAGAAGTTGCTTTGTTTGTTTAAAATAATCTACATTTATACACTAAATGCAACAGTAAACGACATAACAGCTACCTGCTTTCACTTCCTTCAAAAACCACTTTGTTTCAAAACAGTCTATTCTGTATAGAGACTAAAATTTACAATAAATTACCACTGAAAATTAAGGAACTCAACATCAAAAGATTAAAATTAAAATTAAGACAATTATTAATAAATAAAGCATATTACACAATACATGTATTAAATTCACCAAAACTACACCTTTCTTGCCAACATTCCTCGACCCATGTTCTTCGTCTAACTTTTTGACGCCTTATTTTATTAACATGTTCTTCCATTTCTTCTTCTTCCGCCAAAAGCACAATTATAATCATATCCAGTCCACCATCGTTGACGAACTTTCGCGACAAACTGGCATGTTTACTGTATAGTGATAACCAAGAACGGATTACTCGCGCAGGCTCGCGAGGTCGCACGCAAGCTCGAGCATACGCGATCCGTAAAGAAAATGCCCGAGACCGCGCGGGAATTATTCCTCTCTGTCTTTTTTTTTTTTGATTTGAGGCGAGGGAAAATGCTTAACCGATTTACGCACAAACTGGGTCGTTGCGAGGGGAACGACACGCGTCGGTCGGGAGCGATAACACTGCAGCAATAGTATGCTCTTGGCGGTGCTCCATCCGCCATCGACGTCACAGAATAGTGTGGAAGACTCCGAGCGTTGCTTCACGAGCGAGCAACCCCAATACCCACTAAAAACCCCCTCCTCCCTGTCGACCCTGCGCTTTTGTTTGTGTTGGAAAGGCTGAGATTTAGAACATAGTTACGCCCAGTCGATCCAGCGCAATAAAGTGCCTGGAGTGTGCCCTAGGAGAACACACCCCACTTCGTTGTGCGGGGGTAGAAGGTCCTTTGCTCTCCTAGCAAGCTAAAGGCCCCCCGCGGTAAACGTAACCTAACTCAGGGAGGGAAGTAATGCGCGTACCTGCCTCTCCGGGTGCCAGCTGATGGCCGGCGACCTCGAGAAGACGCATTAGCACGCGCTGCAGGACTCCTCTCCCTATTGCGTTCTGCGGCCTCCTTGAGTGACATTACTGTCTCGCAAAAAGTAACCGCAGCCCCCCAATTGTCGCTGCTTTGCAGCATGGCCTTGACCAAGTCGCAGAGCGAGTCAACCGGACCTACGTGCGTCTCAAGTTCGAAACGCTGCGGCGCCCATGCAGCGCACTCGACTAACGTGTGTAACGCCGTGTCGGGCGCGCCGCACTGGCGGCAGTCTGGGGAAGGCAAGCAGCCCACAATGCGATACAGATACTTATCGAAACATCCGTGTCCGGTAAGTATCTGCGTCGTCCTGAAGGTCAGGGTGCCGCTGGTGCGGTTGACCCATTCCGTCAGCTGTGGCCTGATTGCATCCACCGTGTAACCGCCATAGGCCGCAGGGTTGTCGAGCTCTTGAGACCAGATGGGGATCATGGAGGTGGTTTCCCGCTTCCTGATCGCCTCGATTTCGACCTGACAGAAGGTCAGGCCTCTAGCTAGGGCATCCTGCCGGGTGCGGCGCACCACTGTCAGGACGTCCGCCTGGAGATGCCAGGGCGGATCGCCTGCCAGGAGGGTGGCTGCCGTCCGCGACACTGTGCGATACCCCCGTATGGTCCTCACGGCCAGAACCTGCTGCGATTCCTTTCTGTCTGCGCTGACCCTTATCATCCGTGCGGTCGCTCGACGTGAATAGACGGTACGTATTTATTAGTGTGCGAAAACACTGAAGGCATGTAGTAGTGCAGCCGTTTTAATTTTATACACGACAATTGTTTTTCAATCGAACTAACTTAACATATTCGATATTAAAATATTCTTGGAGTAAACTTAGTGACCTTATTTAATTATAATCAAGATGGGCAGAAATAAATGCTATGGGTGCGACCAACAAATAGAAGAGATAGTAAATTTCCTGAATTGCTCTTCATGCAATCAAAACTATCATGTCGGTTGCATCGTGTCTTCTCTGCAGTCATTTGCTAATCCAAAGGATTTTCTTACTTGGTTGTGTTCTGAATGTAAACCTAAAAGAGGTAACACTGACAACACTCCAGTTCGTTCAAGCAGTATTGGATACATGAATCCAGAGACAAACATAACTCATCGCAAGAAGATGACAAAAGCTACACCGTCTCAGTCCATGCCTGAATACAGTGATGCAAGTAATCCCGTAACATTCGGACAAGTACGTGATATAATTAAAAGTGAAATTAAGATTCTGATGGATAGTCTGAATGAAACAATGTCACACTTAGTCAACACCGAGATTAAATCCATACGTTGTGAAATCAGTCAGGTTAATGAATCCATGAAATTTATTAACGACGCTTTTGAAGAGATCAAATCTGACTTTAAGTCAAAAATTAATGCAATGGAGAAGCTACAAAAGGAGAACGACGATTTAAAAGCATCGGTGAAGGATCTCGGTTCCCGCTTGAACACTATGGAACAAAAGTCAAGAGCGTGCAATATTGAGATCCAGTATCTTAAAGAGCGTAAAAGTGAAAATCTAATATCGACTGTACTTAGCTTAAGTAAAGTAATATCATGAAATATAACTGAACATAACTTTCACAACGTAACGCGTGTAGCTAAACAGGATCCTAAAAGTAACCGGCCTAAGTCTATTATTGTTCAACTAGATAGTCCAAGAACACGATAGTTTTCTGGCTGCATGTATAACGTATAATAAGTCAAATCCAAATAATAAGCTTAATAATAATCTCTAGGTATCTCTGGAGACAAAGAAAGTTTTTATGTAACTGAGCATCTATCACCCTATAATAAAAAACTTCACGCACTTGCTAGGCAAAAAGCTGAACAGCAAAATTATAAGTATGTTTGGACACGTAATGGTAAGATTTTTATGAGAAAATCAGACAACAGTGATTTCAAATATATACGAGACTTAGTCTCTTGAAAAAATTGATTAGATGTTCAATCTATTATTATTTTATTTTTTTAATAATTGCATGATTTTCATACATATATAAAATAAAATTCGATTCACATAAGATTTCTTCATTAAAATTAAACATTTATTATCAAAATGTTAGAGGTTTAAGAAATAAAACGCAGATTTTTATATTTCCTTATTAAAAAACTGTTTTGATGTTATAATCTGCACTGAAACGTGGTTAAATGAAACTTTCTTTGATCATGAAGTAATTGATCAACGTTACAATGTCTTTAGACGTGATAGATCGTCAACTAAATCCCTTAAAAAAGATGGAGGTAGAATAATGATAGCTATTTTAAAAAAACACGAAGTGCTTAGGAAATTAAAATGAGAGACTAATGCAGAGGACATTTGGGTTTCTATTAGATGTAGTAGTGGTTTACATGTTGACATTTGTGTGGTATACATTCCTCCTCCAATAAAATATGATGATGTTAAATATATATTCGATGGAATCACTAACTTTATCCAAAATAAAATCAACAGAAACTCACTCACTCTCTTAGTAGGTGATTTTAATTTGCCTGAAATAAATTGGTCTCTTGATTCGCACGTAACCAATTCTAATAATATTGTAAACCTATGTCTAGATATAATGGCATATAACGATTTGCATCAATGTAATACTGTTTTTACTAGTGATCAGCGAATGCTAGATCTAGTGTTTTCTGACATCAAAATATCAAAAGTCGACGTCCCGGTTATACCTGAAGATATATACCATCCAAGTATAGAAATACATAGCACATAATAGAAGAACATAGCACGTAAAAATCAGAACAAGATAAAATAAAAACCGCCCTCAAACTACTAAACTTTTTATCATACTGATTATGTGTCTTTAAATACCGAACTAAGTAACTTAAATTGGCCAACACTATGGAGTGATATTACAGACGTTGATGTTATGCTTAATACGTTTTATAGTACTATCATGCCTTTAGTGTACAAACACACCCCATTACGCCAAAAACATAAAGATAAATACCCTGTTTGGTTTAATTCTTCCCTGATAAAGGCTCTTAAAGAGAAAAATAAATATCATTCAAGATATAAAAAATACCAAAATCCCATGGACAAAGTAAGTTTCAATATGTTACGTACCAGGTGCGATAAAATGATTAAAACTTGTTTTAGTGCATTTAAAACTCAGGCAGCTTTGCACATACGTAAAAATCCCAAATACTTTTGGACATTTATGAAGGATCAAAAATCAACTAGTTCATCGTTACGAAATGAAATGCATTTAGATGGCGTAACTCGGAAGGGAGGTCAAGAAATTTCAAATCTTTTTGCTAGATATTTTCGATCGGTTTATAATCATCCCTACCTACATTTTCCTAATCAGTCAAATCATTCTGTGTATAGTTCTACTTATAATCTAACATCCGTAAGTAATTTCTGTATTAGCGAAGACGAAGTTTTAAATTCCTTAAAGTCACTAAATTGTAACAAAGGTCCTGGACAAGATCAATTACCTCCTCTACTTCTCAACAAGTGTGCTGAAAATATTTATAAGCCAATTACAAAACTAATTAATATGTCTCTAGAAACCGCTATTTTTCCAACCGCATGGAAATTAGCATATATGACACCTATCCATAAATCCGATACTCTTGACGAAATTACACATTACAGACCTACTTCTATCCTTTTAGTACACAATTTAGTCCTTTTAGTACATTAGTACACAAAAAGCTTTTACCTTTCATTCAACCTCAAATTAACCACAATCAACATGGCTTCCTTCCGAAAAAATCCATCACGACTAATTTATTAGAGTATGTTACAGACTTATCACAATCCATTGACAATAATAGCGAAGTCCATGCAATATATACGGATTTCCGTAAAGCATTCGACCTTGTCAATGATCGCTTGCTTATACGTAAATTAGACATCATGGGGATCCACAGCTCTTTACTGAGATGGTGCGAATCTTACTTCAGAAATGGAAGCCAACTGGTTATGGTTCACGGTTATAAATCTTTTAAATTTGAAGTACCTACAGGCGTCCCTCAAGGATCTCATTTAGGATCACTCCTCTTTCTTGTCTTTATAAACGATCTTTGCGATTCAATTCAAAGCAACTTTAAAATGTATGCGGATGATCTAAAGATGTACCGAATCATTTTAGATCCTCGCGATGTTGATTGCTTACACGACGACATTAATCGTGTAGATGTATCCGTGCAGGAACGGAGAAAGAATACAATTCACTGCGGCTGGGCGGCCTGTCGTAAGAGGCGACCAAACAACCCACAGCCAGGTGGTAGGGCATTTGCCCGACTGGATGGCTACCACCCCTGGTCTAAAGTATGTCGCCATAACAACCTTGAGTTGTGTTCCGACATTAGTGACCAGGTTCCAGTCTCCCTTAAGAGAGCAGCAGCGCATTTGTAGCACCTTTGTTGTTGCAAATGTCCATAGGCGATGGTAACTGCTTTCCATCAAGTGGGCCGTCTGCCTGTCTGCTGAACTCCTGCAATAAAAAAAAAGATAACTGGTGCAAAAATAATATGATGGCCCTAAATCCTTCAAAATTTTTCTGTATTAAGTTTAGTAAAAAGAAAAAAAACTCATAGTGCCTAATGCTAATGACTATTGCTAATGACGCAATTTAAAAAAAGCTATTATCCGGGACCTTGGGATTACCTTTGATAGTAAGTTAAGCTTCAGATTTCACATAGACAACATAATAAAAAATCATCCAAATTATCAGGTTTCGTTTCTCGTATTATGAAAATATTCAAAGAGCCCAAAATAACCATTACTATTTATCACAGCTTGGTACGTAGTATATTGGAATATTGTAGTGTAGTATGGAATCCATGCTATCAAATACACTCTAATCGTATTGAAAGGGTACAAAAAAGATTCTTGTATTATTTAGGTTACTCAGACAATAAGTGTCGTTCTTTACAGTCCTATGATGATCGCATTCAGCACTATAATATTACCCCATTATATACTCGAAGGAAAATATCAGACATTATGATGACTTATAATATTTTAAATGGTATAGTAAATTCTAGTATTACACTTCAAAATCTAAGCATTTGTGTCCCGCGGAACGGAAGTCGCTTAATTAATCGCAAAACTTTTAATTTACCACAAGTAAGAACTAATAAATAAATAAATTTACAGAAACTAATTCCACAAAAAGATATAGAAAATAGATGGAAAAATATTAGAGATATAATTATGACTAGTGCAAAAGAGTCTTTAAACAATAAAAAAATCGTACCAAGAAAGAAGTGGTTAACAGATACAATAATAGATTTAATGATAGAAAGAAGAAAATATAGAAATAAGGGAGACGCAAATAGTATAAAAGAATATAAACGATTAACAAATAAAATAACCCTCGAATGCACAAAAGCTAAAGAAAAATATATAGAAGAAGAATGTGTAAACGTGGAGAAATATATAAAAAAAGGAAAAATAGATAAAGCATACAGGGTCATAAAAAAACTAGATATAAAATACAAATCTAAGAGTACAACTATAACAGACGAGGCTGGTAAAATATTACTAGATAAGGTAAATATAGTAAAAAGATGGAAAAGATATATAGAGTCACTATATAATGGCAATGGTTTAAACGACGAAGATATAGAAGCAGAACAATCAGTAGAAAAAGATAATCTAGGACCACCGATACTAAGAACAGAATTTAATAGAGCTTTGCATCAAATACAAATGGGAAAAGCACCTGGAGAAGACGGTCTACAAATAGAATTAATAAAATATGCGGAATGTACACCATTATTAGGTGAAATATTCAATTTAATTCAAGATATGTACTTAACTGATAACATTCCTAATGACTTTAAAATCACTAGAACTCTTATGTTGCCAAAAAAAATAAACAGTCTCAATTGCGAAGACTACCGCACTATAAGCCTCGTTTCATACGCATCTAAAATATTAATCCAGATAATACAAAATAGAATGAGACCAAAAGCTGAATGCTATATTAGTCCAGATCAATATGAGTTCAGGAGAGAAAAAGGTACCAGAGAAGCCATTTTAGTCTTAAGATTTATATGCAATAGAAGAATAGATTTAGATATTGACACACATGTAGCTTTTATAGATTTAGAAAAAGCATTTGATAAAGTGAACTGGAAAGGAATGATGGAATGTTTAAAGCACGTAGATTTAGATTATAGAGATAGGCGGATCATGTACACTCTTTATAAAAACCAAGAAACAGCTATACAAGTGGGAATAGAGAAGGAAAAAGCAGTAGTGAAGCAAGGAGTTAGACAAGGTTGCCCCCCCCCCCCCCCATCACCAGTTATTTTTAATATCTTTATTGAAACCGCTATAAAAAAAAATATAGATTCTGAACATGGAGGAATAAAAGTAAATGGAGAAAAAATACATTTTATACGTTTTGCAGACGATATAGCCGCTTTAGCAGATTCAAAATCAGAGTTCGAAAATTTAATAGAATACATGGATGCAGCATTTCAAGAAATAGGCCTAAAAATAAACACGAATAAAACAAAAATAATGACAATAGCCAAAAATCTATACACACCAAGCCCAATAAAGTTAAGGGATCATACATTCCAACAAGTACAAAAATTTAGATATCTAGGCAGCCTCATTACTTCAGATTCTCGATGTACAGACGACATAATAGCTAGAATAACAATGGCAAAAAGAGCTTTTATTAGTAAAAACTATTTATTTAGGTCTAAAATAGCAGAATCCATTAAAAAAAGTTTAATTAAAATTTATATCTGGAGCATGGCTTTATATGGATGTGAAGCATGGACAATGAAACAAAGAGATCGCGATAGATTAGAAGCATGCGAAATGTGGTGTTGGAGATGCATGAAGAGAATAAGTTGGAAAGAAAAGAAGACGAATGAAGAAGTACCGGATATGTTAAAGGAGAAACGCATAATTTTAAAAACTCTGGAGGAAAGAAGGGGGAAGATGTTTGGCCATCTGTTTCGACATGACACCTTCTTATGCACGTTAATCGAAGGCAAAGTGGAAGCAAGGAGAGAGAAGGGAAGACCAAGGCGAGCATTCATGGATCAAATAAAAGAAAAAGTGGGTGTCGTGTCTTACATAGAAGTAAAACAACTGGCCCATAATAGAGAAGATTGGAGGAGGCTCCACCGACAAGAGCATAGCTCTTAAATGATAGATAGAAAATCCTCTTAACTTTGATGATCAATTATATTATGCATGCCGTGTTTGCATAAACAGAATATAGTGTTAAGCTATGAAACGGTTTAGTCAATATATTTAAAAAAAACATGTTTATAATCTATATTGAATTTTGATAATAAAAAAAAAAATACCCGTCGTAGGTGAGTTGGCTGGTTTAACACATCGGAAATTTTCCTTTGTCCTCAACGCTAAACAAAATGCATATTAGTAGATAGATAGCAAGATAGCCCCCACCAGGACTTTAATTTGTTACCCAATCTTTCATAAAAAAAAACTGCAATATAATAAAACAAGTTAACTAGAGCAAGAAGCGGGCCATTTTCATTAAACAAACAGCCTTTTTTAGCATAACTTTATAAGAAATTGGTTATAAAAGATATTGCAGAGTTGATTTGATTATAAATTTAACGCGTAAAAAACTTTTACATGTAATCGATTACGCCTCTTAGGCAATAGTGTCCTTTTTGAAAAAGTTAGAATCATCTTTTAGCTTTAATAGAGACTATTTTATTCTTCAATAACCGGTATTACTTGCACGAAATGTACTATCAGTGTTCAAACAATCTGTGACAAGTTGTACTTTGTATGTGATTATATCATACCTCAGGGTGAGTTACTGAAATATATTTATCTGTATAAATAAAAATAAAATACTGTTCGCTGGTACGCGCAACATTCAAAAAGGGCTGAACCGATTTAGTTAATTTTTATTTTAAAATATTCGTAGTCCACATTGAACTAATTTTTTTTAACAAAAACAAAACCGTAATTTTTGCTTTTTAGTTTGACGTCAGTTCTATTTTTGTTCAAAGAATATATTTTTTACTTTTTACAATATAAAAAGCAAATGCTTGAATAGCTTTAGAAATAGTGTATGAAGCGCCTGTAGAAATTGTATTACTGGCACGCGTTTAGAAGGTTGCAACAAGGATTGCTCTCGATTTCCCCGGGATCCACTCATCAGATCTTGACTTAATGTCTTAATTAATGAGTATGGGACCATCTCAAGAGTATACTCTTTCGCAAAAAAAAATTATTTGAAAATCAATCTATAATTGACGGAGAAATCGCGTAACATGCATTCAAAAAAATTAAGTGCCTATAAAAATTTTAATATTGACACGTATACAAACTTTTTTTTCGAAGAATGTAGGCGCTCGGCGTTCTTTAATAACAGTTACTGTCGATTTCCCCGGGATTCACTCGTCGGATCCTGACTTGGTGATCATAGGACCACCTCGGGAGTATATACACTTACGAATAAAGAAAAAATAATTTTTAAAACGGTACTCAATATAAATATAAAAGCCGGTTAATAAATATATATATTCCAAAATAAAATCTTACAGATTACTTACTTATTGAAAGATACGTCACGAACCTTAGACCATAGTAACTTTATAACTCGATTTGAACGATAGATATCGGTAAGTTTTTTTTAGTTACAGAGCCATTTCGTCAAACGCGAATGAAATTTAGTACAAATATTATGTTTTATTATTATTTGCAGTCTAATAATAACTGAGAGACCATCATAGGGTAATTATTTCAAGTTGGTACTTGAGTGGTAAACAAAATTTCAAGAGAGTTACGTAGGAGGTACTGCGTAAAATAATCTGTACTAATTGAAGTGACTGTCTGCGATTTGAAAATAAATGCTAACTAAAGCTTAAATGAAATCTGCTATTTATACGATACCTAATAAATGGCCGTTTTTAAAATACAGTTTGCATCAAATAGGCTGTGAAATCCTAACGGTGTCAGCTAATTTTTATGCGCGTTAACCAGTTTAAATCACGCCCGGGAAAGTTCCTGCGTGATTTCTGAAACATAAAGTACCTCGTGACTGTGGTAAGCCCTCAACTTCATCTTGGGCTTACATTCGTCTATTCGTTTGTGAAATTCAACTTACCGCCCTAGTATCATAAACAACTTTTTTAATTTTATAACCATGCCATGTCTGTCCTGTTGAGCATAGACCCCATGTTTGAGCTATATATTCTAGTCCTCCGTATTCATCATTCAGTCCTTACTAGGGACTTTGCTCAAGTTACCGATCCACTGGATCCAAGAGTGTCCAAATTTCATTTAATATATCTTCTTTCCGAATTTTATCTATAAGAAACTTTCAGTATAACTCACTCCATAGCTCGTTGAGTGACTTGATTTTTAGGAATAAATCCTCCGATTAGCATTACGTCGCGGACCCTTAGGTCGTTACTGATAGGGCACATTATTAAAAGACTTTTCTCTGCATTCCATACATACATATAAACATACTGGACATAACATAGTTGTGGCATTTATCAAGCCTAGAGCCCACTTTATGTGATTGCAATCAAAGTCATAACTTAGCTCAGTCCAACCCCTTCAATGGAAATCAAAGATATTTCCGTAGTTTGTATTTTGTCGCTTAATTACACAGTGGTGTTGTCGCTTTAATAGAATTTAATGGTAAGGTATCGGGAGTAAGAAAACCTGTTCTTAATATACGTTTAAGAGAACGTGGAGATTAACAGAGCTTGGTAAACTAACATTAAATAGCTTAATGTGTATCACATTTTATTCGATAACGGAATTCAAGTAATTACTGTATTTTAATGCTACCTCATTGAACTGAGAAAATTTAAAATGAAGAAAAAGTAAATAAATTGGATTAACTTTAAGCTTAAATGAAATAATAAATCTTTTGAAAGCTCTGCAACGCATATTTCTTTCTTAGATTGAATATACGTATGTTTATATTAAGGACTGGTTGTGATTTTAATTCTGAATCTCTAAGAATCATCACTAACAAGTACTTCTAGCGGATATATTGTATAGTATATAAGCATAAACCAATTATAGCCTCACGTAGAATACTTATGAAATTATTAACATAGAGGGCAATTCAAATTAATTTGTTGGTAAATTTATGTTGTAAAAAATTACATTTACATAATATTCCTAGAAATCTAAAATTCTATAATATATTTTTTATTTTCCTTATGACTGATACAAGACGAAGACAGAATTAATGGACCAAAACTAAATATTCAAAAGCTTAGTATTCCATTATCTGACCCTGGATGGAGTGGTCATAATAATTCAGCTAAAAATTGGTAATGACAAAATCTTATAATATCTATTATACTACAAGAGTACTGGCCATCGTTAAATACAATCAATTATCTTTAAAAAGTTTTGAAAAAACTAAACTGAATCGTGAGCCAGATTGTTTGATCAAATCGACTATATCGAATGTATCGAAGCTACTGTACTTAAATACCTACAGATCAAAAAGTGCTGAGGTAGAACATCAATCAAAAAGAATAAATGGAAATAATAAGTAGCATATATACATAAAGCTTTTGTCACACATCATTGAAATTATGAAGAAATATAATAATGTAAAAATTACACACAAAGTAAAGTTAGAATGTTATAGTTTCTTATCTCCAGATTTACAGAATTTAATATCTACATATTAAGATAATGGTGATATAATGACACGTTGATGTCAACCACGAATGTGGTGTTTGTGTGTAAAATAATAATTAGTTCTATTTTTGACATATTATTTTACCGACCCGATAGTAATTTGTACAAAATTTAAATAAAATTATAAGTATAAGAATTTGAAAATAATTGTCTGCTAAAACGAGGCATGAATAAAAAAATAGGTGTACAAACATCTTGTATATTATTATGAAAGCTCAGGAAGGCCTACATCAGAACTCATTATAGTACAACGTTGATTGACAAGATTGATGAAATTAAATTAACTTCTTTTTATTATTATTACTTTTGAAATGAACACTACGTACGTTATAATTCAATTTAATTAAGGCTATGGATAGCAATTCATCAAAAACTTGGTGCACTGGCGATCGCTCCCAAAGAAGTCATTCTTCTATCTAAGATGGCCGCTCAGCTACCATAAATATGTACGACATTACGCTAGAGTAACATTGACAACATATTATTCTTGACAATTACATTTTGATGACGCGCAGAAATGTACTTATTTCCAACCTATACTCGTGTTATGCGTACAACGACAATTTTACGGCCGATCTGAGAAAATCAGACCAGACTACATAATAGAAAATCTGTGAATAAAATTTGCTCTACCGAAAATGAAATCTGGTATCTCCGCGATCCAGTGAACTAGGTGGGCCAACGCTTAGGCCGCTAGACCATAGATGAAATCAAAAGGCATAGCTTAATATGTTATAATTAACTATTGTACCACTTAAATTGTTCACAAATTTAAAATTGTATCTATATATGCAACTAAGAACGTTTTCAGCCTAGCTTCCATTGCAACACAGGCTTACAATGCGACTTTGCCTGATGCATCGTCCCGTTAATGCTGCACACGAACGTGGCTTGTTACGCGCATTGTGCGGCGGCGGCTGTGCGATGATACATTATTTTTATAACAATAAATCGTTGTAAGTAAAGCACCGCTGACTGCGCTGGTGGTCTTCCATAGCCGCATATCAGCCGCTGCACGCTCCATTTCGATCTACGAGTACGTCGCCTTCAAACTGCTTTATTGCGTCTATAACGCGAATAAGACAAGTTATTACATTGTAGGCTTTATCTTTAGTTGTGTTTTGCCCCTTCGAACGTCCTTTGAATTTTACTAGTGAAAACCTATGATTTAAGACCGCCAATTATAAGTACTTAAATATTAGTATTTTGTTTCTATTTAACATTTTTGTACAATCAACTTTATTAAATTTTATTATTTAAAATGCATACTAACAAAGAGTTTAGTCTTAGCAATTTCTACTACAGCCGAAATGAACTCTTTTTACTATTGCAAGAACCCAAGGATATCTTAAACCAATAACCAATAAAAGAAAATCCGATATGTGCAATATTTTACAATTTGACCATGTTAAGCTTAATATATTAATTAGCTTTAAAGGCAATGTTTTAAATCTTATAAAATCTTATTTGGTAAATAGAAAATAATAGACAGAAATACACAAAATAAACATTAAGACAAGAAAGTAGGAAACATACGAATCCCGCAAACGTACTCCCATATACGGTGTACCACAAGTAAGTGTGCTGGGACTACTTCCTTCCACTATATATATATATATATATATATATATATTATAAAAGACTTGCTTAAATCTGTTAATCATCCAGTGACACTAATTGCTGACGACAGCACAATCTCAATCATATGTGAAAATATAAATACGTATGAATTTGTTATAAATAAATTGTTGACTTCTTTAATTGCAGGGCTACAAAATACAAATTTGAAAATAAATATATAAAACAAATAAAATTCATTATACATAAAGAATAATAACAAAATAACAGTTCATTATATTCATTCATTATAAGGGTAACAGGATTGAAGAAGTTCCAAACTCAAAATTCTTAGGTATTACTATTCATCGTCAATCAAATTGGAATGCTTTGTATAGGTGAATTCGAGAAGTCAACACGGACGTTCTACTTACTGCTTACAACAGGTTAGTGTCACCAACGTTCCGCTACGGTATAATCTTTTGGGGAAACTCTACGAATAAAGACATTGCTTTTAAAGCACAAAAGAGATGTATCGGTGTCATGTTTAATGTCAAAACTACAGATCGCTGTTTGCCATATTTAAAAAAAAAAAACAAAAAAATATTAACTTTAACCTGTCTGCAATAGGTTTAGAAATAATATAGTACGCTATATGATCTTCAACAAGGAATGCACTCGATTTCCTTGTGATCCATAAATCAAATCCTGACTTGGTGACTATGGGGCCATCTCGGTAGTTAAAAAAAGACAATTTTAAAATCGGTTCACAATTGAAGTAGAAATCGCATAACATGCCTACAAAAAAATTAAGCGCTTGTAGAATGTGTAATATTAGCACGTAATAGCTAATAAAATGTTTTCAATTTTTAAATAGTTGCTAATTTATTAGTACATAATCTATAAATCATTATTAATTCAGACATAGTAACAATTGTATTTTTAACTCAATTCAAATTGATATAGGTATATAATAAGAACAATAATTTACTTAACTTAACGGAGGAGGAACCACCGTAGTGTTTATAAAAAGTGTGACGTTAGCATTGCTGACGTGGGATTGACTCTATATTGAGAATTAGCCGTTAAAGGCTGAAAGAGCTAAGCCAACAGGCTGAAGTGATTATTTGGGGACCAATTATCGACTCCGCCGGCGGAGCCGATCCTAGTCTATCATTACTACCGCTTCGCAACGTGTTATAGCTGGAGGAGAAGAAGCGGCGGAAGAAACTCTCCAGCAACACGCCTATGCTAATCTTGTATGGCTACTTGTGTCTGTAGTGAGTGAGTGAGATTGGTGGGGTCTTACCTTTGTGTAAGAGGATCCGAGCCGGGGGCTCTCCGGCGTCTGTTTTGTCTGCGTCTGTTATGCCAGGCTGATGTTCTGAGCCTCGGGGGGTTCATAGTCGCGAGGAGACGGGTGATTTCATCGGGCTCGTCAATGAGTACATTGCGAGGGCGACGATTTCTCATGGGAGCGTTCGGTGTGGGTTTGTAGTTGACCGTTTCCGTCACCAGAGGGTTCGGGTGATGGGGGGCAAGGTCAAAGAATCTGCGCGATAGAGTGATTATATAGTCTTTGATGGAGGGAAGCTCCAGATCGCGATGCAGGTCGGCGAGCCGCATATAGCGCGGGGCGTCGACTGCAGCACGCATAAAGTGATTCTGGATTCTTTGCAGTCTCCAGATGCTTGCATCGCTGGCGTGGCCGAACTGCAGATTCTGTATCTGCTGGGGTCGCTACTGAATATGGCGGTGTCATCCGCATATAGGGCTAGCAGTGAGCCATGGCGGCCGAACCTTCCACTTTTATAGCCATGAACAAACAACTGACGTTTCCTGACCGTTATGTTTTCAGATGTTTGTTTAAATGCTTAGTTTGTTATTGTTCCATGTTTTTATACAACACATTAAAATTTTAAGAAGGTTATAAACAATATAATGTATCAAACATTAGATTAAACTAACACACGCGTATACAAGCTTTTTTTTGGAAAATTGTAGACTCTCGGCGTTTTTTAATAAGGGTAACTCTTGTTTCTCTGCGATCCATTTATCAAATCCTGACTTGATGATCATGGAACCACCACGGTAGAAAAAATACGAATAAAAAAAAATTCAAACCGGTCCACAAAAATTAAGCACCTCTAGAAAATGTAATAGCTACACGCGTATACAAGATTTTTTCCAAGAATTTAGACGCACGGCGTTCTTTACACGGGTTATACTCGATAACTCTGAGCTCCGATTCACTCATCAGATCCTGACTTGGTGACCATGAGACTACCTCAGGAGTATACACTCACGAGTAAAGAAAACAATTTGAAAATCACTTTACAATTGACGGAGATATGGTGTTAAGAACAAGTTGGTTAACAATTTTCGTGAATTACTTTAATTTCTTGAAATCCACTCATCAGATCCTGACATGACAACTATGGGACCAATTCGAGAGTATAACCTTTTAATTAAAAGAAAAATTTTGGAAGTCGTTTCACAATTGACGGAAAAATCGAGAAACTAACATACAAAAAAAACATACAGACGAATTAAGAACCTCCTCCTTTTTACAGTCGGTTAAAAAATACTGTTACAATTCTAAATTAAATTTGACACATATTTTTTGAAAAAAATTTATTATTCCTATATATCATTCTTACATTTTTGACATCGTAAATTTTATATGGAATAAGTCTGTACGTGACATATTTATATACATTTCAACATTTTCAACTTCTACCTACTATTTGCATGCCTGTAAGGGCAAAAATATGTGAAACATAATATAACATATTGTCATCCAATGTTTTGAAGTGAAACTTCTTTATAATAGTTGTTATTTGAAACTCGACGAAACCGAAAAGCCAAATGAAAAAAGCGACATTAAAAAGAGATAAACAGATAAAATTCAATCTCATTTAATTCGAAATAAAACACATTTTACTTTACTCGTTAGTATTAATGTCCACTTTAAATAAAACTTAAAAGATTTCAAATGAATTTTAGCTCTATCTGTATATATTTAAGACAAATATTATTTTACACGTAGATCAACAGATACGTAGTTACATATACATGCGTAACAGTGTGTTGAATTTTGAACTTTATGCTAGTGATTTAAAGTGTAATTTAGATTGAATTATTACGAATAAGAATCAAAATACCTAAGGATAAAGACGTCTATAATAGAATAGAATTACGAAAATGTGTGTGTGCAGTTCACACTTGTCTACTAATAGACTTCATGCTACGTTCAAAACATACTGTCTGTAATAGAGTGCATTATTATGAAACAGTTCTTAATTAATGACCATTTTTGCTTTAGATACAAGTTATACCCACATCATTATATTTACACGTTCTTGTGTTTAGGTTACTACTTTTTAGGCGACAATGAAATCAGAACTGAAGGATTAGAAATACAAGTCCACCTAAAAGGTAATAAATAGTCTTTGGCATTTCAACTCACTCAACTTGTTGTTCATGTTTTTAACGTTGGAAAATGTTATCAATGGTCTAAAAATAACGCAAGATCTTTTCAAATAAGGTAACCTTTAGCAAGCAATTAATTTTTACGATTGAAAAGACATGCTTACATTGAATGAAATAATCCACCCTGTTTTTTTTCATAAAATGCATATTTTTTAGACCAGTCAATATTAGTGAAACCCGATAAATATATTCCTTATTAATTATTGTAAACATAAAGTTACATACAAAATTATAAAATAGTGGTAATGTACAGAGGCGAGCTTAACCCTAAAAGAGTTTTCTTCCAGCAAACCTATGGTCTAGCAAGAAGGGGAGAAACAAAAGGCAGGATTATATATACAAAAAATATTTTTATGATTTAACTATATAACATATAGTATAAGCACAATATTAATAAATAACTACAGAATTCAGCGAGGTAAAGCTGCCATCCTCCTAGGCGCACTGCCCAGCGACAGCGGTCTGGTCAGGCTGGACCGATTGTAGTTTACAGTATTTTCTTTTCTTTTTAATATATGTATTTGTTAGGGATTTATTTCTAGTATACTTTTATTTTTGTTATTTATGCTAGGTGAAACAGTGGACAACTTAAATTACAGAATTAAAACATATACTATAGAAAATACACACATATATATAAGACACATACATATATAACGTAAAATATAAACATATAAAGATAATTTAAGACAGATTGTGCTCTTTGACTTTTTCCAAAGCCGCTCTCCGACGAACTATATCGGATTGTATGACCACGCATTCCATAGTCTGCGTGGATGGAGAAAGAACCACTATGATATGCCGATGAATGTGTGGGTTTGAGAAGTGGGTGCTTGGAGAGATAGAGATTTAGAAGTTCTACAATGTTTGTCTGGAGGAACAAGAAATTCAAAATGTTGACGAAAATAGATAGAAGAAAGAGGGTTATGTAAGATTTTAAACAAAATATACTATAAGATTGCGTCGACGACGACTTGACTGGCACTTAAGTTGCGATCTAAATGCAGAAATATGATCAAACTTTCGGAGATCAAAAATGAATCGAATACACAATTTATGAAGACGTTCAAGTTTATTTAGAAGTTCTTCAGGAGCGTCCAGAAAACATACATCGGCGTAAACTAAAAGTGGTAGGTAATAAAGATTGAGCAAGAATAATTTTGGTGACAAAGGAAGAAACTTTTACAAACGTTTTAGCGATTGTTTTAGTTAATTCTTTTCCTAGTTTCATTTAAATGGCTAACCCACGACAACTTACAATAAAAAATAACGCATAGGTTTTTCGCACTTTGAGAATAAGGTATGAACTCGCCATTTAAGATAACTGCAGATATTACCGACTGACATACAACATTTTACATGTAGTGGCTACCAATAATCAAAGCCATGGATTTACTAGGAGACCAAAATTTTTTGCCCATGTATTAATACATTGCAGATCTTTGTCGATTTTAATTATAGCATTTTTTTTGTCATCTGCTTTAAAATGGTGATAAATTTACAGATTATCAGCGTATAGAGGACAGTGAGAAGAAATTACCTGACTAATAGGGTCAATAAAAACAGAGCACAGAAGTGGAGAAAAGACTTGCGGTACTCCTTCAATAATTTCGCACCAGTTAGAACAAGTCTCATCTAACCTAACACGCTAAGCGATCAGACAAATACGAGTTGAATCAGGTAATGACAATAGGGGAAATGTGGAAAGAAGAAAGAAGTATATTGAAAGGACAGAATTGAATGCACTGCTGAAATCTAATAGCACCAATATAGTAAGGCATTTGTCATCTATGGCCAAACGAATACCATCGGATACATTTATTAGTGCACTAACTATACTGTATCCTGGGCAAAACCCTCTTTGATGCGGGCTAAACACGTCTTATTGAGTGAAAAAGTTGTTTGCGAACAATACTTTCTATAAATTTTGATAGAACTTGTAAAATGGAGATAGGACGAAAATGTGAAGGATTTGTAGGATTACTAATTTTAGGACGACGCAGCACATAACCTTTATACACGTTGAAAAAAAGAAGCTCAAGGATAGAGAATGGATAAGGATATGGGTTATTATAGATGCTAACTCGGAAGAGAGTAGCATCAACCATTTGAACATGAATACAATCTGCTGCTAGAGGTTTGGTGGAAATGGATTTTAGAATAAGAAAACCATCTTTCTATAGTATTAACTTAACTTGATCATTTAGATAAATTGGAGATTTAGAAAAGTAGGCATTGAGAGCATGTAAATCGTAGAGATATTATTCTCTGAAGAGGATTTGTCCAATCCACGTATATTTAGAAAATTCCACATATGGGAAGATTTGGACGTATTCAGTTTTATGCATGTAAGATCTCTTAGCATCTCTGCAGAGCTATGTGCAACGATTACCAAGTTTTCTTATAGCCGATTAAATTTTCATCTGTGGAGAATTGCGTGTATAAACGCTTAGCCTTGTCACACTTCATTCAACATCGTTGTCTTCAAAGGCTGTATAAGCCAAGGCATAGGAGTGTATTTTATCTTAACAAATTTTAGGGGCGCGTCAATATAAAGGGAAGTTATATAATCAAAGACGGTATATGATTAAAAACGTTATCATCAACAACGTCAGCATTGATGACAGGAGACCAGTCAATGTCATTAAAACCAACTCCTAAGCTTTATAAATCGATATTTTTAAAACTTCTAAGTAGAAGAGATTTCGGCTTACCCTTGGGACTACGAACCTTGTATGGCAGTAAACGCAGATCATGATATGAGAATATACCATAATTTAAGCAAACATACCTAAACAAATTGCTTGATTGATTGATTTGTGCTTGAATGTTACAGATATTTGGTTACAGCTAAAATTTAACTTAAGTTACCTTGATCTTATGTGGGGTGTCTAGGTCTACCCACATATAAAGCTTACATTGGTAGAGTATTTGGTATGACCCATAATTATAAACATAAACCAGTTATAAAGTGCTGTTACAAATTACTCATTTCACAGTTTCCGATTCCCGTAAATGGAGTCAGTTTGTTACGAAACACAATTTGTCTAGGAAAGGTATTCCATTAAAATCCACCTCTAATACAAAAGGGTTACCTGAAGCTTCTGTCGATTTTAACATTCAAATCGAAATATAGCGAATATTAGGTATATTTTTAAACAAAAAATAATTCCAAATACCACATGCCTACATATATCAAATGAAAGTATTTTTTATAACAAAAAAACCGACTTCAAACTATACAGCAAAGTCAGTCATAAAAAAATACTTTTTAGTTGCGCAAATACTTAAATAGCTTTTGAAGTAATACATCAGGCGCCTGTAGAAAAAGTACTACTGGCACGCGTATACAAGGTTACTATCCCACTCTTCGGTGTAGACGCTCGTCACCAAGAGTTGCTCTCGATTTCCCTGCGATCCACTCATGAGATCCTCGGTGACAATGAAACTATTTCAGAAGTATACTTTTTCAAATAAAAAAAACTATTTGAAAATCGGCCCACAATTGACGGAAAAATCGCGTAACATGCCTACAAAAAGATTAATTCCTGTAGAAAATGTGATACTGGCACGGGTATAAGGGGTTTTTTTCGCAGAATGTAGGCGCTCGGCGTTCTTTAATAAGGGTTACTCTCCATTTCCCTGGAATCCACTTATCAAATCTTGACTTGGTGACCATGGAACTACCTCAGCAGTGAGGAGAAGGAACGAATAAACAAAAAAATATGAAAATCGCTCCTCAACTGACGTAGATATCGTGTAACAACGAAGTCCGTTAACAATTTTCGAGGGTTTCCCACGATTTCCCTGGGATCCATTTAACAGGTCCTGACATTATGGCTATGGGACCAATTCGAGAGCATTCGATTAGATTTCGGTTAAAAGAGAACGTTGAAAATAAGTCCACAATTGACGGAAAAGTCCAATAACCAAAATTTTTCTAAAAAAGCATAAAAACGAATTGAGAACCACCTCCTTTTTCAAGTCGCTTAAAAACATACTAAAAATCACAGCACTATGAATTTTTACTGTATTTTTATCATTATTACGACGTTAAATTTATTTTTTCACGTTGGGCACGATTAACTACAACTCCATTAATTTTTGAAAACAAGTAGTATAAATTATGTACACATATAGTATTTTTAAGGGTGCTTCAGGGTCATTTCCTGAACTATATTAGAATTAAAATTTTAACCAAAACTAAAATTTTGAAAAATCAATCATACCACCTTAGTTTTTGTCAAAATCAGCCTCGGGACTGCTTTGAGTGTAAATTTATCCTGTATATAAAAAAACTTGACACAGACAAATATAATATTTAATATTTTCTTAAGTTTTCGCGACTTGTATACATAATAAAACTACGTTTTAACGGTTTTAAGCGCGGTAATTTTATTTGATTTTGGTTTTTCCGACGTTTCGGCCACTTTTCAGTGGCCGTGATCACGGAAGACAAAGATGTCAAGTGTCAACGAGTATTGTTAAAGTTTTAGGTAGGCTAAATAAAACTTTAACAATACTCGTTGACACTTGACATCTTTGTCTTCCGTGATCACGGCCACTGAAAAGTGGCCGAAACGTCGGAAAAACCAAAATCAAATAAAATTACCGCGCTTAAAACCGTTAAAACGTAGTTTTATTAAATATAATATTTTCTTAAGTTTTTGCGGCTTGTATACATAATAAAACTACGTTTTAACGGTTTTAAGCGCGGTAAACGTCGGAATAACCAAAATCAAATAAATTACAGACAAATATGCAAAAGAATTTAATCTAGACATGTTGCTGAGAAATTTTGTTTTGCGAAGCAATGTACTTATTATAGGAAGTAGTCTTTATTATTAACTTTGCATAAAAAAATAATTATATTCTCTAAAGAAACTTGGTTTGGATTAAAACTTTTGAATTTTATCTTAGTAATTAAGTCTACCACCCAAAATGTCCAAAGACTGTTATCATGTCTTAAAGTATACTTAGTTATTCTTATTACTTAAATAGTCAATTTAAAAAGCTAATAACAGAGAAATGTTCTCTTAATCAAATGTCAGATTTAGTCAAATTAAATGATAGCGTAGTTCGGTTAAGCCCGAGTGATTAATAGTAATTGAGAGATATGGGATTTAAAATTAAAGAATAAATTGAGTATTACACACGCACGTGACCACTGCGCCGCAACCGTACAGTGATCTCGCGCACACGCTGCATGCTGCACCAGCAGCAGTAATATTAAGCCACAGTAGAAATAATAACAGTAGGTAATATCACATTGGCGTCTAGTTGAAATATCTATCGCACAACGGTGTTGTCATTTTTTTTTTTTGTTGCATGAGTTCAGTAGACAGGCAGACGGCCCACTTGATGGAAAACGGTTACCATCGCCTATGGATATTTGCAACCCCAAAGGTCCTACAAATGCGCGGCTGCTCTCTAAAGGGAAACTGGAACCTGGCCACTAAAACCGGAACACAACTCAAGGTTGTTATGGCGGCATACTCTAGACCAGGAGTGGTAGCCATCTAGTTGAGCAAATGCATACCACCTGGCTGTGGATTGTTTTGTCGCCTCTTACGACAGGCCGCCCGGCCGCAGGAAATTGTATTATTTCTCCGTTCCTGCACGGATAACTGTCTGACTGTCTAACTGAAATCAGCCTTTATGTCTAGAATTATATCTCCCTAATCGAATCATAATGTAAGTGTTAATCACAATCTCGACAATGTAAGAGTTGTCTCGGATCACAACCTTGACAATGTATCTAAATGTTGTCTCGGATTTTCCATCAAAATCAAAAATGAGGGACTACTATTTTATAACTTTTGCTGTGACACTGCAATCGCCCGCCCATCGACATTTGATTTACGATATGCCATCTTACAACACAGACTTGCGTAGCCATAAAATATAAAAAGCAACAACAATCACAAGAAAATTGCCTCGTTAATATAAATTACGCCTAAACAAATAAATACTGACAAACGATTATAAAGTTATTAGCAGTGTTGGTAGTCCTAGGAAAAACGACAGAGTTTATAGGATATTTAAAGATAAACTGTCGTACGGTTTATGTAAATATAACACACTAAAGCATTGCATTTTTAATCGTTGTCGAAGGTTACAAGTTGAGCTTGCTATATAAGTACTGTTGTCGCGCTCTTTGCTAAATACTAAGTTATCAGCTCTTTTGTGTATTACTTCGGAGTTGCACATTATAGTCTAGACCAGGAGCGAAAGACTTAACTTTTGTCGCGTTTTTATAAAATAAAATAAATAATAATTATTCTGTCATTGGGTATAGGTACATGCCCGTTGCAGTGGTGACTTACAACCTGACGGACCATTACACAGAATGACGACGCGCGCGCTCCGCGATAGCTAACAGGCTGCTTAATGAGAGATCCCCCTACCACTTAACCGAACTAACGGACGAGCAACTCAAATGGAAGCGTTGCGCTCGCATTCGCCTTTAAATAGGAAACGACACGTTTATCCAATTAGAAATTCACCATATCTTTGTGATAGTTGAAGAGGAAATTTGAGCAATCAAGTTGCAGAGCGCCTTGGCGTTCCTATCACAGTTTATTCAATTGAGCTCGTAATGAAGTTATGTGAGCTATTGCCGGTATAACTACTATAGAAAGTTTTCCTTTTTCATAACGAAGTTAGTATAAATAATTGTATGTATGTGCAATATCATACTAAGCTATCGCTTACAACCGTTTAGCACCTTTGGTGTTGCAAATGTCCATAGGCGATGGTAACCGCTTTCCATCCAGTGGGCCGTCTGCCTGTCTGCTGAACTCCTGCAATAAAAAAATAAAAAAAATATCATACTAAGCTATCGCTTACAACCATTTAATATTTAGGATACTTATAATTGGTTCGTTTCAATACGAATGAAGAGAGAATAAATAACATCTATATTTTTTATATTAGATTTAAATGCAAATTTGAGTTTGTTTATTTCGCTTTCAAGCCATATCTACTCATGGCTTTGGTTAGGCTTGTTTTGATTGATAGAAAACTAAAAAAACATTGGCACAAACGAAGTTGTCGAAAAAACTAATTTAAATTAAATTAAGTTTCTAATGAGTTACTCAAATGAAATTAAATTTTAAACTATTTAAAGTAAATATGATCATGGGTACTGAAAAATTGTCTAAATATCAAACTAAATCAGGAGCCGTTTGTAACTAACGCATGATCTGTTTATAAAATATTACACATATTAGGTGTTTTTGAGTTCAAAACTTTCAATATACTTATATATCAAGACCTTAGTAAACTTCTATCCTATATAATGCAATTGTAATTACAAGAACCACATGATAATTAAAGTAGTAGTAATAATTAAAGAGGTTTTGGTAATAATATATTTGTTGTGACCACAATATAAATTATAGAAAGAACAGATGAATACGAAATAAGTAATCTAAATAACATCAAAAAAATAAATACACGAAACGTAACCTAACGTCCACTTTTTATTAGGTGTAAATTTTGTTAAATTATTTATTGTTAATGTTTTCGTTGCATTTTGCTTTCATACCCCTCCCATATGCATACATTGATAAACATTCTGAAGCTTAAATCCCGTTCTAAATTTAATACAATAAAAAGTAGTTAGGGTATGTCAAGGCAACGATGGCCCCGAACGCTTCTAACAGAGAAATAAGTGTCGTCATAAATCTCGTTTAAAATGAGAGAGATTTTGTCATCATAGCACAACCATCGCATCCTCTATGATGTCATGTTACATCTTGAATGGTCCAGATCAAATTCCAACGTAATCTTTGGATGAGTACATTGAATCGAAATTCAGTAGTAATAGCCCGATACGAGGTGGAAGTAATTTAGCGCTTTAGTTTAGTCATCTGTATCAGGGTCTCCAGGATGACTTTTAGAATTCTGGCTATACTAGACAAAAATCTTCCCATAATAATACTGTTTTGGCAACTTGTACTCATATATGTTAAACCCACATATTCCTTAATAGTAATGCACGTGTATATTATTTTCGGTGTTAGCAGCTTCAGATAAAGTAGGTATTAACCATTTTTTAAGTCAGAAGCGACGTGACATGAACACCCATCGTTATTATTAAATACATGTAGTGCCAGCAAAAGATCGTTAGCGTTGCCGTAACTACGAATTTTGTTACTGAACAGCAATGGCGGTATCAAAATGCAACCACGGCGCACTCTTTTTGGTTATATTCATCTATCCCAAGGAAACGTCATTTATTACGATAAAAGTATCCAAGTATTGACCCGGGATATAAGCTAGCTCTGTGTCGATTTCAGTAGTTTCCACGTGATGCTCTAACAGACAAACAAAAATTCTAATAATTAAAAATTCGAAATCTACTAGTCCAAATTAGCCCCCTGTGTTTTTCTCAATTTTAAAATTCATTGTGAAAACTCGTCCCCTGTAAAGATTTATTACATTATAAGCTAGCTTTTGCCTGAAGCTCCGCTCGCATTAATGTTATCTCACGCACATTTTTCCGGGATAAAAAATAGCCTATTTGCTAATCTCGACCATAAGCTATCTCTGTACCTAATTTCATCCAGGTCCGCTCAGCCATTCTGGCGTGATCGAGCATTAAAAATCCATCCAAACTCACATTTATAATATTAAGTACCTATACATTGATTTTAGTGTTTTTGACTTCGTTACATATACACGAGTGTATTGTAACATTGTATAAATATATTTTTATACGATGTTATAAACATTGTATTTCCCAAAATTTTCGTATCCCCAAAAGTTCTTAAACAAAATCTTTTCCCCAAACTTATGAACCACTCGAACTCTGGAGGCGATGTTAAAACGGGATGGGACAGCGGACAAGTGTCACGTCGTGTGCCTGGCGCGTGGCCACTCGCTCGCACCCACCGAATACGCTGATTGATATACCGAGTTAGCTGACCTCACTCACTGCATTGACCTCATTCATAAACCACCATTTAAACTTATACTCAAAGAGCAAAGGTCTGCGCCCGATAACCCATTTATGTGTAATTGTATCGAATTGTCTTATTGGGACTTGTAAATAGAGAAAGAGACGAATTTAAGTAAAAAATATAACCTTTTACTTCATAATTCGTTAAACTAAAAGGTGCCACACATTTAAAGTGCTTGAAATATCTGAAAATGACTTAATACATTATAGAAATATTTTTCACTACACTATTTAACCGAAATTCTAACGGCCTCATTCACAAAGAGTAAAAATATGTTTGAAGGCTTATTTAAGATAAATCGTCAAAAAATATTATTCATAAACACATTAGCCTTAAAACACTTTACAAATTTACGCTAAGTGTCGTTAATTATAGCATAATAAAGTGTTAAAACTCATTATGGACAAGTTTCTAGTAGCTCACAACATCTAAAATGCTCCATCAGCCGTTCCACATAGCGATCAAGGTCGTTATAGTCGTGGCGAAAACGTCACTAATGATGTCATTATTTTCGATCACACAGCACTCACAACCACCCATGACAAGAGGTGGGTGAGTCGAAGTGGGCGTTGATCACAGAGCATTAATTCTATCTATCAATTGACATTGAAAAAGGCGCGATTTTCAAATCAACCAATGACAGTGTGTATTTCGTCGTTAATGAAATCAATGCTCCATAATCCGTTCGACTTTTGTTTATAATTGTAACACCAGCAGATGAACGGGAAAAATCGCGGTCGTAAGCGCGGTAGTTGTGAGTCTCATGTGGAACGTAGCCTATATGGTACAAGAATGTCCATGGACTATAGAGGTCCTGTGCACTAATTATGTCGAACTGGCATACTCGCGCTGTCTATTTCCCAGACCACTATCCTGCACGCTGCCGTGTAAGTGTGCATCGTGTTGACGTTAATATTGTTTTATTAGCTTTTTTCCGTAGACAAATCCCTGATAAAAAATATTTCACTATGAAGTGGCAACATCATAGAAATATGTCAGTTAAAAAAGATTTGAGAAGCGTTTATGAATAAAGTTTTTTGTCGAACTTTTAATAGGCTAAAAAACATTTTCACTAATGAAGTATTTATATTGTATAATGTTCTTGACGGGTCCTTGGAGAATTGTTTTTTTGTGTAATTTTATTTTCAATAACTGTAATAAATTTAAAAGAATGTAAGTAAAATAATTTAATAATAAGAGACATACAGTAAGTATAATACTGGCTAAAAGTAAACAATGATTACAGGATGTTGACTGTTTTTAAAGAAAAAATATGTGTTTGTGTTGAAAATCTGAACTGATTATTGAAATATGTTTTTTCGAGCCTGCACAAAAATTCCTTGTTTTAGCGGCAGTCTAAGACCTATAATTTGGCTAAGGATCTGTCTACGAATTCAGAATTAGTGACGAGCCACACGGACAATGGTTGGCGCCGCTCCCGACGACTCGTAACATCCTTCATAGATCTTTTGTTTTTCCAACCGTCGTGTCGCACTGCGTTGTCGCTGATGCCACTCTTTTATTTGGATGGGTTTAATGCATTATTTGTGAAGCGACATTGTTGTTAGTCGTTAATAAGGACCAAGATGTCAAGAGTACTTTAGGCTCCCATAGAGTAAATTATAATCATAAACAAAATTTAAACTAAATAATTAAAATTAACAAGTTGGCGGTAAGCTATCTAAAATTTTAACAATACTTATTGAAACTTGACATCTTTGTCTTCCGTGATCACGGCTACTGAAAAGTGGTCGAAACGTCGGAATAATAATAATCAAACAAATTACCCCGGGGTAAAACCATTAAAACGTAGTTTTAATATGTAATATATTTCCAATAAAATAAATTAGTGAATAGATGTTTTTCATATAAATTCTAAATAATATTAGTTTTAGCAGGTATTTTTAGGCTGTGATGAGTATTTAGCGCCACGCCAGTACAGATCGACATTTAGCATTATAGAAAGAAAACTGAACAAAAACGTAACCTAAAATTATTTACACTTGAATCCATTGTGTAGAACAAGTCTGGCAGTAATGGTCTCTTGCGGCATGCATCGGTTAATATGTTAATACGTTAATATGCTACGTAATGCAGCACAACCACTGTAAAATTAATATATCCTGGCTCGCGCCGTGATTCCTAATATTATATTTAGACGTGACACGCGCTCGTTTGTATCAATTGGTCCCGTCTGCCTCGCTGATATACGGCCGACGCTACTTTAGAACAATGATGGCACAAATTGCGCTATTACGCACTTCAGCGCTGCCCGACCCCGCGACCCCGCATGGCTTCTGAGTACATAATTGACAAATTAGCCTGCACTGATATGCTTGCATGCACAAACTAACCTACAATCACGGAATTGCCGTCGTATACTTGCCAGCGACCAATAGTGGTTCCTGTATAAATGTCTACGCTTCATTAAATGTAAAATCTACTGATTTAAGGAAACTAGAGCTAATGAAACCGACTAAATACGTGTCGGGCCTAGTCATTGTTTTTGCAAAATTATCCTCAATAAATATTTAAAATAATATCATTAAATTATACATATATCATAGAACACATTTTCTTTCTGTAACACCATCCAATAAACAGACGGACGGACAGTCATTACAAAATAATAAGGATTCAGTTAATTCGATATGGAATCCTAAAAACGGGCACCTCTTAGAACATATTATTGCAAGAACAATTTTCACCTCAACTACGGCTATGACACTCATTTATAAAATATTGAACCACGACGCCGAGTTTAGTTATACAAATCGGTTAATGACGGGTTCCATGAAAGCCTTTTAATTTCCCATTTGGTGCGACCACCTCTGATATCGGTTGACTGTTATTAATAGGGGGCCAGAGCCGGTCGCCGGTCGGTGGCTCCGCGCTCCCTACAACCTCGATTACGACAAACCTTACGGAGGTATCGCGGTGACTCTTCGCAACTTATCTCTCACTATTAATTACGGTCAGATATTCACCGGGAAAGTTTTAATGCAACCGCTTCATTTGTTTGTGTACCACATGCGGCATATCTGTCATGCTATAGAAGTGATAGCTTTGTTTGAATAGGCCGAACGAACACCAGATACGACGGTAACATTCGTAATCGAGTGGCTAACAAATGTTATAGTTGCTAAATTTTAGAACCACATACAAAAAGAGCGGGCGCTAAGATACCATATAAGATACCATATTATAACGATAAAATAATCTTAATTGCTATGTAACAATAAATAAGCTGTTTGACTCGTAATATCTTGTTGTTATATTCGTTATATGTGACATCATGACTTTGTACGCTCTTACAAAATGTATGAGGCTGTGTCTTGTTGGTAGATGATAAAAAGTCTCAATTGATTTGATTGTCATCTATTCTATTAATAGTTATATGTATGTATGAATGGAGGTAGTTATTACGGGGTAACCATGTGACGGATATATCCCCCAGTAAACGGATATGCAATATTTTATTATCAAGTAACCGGATAATGAAAGTCTAATAACCAGATGTCAGTGCAGAGATATTATTAAGCGAACGGATGTCAGAAATCCAATAACCGGAAAAAAGTCACCCATATTTGTGATGGAAATAGATTCTATGAAGGAAATGAAACCAAATTATCGCTAAAACATCACTGGATACTGTCATTTTGGCATCTGTAAGCACCTCCCGGGGTCCGGCGACTCGGTGGGTTCTCGCGTCGCTATTCCAGTGGCGCAGGGAGACCCTGGCGAGGGGCACGAAACCAAGGCTTGCCGGTCGGACCTTCACGGCGTCACCATGATGGTCTGGAGAGAGCGGCTCAGGCACCCCAGCTAGGGCTCACCATTATCGAAGTGATGAGGCCCGTCCTGCAGGACTGGATTGGACGCAGACACGGCAACCTGGTGATCGAATGATGCAAGTCCTCTCTGAGCACGGCTGCTTCGAGAGGTACCTGTGTCACCTTGGTCATGAGCCAACGTCGGGTTCCACCATTGTGATACCAGCGACGAGGATACGGCGCTGCACTTGTCCTGCCTGGACAAACAGGCGCCGAGGCCTCGTAAATGTTACCGGGTCTGATCTCTTGCTCCCGGCCGTGGTTCGCACCATTGTCGGGAGCCGTACCAGATGGGACGACGTCTCCTCCTGCGAGCACGTTATGTTTGCTAAAGTGGAGGCGGAGCAGGAGCGTGAGCACACGTCTTTGCTCCGCTCCCAACTAAGGAGGACGCGTCGGCGTCAGATGGCCAGTCTGGACCTTCGGCCGCCGTGAGCGGGCAGCGTGGGCGGGTTCCCGGAGGAAAGGGTTCTCACCCACCGTTATGCAATGCTTATTCGAGATGGGGGTGCGACATTTCCGCGCGCGCTCAATTCTCCTCCCGTGGGGTGCGTTACAGACCTATCCACGCAATGAGAGTATGAAGATGCCGGGGGATAAAAAATAGTTCCCAGGCAGTGGATGAAACCGATGGGCCACCGACTGCCAGGGCCAGCAGAAGGGCTAGGCCACATACCCGTGGCCTTGGCATTAAGGGCGAAGGACGAAATACCGCGGGGTTTTAGTGGTTATCCCTAATTATGGTGTAGCAGTATAATCTTTCGCTCTGTCTAGACATGCTAGTGCCACCCCAACCTAGCGAACCCCACACATCGGCCGCGATTTTCCCCCTACGCGCGGCTGATGGCCCTTAATCGACTTTCCCCTCATTAAAAAAAGGGAATGAGCTGTGTGAAACAAACAGTCTAAGCCACTCTAAGCAGTCAGTTAGAGACAAGCTGTAGAACAGTATTCTTGGCCGCCAAGAATACTGTTCTACACATGACAATGATGAACAGCCATCTTCGAGCTGTCTTGATTATGTACCTAGTCCAGCCATAAGTTCTGTTACAAATGAAAATGCATTTTTTTTATGAAGTAATGTAATATTATTAAAATTTATACCTACATATTTATTAAAGTCTCAGCAAAAAATATAAGAAAAATCTATTCGAAATGGCCACCTTTGACTTTTATACAGGCCTTTAATCTGTTTGGCCACGTATCTATGGATTTACGCACTGTTTCCAAGGGAAATTTCGCCACTGCTTGCTCCAAAGATTTTTTAAGAGACTCAAGTCACCGTGTCGTTTAGAGCAGGCCATGTCCTCTAAAATTGACCATAATTTGAAGTCTAAAGGGTTGAGGTCTGGGCTAGATGAGGGCCAGTCATCAACTCTTATAAAGTCCGGAACGTTGGTTTCAAACCAGGCTTGGGTAGTTCGTTCGTGATAGTTCCCATTCCATATTGTAATTTGATAATGAACACGAAAATATATGTGAAATGGCGCAAAATCGAAAGAAGTTTTTGTTGGTATTATGAATACGCCCTATAGCCTGTTTAAATACATGCAACACTTTTTGCCCGTGACGCTGCGTTCGCCCCTGTCGCCTTCTCCGCTGTGTGTCGTTGTGGTATGGACGATCTCTTTATACAAAATAAAGTTTTAATAGAATTCTTATGGTTTTACTGATGCCTTCCCATAACACTGTTTAAGTGCAATAGTTTTTAAAATAATATACGTGTTCCAAATTGAAAACAATTAAAAGTTGAAAAAAAGAAAAGTTTTTATGTAACAGTATTTATGGCCAGACTGGTTATATTAAATTTGTGTGCTAAGTTTGATATTGTAATTCAGTGTAATAGATTTTAATTATATTGTTTCAGATTTTTTATATTGTTTTCGGCGTTTCGTACAGTTACGAAAAACGATATTGTAACATGTGTAGGAGACAGTGGTGCTGTTAGATATAAGTATAAGTAGAGTCAATTAGCAAAAGAAGTTGGAAACAAGTTATGGATCGCCTCAGGCCTCGCCAATTACTAGCAATTGGCTAATAACACCCTGTGAAAATATCGACTGCTGTTACCAATTAAACTAGACGCTGTAAAGACTATTTATATCAAATTATTTACGGCTCTAAGTAAGCATATAGTAAGTAGGTATGTATTATCATATTTTGGGAAGTTTTGCTTATAACCTAGTTACAATCCAAAATATAAATTTACAAGTTTGAAAAGGACACATGCTATATAAGTCGAGACTTATTTTATCCCCTTTATTGTACTAATTATAGGAAATGTATACGCTCATTAAACTAAAGTGTTATTCATAATCGTTTTATTAAAACGGTTATGAATAACTTTGTAATAGAATTAGTTTCGTAAATTAAAGCTATTTTTTCTTTAATTCGTATTAAAAATTGTGTTGTAAAAATAATCCTCTTTATCGGTGTTGAATGCGAAATATTATAAGTATTAAGAAATATCTGGATACAAAATATTATTTATTATCCTCGTATTTTTTTTTCTTTCAGGAATTTGAAAGGTGGCATTATTTCGATAAATACCACCCCGCCAGACAATTGCTATGCAGTTTTAATTTCAAAATATTTGTAATATTTATTAAAAATGAACATGAGGTACCTATAGCATAGGATATCTACTGCTTTTAAGGACGAAAATTGTGTTTTGTAGAAAATTTTAACTGTTTGCTGAAATGTGGCCATTTCAAAAGCTATAAAATTTCGTTGTTTGATGTCACCTTACAAGAGGATAGTTGAGAGTGAAGTCAAATGAGTTAGTTATTTTATGCAACCGTAACAAGATATGTCGTCATATATTTAACGAGTCCCATAGCGTATTAATTATGGTTTACACGGTAATTAAAATAAAATTATTACTTTAACCTATTTATATACGATGAGGGACTTGAAAATCAATGCTGTGTCAGGATAACTTTTGGCATAGCAATATACTGTGTACCTAGAATACAACGCATACAACAATGATTTGTCTCATCAGTTTTGAATACGTGTCGCTCTTGTCAAATGAACCTTTTCATACTTTTCTTTACTTATATCGTCAACAGCGTATCAAAAACTGCATGAGTTGTATCGACCCTACTTTAATACATTACAGTGATTTTGTGCAATGTATGCTGATCATTGTCTGTTAGATATCATAGAATTTTGAATTAAGAAAATAAGAAAAAGATAAATTAATATTAAAAATATTTTTTTCAATTACATACATATGTCTATTCCTTAAATAAACTAATTTGGTATAAATAAAACACGTTTAAACACTACTTAATAATAAAACACGAAAACTGAGACCTACCTACACCTACACACAAATTGGTAATAAAATAGTTAAAAGATCATTTGTTATTTTTGTACTTGGGCCTTGTTTTGTTCGTCCGCTTCTTTCTTGGAACTCATTCTTCTAAATTAAAATTTAAGTGATGTAATTAAAGATCTGTAACATTTTTAGATAATGAAACTGCGCTGTCGTAAATAGATTAGTTTGAAAATATGTTTTCTCTTGTCGAGATATTATCTTTAGGGCATTAAGTACGCGGTGAGCAGTGACAGTTATCTCTCAACACCATGATGCCACTTTAGAAGTCAGAGCTGAAATGAGGAATCTACTCCGCGCCTCTGGGTTTAGTGGTCATAACTCAAACAGATAGTGTTCCATCCCGTGCAACTACAAACAAGGTTGATAACAACGTTATGCCCACCTAAACGACCCTATCACACTATTCGACAATATTTAATAATTATGAACCTACATATATTTATCAGATATATAGGAGGCATGAACTAGCTGCGACAGCAGTCGGCGCGAGCGTTTCTCAAATGAAATTTATTACCTACGGCAATCATAAGGTTTTTAATAATTTTAAAGTGTGTTTTTACTTTTTTATTTATTTGGTGGAATGTTACGAGATTAAGATTGAGATTAGCTTTAAGTAGAAATATCATTAAATTTAATTACATACACTGAAGTACATGATTATGATTATAAAGATTTTATTTCGGAAAATGCCAGATTATACACATCTGTCTTTTAGGGGTCTACGAGGTGTAAAATGTGCTTACAAGATTTTTAGTGTTAATTTTCCATAATATAAATAGACTTTAAGTTAATAAAAAATTTAAATATGTATCAGAATTACATGCATAATCATTCTAAATATCTACGTTTATTGTATGATCTGTTTTCCAGTTGTAGGAGCCTCAGCTCCACTCGGCCCAGACCTTCCTGGAAAACGAACAGATTTACTTCTATTTACGGGTATAGTTGTGTAAATTAACTTGCGTAACGAACAGTTGTTTTAAGGAATGAAGATATTTTGATACCACTGTAAAGAAGACTCTATTCTCTATTTTTCATTGCCACACTGGCTAAAAGGCAGACGGCCCACGTAATAAAAAGTGTATAGACGTTTGCAACAAGGGCAAAGCCAACCTGTTACCAGCCATTCCTCTTAGTTTTTCTCAATACAAATATTTGGAACCGGTACCGTATATCCTTTCCTGCCATGGTCCTTACTTTTCTGTCACAACACAGTTATTTTTCATCTCTTTTTCGGCGTATTATTTTTATATCCATCAATTCATAATTTATTTATTTATTAACTTACAAACATCGCTATCATTACAGTTGTCACCAATACGATAGCGTGGGACACAATAATGTTATTGTTATTTTTTATTGTGTTATTATATTATATTATGTATGTTTTCTTTGTAATGTTGGTGTACAATAAAAAGTATTTATTGTATTGTAATTACATAAAGAGAAAAGAAGACTTCATCTGTACTGGTAGTAACCGAAAGATTCACATTTAATCTATCTATATATAAAAAATGAATTGACTTATCTTAGTGTCACAAAAACTCTAGATCGTCTGAATCGATTTGACCAATTTTGGTTTTGAAATATTTGTAGAAGTTCAAGGAAGGTTTAAAAAATGCGAAAGTATAAATAAAAAGTAAAAAAGTAGTAACTATTTTATTTTCCATACCTTTCGAAGACTAGATACAAAATTAATTTCTGAACGCACTATAAATATTTGACTGCAGACAATGTGACATATAATATGTTGGGGAAAAAGTCTTTTCGCATATAGTATATATGAACTTGTAATAAGATCTCTTTGGCTATACCATTTGTATCTGGCTGGTTTTGGTATCATTAAAAAGTTATAATTTTAAAGAAGACAATTCCAAATTCAAAATAGGAAAATGTGTGATTTCATTTGTTTTTCTTATTGTTAAAATGAGTGAATCTAATGAAGAAATTCGATACATTTTAAAATTTTACTACAAAAAAGGTACAACACAAGCCGCGAAAAAAATTTGTGATGTTTATGGACCTAATGCAGTATCTGTGAGAGTAGCGTAAATTTGGTTTAAGCGTTTTCAATCCGAAAATTTTGATATCAAAGATGCACGTCGCTCTGGTCGCCCTGTTACGGGCAAAATTGATGCCATTTTTTAAAAAGTGGAGCAAGATCGGCATATTAGTAGTTACGATGTAGCTGAAGAACTGGGAATTGACCACAAAACGGTTTTGGCGCATTTGAAAAAATCTAGGTACACAAAAAAGATCGATATTTGGGTGCCTCATGAGCTCACTGAAAGAAACCTAATGAACCGTGTACTCATATGTGATTGTTTATTACGACGTAATGAAACCGAACTATTTTTGAAGAAGCTGATAACTGGTGATGAAAAGTTGATCACGTACGACAAGATTGTGCGAAAAAGATCGTGGTCAAAGGCCGGTCAGGCTTCACAGACTGTGGCGAAACACGGGTTAACTCGCAACAAGGTGATGCTGTGTGTATGGTTGGAATGGAAGGGCATTATTCATTATGAGCTGTTACCGCCAGGCCATCGATCCTGAACTGTACTGGGAACTACTGATGAGATTAAAGCAAAAAGTTGAGAGTGAAGGGGGGCGACCCGTACAGGGTGGAGGAGCGAGATGGAATGCTCCTCCGTCTCAAAGGAAGATCTTCCAGCGAGGCTAATGTTCCTCGCAGGCCTAGGCCCATCTGTTATAATTGAAATTTTGTATATATTCTTTGTATGTTTCGGGAAATGTTTGTGACATCAATTATTGCACAGCGCCATCTATTGGCTTGTAAATGTTCCACTACAAGAGAAAGCGGCCGGAATTAATCAACAAAAGGTGTGTGGTTTTTCACCTTAATAACGCTAGATCTCACACATTTTTAGCCACTCAGCAAAAATTACGAGAGTTTGGCTGGGAGGTGTTAATGCATCCGCCGTATAGTCCTGACCTTGCACCTTCAGATTTTCACCTGTTTCGGTCTCTGCAGAATTCCTTAGGCAGTGTCAGGTTAACATCACGAGAGAACTGTCGAAACCACTTGTCGCAGTTTTTTGATCAGAAGCCCCAAAATTTTTATAGCAATGGGATCACGTCCCTACGTACAAGATGGCAAAAAGTTATCCAACAAAATGGCACCTACATACTTTAGTCAAATGTAAATAAACTTTATAAAAAAACCTTTTGAATTTTTATATAAAATGCGAAGAAACTTCTTCCCCAACCTAATATGTTTGTTGTCAAATATTGGTAAATCCTTGGATATCTTCTTTATCTTCTTATAATTAAAAATCAATGTTTGTACGTTTGTCCTCAATGTGCTCCTAAAGCATTGATCAGATTCTAATGAAACTTTAGTAGGGTGTTCCGAGGACGCCCGCAAGGGTTTTTGGCCCAAAAATCATTATGTATAAAATTCTTCCGTTCGTGTGTATGTCACTGAACTCCTCCTAAACGATTAAAGCGATTTTGATAATATTTTTTGTGTGTGTTCAAGAGGCTTCTGGGATAGTTTGAATTTACAATTAGGCGCGGTAGTTGGCGCCGCTAAACTCCTCCTAATCTGTGGGACCGACTGTGATGATTTTTTTGCATGTGTTCAAGTGGATTAGAGAATGGTTTAGATTAACAATTGGTCCCGGTCGATGGCGCTGCAATCGAGTTCTAAATTTTTATTTTTTAAGGGCAGGACGACAACGTCTGCCGGGTACAACTAGTACACTAATAAAAATCGACTGATACAAGTATATAACAAGCTTAATTACAGGACAAATTGCATTCCAACGTGCCAATTAATTTTTGCTATAAACGTACCACCTGAAGTGATATTAAATGCCGTACCGCTTCTGGGATAAGTGGCTCTATCGATATCGATCGCCTGACAAGTGTATTACATGTTTGACATGAACGACACCAGCATTCACTCGAGGCGCCGCGGCTGCGTTGCGCCAAGTATAAAAACTACACAAACTCAAATAGATATAACAATATCACTCATTACAATCTGATTAAAATAAACAAGCTAGACTAATAGAGACGCTTTTTATTATTACAAAATTCACATCTTTAGTTTCGAGCTCTCACATAAGAACCGATTTATCGCATGTTGTTTGTACGTGAATTCCTTCATGATTGCTTTTCAATAGTTCCACTGTTTTTGTAATTTAGCAACAGAAATGTAAAAAAAACTTAATTATGTAGTTTTAAGCTTTACCATTACCATACCATAGTTTTCAGAATTTTCTGGTCCATTCACCGAATCCCAAAAGTTAGACAGTAGGAAACACTTATCGCCACTTAAGAAGCGAATAAATATCTCCATCGCCTATTACATATAAATAACATAAATAAAAATGTCATTTAGAAAAAACGTTATTATTTTTAGGTCGTAAAGTGCTCCCATGACATGGTTTTATAAGAGTTCCATTTTAGTCAAAATGATCACAAAACTCTAAAAATGTTTTAAGTGCTAATGTTTAAGTTAATTAGACCTAGTCGCAAAGCGTCTGATCACGTCGATCACAAATGTCGTCACGTGTAACCGATGAATATCAGAAAAGTGTTTTATGTCGCACGACTGGAAAGCCACGCAATTGAAAATGTCAGGAGGCTATCTCTGGAATATGAATTTGAACGCGTTTTACTTCCGTACAGCGAATGTATACGTAGAGGAATAACGAAGACGACATTTCCATATTGGAATTCAAAACATTGTTTATTATAAGAAAATCGGGCCCCTAAGAATCGAATTATAAAATAGAAACCGACTTTAAAAGTATATATGTAAATTTTTTACCTAATTTTATCCAATATGGAAATGTCGAAAAATCTGTTATCTATAAATTAAGATTGATTAAATTATTAAGCACACGATACCTTTTACACCTTGACTGTGTTGTGACTCATTGCTCTCCAGGTTGCCAAGGACTACGACGTGGTAATGCTAGACATATTGCACCTAGGCACCACAAAAGAATTAATCTTTTTAAAATTTAAACCACCGCTTCCCTTTCACGTTATGTGACTTTAAAAAATCATGTTAACAAATCGAATATTGCTTCGAATAATATGATAAGTTAAGGTACAGAATACTTGAAAATATTAATCAGTATATTACAAATCATCCTTACCGTTAGTTTATCCTTTGACATTCCTTCACAGAAATCAATACTTACAAACTAACGCTATAGGCGTTAGTGTGAAAATACAGTAGGAATGTGTTTTTTCTAAATAAGTCGATTCGATTCCAGGCTATGGTAATTTATTTTCAAAAATCAAATGATTCCACTTTAGTTTATCCAAATCGGGCCTCAGATTCGTTTGAGTATTTTTCTCTATTTCTTACAGTTACCGATATAGTCACAGTGGCCCACTTGAAAAAATTTTCATCTAAATAGTCCTTAAATATATAAATATCCTTACTTAATATTATAAACGCGAAAGTTTGTAAGAATGTATGGATGTATGCTTGTTACTCTTTCATACAAAAACTACTGAATAGGTTTCGCGATGATGAAACTTTACAATAATATAGCTTACATATCAGAATAACCTATAGGCTATAATTTATAAAGATTTTTTTTTATTGCAGGAGTTCAGCAGACAGGCAGACGGCCCACTTGATGGAAAATGGTTATCATCGCCTATGGACATTTGCAACACCAAATGTGCTACAAATGCGCTACTGCTCTCTTAAGGGAGATTGGAACCTGGTCACTAATGCCGGAACCCAACACAAGGTTGTTATGGCGGCATACTCTAGACCAGGGGTGTCGCCATCTAGTCGAGCAAATACCCTACCACCTGGCTGTGGGTTCTTTTGTCGCCTCTTACGACAGGCCGCCCGGCCGCAGGAATTTGTATTCTTTCTCCGTTCCTGCACGGATAAATAACCGAAACCGGAAACCTACACAGATTTCATCACGTTTTATTTCACCCTCAGTATATGGTAATTGTAACAATAAGCCTCAGACCCCAAGAATATCAGGTCAGAGAACTGCCTAAGTGGTACATGCTTTTCACTCAGGATTCTAACCTGTGTAATATGAGACGTGACTTACAATGTCTGAATACAATTATCTTCAAAATTTATCACGATGATCACTGACAAGTTCACGAGTGGGAAACCACCTGTCACAACAGAACCAGCCCTTATTGAATGTCATAAATAACTTTGTCAATCCACTAACTTAATAGCATAATTTACCCGTCACAGGACAGTATAACGAGCAATAGCGATAATAAACCAGAAAAGCCATGAGGTGATAATAGCTGTCCGTAAATAATGATTCCTGATTGCCGTTCCACACCTCGTCGACCAGTTCGTCCGGGTCAGTACCGTTGTGCATCTTTGCATCATCATTTATATAGTTTACTTGGAATGTACATTGTATATGCTACAAGATATCGCTCATTAAAATCGATAGTGACAACAAGTTTAACAATTTGTGAAATAGCTTATCAATGTTTTCATAGTCTAAGTTTTACTCGTGAAAAATTTGGATCCGTATCCTTCGAAAACTATCACATTATCCAAAATAAAAAGTATTTGTCCTACATCAATACTCTTTAACCACTTGAACTTCTGGGTGTTAGTAGATTCTAAGAACAAAATTCGCTACCATCAAAACTTACCTTACCCACTACTTCGTTACATAAACAGATTTATATCAAGGTACCTGCGGAGGACAAGGGCACTACATCAACAACATTATATTAAATTTGTATGTATTTGCCCCCGAAAGATTGACTTCATTTTATATCGCAAACTATACCACACCCGTCTATATGTAAACTACATAAATGACAAAACTTGACAAAAATGACAAAATAGATAACATGGTCCAAGTCGACCAACTGGACCCAGTGGATCCAGTGGACAAAGTGGACCCAACTGGCCTAGTGGTCCCAGTGGACCCAGTGGACCCAGTGGACCCAGTGGACCCAGTGGACCCAGTGGACCCAGTGGACCCAGTGGACCCAGTGGACCCAGTGGACCCAGTGGACCCAGTGGACCCAGTGGACCCAGTGGACCCAGTGGACCCAGTGGACCCAGTGGACCCAGTGGACCCAGTGGACCCAGTGGACCCAGTGGACCCAGTGGACCCAGTGGACCCAGTGGACCCAGTGGACCCAGTGGACCCAGTGGACCCAGTGGACCCAGTGGACCCAGTGGACCCAGTGGACCCAGTGGACCCAGTGGACCCAGTGGACCCAGTGGACCCAGTGGACCCAGTGGACCCAGTGGACCCAGTGGACCCAGTGGACCCAGTGGACCCAGTGGACCCAGTGGACCCAGTGGACCCAGTGGACCCAGTGGACCCAGTGGACCCAGTGGACCCAGTGGACCCAGTGGACCCAGTGGACCCAGTGGACCCAGTGGACCCAGTGGACCCAGTGGACCCAGTGGACCCAGTGGACCGACCCAGTGGACCCAGTGGACCCAGTGGACCCAGTGGACCCAGTGGACCCAGTGGACCCAGTGGACCCAGTGGACCCAGTGGACCCAGTGGACCCAGTGGACCCAGTGGACCCAGTGGACCCAGTGGACCCAGTGGACCCAGTGGACCCAGTGGACCCAGTGGACCCAGTGGACCCAGTGGACCCAGTGGACCCAGTGGACCCAGTGGACCCAGTGGACCCAGTGGACCCAGTGGACCCAGTGGACCCAGTGGACCCAGTGGACCCAGTGGACCCAGTGGACCCAGTGGACCCAGTGGACCCAGTGGACCCAGTGGACCCAGTGGACCCAGTGGACCCAGTGGACCCAGTGGACCCAGTGGACCCAGTGGACCCAGTGGACCCAGTGGACCCAGTGGACCCAGTGGACCCAGTGGACCCAGTGGACCCAGTGGACCCAGTGGACCCAGTGGACCCAGTGGACCCAGTGGACCCAGTGGACCCAGTGGACCCAGTGGACCCAGTGGACCCAGTGGACCCAGTGGACCCAGTGGACCCAGTGGACCCAGTGGACCCAGTGGACCCAGTGGACCCAGTGGACCCAGTGGACCCAGTGGACCCAGTGGACCCAGTGGACCCAGTGGACCCAGTGGACCCAGTGGACCCAGTGGACCCAGTGGACCCAGTGGACCCAGTGGACCCAGTGGACCCAGTGGACCCAGTGGACCCAGTGGACCCAGTGGACCCAGTGGACCCAGTGGACCCAGTGGACCCAGTGGACCCAGTGGACCCAGTGGACCCAGTGGACCCAGTGGACCCAGTGGACCCAGTGGACCCAGTGGACCCAGTGGACCCAGTGGACCCAGTGGACGAAATGGACAAAATCACAAAACCTGTCCTAGTTTCCAGGATAAACTTTACATAAATCTATCCCAAAATGTATCACATTATCCGGGATAAAAAGTATCCCTTGAGCACTCTCGGTATTCAAATTATATATGTACCGAGTTTCAGCCAAATTGGTCCAATAGTCTTTCCATAAAAGGATAACAAACAAAAAGACAAATATACTTTTATCCCGGAAACTATCCCATTTTCCGGGATAAAAAGTATCCTATGTTCATTCTCGGCATCGAAAATATATATATACTGAGTTTCAGCCAAATCGGTCCAGTAGTTTTTACGTGAAAACGGAACAGACAGACAGACAGACAGACAGACAGACAGACAGACAGACAGACAGACAGACAGACAGACAGACAGAGTTACTTTCGCATTTATAATATTAATAGGGATTTTGTTAACATAAATAATAAGATTTAGTGACAATTCGTTCATTCCCAAAGCCGTGAAGTAGGAGTATACAGATATTAAAACAATGAGTCTCTTCCATACAGGGTATTTATGTAACGAGTCATAATATTTAATAACGGGTTTAATATTTTATTTCCAAAAAGGAGATGTTCAAAAACTGTTTCTATGTTCTATAATTTATTGACTCACTTTGAATCTTATTCTTATTCTCGGTGCAACGCTGTAGGGTTTAATATATCAACAGAATTTTTTGCGTATTAGAAACCAAGATTTGACCTCATCAGCTTCTCACCTTATTAGTTTGATAGAAAGCAAACAGATACTAATTAACGCAGGCTGTATCCAGGATGTACCGATTACGGCGGTCGCCTGTTAAGGAATAACAATCACTTGCTTTAGCCAGGATAGATGTATTATCTTTAAAGAAAATCAATTAAAGTGATATGTGAAATTAGACACACCAACATTTTACTAGTTTCCACGTGGCCTTCACTCGAGTACACACCTACGCTTCGAATCCATACCTTAGGAAGGAGTTAGGAAGAAATATCCCATTTCCCAGTATATAAATTGTCTTATACAATAAATTATACTTTTTTTATACAATCATATTAACACAATACTATACAACAGCTTAGATATACGATTAAACGGCGACTCTATCGCCGCTGATAGCAACCTCTTCCAGACAACCTTGGACGGAGAGAAAAATATGACACAAAAGCTAGGGCAGTTTATTTTGCTGCACATATTGTGATATAAATACCCGTTATCCGTTTTTTTTTTTTTTAAATTTCGATCTCCGTCGTTATGCAAGACCGAGATTTTCTTTTTATGTCCCTTTCAATTCTTAATTTACTACATTTGGGAAAATAAATGGGGAGTCTTTTCTTTTATTCTCTTTTTGTATTTTTCTTTCTTTTTATACTTAATATCTATTACATTTTTACTATACTAGTTTACAAAATTTTGTTATATTTATATGTTTAGTCTTATACATTTACTCAATTTTTTTACATTTTTATTTACTAGTACTGCTTCATATATATATTATTTAGATATATGTTTTACAGTTTTTCGCTTATCTATTCTATTTAATTCTACATTTTTATACCTATTTATATAGCTGTTGTTGGGTTGTATTTTTCTTATAATCTAAATTACGTCAATAGCGTTACTTGTTGACTTGTTTCTCTTTACTACCTTTCGGACTATTGAAGTCGCGAATTCTATTAATCCCTCGAGCAGCCAGCCTCTTACCTAAGAGTTCCTGTATATTCTCTCGCTTAATGTCGACTCGTAGAGTATTCTCCGCGTTGTGACGCTCCACGGCAAAGAGGGGGCACTCAAATACTGCATGTAAGGGGGTCTCTGGTACTCCGGGTTCACAGACACACGATGGGTCCTCCTTCAATTTGAAACGATTCAAATATTCAGAGAACCCTCCGTGGCCTGTGAATATCTGGGTCGTCAGGCTCGTTATTCTGACTCTTCTGACAATTCTGTAGGCACATATTGGATCCGGGGAAAAAAACTTAGTGACGGATGCAGTTGGCTCGTCCCTAAAGCGCCGATTCCACTTGCCAAGGGTCTTCATTCGTATCATCCTTCTTGACAAACAAAACCGGACACCTGTCATAATGGGGTTTACCTTTAGGCTACGAGCAGCGAATTTCGCCAGAGCATCCGCTCTATCGTTTTCCTTCACCTCAGCATGTACCTTGACCCAGAACAGAGATACCCCCTTTCCCATTGCCATACTCTGTACTATGTTCTTTCTAGCTGTGACGGCAAGACGATGTGTGTTGCTCCAACTCGTCACAGATTGAAGTGCCGAACGCGAATCACTGTATATGCCAAAGCTGTCTTCTGGGCTTGCTAGGATCTCCTCCGTAGCTCTGCATATGGCCAGGAGTTCTGCCTGATGGACTGTGCAGTAGGACGAGAGCCCCGTTATCCGTTTACCGTATTATCCGTACCCGTAAAGCACATGTGAGTATAAATAATTTTATCTTCTGTGCGTCCACATCCACCAAATACATGGCCGGTTCTTATATCTTATTATTATTTACTATGGTCTGGGTGTCTGGGATCGGCCCCAGAGGAGTCCGTTGTATATTTACCCATAACACAAGCGTAACTTGCTTAATTTGGGGATATACAATGTGTGTGTTTGTCTGCCGATTATTATTATTATATCTTACTATTCATTCGCTTGCCTTATTATCGGTTGAATTTTGATAGTACTAGTATGGCGCTTATGTCAAATTTCACCGACAGTAAAGCAAATGAACGGTCGGTAGGATATAAGAACCGGCTATCAAGCAGAAGGACACCATAACTTTAGTTTCATAATATTGTTTAGTTGTGTCAAGTAAAACTAGATGGCACCTCATTTAAAATGATATACGCTGGTATGATCTATTTTGAACTGCTTTTGTGATGATTTTTTTAAAAGCCCGTTCTTATATCGTACCAATAGTTCATACTATCGGTTCAAATTTAACATAAGCTGCATACAAATAATTATCAAACCGTTATTAAGGCAAGTGAATGAATAGTAAGTTATAGGAACTGGCCATAAAAGACTTTTTCTACTACAGTACAATGTCGTGTTTTATTTAAGTAATACGATAAAATAACGAACCTTTTCTGTATTTGCAACTTTGAGAAAAGTAAAAAAAAAATCTGGATAAATTAAAATAAAATCAAACAGGTGGTTCACATTGAAATAAGACCTCAGATCAGAACAAAAAAATACATTTCTTTTTTATTGTTTTGACTAAAATAAGAGAATTGATTCCTGTATCAATCATGAAATAAAAGACTCGAGTATTAAGGAGCTACCTAAATGGTGTTTGGTATCTCGCTCGAGTATTACACACATTTTTGAAGATCTAAATTGACAGAGTTTACTTACGACAAATCTGTATTCTACGAATTTTAACAATAATATTACGAAGAGTCTGGACGTCGATTTTGATGATAACTACAACGATATCAAGGTTTTAGAAAAATCATAAATTTAATCGGCAGGTTTTTTTTTTATTTTACCAATCAATAATGTACCTCATAGAGGTCAATTTTATAAAGGAATGTGAAACTAAGATAAATGTATACTGTAGCATTATTTGACACAAATCATACCAGCAAATGAAATTAGATTCTACAATTGCGTAGTTTTTATAAAATTCAGAAATATGAAAAACATGTTTATCGAGATTATTTTAACGAACAAATACTTAAATAAAGTATTGGTAAAACGGTTTTGAAAAAGTTCAATATAAGCTCAGTATTCAATAAAAATGTTTTCTAAAGAACTTCAGGACTTATAAGTCAAGTAAAAGTATAAATACAACAAAAGATTTAATAGAACTCGACGCCTATTTGAAGAACAGAATCTTTTCTATTTGAATGAGTATAAAAACTTTTTCGCTCTTAGTAAATACTTAGAATAAAGAATTTTCAGTCCTTCTTTGTAACTTCTGGCGACAACGCGGTAGCTATGCAACGACATGGTCCCTACGTGGCTATGTCGATATGTTGTTCCGATAGCCCCCGCTCCACGGCCCGCACTATTTATTCATGGTGCAATAAATTCAAATTACTCGATTAACAATAGTCAGGATAGCATCTCTCGATATATGTGCCTACCGCTAAATAATACCCAGATAATTTTGTTTCTAAGATTATTGGTATGTCAAGGTTTTTCTTTTACATTATTTAGACGACGATTAGACAAATAATCGATGATAACCCTAACGAGGTTTAATATCACCTATTTTTTATTAATGTCACTAGTGTTACCTTCCCAACATTGTATTAGTTATACTTTGTAAAATACTAGTTTTCCCCGCGGCTACGCCGCGTGAAATACCCTAGATGGTAGCTCATGTTACATATATACAAAGTGTATATAGCCGGCTTTTTAAAATAATTCACCCAAGTTTCAGCTTTTTATCTTGAGTATTTTTCAACATATTTTAACGTTTTTTTTTCAATATTAAAATTACACATGTGGCGATTTTTTTATCAATACTTGGGAGTAAAGGCATGTAATAATATTTTTGTTGTAATTCTCGGATGAAAAGCCGATTTTTTAAAAATAAAATGAAACTAAAATATTTTTTAACTTGAGTTTTTAAAACTATCTATCACCAATTTTTTACCGAATATAAGGTTTTACAATCCTTTCTCATGATTTTTTTAATTTTTTGAACTAGTGGAAGAGTGTCAAGAAAACAAAAACTTTTTTTCGTAATATTGTGTTCTAACGAACCGATATTCTGATTTTCAACTCAAAACACGTTGAAACGACGTCGTTGAAACGACGTTAAAATACTTTGTAAACTTTTGTTAAAAAAATAATAAATTATGTAATTTTTCTATATGGTTAAGAATAATTTTTTGCTATTAATATATTAGATGGAAATTACTGATGCTAAAATCAATTTAGAAATGCTGTGGTGTTTCAATATAAAAGTACAACCATTAAAACTTCTAACTAACTGCTGCGGCTCAACGACCCAAAATGAGTCCTGGCCTCCGAAATGAAAATACTCCACTCCTTTCTGTTCAGCGCTATCGCCTGCCAATCATAGGTTTGAAGCTGGCGCAGATCAGCCACCACCACGTCACTCCAGTGATATCTGGGCCGACGTTTTGGTCGGCCCAGATATTACTAGAGTGACGAGTGTGATAACGCTCGCCGTCCCGTTAGTCTGCCGAGATAGCCTCTTTTCCCCATTTGATCCTCCCCCATTCCATGTAGGTGGCCAAACCAGCGCAAGCGATGTGCCTTGGTCTCTTCTATGATATTGGGCTCATCCACCAGCTGTTCGATTTCGGCATTTTTTCAGATCCGCCAGTTGCCATCACCTCCCCATTTTAGACCCAGAACCTTTCTTAGGACCTTTCTTTCAGCCACCAACAGCTTGTTTTCCTCCTTAAGAGTTAGAGTCTAAGCCTCACATCCGTACAAACTTCAAACAAATTATTTATTTATTTGCCTTAAAATTAAATAATAAGGAAAAAGCATGCGGGTTCCAAATGCGCACTATACGCCATCTCTCATATTATACAGATGAATTTTTCAAGTGGGCCTTCAGGGCCAAATCTTAAACTATACGAAATTGCGAAACACACACACCTGATGGAAAGCGGTTACCGTCGCCTATGGACATTTGTAACACCAAAGCTATTTTTTCCTTGCTTTTTTTTAACTTATTTTCTAATACATTATTTCTCTATAGCTATCTATCGATTACACTTGTTTCTTACACTAATTACTGTTACATATTTTCTTTAACTTATTTCTATCACATTTAATCTTAATTATTATCTACTATAAACTTATTTCTATTACTTGTGTAACAACTTTTTCTTCTTATTTTTAATTTTTCTCTAAGCTTTAGCCTTACTATCTAATTCTTAAACGCTATATATAATAACATATTCAATAAAATGCTTATAGCGTTAATTACTACTTATTACTTTTGACCACTTGTCTATTATTTTAAGCGAGTACCCGAGAAAGCTGTCCCTACACTTCTTGCTCATTAATTCTTCGATGTTCCCTCGTGTAACACCAACACGAAGGATACTCTCCAAATCGTACTGCGCACGAGCGAAAAGGGGGCATTCGAAGATGGAGTGTAGAGGAGTCTCTGGTACTCCGAGTTAACATGGACACGAGGGGTCCTCCTTCAATTTGAAACGATTCAAATATTTAGAGAACCGTCCGTGCCCTGTGAATAACTGGATCTTCAGGCTACACATTCTAGTGCTCTTCAACGTTCTAAAGGCACACACCACATCCGGGAAGAAGAACTTAGTTACGGACGTAGTTGGCTCTTCCCTGTATCTCCGGTTCCATTTATCAAGCGTTTCCATACGGAGCATCCGCTTGACATGTAAAGCCGGGCACCTGTCATAATGAGGCTTTGTTTTCAGGGATAGAGCAGCGGCCTTAGCCAAAGCGTCCGCTCTATCGTTCTCCCTCAACTCAGCGTGCGCCTTTACCCAGTGCAGATGAACTCTCTTACCTCTTGCCCAGGATTCTAAGAGGTTTTGCCAAACCGCGGCGGAAAGCTGGTATGTATTGCTCCAGTTGACTACTGGCTGTAATGCGAACTTTAAAATACTATATACGCCAAAGCTTTCCTCTGGGCTCGCTAGGATGACCTCCGTGGCCTTAAATATGGCTAGCAGTTCGATTTAGTAGACACGTGCAGTATGACAGCAGTTTAATTTTCGGCTTCGGGTCTCAGCATTATTATTCCAAATTGACAATGATGATGTACCCACTTTGCCTTCAATTTTGCTGCCGTCATGAAAATCCTGACTGCCTGTGTTCTGTGGTCATTGACCTCCTGTTGGTCTACCAGGCAAAGAGACTGTAGGTCCCAATGTTTGACGGATGCAGGGTTTGTGCGTAAGCAACCCTCCGCTCGATATCTCTGTGTCAGCACAATTGCCGAGTTCAGAGACACCGTGCGGTTTGCCTTGCATAGCTTTTGGGGAAACCCCCGCTGTACAACGCCAAGCTGCTTACGCAGGCCTAACGTGTTCTTCGAAGGTGCCCAGGCGCTCGTTGCGTACATTATGATCGGTTCTATAACGGCAGTGTACACCGATCTTATTATCTCCGGGTGAAGGCCCGAGCTGACATTTGCAGCATATGGCAGCTACTTGTAGATGCTCAGAGCTTTGGCAGATATTCTTCACATGCGTGTTATAAGTGAGTGCCCTGTCGATTGTCAGCCCAAAGACCTTCACCACCTGCGACATTTCAATGTCGACCCCGCCCATGCCCAGGCGTGGGATGTCGTATTTTAGCTTTCTGGTCATGAACATAGCGCAAGTCATGTGGGGCACAAACTTAAGTTTGTTACTTTACTTTAAACCATGGATGGTAGTCATCCATTCGGGCAAATACCCTACCAGCTGGCTGTGGGTTACTTCTTTCGCCTCTTACGACAGGCCGCCCAGCCGCAGGAAATTGTATTCTTTCCCCGTTCCTACACAGATAACTGTAAAGAAAATGTTATTTAAAAAATCTTCACTGTGAAATTATTGATGTACATAACCCGTTAACGTGCCTTAGAGAAGCATAGCGGTGTACAATACGATCCCGTAGAATGGTTCCCGGAGCCTAACAATTACATTATATTTTTAAGCTAATTAGACATATAAATCTAACAGTCAACAACTACACTACCTCAAAAGTAATAAAAGTCAATTACAAGTGCAACAAAATGGATGTTTAATAATAGCAATTTATTCAAAAGCATTGCTATCAATAAACGTCATTGGCAATAAGAACTTGTCGCGAGCAATCGGAGGTGGACGCGATATAACGCAATGAAATCCTACACCGCGACGAATCGAACCCTGTCGTGTCGCCTTTGAAATTTCTGCTATATTTCGCCCTTTTCACGCAGATATCCCCGGTACCGTGTCTAAACCGCAGGACATGAAACACAATATCGCTGGGTGAGCTTCATAATTTACATGCACAAACGAACATACTCTATCTAGACTACATAGATAAATAGTAGTGGTAAGATAAATATAGTACATTATTATTATAATATACATGTAAAAGTCACTTTTTTCGAAAGTTAGTTTATTCTTTACTTTAAGAATCTAATACTTTATACGACGTGAATGACCCTATAATTCTTTTATACCGAAAATTTGGGTAAGATAGATGCGACATTCAATACACTCATTCCAAATTTCGCTGACACAGCTGCGAAAAACACTATTAGTATCGATAAAAACGTACAAACAATGTAATTGAATTTTGAGCAAACTATTTAAAAATAATGAATAGATGTATATATGAGATCACCTCACATTCCTTAGTTTATCGTAGCTTACCTAAATAGATTCAAATGAATGCGTATGATTAGCTGAGTGACTCTCATTGCTGCGCTAGCGCATCTGCGTACAACATCAATAACAGTAGAGAGATCACTGGTACTGGTTTAAAGTGTTAGTATGTTTTAATTGGAAACTGGCGACAGAGATTGATAAAAGTTCTCAAATGAGCGTTCCGAACGTCGTTTTGTTAAGAGTTTAAATAGGAGAAGTAACAACAATGTGGAGGGAATTCCAAGAATTGTTAACCGAGTCAAGTGTAACAAGATTGTGCACCCCCAAAAACTTCATTTGTAAAGAGAAAACAGTACCTTACGGCCTGATGTTACTTCCATAGCTGCCGCCGCTGTAGTCAACGCCCACGACGCAAATGTTTAGCTAATATACATAGAATAATTATTTATTATCTTTTTCAACTACTATAATGAAGTAGTCCTACCGATTTTTATTTCATTATGTCACTTTTACGTAACCTGGTCATTGCAAAAGTTGAGAACTAAGACACAAAAATAATTTTAAATAAGCTGTACAAGACGTCCCGTGTTGAAAACTATTAAAATCGCAGCGTTTTATACGCACGTCTCTTACTATACGACACAGCTGCGAACTAATCAATCTAGCAGACATGGGCACATTGTGTTGCGACAGGGCAGAGACACTCCCGACCGAGCCGGCCATCCATCACGGACCAACCTTCACCATCGAGCCGCTATAGACGCCGGGATCCAGTCGAGTTTTATACAACTGGTTTTATCATCTCCGCAAAACATAAGGCAACTAACCATAAACTATTGAAACTATCTGAACACAAAAATAATAAGCAATTGGATTAACACATTGTTCAACTTCTGTATATCTATTTGTTACTCGTGATTTTGTGCACACAGCATTCAAAGTACATAAGAGACGGTAACCACTATTCATCAGGTGGGCCGTCTACCTGTCCGCTGTACTTCAGCAATAAAAAATAACTAACACTATTAATAAAAGATAAGTAGTTCGTACTATATGTTACGTATACCACTATCGCTATTATCATCTCAATTCATTCGTGGGGTTGTCTGGAAGAGATCGCTTTTTAGCAATAAGACCGCCTTTTGTACATAACTAGATATATTTTTAATCCTTAATTTCATTTTTGTATTGTTTTATAATAAAGTGTTATCTATCTACCTAGGACTTTCAACATTATTTTCATTAACTTTATTTTTATTGTATTTTAATTTTGGCTTTCTCTAACGGTAGCTTATTCATCAGTGGACCGACTCGTAGTCCAGGGCAAAATGGAGGGCACGAGGGCGCGCGGTAGATCACCAATGCGCTGGACCGACCAAGTCAAAACCGCACTAACTGGTCCACTCCACGAATGCACGAGGAAAGCTTACAGTACGAGAGGAATGGCGACGAATTGTGAAGCTTGCCACCGCCCCTGTCATGAGGACCACGACCACTCTGCCAAGAGTGTAACGACGGAGAAGGAGAAGCTTATTCACTTCTGTTAAAGTACATACATACATACATACATACATAACTTCACGCCAGTTCCCTTGCGGGGTAGGCACGAACATTAAAAGTACATTGATACCATATTTAGAATGGATTGTTATCCAAACCCCTGAAGAGGAAAGTAACTCATTAGACATTTAAAATAGTACTTATTTGATTAATTTTAGAAAATAAGAACAGAGAACGGATCTAAAAAATGGCGAAGTGATTTCACCCTAAACATTGTTGCAATTGGTATTACGAGGTGATTAGAAACTAAAAATACTCAAACGACTACGAGACTTGGCTGTGATCCAAATCGAAGCAATCGGTCGTAGGTACCTGCAACGCACCTAATTGTTTTCTCGAACATCTAACGTTTATATGACGCGTGTTTACGCACAGTTACAAAATTATCCGCATTTTTGAACTGTTTAAAAATATGAATCATTTTTAATTGAAATATTAATTATAGCTCAGATGATTAAAAATAAGTCGACAGTGGCAAAATTAAAACTGCGCAAAACAGTTACTATATAATAGATTAATAGAATGACGAATTTATTTAAAAGTTGCCTGAGAGAATCACCCAGTATACTCGCTTACTCGTAAATAAGCGAGTTCTCGTAAGAACTTACTTAAATAACACGTTACTTATTTAAAAACGTCTATGTTTCAATACCTCTTCAAGGTCCGATAACGAAATGGACAAATTATAAGATTTCAAAAAATCAACACAATATCAAAAAACCAATGAATAAATCTTGTTCAAATAAAAAAAATTAAAACTATTTAGAACCTCAAATTTTCCTATAACTTACCGCCTCAGAGTTCAATAATAGTGAACTTATACCTCGCTGCCCATTGACTTAAATAGAAAAGTTATTAAGGAACATCGTTATGATTTTTCAAGAAATGAATATCTAACCAACACGACTACATATATCTATATATATAAAAATCAATTGCTGTTCATTATTCTCGCTAAAACTCGAGAACGGCTGGATAGATTTGGCTAATTTTGGTTTTGAATTATTTGTGGAAGTCCAGGGAAGGTTTAACATACATACATACATACGAAAAAAATGTTTGGAATATAGTAAAACACCAATTTCGCTTTCCCTTAGTAACTATTCCTACCTGTCAAACATTTGATGTTCGTCCTGTTGTTTAGAAATCAATTTTTATTTTATGGCTTGGCAGCTAGGTCTTGAAGCCAGATTTTAGATTCAATGTAGTTTCTTCATTTTCTTAAACCTATGTGTAGCACAGCTGAACTGTAGGTTATCAGCTAGTGCCATTCAACGGAGTTCTTGTGACAACTCAGAAGGCCACATTTGACTTTACAGTTCACATTTCCCACAAAACACATAATTACTACTCAAAAACTATCAAAATCTCCTACAACTATTGAAAACAGCACTTTTCATCCCTGGGAAAGGATTCTCTCGGCTGTCAAAAAATTTAGAAAACTATGCGAACCATAGATAATACATGCGACCCATGTCCCAACTTTTGAAACAGCCACTGTTGAATCGTATCAAATAAATTGGAATAAAAAAATATCAACAAATTTGTAACATCATTTTATAATTATAAATTACTTTTTACTAAATTATTATGTAATTTACATAAGTTTGATCTAAATGTTTACTATTATCAGTAGCAAAAAAATACTGGCCGGTAGAATGCCACGGAAAAAAAATTATTCGACGTTGCATATGTGACGTAGGTGATAACGTTTCATCAGATTTAGATATGCATTTAACACCTGATTTTATTAGAGAAGTAGTTGTTTGTTTAACTAATCAGTTTTCATTTACTTTCCTCATATTCAAAATGCAAATAAAATTTTCAACCCTCATTTCCACGTATGAAAGCCGCCTGAAATCTTTATTGTTTGCAACATCACACAGCATTGTGTAGGGACATATACATTACATATTCCTACTTATTTTCATTCATATAGACCCTGTAGCTTTTGAGAAAAATGATTGTGACATTCAACAGAAAGACGGATATGTCAGACAAACATACGAAAGAACGAAAAGACGGTTATAATAATTTTATAAATGTTACATTTTTGCCAAAATCGCTACGAAACCCAATATTACGTAGTCTGCGTAGGTCATAGTTTGCATCGTATGAACGTGTCTCGTAATGGAATATTATGCTTTGATAGTGGAATATACAGCCAATGGTGGTCGATTCTTGAAACGATTTATGCACCAGTCACGATAATGGCCGTATTATTGGAAATCCACACCACACCGCGTGGCCGCTTCGTTGGCCCGCTCAGCTCGTGGGATATTCACCATCACCGCTTATAGAAATATAATATTAACACCGCAATCATTATATAATAATCTCATCCTCACACGTTGAAACGACCTGTCTTTGCTTCGATCGCGACATTAAGTGACAATAATTAATTCGTCGATGGCATCGATTTTCGATTACACCCGTTAATGGTCATAATTTAATACTTTATTCTCACATTAGGTTATTATTTTATAGTCTCCATTACTATCAAGGTAGGATTTTGTTACTCGCCGGTGTTGTTTAGCTGAGGGTAGATTAAGAAAACTTTGCTACACACGATTAACTTAATGGTTATTAAGCATAAGATTACATACAATAGCAATAATTAATATGCCTACTTATAATTTAAGTAATTTATGAAGTTTCTCACTTTTGTTTATATAACTCGTACTTATATCATTTTGACAAATATATGTATATTTATACACTTTGCTTACATCAAATCCAAAAGACTTTAAGATAAATCTTTACCAGCAACAAGTTTGCAATGATATCGTTAAAAATAATTTAAATTCATTTTATGGCAAATGCAGGTAAGATACAGATGAAGTGACGATATTACAATAAGTTGTTTAGTACTTTACTTAGTATTTTATACTTAAATCTAATCACACAACAATCAGTGTACAATATTAGAAAATTTCGAAAGTTTCATGTCTGGAATCGGAAGCTATTTAAAAAAATCAACCGGTGTAGACTATATGAACGATGGAAAACATGACAAAATTTTATCTTAGTTTCCTTGCCTATTTGTCTGTCTGTTCGGGATGCACGTAAAAACTACTAGCCCGATTACGATGCAGTTTTCACTGATGGATAGCATACTGCCGAACGTAATAAATAATAAATAAATAAATCATCACCTACATAACATTACAGTTTATCTGCCAAGATTTATTTTATCATATGATTAACTTTTTTAATAAAAATTATTTCAACTCATTTTTAAAAGCAGTAAAATTTGGTCTGTCTAATATAGTCTTCGCCGGATAGCTGAAAACTCGTAGAACTACACAGAAAATCTATATATATGTAAATCAATTGCTGTTCGTTAGTCTCGCTAAAACTCGAGAACGGCTGGACTGATTTGGCTAATTTTAGTTTTGAATTATTTATGAAAGTCCAGGGAAGGTTTCAAAGGTGAGTAAATATGAAAAAAATGCTTGGAATATAGTAAAAACAATAATTTCGCTTTCCTTTAGAAACTATTCCTACCTATCAAACATTTTATGTTCGTCCCGTCGTTTAGAAATCAATTAAATTTAAAAGTCATTCAGAAATCAAATTAAATTTAAAAGTGAAGTTTTTTTTTCATTTTTTTGGTTTTGAATGTCAAACGTTTGATGTTCGTTCCGGTTATGTTTTAACCGCATTTTTTGACTAAAGTTGAAACAATCTGCAATTATCATTCAGCTTTATTTATTGATACTGAGGCGGTTCGAAGTTTGCCGGGTCAGCTAGTACTATTACAAAACAAGACGGTATTATTAAGACGACAATATGTTCTGGGGTTGAGTCGTTTATAATTTATAATTTATTATTCATTCGAATTAGGTTACAAACAACAGAAACAGAGATTACTATTTTTTTAAATAATACTGTAAACTCTGTTAAACGAACACAACACATTTTTCTATAACTACTCGTACAAAAACAATTTTCCACCTATATAATAACACATCACTTCTGAGAATTGAGCTTCCACTACAAATAAATAGTCTTTATTCTCGTTTTATTACATTTGTATCAAAAATAAATGTAAAAAAAATACTACTTTTCAGTACTCCTTTACTAAAAAGTAGTGTTTTTGTATGTATATAGTGTATATAACAGGACTTTCTGCTATTAATAACAATTTATTTACGTCATTACTATTGTCTGTAACGGGTTATATTATAGCAAAATGAGTTACGAGTCAAACTAGAATGGACGCTTTAACTATCTATCCCTTCGTTTATTTATTAGCATATAATAGCATCTAATTGAAAGATATTAAATCAACTACTTCACTATCTTTTATTATGTTTATCTTACTACAAAACACTATAACAAATGCATTCGTCTTCTTGCTTATATAAATGAATCTATCGGAGATTTAATTGATACCTGGCCATTCATTGCGTGAATCGATACAAAGTAATTGCTTGTTAAGCTTCAATTGTCCATTGTTCTTGATTACAAAATAAAAGAGCGCCCTCAGAGCTGAGATTTTTATGGTTCCGTAGCTATTTTGGCAAAAATGGAACCGTTAAGCTGCGTACTCATCTGCGAGTTATTATCGTAACCTCACAGTTACTGTAAACGTACAAAAATCATAGTGTATGTGGCTAGCGAGCTCGTGCCGTCAAAGCTAAGATCAATTTAGGCGTACACATTACTGTATCCAGAAGGTTACTGTATCCGCTCGGTTACAGTTGCGACTCACAGGTGTAAATGCGGCTTTATAAAATTGTTATATCTATCTGTTCATTTGTTTCTCTATGTATGTATATCACAGTTATTTTTTTCTAAATCTCTATATGGATGTCTATATGGTTAAACTTTCGTAGGAAATTCTGTATGTCGATTGGTAACGGTAAGGTTAAATTGAAAAATAATGAGACGTGGCCACCATTCATGTCATTGTGGTATGAAAAAATCAAGTGTGCATAAACATAAAGGGTAACTTTCGTTAAACAGATTTTCAAAAATGATAACAATATTTTTCAAGAGACTTTTTAGGACTGTATTTAAAGCCGTGTGAACGAAAAACACGAAAACAATATTGCCACATCTACGGAACCATTCACTTGTACATAGACAGACACACACTTGACCGATTTTAAAAAATATTTCATATATGCGATACGTCCTTAGCCAGAGCAATTATTATTTTTAACAAATAAGCGCAAGTCAAAATGTCGAGGATAGTGAAACATAATCGATAATCACACTTCTAAAATAAAAGTTTTAATCAGTCCAACCGTAAGTATACTCGTGTAAATTAAAACTTTTTCTAAACAAAACTAACTATTGATGGCAATTCCCTGTCGTATACTAGGCGCATCAGTAATTCAGTAAAGCCATAATTTACCCCTAATTTTTATTAAATAAACCTACGTAAAATTGGCCAACTCTGTCTAGTAGAATAAACGTTAAACATAATGACGTATTTTTGTTATACATAAAGGGCTTTGTCGCTTTGACCATGCTGCCCTAGTAAGTACCTACTTATATACATATATAATTTAAAACAAAACAAAGTAATTCATTTCATTTGTCATCTAGTTCATATAGAATTTTGGCGTCATCCGAGCATGGGTCCGCCTAATTTGACTGACCTACTCACTAACCCTGCCTATTTTTATGAAATATAAATTCAAACATTTTGGGTTTTATTTTTCCCTCATATCATCAATATCGTGTAAAAATATTCAAAACATATTTTTTTATAAATGCTAAATAGTAATACTTCTAAAAACTAATATTTTTGATGTTAATAGAATTTCACTTGATACGCTGCCCGATAATCTTGCTCGAGTTTTATAATACTCTACCTAATCCTTTGTGACATACAAAAGACAAATACTACAGAGTGACCATGTGTTGTTCATGCCTACAAAAATATAAAATTTCTGTAGGTATCAAACCGGGCAGATGATGATATCAAAAGAGCGGAGCAACAAATAAGTACATATTCGAATTTATTTAGACCTTTCTTCGATAACGCGCAGTATACAGGCTTCTTTTATTTGCACGACACGACAGACGCAAGTGCAATTTATTGATACCGTGTGTCGATAACCAGTAGGTGCGTCCCACGCGGTGCGCGATGGCAGCACAATGGTCGCGAGCACGCGCGCGCACCAACAACACGAACAAGTATTGCGCCTCCCGGTGAAAACAGGGAACCAGCGCATGCTAAATACACGCCATAAATAGTGGCGGTTATGGTGTCGTAAAAACAAAGTCAAGCTGTGCAGACAGCCTCCGCGGCCATAAACAACAATACCAATCGCCGCCTATGCTATCCACTCAAATCCATTCATTACAAATTGACACAGCAAAACATTTATGGTCATCTTGTAATAAGAACTACAAATAAACTATGAACTCCCAAATGTTATTAGTCTTATATTTTACAATTATGTTGTAAATACTGGTTTGTAATATTTATTCTTTTGCATTTAATTATTTTTTCATAGTATCACAGCAACCTTTGTTGCCTCTTCAATAAAACGTACATGAAGAAGACTATTTTTTATTTTCAAGAAATTAGAACTGAATTATATCTATAACATAAATTATGAACAGTAAATACAAGGGTACCCGGGGGTTGAAGCTGCTCGCGGCCGTAGGATTTACTCTCGCCACCCTACACAAAACCCCTGAGTAGTGCAAAACGAGTAGCAATGCCGAATCACAACAGGCGGCAATAAAAATAACCTGGCGTAGAAGGCAATGGGAAACCACTATCTTCCAAAGACAACTTTGATGAACAGTACGAATAACGAAGATATAATTATAATCGAAAGATGCATTTGACAATCGGTTCTAACTAATTACCTGGGTCAGTAACTGACAAATGGGTTACCGAAAACTCTTCTGAGGCCAGTCATCAGGTTACAGAAATTGTTAATAATAATAATTTATTATTTATTTATTTCAGACACAAAGATCCATAATTACAGTAAACCTTATACATTGTTATTATTAAATCGACACCAACAATTTATACTACGCTAACTCGAATTTTAGGTAAATTCGATTTATTTTTTTATTGCAGGAGTTCAGCAGACAGGCAGACGGCCCACTTGATGGAAAGCGGTTACCATCGCCTATGGACATTTGCAACACCAAAAGTGCTACAAATGCGCTGCTGCTCTCTTAAGGGAGAGTGGAACCTGGTCACTAATGCCGGAACACAACTCAAGGTTGTTATGGCGACAGACCAGGGGTGGTAGCCATCCAGGTGGGCAAATGCCCTACCACCTAGCCGTGGGTTGTTTTGTCACCTCTTACGACAGGCCGCCCGGCCGCAGGAAATTGTATTCTTTCTCCGTTCCTTAAAGTTGCTTAAAATATAGTTTTTTATATGTAACAAAAAAATCGCACAGAAATATAAACATAACAAAAATAACTAAGTTATAAATCTTATACTACGCTAAGTAAATGTAGTTTTTGAAATCACTCGATCTAAAATACGCTAAGTATTATTAGCGGAGTATGCGCGGGGAGGGAACGCACCGCTTGTTTGTTTACATTAGTCTAACGACACTTGTCGCTGTATTAGACGTTATTGCGCGGTTTTCAAAACTTTATCAGTAAATCATAATTGACAGCGTTATTTTTACAATTTATTTAAAAAATTGTTTGTGATATTTTGTTATTACGAAAATGTCACGAAAACGAGCTAAATATTTAATGGAATTAACCAAAAAAGCGAAATATTCATTGAGGACTGTTGATGAAAATTATGAGACCGCTACGTACTGTCCAGAGAGCACATTAAACTTACTTTAATGTGCTATTAAACATTATAATGTAGCTCAAAGTAAATAAATACCTTTTATAGTAATACGACACGTATTTTAGAAAATATGAGCCGCTTAGCTCGACATCCGTGTAATATTACGCTAACAAAGTGTTAGCGTAGTTTAGTGCGTTCGTGAGTACTTGCTCACTTGTAAAATGCGGTACTTAGCGACTTTTACGTTGTAAAAACTTATGAAAAAATGTATGTTTATTAGTATATTGATGTTTTTTTTTTAAAAATAAACATGATTTCAATACATTATACCTATTGTTATAGAATCATCGCCATTACCTTCCGAAGTTGATAATCCTGAATTCGTGACTTTGTATAATGAATTAAAAATTATGTTTGATGAGCCTATTCAAGAGCAGGATTACTCCATATCCAATTCTGCAAGTCGAGATATTTATAAAAACCTAAGGCTATAATTAATGCATAATAAAATTTAAAAATATTATTGCAATCCAACAAAGATAACACTGATCTCCCGTAATACACTACGATAACATTAGTTAGACGAGTGTATTCTGTAAATTTTTATTGGGGAATTAAGTTCATATACGGCTAACTTGCACTAAATCAAAAAATATAAATAATTAAAGAAAAATAAATATCCCAAATTACAATGAATAAATTAAGTATTAACGTTACCAAATTTCAAATAAGTATCTTAATTAATATAAAAGTTATCACGTTTTTCCCTTTATAAGTCTCTACTGTAAAGTACACTTTTATGAGTTAGCGTAGTATAAATTGCTGGTGTCGAAATTAAACCTTAAAAAATTTAAAAATAATAAATATCCATCAGTCAGTCGGTCAGTCCTTTACTGAAGCATTTCATTAACATTTATTTTACATTAATTTAATTATTTTAGGCAGCAATCTGCAACCAGTCCCAATACATTTTTGTTTGTTGTAGCTTGTGTCTGGAAGAGATCGCTCTAAAGCGATAAGGCCGCCCTTTGTTTCTGCCTTGACACGATATGACTGTAAATGATTTACTTTATGTATATGTGGTGAACAATAAAGTATTATCTATCTATCTATCTATCTTATTAGCAATGGCCACAATTATACTGTTTCTACACCTTTCAACTCTGGTCAAGAAATTTGGAATAAGACTTCTCCGAATAGCACAAAACGTATTCAATCTAGTCTCAAGAAACATACTCGAGGCACTATAGTATCTTTTAAAACCCATTAGGTGTCGAAATATGTTATTATATTGAATACGTATGCCATCCAGAGAACGCCCTGTGCATTCCGTCCATATCTGACAGGTGTTGAATGTCTGGCAAAACGTCCTGAACAGATATATTTTAGTGTCATTACTAGCTTTGAAAAATCTTCTGGCCAACATGTTGCCACACACTCAGAGGCGTCTTCTTTATCTTTCTATGTCGTGGTTATCCTTTCTATCAGAATAAATAATATGCCTAAGGTATTTGAACATGCTGACAATTTTTACAGGCTGTCCACCGATGCACAGATCAGGCACATAAGATGGTCCCGTTCCAGACCTAAAAATTAGCATCTCTGTCTTTTGATCGTTGTATATCAGCTCAGGACGCTGGGCATATCTCTCCCATATAATAGGTTGGGGAAAAATTCTTTTCGCATATAGTATGTATGAACTTTAATAAGATCTCTTTGGCTATACCATTTGTATCTGGCTGGTTTTGGTATCATTAGAAAGTTTTAATTTTAAAGAAGACAATTCCAATTCAAAATAGGAAAATGTGTGATTTTCATTTGTTTTTCTTATTGTTAAAATGAATGAATCTAAGGAAGAAATTCGATACATTTTAAAATTTTACTACAAAAAAGGTAAAAATGCAACACAAGCCGCGAAAAAAATTTGTGATATTTATGGATCTAATGCAGTATCTGTGAGAGTAGCGCAAATTTGGTTTAAGCGTTTTCAATCCTGAAATTTTGATATCAAAGATGCACGTCGCCCTGTTACGGACAAAATTGATGCCATTTTTGAAAAAGTGGAGCAAGATCGGCATATTAGTAGTTACGATGTAGCTGGAGAACTGGAAATTAACCACAAAACGACTTTGGTGCATTTGAAAAAAGCTGGGTACACAAAAAAGCTGCTCGATATTTGGGTGCCTCATGAGCTCACTGAAAGAAACCTAAGGAACCGTGTACTCATTTGTGATTTTTTATTACGACGTAATGAAACCGAACCATTTTTGAAGAAGCTGATAACTGATGATGAAAAGTGGATCACGTACGACAGGAACGTGCGAAAAAGATCGTGGTCAAAGGCTGGACAGGCTTCACAGACTGTGGCGAAATCCGGGTTAATTCGCCACAAGGTGATGCTGTGTGTATGGTGGTTTTGGAAGGGCATTATTCATTATGAGCTGTTACCGCCAGGCAGGACCATCGATTCTGAACTGTACTGCGAACAAATGATGAGATTAAAGCAAAAGATTGAGAGAAAGCGGCCAGAATTAATCGACAGAAGGGGTGTGGTTTTTTACCATGATAACGCTAGACCTCACACATCTTTAGCCACTCAGCCAAAATTACGAGTTTGGCTGGGAGGTGTTAATGCATCCGCCGTATAGTCCTGACCTTGCACCTTCAGATTTTCGGTCTCTGCAGAAATCCTTAGGCAGTGTCAGGTTAACATCACGAGAGGACTGCCAAAACCACTTGTCGCAGTTTTTTGATCAGAAGCCCCAAAATTTTTATAGCAATGGGATCACGTCCCTACCTAGAAGATGGCAAAAAGTTATCCAACAAAATGGCACCTTCATACTTTAGTCAAATGTCAATAAACTTTATAAAAAAACCTTTTGAATTTTTATATAAAATGCGAAGAAACTTTTTCCCCAACCTAATAGATAGTAGTTTTCTCATTCCTTTGATTGAGAGGCTAAGTAGGACCATGTCATCTGCGTAGCTCAGGTTATTGACAAGTCTGTCACCTAACCTGAACCCCACAGGTGTCCCACTCAACTCCACAATCAACTCATTTACATAGTAATTGAAGAGGTTATATTAAATGTCTAAATTTAAGTTATAGTGAACAATAAAGAGTTTTCATTTATTCATTATTGGTCTGCTTTTCATACCAATGTGCAAGCAGACGAACTAGCGCAGGCGGGACATTGCTTTTAATTAATTTTTCCAAAAATATGATTAAATGCAAAGTGAATGCATTTGATGACCAAAAGAAACAAGGATTATCCATACGATCGAAACACCGAATTGGAACTTGGAATATAAAAGAGGCTTAGTACAAAATCTGGATTGTAAACTAAGCATAATTGAAAAAGAAATGAATATATACAAGGTCTCAATACTAGGATTGTGTGAGAAACATTTAAATAGTACATACCACTTTAAAACAGCGACTGGAAACACATTTTACTTGTCTGGCAATAAATCTAACAGTATCAACGGCGTCCCAGTAATAATTTCCTCTAAATTCATCAAACTTGTAACCAAAGATCTATCAATAAACGACCGTATTATAACTATTCATTTAAACTGCCAGCCCTCTTCCCTCAATATCATTTAAGTTTATGTGCTCTAACTGCCCAATCTACAAAGGAAGATATTGACCAGTTTTACGAAACTTTAGAAAACACTTTTAGAAATATCTCAGAACGTGAACTAACTATCGTACAAGGCGATTGAAATGCAGAAGTTGGAGATACAGAAAATGATGACGGCGTATGTGCGCCATATTTTGGGCAAGTACGGACTGGTAAGCAAAACGACCAAGATGAAAGATCAATTAATTTTTGCACAGAGACTGACCTTACCGTTACAAACACCTGCTTTAAATATTATAAACAACGTTTGTACACATAGAGTTCTCCTGGGGACAGATTTAGAAATCATATTGATTTTATTACTATAGGACGGTGTCCTATGGACACCGTCCTATAGTTGCTTGTAGCAAATGTTTGTTTTAAACTAAGGACGCAAAGCGACAACTAAAAGTGTTCGGCGCATGCACCACCGAGAAAATCCATCAGTTCCGACGGGTTGTAGAAACAAAACCAGCTTAATCTGATGCGGACCAGACTGGGACAGAGGGTTCAAATACTTTGTGCCTTCAATTCAAAACTACTCTGACGGTGACCCTTAATTCCATGGCCAAAAATAGACACACTAGAAAGGGATGGATAAGTGACGAAACGTGGACTGTGATTGCCAGAAAGAAAGAAGTTAAAGTAAAGGTCTCATTAGCCAAAAAGAATAATCTATATCAGACTATACAACGGCTTTGTAGAATCGACAAAATCTGTAATTTTTTTAAGATATTCGCTGAGATAGAAGCTCACGTTGAGACCAAGCAGACTGCGAATCTTTTTCAGATAATTAAAATTACCCACAACCTGAAACCATGCTCTTGGATAATCAGAGATAGCAATGGAAACCCTATTTATGACCTGAAATTGACCCCTGAAAGGTGGAGGGTATATTGTGTGTAACTATACAAAGATTCAACGAATTCTGATAATAGAACCCTAACACTTATGACCACTGAATCAAAGCCAGACCATCCTTCTCTCCGAGGTGGAAGATGCCGTAAACAGGTTGAAGCTTAACAAAGCGCCCCATTGAGATTACATAACCTCGCTAATACTAAAATATGACTGACGAATTGGTTAGAATCACTTTACTCCCATTGCACAGAAAAGGTTAATTAAGGGATTATAACAACTGTGGAACCTTGGCGCTGATCTCGCATATAAGCAAGGTTTTACTACACATAATAAATATTTATTTATTAACTGACAGATTCCTCAAGAACAAGCAGGCTTCGTCAAAAGACGTGGAACGCGAGAACAGATTTTAAACGTGTGCCAAATTATAGAAAAATGCTACGAGTTTGTTATACTATTTATCATTTGTTTCGTAGAATACAAAAAAGGCTTTGATTGCCGTTCAATGGGAGATGCTAGGGCAGGTTTTACCAGAGCTCAGTGTACCAAGTTATTTAATTGAACTAATTCGCAACCTCTACGAGAAAGGTTATGGCACTGTCGCATTGAATGATACACAGTTTTAAGTTTGAGAGAGATGTTCGCCAAGGCTGTGTGATCTCTCCCATCCTTTTCAGCATCTATGGAGAATACATAATGCGCAAGGCCTTAGAAGAATGGGAAGATGGAATTAAAATTGGTGGAATCAAACTTAAGATATGTTTATGACACCCCGCTTTTCGCTTCCACAGCGACTGAAATGAATGAATAAATACTCCGACGGCTTTAATAAACCAGTCTGGAGATAGGTTTTAAAATAAACAAGTCAAAAACCAAATTAATGATAGTAAGTCGCTTCAACGCCCTCCTTGACATGTCAATATTAAATGATTACGAAATTGTAGATAATTTTCAATATCTTGGCGCAGTCATTACTAACAAGGGGAGTTGTCAGCCAGAAATACGTAGACGCATTGGAATGGCCAAGACTGCAATGACCCGTCTAAAGAAAATATGGAAGACTGACACATTTTAAAGTGAATAAAAAAACGCTTTACAGACGCTAGTTTTCTCCATATTTTTGTACGGTTCGGAAACCTGGACTGCCAAGGCAACGAATAGTCATAAAATTGACGCCTTTGAAATCTGGCATTGGTTTCAGATGCTCAAAATTCCATACACAGCCTTCCGCCATACTCGGAACCGATCCCAGTGGAAGAGAGCAATTGTTCACTGCCATCAAAGTTACGGTCCTCAGCAGTGAGGGAACCACTTAGAAGAAAGAAGACTAGACCAAGTAACTTCATAGATGCAATAACAAATGAGTATGTATGCAAAATAACTGTAATGAATATTGATATTCTTGTTTATAAAATATCATAACTGAGATAAAAATAGTAAACAAATACCAAAATCATAATTAACAGCTTCCATAGCTTCAGGGAGAAAATTTCATGCTTAATTTTCCTCGTTTTATTTAGTAAAAACTTATTGTAATAACTTCTTACATAATATTAGCCGCATTAACGTCCAAAAGCTCTGGGAATGTTTGTATTTACTAACTTTATCTTCATTTAAAAATAAAGGTCAATAAAATCGTTTGTATCACGATAAAATTATTTTATAATATTGTATTAAATTTTATAATGAAAACTGAATAAATTATACCTTTATTAGTTTTAAACGTTTGATTTGAAAATGTTAATTTGAAATAAACAAATAAAAAGGGCCTAGTCGAAGAGCCCAAGCTGCTATTGAGGAGGGAACTGACATCACCCATGGCGAGCCAACACATTAGTAGACACCTATCCGTGTCATTTACATAGTTGTCTTCTTGTTTACTTGCTAGCTGTTGCATTAAAATATTTTTTCTATTTAACTGTAAACATAAATGGTACTTCATGTTAATGTTTTGTTATAATTTAAAAAAATAGTAAATTGTACCTAGATTTCCCTTTTTTCTTTGACTCTTCGATTTGTTGGAAGAAACCAGTTTTAGAGTACTTTTACTATTGTACACTGCTATTACTTTACAATTTTGTAAATAATTATTTTGAGTAGAATATAGAATAAAATAAATAAGGTGTAGTGTAATTAAACGATAACTACTATTAACGTCAGTCTGTAGAGAACTTAATGAAAGAGAAATGGGCATGAGTAATTGGCGAAAGAGAAAATTCAAGCGTTAAAATTATATGGACCCTTATCACACTCAAACTGCGACAGTGAGTCATAGAAGTGATAATCCATAATCTAAGTCCTAGTCGAAAAATGTACGCAGTCGGAATTAATTAAAATTGAATTCCCAACAGAGCGCAGTCAAACAATAACACGAACATGTGAAGTGCAGCATTCTCCTCGGGCGCAATTATAACGCACCCGCGGGCGGCTCGCGATTTGTTACGCGAGACGCAGAAACCGCTTGTTCTGGCAAGGCATGACCTATGACTTCTAATCTGTGGACCATAAAACCGCTACCCACCCACTTTTATGAAACGCATAGACCTAGGAAGCTTGAGGTTGCAACACATTTCAATATATGCCGTAATAACGCCGATATTAATTAAGTTAGTTTATTATTATTAAATGCCATTTTATGTTAATATTATTATGGAATTACATCATATGAAGCGTAATTATAAATCAAAGTAAATAAGCCACTGAAGATCTATGGCATAAAGGATACGCCTAGAGAATTTTCCTCCTAAAGAGCTGATGATAGAATTTGAGGACGTAATGTAGCATGATAGAGCTTTTATTTACACTACATTTACTGGAGATATTTTTTTACAAAATTTTAATATAATATTTAAAATCTTCTTTACTTAATTAAATAATTATTAAAATATAAATACGCAAATTAGGAAAAAAATAACCAGCAAAATAAGAGAATTCCCTAACCGATTCAAATTACCTATACATATACAAGTTGAGCAGCAAAGATATCTAGCATAGTAATTGTATATCTAATAGCATATATATTTTAAGTGTTAACTATTTATTCGAGGCAATGAAACCTGATATGTTATATTAATGTAAAATATAAAAATCCATTAAAAATAGTTTCTATCAAAATGAAGCGCGGTATCTCATATTGGATGATAATTTAAAACCACGTAGTAGTTAAATTAAATCTTATCGATAAATGAATGGAGTGCCCGTTGATGGGTTGTTAGCCGAGCGCGTTATTACATCATAAACTCCAATTTCGAACTAATTGAAAAAAGAAAAGCGGAACCCAGTCACAAATTACCGCCACTATATCAAGTGTTAAACGGCACTTATCGACGCCAAAACGGCAAGGGATCACTAGCGATGAAAAATACACAATTTGAGGCAATAAATCAGTGTCATCACTCGCGCCGCATGAGCTCAGTAGCACTGCTTCAGATATTTTACTTCGTTATTTATTACGAAACTAGTAATTTTTATAAAAGCCTGTGCTATTAACAAAATAGTTTAAGCTCGCCTCCGAACAAACTATTTGTTAAAGTGTTTGAATACGCTTTTATTAATAACAAGATCGAATTATCTAATCGCCTGCTGTCGTACGAAGAGAATTTAGAAATAGGACTAGTATATTGACACTTAGATAGATAGAAAATACTTTATTGTTCACCACATACACATAAAGTAAATCATTTACAGTCATTTCGTGTCACGGCAGGAACAAAGGGCGGCCTTATCGCTTTAGAGCGATCTCTTCCAGACAACCCGGGCTGTGGATTGTGTGAAAGGAATCAAGAGTGTATGACGGTGGTGTGCAAATCAAATACATGTAATTAATAGGATACATAGATATTACACAATACATATATAATATGTAATTTTATATAATTAGTAGATATTATATTGTATACAATAAACAACTGTTACATATTTATTTTATGTTTGAATAGTTGCATTTTATCACTATATCTTGTATATGTATATAACTTACGTGTATATTTGTATATATAGTATAGTTATATATTTATTATTAAAATGTAAGTAAGTGTACAATAATTATATGTATACCACCATCGCCACTCCTAATCAGCAATATTCTTGCCACGGGTTGTCTGGAAGAGATCGCTTTCTAACGATAAGACCGCCCTTTGTACACAATTAGTATAATACTAGTTCGTAAGTTTTCCGTAATGGTGTACAATAAAGTGTTATCTATCTATCTACATATAATTAAGAAAAATAAAAATAAAATAGACAATAACACATATTAATATTATATATATCCAAATATATACATTATAAATATGTGTATAGCAACAGCAATAGGTATACAATAATAATAATAGCAATAACAGAATATATCAATATTATATAAATTAAGATAATATATACAACATTAATAAATATATTAACAAATTAGTAATAACTTATTGATTATATAATACTTATTGTATACACTTACATAGCCAAATTAGCTAAACCTTAACATGATCAAAAAGTATGACGCGCAAAACAGTGCAAACCATTTGTATATACGTATATTTTTTACCTTTTTTTTCCAAATCTTTAATACTTTGTAGAGTCATGCTGGAACAATTAATTACCTTCATTACAGCTCATTGCCTCGGATCGATCGGTGTGATAGCACGCTATCACATAACACCAACGTAAAACGGTTAGCGTTGAGCTAATGATGTTTCGTACGTTGAGTATAAGTTCCGATGGCGTACTTTCCCTTTCCCCTATCCATCTTCCCTATTTCATCTCTATCCCATTCCTTTTTGTCTAAAATCATTTTATATTATAACCAGGATTGGCCCGCGACTTCGTCCACGTTGGACGGAATAAGCTAATTTATACGTGTCCTAACAACTTGAAACCATTCCCGGAAAAAATACCGCGGGGTTGCCGGGATATAAAGTAACACAGATTTTATATCAGAGAATTTGCTATCGATCAATGAAAATATTACATCACAATCCGATTTTTTTTCAACCGGGCCAATTTAAACCGCTCTCGAGAAAATTGTCGTAGGCTTCCCTGGATATAAAGAAATATCATGGATTTTAAGTCCCGGAATTTGCTGTCGATCAGCAAAAACCGCATCGAAATCGGTCTAGTAGTTTTTACGTTAATCCCTAATAAACAGACAATTTTTTTTTTAATACAGTGTTTTCATCGTTTATATAGTCCAGTTGTTTTTTTAATAGTTTCAATATACAGATACGCAAGTTTAAAATTTTATTATATTATAGATTATTTTTAATTAAATTAAGTTTTAGGGCCGCTTTTTCAATCACCAGATAAAAGTTACTCATAAGAATAAAATATAACATGGGACAATTAAAAATGACAAATACATTAATAAAACAGTTGAATTGTTACATTTTTTAATCTAGTCATGTTATAATTTATCTGACTGATAACTTTTATCTAATGATTGAAAAAGCGGCCTTTAATCTATTATAATATTATAGTATAAAATTGAAAAAAAAAATTGGTTTAACAGTTAGTACACATTAAGCTAAGTATGTATATTATCGCACATCTGTACTTTGCGCGACTAAAAATTGAAAAGGTCGACCCTTTCTGATTTTCACTGACGAAAATTACAGGAATATAAACTTTCAAAACCAAATAGGCTATGGAATGATATAAAATACTGTGTCCACCTCAAATGATTCAGAAAAGGTAAAAGGAAAAAAACAGCCCCTGGACACAGAGATGTACAAAAAACCTTGATCCTTCGGCGAAAAGATGCCATGTTTGCGATATATAATACTAATAACACATAAATCTCTCATTAGCCTTTGTTGTCGTTTAACTAGAATAAAGATATTACGGCATCTATAAAAATATCATATTCCAATGACAATGGCCAAATTAGATATGATTAGAACTTATGTACATAATAATAATATCATGGATCAAGTTTTCTCTCTCCGCAATATCGTAGAGAAGCAGCTGGCTATAGGCCGGAAGGTTTTCTGCGGTTTTGTGGATCTAGAGAAAGCATTTGACAGGGTTGTGCGGAAGGAGCTCTGGGACATATTGCCCGGATATGGGATTAATGGCCAATTGATGCGTGCTGGTACCTACGCTCACGTATGGAAGCGAGAGTTGGGTATGGAAGAGAGAGCATGAAAGTAGAGTAAACGCGGTTGAGATGCGAGCACTGCGCAAAATCTGCGGAGTGACGCTCGCGGACCGCGTTTGTAATACCGAAGTAAGAAAGAGAGTTGGTCTGAAAGAGAGTGTCGGGGTGAAGGTAAGGAAAGGAATGCTCCGGTGGTTCGGGCATGTGGAAAGAATGCATGATGAAAGAATGACTAAACAGATATACAATGCAAAAGTGGATGGATGCAGAAGTCGTGGAAGGTCACGACACACCTTCTATGATCAAATTGATCGTGTACTAGCAGAAGGTGATGTCAGGAGCCTTAAGAACAGACGAGTGTGCATGACAAGAGTTATGAATGTCAAAGAAGCAAGTGAGGTGTGTAAGAATGGGCCTAAATGGCGCTCTGTTGTTCGTGCCTACACCGCAAGGGAACTGGCGTGAAGTTATGTATGTATGTAATAATATCAGCCCATAATCCCACTGCTAGGCTTAAGTTTCCCTATTTTATAAGCAACTGACAGTATACTCGCCACGCTTGTCCAATACAGCGGACTTCGCACATCTTAACGTGCAGGTTTAATCACGACGTTTTTCTTTACTATTTACACGTGCTAATTGTAATAATCTTATCTATTATTATTATGTTTATATATAATTAATAAAAAAAAAATTAGTACATAAGGGGATCTTTCAAAGTTGCACCCGTAACTGAAAAATTGCGAGGAAGAAGATTAAGTTGGTATGGGCATATAATGAGGAGGGATGAAAGTCACGTGACAAAAAGAATGTTAAACTTCAAGATAGATGGGTGTACAAATGTAAAGGGAGATCAAAAAAAGAAGGATGGATTGTGTGAAGCATAATATGATATGTGGTGTGACAGAAGATGTATGTCAGAGTAGAGGAGTATGGAAGGAAAAAACATATTGTGCCGACCCCAAATAATTGGGATATAGTGAAAGAAAAAGAGAATTGTAATAATCTGCACATTAATTTAGGAAACTGTTTAGGTGCTCTATGCTTCCCAGCCAGCTTTCGAACCCACTTCATTTGCAATGCAAGATCAAGACGCGAGTATTCTCTAAGCTACCACGGAGTACATAATACTCGTATAAAATTACTAAAATCGTTTATTATTGTTGTAGTGCAGACATTGTACCCGTTTTCCTATTTGTATTCAACGAATGCTCTAATACGGACTATTGACAGCCAAGTAATTTATCTACGGCAGAATCGAGGCCCAACCTTGCACTGCAATTGCCACATCGTACTTCCTATTGCCTTGCATGACACCAAATTGCTTCTGCAAACGGTAGTAAATGTAGACTGTAACCATTATTGTTCTGTTCACAGTATTAACAGTGTAAGGGTGTTTGTGTCGAGGATAATCGAAGATGCCGCATATACAAAGACCCGTATTTAAATACCAATACAATGTAGAACAGAAGTTAGTACCTTTCATTTTAAAAACATTTTTGATGATTGTCATTTGTTTTGTATTTCGTGGAAAATTAAAGAGATATTAGTAAAATAAAATTATTATGCAGTTATATAAAGACACAATTCTTAATTTACCCTATTAACTAATTATATGCATTTAATACTATAGTAGATTGTTTTTTTTTATAGTTATTTGTTTTCGTTGATTGTTATTTTTTATCAAAATGAGTACAGGGAACGCCGATTATGGTGAAGAAGGACGTGATATTATTTTAAAAGTTTTTGGAGAAAGAAAAACAGAAAGGGTCGCCTATTACACTCGTTGAGCGTGCATTAGATCGCGCTAGTGAAATCACAGGTGCAAGTATTCGCGTAGTACCCTTCGAAACAGTAAGAGATGAAGCAAAGAAGCACTAAATCCCCAGGCACATCGGCTGATACACACGAAGTGAATCTTAAAACGCCAAAGAAAAGAAGCCAAGTGGAAAGAAGCTTGAAATAGACGATTTTGTCATACGTGCTTTTAGAAATACAGTCAAGAGTTTTTATAGTGTGAAAAAAAGAAATACCAACTTTTAAAAAGATATTTAACGTTGCGAAAGCAGAATTGAACTTTCCCGGACAAAAAACTTAATTAAGAAAACTACTAGAAGAAAATCTAGGCAACAAATTCATAAAATGTAAAAATATTAGAGATTTTCTTGTACAGAATCTGGATATACCGGGCTGGAGAGCAAGATATTTACGCCGGTTGAAAGAAAATTACGAACTTGGCGCTGATAAGAAATCTATCACATATCTTGATGAAACCTGGATTGACAGCCATTACACCGCCGCTAAATGCTGACAATTTTTTTTACAAGCTAGTGTATAGAAGAATTTTGAATTCCGAGCCAAAGATAGATTATTGTTCACACTGGGAATGAGAATGGCTTCATAGAAAACGCAGAACTAGTTTACAAATGTAAGTTTCACTGACGACTACCATGCTGAGATGAATACCAATAATTTTGTAAACTGGTTTAATGAAAAGCTTATTCCGAACCTACCGCCAAATGACGTAATAGTTATTGATAACGCTGCATATCATAGCAAGTAAATAGAAAAACGACCGACTTTCGCATCGCGTTAAGAAGACATGCAGAGTTGGTTACGTGACCAAAATGTCACATATGAAGAAAAAATTACCAAAAAATAATTATACCATATCATCAAAATATCACTGCCACCTAATAATATTTGGTTGACGAATTATTTTATAATAATGGCTTTATAGCCATGGTCACGAAGTGCTTCGATTACCACCGTATCACTGATACTTAAACCCGATAGAGTACGTGTGGAATTTAATGAAGCAGCAGCAGGTTCCAGTTAACACAGTAACCCAGTCCAAAAGACTTATATATTCAACTTATTCTAAAAGAATCACGCCAAGCGATTTGCCCAAGGTAAGTCAAACACGTCGCTTGCGTCAAAAATATTGGGAAGAGGACAGGTTGGGAGAAATATACAAAAGAGAGCTATTATTTCTGTAGCTCAAAGCAGTCATAGCGACACCACTGAACTAGAAACAGACACTGACAGTGATTCGGTTATGTCTGATTTAATGGACTTCAATGATTAAACTATTATTTTACGGCTTAGATTCATTTATTTATTAAATAGTTAATTCATAAAAATATATAATCTACGTAATAAGAACAGCGTTTTTATTTACTATTTTTTCACTTAGACGCCTTTTTGATACCCATGGGAATTTACCCACCAGTTTGGTGGGGTGTGGGTTACGTTACATCGCATGGAATTTCATAATTTGACGATTTAATGTCGGTAGATTATAATCTACCGAAAAATATTGCGTTAAATTGTGCGTGGTGAACATCTTACCGGCGTGGCTTGACAAGTGGCGCATGGCGGTCAACGTGGGGAAGACTGCCGCGCTACTAGTCGCCCGCCGGCGCATCATGCCTAAGCCACTTCAGTTTCGGGGTCAGGAGATCGAGTGGAAGACCTCGGTCAAGTACCTCGGTGTGCACATCGACAGGTCGTTGAGCACGGACCCACAGGTAGACCAAGCGGTCAACCAGACCCGCACAGCCAAGGCCCTGCTCCGACCTGTACTCTCATCCAGCTTGCCTCTGAGAACGAAGATCGGGGTCTACAAGACCTATCTCCGCTCAAGGCTGACCTACGCAGCTACGGCGTGGTAGAATAGAATAGAAAACACTTTATTGTTCACCATAATAAACAATTACAGAATAAATAATTACAATAATTTAACGGCAAAACAAAAGGCGGCCTCGTCGCTTAAAGCGATCTCTTCCAGGCAACCTGACTGAGAAGATACTTTTAACAAATTATGTCTATGTATAATTACATTAAAAGAAGTAAAATAAAAAAGGAAGAACAGTACAATGTGGACAGTAAAGAGCTAAGATAAGAAAGATGAATAGAAAAATATATATTGTATTATAAACTAAGGTAATCGTTTTTGACAGATTTTTTAAATAGTGCAAGTGATTTAGCTTTTCTGACATCTACGGGTAAAGAGTTCCAAAGGCAGACGGCTTACACAGCGAAGGATTTGGAGTAAAATGTTGAAGAATGTGCAGGTGCCTTTAACAGGAGGTTATTAGAGGAACGCAAATCAAAGATGTGTGATGTATGAAGAAAGTTGAAACATTCCTTAAGGTAAAGAGGAGTAAAGGGTATAAATAGTTTACGATATAATAAATGTAGAAGATGAGCATTCCGGCGAAGTGAGATTGGCAGCCACTTAAGTTTTTTTCGATATTCAGAAATGTGGTCATATTTTTTTAATCCAAATATGAATCTAATACAAACATTTTGAAGATGCTCAAGTTTGATGAGTTGCTCTTGGGTGATATTAAGATAACAGGCATCCGCACAGTCAAGGTAGGTAGTGTAATTGCCTGAACAAGCGAAATCTTAGTGGCGGTTGGAAGGATTTTTTTTAGTCTTCCGAGTGAGGCATAGGATGCAAAGATCTTGCGACTTAACTCGGTAATGTGGGGTCGCCAACACAGTTCCTTGTCCATGATTACGTCGAGATTCTTGACTTGGTCACTAATGGGAATATACGAATTATGAAACATTACATCAGGGAGTAATTCAAAATCTATTTTTTTTATTGCACGAGTTAAGCAGACAGGCACACGGCCCACTTGATGGAAAGCGGTTACTATCGCCTATGGACATTTGCAACACCAAAGGTGCTACAAATGTGCTGCTGGTCTCTTAAGGGAATCTGGAACCTGGCCACTAATGCCGGAACACAACTCAAGGTTGTTATGGCGGCATACTCTAGACCAGGGGTGGTAGCCATCCAGTCGGGCAAACACCCTGCCACCTGGCTGTGGGTTGTTTTGTCGCCTCTTACGACAGGCTGCCCGGCCGCAGGAAATTGTAATCTTTCTCCGTTCCTGCACGGATGCACGGATCTATTTGGGACATTGTTCGAGAGCTACCGATAATAATAGCCTGAGTCTTACCAGGATTAACGCTAAGTCCGTGAGAAGTACTCCAATTGTGTATACGACTCAAGTCATCATTAATATCCTTAATAGCATCATGTAAGGTGTCCTTTGGAGTCTGGGTATAAATCTGCAAATCGTCTGCATAGAGATGGTAGGAAGAAGATAGATTTTTGGAGATGGTATTTATAAAAATAGAAAATAAAAGAGGATATAAAACGCCGCCCTGAGGAACGCCAGCAGATAGATCTTGCCATGTCGACAACATGTCATCGATACGTACACGCTGCCGGCGTTCGACCAGGTAACTGTGAAACCAATCAATTTCAGATGGAGATATGTTGAGAGAGCGGAGAATTTCGATAAGTGTATCAAAATCCACATTGTTAAATGCATTGCTAAAGTCGAGCAGTAACAGAACAGTCACTAAACCTTTGTCCATACCAGCGTGGTATGCGTTGTGTTCGGCTACCAGAAAGAAGTTGCTGCAGATACAGCAGAACATCACCTTGCGGGTGTGCAGGAGCGCGACACCAAGACGGCTACCGACCCCCCGTGACCTCATCCGCCGGGATCAGAGCGATGTTTGAGACGTCGCGAAAATCTCCACAATGCCACAAAAAGGCCACTAGATGGCCACCTAAAGCCCGTGATGGCCATCGAAAGCCGCAGACTGGCCAACTATGCCGCAGACGGAGCCAACGCGAAGCCCGTGACGGCCACCGAAAGCCGCTGATTGGCCGACGCGAGCCGCCGACATACCCCTTATGTGTCGTGCGGCTCCCGTACCACGTTACCGGGGGGGTAGTTGCCCCCCGCGAATTTAGACCGGGGTAAAGAGTTCAGACTCGAGGCCCCATACCGGCTCTGCCACAACAAGGTAGAGACGATGCCCAACTGGCGTTAAATTGTAAGCAGTATGTACAGTTCCCAATATTTCGAGAGTTTACAATCTAACGGTATTTCCAATTTGAACAAACCACAAGTAAAGTCCGCTCGCTTTCGTGGATTGCAAGAATTATACACATAGGTATTAATAAAATAATGTAAAGAAATTTTATTTCAATGATAAATCATATTATATTATCTGGCAGATGTGTGGCAGTCTACGCACAAAGAAGGATTCCGCTGGAGTGAGATAAGTCCATTATTTTGATCATTTGATTAGGAAACCACAAAAATCAATTGAACCAAAAACTCTAAACAATCTACTTTGAAATTATATTCTTCCTTGCTGAATTTTCTGTTTCATTGTTGAAAAGTTATAGGATGGACACAAATTTTACCAGTTTAGAAAGTAATATTTGCCATAATTATATTTATTGATTATTGGCTTAAAGAAAGAGTCATTAAAGAACATCGTTATGATTTTTCAAGATTTGGGAATATCCCAAACAAACTGTAGGTATACTGAAAAAAATATTCAACCACCGGTAATCTTCCTTTTTTCACATTTCCCCTACAGCATTGTTTACGGTATGCAGATTACGTTATAATTTCTACGAAATTTACTTTGGACTCGATAGTTTCGCGAAAAATAACTGTAACATAAAAAAGACAAATGGATAAACATGACGACTTCATAAGAGTTCCGTTTTTGCAAAAATGGTGCTACAGTACCTTAATGAAAATGAAAAAAATGCCACTGAAAGAGATAATATCGCTCGGACCCAACAATGTGCTGCTATTCGGTATACCGACCAGCATGTTACCTTTCACAATAAATGATAGTAAGATTTGCCTCTATCCACGTGAATAATAACAACCGCTCTCATGGTTAATTTGCTTAGCTTTGGAACACATATCCTAATGACTACACAACCGCATGCCTTGTGTTAAGAAAAAGATTTAGTTGAACATGCTATTTAAATATGAGTTAGCATTAGGAATTCATCGTAGTTTATGTGTTACAAGTGTATCAGTTTTTTGTTTTGTTCTGAAATGCCATATAATAAAATTTATCTAAAAAGTATACGGTGTGTTAGTCCACACACACTAAACGGTTATTCAATATAAAGACCATATATATGTATTTAAACACTTAACATACTGTCTTATCACCTATATTTAAAACTTATCAATAAGGAACTCCGTTAGACTGTTGTAGTTTTTTTATTAGTAGTTTTTTAAATTGTGATTTAAATAATTCAATTTTCAGAACTTTCAACTCTTTTAGGATTTTAATATAATAAATAGAATAGAAATATACTAGAGTTTACCCGGCGGCCGCGCCGCGGGTCAACCTCAACTGCGTGCTTCTTGTTTAAAGAGCAGGCTTTAATACAGGTTACATTGTACTAATTTTTTTATTAATATATTTACATACATACGTACATAACTTCACGCCAGTTCCCTTGCGGGGTAGGCACGAACAACAGAGCGCCATTTAGGCTTATTCTTACACACTTCACTTGCTTCTTTGACATTCATAACTCTTGTCATGCACGCTCGTCTGTTCTTAAGGCTCCTGACATCACCTCCTGCTAGTACACGCTAGTATTAATATATTTATTTATATTAAAACGTATATATATATAAATATATATATATATATATATATATATTAGGGTGGTCCTTATTTAGGGTTTGTCCGAATTTTTTTTCACGATAGTCCTAAATCGGTTCTAAATCTATTAAAAAAAATCATGCCAAGTTACAGTAGCTATTAATTTTAATTTTAATCCGGCCCCCCCGATAACCAAACTTTTAAATGGAAATAACAGGGGAAAAAATCTGTTATTACTTTGGAATTTTTTACGTCATGAACGGATGAACAGATCATATCGACAAATAATAATTTTTGTTGAAAATTTAACGCTCTATAAAAAAGGTCTCTTATGATTTTTTGCTAACTCTAATGGTTTCTAAGTTATTTAAGGTCATAGTTGAAGCTTAAGTTAATTTTACGATTTTTCTATTTCTACCGTCGTTTAATGATTTAAAAATGAAAAAAGGATAATAATCCTTAATCTCAATGGTTTTTTATTTCTTAGAAAACTTTCAAAGTAACCGTGACCCTAAAATGATAGTTACATTAATTTTTCTCTCATTTTTGAACTGTTGTGAGTGTCAACTATTTTTTCCAATTTTAAAATACACAAGATATTATTTGGAAATTATCAAAACGTTCTAATTTTAATTGGTAAAAATTTTGATAAAGTCTAGTCCCAAATTTACATTTCGGAATAAGATCATTTTAGAAACTGATTATGCCGTCCTCTATCAGATTTTTCTTGAACTTTTTATATTGAAATTAATTCTAAACTACCCGTAATCTATATTTTTTATCTTAACTGTTTCTAAATAATACGCAAATGTTTACTGTTACTTATGCTTTCTCGTTGTTTAATTTAATCTTTAAATTTATCGATTTGAATTAGTGATCAGAAAAATATGGAGTTATCACGTTTACGTCAAAACATTTTTTTAGTTGATGTTGACATCCAAGTAGTGGGTAATAAATTACCATCAAAATTGCAAGCTCTAAAAGTTTTTTTTTTCATACACGTATTTTAAACGTTTCTGTATCAGAAAGTATTGCTGCAGTAATTGATGAAATTATTGTGTTTTGGAAAAAAGCTAAAATTTCCGTTCAAGTCGTGCATAGATGTCTAGATAAATTGAAAAAATTGTACGATGAAAGCTATAAAACTGCATTACGATTCGTCGAAAAATTATCAGTTGTGAATGATTGTACTGAGAGAGGAATCAAACTAGTGCAAGATTTTTGAATTAATTACACAAGGGATGAAAAACAAATGCAATATGTATTACAGTTGGTTAAAGACCATCGTCAAATGTTTAATGACGCGCTAAAAAAACCTGTAATAACTTCATAATAGTATCAATGTTAAAAAAAATGATAATAAATGTATTTTTTTTTTAATTTATTGAAATTTTGATAATCGATTTTTTCAATAAAATAATACTTTTTTTCAGAGCATGCGTGAAGGTAAAAAAGTGGTCTAAATTTTGAATTACAATCCTTTTTTCATTTTTAAATCATTAAACGACGGTAGAAATAGAAGAATCGTAAAATTGACTTAAGCTTCAACTATGACCTTAAATAACTTAGAAACCGTTAGAGTTAGCAAAAAATCATAAGAGACCTTTTTTATAGAGCGTTAAATTTTCAACAAGAATTATTATTTGTCGATATGATCTGTTCATCCGTTTATGACATAAAAACTTCCAAGGTAATAACAGATGTTACATAATATGGTAAACTCTAGTATATTATAAAATCCCAAAAGAGCTGAAAGTTCTGAAAAATGAATTATTTAAATCACAATTAAAAAAACTACTAATAAAAAAGCTACAACAGTGTAACGGAGATCCTTATTGATAAGTTTTAAATATAGGTGATAACACAGAATGTTCAGTGTTTAAATATATTTATAGTATTTGTACCATATCAATATTATTAGAAACATATCTATATTTAAATCGTGCATCATTTAGGGTCGTTTGCATAACGATTGCCTTTAAATAAAATTAGTTACTCATATTAAACTGCCTAAATACGTTTTACACAAAACGTATTGACAGTTCTTTAAACATATTTAGCGGCAAATTTTGCGTTGTGCAAGACGCTAATTGTATTTAAGTATGTTAAATATGTTTTGTGTTTCTTAAATAAATTTAAGCAACCTTATGCAAGCGGCCCTTAGTATTTTGTTAAATTTAAGGTTATATATAATTATAAGATTGAAACATTAGTAATAATAATGAAACATTCGACTTGTAGAGGTTATGATTTATATGATTAAATACAACAATAAACTAAGTAATAAATAGTAAGACAATCCTATAAATAAACCTAGATTTAAAAAAAGCCCGTCCAGACCCACCAGACCACTGTCGCTGAGCATTGTAGCTAGAAGGCTGGCAGCATTACCTCGCTGGATACAGAGGCTAATCCTTTGAGCGAGGTAAGCTCCAGCCTTCTGATGTCTTGTTGTATCGACCAGACGTTTTTTAATATTAATAATTATAATATTATAATATTTTTTAATATTAATATAATAATTAAAACCAAATAAATATTGAAATAAGTAAGTAAGAGATCGCTTCTTAGCGATAAGACCGCCCATTGTGCATGCACATTTAGAATATTTTTAGGCTATAAGATTTTCTGTGTTTTCTGTAATAGTGTACAACAAAGTGTTATCTATTTATCTAAGTATGTACCTATTTAATATAAGTTTCAAAAAATGGTACGCCCAACCGGCAAAAAAACGTGTGATCACTATAAAATAACAAGACCTATTTGTATAACTGCCATGTTTTTATGCAATAAATTCTTTGATTTGATTGTCATAAATCTAGCGATATTTTTCAATACGTTTTCCTTTTTATTTTGAGTAGTTGTGATTTTCCGCTATACCTTCGGAACCCAAGGTCTAATAGCAATTTTTCACTGTCTTAGTTCAGCAAATATTATCATCAGTTTAATTTCGATCCAAATTGGACCTATTTTTAATCATCGGTCTTATTTACCCTCTAATTTATGCTGCACAATGTAAAACGCCTGTCTCATTCTCTCGCAAACTTAGTCCTATAGATTTATGTGTTTATCTCTTTTTAGTGTCGCTTTTTTTTTCATCGAGTTTCAAATTACAATGATTCTTAAGAAGTTTCACTTCATACAGTAATAAATGAACTCAAAGCCCGATAACAAGGATATTCATACCAGTCTATTACGAAAATGCTCTGAATCGAACCCAAAAGAAATCATCAAAATTGGTTCGGAAAAAAAAAAGTCACAGACTTCAATCACTACAACGGTTTCTACTTGATTTTATGGATTTATTGCTATATTTTCGGAACTCAAGGTCTAATACCAACGAAATTATATGGAATCATATAATTTGAAACTATAATGAATCGAACGCAAAAAGAATGACCAAAATCGGTTCAGAAACAAAAAAGTTATGGCTGAAAAACCGCAAAAAAATTCACATTTCAACCTGATCTCAAGGGCTTTTCTGCTACACTTTGGAACCCAACGTCTGGTAGCAACAAAAATTATATGAGACCATTTCAAAGCTTAGTTAAATCGATCTCAAAAAGAATCACCTAAATGGGTTCAGAAACAAAAAATATGAATAAAAAATGAAAAATATTAATTTACACAACAACTTGAGAATGAGAATGAGAATCTTCTCCTTTTTTTAAAGTCGGTTAAAAATTTAACACAATGTAACCTGTATTAACGGTACCAAGCTTTTTTTATCAAAAAATACTAGGGAACTTTAACTTGAACTCTTGGTTTACTTTTGACAATAATTACAGTATCTAATGATATTTTTAAAAGGAATAAAATGTTTTGTATTTGAACTTAAAGAAACATTGAGTGGGTGTAATTTCTTTCATATAACCCCTGAAACATTTAAATGAACCTTTATAAATTATTACAACGCTACTAACCCCGCGGTTTTCAGCAGGAGTATGTAGGCGAGTAGACATGGTGGTAGTATTAGTTTCTTTATTTTTGTACTCCAGCTTATTCATACTTAAATTTGCCTTTAGGTACTCGAAGTACAACCGTATACGGCGTTTGAGTGGTATATTCGATTCGAAACAATCTATTGGTGCGCGTGGGTGCGACCCAAGACTCAATAATAAGACCGTAAAAGTACATGATGCCGATATTGCTGGTCCAAAACCTAAACATGCGAGCGGCTGGTAGTTAATCGAGCGGTGACGCGGGCCTGCGCGCGCGCTCTCTTCCATATAAGTCAATCTTCCTATTCGCCCCCGCAACTGACGGAACCACTCAACTCACTTAATGATTTTCCAAAGCCCACTTACACTATAATTAACATTAAAAATTAATATAATATCAGCCCATAAAGTCAGCTCAGTCCTAGCCGTTGTTAGGAAGACCGGACGGTATACCTGCCCGCCAAGCTTGTCAAAGTCGGATTGGTGGGTTTTATACACCATTTATTTAAATGCGTAGGTTTCAACACGATGTTTTTCTTTACTATCAGCACGTCATAAAAGCAAGAATATGCACATAAGCCCAGAACACTACCTAAGTGGTGCATCCTTCCCGGCCAGAATTCGAACTTACTTCATTTGAAACGCAAGTGCGTTGGCCACTGAAATACCACCACGGCTTACTAACATTATACCATTAATTAAATATCAAATTTAAATTCATTTATTTATATAAACTTATTTTTAGGCCTTATATAATTATATTCAAAACTTATGGTAATAACATATTTTGAATTAAAATAAAGGCTACAATTT